>OY294069.1:37011366-38271441 GCA_958510875.1 Endomychus coccineus
ACACAATAACCGAGCATTTAGGTTTAAATGCGTACTAGTAGTGAATATCAAAAGTCAGTCGGTTTCGAAAAAACTGTTAATTTGAAACAGTCTTCCTCTTCTTTTAGATCATACTGTATCTTTCGTTCTTCTTACAGTTAGATGTCACTAAACTATAGGCAGTCTGAGTGACGTGATTTGCAAATAAACTCGATTACAAATAAATAGATATCGTGTTACTGTATCACATAAAGTGAAAAGTTACTCCCTTGATTTATAAATAATTAATCCCTTAATCTAGTAAGCTATTACAATTTAATTTTATATTATTATTATTATGAAATTAATGCTTTCCCATAATTTTACATTATAACTGCAGGTTAAATGTGCTATAACTAATAATTAATTGTTCTGGATATTTTATTATTATTATGTCATATTTTTTTGTGAAAATAAGATAAAGTTAAAATGAAGTGAATAGCGACGGTTATATTTTGATGGAAGTTAAATCATATTATATTTAGGCCAATATCTCCAACGTGGATCGTCTACCTGGAATCGAAAATCGAAATTGTTCGAAAAATAAATGTTCTGAGTGAATAAAATTTTTATAGTCTTCATCTTTAAAATTTAAACAACATAAACTTGAAATTTCAACTTGTTTTCTTTGCTGAAAACTTTTACCGCAATATAAATAAAATATTGATTTCAAAATCTAAACATTATTTTGTTAATCTCAAATTGATAATTGTTAGACACATCTTCTGTAATATCTTAATTCAAGTGTGTTTTTCATTAAATTTTCCACTGCCAAAATAAAAAAAAGCCACAAGTTTGAAAAATGCACGCCTTTAAGCACCAAATCCAATTAAAAAAACCTTGCGCCTTGTTTTTTTATTCGGGAAGCCTTTGGGCTATACAATACATTCATCGAAGTTTATTTCTATTGCGTCTTTAATAGATTTCTAATTGATATATTCATTCCAGGCGATGGATGTGTGGAAAAACCGTTAGCCACCTTATGGAGAAACTACACTCACTCTTCTCGACCAGATGTTCGTATGCAGTTGTCTGTGAGTAACGGCGGTCTTAAGGCCACAACCAAGGACCATGGACTGACCGAATACTGGGCTCATCGCCTCACCACTTGCATTGCACCAGCTCAATTTCCTCGCCTCTTCTGTTGGGTTTACAGACACGAAGGGCGTCGTCTACGTCACGAACTCAGATGTCATGCTGTTCTATGTTCTTCTCCCTCTCTAGCCAGACAAATAGAAGGCGAGTTAAAACAAGCGCTAATTGTCGCACTTGCTGAATTCAAAAAGGACAAAATATCCAGACAGAATGCAAGATTATCTCTGGCGAATTCTGTTTATGATAATCCTACAATTCCCAGGAGAAAAATATTACTCAGCACTGGTTCGAATAACTATCGACCTCCTTTGGAACGATCTAAGTCAGCTCCCAAATTAACCATCATAGAAGAATCGCTACTAGAAGAGGAAGAAGAAATAAGTCCCAAACCAAATGTATACAAGAAAATCCTTCGACACTACGACAGTACCAGTGCATTGCTTGATAAACGAAAGTGTTTCATTCGCAAGTTGCAGCAGAAATATAAACCATCAGAATCTATTGTACCTGTTAGTGAAACCTGTGATGATGAGAACGAGAATATTTCCAATAATAATAGTAAATGTAAAGTTTCATTCGAGTCCGATGTGAGAGAATTAATTATCAACGAAGAAACGAGCAATGCCATTCTTGACGAATTGGTCAAGAGTTCGATGAAAAACGATCTGTTGGAGTCCTGTGAAAGAGCTTGGTACAACGCTCTAGTCGACAAACCAGATTTAATACCTCCAGATAGTGATGAAGGATCATTATCCAGTGGATGCGAATCTGCGAGTACGATTAATTCAGAACATGATCAACCCGTTTTCACAATGCCAGGAGTAACATCAACGGAAGGAGACGATAGCACCATAACTGATAAACGGAAGACTGAATTAGATTTTAAGGTCGGAGGTAGTGTATTGCCTAGGGTGCGTAGTTTAGAAACAGTTACGACGAATCCTGATATTTTGAAATTCCGCGGATATAACGGTAGTTTGTACAACAGCAGCATAATGAACGATGAGGTGTCTTTGATCCCCGTGGGCGAGACACAATCGGACTTTAGTTCATTGAAAGTGTTCAAGAAGAAAGTCATGGTCGATCCCAACAAGGAGATTTGCTGTTGCGATTTGGATCGCCAGGAAGAAAACGCTTGCGACGAAGATAACGGTAGTGCTTGTAGTGATGAAAGCGGTTATGAAGAAGAGGACGTTACCAGTTCCGTAGCGAATATAATCTTGGTTTGATCGCAAAATCGGTTGGGATGGATGATTTATAAAGAGGCGGAGTATGGAAGTTAGTCCACATATTCATGTGTTTCTTTATTTATTTATTTTAAAAGAAATAAAAAGAAAGGAACATACATTATCGCAGATTTTCAGGATGTTTATAACATTTACTGAACGTCGTGTGCGAATGGAATGTCAAGGTGATGATATAGTTAAGAATAACGTAAGCAATATGTTGTGCTGACGTATTTAACAAATAAGCTAAACTTTATAGATATTCATCCAGTAAAACAGAGCGTTTACTTTGGACATATAGAGATATCGGGAATAGAAGAGCGATTGGTAACTTCACAAATATTTCATATTTGCTGTCATTGTGAGGAGTTAACCAAAACAACGAACTACTTCGCTTTACTCATTTCTTATTTACTCAAAATTATTTTGACACATATTCGTGCAATACTTTTAATTCTACATGACTCATAATTCATTTATTTAATATTGGTGTGATAGACATCTATTATTAGACATCAGAACCTAGAAATTGACGTATCACCAATATGTTGAAGGTTTATAGCTAATAAAAGTATCTTAGCTACATTATAACTAAAGTTTCAACACAAACCAATCCTCTAAATTTGTCTTGAACGCTCGAGTACTTTTTAGCTCTATTTTGTGGATATCCTCCTGAATCTTGAAAATTCTTGGCTTCCGAATGAATTCCGCGACACAATAACACTAGTAGTTCAGTTCAAGCCTCAAGCCTGCTCTGGAGATGTAATGGTTGTCGAAACGTCGGCATCAACTCGTGCTATCGTGACGTGGAATCCATCCGGAAGCCAAAAATTATCAAGATTAGCTGTCCGCGGAAGTCTACTATTCAAGATATCCTTCTGACTAGCAACAAACAATCAACAATGTTGGTTGTAAAGATAATTTTTTATCATTACAATTATCGGCCATGGTGCATATTGTGAAGAATACGAAATTAGGTTTAATTACTTTGGATTTAAACCCTCAATTCAATGTTATAAATAGTTAGATTGTTTTTTAACGCATATGGAAACTTGTTTCGAGTCTACCTAAGTATGTCATAACACTCATAACTATTTGCAATTAGGCTAAAATTTCAACTTCTACAGAGTACTGAAATTTTAATGAATTTGAATTCAACAAATCTGCAAATATCAGATAATTCTTAGCCAATATTTATGGTATCAAATTGGAATGAAACTCAACGAATAGCGAATGGTTTTGTGGAGATTTCAATTTTGAGTTTAAACGACTGCCAATTTTTGCAAAAGTTGGAGTAAGTTTAAGAATGTCAGAATATCAGTAAACAATGTAATGAATAAAAGCGATGAGATCAATTCTGAGGTCAAAAACAAAAAAATTATTTTTATTTATAATAACATCCTTTGCATATTGAAATTAGATATTGGAATAACCCCACGTGGATCTTTACCTGCTATCAAATTAGTCGAAAAATAAATGTTCTGAATGAATTAAATTCTTATAGTCGTGAACTTTGGAAAATTAAACAACATAAATCATTCTCGATTTATAATAACATACCTGTGTGCATATTACAATCAGATATTTTGGGATAAACTTCGCTGAAACATACTCATGAGGTACCAATGGGGAATATAATATAATTTAATTTAGTTTTCAACTCAAGTTATAACATATCTAAAGCACTTTCAGTTCAGCCATTATCAAGACATGTATGAAGTCACACTCCTTAGACAGTGGCTGCGTAGATAAGTTATAATTTCAGCGAATAATGTAAACTAAATTATATTCCCTAAAACACTTTAAAGGAGATAATCATCACATGATGCCTCATAATTTTTCTTTGAAAAAGGTAGCAATGATTGCAGTTCATGACTAGTGTAGAGCCGCAAAGATATAATGCCGTTTGAAAAATTAAGGGATTCTAGGGAAATATATCTTTTTGTTTGCTTCACTTGAGAAATGAATAGTCCAAAGATATCTGAGGATAAAATCAACCACTCAAATAGTGTACCTACTCTGGACTGAAACAATGCTCTGAAGTATAAAAATAGTTGATAATATCGAGTTGCAAATGAATTTAAACCAGATATGTGATTAATAAATTATAAGAGTTCACACTGTGAATACACTATAACACTATAAATTACAATGGAATGCATTGCGGATACCTGGTAGCCATCATCAAAGTAAACAAAATTAGAAATCAAGGCATATTTGATTTTTGATGTTTAAATACTATTTGGGACAATAATGCAAACAAGGGGTTACCCTCACACTAAAAATACTGTCAAATATTGAGGACCTTTCGGCTATCAAATAGCCGATATTATTTGGGATCATAATGCATACAATGGGTTACCCTCAGCTGAAAATAAATCTAATTTAATAAATTGCTTTTTCGTTTATACATTTCCATCCCTTCTAAATTACCTGGATATTTGTCCGTACTGTGTTATAAAAGTGATAAACTTTCTTGAGAAATGGTGTTACCTTCATTCAAAATATGTTCGACTGACGCTGACTTTTATATTGAACGGAGCTATTTCATATCTAAATGGTGTAGCTAAATCCGCCGGGGTATATCTATTTGTTTGAGTTGGTTTCCTGTATATGTCAAAATCCATGTGATTACCATCTCTTATAATGTTAATGTCAAGAAAAGAAAGGTGATTATCTGTTTCTATTTCGACAGTGAATTTCAGTGAATCAAATTGTCAATTAAACGTGTTCAAAAAGTCATGTAAATCAAAATATTCACTTATAATCGCAAAAATATAGTCAACATATCTATACCAAACTTTTGGAAACTGATTCAATTTTGATTTTAAGGAGGACTCAAGTTCGCTTAGAAAAATATTGTCCAACAAAGGAGAGTGGATTGCCCATTGCACATCTGCTTGTTGGTTTATAATACTTTTCCACTTGAGTTATAACATATCTAAGGCACTTTCAGTTCAGCCATTAACAAAGACATGTATGAACTCACACACACCCCTTTGATATAAATATTGGCCAAAAAAGGAGAGTGGATTGCCCATTGCACATCTGCTTGCTTGTTTATAGCACTTTTGGTTTAAAGTGAAATAATTTTGCTCCATACATACACGTAAGGATCACAAATTCTGTGCAGTTTCTATAAGGGATATTAATATTTGAAAGCCATTTCTTCAGATTGTTTATCAACTCAGAGATTGGGGTATTTGTAAATAGTGAAACAACATCAAATAAAACGAGAGTATCACCAGACAAACTTAGTGCGGCTTGGAAGTTGCTAAATTCCTTAACTTATGAATATAAGGTAAGCAATAAACCGAGTAATCCCGTGATACCAATCATACCATTCAAACATTAATAGTCCTTCGTATAACATAGCAAAATGGTGAGTTGAGGAATTTATCAACTTCGAGACCGCAGCAAGTTTGTCTGTAAAAAATTCTTTGGAGCAAATTGCAAAATTGAAAGTTTTCAAACTTGAACCTCGTGATACTTTCGTTTCATTTGATGTTGTTTCATTATTTACAAATATTCCAATCCCTGAGTCGATAAACGTTCTGAACAAATGGCTTTCAAATAGTGATCCTTACGTCTTTATATATGGAGCAAAATTATTTCACCTTTAACCAAAACTACTATAAACAGCAAGCGGATGTGCAATGGGCCATCCACTCCCTCCTTTTTTCAGCCAATATTTTTCTAAGCGAACTTGAATCCTGAAATTACAAAATTGAATCGGTTTCCAAAAGTTTGGTATAGATAGATATGTTTACGATATTTTCGCGATTGCAAGTAATTATTTTGATTTACTTGGCTTTTTGAACAACGTTAATAGCCAATTTGATTCACTGAAATTCACTGTCGGAATAGAACTTGACATTAACATTAAACAAGATCACTTAGATTTTGGCATATACAGAAAACCCACTTAAACAAATAGGTATACTCCGGCGGATTCAGCTACATGAATTACATATAAAATAGCTCCATTTAATAGTCTTTTTCATAGATTATTGAGCGTCCCCCTGAGCCACCAAAATTACAACAACAAAGTTGAGAAACTTCAGCAATGCGTTGGTGTCGACTAATCTTTGATCAATAATCTAATTTCTAAACAAAAAAGTAAATTGGAACGCAATCAACTAACCAAATTAGAGCCGATACCTTTAAAAGTTCCGCTTATAATTTTTTAGTAATTAAAAAATTCCATAGCTTGTTGTCTAAATTTGCGATACAACCAATTTATAGATTTAAGAACAAACTGAACTTTCATAAAGTTTCGGACTTCGATGAATCCGGGATTTACAAAATCGATTGTGAGTCGTCTTCAAAATACTAAATGGGTGAAACTAAAATTAACATAACTCGGTATAAAGAATATTTTGCCTACATTAAGAAAAATAATGTTGAAAAATCAGCGTTAGCCGAACATATTTTGAATACAGGTCACCCCACTTTTAAAACACAGTACAGACAAATAACTAGGTAATTTAGAAGGGATGGAAATGTATAAATGAAAAAGCAATTCATTTAATTCCGATTTATCTCCAGATGAGGTGGTAACCCATTTTGATTTTTGATTTAGTTTACTCTGATGATGGCTACTTGGTAGCCGCAAGGTCATCAGTACTTTGAGAGTATTTTTAGTGAATAAGGGTGAATATTTCTTTTGCATACAGATATGTGATATTTTATCGTCTGTCCAGGATATCATTGCAAGGATAGAAACAGGTATAAACAGACTTGTTCAGGTTATAGATGTTTTATCTACCCGATATTTTTATATAACAGTCGAAAACAGTAGATATGGATAGACAGCTTGTACAAACTTAGACTTTTGTTACTCTTGAGTTTTTGTTTCTGCCTATCTATTTCTACGCCTAAAAGCTGAATATTTACTATTATTAAGTGTTAACATCTTTACTTTTCATATACATTTTACTACATTTGTGGAACTTTTTACTCATAGAAAAATCACAACCCCCTACACTATGCTTGCATCATCAGAGATTCAACTAAATTAATATGGACAACGTTTTTCTTGTCCAGGTTGAACACTGACAACAGGTCTATTAGGTCGAGGATCTAGATGTTCCAACACCATCTGCCGGAGTGCAGATGTCACATTGAGAATGTTATTCACAATGTCACGCATTGATAATACAGTTCTCGCGATTCAAAGAATCGACGGCCCCGAAACAATGGAAAGTGAAATACAAACACATTCCGTGTTAGAATCACTAGACAATTTGTGTATAGATTCTAACAAGAAATGTGTTTGTATTTTCTTTGCATTAAAATAATATGGTTATCAGTATTTATGTTTACATAAAATAATGGGAGAAAGGAAAAGGCCTTTCCTTTTTAGAATTTTCCTTATCTGATAACCAATTATGTTTTTCTGTGAAACTATTAACTGATTGAAGCTAGTAGAGGATTAACGGTAAGTAAACCTAAGTTGTTCTTCATCCAGTTATCTTTGTATCGATACATATGAATGGCTTCCAAAGTATTAAATAATTTACTGGAGCTCTGTTTTAAAAGTGACAAACAATTATCGGAAATGCGATAGCTCGCCTGTAGCTACTGCTTATATTTCGGGGTTCAATATACTTACCATTACTACTAACTTAATCTGTTAACAGTTTTTGGTTTTTGCACAAAGATAATCTCAAGGATTAGTACAAACCCTTCCCATCTCCGTTTTTTGATAGGTCTAACTATTAGTAAGTAAAAATTTAAATCTAGTCGATTATCTGATGATGCTAGCGTAGCTGGCGAAATTCGTCTAAGATTTTAAAAATCTGTAGTGGAAAGCTGTGATTTTACTGTCATTGATGAATTCAGCTTCCCAAGAAGATGCAAAATCTCTTTCACCATCACTTTTGATCTACCCCTTTCGAAGATCTGCATAATTTCGTTATATGTGCTACGGCTGTACCACTTGAAAACTTGCAGCAGCGGTTGAAATATTGATTGTGATATCTCCTCGGGTATCGATTACCTATACAACTCATGCAAATTTACATTTGCAATCCTAAAATGTGGTAATTATTGTACAATTTAAGTTTATCGTACATTTTGTGAAATTCATAAAATTATTCCAACTTTCGTATTTTTCGCTACAAACGGGCAGTTAGAATTCACCACGAGTTCGTAACGTAACGTCAAAATGTCAGAATGGTCGATGCTCTATGCAGCCATCATGGGATGCCTTCCGCTTGTATGAGTGCGAAGTATGACATATTAGTTGACCAAAAATTAGAATATTAGCGCAAATATTTGAATATACCTGGGTCCTAAGCTTTATAGTCATCCTTGTAGAAGCTTTCGAAACCTTGAATATCATCTATAGACATACTTCCACTACGCATATTATAGTGTAAGCGTAAACAAAAACTAAAACTTTTTTTGGTTCTTTTAATTATAACTAGAGTATCACGATTTTAAACAAGTTCTCATTATAAATTTTCCACTTCACAATTTGCAAAAACTAGTAGTTAAACAAATAATATGCCTAATAAGAATTGCGTACTCCGCGATATCACGATTTATTTTAATTCCACCTCATTAGATTTTTTTTACGAACTAGGGATGTCATGGGCATCATGTTTACTAGAACTTGTATCGCAGCTGATTTAATATGCATATCAATTAGATGTGATTTCTTTGGGGATAGATTATTCACTTTCTAACGGTCTCTACATTATGCCATGGAGATACTAGTCTAGGCAGATTTTATATTTGTGAGTTTGAAAATCTTGTTGATCAAGTTAGATATTCTCTAATATCCATTTGGACTTCTGGTACATCTACGTTTGAAAACACTATTGAACATTTGATTTAGTTTACACTAACATCTTTTTCCCAGTTAAATTGCAACTTATCTAAAGCACTTATAAACTGCGATGCAGCCATTTGAAAGGCATAATATGCGATCTGATTCTAAAACTAAGATTATGGAAGAAAGCGAAAAACTTAACGGTCAAATTTGGGAAAGGGTTAAGTAACTATTTGTTTACTAATAGGATATTAACTACCAGGAATATTTGATGTTTATCTTCCACCAAGAAGAACATGTAATACTTCACCGTTAAGTATTCCATATTCTTTCATAATTTTAGTTTTGGAATTTGGAATCAGTTCACATATGGCATAATGGCTGCATCGCGGTTGAAACGTGCTTTGTACAAGTAACAATCTAACTGGAAGAAGGGTGTTAGTGTAAACTAAATTATATTAAATTTCATTACGCAGTGGTAACCTTATAGTAACAATAAGCATTAAGCATACAATAAACCAAAACAGAATGTAACTTAGCAGTGGCGTAGTGAAAAAAAATTAAAATTTCATCCCAAAATCCTCCTTACTATGCCACTGATATTTAGCAAATCAAAAGAAAGTTTATTTATATAGAAGCACAACGTTCTGCACTTTATATGTGCAAACCAAAATTGTAGTTTGCAACACAGACTTGATAACCTCCAAACTAATTCCGATGCACGTGGCTTAGCGTAAAGATTATTAGATAACAGAAAATCAGGAAATATTATAAAATTGAAATCTGAAATTTTATGTACAGGGGTTTGCCGAAAATTTCTATTTAATGAAGATAAACTGCTTTCTATAGATATCAATCTAGAAACAATGGCTATCGAAGACTGCGTTTGATTCATCTTCTACTGTCATTTAAATTAATGAATAAGACCATAATATAGAAGCACAACGTTCTGTACATCAAATGTGAAAAACAAAATTGTAGATTGCTACACAGACTTGATAACCTCCAAACTAATTCTGATGCACGTGGCTTAGTACACATTCCGTGATTACAGTGATTACAGATTTCAATCCCACGACACCGTCCAACATGTTGATCGTGAAACCAGTGAGGGAAAACATGCATTTTATTGGCGACTTCTTCATCATGAATAAAACAATACCTGTATGTTGCATTTCTAGTCAAAAACATGTAGCATGATCCTATGCGTAGACCGATTCGCAGATATCCCAAATTTTATTAACTACACGCGAGTCTAGTGAAAATGTGTGTGTGAAAGAAACTTTCTCAACTTTTACAATAACTTTTTCAGTTTAAACCATCGACATATACATATGGACTACGCATGGCAATGATAAGCGCGGGTAGTGTCGGCGTGAGAGAGGGGAAAACGAAGAGGACTAATACTGTCTTTATCTACTTTATCTATCGCGTTTCTATTGGCCGCTGCGTTGCCATGGAAATGCAACATGAATGTAGCTAGTATGTTTACGTCCCGAGCCGATAGATAAAGACAGTATTAGTCCTCTTCGTTTTCCCCTCTCTCACGCCGGCACTACCCGCGCTTATCATTGCCACGCGCAGTCCATATGTATATGTCGATGGTTTAAACGAATTGGAAAAGAACATAGTAATATATGCGTTAAATTATGGCATCTTCAAACAGCGAAAACTTTCTTAATTCGAACGGAAGATCCTATATTTTCTGATCTAGGTTAAGTACAATTAAAAAGTTCCTTCAGATAAAAAATGTAGGATGTTCCATTTCAGTCAAGAAAGCTTTAGGTATTTGGAGTTGCCAAACTATAACAAAATTTCTTGATTTATTCGCAGTGTGGACAATAAGACATGTCTTGTGAGATCCCAGAGGAAATAATATCAAAATAAACACTTAAGTTTACATCTCAAAATTGTAACAAAATGTGAAATTTAACCGTAATGTTATCTAGGTATATAATGCTACGTGTCTTTGGCAGAATCAACTTGTAATAAGCCTATTTCCATTGAATAGAACATTTGAGTTCCTTCACAATATATGACCTTGTACAGTTATTCGCACCACATCCTGTACAAGGCCCTTAATCATCACATATTGAATTAATATTAAAACGAGATAGAGATCCAAGAATCTGAACCTTCCTGCTTCATTGGGTTTGTATTAGATTCATTGTGATTTTCGAAATAAGTACATCTATCTCTCTATACGTAGAATATTTAATGTAGTGAGAATTAATTATAAAATCATGGAATACTGTTATTATACATTAATAGATTTAATTCTTATGTAGAAATTTCAAAATGTATATATTTTTGTAAAAATGCAAATATGACATTGTTAATAATTATCACTTGTATCTGATCACCAAATCACAATATTTGGAGTTGTTTACATAGATGATGAAGAACCTCATTAAATAAATAAATTTATCATATTCAGTTTCTTTGTTATATTTTTATACCTTCAATTCTAGGGGAAGACTGCAGTATTGCTAAGGCTCTATGTAGGCGACTACTTTCGTCTGCCATTTTGAAGCAAACACTACAATATGCTCTCGTGTTATAAACGTGATAAGGCGAAACAAATTTGTGCTATTTTTCGAACAATTTTATTGTGTGTGGGTTGTATCTGTAATCCATCCATACAATTGTCCGGTGTAATCCATACATACTTGAAGCTGCAATAACAAGGTGAGAAAAGTACGAGCGTACAGGGTGTCTCATTTTAGGTACTTTTGCGGGTTATCTCCTTTATTTTTAAAGATAGAGAGTTGCGGTTTTCGCGACACTGTGCTACTTTTTCGTAAAACTCAAGATGCCGTCAACAGAATTTTCATAGTCCTTTTAGTTTTTAAGATACAGGGCATTTCTGAAAATGTTGCATTTTGTGACCCCCCTCGTATCTCCGTTATCCTTCAACTTATCGAAAAGGTAAAATAACATTCTAATAGTTTTTTTTCCGTAGAATGCAGTGGTGGAGATAACTTTTGTTACATATTTACTGATTTTGAGTTATAAAGTAAACTTATGTTTTTTTAAATGGAACATCCTGTATATTTATAGACTATAAAATTTGTCTTTTTTTTACCTTTTCAAAAATATCTGCGAATGAGAACAATGGTTCTTTTGAACGCTATTCAAAGAATCTCAAAGATGTGCCAATTTTGCATTAGAGAAAATGGTGGTCAATTTGAACATCACATTTAATTTTTTTTTAATAATGTTATTTTTTTGTGTTTTTGTTATATTGTCACTTTACGCCACAAAACTGTTGTTACAAACTTACTGTTAGAAAAAAGATCTATGGGAATTTTTTTCAATAGATACCTATACAGGGTGTCCCAATATTCCTGGGACACAGAGCTACCACGTATTCTAGAGGTCAAAATAAGTCGATTGAGCCCAATTTACCTGTATACCAAAATGTACCGTTTGTCCGTGAGAAGAGTTCAAAGTTTACTAAAAAAAATACATTTTTGTATGTTGTTCCGAAGTGCTTTATACAAATTTAATGAAATTTGGTAAATGTGTATTCTAGATGATTAGCTTACTTTTAGTAATCAAAAAAACCCAAAGAAAATTGTAGAGGGGTTGGAACCACCCTCACCCCTTGGCATTTTTTCCCCCATTTTTGTAGGGGTGGGAATACGGTTTTAAGACTTTTTTATCTGGAAGGCCTACTCATTATCTTCATTTTCTTACTCTTGTAAAAACTCCGTATTTTGCGTAGTTTTCAAGAAAAAAAATGTTTTCGCAAACACTGATAACCGATTTTCGGGTATAGGTTTAATAAAATTGTAATACAAAATTTAGTTGGCCGCGGACACAAAGACAAAACCAAATGTTATGATTTTGACAGGAAACATAGTTTATTGTTAACAGTAAATGTGTCAGTTATTTGTTCTCTTTTGCTTGTTTTTTTATTATTTCTTATTGTCATCACTGTTTTTGTTTAATTGTTATTGCTGTTGTTGCTGTTCCTTTGACGTCCCACAATTATGAATTTTCCTTTTAATGAACAGACCGACATGTTATTAGTTCTTGGATATTGTCAAGGTAACTGCCGCGAAAGTGTTCGCGTGTATCAAGAGAGGTATCCAAACCGGAGAATTCCAAACCATAAAACTTTTGCCCGAATCGAAAGACGTCTTCGAGAAACGGGGAGGTTGACCCCAGTAAGAGTTAACGCTGGAAGACCTCGACAAGCTCGAACACCTATTGCGGAAGAAGCTGTTCTTCAAATGATTGATAACAATCCTAATACCAGTACTAGAAGATTGCAACGAGAAGCTGGAATTCCAAAAAGCACTGTAAGTCGAATCATTAGAGATCAATTAATTCGGCCATTTCACATCCAGCCAGTGCAAGAATTGTTGCCACCTGACTACGAATTACGTTTAAGTTTTTTACAAACTATTCGGGAGCGCAGAGTAGTCGACAACGGATTCCATACTAAGATCTTGTTTACTGATGAGTCTTGTTTTACACGTCGCGGTATGACAAACCTACACAACGATCATGTTTATGCAGATGAAAATCCACATGCCATTAAAAGTAGACATTATCAACGTGAATTTAAAATTAATGTCTGGGTCGGAATTATTGGCGAATTTATAGTCGGACCGTTACGATTACCTGATCGTCTGAATGGCGATAGTTACCTCCGTTTCCTTCAACAAAATTTGCCAGAATTATTAGAAGACTTGCCTCTTAACTTGCGTAGAAATACGTTCTTCATGCATGATGGTGCACCACCTCATTTTGCACGTGCAGTAAGAGAATATCTTGGTGAACAATTTGGTGGCAGGTGGATAGGTAGGGGACAAGAAGCACCCATTCAATGGCCTCCGCGGTCTCCAGATTTAAACCCTTGTGACTTCTTCATCTGGGGAGAATTAAAAAGACAAGTGTACGAGGTTCAAATAAATAACATCGAACAACTGTGGAATAGAATTCAAAATGCTGTAAATGCGCTACGAGAAAATGACGATGTTTTAAGAAGAGTGCATTTAAATTTTTTACGTCGAATTGACCTCTGTATTAATGAAGGTGGAGGTCACATTGAACACTTGTTATAAAAATTATTGTTTGTCTTGTGTAAATGTATTGTGTAATTTGTGTCTAATAATTTTATTAAACCTATACCCGAAAATCGGTTATCAGTGTTTGCGAAAACATTTTTTTTCTTGAAAACTACGCAAAATACGGAGTTTTTACAAGAGTAAGAAAATGAAGATAATGAGTAGGCCTTCCAGATAAAAAAGTCTTAAAACCGTATTCCCACCCCTACAAAAATGGGGGAAAAAATGCCAAGGGGTGAGGGTGGTTCCAACCCCTCTACAATTTTCTTTGGGTTTTTTTGATTACTAAAAGTAAGCTAATCATCTAGAATACACATTTACCAAATTTCATTAAATTTGTATAAAGCACTTCGGAACAACATACAAAAATGTATTTTTTTTAGTAAACTTTGAACTCTTCTCACGGACAAACGGTACATTTTGGTATACAGGTAAATTGGGCTCAATCGACTTATTTTGACCTCTAGAATACGTGGTAGCTCTGTGTCCCAGCAATATTGGGACACCCTGTATACAAGGTATCCAATTATTTGTTAGTAATATGTAAGTTGCACTTGTTTATTATTGTTATCCATAGCCTACTATTAAAATATGTATTTAATTTCTGTAAATTGTCAATTATTTGCGTGTTTCTGAAAAAAAGTTTATACTATCATATATTTTTTAAAGGTAAAAAAAAGACAAATTTTATAGTCTATAAATATACAGGGTGTTCCATTTAATAAAACATAAGTTTACTTTATAACTCAAAACAGTAAACATGTAACAAAAGTTATCT
Organism: Endomychus coccineus; assembly: GCA_958510875.1. Classification (NCBI taxonomy): domain Eukaryota; kingdom Metazoa; phylum Arthropoda; class Insecta; order Coleoptera; family Endomychidae; genus Endomychus; species Endomychus coccineus. The sequence goes on from OY294069.1 coordinate 37,026,340, forward strand.
ACACCACTGCATTCTACGGAAAAAAATCTATTAGAATATCATTTTACCTTTCCGATAAGTTGAAGGATAACGGAGATACGAGGGGGGTCACAAAATGCAACATTTTCAGAAATGCCCTGTATCTTAAAAACTAAAAGGGCTATGAAAATTCTGTTGACGGCATCTTGAGTTTTACGAAAAAGTAGCACAGTGTCGCGAAAACCGCAACTCTCTATCTTTAAAAATAAAGGAGATACCCCGCAAAAGTACCCAAAATGGGACACCAGGTACTTAAGGTATAAGATATGATGCTAGAAACGGTGGAGGAAAACTACCCCTGCCGCTAGTATCTAATAGGCCACAACACAGTCACAATTTTATTTTTTCTGTACAACTATCTAGCTATAGAAAAGAGTCTAAGAACTGCCGTTCTGTTCAGCATTGTTGTTATCAGTTTGCTTATAACAATATAGATTTTATAATAATTGTTTTTAATCCAACACAAGAGTTTGTGTTATCTCGATTAAAATTGCACTGGTCCGACGAAATCCCCTTTCTCCTTATTGAGTGCGAAACAAAAGGGATTATTTTGTTCGAAAAAAAGCTGTTTCAATAACTGTAAATATTGTACAGTCTTTTGTAATGAATGCATAATGGAGAAAGATCAATGGAAACATTTCAACAGAATCAAGATTTAAAAAAAAACTGGGGTATTGTCTAAATCACAATAATTCAATGAAGAAGATTCTATCGTTTCACCCTTTACTATGTGATATCAAAATTAATCCATATTGTAAAATTAAACTACTATGCTGATATTACTTTTATTTGTAACTTCCGTTACTCGAGTTTCAGCGTTATTACGCCATCTTCAGACTGTATTCAAATACAATTAAAATACATAACTTCAACTATAAATCTATCGTTGGGTTTTTACATTCTAACAATGACGAATTTCTATTAACGTTAGGGTATAGAAGCTAATTACGACAATAATTCGTGGAATAAATTTATTATAAGGGCAAGGTGAAAATCCCCTGAAAAATAAAACAGATGGCGCCACAATAGAAAATGTGACGTTTGTGATGTACCATCTTTAACTATAACGCATTAAAATTTTCAGACTGATATGTCATTCACTTCTGTTTTGACACCCATCGGAAGCAAGCAACCTTGAAGATTTTTGTGAACATAGAAAAAAGTGAATTTCGCGTTTTGATTAAACATTATTTCTTGCGTGGAAAGAACATGACGCAAACCAAAGCATCGCTTGTTAAACATTATGGGGACTATTCACTATCGATTGGAACGATTCACTGATTTTCGTTGTGTTAGTATGGCCGCCACAAAAGACGCCGAATGTTCTGGTCGTCCAATTGAGGTTACAGCGTCAGAAATCGTCGATTGAACCATCGGCGAGTTAAATTGCATGAGAGTGCTGAGGCTATGCAATGTCAACCGAACGGGTACGGGACATTTTGCATGCTTTTTTGATCATGAGAAAGCTATCTGCCAGATGGGTGCCGCAATTGCTCTCTGTTGACAAAGGAGTGTTTGGCGATGTTTAAGCGCGATAAGAAGGACGTTTTGCGTAACCGTGAACGAAACATCACATCACACCAGCCGAATCGAAGCCGAAAAATGCCAAACTGGGTTTATCGGCCAACAAATCCATGGTGACAGTTTTTGGGATGCACACGGTATCGTCCATATAAATTACCTTGATAAGGCAAAACGATCACCGGTGCATATTATGCAGAACTGTTGGATTGATTCGATGCCGATTCAAGGCGAAAGCTGCCGCATTTGGCAAAGAAATAAGTGTTCTTCCACCAATACCGCACCGCCGCGCAGGTCCGCAGTCGCAATGGCAGAATTGCATGAACTACGCTACGAATTGGTTTGTCAACCACCATAGTCATCAGATTTACCCACCTGCGATTTTAAATATTTCCAAACTTGAAGATATGGCTCTGCCGAAAGAAATTTGGTTCAACAATGTGGTCATCGCCTATTTTGCAAGATTGCCGAAGTCTTATTACTTGGAAGTGAAAAATTATAGAAACGTTGGACGAAGTGTATCGTTGTACAAGGAGATTATGTTGAGAATTAAAATAAGTTTGGACGAAATAAATCATTTCCGGTTTCATTTTTCAGGAACTTTTCACCTTGCTCTCGTACATAGCTTTAAATAATTGTGAATAAATTAGGTGTGTTTGATCATTAGGAAGTAGGGTATTGTTTTTGAGTTTGTAAATTGCCAAAGATTGCACCAAGTATAGTTTTGAGCCTATATGTAAATGTATTTCAGGAAAAGAATGATTATTATCGAAAACATGATCTGCAAATGTGGAAAATGAGCGTCCTGTTTGACCTGTATAAAAGGAATCGCATTCCTGATAAGATAGTTTATAAAGTCCAGATTTATCAATTGTCTTTGTTTTGTCTTTATTATTGAATAAGATTTGTCCTAATTTGGAATTGGGTTTAAATGCAAGTCATGTTTCAAAATGTTTTAAATTTTTTTCAGTTATCTTTACAACATAAGTTAGACAACAAATCTCTTCTCTTGGTATTTGATTTTTGGGTATATGCTGAAGTAACTGTTGTTTACGGTTGATTAATTTAGATATTATTTGGCATGATGATTTACTGCGATTGGTTCAATTGTATTTACTTCCTGCTGATAATTTGATTGTGAGAATGGTATTTAAAAAGCCTATGTATCATTGAAAGAAATACAACCAACTATGCTATACTACAGTAATAACCACAGTTATTTTGTTTTCACAGCACACTAAGCTTTTTCATCGAATTGTAATCAAATGATATAATGCAAGGAAAAGTGGTAATCCTTCGATTGGTCAACGTTTTAATTGTTTTTTCTTTTCTTGGACAACCTGTATTTTAGAACACTGAAAATCGATACAGGTAGGTTTTACGTTATCCTAAATAAGAACCAGTCATCAGGTTTCTTTAAAAAAAATCCCTAATAATACTTTATGAAATTTAAGCTAATGAAAGTGATCGTAGCTAGTCATGATTATAGCCCAAAACGTCATAGTATTATATTTTAAAAATATAAACCTCTGACTCTGAAAGGATAGTAGATCATTGATGAACACAATGCGATTCGATGCCCCGCTATTAATCAACTATTCACGCAAAGTGGTGTAATTGGTAAACACGCTGGACTAGACATTGAGGAATGTGGGTTCGAATTTTTTACGTTTATTCATCGTTATTGGTGTCCAATTAGGCAAAGAATCCTTAAACTTGTTTATACTCACCCAGAACATTTCTCAGTCACTTCTATTGAAATATGTAAGAACCGGGATGCTGTCACTGAATGAGTACTGTCAGAGTAATTGCCAACCATAGCAATACTTTTAGATGCACTCCTCTATTCAAAACAATTGAACTTTAGATGAATGTGCATGAATGGTTGATGGCGGAGCATTGAATCGCATTGTGTTCATCAATGATCTAATACCTATCCTTTCAGTGATTTATATTTACAAAAATATAAGACTTTCACGATACCAAAATGGTGTAATCTGTAAAAACGCTCGACTAGACATTCAGGAATGTGAGTTCGAATCCCACCTATGATTCAATGTTTTACGTTTATTTATCGTTATTTCTGCCCAATTAGGCAAATCCTTCAACTTGTTTATACTTACCCAGAACATTTCTCAGTCAGTTCTATTGAAATATACAAGAACCGGGATGCTGTCATTGAATGAGTACTGTCAGAGTATTTGCCAACCATAGCAATACTCATAGATACACTCCTCAATTCAAAATAATTGAACTTTAGATGAATGTGCCTGAATAGTTAATAGCGGAGCATCGAATCGCATCCTATTCATCAAGATTCTACTATCCTTTCTTCCGTGGTTTATATTTACAAAATTATAAGACAAGATGTAATTGGTAAATACGTTCGACATCTAGGAATGTGGATTCGAATCCCGTCAATGGTCCAATGTTTTACATTTATTCACCTTTATCCTATCCTATGTTAAATTAGATAAGTTATCTTCATAATTCAGAAAATTTAATGAAATGTGGCCGATTAGGCAAAGAGTGTCCCGAATTGTATATGCCAATCATCTCAGGATGGCAAAAACAATCAAAATATGAAAAAAAAAATCATATAATATGGGTCGGGAAACCACCCTGGACCTAGTGCTTTCAAATCTACTGATTTGAAATGTGGTTGATTCACTAGATCTATCAACAAAAATTGATTCACATCTTCCAGTGTTTTTCCAAGTCGTAACTCATCAGTATCCACCTTCGTTACAATCTTTCACCAGTACAACTTCAGAAATTCTGTATTTCAAATACAGTAACCAAAAAATCATTTATGTAAATTTACTAACTTGTTCTGTATTAAAATAAATTTATCCTTAAATCTATCTATCTAAAAATTACACCCTGGACCTATTATTTTCAGATCTACGACTGGATGTGATTGAGTCAGTAGATGTTTGTACCAAAATTGATCTACATCATCCACCTGTGCTTTTCCTATTTGTAACACACCAAGATTCACCAGTTACTTCTTCAGAAAATCTTTATTTTAAATACAGTAACCAAAAAATCATTTATGTAAATTTACTGACTTGTCCTATACTGAAATCTTCAAATCTACCTATGTATCTAAAAAATTACACCCTGGACCCAGTACTTTCAAATCTACTAATTTGAAATGTGGTTCAGTCACTAGATTTTTCGACATAAATTGATTTATATCGTCCTTAGTTACTTCTTTCACAAGTTACAACTTCAGAAAATCTGACTTTTATAATGTTAATATTAAATGGGGTCAGATACTAAGCAATAATGATTTAGACTTAGATGTTCAACAGTGACAAATCTTATTTCTCACAATAAATTCGTTGAGGGTGCACCATTGAAGTGAGCCCAAGTTGATGGACCATGGTTTAGAAATAAGTGCAGCATACATTTGAAAAGATTCAGCATGGAACGTCTGTCCACGCACTTTAAAATAGTTTCTAATTTAGCTGAATCTTGTTTCGCTTGTGAAAAATCAATATTTTTAACAATATTTTGCTAAAACTTGAGAGCAAATTGTAGTGTTGACATTATGTAGATCCCTTCAGACGACTTCAAAATGGTCGAAACAGCTTTTACTACAAGCTGAAATGCAATAACAAGGAGAAATGTAGCTTTGTTTATTAATTCTCGCTTTTGAGTTTATTTTAAACACAGTAAGTAGAAGTAATATTGCAATTAATATCTGTATGCTCCTTAACGTTTATTCTTATTAAACACAACGTAACTTTTTCAACCAACTATCCTATTTACAATTTCTTCTGAATTTTAATTTATGCAATTACTGGTTTTTCTTCGTTTGTAACATTTGTAATACCAGAAGCAGTCGATACAGTATCATCACGTTCAGCTGCGCATACCAAAGATGGGAATTTCTTCTGGAGTTCTTGTCTATATTTGGGATGGCTGAAAAGAACACATTAATTTTGAGTATGTTAAATGAAGGTAAAATGTTGAATACTTTGGTACTTACCTAATTCCGTAGACAATAGGATTGTAGACAGCGTTCGCTTTTGCGAATAGAGAACACCAAATTGTGGCCAATGGACTAATTTTCGCTCCCCCAAAAATGCCGGCGAAGTTCGTAACCAGATATGGCGTCCATGCGAAGAACCATAATGTGATAGTCATGAGAGCGATTTTAGCCAATTTGCATTCGGCACTGGTTGCTGATGCTTCAGATGATCTTAGAGAAGCAACATTCATCTTTTTAGCTTGTTCTCTCATTGATTTCTCATGAGCTGAAACAGCCTATGCACAATACGTATGAGGTTATGGAAGCTTCTGTCATAACAATAACGGCTGCTTATTTGCAAATCATATTCAATATTGTCATGGTTTCTCTAGGTACCTACATATATCTAATATTGTACCGGGATATCAAAAATTAACTTGGTCAAGGGTGGTTGTGGAATCTAAAACGTGTGTCTTACTTTACTTTTGGAATAATTATGTCACTGTCACACTGACATCATCAATAACCTACAAATTTCATACCTATTTTTTTCAGTTGTAAAACAATAATGAACTACAAATTAATATAGTAATAAAAATTGTCGGAATGTTAACTTTGAACCTTTTAAGCCACAAACCGGGTCGAAAACGGTTTTAAAATAGTTAATTTTCGATAAATGGAATGACGTTCACGTGAGAAGCCCGTAGCTCGCGAGTTGGAAAAGTGCAAAAGTTAGGAACATAGAACTTCTTTACGAGGGCTTTTTGCGTACCGTTTTCGCTCCATGTAGTTAGATTTAGTCGCGATACGCACCCGACGGCCCTTCTTTTTTTCCAAAAATTCCGTTCATATAGGAAAATTTGATTAAAATAGAAGCAGCTACTCTCAGGTCTCAGCTACGCTCGTCTAACGTGCGACGTACCAAAGGGAATTTCCTTGCGACTAATATATACACGAAGCGGGTAAAAGCTAGCGGCCCATAGCCGAAAACATTTTATTACAACTGGCACCGTACGCACGGGGCACGAAACGGCCCCAAATTAACAAGATCGAGGTAAAATGTATAAACTCTAATTGAAGCGCAGCGACCTCCTCGAGGCATATGTCAAAATGATTACGTTCGTAACCAATGACATAGGACGTCTGGCGTTCATGCAATTATGTTTTTAGATAATTCGAACCTTCTAATATCGATAGGCCACGTGAAAATCCCGGAGCCTGAAGCGCTAAAGACTTCTGAGCGTTACAATATTCGTATAAAATTGCGAAATTTCGCACTTTTAGAAACTTCAAATTAATTAATTTGACACAAGTAAAGACACACGTTTTAGATTCCACAACCACCCTTGACCAAGGTAATTTTTGATATCCCGGTATCACAAATATCCTGTTGAAAGCAAATTGTGGAAATATTACATAAAGAAGTGATTTATTTAGTGGCGTAGCTAGTAATTTTGAACCCTTCGGCAAAATCCTTCATGCCTCGCCCCTATAGTACGAGTCTCCGTAAAAAATGTTGTTTCGACAGAAAAAAATTGTAAGTAGATATATTAAATATCATTTTTATCCAAAATTTGACAAAACTTATGCATTTGTTATGTTATGGTTTTAAGGTATTTAAAAAATCAATTTTGATGTCGATGTTTCTGAAACTGCAGAAGTGAAATGCAGGAGAACACAAATAAAATAAAAATATCATTCTTAAACCAACAGAACATTTTTAGGACTAGATTTGCGTATACAGTCCAAGGAAAATAGTTAAAATAATATGAGTTTTTAACTTAAAATAATATGTTTTCTACTAATAATACTATCAGCCATAGATATTTTACATACGTAAGATATCTTTCAAGAAAAAAAGTAATGCTATAATAAAACTCTTAAGAATCCATTTTTGGAGCTTTAACATTGGCCAACTCTATTAAATTCATCAGTGCCAGATCTATGGGAGGCCACCATTTCTGGGACCTGAATCCTGCTGAGGGATAAGCGCTAGACTATACTGGAAGAACTCAAAAAAAAAGTAGGATAGGATTACAAGGTCTGAGGCAGGCAAAGCTACTTCTGAGAAACTAAAATCAAAAGAGAGCAAGGTACTGCTAAGAGAAGGAAGAAACCTCCATCTACATCCTCGCAGAATGAACTACCTTGCAAAACCGAAGAACATGACTGCTCGGAGCGGGTTCACGCCAACTGAGCACCAAACACACGATTTGATAAATGTAGACCGGCCAACTGAGCACCAAGAAAAGAAGGTACTTTTTGAAAGGGACACTTTGACCTGGGTTAGATTTCTATTTGCATGTCGCCCGTGAAAGCCCAATCCTCAACTTCTTAGTGTCCGGAGAGAAAAAATATGATTGAGTTAGTTACTGATTTTGTTATTAGTGTGCGTCGCCAGCAAATACTTCTTACTGATTTTAAATTGAGAAAACGTAAGGACCTGAAAGGCGGGAAAATGTATTGGGTGTGCTCTATGACTAAATAGCTATAAGTAACAGTTGCAAACGAAAGGCCGTGGAATACAGTTGCCAACGACCATAAAAATTAATGAATATGGATATTTCTACGTCTTCGTATGACTAACATGTAACAACTAAGGATATGGACTGCATACAGCATACCTAATATGATTCGCTGGGAAACTTCTAGTTTGCCGCTTCAACTTTGTCGCTGAGTTTTCTCTTTCAGATAGATCACTTCATGTGGTGGTGGTTAACCGAGTCTCCTCCGATACAATGGCTATCAACACTGGTGTTCCACAGGGGTCTATCTTGGCACCAACCTTGTTTTTGCTCCATATAAACGATCTGATGGAAATGATCACCTGTATCGTTCACAGCTTTGCAGATGATGGTACACTTCATAATGTTTTCTCATCTAGAGCCCCTATTCCATCCAATGAAGCTGAAGGAGCAGACAGAGATAGGTTGACGGAAATAATGGAGATCTGGCAGATTTTGAAATGTGGATTTGATCTAGTAGAGTTTAATTCATCCAAAACTCAATATTGCATCTTCTCCAGGGAGGCGGATCCCACAACCCCTAATATGATGATGTCAGAAACAGCTATTCCTATGAAGTCTTTCATATCCATGCTCTGGATCACCACCAACAGCACCTTCTCATGGGATGATCAAGTGAGGTGGATTATGAAAAGATCTTCACGAAAACGTTGTCTTCTTTTCCGTGCCAAGAGCTACTTTACATCCCAGCAGCTCCTCATAATCTACGGAGCACAGATTCGACCTATCCTGGAGTACTGTTCACATGTATGGTAGGTGTTCATCAGAAATATTGTATGTTGTTCCACCACGGAAGATTCCAGATAGGCGGACTAGACGAGCTCAAACTAGTCACCCCTTCATTGTCAAGCTCGAGATCTGCCTCACTTCTTTCTACCAGACTTCATTTTTCTATCGAACAACATTTACAATTCTTGAGCTGGTCAATGGCCATTATATTCCATTTGTCTTTTATCTTCTTCCAAACAAGCTATGTAAAACGTATACCACTCTGTTCAATAAGTTACTGATGTTACCAAACAACATAAATATTTCACTAAATCCTCAAGAAATCGAAATAGTCATTCATAATTCTGCGCTGTCTGCTTGGCCGAACGCCAAGATTTTTGATTGTCGATTCCATTTAGCACAAAGCTGATGCAGAAAAATTCAAAATTTGTGTTCAGTAAACCTTTATAAAAGTAATACTGAGCATGGAAAATGGATTCAACATTTAATTGGCTTACTTTTTCTCACTCCCGAAAGTGTAAGCGATTGTTTCGTTAATCATTTTATGTCCAACATTCCTGAATCTAATGTTTTTTCAAATTTCGTTGCTCACTATATTTCGGAAACGTCTGGGTTTCCTCCTACGGTATGGGTTCCGAAAACTAGTAATTCATTTTTAACAACCAACCTCTGTAAATCATTTCCCTCTCATTAAAAAAAAAAATTTGCCACACTCATCCTAATGTTCATATTTTGTTACTACTCTTGTTGAATTTCATTGCTTAGTTTATAATAAAATTCAAAGTATTAGTAACGCAGCTGTTGTAAAAATTAATAAGTTCAGAGATGCAGGGAAGGGAGTTGTTTAATCAGAAGATTTTGTAGCTAGCAATTTGTTTGCATTTAAGGATGTCAGAGGATTAAGTGAATTTGGGTACACACATCTAATAATAAACTAATAAAGTACCCAAATGGCTAGTCTAAAGTGCTAATTGGCCGATCTCCATTTGGGCCATATTAATAAATACTTATTTCAGATGATATTGAAAGATCGAGTATTTGCACGATGGCAGATTATTGGGAACATAGGTCTTCAGATATCAATGAAAAAGAAAAAGTACCTCGCTATCCTTGTCAATAATAGAAAACAATCACTGTAAAATCTTTGAGATACCCCAAATTATGGTGAGTCCTTTTGTCAAGGTATAAAAATTTCTGCGTCTACCGTCTACGTACAATCCCCATGATACCTCAGAGTTTGTATCCCTCTATTATAACTATTTACTTTGAAGTTGTTCACCAGGTAATCGTATAATTACCTAATGATGCCACCCCCTACAAAGCTGCTAGAACTTGTTTACAATATAATATACTATACATGATCGGAACCAGAGAGAAAACGTTTACTTCTGAACCAACACTAGAATAATTGTTGGAAGGCTAATTTGAGGACTTTTTGAGAACTAGTCACCTGCTGAACTATTCGATTTAATTCGATTCTCTTTGTACTGTCGGATAGTAGATCCAACACATTTTCGATCAAAGCATTGCAAAGGATAGAAATTGTGACTTCCAAAATATGAATAGATTTGATAGTCCAGTGAATAAGACTAAAAAGTGCCAAAAGTGTAAACGTGGGGAAGTTGTCCGGATTTGAAAAGTTCTTTTTGCATCCAGTCCCTTGGGCCCCCAGAAGTATTCATTACACTTAACCCGTTTGCGGACGACAAACATGACGAAATGAGATGAGGGGGGAGATTGAAGCCCCCGAAATTGAGATTAACAAAAATTTAAAAAATGGCTACTTCCCTTGGAAAATCTGTACTCGGGGATTTTCGCTGATCAGGAATCTGAGGTCCAATTCGTAAAATTCAACATGGCGGACCGGAAATCGAGCTATTTTTTCATACAAAATAGCACTTTTTCGGAAAAAAATTGTAGGATGGACATTTCACCTTGTAAATATATACTCGGCGGTTTTCTAGGTCGCTAATCACGAATCCGAGGTCCAATTAAGGAAATTCAACATGGAGAACCGAAAATAGAATCATTTTCTCATGAAAATCCTGTTTTTTATTAGTTTTTGCGCTGAAAATGGGTACTTGGCGGTTTTTAGGTCGCTGATGTTTTCTTAATATATAATGCACATACTCCAAGCTTGACTAAGTACAAATTCCTAAATTACGATAATACTTAAATAGAAAATATTATAAATGCTGTCGCTTAAAAAAAACTACTTTCTGTTTGAATTATAATTTCTAGATGGTAGCATGCTAATAGATACGGGTGATATGACGATTTAAAACAAATACGTCTTTCTTAAAACTTCTCAAAATGTCTACTCGTGATTTTCTTGGTCATAAGGTAAAAACGTAATCATTTTTTCAGCCAAAATCATTGTTTTGTTGAGAATTAAAAAAAAATATATCGGAAAAGTTTTCAAGATTAGTGCCTTTGCTATAATGAATGAATCGTTAAGAATTCCGTAGATTCTTTTTTTTTTCAAAATTTCCTCATCATCGCGCTTTCACCTATTGTCGGTACCTTAGTAGATCAAGCTTCTCTTCTCTGGATATACAGATTTTTTTTTTCAAAATTCCCTCATCATCATTGCGCCTTCACCTATTGTCGGTACCTTAGTAGCTTCATCCAGCTTCTCTTTTCTGAATATATATAGATTCTCCCTGTGCGCACGCACGTCTCGCACATGTCACATTCTAGGAAAGTTTATTTTAGCTCGACTTCCGGTCCGCCATGTTGAATTTCCTAAATTGGATCTGAGATTCGTGATCAACGAAAATCCCCGAGTACTGATTTTCAAGGCGAAATTGCCATTTCAAATTTTTTTTGTAATCTCTATTTCGGAGGTAATTCGGGAACTTAACCCCCCCCCTCACTCATCATTTTTGCCTTCTGCAAACGGGTTACGTGTAATGAATACTCCTGGGGGTTCAAAGAACACGATGCAAAAAGAAATGTTCAAATCCGAGCTACTTTCCCACTTTTTCACGTAGCCCGGCTTATTTACTGGATTATGATTGTTGTGTAGGTTTGTATTACAAATTGTCTTACCTGGACGATAAACCAGTATGAATAGATAATTGTGAATAATGGTAGAAAATATACGAATATAGCATATACGAGAATGTAACTCCTACTCAACCATTCTTTATTCAAATAGTCTGTACCGCAAGCTGTCATATTTCCTTCTGGAACATACCTGCAATAAACAAATTAATTAACACATTAACAACACAAGAGTTCAGGGCCGCCGCTTCCATGTTCAAAGTGTACACCGCACAAAAGCGGCCCATAAAGGGGCGAGGCAGCCTGCCTATGTATCCATTGAAAAAAATTACATGCAAGAATAAGACATAATGATGATTTCAATGCCTAGACATTACGAACAATTTAGATTTTTTTAACTTTCGATTTTAATCTATGAATATTTTATCAGGTGTTTGTGTACATTCACCACGTACTCTGAACCTTCAGATATGAGAAATACCGTTATCATTGCGTTACTATGGATACAATTTATATCAATATTATATAGGTACAGGGTCATTTTTTTATATTTGCGTACCCACTTACAGGGGTTAATGTAAAGTTGCATAACTTTCTCCATATTATCTTTTAGATTTGTAGTAAAAAACACATGACGATCGCAACGGTGAAAATCAACGTTTTTTGTGAGCGGAACAACCTATATATTTCTTGCCAGGACAAAATATCTATTCCCCCTGATTTCAAAAATACGTAGGCTGTTGATATTTGGATAATAAAAAAATTGAAGTAATGGTAATCGAGTTGGCCAGGCGTTCAATCTGACATACGTGTCGCTTCACTCTAAATTGAAACATTCATAGACCAGTCTGTGAGCTGGAGAATTAGGCCGACTAAGTTTTGTACAGACGGTTGAATCAAAAAAAAAATTTTGCATCATATTCTATGAAGTCTTAAGGTCATTCGTGACTCTCTACCAACCTGCCAAACACCCCCTCCCCGCCAATCAGTCTAGGAATTTTTCTAGGTCTCTGATCATGAATCCGGTGGCATTTTCCCGGAAAATTCATACCAAGGCCGAGAAAACGGGAAAATTTGGTCATTTTTGCGAAAATTGACTCATTTTTCACGGGGTTTGCGTTTTCTACGTCATCAAAGTCACCAGTCACGTATAACGATTACGAATAACGAAAAGTAATGAGAACTGCTGGAAAACTTTGGAAAAACTGTAATGAAAATTTCTCAATTTTGTTGGAATGATCGTGTGATAGGTAGCTATATGGTTTTTTGTGTCGCTGATCGCGATTTTCATATTTAAAATGTTTAAAAAAAAACAGTTTCCGGAAATTTTTATCATGAATTACCTTTCCTTCTCAATGTTATTGTTCCAGTTTTGTGTTGAATTTCGTTTACTTTTTCAATGTTCATTTCAAAATGTCGAAAGACGTACCGCCAGAGAAAATATCGTTTGAACATTTCGGAAAAATCGAAGAAATGCTAATAAAAAAATTGTAACGCCATTGAAATGACCTTGCGATGTGTCTTCGTATAGTTTTTTTGGAGCGCTCAATATGAATTTTATATTTAAAATGTTTAAAAATATTATGTTGTTTGAAAATACTTGAAAATGATGATCCAGATGATAAAAATGATTGAATTGTGAATAAATTATGCCAGATTTGAAAATATGTATATTTTAATTATTTATAAGATTCATATTAAACGAAATATATTTTAAACGAAACATTTTGCAATATTTTAGCTTTAAATAAACAGTTGCAAATTTTTATAATGTTTTCCTTTGTAATTTTCAAACAACATGATATTTTTGAACATCAGCGACCCAAAAAACCCTATAGCGACCTATGATTCCAACAAAATTGGAAAATTTTCTTTCCAGTTTTTTCATAGTTTTCCGGGAATTTTCATGACTTTTCGTTGCTCGTAGTTTTTATACGTGACTAGTAACCTTGTTGATGTAGAAAACGCAAATCACGAGAAAAATGAGTCAATTTCCGCAAGAATTACCAAATTCTCTTGTTTTCCCGGCCGTGGTATGAATTTTCCGGGAAAATGCCTCCGGATTCATAATCAGCGATCCAAAAAACCTCCTAGGTAGGCTGGTAGAGACTAGAGAGTCACGAATGGCCTTTGAGGGTTCATAGAAAATGATGGAAAAAAAGTTTTGAATTCGATCGCCTGTACAAAACTTAGTCTCTCAGCTCACGGACTGGACTATCAGTTAGGAAAATGGGTTTTTCTTTTTTATTTTAATAACAATAGAATAGAAGCAGTTCAACACCAAATCGTCGGATTAATCCTGGACGACGAGTATCATCAACTGACACAATCAAACACATTATCCGGCAATTTAATGAAACCAAAAGTCTCGGCCGAAAAAAGAGAACTGTTGTTAGAAATGAAGAGCACGACATGAATATTTTACTCTATTTTCAAGGTAGGTATACTCCTTTGCATTGTAACTGAAAATATAATTAATTTCATATAACATATCATATTTTAGAAAATCCCGAAAGTTCTATCCCATTTGTTGCCCGACAAAGTCATCCTACAAGTTTCAGACTAGTTTAAAACATTATAAATATCACCCCTACAAATGTATGCCAGTTCAAGGCTTATCTGAAGGGAACAAAATTCAACGATTACAAACTGTCAAGAAATATTAAGACATACAGCAGAAGATCCCGGGTTTCACGACGGTAGGATACTTAATCGAAAAAAAAAGCATCATTGAGCAACTGAAAATCCACATAAAATTCAACCAGTCAAAATACAGGGACGTATATTAGTTTACGTGTGGTGTGGCATGTTGGACAACCAAGTGGAACGATTATTTTTGATGGGTATTTAACGAAGAATCAGTATTTTGATTTAATTCAAAATTATATTGAAAACTATTTGGAATTTGGAAGGCTTTCCAGTTCGCCAATATAATAAATAACCTTGTTTGGGAACAAGATGGGGCACCACCCCATAATATCCTTCAAGTTTTTTTTTATGGGCACCTTATGGTCCTGTAACATCCCATAAGGTAGTGTGGGACTCCCTGAGTCCCGAACTTAATCACCTCAGATATACCCACTAAACACTCCACCTCGTGTGGTAGGCTCGATCCTGCAACCAGGGCAGTCTCGATGACACTTGACAGCCCATTTTATCTTGCCGCACCACTTTCTCGGGCCATCGGAAAAATTCTGCAGTTGCTAGATTCGAACCCGCGACCGGCAGCCACAGTGATTAGAAGTTCGATGCTTCTACCACTAAGCTACCAGGCCCTCATCCTTCAAGTTACTGAATACCTAAATGGCAGATATAATCAATATATAGACATACAGGGCACAATTCAATGGCAGGCTAGTACCCCGGATTTAAGTCCGTTAGGTAATTACCTGTGTGGATTTCTAAAAAACCGAATTTATTATAACAGACCTGAAAATATAATAGTGTCGAGACAAAGAATTGAACAAGAAATATCCATGCTCAATAGAGATCATCCAGATTTTATGTCGAATGCGATCAATCACAAAATGAGAGAAAACATTAGAAAATGTGTCAGAAATCATGGTGGATATATAAAAAAATATAGTCATTCACTTCACTTTATATTATCATTAATGTTTGTTTGAGTTTGTTAATTTTATTATTATCGTTCGTCTTTAATAAGTCTTGTTTTCTTTATAATTATTAACTTCTAAAACGCCTAATCCAAACATTAGTTGTTATTAGAATAAAAAACACGAACTACTTGAAGCTTTTTTCATTTGAATAACCCATTTTCCTAACTGAATGTTTCAATTTAAAGTAAAGCGATACATATGTCACATTGTGAAGTATGCGGAACGCCTAGCCAACTCGATTATCACTTCATTTTATCAAAATTTCAAACTTGAACTCTTCAAAAATGGCTTAACCAAATATCAACAACCTATCTATATTTGAAATCAGAGAAAAGAGATATCTCGTCCTGGCAGGAAATATAGAGAATGTTCCGTTGAAAAAAACTTGCTATTGTTTACAGAAAACAATATGCAACTTTTGTATTAAAAGTTTTTTCTGTCATTTACATTAATCCCTGTAAATGTGTACGCAAATATAAATAATGACCCTGTACATACATTACTAATTGAATGAACTAAGATCCTACTAATCGTTCTAACATGTGATGTGACTTATCACTGGTTAATATCTCGACATACATTGGACTACAACAAATTTTGATTCATGAATTGAAAAAAATTGTTAATATTTACTAAATCACAGCCTTCCTGGATCAGTGAATTGTCATATTTTTATGATTAGCAGCAGTATTTGAGGTACCATTTTAGATGCACAACAATATACAGAAATATTCAATGTAAGTAATATCTTATATAACCGCAGTAATCAGGATATTGAACTTGAAATCTAATTGGGATAAGATTCACAACGGCACATCAAAGTTGAAGAGTAAATGGAAGTCATTCATTCATCCTTATTTCACTGCAAGTACCAGTGACATGCATAATCCTTTATATACTTCTTCGAAAAGTATCTTCCATCCAGATTTTCGTTTTCCAAATCGAACCATATTCATACCCATATGCTTATACTAATGTGATGGTATACATTATACCGCTTTCTCATCTAGAGCCCCTAAACCATTCAATGAAACCAGAGGAGCGACACAGGGACATGTTGACGCAATTAATGAAGATCTGGTAAAAATTTGGGATCTGATAATCTAGTAGAGTTTAATGCGACCAAAACTCAAGCTTCCGTCTTCTCCAGTAAGGCGGATCCCACAATCCCTAATATGATGACGTCAGGTACAACTATTCCTATAAAGTCTTCCATAACAATGTTCATGATCCAATGTTCATGATCCACCACTCTGCTCTCATGGAACCCTCATGTAAGGTCCATTGCGAAAACCGTTCTACAAAAACTTGGTTTTCTATTCTGTGCCAAGAGCTAGTTCTCATCCCAGCAGCTCCTTATAAACTACAAAGCACATATTTGACCTGTCCTGGAGTAATGTTCACATGTTTGGCTTCCAAACAGGTGGGAGATCTCTCCCTTTTCTATAGATATTTCCATGGTCGGTGTTCATCAGAAATCTCGTATGTTATTCTACCACGAGAGATTCCAGATAGGCGGACTAGACGAGATCAAGCTAGTAACCCCTTCACTGTCAAGCTCGAGACCTGCCAAACTTTTCCTACCAGACTCCATTTTTTATACCTCTCGTGTAGTCATAGTATAAAAAATACTCCTTGTTACCGTAGCCACAAGTTATCAATACTTTTCTAAGACCGAAAATATTCAAATACTATCTCCGATAAGCCAAGAAAGAATTTACCAACAAAACATAATAATGATACATAGAGTTGTGAAACACGTATGTCGTCAATTCAAATAGTCTCTCAATGTCATAAAAACCATACGTTTAAGACGTAGATGTGGCCGAAAGGGAAAAATGTTGCTAAGAAAAGGAGGGTGGGAGAATTTTGTAATGTACACATCAATTTTTTCTAGTGTATATCTTATATTATACTCCGACACGTAAAAGAATCACTAACAGAAGAATCCAAGAATGTCATTCGATATCTCTATGGATTCGCTGTTTACTTGGTGTAAATTCATTTCAAAAATATTTTTAATTACTGCTTGAAGAAGAAGAAACGGTGTTGCATTAAATTAGTGAAAATCAAACGTCTATAATAGTTTTATTTCAGTTTAAAATAGATTTTAATCACGTATTAGCTGATGCTGTCAAAAACCTTTTTTTAATGGTACGTTAAAAGTTTGCTCTTCGAAATACGAAAGGTGTATATTTTCAAACCGTCATATAAATGTACCTGCATCAAGACATAAATCATTCAACAGGTATACTAGCCTATTCATGAAGATGAATTATGTGTCTAAGAGGATACCTAGATTTAGAATTTCAAACATTAAAGCCATTATGTAGATGCCTTTAGAGACAACTTTGTTTACAATTCCAGTTCTGTCCTTCATTTGTTGATTTCAAAAATTATTCATATCGACTTTCAAGTTAATCTGTCAATTGAGAAATGGTACAGTTACTCTTAGCAGTATATATAAAATATGATCCTAGACGTCCTGTTCATCAAAAATGTCATGTAAGGAAATACCTATCACCATATTTCAAATAGTTAATATAATAACACAAAACTTCGGTTACAAAGACATTTTCATAATTTTATTTGGTTATCCGACCAGTATCTCATCATAAATTTTACTTCCTCGAAGATGTCACATAAACTGCTGACTATAGGTTTATATTCATAACAGATATATTATGTTTGAAGTAATATGATAAGTGCAAATTTTCCTCCGAGCTGTGACGACATCACATGGAAACAGCACCATCTTTTAGCAGCTTTTGTGATATTTTTCTCTAATCATGCATATTTCCTTTACAATTCAATGCCCATCCATGTATCAGCCGTGGAAGTTATTTAAGCACAGTTTCCGTGACGGACATAAAGCACCTAAGGTAGTAATTTACGTAGTGCAGGTATAACAGGTAGTATCCGATTTTGTTGGGTCATAGGCTGGGCACATTACCAGAGATTACCTTCTTTGGCAAGGTTCTGTAAGTCAAAATGCCGGTGAAGTTTCTAGACTCTAAACTGACCTGGCGCGAACAGCTCGAATATCGAGTGACCAAAGCAGACCTTTTGGGCGTGCAGGAGAGCTTTCAGCAACACATAGGGAATACCGCTTTGGTCAGACCTATGGTCACATATGAAGCGGTTGTGTGGTGGTCGGGGACCAGGACTGGTATGTTCCATCGCCTGCGGGACTGACTGCAGCGGTTTGCATAGCGGTATGAGGTTCGCTCCAACGAGGGCCCTTGAAGCTCTCACCGGATTGCCACCTCTACACTTATATATAAAAACTGAGGCAAAGAAAACGGCGTATAGGTTAGAGGGCCTAGGTCACTGGACCAAAATGTACTACTCTCATGGACACGATTTAAGTGAGACCAACTCTAAATGCCCCATACTACAAATAAAGCAATATAGCATATCCAGCTATATGTCTCACTTCTCCCAAAATCCTTATCCTCGGATAGAGGCGATAAGAGTAACGAAACTCTCACCCTAATGCCACCAAGTGGGCATCTGGTTCACAGATAGGTCCAAGATAGGTCTAAGGTCGCTGTCTCAGTGACTCTAGGCGCTTACTGCACGATTTTTCAGGCGGAGGTCTACGTACTATTGACTTGTGTCATGGAAAACCCGGGAAGAGACTATGTAAATATTCCCTGGACTTGAAGGAAATGAAATGGCCAACTCCCTGGCCAGGTCGTTAAGCGCGCCTGTCGGACTGGATCCAATGGTCGCTTTATCAAATTGCTTGGGGGTCTCGCCCTTCTGGTCCAACTGAACAAAGAGTGGTCTGAACTGTGGCGGGATCATCACGCATGAGGCAGGACAAGCCTCTTGTTTCAAACTAATAATATGTATTTTATTACATACAATACACCAAAGTGTTTTGTTAAAGGTTACGGAAAATCCACGCGGTTCCACACGACAATTTGCTGTAGAATTAAATATATCTGGAACACGAATTCAGAGGATTCTCAAGAAACATAGGTATATGAACAACATGTTAGGTAAGAATCAAGACTAGGCGACAATGAAAGAAGGCTTGAATTTAGCAATTGAATTGATGGAAATATGCAGCAAAATGAAATTTTTTAGATTAAATTATCTGGACTGATGAATGAAATTTTTCCACATGCGGCCTATTTAACAGGAACAATGAACATTATTATGCAGAAGAAAATCAGCAAGTGCGAAGGCAGAGACGGGCATCATTTAATATTTGGGTTGGACTGATTGAAAACAGAATCTTTGTCCCAATTATTTACAATGGAAACTTAAATACTGAACGTTACCTTAATTTAGTTCAAAATTATATATTAGATGGGCTTGTTAAACATGCTCCGGCAACCACCCCATAATGAAAGGGCACTGTTGCCGCTGAATTTTATTTGATGGGGAAAAATCCTTTGCTTCAAGATACTTCACGTGACATAAGCATGTTAGGTCACATTTAACGTTAGAAAAAATAACACTACGAGCAAGAGGAAGAGTAATCCAGCGGGCGGTTAGGGATAATCTGCGAAGACGTAGGCAAAAATGTATAGAGGCGTTATTCAAGTTTTCAGTTTATTCCTTTAGTAATTAATTAATTGCTACTAACTTTCCTAATAATTTAGAAGGGATTTTATTGAAATATTGCCAATAAGTGCTTTATAAGGATTGGCACCAGAATTTTAGATTTAGTTATCTATTTATGAACGAATTAAATAAATAATAGTATTAAAAAAAACGGGGTTCTATAATAATGTTGAAAAAAACTGCAGGAAATGTCATTTAAGACATCGAAGCGTTAAAAATCGAACCTTGCGTTTGATTTTAAGGGTGCTTAAAAGTAACAAAGATGAAATAAAAAATCCAGGTCCGTATTAAAAAAAATAAATTGATGATAGTTTCTGAAATACAAAACATCGCATTCACAATTTGATAGCACCCTCTTGTAAACCATGAAAAGAGTCAATGTCAGTGTCATTAGTTTTGAAATAACGTCTAAAAAACTAATGATGTTTTTATGAAAATTCTGTTTTTGCCGAATATCTCTAAAAGTATTTAACATTCTTCGTATCTGAATCGGCTATTTATTAAGCATCAAAATGTACAACTTTGCCATAATTTAACCTAATGATACGGCTTAGAGCCATCCCATAAACTCCAAGACATGTCGAATTTGTACTTTGTACATCATGAGGAGTTGCTGGTGTGTGAAATCGCTCTGCACACTGAATAGAGCTCCAAGTTTTGTGAAGTCGTTTTCACAATGCACCTCACATGATTGCCCCCATAAGAAGGTGCTGTTGGTGGTGATACCGAACATGGCTACTGAGGACTTCGAAGAAATAGTTGTACGTGACATCATGTTATAGGGATTGTGGCATTCGCCTTCATGGAGAAACTACAAGCTTGTGTTTTTGTTACATTAAACTCTACTAGATTATCAGATCCTCATTTCAAAATTCTAGCCATATCTGAATTTATAGCATCGACCTATCTCTGTCTTGCACCTCTGTCTTCTGTCTTCATTTCATAATATATTAGGGGCTCTAGAGGAAGAGATATGAAGTTTACTAGTTCAAGAAGTGGAGCCGAAAAGGTGCTTTAATCTTTGATAATGATAAAGTCGATTGCAGGATACAGGTATGAATGGCGAAAGTTGATATTTTCTTATTTAACAAATTCCATTGATGTGGTGCTTTAAAATTTGTAGGATGGAAGATTATAAGTTACTTGATATAAATTCCAAGTCTCCGAAATGTTGGCGCAAAATTGGCAGCTGACAGGGGTGAAGTTGGCTAAAATTTTTGCTAAAAAAAAATCACAACAGATGTGTCGAACAAATTGACTATTTGTTTTTTATTGTATAAGAAACCACTTGTGAAAATCACCGACAGGTGATTGTTGTTGTTGAATGAACACTTTTCGTTATTATAAGCTGAATTTCACAATTTTATCTCCAAGTCAATCCAAGCCTTTTTTAATAATTGATAAACCTATTAAATAGCAGAAACTAATTTGATCACTAACCTGCTCCACCCAAACATCGGGGCAATTGTCCAAACAGTAGACATTGCCCAAATTATCAAAATTCTGAGCATTGCAGTTTTTTTTGTCAACGGTTTTGCACTTAGGCCTTTAACAATAACGTTATATCGATCCAATGCGATAAATGTCATAGTCCAAATGGATCCGCAACCAAACATCGAGCCAAACATGCCGTAGATCTCGCAGAAGAGAGGACCTATAACATTAATTTTGTGTCATGTATACAGGATGTTCCTTAATTATATTCGAATATTAAGGGGTGATTCCTGGGTCAATTGTAAGTAAGAAAGTTCCTATAAACCTGTGCTAATAGGTCTGTTTTCGATTTTATTTTTTTTCAGTTTTTTTCAAAATTTAATCGGTGTTGTACTTAGCCTCACATCCATTTTCAACAAAAAAAGTGGTACGCCATTGAGATTTTTGGACCCAGATATTTTTGGATAGCCTGGTCAATTCTGTATGAAAAATCTCTCTTGAAATTTTTTTGACACATATTTGCCGAGTAAAATAATTAAAATCGTTTTTTGACCGAAAAAATTAATGGAATGAATTTTATTGAAGAATAACAATTTTCAAAAAATCTAACAACATACAACATTAACATAACATTTCAACTTAACTATTATTACAAAGCTAATAAACCATAAAAGAGCTCACACTGCGAATATATTTAACACTACTGATAAGAAATAATCAACCTTATCCTCTAAACATACTGTTGTATTGAGTATTAAGTATTGAGAACCTAACTAAATACTAACTGAATTGTAAATCAAAATGTGCCTGTTTAAATACTATTTGGGGATAATAATGTAAACAATGGGTTACCCTCAGTTGGAGATAAATCAAACGTTAGTTTCGACTGTTGCAAAAATACTTATTGGTATATAATATAGTATAAGATATACTATTAATTACGTGTAAATAACAAATTTTTAATAATCAAAATAAATCATTCAAATAAATATCAAGTATGCATACATTATGTTCATTATTTTTAGTTAAAATTCAAGGGATATTTGTTATTATCTTTTTCCGTTTTTTTTTTAAGAAAAAGGAAGGGGGCAAAGAGTTTATATGCGGGGAGGCGGGCGGCAATTAGCTACGCTACTGCCCATTGTTTACATTATAGCATTTTGATTCATATTTAGCTCACTATGATGATGGCTACTTGGTAGTCGAAAGGTCCTTAGTACTTTAATAGTACTTTTAGCGGACAAGGATGATTATTTCTTATCAATAGTATTACAAAGTAGCTGAAAATTGTATGTATTCTTCAATAAAATTCATTCCATTAATTTTTTTCTCGAGAAATAGGTCAGCTGCCCGCTCCCTTATACTCTGGCAAATAAAATACGTGACCTTTTCCTTTACTCGATAAAGGATACGTAATGTAACCTCACATAAGAACTGGGACTTTACCTCAGATTGTGATGAGCAAAACAAAAGATCAACATTCAGAATAGGGAAATTATTACTTAAATTAATAACGAACATAGCCATCTAAGATAATATCTCGAAGAAATGGTGAGCATCTAACTGGCCTTAACAGGAAGAACCGTATTGACTATCCTCGATCAAATAATTGGTATTAAGCTATGTTTATTACGTTTACATATGTACATAGAACATCCATTATTTTTTTGGAGAAATACGCTTCACCATGGGCATCTGAGTGGGGTTTCTTTTTCTTCGATGAAAAGAACTATTTTTCCCTGTAACGGATTGAGAAGTTCTAATATTCTGATTATCACATTTGTTGGGATATGCTCATACAATTACAGATACCATTCAATTAACCAAATCCTGGCATTGCTATAATTAGACTAATCCGTTTGGTAAGTGGAAGCTTAAAAATATTCATAGAAATTTCGAAAGATGACCCAACTTAGTCAGAATTATTACAGTTAATCTGTTATAATGAGTTCATTCCATGAAATCTCCATTGGTTGCAGGTAAAATCATCATACTTACTGAATATTAATTACTCACCCAAAACCCAAGTTTCGTAATAACAGTTAATCACCATGGGGGCTGCCATAGTAAACATCATTAGGAAATCGGAGAAAGCCAAATTGATAACTAACAAATTAGAAGGTGTTCTTAGGGACTTTGCACTGGTGAAAATATACACCACCATGCCGTTCCCTACAACTGAAACAAATCCCAGTACCCCGATTACGAATCCTAACAAACCGTGCCATAAAGGATTCATGGGTGGAAACTGGTACCAGTGCGGGTCCACCATGTGTAGCATATCGGGAAGCACTTTATCTACGACGGTGAGATTTCCGCCAAAAGTGCCTGCCCTCTGAGCGGACCATGACACGAAGCTCGGATCTCCCATCACAGACATAGTGCGTGTTATTCCTGAAACAGAACTACAATTTCAGCTTCAATGAAATATAAAGTATATGAAATATAGCTGCTCATCATTAGATAGGGCAAGGTTAACACGTCATAGATTATGGAATTGTATAGTGGGTCCGAGAGGGGCGGCGAGTGGGGGTGGAGGTGAAGGTGATAAAATGTCCCAGTGTCTTATAAGACTTATATATTATGTATATTATTAATGAAATGCAATCTATTTTTAAAATTCCCTCTTCTCCAGGTAACCAAGACAATAAGTTCTTACAGTCATCGTTGTTCAAGCAAAAAGATCATTTAGCTTAGCACATTAGATCGAGAGAAAAATATTCTTATACCCACTATGAACCAGGAAAAACTGAACTGTTTCAGAACTCATTATAGAGAGCAAATTAGCTCGAATAAATCAATTTTAATGGTGTTATAGATGAATTTGCAGTTAATAAATGACCAAAAATTAAAATAAATGGATATACATATAGGTATATGTATGTATATGCAGTGGTGTAGATAGCTTTTTGCGATAGGGGGATTTGACCTAGTATTTTTAGTATTTTAGGTAGTAGTATAGTTATTTCTACATCAAAAATGAGCTCGTGAGGGATTGATCTCCCCTATCCACGCCACTGCTTGATGGGATATGGGGGGGGGGGGCACCAAGAAGTATTTTTACTGGGGCCGAATCGCCTCTCTCCGGCCTTTTTTGGTTGGACCAAGTTGTAGTTATGTGTGGTGAAAATCGAAGAAGAAAAAGAGAGATGACCCCCTCGGATCCTTGAAGAGTGTGCTTCTTTTTGAAATTATTGCAATACGTTTATCTATGGATTACTCACTGTATTGATTTGATCAGCTGCTTATCCATCATAAAAATGTTACATTATACAAAATATGTTTTCAAATATTTCCCCACCATGAATCTAAAATTTTGATATCAAAAGTTATGTGTGGTGAAAATCGAAGAAGAAAAGAGAGAGATGACCCCCTCGGATCCTTGAAGACTGTGCTTCTTTTTGAAGTTATTGCGATATATTTGTCTATGGATGACTCGCTGTATTGATTTGATCAGCTGCTTATTCATCATTAAAATGTAACATTATACAAAATATGTTTTCAAATATTTCCTTCGCATGAATCTAAAATTTTAATATCAAAAATTCTTGAAGAATTATATACAAATCCCGTATTAAAATTCGAGATAGAACAAGCTTTTGATCTTTGCCTTAGCCAAAATTATTGTCAATTTAATAACGAGTTTTTCACACAAAATAATGGATATATTGAAGAAACTATGATGAGTTCCCCTCTAGCTAAAAAAAATATATTCGGTGCTGGCTTAAGATATGTAGATGTTGTTTTATCCTTCTTCAAAGGTACATCACGACAATTGAATGTTTTCTTATCCTTCATTTATAATATCCATCCTAACATTAAGTTCACTTTAGAAACTGAGAAAGTTACAAAATAAATTTCCTAGACCTTACCCTCACGCACCATAATAATATCGTTATTTTCAAAATTTATGGAAAACTATAATAACAGATACAACAATTGGCAATTCATCTTTCAGTATCAGTGGTCACAAATTACCAGCATACTACTCAATTATACATAGAGCATTTTCACTTCCTCTCTGTCCTGAAACCTGAATGGGGAATTTAATATACTCAAGGTTATAGCCATTAACAATGATTTTCAACTTCAACTTATATCCAAATTAATTGACAGAAAAAAAACAGAAATAACTCACTCAAGTATCTATCCTTTCACAAAAAATTCTGATTCTTTATCAAAATACGTTCCCCCTCACATATTTTGGCATCGTAAGTGAAAGAATTGCAGACATTTTATCGAAACATAATCTAAAAGTTAGGTTCAAACCTAAAGAATGAATTGTCCTATTTTTTTTTTGTGATAACTTTTACATCGATAGATCTAGTCGTAGTATAGAAATTAGATATAATTAACATTTTCGATCTTTTAGACTTAATAAAACAGACTTATCTTTCTCTAACCATATTTTAGAAACAGGGCACACTTTTCCAAATTTAGATGAAGTTGATATTTTACATAAATTAAACACACTAGAATTAATAGAAATTTTCAAAGGTATTAAAAATAATGACAATAAAATTTTAAATGATCCATTAGATGTATACTACAGCATCCTGTATAATGTCTTGATGCAGTAAAATTTCTCATAATCCTCTTGTGCCTTATCACAATATTAACTCTACCTCATTATGCAATTTCAATTATACTACTCTAGCAATATATTTCTCCAACCGCAACCCCACTTGTTACCTGTATCTTATATTATACCATAAATAGAAAAGATTATTGTCATACATTAGTATCGTTTGAGGATAACACTCTAGTGTCGAAACGATTTGTTTCTATAATATATGTAATAAAAAACAAAGTAAAAGTGTTTTAATTTATTATATCAATTACTTAGATTATTAGAAATATGAAATGATTATGCCAATTTCAACAGGATTACGAAATTGTGAATCAGAAAGTTCCAGTCATTTCTTTCCAAATGAAGGCTAGAGTTTCAAATTTTCGAATTTGGACTCATTGAATAAGGAATATTCACTTTTGATGAGATTTAATAATATTTATGAATAATAAAATCTACGAAAGATATAGATTAATAATCTAGAAATATTTTCAAACAATTAAAATTATAATTCATTTACTAATTTTTGATATCAATTAACGCTGCTTTATGGTATGTATATTCATGATGATGATTTAATGAAATGAATGAATGCTTCCTACACAATTTATTACTGCTATAATTTAATTTGGAATCCCAAAATTGATCGAGTTATTCAAAAAGAATAACATCAAACGTTTAATAGCTTTATCATGTATCCGTTATAATTTTAAAAGATAAGTATTATTATATTTTCATTCGATATAGTTCTCTAAACAGTTTCTGATCTCTAATTTATATTGATTAAATTTACTCACTAGTTAAATAATCACAATTTTAGATTTTGTTACTAATCGTCACACAAGGAACTTATTTTCTTGAACCAAAAGTAAAACTAGAATAAGAAGACGGCCACGCATTAATACCTACATCTCAAGTTATTCCAAGACAATTTTCTCTTTATATACCTTGTCTATTACGTAAATAATTTAATAAAAATAAGCTCATATCCATGTGTTTGTAATTCTTCGTGTAATAATAAGGATTCTCTTAAAATAATTCTGATGATTGGTATAATGAGATTATATTTCCTGAGTTAAGGTCAAGACTATTGGATTTTCAATACGCATACACTTTTGGTGTCTCACATGATTATTGTTATGGTTCGTTATTAATCGATTACATCCATCATGAGACTTAGCGACAACATGTTAAAAGCATCAGCAATGACCATAGAGCAAAATGTTTCATATTATCAGATAACCATGATCGCATCGCAGTATGAACATCTTTGATAGTATGTTTTACCATCTAGAATGAAATTATTAACATCCACGTACAAATTACTGTACGAAATGTAAGTGTAAGTAACCAATATCCAAGGCAATAGAATATTGTTCTCTGGAAGCATTATTATGATTCTCTATCATGGTCATGAGAATATTCGTCTACCATTTCTTGGATACAAGTAATTAGAATCATTGATCAAGAAAATTGGAATAGAAGTAGAACTGAACAGATTAAAAAGAAGTTGTGAAGAAATTAAGTCACTCTTAGCATTGTAGTAGGCAAATAGCACTCAAATCTTCCTAGAATCTAAAACAGGTTGTGTCTTGCATAATTCCATCGTAATATTTCCTGCAAATGAATCAATAGGTACACAGTTCTTTATTGCTTCAAGAAGTTACTCAAAATGTATCTAAAACCGAGAGTGTTAGAGGGGATATACTGTGATGATTTCAAAATTGAAGTAAATAAATAAATAATATTTCTATCTTCATTCCAAAGGTGTATAATGCACAAGCATAAATTAAGTTAGGTCATACTTGTAGTATGATCAAGAAAAATCGAATTGCCCTTGAAAAAAATATGTTATAAATCGATCAATTTATTTATGAGGAATTTGTGAAATTTTTTAAATGTCAGTATTAAGAAATTCTACCCTTTCAACCTTCAAGTACTAGGTATGTTATAAGGTAATGTTATCCATATTATAAAATAAACTACTATGTTAATATTACTTTAATTTGTAACATCTATATCTCCAGTTTCGGAGTTTTACACCACCTTCAGATGGTATTCAAATCAGTACCCACCATTACTTGATATTTGAATACCATCTGGAGATGGCACAAAACATCGAAACTCGAATAACAGAAGGTACAAATCAGAGTGATATTAACAAATATAGTCCAGGCAACGAACCGGAAAATAAATTTGAAAAATATAGTAAGCTAGAATTTCAATTTTTTTCGCATTTTGTTCCTAATACCCCATAGATCATTCATGACTATCAAGACCGCTGGGGTCGACCTTCCTACCCCCAAAACGGGGTTTCAACCCCTCAGAGGGGCATAGTTATAAAAAAAATCCAAAAGTTCAGAAAATTAATGAATTAAGAGCCGAAAATGACCCCTAGTATGTTTTATGATGATCATAATAGAATTATAGAAAATGAATTTGATGATGAATCTGATGACGATTAAAATAACTATGAACCGAAAATTTTTTATTTTCAAAATTATGTAAATTAGTGAAAAAATGTATGATGATAATAATAATAATAATAATAATAATAAAATATATATAATGATGTAAACAGATATGTAGAATAATGAAGCTTAGAAAAGTATATCTTTAATAAAAAATAGAAAAAGTAATAATAAATACCTGAAATTTGTTTTCATTTTATTGCCCGAAACTGCAAAGGACATTACAATTTTCAGGATTTTTTACTCTGGGGAAGGTTTCCCGAGAAAACCGACAGCGAAATCGTGATCAGCGACCCAAGAAACTTACTAGGGGTCATCGTTTTTGTA
Organism: Endomychus coccineus; assembly: GCA_958510875.1. Lineage (NCBI taxonomy): Eukaryota > Metazoa > Arthropoda > Insecta > Coleoptera > Endomychidae > Endomychus > Endomychus coccineus. Next base: position 37,055,115 of record OY294069.1, read on the forward strand.
ACAAAATTATATTTTATCATTCCCCAACCCCAGAAAAACCCCAAATTTCCCATCTGGAGGGAGTTTTCCGAGAAGACTAACAGCGGAATCTTGATCAGCGACCCAAAAAACTTACTAGGGGTCAATTTTTTGCGACAAAATTATACTTTATTATCCATAACGGTCTCATGAAAATCTCAAATTTCCCGAGTTTTTTGGGAAAAATAACAGCGGAATCGTGATCAGCGACCCAAAAAACTTACTAGAGGTCATTTTTGCAACAACATTATGTTTTATTATTCACAACCCCCAGGAAAATCCCAAATTTTCCAAAATTTCCCTCTGGAGGGAGTTTTCCGAGAAAACTAACTGCGGAATCGTGATCAGCGACCCAAAAAACATACTGGGGGTCATTTTCGGCTCTTAATTCATTAATTTTTAAGCTTTTGGATTCTTTTTATAAGAATGATCCTCTGAGGGATTGAAACCCCGTTTTGGGGAGTAGAAAGGTCGACCTCCGCGGTGTTGATAGTCATGAATGATCTATGGGGTATTAGGAACAAAATGCAAAAAAAAAATTGAAATTCTAGCTTACTATATACAGGGTGTCCTCGAACTGCGTGGCCAAAATAAAACCGAAGATTCTTTGATTCGAAAAAAATTTGATGAGCCTTCTTACTTTTTCCTCAAGTGTCTTGTTTAGTCGGTAGAGGGCTTCAAAGTTGCAAAAATAATTTTGTTTTTTCGGTATAACTTGAGAACGTGATGGAGGACTTCTACAATATTTGGCAGGTGAGTTACTGTTAATAATAGCCGTTTTTGACAGTGGAGCACAGAGCCTTAGAGACCATAGAAATGGCTCAAACTTGAGGATGTAACGGGAAAAGTGTCCAGAACTTTTTTGTGGTCAATGTAATTCACTCTATACTTTTTACGTAGATAGCTTATTTTATTTGAAAACTTTTTTCACTCCTAGAAAATTTTGATAAAATCAACTGATTAGCTTGAAAAAATTAATTTTTGAGTCTCTGCAATTTTTGCTTACTAATTTTACTTGATTAAAATACCTTAGTTGCCTTGCTTTTCTAATGTCATTATAAAATTATGGCTCAAAATTTCACTAACACTGAAATGGTTGATATGTTATTGATTTATGTACCTACTTTGTCGTTGCAATGGCCGGAGAAGTGTACAAGCTCATAGGGAAAGATATCCGCACCGCAGAATTCCAAATCGGCAAACCTTTGCTAATATCGAGAGGCGACTTCGCGAAACTGCGAGATTTGAAGCAAATCGCAGAGAAACTGAACGCAGACGGACAAGAAGGACGTTAGAGCTCGAAGAAGAGATACTGGAAGCGGTTGAAACTGAACCTGGGATAAGCACACGACGTTTGGGACTTCGTATTGGAGCCTCAACATCATTAGTTCATAATGTAGTGAAAGAAGAACTGTTGTATCCCTATCATGTTAAAACAGTTCAATACTTATTGCCCATGGATCCAGTTCATCGGCTAGATTTCTGTCGGTTTATTGTCTAAAGACAAAACGCAAACCCCAATTTTTGTAGAAGAATTCTGTTCACGGACGAAGCTACTTTCACGAGATGTGGTCTTTTTAACCTCCATAATGAACATTTCTATGCTGATGAAAATCCTCATGAAACGGAAGTTACACATTCTCAGAATCAAACTAAAATCAATGTTTGGTTTGGAATTGTGGATAACTTTATTATTGGTCCTACCGTTATACCCGATCGATTGAACGGGGAGAACTACTTGAACTTTTTGGAACAAAGGCTACCTGAACTGTTGGAAGCCTTACCCTTACACATTCGTCGTGACCTTCGGGTTATGCATGATGGTGCACCTCCTCAATTCACATTAGCTGCGAGGCGACATTTGAATGCGGAATATCCAGATCGCTGGATAGGTAGAGGACACGATGCACCAGTGAACTGGCAGGCCCGTTCCCCTGATTTGACGCCCTGCGACTTCTTTCTATGGGGCGAAAGTTTATGCAGCTCCAGTAAACCCACGGGAGAAATTGTTGCAACGAATTAATCATGAAGAGGATTTATTGAAGAATGATCCTGAAGTACTAGCCAGAGTTCAATTCAATTTCTTGAAACGAATTAATTTGTGTATTCAGGAAAATGGGCAACATTTCGAACAATTGATGCCTTAGCGATTTCCCGAAAAGTTTTGTTGTTTCTTTTAATTTAGCATTTGTTTTTCCTAAATAATCACATCGTTTCCCCATTTCTATTGTTTTTATTATTCGTGTTTTACCGAGATATTAACCATTTCAGTGTTAGTGAAATTTTGAGCCATAATTTCATAAAATTTGTACGGAAAGCCAAGTAAAAACTGACAGTTTTGAGAATAAATTCTCCAAAGCCAAAATGACATTTGAAAAGCAGAGGCAACTAAGGTATTTTAATCAAGTAAAATTAGTAAGCCAAAATTGCAGAGACTCGAAAATTAATTTTTTCAAGCTAATCCGTTAATTTTATCGAAATTTTCTAAAAGTAAAAAAAGTTTTCAAAATAGATAAGCTATCTAAATAAAAAATATCGGGTGAATTACATTGACCACAAAAAAGTTCTGGACACTTTTCCCGTTACATCCTCAAGTTTGAGCCATTTCTATGGTCTCTAAGGCTCTGTGATCCACTCTCAAAAACGACTATTATTGACAGTAACTCATTTGTCAAAATTGTAAAAGTCCTCCATCACGTTCTCAAGTTATACCGAAAAAACAAACTTATTTTTGCAACTTTGAAGCCCTCTACCGGCTAAACAAGACACTTGAGGCAAAAGTAAAAAGGCTCATCAAATTTTTTTCGAGTCAAAGAATCTTCGGTTCCATTTTGGCCACGCAGTTCGAGGACAACCTGTATATTTTTTTAATTATGTCCTTTTTCCCGGCTTGTTGCCTAAACTAATAGTAGTGTTTATTTCACGCCTAGACGATGGCGTGATCCAATCTTGAAAGTTGAGATACATTATTTAATCGAATAAATATCAAAATACAATACACATATAAAATCATACCAAGTTCAATATGGCATTAATAAGTCGTACATAAACTCATGAGTGAATCCACATTTGAGTAATTTTTTTCTACACTTTGACTCCATGAGAGGAAAACTTAAAATGTTCGCAGAACATCATGTGCGTCAGGGGTGGAATGTTCGGAGAGGAGAAAGGCATTCGAAAATTTTTTGAAGGTTTTGAGGCTATAGGCACAAGGAAACACCTCACTAGACGAAGAATTCATCGACTTCTCCGTTCGATAGAAAAATGAAATCTGGTAGGAAGAAGTTCGGCAGGTCTTGAGCTTGACAATGAAGGGGTGACTAGCTTGAGCTCGTCTAGTCCGGCTAACTGAAATCTCGCATGATGAAATAGCAGACGAGATTTTTTATGAACCCCGACCATGGAAGTATCTATAGAAAAGGGAGAGATCGCCCACCTTTCTACGATATTCTAGAGAGGTCAATGAATTCGTAAGTGACATCAACAATCAGACGAATAGCTCCCTTCTGAATCCAAGAGTTTCAGCGTATGTTTGGGAGCCGAATTACATGTGAACAGTACTCCAGGACATCGAATCGAATCGTAGATTATGAGGTGCTGCTGAGATGTAAAGTAGCTCTTGGCACGGAATAGAAAATCAAGTTTTTGTGAAGCGGTTTTCGGAATGGACCTCATCCCATGAGAAGGTGCTATTGGTGGTGATCCCGAGCATGGATTAGGAATTGTTGCACCTGATATCATCGTATTAGGGATTGTGGGATCCGCCTTCCTGAAGATGCAAGCTTGAATTTTGGTTACAAAATTTCAAAATTGTTGCTAAATCTCCATTAATTGCGTCAACCTGTCTCTGTCTCGCTCCTCTGGCTTCTTCAGATGGTATAGGGTATCTAGATGAGAACGCGGTATGTAGTGTACATCTGCAAAGCTGTGAACGGAACATGAGGTCACTTCCAACAGATCGTTGGTATGGAACAGAAGCAAAGTTGGTGTCAAGACAGATCCCTACGGAACACTAGCGTTAACAGCCATTGTATCGGAGTACTCATCATCAACCACCACATGGAGTAATATATCTGAGAGGGAACTCGATAGTAAGCGATAAAGTTGAGGCGGCAAGCCATAGGACGGAAGTTTACCAAGAAGGTCTTGGTGCCAGACTAGGTCCAATGCTTTGGAGATATCCAATGCAAAAGCTGGAGATTCTCCATATTCTTCAATAGATTACTGCCAAACATGGGTTATGTAGACAAGCAGATCTCTTGTTGAACTCTGCTGACGAAAGCCGTATTGCCGGTAATTCACGATTTTGGAGCTTTCTAGGTATTGGATGAGCTCAATGTTGTTTACTTTCTCCATTACTTTAGTGCAATGGGTCTATAATTATTAGGAAGGGTCTTCATTCATTTTTCTGAAATTGTTTTGACTCTAATAGCTGTCTTCCAGCTGGAAAGAAACACACCTAGTCTTAGTTTGTACGAAAGGGTAAACAACAAGGAGGAACCTGGTGTTAATTCTGGCGCACATTCGTTGAGAACGACATGTGGAATTTCGACTGGCCTTTTTGGTTTTGAAATCAAGCCAAATGTGTCTAAAACTGTGTGCTGACGAAAGAGAATTTCAGGCATATGGCTATCGATGGCAACAATATTAGGATGGTCCGTCCCTTGTGGATCAAAAGTGGAATTTGCTGCAAACAGTCCAGCAAAAAGGTTTGCTTTTTCTTGTGGTGTAGTAGCCACTGTACCATCATCTTTCGTTAGGAGAGGGAATTAACTGGATGTGAAAATTCTACCGATTGCTTTGGCGAAAGTTTAAAACGAACGGGAACCATTCGTTCATTCGATAAGCTTTGATTTTATTATTTTGTTGTGTCATTGCAGATATTTCTGGCTTCAACATATTCTGTTCTGGTCTCCAAGCATGGGTTGTCGTGCCAACAACGGCATGTTGTTTGTTTTGAAGCGACAACCCTAGAATAGAGTCGATATGACTTTTTTAGATTTTGCAGTCATACCGAGCTGTGACAAAAATAGATATAGTCACCTCAAATTAGAGTTTAAATATTCAAATTGAATAATAATAGCCTTTGGATAGCAACATTGATCTCAGCCTAGACTTAAATTTGTTTAATGTAAGTACTTTGATAATAAGGAGATTTTTCATCATGATAAACAGGAATTCTTAAATCAGAATTGTTTCCTGTTGTCTTTGTGTTATGTGAAGCAGAAGTCATTATTGATAAATCATTGAAATATTGTTTGATATATCATAAAGTTTGCTTTTACATATGAGAAGTAAAACATTTTTAGCCTAAACAGAAGCCTCGTGTGCTCCTTACTATTAAGGAATGAGAATTTAGCTTACTCACAAATGCATCGTTGTGATTTTTCCAACTAAAATATTAATTGTAGTGCGACGCCAAGAAACTTGTAGTACTTACTTGTGATTGCTATAGATTATTTTTCTTTAATGAGAAATGCGGATTGTTAACAGGAGTATAGAAAGTGATGAGTTCAGAACATTTTAAAGGTGGAGAATTAATCTCAAATTTATCAAAAACTTGTAATATTTAATTTTCAATTAATGCGGACAAACTGTTTCACCACACTTTGACAATTTCAAAGCTAGGATTTATCATCAACTTGGAAAGACATTAAACCATGTAAACGCCGAAGCCATAGATTTGTATAGATTCTCTTCACTTTTTATGTATCGGAAGCACTTTTGTATTTCTTAAAACATTAGGGAAATGTTCTGTTCCAAAATAATCATTAATAATTTCTGACTATGTATAGGTAAGCTATTCGAGTGGGATCTCTTAACAAGTCCTTCATATTTTTTTATTTCAATATTAGATTCTTTAATAGCATTTTTTGGTATTTTGAATGAGCCTTGCCCATGGATGAGTACACCTATACATACTATTAGTTCAATAATATTAAATGTACCTATTATACTCAAAAAATCTCAAGTATGTTTCTGAAAATGAATAGTGATGTTTGGGAGCTTCAAAATATCCTTAACTAGTAGTTAACACATAGTTAATACTATTAAATAAAATCAAATATATGAAAAACCTGAATCCGTAAAAATTTTGAGATATAGTACTACGCTTTATGTGAAGACGTCATCTCAGTTTTTGAAATACGTTACAGTCAAGGGTAGCAATTTTACTATTTCCAATACCAACTTCGGCAACGTGTTCACTTTCAGAAAAGGGGCATCCAAATTTTGCTGGTATATAACAGATAATGTTGACTTATTTGTCACCCTCTTGAAATTTTTAATGACTGCCAGCTCGATAACGGAAAAACTTTAGGAAATTATGTTTCGAATCAATTACCTGATCGTCCATTTTAGATTTTGTACGTCTGCCATACAATTTTAGAGACATTGTGCATATACTCACAGTTTAATTTCTAGGTAAACGAGAGCTGGTTTTGATGAATATCGGATAATACTTTTATTGCTTCCCCATATTCAACCACTTGATATTTTAAATACACAAGAGCTTCTAAACCGACTAATTTAATTACGAGGCAAAATATTTTGAAAATCAGACCTCACGTAAAATTGCAAACAAAATGTTGATATTCGAATTGAGAAGAGCTGCTGTCTTGTTTCTGGTACATGTCATATACCCCTTCTTTCGAAATGTTCGATAATTTAATATTATTAAAAAAAACCTTCCAAGGGCAGTATAATTCGGGTCAAGTTTGATCTAATTATATGTTTTGAATCATCATTATAAATTGTCTCTGCTACGCGTCCCCAAATTTGTTGTGTTTATTAAAGTTTGCAATTCAATATAAAGCGAGACAACATTTGATATACCTAGTACAACTTGATATTTGGTAATTATCAAAGTTTTTTATTTTATAATATTGTAGGATTTAGAAATTGATTTATTGTAAATAATGAATTAACGATTTTAAGAACTGATCATTTATGTTAACTTAACCATTTTCATATCCTTCAATGTATAGGTTCCTAATCCTATGTGATTAATATTAATTATCGAATTCTAGCATACTACCGAGATATTCAATAGAATGTGAAGCTTGTATATAAAATCATGATAATTCCTATTGGATAAACGCACCGACAGAAAGATCCCAAGAATAGAATATTTTAGTGATATATTATTGACAACTGAAAATTGGCGCCAAAACTCATTATAAACCGGATGCGATCTACGTGAACGGCGCTTCAGCTTCGCTTTGTTTACCACATGCGCAACAGCGCTGCTTGCAAAACGGGTGAAGTTGAACATCGACAGCGTCAGTCCTGTTCTGTTCTATATCTCTTCCATTTTCATCTTTAATCGAAGGTGCGTTGTTCGTTAGTGAAGTGTCGTGTCTGCTTTGGTAATATTTTCTGGGAAGAATCCATAATAATGTGAGTTATATTCGAATTAGATTAAATAATTTGCAACTAGTAGCTATTGAAATTAGGGTTTTATTCAATGTTCGGCAAATATTTGCGCTGTAAGTGCAAATTATTTGTTGGTGACGCCATGGAACCGGTGATGCCGGCTATAACTACTTTATGCATTTTCAAGTTTGATCATGCTACATTCTGTTTTTTAACGCCTGGTTGTCAATATTTAGATAATATTTTAATTAAATTGACTTGTAATAACGTATTTGCCGTAACTAGTTTGCGTTAACGTTTTAGTAATTTTGATTATTACATTAGATAAAGATGGCCGACGAAACTGCCGTCGAACAAAGTGATGCTTCTGCTGGTCAGCAAAAACCACAACGACCCATGGGAGGGCCCATTGGTGGAGGACCCCCTGGTATGGGAGGTTTCCGAGGTCGTGGAGGTCCTGGAGGACGCGGTATGCCAAGAGGTCGAGGAGGGTTCACAAGGGGCCGGTAAGTTTGAAGATCGTTGTTATTTAAATATGAAGTTAATTGACTTTCTGTTTATCCAGAGGTGGTCCGGGTGGACCTGGTGATGGACTACGGGGTCGAGGTGGTGGACCAATGATGAGGGGTCGTGGAGGTGGAGGTTTCAGAGGAGCTCCAAGAGGTAGATTCCCGGGACCTGGTAAGTTTTTTCTTAGACAGTATAATTATGAACTATTACACCCATTGTCAAACATGTCATTTTCCGACAATCTATTATTGAAATTAGGTACCTCATATGAGATTTAGGAAGTAATTATTTTAAGATCAAAAGTATAATATTTTAATAATTTAAAGAATATTAGCTTATGTACCCAAGGGTTATCTTACAATCCATATGATAATGTCATATTAGTGACATAATTATTGTGTATTTTTATTTATAAGAACAGCTTATTAAATTTCACTACCAATGTTTATCTGGTTGCAACTAGCATTGCTTGAGTAGGGTAGGTATACAAAGGAGGAGATTGATTGAATTGTTGGTAGAAGATGTTACTCTATGGTAATTTATCATTATGATTTAATGAAAGAACAATTGCTTTGTTTTTATACCACTTTTAATAATAATAACATGAAAACTTATAGTTTCAACACCGAAGTTCAATTATCAAACAGATACAAATAATTTTTTTATTCTAATGGCACTTCCGAGTTGTAACTATAGTAAAGTTTCCATGTTATTATTACAACTAAGTAGTTGTTCTTTCATTTGATCATGAAGGGGGCCTCGGGCTGTACAAGTAAAAACTAAAAGGTTCAATGAGCTTCAATTTGCAGTCTTGACAGATCCATCTAGAATAGCTAAAGGACCCCGCACGGGAATTGGGTCTCTGCGGATATTTTTGATATGATTTAGTCCATATAATTCTGAACCAATGTTATCATTGCGCCAACCCCCATAAATTTACAGATTCTCTGCTAGGGGGGGCTATATTTACATTTTACTCATAATGGACTAGTTATTTCTGAAGACGGGAACAATATTTTAACATGCTTCATTCTAGTTTATGCTGCATAATATGGTTCTTCTCCCATACAAAAATTTTGAAGCCCCATCCCCAAACGCCCCTTAAATACAAAAAATATACCTTTTTAGGGATCACTTCAAAAATCATTGGAAAATGTTATAATAAGCTGAAATACGGAATCCGCACTTGTACTTCAAAAATCAACTACCCCCTCCCCCAAATGGGGAATGCACACAAAATTTCTTTGAATTTTTCGGAATTTTTGATATGGTGGTAGTCCATGTAATACTGAACAAATTTTATTCATGCGGAAACCCCAAGAAATTAACAGTTTTTCCTCTAGGTGGGGGGGGGGGGTTAGCGCAATGATAACATTTGTTCACAATTACATGGACTACATCATATCAGAAATATCCACCGAGACACAATTTCCGTAAGGATTTGCGGGGTCCTTTTGGAAACTGTTTGAATGAACATGTCAGGTGACCAAAAATGTCGTTTTGTCAATGACTGCTTCTGAGGATGGCAGGCATTTGGTATTCTATATTCAATGACTTGAAGCAAATTAAGAGAAGATGAGAGATGAGTATATGCGTGACAAATTTTATAAATCACTAATGTTAATACAAATTGAATTTGCCTAAGGTTGTGAGTTCTAAAAATCTCATAACAACAATTAAATAATGATGAAAACTGTCATTTAATAAAGAACTTTTTACATTTGCAAACCTTCTATTTATCTCAGAAATGGTAGGCCCTAACAGAAAATTCACAGTGGTGGCAATAAACAATCTAATAATCCATGAACTTATTTGGGGGCCACAATTCAAAAATGTTTTTCCAACATTGCATTTGTTCTGTCACCTTTATCTTAGCAAGGATTTGTAGTTAACGGTAAGAAAAAATGCATCACTTTAAGTGTCACCACCTTAACTTTTGTGATATATTTGTATGGATATACAGGCTGTCCTCGAACTGCGTGGCAAAAATAAAACCGAAGATTCTTTGATTCGAAAAAAATTTGATGAGCCTTTTTACTTTTGCCTCAAGTGTCTTGTTTAGCCGGTAGAGGGCTTCAAAGTTGCAAAAATAATTTTGTTTTTTTGGTATAACTTGAGAACGTGATGAAGGACTTTTACAATATTTGGCAGGTGAGTTACTGTCAATAATAGCCGTTTTTGAGAGCGGAGCATAGACCCTTAGAGACCATAGAAATGGCTCAAACTTGAGGATGTAACGAGAAAAGTGTCCAGAACTTTTTTGTTGTCGATGTAATTCACTCAATATTTTTTATGTAGATAGCTTATCTAATTTGAAAACTTTTCTTACTCTTAGAAAATTTTGATAAAATCAACGAATTAGCTTGAAAAAAATCATTTTTGAGTCTCTGCAATTTTGGCTTACTAATTTTACTTGATTAAAATACCTTAGTTGCCTTTGCTTTTCTAATGCTTTACTTTGCTTTCCGTAAAAATTTTATAAAATTATGGCTCAAAATTTCACTAACACTGAAATGGTTAATATCTCGGTAAAACACGAATAATAAAAACAATAGAAATGAGGAAACGATGTGATTATTAGGAAAAACAAATGCTAAATTAAAAGAAACAACAAAACTTTTTGGGAAATCGCTAAGGCATCAATTGTTCGAAATGTTGCCCATTTTCCTGAATACACAAATTAATTCGTTTCAAGAAATTGGATTGAACTCTGGCTAGTACTTCAGGATCATTCTTCAATAAATCCGCTTCATGATTAATTCGTTGCAACAATTCCTCTCGTGTTTACTGGAGCTGCATAAACTTTCGACTTCAAAGCGCCCCATAGAAAGAAGTCTCAGGGCGTCAAATCAGGGGAGCGGGCCGGCCAGTTCACTGGTGCATCGTGTCCTCTACCTATCCAGCGATCTGTATATTCCGCATTCAAATGTCGCCTCACAGCTAATGTGAAATGAGGAGGTGCACCATCATGGATAAACCAGGCCACGACGAATGTGTAAGGGCAAGTCTTCCAACAGTTCAAGTAGCCTTTATTCCAAAAAGTTCAAGTAGTTCTCCCCGTTCAATCGATCGGGTATAACGGTAGGGCCAATAATGAAGTTATCCACAATTCCAACCCAAAAATTGATTTTAGTTTGATTCTGAAAATATGTAACTTCCGTTTCATGAGGATTTTCATCAGCATAGAAATGTTCATTATGGAGGTTAAAAAGACCACATCCCGTGAAAGTATCTTCGTCCGTGAACAGAATTCTTCTACAAAAATTGGAGTTTGCGTTTTGTCTTTGGACAATAAGCCGACAGAAATCTAGCCGATGACCTGGATCCATGGGCAATAAGTCTTGAACTGTTTTATTATGATAGGGATACAACAGTTCTTCTTTCAGTACATTATGAACTAATGATTTTGAGGCTCCAATACGAAGTCCCAAACGTAGTGTGCTTATCCCAGGTTCAGTTTCAACCGCTTCCAGTATCGCTTCTTCGAGCTCTAACGTCCTTCTTGTCCGTCTGCGTCCAGTTTCTCTGCGATTTGCTTCAAATTTGCCAGTTTCGCGAAGGTTTGCCGATTTGGAATTCTGCGATGCGGATATCTTTCCCTTCTCCGGCCATTGCAACGACAAAGTCCATAAATCAATAACATATCAACCATTTCAGTGTTAGTGAAATTTTGAGCCATAATTTTATAAAATTTTTACGGAAAGCAAAGTAAAAACTGACAGTTTTGAGAATAAATTCTTCAAATGCCAAAATGACATTAGAAAAGCAAAGGCAACTAAGGTATTTTAATCAAGTAAAATTAGTAAGCCAAAATTGCAGAGACTCGAAAATTAATTTTTTTTTCAAGCTAATCCGTTGATTTTATCAAAATTTTCTAAGAGTAAGAAAAGTTTTCGAATTAGATAAGCTATCTACATAAAAAATATCGAGTGAATTACATTGACCACAAAAAAGTTCTGGACACTTTTCCCGTTACATCCTCAAGTTTGAGCCATTTTTATGGTCTCTAAGACTCTGTGCTCCACTCTTAAAAATGGCCATTATTGACAGTAACTCACCTGCCAAATATTGTAAAATTTCTTCATCACGTTCTCAAGTTATACCGAAAAAACAAAATTATTTTTGCAATTTTGAAGCCCTCTACCGGGTAAACAAGACACTTGAGGCAAAAGTAAAAAGGCTCATCAAATTTTTTTCGAATCAAAGAATCTTCGGTTTTATTTTTGCCACGCAGTTCGAGGACACCCTGTATATTAGAAGTTGTTTTCCCCAGGCTAAGCCCGCATAAACAGTTAATACCCCTAGTTTAACTGCCGGCTCCGCAGTCACGATGTCATTCCCAAGTTTTAAGACTTTATCCATATTTCAAATGAGAACAAACAGCTAAAGGCTTAAATTGACAGGGATATCTATCTTATAAAATGGTCTGTCACATAAATTTTGCGATTGTCAATATATCTGCTGTTTGTCATAGACAATCTGATCTATGATCTATGGAACTGTCAGCCATGGAAATTGTACTTGATGATATTAGCCATCGAATACCTTTTGAGCTTCGAAAAATCTGTTCTTAGCGGGTGCCTACAGGTCTTTAAGGAACGCACATGCCAAATTTTCACATGTCCGCTCCATTTTTTCGGGGATATGAACAAGCACGAACGAGAATAATGAACTAATGACGAAAAAATCGCGAGAAATAAGTTTTGTCTGTTATAAGTTGTTATACAGGGTGTCCCAATATTGCTGGGACACAGAGCTACCACGTATTCTAGAGGTCAAAATAAGTCGATTGAGCCCAATTTACCTGTATACCAAAATGTACCGTTTGTCCGTGAGAAGAGTTCAAAGTTTACTAAAAAAAATACATTTTTGTATGTTGTTCCGAAGTGCTTTATACAAATTTATTGAAATTTGGTAAATGTGTATTCTAGATGATTAGCTTACTTTTAGTAATCAAAAAAACCCAAAGAAAATTGTAGAGGGGTTGGAACCACCCTCACCCCTTGGCATTTTTTCCCCCATTTTTGTAGGGGTGGGAATACGGTTTTAAGACTTTTTTATCTGGAAGGCCTACTCATTATCTTCATTTTCTTACTCTTGTAAAAACTCCGTATTTTGCGTAGTTTTCAAGAAAAAAAATGTTTTCGCAAACACTGATAACCGATTTTCGGGTATAGGTTTAATAAAATTGTAATACAAAATTTAGTTGGCCGCGGACACAAAGACAAAACCAAATGTTATGATTTTGACAGGAAACATAGTTTATTGTTAACAGTAAATGTGTCAGTTATTTGTTCTCTTTTGCTTGTTTTTTTATTATTTCTTATTGTCATCACTGTTTTTGTTTAATTGTTATTGCTGTTGTTGCTGTTCCTTTGACGTCCCACAATTATGAATTTTCCTTTTAATGAACAGACCGACATGTTCTTAGTTCTTGGATATTGTCAAGGTAACTGCCGCGAAAGTGTTCGCGTGTATCAAGAGAGGTATCCAAACCGGAGAATTCCAAACCATAAAACTTTTGCCCGAATCGAAAGACGTCTTCGAGAAACGGGGAGGTTGACCCCAGTAAGAGTTAACGCTGGAAGACCTCGACAAGCTCGAACACCTATTGCGGAAGAAGCTGTTCTTCAAATGATTGATAACAATCCTAATACCAGTACTAGAAGATTGCAACGAGAAGCTGGAATTCCAAAAAGCACTGTAAGTCGAATCATTAGAGATCAATTAATTCGGCCATTTCACATCCAGCCAGTGCAAGAATTGTTGCCACCTGACTACGAATTACGTTTAAGTTTTTTACAAACTATTCGGGAGCGCAGAGTAGTCGACAACGGATTCCATACTAAGATCTTGTTTACTGATGAGTCTTGTTTTACACGTCGCGGTATGACAAACCTACACAACGATCATGTTTATGCAGATGAAAATCCACATGCCATCAAAAGTAGACATTATCAACGTGAATTTAAAATTAATGTCTGGGTCGGAATTATTGGCGAATTTATAGTCGGACCGTTACGATTACCTGATCGTCTGAAAGGCGATAGTTACCTCCGTTTCCTTCAACAAAATTTGCCAGAATTATTAGAAGACTTGCCTCTTAACTTGCGTAGAAATACGTTCTTCATGCATGATGGTGCACCACCTCATTTTGCACGTGCAGTAAGAGAATATCTTGGTGAACAATTTGGTGGCAGGTGGATAGGTAGGGGACAAGAAGCACCCATTCAATGGCCTCCGCGGTCTCCAGATTTAAACCCTTGTGACTTCTTCATCTGGGGAGAATTAAAAAGACAAGTGTACGAGGTTCAAATAAATAACATCGAACAACTGTGGAATAGAATTCAAAATGCTGTAAATGCGCTACGAGAAAATGACGATGTTTTAAGAAGAGTGCATTTCAATTTTTACGTCGAATTGACCTCTGTATTAATGAAGGTGGAGGTCACATTGAACACTTGTTATAAAAATTATTGTTTGTCTTGTGTAAATGTATTGTGTAATTTGTGTCTAATAATTTTATTAAACCTATACCCGAAAATCGGTTATCAGTGTTTGCGAAAACATTTTTTTTCTTGAAAACTACGCAAAATACGGAGTTTTTACAAGAGTAAGAAAATGAAGATAATGAGTAGGCCTTCCAGATAAAAAAGTCTTAAAACCGTATTCCCACCCCTACAAAAATGGGGGAAAAAATGCCAAGGGGTGAGGGTGGTTCCAACCCCTCTACAATTTTCTTTGGGTTTTTTTGATTACTAAAAGTAAGCTAATCATCTAGAATACACATTTACCAAATTTCATTAAATTTGTATGAAGCACTTCGGAACAACATACAAAAATGTATTTTTTTTAGTAAACTTTGAACTCTTCTCACGGACAAACGGTACATTTTGGTATACAGGTAAATTGGGCTCAATCGACTTATTTTGACCTCTAGAATACGTGGTAGCTCTGTGTCCCAGCAATATTGGGACACCCTGTATATTAAAAGGTACAGGTGTTGTTAACAAAACTAAAATCGTGAGAAGTGCATACATAACTTACATTGACTATTAGAAACTCAATATACACTTGTTTTGATTGTACTAGGTCTAGAAAAACTTTAAGAATACAATTATGTTCGATTGGTTAAATTTTGTATAAAAAAATTATAAAGTTCCTATGGTCCAGGATCTGTATATAACCAAGATGCCATTGGAGATTTGGAATTGGTCAGAATCTTGAAATTTGAGCAATATTTTTTGTTCACTGCTGCTTGTTATTTAAATAGTATAGAGCCTTAGAAAAAAATAATATTTGCCACTTACAAGATCAATTTTGGCAGCAAACTAAAAAACATTAATTTTTTCTATTTCAAATAATATTAACAATATAATTGCTTTAAGTAGAGACAAAAAATATGTATCTCCCTACATATGAATTTAGCAAAAATCGCTTATATTCATTTTGTATCCTGGGATTTATACAAATTTGCATAATTAGATTTTCCATTTGCTGCCAGCTTATCATCTACTCGCTCATTGGGTTAAACCCAATTAGGAAAAATTCCAATAACCATGTATCCTAATAGTCTAGTCAATTTAGCAAAAAAGTTCCGAAAAAAACAGACTAGATAGTTTCTAGGCAATTCTAACAAACATTGCGAAATTATCTGATTTAGCCAATTTTCTGACATAAAATGGCCAATTTCTACTAAAGTGGTCGAAAATGGTAAATCTAACTTCGGAATCGTGATCAGCGACCTCGAAAACCCCCGAGTGGAGTTTTTCAGCCAATTTCAACAAAAATTGCGAAATGATCCAATTTGACCATTTTTCTGACATAAAATTGGGCAATTTCTAGCTAAAATGGTCGAAAATGGTAAATCCAACTTCGAAATCGTGATCAGCGACTTCGAAAACCCCCCCTAGTGGAGTTTTTCAGCTAATTTTGGCAATACTTACCAAGTTTACAAATTTTTAAATAATTTTCCAATGAATTGACCATGAAAATTGGCCAATTTCCAGTTTAACAATTGAAAAATGTCCAAGCGACCAGATGTTAAAGTTCAATATCGTCCAGGAACGATTTGCAAAAAAAATTGATTGGTTCAGTCAGTCTGTTTTTCTTTTTTTCGAACTTTAACATTTTTTCGTCTGATTTGGCCAGACTATAAGGTTATCATTAAAGTTATATATTAGGTTAGCCCTTTTGTAGTAAGTTAGTACTTTGTAATATTTGTTTCAAGAAGCTACTGTGTTAGCGAAACTAGTCGCATTTATTTATTAAACTAGTGAATCTTTGAGAAAATATTTTATTCAAGTTTATAATATGTTATGAAATTTAACAAAATATGGCTTAAATTCGTTTTCGTATCTATTCTGGGATTTCTACAAATTTGCATAATTAGATTTTCCATTTGCTACCAGTTTATCGTTTAATCCTTCAATGGGTTAAACTCAATTAGGTAAAATTCCAATAACCATCTTTCCAAAGGTTATCATTAAAGTCATATTAGGTCAGCTCTTTTGTAGTAAGTTAGTACTTTGCAATATTTGTTTGAAGAAGCTACTGTGTAAATTTGTAAATCTCGGATTTTTCGAAGTAGGAAACTTTGTGAAAGGTGTTGCCTAAAAGGTTTTTAGTTTGTTCTTATCTATAAACGGGTTCTATTGCAAATTTAGAAAACAAATTTAAATTATAGTTGAGATTTTTGAATGTTCCTTTTGTTTAACTTTGGGAAAGGTAATGTCTCCTGTAGATAAAATATTGCCACTTAATTTATATCTGATGATTCATTCCTATCCTTGTTTAGTTTAAGTTTTGAAGGTATTTTAACGTTTTCATTATTTTCGGAAAGATTTCAAGTTCCATTCATCGCACCTTCAACAGGAATATTTTATGGGGCAAGAGAGGGTGTGCATGAATTGCCAATTAAATTTAGTGGACTAAACTTTTTATTGGTGTTTTGTTTTTACTGCACATGTTTCAACATACATTTCGCTCATCTTTTGAACTGGCAGGCATAGATTTAAATATTTCCTATTGGGATTATCTTCTCAACTATAACAGGATTGATAAGATGGGAAAGATGTAATAGGCTCTATAACATCCGCGTCGTAAATCTCATATGCAGATTTTTTTACCCTTCTGGTTGAAACTTGTGTGCAAGTATCACATAATAGTTCAAAACATGCTTTCTCATATCATTTCACGATTTTCGAATAACTTGAATAATAAGCTATTTGGTCATTCATATTCAGATGTTTTTTGCTTTGTTATAGTCTGTAATACTTTTTATTGCATCCCCTTTTTATTCTTTTTTCCTGTATCGCCTTATGTAGCTTCTTGATAAGGATCTGAGGTAATCATTAAAACTGGTTAATCTGAATTTGGTACTTTCGTCTTTTTCATTTTTCTGAGAAATTTTTGGAACAACTTTCGATTTCTTCACTAATGGAGTGTTCGAATGAAAATTCTTCCATTTTCATCATCCAAATTTTCAATCATTGTTTTTTCATTCTGGGACCAGAAGTGCCACTTTAGTCTCACTTCTACTCCCTAGGGGTTAAATTTATACGAGAATTTGTATTTAATCCCTAGTCGAAAATTTGCTGTTCACTGTTATCAAACGTTTTTGGGATCTTCGTTGGAAGAATCATGTAAGAAAATTGTTTTATTTCAATTCACTGTGCTTGGACAATATTATATGGAAAGAAATACAAAGTGAAATCTGAACTAATTTCACTGTCTTGAAATAAATATGGCTGTTCACTGGTCTGACTGCTAATAATTCTATTCAATTCAGATTACTCATGTTTCAAGAAATTGTTTCGGGAGTGCTAAAAATAAGGTACCTATATACCAGAGGACTAAAGTGCCTTTTAATCCTCCGAGTCATTGTTGTTTCAGGTCTAATGGGACCCCATATATCAGGTTTTTCAGTCTTAATCTTGGGTAGTATCTATCTAAAAATATGACTAATTTTTCTGAACAATTGAATCATCATTGCCATAATGGTCTTCTATATTTTCTTCTCTACCATCATTTTTGGCTAGATTATCATGCTAGCTATGAGTAGAAAATTCATGTTCCATGATATCAGGTTCCATTTCTTGAAAAATTCTTAATAAATTTCCTATGTTCAAGTGTACTTTCAGTTCAGATTGTGTTGAAGAAATTGTTCTCATAGTCCAATAACCTTACTAGTATCATGTTCATCAAATTTACACACGAAAAGCCTAAAGCCAGCTTCATCAACGTTTTTGTTCTTCCGCTAATAGACATTTTTATAATTATAAACGAAAATATTAGTTGAAATTATGTAAGGAATAATTAATTTGCCTTATTAAAACTCGGAATCTATATAATATTTACATTATATTCATAATTCGAGCTGCTGGAGACCTTTGCAGTATGACAATGTAGTATATTAAGAAGAAGAACGGTAGGGGAAGTTTTTTGATCCATGTCGATGTTTGGAGACGTAGCGGGTTAAAATAGTGTGTGCCATCGGGAAACCTTGCCGTTATTTTTTCCACCCTGGTATTTCACACAAACCCATGTAATTACTTGCCGACGATATTTACCGTAGCAACCAGTAAGCATAGTTCACTGTTCTGAAAAAATACAAGGTAAACCATTAATTTATTATAATACGGCACGAGACACCAGTCACGAAACTTCGATCTAGATAGTAGAATGCTGCATTTGAAGTAATGTACTTTTAACAGCTCCATGTTCGTATATTAGCAGTAATGTTGATTGTTATGATACAGTGACAGGAGTGTTGCAAAGGTTCCCGGAGGTATGAACCGCTTGAATGCGTTAATTAATTTATATACATACTTAACTGTTGATCCATAAAATATCAAAGAAATGTGTATATTGTGTTACTAAAAAAAAAATTCACAACTGCTCTTCAATATTTCAATCACAAATGGAATAGTTGATTTGATGAAGATTTTCAAAAGAACTTGTTGAACGTTTCTACTGTGCCAAGTTTAACAAGATAAGAAAATTCCTCACTATACAACTGATACATTGAGGTTACTTATCAAAAACGGTATTATTTACTTTTGAAGGTTGTACACTACAAGAATTAATTCCGATGCTTGATTTTTAGTTCATTTTCATTGAATAAGATATACCCAAAAGGTAGAATAAATTTTAGAAAATTTGAAAAACTGCTAGGTGTTAACATTAGTTCCGCTAGTTCCGATTGCATAACATACATTGACAACAAATCTGATGTATTTTGCTCCTTGCTTACAGATTCTGGTGGTGCGCCAGATGGTGGTATTGGTGATTCTCCAGGTGGAGGATATGGAGGCCCTAGACCGATGCGTGGTGGTCCAGGAGGCGGATTCAGGGGTCGTGGAGGCCCAGGCGGTGATCGCCGTGGTGGACCCGGAGGTGGCCGGGGTGGTCCAGGCGGTGGTCGTGGTGGTCCAGGAGGTGGATTTAGAGGTGGTCGCGGAGGACCTGGTGGCGGCCGAGGCGCTCCAGGCGGTGGAGGAGGACCTGATAAGAGGCCGAGAGGAGGTATTGGAGGACAGGGTGGTCCTGGGCCAAAGAGGCCTAGATTTGACAATGGTCAATCCCAAAATGGTGGATACCAAGGAGGGTAAGTTAGTCTCACATGTTGATGTTATATATCCATTTGAAAATGGAACTACCATTGCGGTTTTATTATTTGCAAATAGTTTTTCATACTACAGAACATTTGAAGGGAAATTTAAATTCAACCAGCGACGATTCCATTATTACCACTTTATGTATTTAAAAAATGTATCTATGAGATTAGGAAGTTCGCCTCTTAGTTGGAAATTATTAATAAATGAATAAATAAAATGTTGATTTAAGGCATTTAGTAAATTTTCACGATATTTAATTTGGCTTTCTTAAAGTCAAAACTGTGATAACTATTTTTACACTGCATCCTTTACCAAAACTTTGCATAGTCTAAGGAAGTATCTTTCGCTTTGACATTTTATAGTATATGGCGCAGCTAAGTAAAGTCCCAGGTCACCATCGGGGATCGCCCTGAAAGTTTTTCTTACCTTTTCTACATTGAAAAATATGATGATTTCCGAAATTTCGGGTCTTGAGTGTCCATATTGCGCCGAGGAGAACATAATGAAGTTTTTTCGTCTTATTATCGTAAAATATTCGAAAATTTGCATAATCGATCGGAAATTTTCCGTAGAATACGATGCTGAAGTCTGATTACAGATATATTGCAAGGAAAATCCGGAAAATGAAAAAAAAAACGGTTTTTTTTTTGAAAATTCATCCCCCAAAATACCTATTTTAATTTTTTTCTAACCTGGCTAAAACTCACAAAATGTGTCTACTTTCGGGCGAAAATAGCCCGGTAGTGACTAGCCCAATTTCACCAAAATTTTCACTGTTTTTCAGAATCTTAACGATTTTTCTTTAAAAAAAAACTTTCATTGCCTACAATGTAACCAAACGACCCCAGTAAGAAATTCTAAGCAGTTTTCCTCAATTCTCAGACAATTTGTCTCAACTGTCAAACTTGCAATTTGTTGTAGGTCTGATCACGAAATATAGTAAAATACGGATTTTTAAATTATTATAAAATTTTTTATTATAATCCAAAAGATTACATTCATATCCATAAATTTTTCCGCAGCAAATTAGACTAATATTAAACATCAATTTTCAAGTGAGGATGAAATTTTCTTTTGCATATATTACTTAAATTTGCTTTTCATGTGACCAAGAAGTTTTATTTGCACAATGTTGCCTTTCATTTCAACTGTCGCTACTGATAAAATATTGTTATAACCAACGAGAACTTTTTGCTTCATTGATGGGTGTGAATTGATGATATCCTCTGGTTCCAGGAACAGTTTGTACTTTAGGTAATGAAGTTTCCCTAAACGCGGCAATTTGATTTTTTTCCAACTATAAAAGGTTCTATTGTCTATAATTCATGTTTACGAAATTCGTACAGGTCGTTCATATTCAAAATTTGATTATTGACTGGCCTAGTCAGACATTTTTTGCAGCATTTCTCTTGAAAGTTCCACCTACGCCAATCATACGTAGATTTTCCATGTGAAGTTGCAAAGAAATTCCATTTTGCACCAAGTTGATACATTTTTTCATGTTGACATAAAAAATGAAAATTGAGACAATTTTTATATTTACCTGTGCATCCGTCTGAGAAATATTCAACTCTTTTTTTTATTGGGGAATGTTGTTTTTTACATAATTTACTACTTTAAAAACATCATATTTCAAATCTTCTGTCAGAAAGCATAAACTTTTATTTTTCAACTTGGCCTCTTCATCTTTATAGTAAATTACAGTTGGGTGGAGTGAGCAAGAATTCTTGGACCAATAACTACTTGAAATTTCATCTTGAATTATAAAATTGTAATTTTCACTGAAATCTACTAGAATTACGAGGTTATTTGCCTTACTTTTATTATTCATTCAGCAAAGAAAAAAATTCGTTTCCCTAAGAAACTTGGACACTTCGAGATCAAACCTACAACTAATTGCGAGTTTGACAGTTTTTGTTACGTAAAATTGTCTGAGAATTCAGGAAAACTGCTTAGAATTTCTTCCTGGGGTCGTTTAGTAACATTGTAGGAAATAAAATAGGTTTTTTTTAGGAAAAATCGGAAAATGGACTAAAGTCATTACCGGATCATTTTCGCCTTAAAGTAGACACATTTTGTGAGAGTTTTAGTCAGGTTAGAAAAAAATTAAAATATAGTTATTTTGGAAAATGAATTTTCGAAAAAAAAAAACATTTTCCAGATTTTCCTTGCAAAATATCTTCAATCAGACTGCAGCATCGTATTCTACGGAAAATTTCCGATCGATTATGTACTTTAAAAAAAAAAATTTGCTAATTTTCAAATATTTTACGATAATAAGACGAATTTTATTTTTTACTTAAAAAAGGAGTAAAAAAACTTCATTATGTTCTCCTCGGCGCAATATCGACACTAAGGCCCGAAATTTCGGAAATCGTCATATTGGTCTATGTAGAAAGGGTAGGAACAACTTTCAGGACGATCCCCGAGGGTGACTTGGGAACGAGTGCTGATTTCATATGGAATGTCTCATATGCTATGTTTGATTAAATAAAAAAACTAATATAATTAGAGAGGCTTTGATGAATCCCTAATTCTTGTCATATTTCATCAAATTAATAGTAATTATTAATTGCCGCTAAGGTACTTCAATAGAGAGCCTAATTCTTCACTTTTCACTTTTTCTGCAATTTGTTCAGTTTCAGAAAAAAGCTAATAAAGAATAGTGTTGTTTTTAGTATATTTGTGCATATAGAAATTTGTGAAAAAGAGTTGATGTGGGAGTACTTGTTCCATTAGTAAGGGTATTCTCTTATTCAGAAACAAAACAAACTAGAAAATGCAATTTATTCAATACATATCGTTAATTATATTTGTATCTGTTCAGACCAAACTACCAAAGCGGTAATGGTGGTGGTTATGGTCAACAATCATATGGGCAATCACAACCTTATGGCCAAACACAATCGTACGGAGGTCAGCAAGGTGGTGGCGGTTACGGCCAACAAGGAGGATACGGTGGTGGTGGCGGCGGTGGATCCTACGACCAATCCGGTTACGCTACCGCCCCGTACCAATCAGGCGGCGGTGGAGGATACGGAAGTGGAGATAACTCATATTCGCAAGGTTACGGATCGTCACAAGGACAAGATTATGGACAAACGGGAGGATACAGTAGTGCACCGGGTTATAATAGTCAGGGTTATGAGGACAGAAGTGGAGGATATGCATCGTCAGGCTATGGTGAGTGATGTTTTATTACGCTTAGACTGAATTAACTTACTTAGCTCTAAATAGATATGTGAAACATTTTTATGGTGGAATCTTTATGGTCTCAAAATACATTTTTCATTAACCATAAACGGGGAAATGGATATGCTCCCAGGAGTATTGAATGAAGTAGAGGTTTTATCGTAGACTTACGGCATTTATTTGCAAATGACAACGCAGTTTCACATTCGTAGAAAAATTTTGATTTAAATTGTCCAAAATCTATAGTCCTAAATTTGAAACTAATTTTTAGAAAAAGAATTCATAATAAAAATGTTTCACTATACTTGTACATTGTCGATTATGTATGGTATTGTTCAAATATGTCTAGCCATTATCTTGTTATCTTCTTTTGAAGATAAAATTTATAGTTTGAACAATTAGTGCAGTCAATATGGTATAAAAATAGGTCGATTATTTAAAATATTTGAATAATAACTGATCGGGGTGAAACTAAATGCATTCGACGGGAAAAAATATGTAGACAAAAGGACCCCAAATTATTTTAGTCCAAAACTTATTTCCCCACCTCCCCAATACCCTTAAATTAGCCAATTTCTGGGATAAAAATTGAGAAAATAATTAATAATACTGCCGAATAGGCCTGAAAATGTCTACTCGGGGTTTTCAGGGTCGCTGATCACAATCCCGACGTCAGATTTATCAAATTATTCTTCCCCCTTCTCTAACCCCCCCCCCCCCCCCTACTCGGTTCATTCCGCAATTTTGGAAAAAATTAATCTAAATTGGATGAAACGGTGGACTAGGGGGTTTTCAGGGTCGCTGTGGACTTTGGCGTTTTTGGGGTCGCTGATTACGATCCCGACTTCAAAATTGAAAAATATTTCGTCCCCCCTTCCTCTAATTATAACCCATGGATTTTTTCGAGTGGCAAATTCCGCATCCAGAAATATCTAGGAATAATGGTCAACAAATGGGATTTTTATAAGATCATTAAAAAAATTGGGAATCTTGTTTTTCATTAATTGTAAGCATTCAAAGTGTAATTTTCTGATAATTTGGACATTCTAAACACGAATTTGAGGTCAGTTTTTCAATTTACAGTTAAATTAATTCGTTAATTAACAATTTTTTAATCAAAAAACAACAATTTTTCAAAATATTCAAGATGAGAGTAATTTTCGGATAATTTGAGCTCGCTGAACGTTAATTCAATGTTATTTTTGCAATTGACTGTTAAATTAAGTAGTTCATTAACTATTTATTCGTTAACAAATTACCATTGGATTTTTCAAAAAATGCTGGATGAACACCATGGGGGGTTAATTAGAGGAGGGGGGATGATAATAATTGAATAATACTGCCGAATAGGTCTGAAAATGTCTACTCGAGGTTTTCAGGGTCGCTGATCACGATCCCGACGTCAGATTTCTCAAATTCCTCTTCCCCCTTCTCTGATTCTCCCCCCACTCGGTTCATCCAGCAATTTTTCGCAATTTAGGAAAAAATTGATCTAAATTGGATGAAACGGTGGACTTGGAGGTTTTCAGGGTCGCTGATTACGATCCCGACTTCAAAATTGAAAAATATCTCTTCCCCCTTCTCTAATTAGCCCTCCATTCTGTTCATCCAGCATTTTTTTTTTGAAAAATCCATCAGAATTGGATGAAACGGTGGACTCGGGGGTTTTCAGGGTCGCTGATTACGATCCCGACTTCAAAATTGAAAATATCTCATTCCCCCTCCTCTAATTAGCCCCCATGCTGTTCATCCAGCATTTTTTTCTAAATCCATCTGAATTGAATGAAACGGTGGACTTGGGGGAGTTTGGGGTCGCTGATTACGATTCCGACTTCAAAATTGAAAAATATCTCGTCCCCCCTTCCTCTAATTAACCCCTCATGGATTTTTTCGAGTGACAAATTCCGCTCCAGTAATATCTAGGAATAATGGTAAAAAAATGGAATTTTTATAAGATCATTTAAAAAATAAATCTTGTTTTTCATTAATTGTAAGCATTCAAAGTTCAAAGTGTAATTTTCTGATAATTTGGATATTCTAAACACGAATTTGAGGTCAGTTTTCCAATTTACAGTTGAATTAATTAGTCAATCAACAATTTTATTTGTTAACAAATTTAAAAAAAAAACAATTTTCCAAAATATTCAAGATTACAGTAATTTTCAGATAATTTGAGCTCGCTGAACGTGAATTTAATGTAATTTTTGCAGTTGACTGTTAAATTAATTAATTGATTAACTATTTATTCGTTAACAAATTACCATTGGATTTTTTCAAAAAATGCTGGATGAACAGCATGGGGGGTTAATTAGAGGAGGGGGGATGATATATTTTTCAATTTTGAAGTCGGGATCGTAATTAGCGACCCCAAAAACCCCCGAGTCCACCGTTTCATCCAATTTAGATCAATTCTTTCCAAAATTGCTGTATGAACCGAGTGGGGAATCACAGAAGGGGAATTTGGGAAATCTGACGTCTGGATCGTGATCAGCGACCCTGAAAACCCCCCGAGTAGACATTTTCAGATTTTCTCAATTTTTATCCCAGAAATTGGCTAATTTAAGGTTGGGTATTGGGGGGGAAAATAAGTTTTGGACAAAAATAATTTGGGGTTCTTTTGCCTTCATATTTTTTCCCGTCGAATGCATTTTGTTTCACCCCGATCGGTTGTTATTCAAAAATTTTATTTAAAAAATACTGTATCGACTGTACTAAATGATTCAATTTAGTTTTTCAAAATAACCAAATTAGCTGTATAGAGTTCTGTGATTCAGAATGCTATAACTTAAAACCTAACTGTGCATAATTGACATTGTATTATTATTAATTTTATGGAATTATCAATTGGAGCAACATGTTATGTCAAATGAAGGTTGCTTGTAGGAAGTTTCCAATTTACTGATTGCGATAAATACCACTAAGAACTAAGGATCACAGTAAAAGAAAATAGAATAAGTACTTATTCCAGTCCAGCTCATTCAATTGAATTTTTGAAATGCTGCAAGTAGCATGAATTCAGTACTAACTAGAATTGAAACTGAGCGTAAAAAAAAATCTAAAAGAAATATCCAAATGGAAATAATGGGACAGAAACTTACCAATGAAAAGTTGAGAAGTTACCTTAAATGGAACCTCATCATATAAATCAAATTCATGACCAGAGACTAAGCAAGAGTTGCTAATACATCTCGCAAATTTGCTATTCAATGTTTCACCAGAAACTACTCTGAGCCTATCTAAAAGTATTCTGCAGTTCACTATTTATTAACCATATTGCGGCAGTAACCTAATTAAGAATCTGAATTCAATGATTTAGTTGAACTAATCTGAGTATTATTGAACAATTACAAGAATCTGCTAACATCTACAAATTGATGCTTCCAAGACTTAAATATGTATGTCAAAGCCTGGTTATTCTAAATGATAACCAATGCTTTTAGTGAATTAATTGCAAATGTCCATATCCATATTTTCAGGTTCAGCAAACCAGGCTAGGCGGTTCTAAATAATCCCAAACACATGGCTTTATCTTTAGTGTTTTAACTAAATTAATGTATTATTATTAGGATAGGTTCGAATGATTTCAATATTTTTTTTATATACTGTAGTAGATGTGTAGATTTAAGTTTTTAACAGTAAACTATCACAATTTGTGAATATCCATTAGAAATTTTTGAGTCTAAAACGGATCTAATAATTCCATCCATCCAGAACTATGAAAGTTCTTGCTGTAACCTAGAATTGACAAGATTTCATTTATTATTTATAACACATAGTTTTCATATGTTGGAGGAGTTACAGCATCATCAGCTTACAAGAGTTTAGGTATTTGCCAAGCGATAAAGTCACTAAATCTTGTAGTTGATTTGTAAATTGTACATTCGAATTTTATTTAATAAACCTTATTCTCCTAAAGTAACAAATAATTATTTTTTTTAGGTCAAGTATTGTTTATGTGAAACATGACTCAGAATGTTTGAATTAAAGTGTATTTCACTATCATTGTTCCTTTGTGTAGTTACAGAGATCTTTTATTTTGTCAGATTTAGTTGGTGTTACTTATAATAATTTATATAAAAGAAAAACAAATCATTTAAAGTTTGATTAAAGACAATTTTATATGCAACCTTGAGCTTTTTACAAATAAAACTGTATTCTACAATTTGTAAATCGAAAGATCAAATAAAAGTATTTGTTCACCCAGAAATTAAATTGTATTTTATTTACAGAAATTTCTTACGAAAATATTTTCGTACAGAAGCTGAATGTTCTATGACAATTTTGATATGATGGAGATTATAATTGCTAATTTATTAATTATTGCCATTATTATTCGTAATGTAATAACATCCAATACAAAATGATAATGTTACAATACATATAGATATTCAATATTGAATAAATCTGGATTAAAGTCTTAAAATGATCCAACCAAATTAAAATAATTATTTTAATTGTCTGCTACAATAATATATACAATTATTATTAATGTAGGAAGTAAAATAGTTTCACAGGATAAGCATTTGAATCCAATTTTGTGAATAATAAAAATGAAATAATTCCAGAAAATATGATTAAATGCCAGCAAGATACAAACAATAGTGCTAGAAAAGAGGTGTAACATTGACTCTAAAATCAAAAAGAATGTTGAATATAAATTTCATCCTTTAGAAAATATGGTAAATTGAATTCAATATTAAAATAAATTAACATAATTATTTCAACTTAAAGTATCTAAATTGTCAGCTACAATGATATATATATATATATATATATATATATATATATATATATATATATATATATATATATATATATATATATATAATTTTTATTAATGTAGGAAATAAAATTGTTTCACAGGATAAGCATTTAAATCCAATTTTATGAATAATAAAAGTGTAATAATTCCAGAAAATATGATAAAATGCCAGCAAGATACAAACAATAGTGCTAGAAAAGGCGTGTAACACAATTGACTCTAAAAACAACAAAAATGTTGAATATAAATTTCATCCTTTAGAAAATATGGTAATGTACCATGACATATATAGTAAATTTAATTGAATATTAACATAAATCAACATAATTATTTCAACTTGTATGTAAATGGTCAGCTACAAGAATAAATAGAATTATTATTATTGTAGGAAATAAAATAGTTTCACAGGATAAGCATTTAAATCCAATTTTGTGAATAATAAAAGTGGAATAATTCCAGAAAATATGATTGAATTCCAGCAAGATACAAACAATAGTGCTAGAAACGGCGTGTAACACAATTGACTCTGAATACAACAAAAATGTCGAATATAAATTTCATCCTTTAGAAAATATGGTAATGTGCCATGACATATGGTAAATTTAATTCAATATTAAAATGAATTAACATAATTATTTCAACTTGAAGTATGGAAATGGTCTGCTACAATAATATATGAAATTATTATTGTAGGAAATAAAATAGTTTCACAGGATAAGCATTTAAATCCAATTTTGTGAATAATAAAAGTGAAATAATTCCATAAAATATGAATAAATGCCAGCAAGATACAAGCAATAGTGCTAGAAAAGGCGTGTAACACAATTGACTCTAAAAACAACAAAAATGTTGAATATAAAATTCATCCTTTAGTTAATATGGTAATGTGCCATGACATATGGTAAATTTGATTCAATATTAAAATAAATCAACATAATTATTTCAACTTGTATGGAAATGGTCAGCTACAATAATATATAAAATTATTATTGTGGAAATAAAATAGTTTCACAGGATAAGCATTTAAATCCAATTTTGTGAATAATAAAAGTGAAATAATTCCAGAAAATATGAATAAATGCCAGCAAGATACAAACAATAGTGCTTGAAAAGTCGTGTAACACAATTGACTCTAAAAACAACAAAAATGTTGAATATAAATTTCATAGTTTGGAAAAAATGGTAATGTGCCATAACATTATGGTAAACTGAATTCAATATTAAAATAATTATTTCAACTTGAAGTATGGAAATTGTCGCTATAATAATATATAAAATTATTATTAATGTAGAAAATAAAATAGTTTCACAGGATAAACATTCGAATCCAATTTAGTGAATAAGAAAAGTGAAATAATTCCAGAAAATATGATTAAATGCCTGCAAGATACAAACAATAGTGCTAGAAAAGGCGTGTAACACAATTGACTCTAAAAACACCAAAAATGATGAATATAAATTTCATCCTTTAGGAAATATGGTAATGTGCCATAACATATGGAAAATTGAATTCATTACAAAAGCTACAAGAAAGTCACATATTAAGACTGGAAATTTAATCAAAACTTGATGTTTTCTAAAGCAACTATTAATAATCTTATGGTGATTGTTAATATGAAATAGTGAACTAGAAGCAGAATTTAAACATTAGATTTTTATAATGTTACTTACTAAATGGAAATGATAGAATGGAACATCAATAATTCCTCGACCCTACAATATTACATTGACAACTTCAAGCGAATTCAGATCAAGAAGAAACTAACATATTATGTTTAGAAGCTTACAAGTATTTGTTGAACTTCAAAATGACAAAATCAACACTCATCAAATTGATGACAAATACTTTCTCTGATTTTCTAAGTGCTATAGCAAAACTACTTGTTAATCAATTACTTATACAGTAAGTATTCCTTTTATGCCACTGATTCAGTAATAAATACATGGACTTCTAATAAATGTTGTAACGAGGATGCAACATGCCATAATAAGATTTTTATAAGCATGTAAGAAACAAATGTTAATTTATTTATTAATCTTAACTTTGCTAATCCATATGTGGATTTGAGCTTTGGGCTCCTCAACTGTAAAGCAAAATGTATACATTAATTAATATAGTCATTTAATATGAAGTCTATGGTTTATTAAAACTATTCTAACTGTATTTATTATATTAGATTTTATTTATTAATTTTTTTTCTTCATTTTTCTATCTTAGAAATATTTAGTGGTTGAAAAAATCATTCATTCTCAATGTATTAATATTTTAATAGTTTGATGAAAACTGTGGGAATATAATATCTGCATGGATTATAAATAAAGTAATTCATTGTTGAGTTGATTCAAATTAAAAAAATAGCTACATTGGCTAAATGGAAAATCTCGCTGATGTATCCATTTAATCCGCTGAGGTTTTTGTTATATTAAAATAATTTCTTGACAAGGGTATCCCCGATTAAGATGGTCAAAATGCCCTCCGCGAAATCTAAAATCGGAGTTATTACCTGTTTTGAACTGTCAAATAAACATGTTTCCTGGGTGGCGGTGTGGTCGATAACCCCCCCACAGACCCCCGTGGAGGAGAAAAAAATATTTTTTTATAGTCACGTATATGCAAAATTTTATCCCTCGTGCAAAAGTATGGGTATCAATGGTCACTTTCAGCAACAAATTTTTCGGCCCCCATCTAGGTCCATCTATGGCTCTAAAAACTTTAAAATCTATTTTTAATAACATCAAACCAAGTGGTACACCAAAGTTCGATTCACCATCGTATTCCTGAGTTAAAAAACTATCGTACATGATTTAGATAGGAGTGGTGGTTCACATACAAAAAGCGATTTTTTATGTTTTTTAAGGTTTTTTACTCTTTTTTTATGTAAATAAAGGTATATATGAATCCAAAATTATTACTTATATTAGCCAGTGCACCTCTGATATATAAACATTTCTATGCTTCAATAAAAAAATATTGAATTTTTATTTTTTTACAATTTTTCTTCACCGCTTCCAGAATAACTTATTTAAAAAAAATCTCAATACAATTAAGTATAAAATATTCCTGTCGTTTTAAATAGAAAGAAAAAGAATTATTTCTTTTTGAATAAGTTATCTTGAGAGCGATGAAGATAAATTGGAAAAAAAAATTCAATATTTTTTTATTGAAGCATAGAAATTTCAAGATGGCAAACTTTCAGTTCAGAGAGAAACCAATTATCAATTATTGCCAATAAATATTCTGCTTATATTGAAAAAGATGATTCATATAATGAATTGAAGGTAAAATACGTTTCTGAACGGTCATGTCACGTACTGGTTGATTAGAAATCCAATAAATTAGTGAATTTCGCAAGTAAAAAAGCAAACAAAATATCAAAATGGTTATATATCAGAGGTGCATCATCCCTGGCTAATATAAGTAATAATGGATTCAATATACCTTTATTTACATAAAACAGAGTTAGAAAAAACTTGAAAACATAAAAAATCGCTTTTTGCATGTGGACCACCACTCCTATCTAGATCATGCACGTATAGTTTTTTGTAGGTTTTTTACTCACGAATACAATGGTGAATCGAAATTTGGTGTACCACTTGGTTAGGTGCTATAAGAACTTTAAAGTTTTAAACACGTTTTTGGAGCCTTAGATGGGGTCAAAAAATTTGTGCTGAAAGTGATCATTGATACCCATACTTTTGCACGAGGGATAAAATTTTGCATATACGTGACGATGGGAAAAAATTTTTTTTCTCCTCCACGGGGGTCTGGGGGGGGGGTATCGACCATACCACCCCAGGAAACATGTTTATTTGACAGTTCAAAACAGGTGATAACTCCGATTTTAGATTTCGCGGAGGGGGGGCATTTTGACCATCTTAATCGGGAATACCCTTTATTTTTCTCAAAACAAAAAAAGGTAAAAGGTCAATGAATATTTGTTCTTTTAGTCTTGTATATTTGACTGTTCTCAACGATCGAGTAATTTTATACTGCAAAATAATGGCGTAAATTCAAACAATTCAAATTTCTTAATTGGAACTGATTAGATTATAGTAAGGTTTCCAATACAAAAAATATATTTCACAATATAACTATTTTATGCACAAATTGATATTTTCTGCTATGCGCTTCTATTTTTTATCTAGTACTTGAGATTCTGATTTGTTACAATCACTTTCTAAGTATTTAGAACCTTAGAAATATTTATTAAATTATATAAATTGAAAAAATTATCAAGCCTAATTGGCCAAGCGATTCTTACCAGTAAAGATACAAACGCTAAACTCGCCAAATTGTATCAGTAAAATCTAAAAGTACCTAATTGGATTGATGAAAACACCTTGAGTAATAGTCTTAATGGATATATTTTTTATTTTTTTTAAGCCTATTCACTTTACTTTTCAAGTATAATTAATGACCAAACAACATTATGTTTTCCCAAATAGGTACACAAAAGTTTATGTAATAAATGAATTACCTTCAAAATGTGTAATTCACTTGCATTATGATCTGAATTTGAAGCCAAATCTACGAATACAAAAGCGATTATGGCAATAAATCTAATGAAGAAATTTTTTTATAAATGAAGCATCTATGCTGGATCAAAAAGCTAATACACACGCAATTATTACAAGGAAATAATTATTAGGTAAAGTATTGAAACAAATGTGTTTATAGTCTTTTACTGTGGTAAACCTTTTATTTCGTTTTCAAATGACGTTTAGTCTAAATCGAATTTGCATGAGCCAAACTTTACATAGGTTATGCAAATTTTCTTATTATTTTTTCCAAAGGAAACAAGTTTTCTGTCATTTCAATCATAGGCATTAATGTTAATGTTTTCGTTTCAAATTCAATAGGTATCCTGGATGTGATATTCATTGAGATTTGTTTTTTTAGGTTGAACAAGCCACTTACAACAACTGGAGGATGACCATCAGGATTTTTTGCCTTGGTTAAAACAGGAAATGTTTTTTACTTATTTTAACGGTTTTTTTATGGAGCGACTGATGTATGAATGGTGTCAATAGTGTAAAGTAGCTAATAATTTTGAGTGAAAAATAATTATTTGGGGTAATTTCTTGCAATTCTATTTTATCAGGCAAAACAAGTTGGCAGTGAGATTTTCAATTTGTATAGGTTGTTCAAAATAAGACCTTTTGTATTAGATCATTTAAAAAATATCCGTATTGTAAAATTGAACGCTACTATGTTGATATCTCTTATATATGTAACTTCTGTCGTTATTACGTCATCTTCAGGCGGTATTTGAAGATGGCGTAATAACGTTGAAACTCGAGTAACGGGAGTTACAAATAAAAGTGATCACACAGTGTAAAGGGTGAAACTATAGAATTATTAAAAAAATTGTTTTTTGGTAACAATTTCACATTTTCTTATGAATCAAAAGTATATCAATTTGTTTTTGAAATTTATCAAATATCAATAATAACAATTAAATGGGCTAAGCAAATTTGTAGTGTGCAATATGAAAAAGTATTAAATTTGGTATTAATTTATTTAAAGAAATTGTTGCAAAAATGGTCACATTCAAAACAATTACTGAAATTACTGTCTCATTTGAAGTATAAATTAATAACAAGTTATTTGAGTTTTCCTCTAATATTAAAAGTTTTTGGGAGACTGAAGAAAAAAGTTTGGTATTATATTTACTTTAAAATAACATTTTCAAATCTGCCAACAGACAAGAATTTAAAAGGTGGGTCACCTGCAATCATACCCCCCCCCCCCCCTAGAATGTTTCAGTTGACTTCCACTTGTCAATTATTTTTAATTCACCGAAACTACCAAATTTTGTTCCTCAAGTTGAAATTTGCAACCTCTAACTCCTTGGTAGGTGCAAATTGGTATACAGGTGTTTCTAAATTCATTACAAAGATTTCAAGGATGTATGTTTAATTTAAAATGTCTGTTTAAATTATACATAAA
This sequence comes from Endomychus coccineus, assembly GCA_958510875.1. Taxonomy (NCBI): domain Eukaryota; kingdom Metazoa; phylum Arthropoda; class Insecta; order Coleoptera; family Endomychidae; genus Endomychus; species Endomychus coccineus. The sequence continues at coordinate 37,088,539 of OY294069.1, forward strand.
CAACTTTCAACATCATTACATTAACAAATGGATTAAAATCATGAGAGCAATTTTTGCACTTCATGCAAAAATGTAGATTTTCAAGATGAAATGATAGTTGTGTGAATTGTGAATGTATATTTATTTCAGTTGATCACTAATGACAGGTATTATTTACTTCTAGAATTTTCAGATAACTACTTCTATTATCATTAATTGGCGCATAATAAAAGCTTGAATAAAACAGTAAGCCAAATATTTCGTTTTTTTTACACCCTAATCTTAATAATTAGTGCTCTGTAGGCAGTCTATATTGCACTTGGAAAAAACACGCAAAAAATAGACATTTCACAAGCAATTACCATAATTGACTATTTTTGAGTATTGATATGAAACCAAGAAATTGGCCAGTTCAAAAGATGATTGAATAGGAGACATGGGTCACTAAAACAAAAACTACTTGTAACTAGAGGTTTTAAGTGGGCTTAAGAGGATAGCAGACTTAAAAAGCATAGATTCAAACTGTCCTGTAGTTCAGGTTGTTCACATGTTTGGACGTCAACTACCAAACATATGTTGAGGCTCTTTCAGAAAAGAGCTAATTGTCTGGTTGATGATGTACCATTTACGAAGTCTTTGACCTCTAGAACATCGTAGAAAGGTCAGGATCTTGTCCTTTTCTTTCAATATTTCCATGATGCTAATCGGTTATTCCACCATGAGAGATTCCAGATAGACAGTAGGCTAAGTAAGCTCACACACCCAGAAATTCACTAGTTTACTGAGTGGCATTTACAATTTATTCATTTGGTTATATGCAGGTTGAGTCAGATCGAGCGGTGTATAGGATTGATGTGAGAATATGAGTCAGACGCTTCGTATTGGTGATAAGATTTTGTGTATGTGCAAAGAGATCGAATTAGAGATTGATTGTTATTCATTAAAAGCAACTTTTGTTACTAGCATATTTTGTCTAGTATTGAATAGCAACAGCTATTTTGTATCTCTTATTTAAAACAGTGTTTCGAGATGGAAAAAGTAGTAACAGCACTTGATATTATGGTTATGGCAGTTTGTTCATCTGGTAAAAAACTAAATTGTTAGTCTAGCTCTAGAGGAAGTACGCACGCATGATATATCGCCCATTATGTTACAGGTTGGGGTAAATGCTATTCTCATCTGCGTCGATACTTTCTCACAAATATTAACTTTCAATGCCCTGGTCGATCTGACTCAATATGTATATTAATTGTAACTTTTAAATATCTCGCTCACACATATACATAGTTGTATTGAGCGTAATAATATAATTATGTATCGAATTGAAGCAAAGTAGTTTGCAATTTGAAAAAGTTGAAAGGACTAAATCTAAACTTCCAACAATTCAGCAAAAGGTGTTTGCCACTTTCAAAAAATTATACGTCTACAATGATCTATCACGATTTAGAAGTTATCTATGAATAGTATGCTTTAAGTTTGCGAGATTATTTAATCTGAAGGAATCTAAAACCTATTACGTTAGTTCAGCACTCGTTTGATCATTAACTGTTGTTAAGACAATGTGTTGGTCCTCCAGATTGAACAATGTTTCAGTTCCGGACAGCTGTTACTGACTCATGAACTTTTCAGTGGACCAATAGATGGGTGTACGCAGAGCCTTTTGCCGGAAATGCCGACAGCAGGTGAAAAAGCGTCTCAGGCGGCTTTCGACGGGCCCTGCAGCTGACATCAGGTACCTGCAGACACATCACGTTGCGGTGATAGACCAAGGTGTTGATTACGCCATCTTGGCGAGCTTGCGCGTCGCCACACTCGTAGTCCCTCGCTCAGCCACTAGTTAGCGCTTGGATCTCGAAATGATAAAACGATTTCTTTCCGGAAACGCAACCAGTGTTACTAAGTATTCTGATTTGAGAGAGGAATAGAACTGTTACTCTTGTCAAAATGTATTACTCACCTCAAAAATAATTTCCCCTTTTTCGTTATACATGCTCGCACACATAAAAGACCTCGTTAAAACGATTTCTATCCGGAATCACAAGCATCCACTTTTTCGCATTTCCGCATCTTTCGGCTTTAAAAACAGAAGTTTTTTGCTTTAAACTTTTGTACCACGTTTTGCATTTCGGCACAATGCACAGTTTCGTAATTTGTTTCTAAAAACGCAGGTATTCCTTGTGTTTACAACTTAAGAATGACAGTTGTCAGAGAATACTCTACGTGACGTCTTTTGCTACTATACGACAGTCGACGCTTAGCGGTCCCACTTCTCACATAGGAAACAGCCCCGATTTTCCAGAGCTGTATGTACGACCGTGGTCTAGACTAAGGAGTCGCCTACCTCTGGTGATGTCGGAGATAGATGCGGGGATTAATTTGTTCTTCTAAGTATTTCCATTTCTATCGTGACACATTTCGAAATCTGCGAAACTAAAGTGGACCGACTTGAAATATGTTTCTTTGTTCCTTATACGACGTAAGCAAACGTGTAAACGGGACATATTTTGACGTTTTCGACTTATATTGAGATAGCGGAATCCTGAAACCATAGATAATATCATGATTAACGAAGAAATGGTAGACTATTCTTTGTTACATTGATATTCAGTATTTTCAAATTATGGTTTCATGTTCATACGACTATTAATATTAGTCTGAGGTTTCATCACAGAGATGAAGAATGGAGTTCTAGAAGGTGCTATATTTTTCCCTCCGTCTAAGAAATTTTGAGGCAGGCTATCTTTCTACTCGGTCCCGATCACGGTCGTACATACACGACCGTGGTCACGATATGCCCCGCGTAGGCGGAGCGTGCGAGAAAGAAGCCCGAGAATTAGAAAGAGAAAGGGTGCCTTCAAATTTCTTAGAGAGCATTGCGCTTATGGGACTCAGGAATCTATATCTTCATCTCTATGGGTTTTGTAGCTTACCAATCATAGAACAAAATTTACAAATACCAACGTTCTGTGCTAACCAACCATAATATAAATATAACCTCGCCTACGAATATTTGAAAAATGTGATAATTTTATATTTAGTCTAATCTATTATTTAAGTTTGGAGCTAATATATTCGGAATATGGTCAGCATGAACAAATCTTTTTTATATGGTATATGTGTAGCTTCATTTACTTGGATAATATGTCTCTATTTGTACATTCAATTAAATAATAGTGAAACTATAAGAATAAGCTCTACTAAATCAAATTATATTTCAAGTAAGCAAAATGCAATAATTGATACGAATCTGAAATTTGAACACATTCGTGTTGGTAAGGAATCTCCGAATAATTACAAGAATAGTGATCAGTTGATAAGACACTTACAACCAATTTCCCTATATTCAGTTTCAAAACATGAACAGATGATAGAGGGTTCTGGTATAACAATTATCTTGAACTTAGTAGTTATTACTTATTAATTCTGTTTTAGGTATCAACGAATTAAGTTTAGTAAGAACACCGGATGAGCAAAGAATCAAGGATGAAGGGTATAAAATTCATGCTTTTAATGTCCTTATTAGCAACAAATTGAGCTGCCATCGTCAAATCCCAGATACTAGAAATGAACGGTAAGCACAATTTTTAATATACTACAAAATTGAAAAATAGCCAATGTACAACCATAAACTGGCATATTGAATAACAATAACATTACCTTTCCCAACTTTGTAAAATAATTTAAAATTTCAGAATTAAATTGATATTCAGAAATGGCATTGGAATTTATTTATTATTTATTTATTGAACCAGTTTGAAAAGAAAATATACATAGAAAATATACAATTTTTCCAGTATACTCTCATGGAAGTAAACACAGTTACCTGTTTGTGAGACTGGTTGCTTAAAACTAAGAGAATAATTATAAACTAAACTAGATTATACTTAACTAAAAAAATAGACTTTAATATTAAAGTAGAAAATTAATATTAAGGAAAATTTGATTTTGATCATTATTATTATTGTTGTTATTATTATTATCCTTTTTTTTATTGTTTATTCAAATTATATTTCATGCAACATTAATATTTACAATTATCCATTTTTTCAATTCTTTTTTTATTTTGATTTTATTTACAATAGTTTTATATTCATTAGGTAGGCTATTGAATATAAGAATTGCTTTGACATAACTCCTTTTACTGCTGCCTGTTTTCGTTCTTTTGGGCAATTGAATGCTCTAATATCTAGTAACTCTGGTTGACTCAGCAAATATTATGGAAAGGGTTTCATAATGGTATAATATTGATTCTAGAGCAAATTGTTGCTAAATGTTACATGGAACTTTTTCATTTATAAATCTATTTTTACTAATTATTTTTAATAATTTATATTGCAATCTTTGTAGTAAGATTATTTGTGTTGGGTAGGCACCTCCCCAAGCTATGATACCATAACTTAATATACTATGAAATAGTGCATAATAGATTATCATTAGGGTCTTTTGCTGCATGATTTTCGATAATTTTCTAAAGATAAAGACTAAATATTTTGTTTGTTTCACTATTTGCTCAATATGAGTATTCCATTTCAATCTATAATCCAAAATTAAACCTAGATATTTACTTTGTGCAACCCTTTTTACATCTTTGTTTTTGATTGCTATTTGCATTGCGTCAGGTACACTATCACAATAATTAGCGAACGTTATAAATACAGTTTTATCAATCTTTAGTAACAATTTATTTAATGCTAGCTAGCCAGCTATTTCATTCAATTGGCTGTTATTTTTTCTTCCACATCTAGCCAGGTTTTTCCTGTCGTTATTAGAGCAGTATCATCTGCAAAAGACACTATCACACCTTCTGGTGAGTTTACAAGTAAATCATTTACGTAAAGTATGAACAGAAGTGGTCCCAATACAGTTCCCTGTGGAACACCCACATTCACATCATCGAAATTGCTAGTAACATCGTTAACTCTAACTTTCTGTAATCTTCCTGTTAAATAGCTTGATATCAATTTATAAACATTGCCTCTAATCCCTTAATTGTATAATTTTTGAAGCAGTATTTCATGGTCCACAGTATCAAAAGGTTTGGCTAAGTCTAAAAAGGTGATGGCTATAGGTTTGCTTTTATCTAATTCATTAAGTATTTTGTCAACAATAAAATTTAATGCATTTTTGGTTCCTTTATTTTTTAAAAATCCATATTGTTTATTTGATATAATGTTACATTTTCTAATAAAGTTTAAAAGTTTTTTATGTAAAATTTTTTCTAATATTTTTGCAAAATTTGAAATCAATGAAATAGGTCTATAATTTTCAGAATTATGTTTACTTTTTGATTTATGAATGGGAATAATTTCAGCACATTTAAGTTCATCAGGCCATTCACCTTTAACGAAGCATAAGTTTATTATATGTGTTAGAGGCTCAGCTATTTAATTTGATAAAACTTTTATTACTCTAGTAGTCACCCCATTAACGCCACCTTTTTTATTTTTTAAGTTTTTAATTACTTTTGCAACCTCTATTTTATTTGTCATATGTAGAAAAATGGTTTTGGAGTTCATTGGAGGCAGTTTACGTACTTTATTTTGCGGTTTTATTATTTTATTCGCTAAATCTTTGCCCACATTGCAAAAATAATAATTCATTTTATTAGCTATTTCATTTATGTTTACATTATTATTTTTATCTATAATATATTTGATATTTTCTTTTGTATTAATTTTTTTACCTAGTTTGTTATTAATTAGTTGCCATATACGTTTAGAGTCACCAGAGTTGCTTTCAAATTCATTATGCTCATATTTATATTTGGCGTCTTCAATACTTTTATCCAATTCTTTGACTAAGTTTTTGTACTCATATTTAAAATTTATATTTGATACATCATTTTGCCATTTTTTATATAGAGCTTCTTTGTTGTTGCATAATTGTATTATTTCCCCAGTAATCCAAGGATTTCTAGGGGATTTTTTCTTTATTTTTTTCTTTTCGTTTTCGATTTTATTATACACTCATTCACTAATTTCAAAAAAAAAATTGTTGCTTCACCAGGTCCATCCATTGATAAGATGGAATTCCAATTTATTTTTTCAGCTTCTTTTCTCAATTGTAAGTTATTCAAAATTTCTATTGGTTTTTTTTTGGGTTTATAAAAGTTTATTCTCCCAATTTCAAGAAAAAGTTGGTAATGGTCATTGAAAAGATTTTCTAGTTTTATTGATTTTGTTTGAAAAGATTTAATTTTGGTAAACATATTATCAATGCATGACCCTTGGTTAGGATTTGTAACTGATGGTCTTGTAATGGATTGAAAGCATGGTGAATATTCTTTTTCTAGAAGGTTATTTTTAAATGTTCTTGGCTAATATTATCCAAATTTAAAATATCTAAGTTAAAGTCTCCAATAACAATGTGATTTTTATCCATTGCGATGATTCATATTATTTACTTTATTAAATGCTGGTTCCATTGGATAATTTGTTGTGTTAATAACTTTGTTTAATTTGGCTTTATAAGTATCACAGTTATTTTTATCTGTGGCTTCATGATCAATACTTCTCTTTTTGGTCAGAAACTGATATTCATGAACACAGTTTACACATTTTTTTTTATTTTTATTTTTACAGTCTTCAGATTTGTGTTCATCTGCACAGAAACTGCACTGTATTTTATTACATGTGGAAAATTTGTGGTTATTGCACTGATTTATATTATAATCATCATCGATGAGATTGCAATTTTGATAACCAATGTGTAGACTCCTTTGTTGTGCAATTTTCAAATACACGTCAGCTTTTACTCTTAGTTTGATACCTTTAGTATTTTTCTTTTTAGGATAAATGTATTCAATCCTCAAAGAATCTTCTTTAATGTCATTTCTTTCACAAATATCTTGAACTAATTGTTCCTCAGAGAATTCATTGTCAATACCATAGATCTTTATTAAAGGGTCAAGGTTTTCTGCAAACTTAACTTTTGCCTTATCTCCAAGGTCTTGTTCTAGAGCTATTTTTATTTCTTGCCCATTTTTTTATCACTTAACAATGACACTTTTTTTCCTATTGAAACTTTATTCACTGATTTTTTAGTTGCAATTAAAGAACTTTTTATTGCTGTAAAAGTATCTTGGGTTTGAGATTTATCTGGAGTAATAATTATAGTTTTGACTTCACTAATACTTTTCCGATTTTTGTAAACTTCAGAGTTTATTTTAGCTGCAGATGAATAAGACATTGTTGGTATTTTGTTGTTAAAGCTAGATCTTGAAAATCTGTTACCTTCAATTAACTCTTCATTTATTCTTTTTAATTCATCAATAGTTTTTTTGGCATTTTTATTTTCTTTTAACAACATACCTATAGAATAAACTGTATCACTTGCACTACTATCATCAAGTTCTTCTTCAGATTTTGTAGAATCATCAGCAGATTGGCTAGTAAGATTAAGTATTTCTTGATTTATGATTTCAGCTTTTAATTTTATATTTGTAGTTGGTTAAAATTGTCATCTTCTCTATTTTGTACGTGTTTGGCATTGTAGGTTATGCCGTGTTCGGGGCATATTACAGACGTATTTGTAAGAAAAAAACCTTTCCCTTTACTAGATTTTCTAACAAAATCACTTACAATAAGGTGAATCACATAAAAGGCAAGAAACATGATTATATTCCGTTTGTGGATGACAAACTAAATTTATTTTAGGAGGTACATTACGAGCGTCTTCTCCTGCCGCTATCTCTATTGTCCATGTGGAATATAAATTATTTTCTTTTTTCCAGATGTAAAAGTGTAATATATCCAGATAATCTACCATCAGCTTCAATCATTATCTGTTTTTACAATGAACATTATTCAACTCTTTTACGTACAATTCAATCTGTGATTGATAAATCACCACGTTATCTTTTACGAGAAATCATCTTAATTGATGATTACAGTGACATAAATAATTTGCATAAAGATCTTGAAAATTATATAGCTCATAATTTTGATGACAGAGTTAAGTTATATCGTACTGAGAGAAGGGAAGGCCTTATAAGAGCAAGAATTTTTGGGGCTAGGAAAGCCAGTGGAGAAGTAAGTTTGAGCAAATTTGTCATTCTGTCCTGAATTGTTTTATTAATTGTGACACATTGCAGGTAGTTGTGTTTTTAGATAGTCATATTGAAGTGAATAATGTTTGGTTAGAGCCATTAGTAGCAAGGATCAAAGAAAATCGTACAAATGTAGCAGTGCCTGTGATAGATATAATAAATGCTGATACTTTCGTTTATACAGCAAGTCCATTAGTACGTGGTGGATTCAATTGGGGATTACATTTCAAATGGGAAAACCTTCCCAAAGGTAATTTACAGATTATGTATGCTAGATATTTTTGAACCCATAAACTCAAATTAACAGTGAGTGCAAAGCTCTTTTGTGTATTTGGTTTGTAGTAACAACAAAACAATTATAAAAATACGTACCAGACCCCCTATCTCTGGGTGAAAATATCTTAAAAGATATAAATATCTATAAAACTCCGCAAATAATTTGCCAAAACATTGTATGTGATGGATGGTATTCCACCCTACAAATGAGCATGTGCGTTTTACTGGCCAAAACTATTGATTTCAATAATTATAATAATAAAGATTCTTGACCCGGGTATGATATATATATATATATAAATTCTCGGGAAATAGGTCACATTAACTCTTATGCTTTATATTTTCTCGTCTTTACGTACGTTTCGGTCTCACGACCATCATCAGAAGACTTATTATGTCTAAAACTGGATTACTTATATAAAGCATAATGTTAATGTGTGATAATGTGACCTATTTCCTGAGAATTTCTATACAAATAATAATAATAATAATAATCTTTATTCACCTTAATAACATTCAAAGTACAGAAGGTAAGTCAAATTAAGAATTGGTACAATGATTACTGAGACAATTAGATGTACATAGGGTATGTGTAAGAAATATGTATAATATAATATAATGAAAGATTTCCCGTATATATAATTTATTTATGTACATTTTCTGCCCAGAAAAACATTGTTATAAATGGTCAGGAGACAAAAATTCCCTGATGGAGTAAAAAGGTTTTTGTTGGAAGAATGATTTCACGCCAATCTTGAATGAATTGTAAGTGGGTATTTATAAAAAACAATACATTTTATAAACTGAAATTTGCAAAACATAGTGGTTTTGTGAGGAGGTAAACGGAGATTTATGGCCCTTGTGTTATAGTCATGAACGTCAGATTGTTGATGAAAAGTGTTGAAATATTTTCTGGTAAAGTTAACGCACTTCATAATGTAAATAGAAGGGACAGTTAAAATTGAGTATTTCTTGAATGCTTCTCTACAACTTGCACGGTAGTCTAAGTCGAAAATTAATCTCATTAATCTCTTTTGTGAAAAAAGAACTCTATTAAGATCATTGACACAACCCCCCACTGAAGTGGGAATTGTTTCGGATCTGCAATCTGGTTTTAGAAGGGGCCACAGTACGGTAACAGTCTTGGCTAATATTGTGGATGATATTGTGAGAAGTATAGACCAAGGACATGCATCTGCATTGGTATTATTAGATTTCTCAAAAGCCTTTGATACGCTGGACCACTCCCTTCTAGTAGCCAAGTTGAGGTTTTATGGTTTCAGCGATACAGTTTGTAATTTTTTTATGTCTTATCTTTGTGAGAGGACACAGGTTGTTGAATGCAGGGGTGAAAGGTCTTCGGTTCGTTATATTACCTCTGGGGTTCCGCAGGGCTCTGTGATTGGTCCCTTATTGTTTCTGATTTATACGACCGATATGTTTGAGAGTATTCGCCAGTCTAAGATCCAGATGTTTGCGGATGACACTCAGATTCGGTCTGTCTTTTTACCTGGGGACGTCATACATGCTGCTGCTGCTTTAAATCGTGACATGGCTTCTATTTCTGTTTATGCGCATGAAAACAATCTTAAATTGAATCCAAAAAAGTGCATGTATATGGTATTTTGTCCCAGGAACCGCAGGACTCATATCCTGCAGAACTTTAAGTTGATGATAGACGGTGAGCTTATTAAGTACGTAGAGACTGGGAGAAATTTAGGCGTTATTTTTGACACTAACTTGAGATTTAGAGAGCATGTCTCATATGTTGTGAAAAAGCCTATCTTGCACTTAAATTGATGTACTCAAACTACCATATTATTAACTTCAAAATGCGAAAAAAACTTTGTGAGTTTAGTAATTCCACTACTTCATTATTGCAATGTGGTATATTTCCCCTGTTTGGACAAACTATGCAAGTATCGTTTGCAGAAGATTGTTAATTCATGTGCTCGATTTGTATTTGGTTTTGCAAAGTTTGACCACATCTCACATAAGATAAAGGAGCTCAGATGGCTTAGGGTTGAACAGTTATACAGTACTTCTCAATGTTTGTTTGTAAATTGTTGTCTACCTCGTCACCACTTTACTTGAGACAGAAGCTTACTTTTAAACAGGATGTGCATGATCTTCATTTGAGACATGTAAATACATTGTCCTTGCCTAGATTTCCTTCTTCCATGTTTCGTAGATCTTGTTCGTACAATGCGCCGGTAATATTTAATAAGTACTGTTTACAGCATGAAAACTTGTCAGTGAAGAGCTTTCGTTTGAGGCTTAGAGACAGAATTTTTTCGGAGGGCTGAGAGTGTGTTCTCATTGCTCGTCATCATACTGGATCGTCATTTTCTTTCTTGTTTGTATTAATTTAATTTAGGCTTAGGTTTGGAATTTGTATGTATTATTTTGCCCGTCTGGGGGGTCAAGTTGAGTAGATTATGCTAGATCTTCGCCTCCCATTAGAGTATTTCTATTCTCAATAAAGCTATATTATTATTATTATTATTATTATTATTATTATTATTATTATTATATTATATGGTAAGAAAGATGACAGTAAGCTAGTGCATAATATAAGAATTCCATAAACAGCTTTGTTTAATTTGTTGCATACATGTTTTATGTGATTATTGAAGCTCAAGTGGGAGTCGATGATATATTAGCTCTAAAAAAACAAGATCCCTTCGATATCATCTTAACTTAGAAAATAATACCCATTACTTCGAACGTAGATCGCGGGCGAGGTTTAGGAAAATTGATAATATGTATATACACTGTTTCTCCCAATTAGCCGTATAGAAGAAGAACCCGAAACTGGTGCGACATTATGATTGGGGTTGTTTTTCCGAGTAGTAATAAAGGGACAGGTGAATCTTCTCCGATCTTCATTCTAGGCATTGTGGACAGTACTTATCAGAAAATTAAAACCTTCACGGTTTGACTACTATTATGACATATTTTATAATATCCTAGGTCACAATAACCTCTATCTTGTTTCTCTCAGCAACATTATTCTCCCCAACGCTTCATAGGACCTAAACTCTTTGAGTTTTTCATTTCATAAATCATATTTTATAATTATAACTTATTTTAGGTACTTTATCTACTAAAGAAGATTTCATTAAACCTATAAAATCTCCAACAATGGCAGGTGGATTGTTTGCAATGGATAGAATCTATTTCAAAGAATTGGGAGAATATGATGCTTTTATGAACATATGGGGTGGAGAAAATTTAGAAATTTCATTTCGAGTAAGTAATTGATCACGACTGGTAAATGTTTGAATTAACTTAAGCAACTTCGATTATCTGTAGCAACAACTACAACGTGTTACAGAATGTTGTTCGAAAACCCGTTGAGATCTTGAGATGAGGTTTGGTACACCCAAATGTATCATTAAATGACACTATTACATGTACAACATTGTTGGCTAAAGCACTTACATCAGTGGCGACGCCACTGCGGCGTTCGTGCAAGCAAGTCTTTATGTTTAGAGAAAAAACTGTACGCCACTGGTTTTTGCAAAAATTACTGTCGCTTTCTTAAAGCCAGATTAATTCTGCTTGAAAAGTGCCTCTGACATTTTCGTTCTGACGCACCGTTTTTGAAATAGAAACTATTCTATTAATCAGTACAATAAGCCGTTTTCGGAATCATAATAATAAAGATTCTTGACCCAGTATGGATTATATATAAAAATTCTTGGGAAATAGGTCACAATAACACTAAAGACAAAAATTTTAAAACAGAGTGTTATTGTGACCTATTTCCTAAGAATTTTTATATAGGAATCATAATTAAAAAATAGTAATCTAGTTGGCATTTTTTGTAAACTTCAAAAATTTATTGTCAAATTAAAACAAAAAGGGATGACTTAAAGTGCATAGCGATTTGAATTTATGGTGTTTCAGTTAAATTTTAATAATTTCTCTACAAAATAAGTACTTACTATGGTGAATTATTCGTGTAAGAAATTGGCAGACATTCATTGCATTTTTGGAAAAGCGAACCGTCATTTACCTTGTGCAAACACCTTTGTAAACGTTCATAAACGTTTGAGAGAAACTAACAGGTAATTTTGTTGATTGTGGGGCGCCACTGCCCAAACAGTGGAAAATGAGGAAAATGTTTTCAGAACGGTTGAACAAAATCCCGAAAGAAGTACAAGGCGTCTATCAAACGAATTGGGGATTACCAACCCATAGAGATCTTACAATAGAGGTATTGAGCTCCATAAGGCCAATGTATTTTGCATACAACCGTTTAAGAAAAATCTCGGGATAGATCATAATAATGGACCCCCTCTTTCTCGGACGCTCCGCCCACTCTATGACTGCTCGTGAATACTGAGCACAAATCATCGACGCAACGCGAACTTGAAAAAACGGAGCATCGCGCTTCGAGTGGGCGCAGCGTAATCCGATTTTTTTTCTTAAACTGTTGCAAGAAAAAGGTCACTCAATACCTCTATTCTAAGATCTCTGTGTACCAACCACGTTAATGTATGGCGAATACTCCACGGGCCGCAGTTCTATCCATACCATTTAAATAGAGTACAAGCCCTGTCTTGAGCAGACTTTCCAACCAGATTGCATTATTGGAATTTTTCACAACGAACATTATTGGGCGGATAAAAACCCACATATTATTCATCAATCGCGACACCAGCAGCAGTTTCAAACAAAGTATGGGGAGAAGTAGTTCAAAACTATTTACCTCTTATTTTACACCTAGAAGATCAGACGGAGAATTTACCCAACCTACTATAAGATATCCCCCCTTCATATTAGCCAACATTTATGGTTTATTAACATTCCATGTATTGAAGCACAGGAAAGCCATTTCCAGCATTTGATTCAAACTTAAAATGTAATACACTGTTTCCTGAAAAATTAGTACAAATGAAATACAAATTAAAATAAATCATTAGGAGGATGACTTATTATTGTACTGATTAATAAAATAATTTTTATTTCGAAAACGGTGTGTCTGAACGAAAAAGTCAGAGACACTTTTTAAGCAGAATTAATCTGGCTTTGAGAAAGCGACACTAATTTTTGCAAAAACCAGTGGCGTACAGTTTTTTTTTTCTAAGCATATAGTTTTGCCGACACCAACGTCACTGACGTAAGTGCTTTAGAAAACAATGTTGTACATGTAAATCTGACTTTTAATGATACATTTGCGTGTACCAAAGCTCATCCCAAGATCTCGACGGGTTTTCGATACACAGTAGAACCCCGATTATCCGTGCGCGGGTTATCCGGGCTGCGGATTATTATTAATGAAATTGTATTTTTGACGTTTTATCGAAATAGCGTTACCGTAAATCACTTGACAGAAGCTCTCTATACGCCGCGAGGGCGCGACGCATGACACAATTTCGGTAACACCAGTGCTCGGGAAATCCCTGGGAATCACGGATGTACTTTTCATCTGCCGTTGCGGGTTACGGCGAATGTGAGACTTATTTGCGGGCTAGGGACGAATTTCTGCACTGCTACATTCTCAACGGGTGTGTTTGTTTTTAAAATGGAAACAACCAGTGTTAAACGCAAGAGAAATGTTTTAACGATTGAACAAAAACTAGAGATTTTAAACAAACGTGAAAAGGGTGAAAGTGTCGCATCATTATCACGAATCTATGAAGTTGGCAAACAAACAATACGCGATATCATTAAAAATAAAGTGAAACTACAAAATTTCATATCTCAATGTTACTCTTTTAAAAACATACACTTTCCAAGTGATTTCTGCAGGAAAGATCGGAGGGCGTACCCATTTATGGGCCAATGTGCTAAACAAGCGAAGATTTTTCACAAACTCTTAGAAATCAAGGAACTTTTCAATGCATCCAGTGGTTGGTTACATCGATTCAAAAAACATCGAGGGATTCGTGAGCTTACAATTCAAGGCGAAAAGCTCAGTGCCGGCGGAGAAGCGATGGTGGAATTTTGCTATGAGCTGGAGACCATAATTACAGAAAATAATTTACAGCCTTCTCAATTTTATAACACTGACGAAACAGGGTTATACTGAAAAGCAATACCTACAAAAACTTTAGCTGCAAGTAATGAGATGAGTGCACCGGGGAGAAAAGTAAAGACTGGATAACAGTGTTGTGTTGTGCTAATGCGTCTGGCGGTATTAGACTGAAGCTGGCTTTGATTGGAGAGTCAAAGAATCCTCGCGCTTTTAAAAACATTAAACTGCACAATGTCCCAGTTCACTATTATAACCAGCAAACTGCTTGGATAACGTGTGATATCTTTCAAGCTTGGTTCCATAAAAAGCTCATTCCTGAAGTAAAGTCATATTTGAAGAAGGAAAGGTTGCCACAAATGGCACTTCTTCTTCTGGATAATGTTCGTTCTCATTCCAATGAGGCAGTCCTAAGATCTGACGATGGAAACTTCTTTGTTCTTTTTTTCCCACCCATTGTTACATCCATTGCTCAACCAATGGATCAAGGTGTTATTGAAACAATGAAACGCCTCTACCGAAAAGAACTTATGATGAAGTTGATCTAATGAAGTTTTGGAAATCCTTCACGATCAAAGACGCAATTTTTACAGTGGCAAATGCATGGAGTGGAGTGAAAGAAATGACCTTCAAAAAAGCATCGTGGAACATGATGATGAAAAAACGACCATAACTGAACTAACTGAATTAGTGCGCAGCGCCGATGAATTCAAAGAAATTGATGAAACTGAAGTTGAAAGGGGGACTCAGTGTGACAACAATGAGCCAGGTTATCAACTCAATAAGGACGATATTGTCGTACAAGTTTTGAATCAGCCTGGTACGTTACAACCTGATTCATCAGAAAATGAGAGTCAAAACGAAGAAAATGATGGGACGGTATCAGTCGAAAGAGTAACTAACCGAGAGGCTGAAGAAGCTGCCAACGTTCTACTAGACTATTTTGAGCAACGAGAATCTTCGGACCTTATCGACATTTTGAACTTGCTTGCGCAAAATACATCACACTATTAAAAAATATGGAAGAATTTTAACACAGACCGAAGTGACCCACTTTTTTTCAAAAGCATAGAAGTTTACTTATGTAGAATTCTATTTTTTGTTATGTTATATTTTATACATACATACATCCATATGTAAGAAATAAATGTTCGGATTATCCGTGCCTCATCCAGTCCCGTGGAGCACGGATAATCGAGGTTCTACTGTATGTAAAATAAACTATTAACGACGAACCCCCCCCCCCCCTATAATGAATACATAGCATTTCCGGACCCATGTTTATATGAACTTTTTTCATATTTTTAGATGTAAAATCTGCTGTTACATTTTTCTCACAAACATTCTGTAACACCCTGTATAATATTGCAATAATAAAATATCGATTGGCAGTTGACTCGATCAATTACTATATTTCTAGATGTTGTTTGTACATATTTAAGTTTCTGTTTCAAAAGTTTGGAATTATTAAACTTGGAGTCATTGAACTTAGTTTTCAAAATCTAGTATACTTACCTTAAGGATAGTCAAAGTTTTTGACAAATGGACAACACATAATTTTCTTGATTGTCAATTGTTTCAATGCTTAATACTATTATCGGTATTTTTTTGCTAGATATGGATGTGTGGAGGTCATTTGGAATTAATTCCATGTAGCAGAATAGGTCATGTTTTTAGACAGAGAAGACCATATGGTGCTCCCGATGGTCAAGATACAATGTTGTACAACTCGTTGCGAGTGGCACATGTATGGATGGATGATTACAAGGTGTGTACACATTTGAACACTATTGAAACACTTAATCTAATTCTCCATATTGCAGGATTACTTCTTAAAGCAACGCACAGAAAGTAAAAATGTGAATTTTGGCGATGTGTCTTCCCGAATACAGCTACGAAAAGAATTGAAATGTAAAGATTTCGATTGGTATTTAAAGAATATTTATCCAGAACTGACATTACCTTCTGACAACGAAGCGAGATTGAAACAGAAATGGTCAGCCTTAGAACGTGATCAATATCAACCTTGGCATTCTAGGAAACGGAATTATATTTCTCAGTTTCAGATTAGACTGACAAATACAACGCTTTGTATTCAAAGTGCTAAAGATATCAGAAGTCGAGGAACCGGCTTCATTTTGCGTCCTTGTAATAAAACGAAAACACAGGTTAGTAATATTACTAGGTATACATAGTGTGACAGAATTAGCTTTTTGGAGTTTTTAATTCTGAGTTCGGAGAAAAAAATGCCTTAAGTAGATAATTATGATGCAAATTGAAGAAACTTAAATCGAACACTTTTTGATCATCGCAAATGGTCCAAAAAAAATAATAAAAATGGCCAAAACCGGTTTTTCGCGTCGGACATCGTCGGATTGAGTTAAAAAAAATACTTTTAATAAGCTTATGCGCCGAAGAGAAACGGAAAAAATGAGCTGCGGATGAACCCGATTGGTCCAGCGGTGACCCCGCAAATAGCAAAAAACCATCGATTTTGCTCGAAATTTCAAAAATTCATAACTCTTGTTCTTTTGAAGATTAAGAGCTGAAATTTTAATAGGTTGTAGCTTTTGTGCCCACCAAGTAGTTATGAACAACTTACCAAATTTCCAACCTCTTATCTTTCGTAAAAGTTGCTAGAACAATTATTTTAAATAATGGTATTTCGTGCGCTTGGCTGTGTGGCGCGCGTAGAAGGGAGAGCCGCCGCGCTAGGCTAGTAAAAAACAACAATATCTCGTGAACCCTTGCTCGAAAATCGATGTTTTTTTTTAATCCGTACCACCATTCAATAATATTAAGATTGCGCGTTTTTCAAACTTCTAGTAATGTCGGAAGTACTCTAAAAAAATACATTGCGCTATTCGATCTATTCATTATTACTATGTATTGGCTATTTTCGAATGTGTATGGTATTTTAACATATTTTTAAGCTATTGCATAGCTTTTATCGCGGGCTTTGAGCGCGGCGACCGAATCAAGAAATTCCGTAACGAAAATAACCTAACACCCCCCACTCCGCCTACCATGTAGCTCGGCCGAGCGTTCGCTTAACGTGTATGTATATGGTACGACTGTACGAAGCTCGCACGGATCGAGACGAGCTGCTCCGAAATCGGACGAATGCCACACTCACTGCATGTGCGCCCCGTAAGTATACATGTAGGTATATATACTGTTGTAGATACTGTTCCAAAAGGTGGGGTAGCTATTTACCAAAATAATAATAATGTTACTAATATTATGACTCCGAATATTGAAATAAATATTGCACATGTTAGCGATGTTAATGTTAGGCGCTCATTTGTTGGAGATATTTGTGCGTGCTTATGCAAACTTAGAAATGGCCTACACATAGTCATGGTAGCAATTTACATTTCTCCGAATCCAAAATTGGACGAGGTAGACCATTTTATACATCTCACTTTACTGGAGTACACTGAAGAAGGGTCGAAAATACTTGGTACAAAAGGTAATGAATTTCCACTTATCTTGGCTGGCGATTTCAACATCAACTACGCTGATAAAAAATCAGAGCGGTTGACAACTTTTCTTTCGGAAAAATTGAATTTGAAAATGAATAATGATCCACAAGAATCCACAACAAAAAATGGGACCACCATTAACGCGGTATTTTCCAGATATTTAGAGCATATCAAGTCTCAAACTTATGTTTCTTATTTCATTTACCATAAACCTATAGTTTCAATGATAAAAATTCCTGAATAACCTACATGTATTGTAAGATAATAAAAATATTTTAAACGATAATAACTTCTCATTTATTCAATAAAAGAAAAAAATGTGTTTTCTTATCGGTCACCACGCTCAAAAAGTGTAACTTGAATTAATATCAAAGAAAAAAAATACTGCATAAATAAAAAATAAATAAATAATTATAATTGCATAAGTTGATAAAAAATGCTATGCAATAGCTTTACCGCGGCAGTCCAAGAGTGCCACACGTTTTTTTTATTGTAATATATCAAATAACGATAAAAATAGTACAAAAAATTTGAAAAGTGACATTGATAAAACGTATTTAGTACATATTGTACTAAAAAAATGAATGTAAGTAGTAATATACGAAATTGCTCTTACTTATAGCATGTAAAACAACAAAATATTTTGTTATTTACTTCAGTTCCAAAATGTTGTAATAATAAGCAATGTAATTATAATATTGTTGGAGAGAAATGGTAATTTTATAATTTTTTATTATACAATTAAATTATTAATACACATTACAATAGGATGGGAGTAATTATCAAGGGACAGAATAATATTATTGAATGGTAGTACGGATTTAAAAAAAACATGATTTTCGAGCAAGGGTTCCCGTTTTTTGTCTTTCTTGATTGTCATTGGCAGCAGAATTTCTAATTCGAATAATTTTCTGTTGGAATTGTTCAATTGCCTTTTGCAATTGAGCACTGTCAATCCCAAGCATGTGGCATGATGAACTGAAATATTTTCAACCAGTAGAGAAATTCCTAGCAATTCAAATGTTTCAATAAACCACTTGCTTCACTAATAGTAACTAAATCCATCCCATCTTCGTCAATAATTTTGTCTAAACATTCTTTGAAAGAATCCTGGTGTTCAAATAATGTGTTCACAGTTCGACTTTTGAAAACCCAGCGTGTAGGAACAGCATGTGGTAATCTACGTATGACTTATTTCATCAAGAATTACCGTTCGTTTTGGCGATCGAGAAAAAGCAAATGACTACAAATTTGTAAACCCGGCTTAAAAAAGACCAAAAGCGTTCAAAAATTGTCCATTAAACACGTATCGATTAATAACAACCATTTGCTAATGATTCGAGGTGTCTGTAGTTTCATCGGCCTCCAAAGCAATGAAATTTGCAGATTTAATTTCAATTAAAATTTCCTGCTTGTAAATTTGCAACATTGCATCTAGCAATTCGTTCTAAATAGTTTTTGAGACGCATTCAAACCCAAACCTATCATATGTATTGCAAGCACAGCGTCTAATTCAGCTGCAAAGTTGATTGAGCCTACATACATTCCTGAATTTTCCGACGTCAATGTCTCATCATGGCCTCGTAACGGCAATTCAAAGGCTCCTCAAAATTGTATACGGATAATTAACCGGCGCAAAATATGACGGTTTTTTCCACAACTTCGTTTTAGTTAATTTTATGCCGCAAATAAGCACTGTTCAACTGTTCCCGTATGTCCACTTTGCCTAGAACAATAACATCTATGTATGCATTCATGTGAGAAACGAAATTTTCGTGTTTCTTTGCCTTATCTGCGATGTGTTTCAACCCTTGTTTATTCCACACACTTACCTCTTTATTAAAAATTAAGCTTTCTTTTTAATTAAAAATTTTCCCCCAAATGATGGTGGGTTTTTTAAGAGATTTTGCACACAATTAACTTCCATCATTAATAATAGACGCACTTCAGACTTCACGTCTTCGAATTGAATTCACACACCGTACACTATGAAGTCAAGTCGTTTACTGCAGACACGCTTTGTGCCTCATACCGACGTATAATCGGATATGGCGAAGCCGAATTATACTAGAAATAGGTACACTTCAGAATGTTCCCCGGAACATAGTTTTGAGCGTTAGCCTGACGTGTGGAATAAAATAATGGACTGAATTAGTGCTAATTTTTCTCTGTGCTTATCTTTGTGATTGGGTGGACATGTTGGTGGTTTGGTGGGCACGTGCCCTAGTTCTCTTTAGTACCAGCCGCCACTGAATTTCAACATTAAATTCTCATATTTGCACATATTTCAAATCCAACAAAAAATGTACTTATACCTCTTTTATTCTGAAGCCCTCAATTGGTTTCATTATCAAACTAAAACCAGTAATGATGCTGCTATAGTGTTGTATGAAATATTTATTAAAATTCATTAAGTTAATATCTGATGTTAAATCTTGTTGTTTCAGTCATGGTTCGAAACTGATAAACATGAATTGGTACTGTCTCAATTACTGTGCCTTCAAGCAGAGAAACGCGCCCCCGTATTATATAAATGCCACGAAGTGGGCGGGGATCAAGAATGGAATCATAAAGGAGAGGTAAAATTGCCCAAATTTTATCAATTTTCATAATCATTAATGATAATGTTTTCAGGATGGAACGGCTATATACAATTTAGCCGCTGGTTTATGTTTAGGCGTTTCTGAAGGTGTCGTCAATGCTGCTGTTAATATGGTGATGTGCACTGATCCCGGTTTAAAGACTTGGGATTTTATAAAATAATATGATCTTGTTTATATTACCGAATGTGATTTTAATTTTAAGGCTGATAATATGTATAAATGTACCTCAAAAATACTCGGAAAGGCACCTATTCACAACAATTCCATTTTGTGACAATTTTGAAGTCATTCTTCCAATAGGAATTGAAGAATCTCATGAATTCTTCCAGGAATGTAAGCTTGTCTAAATACAGGGTATTCCACGAGAGCCGTTCGTTAGAAGTTTTCGTAGTTAGAAAAAAGTTAGAATTCTGATATTTTGGGTTCCAGATTTATCCAAGATATTTTTTTTTTCAAAATATTTTCAAGACCATACTACTTCCTGTTACACCGGAAGTCGCCATTAACTTCCTTATTTTAAATGGAACACCAGGTATATTATTTTATTTTTAGATTCCTGAGAAAATTTCATAGTGGATTCTATCAAGTTTCCCTATACCTATTTTCAATTTTTTCTTAGATATCTTGATTTTTTTGAAAATTTTTACAGATGTAGCGCTGTTTTGATCATTGCGCCCTTTAACCAATTTCGATTGGTGGAAAGCGTTTTTGGCGTAGACGGAAGCACAGGAATGATTCTTTCGAATGTCATATTGACAACTGATTTATCGCATACAGGCTGTCCAATATTTAATGACCAATTACATCATTTTAAAAGTTGAAAAAGTTCGTTTTTTCAAATGGGACACCCTGTATTTTATTGGATGGTCGGATGCAGAATTTGATTCTGCATCGATTTACTATAACATTCCCTATACCTATTTCCATTGGTTTTCTTGTTGATCCATATTTTTTTATTTTAATGTGGTTTTTTGGCAGAATCCGAAACATAGCTTGCCTTTCGAAGCCAAATAAACATCAATGAAACGGTAAAAAAATTACTTTAATTAGAACATGACATTAGTACATAACATTTAGAACGAAGTATAAAATAAAAACAAAAAATTGGAACATAATGACATAAAATAATAAGAGAATGTAAAATTACAATAATTGTTCTATATGACCTCCATTTTGGTTCAAACACTGAATAACTCTGTCATATACTCCTCGCGAAACAGACCTCCGAAGTTCGTCTGGACCTATATTAGTAAGCGCATGGTGAACACGGTTCAACAATTCCTCTATAGTTTGTACCGGCCTAGAGTACACTAGTTCTTTTATGCGACCCCAGAGGTAAAAATCCAAGGGGGTCAAATCGGGTGATCTGGGTGGCCAGTTCCAAGGTCCTCGCGGCAAATTCACCGATCCTCGAACATCAGTGACAATTGCCGGTGTACAGCTATAGTGGAATGTGCTGGAGCACCATCAAGCTGATACCAACTGTTTGCTCTATCACGTGGAGGTAGGGCATGTAGAAAATCACTAACAAACGCTCTCAGTATCTCCAGATATCTTGCCGCATTTAAATTTTGGAAGAACATTTGGAGTTTGATCACCTTTTGATAAAAATATGGATTAACAAGAAAACCACTGGAAATAGGTATAGGGAATGTTATAGCAAATCGATGCAGAATCAAATTCTACATCCGACCATCCTATTTGAAAAAACGAACTTTTTTAACTTTTAAAATGATGTAATTGGTCATTAAATTTTGGATACCCTGTACGCGATAAATCAGTTGTCAATATGGCATTCGAAAGAATCATTCCTGTGCTTCCGTTTACCCCAGAAGCGCTTTCCACCAATCGAAATTGGTTAAAGGGCGCAATGCTCAAAACAGCGCTACATCTGTCAAAATTTTCAAAAAAATCAAGATATCTAAGAAAAAATTGAAAATAGGTATAGGGAAACCTGATGGAATCCAATATGAAATTTTCTCAGGAATCTAAAAATGAAATAATATACCGGGTGTTCCATTTAAAATAAGGAAGTTAATGGCGACTTCTGGTGTAACCGGAAGTAGTATGATCTTGAAAATATTTTGAAAAGAAAGAAAATCTTAGATAACCCTGGAACTCAAAATTTCAGAATTCTATTTTTTTTCTAACCCCGAAAACTTCTAACGAACGGCTCTCGTGGAATATCCTGTATATTGTGAACTAGCCTGATAGGAACAAATACCATTGACATTTTATTACATTATCGCTATTCGTTGAGAATTCTTTTGTTTGTTTGGTAATTTCACCCTTAATATAATCCAATTACCCTGTATTAAATAAGATAAAAATGTGAAAGAGGACTCTCAAATTTCTTATTTATTGTTATTATTCCAGTTAGTGATGAGAATAATCGGGATATGAAAGTCAGTCTTTGAAATATCTCAATATAATCGATAGTGCTTTGGGAAGATAGCAGTACTTTATTAGGAGTTGTTTTTGTTATTCATCACATTTGACTATTAATAGATTTAAATTATTCTATCGGTCGTATACGACACGACAAAACTAAATGAAGTATTGTTACTGAACCAAAAATTGTGGTAAAATGAATAGAAAAGAAAAAAATTTGAAGACAATATTGGATATTTTATAGTTATTTGCAAACGTAGCTATGAAAATACATCAAGAATTCAAGAAACGGTAATAAATTATGCCGAAATAATAAACGTAAAGCTTTACGTTAGGCGAGCGAGTCAGTATCGAATCATGATGCGGCAAAAGACAAAATGTAGACCTACCTCCAATAATTGAATACTTGTTACTTGCCTTGTGCGTGCCACATATGAAGCCTATGAATCAAGGTCATTGAAGAAATTAAGGCTGCGATGATTTGAATCAAATAATTTTTTTTTTAAATCAATGATTTAAATCAGAAAAAAAAAATTCTGCAAATAATTCGCTTTGATTTAATCAATTGGTTCAAATAGACACATTTTGTATATTTATTAAAACAAATAAATAGCTGGGGAGTAGGGTTACAATAAAATAAATGTTATTGTGACACGGTGTCAAGTAGATCATTCGCGATGAGGTCTCTGTTCGGAGGTTTATACCCTGGACTTAATTATCCGATCATCGCTTTGAATTCCTTGTGTTTGACACTGTTGAACGAGCTGTTCGTCGCGTACACGTAACGTGCAACCTGTTTATCGAGGGCTTCCTTCTGCGTGGCAGTTACAATGGTGACAAAACTCTTTATGTTCGATGCAGCTCCGGATTTCAGCTTCTTTGCTGGAGGAGCTTCAGAATCTTTGGATGACGTTGGGCGTTTGTCTGGTCGAATTCCTGCGACAAAGAGTTTTTTGTAATTTGATTGCTCATTTTATTGATATTTATTGTGCTTAATTTTTTGAACATTATAGCTTTAAATAAAACATACCTGTAGGTTCATCAGCTCTTGACGGTACTCCAATCCCTGTCGTCGCTTTTTCATGGCCTCCTCACTGCGACCAATGCGGAGTCCCAATTCAGAGTTCATATGACCAACCCCATCGAAGGTTAGCTCAGATCTGGCGAGTTCCTCGACCTCTTCATTTGTCCAACGACTCCTGGCGGATCTGGCTTCATGGTACAGTTCTTCGTTATATTCCCCGAGGTGACTCTGTTTAAGGTGTTGCCTCATCCCACGGAATGTAGCGAAGATCCTCCTACATTGGGGGCATGTCTGATCATTCATTTCAAGAGGGGGGCCCCTACAGTATCGCCTTTGATGTTGCTTAAGGCTAGGGAGAGTAGGGTAGGGGCCGGCGCCGCATACGCATGGATACATAATCGCGTCGTCCACAATGTCCAATTAACGGTTCCACTCCGAAAAAAAAAACTGGAGTGGTTTTCTAAAAAACATACACTAAAATAATCCGCTAAAAAAGGGAATATCGCAGTGAGCCTGCGCAGCTCGACTCTCTTACTAACTAAGGACGCAACACACAACACAGCACTCACATTGGCGATGTCGGGGTGGTACTCAGCTCCTCCAGCGCTGGGGTGTAGTTCTCCTGAAGGGGTGGTGATTGAATGTGATAAGAGTCCGCTATCGGAAGTGCGCACTTACCGATACTTAATTAAAAATCTTCGGAAGTGCGTAGTTTCGATGAATCGTGATTGACGGATATTTGTTTAAAAGTGACTTATTTCAGTTCGTAGTTTTCCTGTGGAAGTGCATATAGTCTATATGTTAATGACTGAAGGAAATGCACATTCGCTAATACTTTGTTAATAATATGTGTCCAGAGACTTCAATGCGAAAAAAGTCAAGAAGCAGAAAAAAACATCGCGAATTGTAAATAACTTAGCAGGAAAAACTACGAACTGATAAAAGTGGAACGAAACCTGTTGTATAGCACCTTAATTGTGCACAATTTCAATACATCCCACTAACATGTGATATTATTGATTTGTTGTATCTTCCAAACGGCTTAATCAATTGGGCCAAAATGTTCAGGGTATATAGCGGTGGTCAGTTTATATACCCTGTGTCACTTTCGTAAGTTAAAAAGATGTATTGGCCGACTTATGAGCTGATGAATTTTGTAAAAAAAGTCAGGTTACCTGTTAAACAATAAAAATGCTATAAAACTTAAACCACTAACACGATCACATTGAAATTTTCACAAAACGATAGACTACACACTACAATGACTAGGATGAAATTTCCACAATTTACGTTCACTACAATTAGAGTTATTCAACTTAGAACATCCGAGCTACGCTCGCACGTGCTTCCCTCACGCCGGCTCGTAAGAGAGTCGGTTGTCCCGTTTCACCTCATCGAAATGTTGCCAAATTGCGTCTTTTTTCCGCCCACTAATTGTTCCGAATACGCGAAAAACTCCGCAAACGGGCAGCTAGTGCTAATGCTAGCTAGTGCTCTACACTATCGTCTACATGAACGAGCAAGAACAGACCAAATTGTACCCGTGTTTCTAACCATGTCTTTAGGGTTTTAACTATTCCGCTATTGGTACGTCGATTCAAGGTGGCGCGAGCGTTTCATCGCGAAATTCAAAACTGTTGATTACAGCGATACACAGTGTATTGAGATGGGATTATGTTATGAATGTGTAGTTTTACTTGTAATACAAGTAAGAATATGCATTTAATTGCATAAAAATCCATTGTTTAATGAACAGTGCACATAAAATCATAAAAATAATCAAAAAAATTGATTTAAATAAAAGAAGTTCGATTTTTTTTTAATCATGGTTTTTTTCAGCCCTAGAAGAAATTGTGGTAGAAAATTAGTAGAAATGTTTTATCTATACTAGTGAAACATTTATATGTAATGAAATTAGTTAGCAATTTATAACATAAAAAGTAATAGATCATTGAAATATGTCTATTGCTGAAATATCTCGATTATTCCCATCACTAATTTCAATTGATTATAGTGCAGTCAAATGGGTATTGGACCTGTAAATCCTTCGGAAATGAATCGATTCTCTTCAGAATGTCAAAAAGTTGACCACAAATAACGTTGCGTAAATTGTTTATATTTTTTATAAACAATATATTGTCAATATTGTCGAACGTATACCCACAAATTCGCTAATTTGATATAAACAAATTATATTTATTATTAAATATACGAATTTGACCAAAATGTCGAGTTTATAGTCGTTTTCCGACAATTTTGGCCTCCTGAGTACGATCTTATTGCTAGTATGGTCTTTAAATACATACATACATTTTTGAATTGTTATCAACAAATTATTTATTAACAAAAAAAGAAAACAGTGAGATGACGCGTGGTCTTTGTGAACAGCTGCGGTACAGGATTTTTTCCATTTTTTTACTACCTGCGTATTATCATATCATCTTAGGTTCTTATTTAAAATTCGTTGATGTTAGATGTGAAAAAAATATTCTTTGCGCCGCATTAAAGCGGGAATTTTGAAGTATTATTCGCGATAAGTTTGAATAAAACTTATTATTTCTAAGTATATATGAATTAAACTATTTTTCTGAGCATGCCATATTTTATTATATTAAGACATAATACATTTCATCAATTTTGTCAAAAAAATCAAGTTCTGAGTGTGCATATTATATAAAAATTTCACATTTCTTTTTTCTTTATTTGTTAATGAATAATTTGTTTCTAACAATTCAAAAATATATTCATTTAAAGACCGTAATAGCAATAAAATCGTACTCAGGAGGCCAAAATTATTCGACAATGACTATAATCTCAACATTTTGGTCAAATTCGTATATTTAGTAATACATTTAATTTGTACATAACAAATTATCAAATTTGTGAGTATACATTCTACAATATTGACTATAAAATCAGAATACCAAAATTATCCGAAAAAGACCCTAAAGTCGGATTTTTGGTCGAATTCATCTATTTTGTTGATAAATAAATTGTTTATAACAAAAAATAGTATTTTATCCGATCAAAAACTGTCAAATTTTGCATTTCTCTGAAATTTCCATGTAATCTCAAAAATGAGCTAATTAGATTGTATATTTATTGTTTATAACCAATATAAAAAATTTCCGTAACTATATTTGTGGTCAACTATTTTCTGATGACATTCTGAAGAGATTGTCCCATCAAAATTGATACATTTCCTAAGGATTTACGGGTTTTGCCTATTTCTATACCCATTTAACTGCATTATTAAGGACTTTTGCAGTATTAGTTCAATTTCATTTTCATTTAAATTATTCTATTCCATATGTTCACAGAATTAATTCTTGTAAGTTGACTTTTCGTCTTGTCAGACAAATAATCATCTATGGGACGATCTAGTTCTCCAGTTTCTGTATTGAAATATTTCGATTGTTATCGAATAATTTATTTATTATTAAATTTTTTCTGATGACAACCTAGGTACTGAATAAAGAAGAATCTCTGTGTATTGAAGTAGAAATAAGTTTCAACAACTATCAATTATTATTATTATTATTTATTTCAAACATTAATTATGAAATTGAGGGAACATTATGTGTTGAACTGAAAAATAACTTGGATCCTAAGAGAATATATTTGAATAATTATTGAGAGTTTCCATGATTTTTAACTCAAAAAAAGCGAGAATTTATTATAGGTCATGAACAATATTATTTTTTTGGGATTGTTTTTTTTATCGATCAAAGTTGTAAAAATATTTATAAATAAAAGATATTATTTTTAACCTAAGTTTTCTTTACCTTGTACAAGGCCATTGTGTGAACACGTGATTGTTTTATTCGAAAATTTCGTACCACGTATTTAAACCAATCAGAAGCTTCAATTTGACATCACATAACGGCAACATTTTTCGGACCTTTTTATTATCCATGAGCACTCAGCGGGAAATTAATAAGTGGAAATTTGCCTCGCTTGACAGTAAGTATATTCATATTTTATAATTTATATGAATTTAATTATTAATGTTATAGAATATTTAAAATTATGCTGTACATTTTTTGGTTTATTTATTTACAATGTCTAGCTAATTGTCAATACTTTAAAAATCTTTTCTTGTTGGAGGATATAGTAAAAACTTCTCTTCCTTTTCATAATATGCCTGTGCCTCATGTAATAAAAATAATACTGTGATACCAATTTATTCGAGTGACAGCTAGAATTGTGGTCAAAAGAAAGCTCAATTTCACAAAGAATATTATTGATGTCTTTATACAGATTTTGGTGTTCAGGGTTCAGTACAGATTCTTCCACCAAATATGTTAAGTACTAAACATTTTTATGATAAATTTTAATATGAAGAGGTACTTTGCAGAACGAACAAATAATGTACGATTTCTAATTAATTTTACTGCTCTTTGATGTGTGTGGCTTACGTTATCACAAACTGGTGAAACACTTTGGACAGTTTTTTCTTACATATTTACAAATGATTTTCATGACATGCAAAGATATTGTTGTTAATTTCATAGGTTACTTTGAATATTGCTTTTAACGCGTCGACGCGACCACAATAACTTCCCGTTCCTGTAGTACAAAAATATACCTAGAAAATAAATTATTAAAAAAATCACTAATTCGTCTATTATTTTTATGCAACTAATAATTCTCCTTTTCATGCAGTAATAAAAACCAATCTAATTCAAATTTAATCTTATTTTAGACATTTTTCCACACATTATTTTTCTAGAATGAGAGGATCATAAATAAAATTAAATCAATTTTCTAGAGAAATATACACACTCATAGACTAGTCCAAACCGTTCATACTTTTAAAATTTTAATCTATTTTCTAAATTACATTGGTATAAAATTTTCTTACCGAATCACCCTTGAGCTTGAATTAAAATCCAGAAAATTTTTCTTGGTCGCGAGTTTTTTCAGGAAATTTCCCTCAGCTAAAGCCTATAGGGAATTCATTGTGTCATAAACATAAACGTCACTCAAATTACAAAATAAAACAATATAATATAGTTGACATTTTTTGAAGAGTACTCAAGCTATTTCTAAAATCTTAGAGCAAATATTCTTACAGCATAGTACTTTTCATCGAATTTTAAGCAACTTTAAAAAAATCCGTCTGACTCATATCATTTTCAAATTTGGACAAAAAATCGTTCCCTTCTCGGTGCCGAACCCAAATTTCAACAAAATCGTTCAACAACGAAAACAAAAATCGTAGTAAACTTAGACTTATATTGTACTCAAACAGTATTCAAATTATATCGGCGTTGTGGTCTAAGTGCTATGATATCTGACTTTCCCGCAGTAGATTCTGGTTCGATTCTCAAATCAACGGACACTTTTTGTTTTCGTACATTTTCTTAAAAACATTAATTTAAATATTATTTAGTTGTGTAAAGATAAAGAAATAAATAATTTATTTCATTATCTTTAGACAAATGCGAAGAGTATCTCATAGAATGTGGGACAATTATATAAAAATCAGTAACCAAATCAAATAATTTGCGAACAGTAACTTTTCCATGTACACTATTCATCTATTCTCCAAT
The DNA here is from genome assembly GCA_958510875.1 of Endomychus coccineus. NCBI lineage: Eukaryota > Metazoa > Arthropoda > Insecta > Coleoptera > Endomychidae > Endomychus > Endomychus coccineus. The sequence continues at coordinate 37,117,882 of OY294069.1, forward strand.
CGCCAATACATATTTTGTTTTAATTTGTAATTCACCATATACTTCTCGGATATGGATCGATTTCGAGATATAACCATACAGACAAGTTGCAAGTTTTACCAGCATTACCCAAGGATAGATATCAGGTTTTTGATGCAGTTATGTTTATTTAAAGATGACATTTTCCTTTGCTCTTTAGACAAGGAAAATTGTAATTATTACTTCCCTCGCTATACGTGGTATACAGTGTTAGTGTAACAAAATAATGTAATCGGTCCAATAAAAAAATGTTCCGTTTTGAGCATTTCTGAATCGATCAGGCTATTTTTGACAGGATGTCGGTGTGTATATGTTACTGTGAATGTCCGAAGCGGAGTGTATCTTAAGATACACTGGTGTATGTTAACAACCACCAAGCTAGCTTGTGATTGTTTGTTATTTATTCTGTTCTTTATGTTTTCGGTCATTCACCAGTGAATGTTATCATACACCACGACGACTTGGTTAATCTTCATTTTCTTCATGATGAGTTAAATTATGATGATTTAGCAAAGATATCTGCAAAACTGAAGTTCGGATCTTATTTAAAATGAATTCACAAATTGTTACAATAAATAAAATCATAGAAATATAATAAATAAAACAAATATAACTTGTTTATTAATCAAAATCTTAAGTCAGTAATACAAATAGCATTACCTGCCAAGTAAGGTAAACAATAACGTGGAACTTGTTTATTAATCAAAATCTTAAATCAGTAATACGAATAGCATTACCTGCAAGTGAGGTTAATAATAACGTACACTTATTATTAATGCTATTGCCCTATTGGCTATAGAATATAAAAAATACTCATTCGTTACAAAGTCCCTACTCATAGGTAATTAGGTATTACAGCATTTTTCGCTATAAGAATTAAAAAAAAAACTTATTTATTAGTACATGGCAAACTGTTATGGCACTTAGAATTACAAATAACTCCACGAGCTTTACAGTAACATTTCTTGGTATTGCATTTTTGTGCACAATTGCAACGCTTATATCCTTGTCCTCCAAATCTTGATTCCAAAGCAACAATTTCACGCATTGATATTTTTGTAGAAGAAGTTTCAGATATATTGATAAAATTTTCCTTACAGATGGAAAACTGGTACTGTATACTGTATACTTCTAGTATACATCTGTGATAACGTCCCATGTTTTGTAGCCAATTGATAATAGTCACCATCCACATTTGTAACACATGTAAGGATATTTCTGGAATCTGTACGACCTCTGTCGACATCAGGAACACGCAACCTTACAGTATCTCCACATTTTGCAGGAGGAAAATTTGCCTGCGATACTTTAATAACTTTTTTCCCTTGATCTTGAAGTCGAAGTTTTGCTAATTCTAGATTTCTTTCAGATGCCTCTTCTCTGTTGCACAGTAAACATATTTCGGATTCCGATAAATTTACACAACACGATGAATGAACTGACATACTACATGTTGAACACAACCTTGAACCTTGATATATTGTTTCACATACGAAACATTTTCGAACTTCTTCGTCCTCATTTTCTTTTCGAATGTGAGCTGGGCTAAGCGAAGCAGCCGATGCCTTATTAGCGGTGCGGCGACGAGTGGTCGGCGTGGAAAAAATAGAGAACAATAGCACTCTAATTTTGTCACTTCATTTCGGACAAACACTGGCGTGTGTTAACATTCACGTAATTAGTGAATTGCAGTATCTAAGAAACACAAAATCGCCTTGGAGTATGTTACCATTCACCGGTGTATGTCCAAAACAAAAAAAATATTGAAATAATTTCGGACTTACACCATTAATATTGGTGATTGTCGACATACACTGGTGCATCTTAACATTCACTAATATCAGACATTCACAGTAACATATATATGTAGAAATATTGACAAAAATCCGTATGCATTTCACAGGTGCGATCGACACTTTGACTCTCAGTTACCACATTCCCGGCCACCGGGTAGCGCCACCAGAGAGAATGGCGGGTCCAGAAATGTCTAGATATTTGTTTGTTTTTAGTGGGTTCGATCATGACCTAATGGTTTACGGAGCTAACAAATTAATGCACGCATAACATAAGATAAATATTAAATTACATGTTTATAATCTCGATTTTCAGTGTTATTCAGAGTTCTGTCAGTGATAGAATTTTTTTCTAATTCTGTTTTTTCATAAATTTACTAGAAATCGAACTGAAAAAAACTAAGCCAAGGGGGGTATGCCCCTCTGGACCCGCCTCTGAACATGAGATGCTTACTTGGCGTAATCATCTCTTTCATTAGCAGTTTCTAACTCATTTCCAATATATTTTCTGTTCCTACAATCATACATTCAACCCGAAGAAGTGCTTACAAAAATTAGGGAAATCAGTGATCGATTTATCACAGTTCATTTTCGCTTACTTTACAAATTTATATATTTTGTGTTCTTCTGATACCATTTTAATGAATGTTATGTAAATTTCAGTATTGTTCAAAGTTTTTGTGCCAACTATTTATCAGACATGCTTTCTAAAACTGTAACTACGTTGGAGTCATATTTGTTACATAACAAAAATAGAAATATATATTTTAAATTGCTGAAAAATCTAAAGCACTGAACTTATCTTTCAATCCCAAAAATGCCCATATTTCAAATAAGTATAACTGTGTGTAGATTCCACTTATAGCAAGCATGGTTTGTGGAATGAATTTAAAAAAAATTTAAAAAGTTATTTTTCGGCCTACATTTCCTAGAACCTACCGAAGCAAGTGATTTTTTCTAAATATTTGGCAAAACGCCCGGAATAAGTCTTTGTAGAATAAGTCCATTTTTTGCCTTTATAAGTTTAATTTACTTTCTCTCTAATAACAAATATTTAAAGATTTCCAATGCGAACGTGATACACTTGGCACATCTAGGAATATTATGAGATAGGTTTCCTCCATTAGTTTTCAAAAATTGAAATTAATTATAAACTTAACAATGCTTATGTCAAAATAAGAACAAGCTCTAACAGTACAGTTATCAAAGTTCTTAAATAAATATCTACTTACGAATCGATTTAATAAAGGTTTAAATTACGAATTTGAAACTACGACGGGAGAAAGGTTCCTGTTTGATTGAAAAAAATAGGTGATAATTTAGTTCGAATTTCTCAAAAATACATACTTTTTTAATGCATCAAGGCCCGGTGCTTTCTAAAATTGATTCAACATAATACTCAATTCTACCTCTCAAAGAATCTAAGTTACCTCAATTACATGTTTTCAAAACCTTGGCTATTTAAAGGACCGTATAATTACCGTCGCTGTGGGGTCACACTCCCCAAATCCGACCCTGTACAACTTAATTCTCGAAACCATCATTATAGGCAATTTTTTGTACTCTTTGATTCTTGTCGATATACATAAAAAGTGGATTAGTTTTTCGTACACTGAGATATCTAATGCTCGTGTTGATATCTAGAGGAAACAGAGCAGAGATACGAGAAATAGGACAAAGAAGTTATCTCATCTTGCCACACGTGGTGGTTCTCACACCAAGTGGATGTCAACACTTTACCGCTATTATGTTAAACGCAGAAACCTTTTATCGGAAATCAATTAAAAGCAATTCGTGGTCGTGGTCCCACACCCGAGATCACTGCTACGCGATGCGTCAAAAACAGACGCCAACTATATTTCCAAATATTCCAACAGTAAAAGTTTATTCGTCGATACTGAAACCGTTGTCTTACCATTACATTGGGAACTGTCGCGGAAATTGACCTCTCTACCCCTGTTCACAATCATTCCATATTGCAATATTCGTTCGGTTAATGAACAACGAATCTTAATCAATCCTGTGCCAGGTTTGTTGGTCGGCTAGTGCATATGAGGATACAAGGAAAAGCTCCAAACGGGATCTAACACGGGAAATTGTATGTGTAAATGCGGCATCGGTAAACAATCTGTTTAAAAACACATTGGATTCATTAACATTTTCAGTTTCGTAAAAAAAAAATCACTTTTCATTTAGGAATATTTGATTTATATCATTTTTACTAAGCTTTACAGTTGACATCTTCAAGCCAATTTTATTTGATCTGCCCTCAATGTACTATGCTCTAAACGACTCCGATAAAGTAGCCCAATGAATTATAAATTACTCCAAAATAACCACCCCATATTCGGCGTAGTTACCAACTATCGTCCAACACTATTTGCTGAAGTTGAGAAATGATTACGACTAATCTTTGATCAATGACTTGAAATTTCTAAACAAAAGAGAAATTGGAACGCAACCAATTAATCAAATAATAGCCACTACCTTCAAACAATATTCAAAAATTTCACTAATCATCCTCGGTAAGGAAGGAAAAAACTAAGTAATTTAGGCAAAGGTTAGAAAAAAATTCTTCCTGCTACAAATCCTTGTGGGAAGTCGTAAATGACGTGACAAATAGTAATCCTAACGAACATTTAAAAATAGAAAAAATTAGAACACAAAATGGTACCGTGGTAATGAATAATAATGAGATAGCAAATATGTTTAATAACTACTTCATAGGAATAGGAAATGAGTTATCTACAAAAATTAAAACATCCAAAAAAAAACATTCAGGCTAGAACTAATTGTCCTCTCATTTTATCTGCTACCTACATCAAAGAAGGAAGTTAACAGTACTATTTTGACATTAAAGAACGGCAAAGCAAGTGGATGTGATGGAATTAGGGCTCAGATTTTGAAGAGTATTGGGGAATTCATGTCATCCTCTGTGCTACATCGCAAATTTAATATTCATGAATGGTGAGTACCCCTCCCTCCCTTCTGAAGGAATCTTTAGTCAAGCCAATCTTAAAAAATGGAAACCAAACAAACATGAGTAACTATAGAATAATATCCTTGATAACCAATCTCTTAAAGATCGTAGAGAAAATAATCAAAAAAAGGATTAATAATTTTCTAGGAAAAATTAATTACTTTCTAATCAACAGTTCGGGTTTACTCGGGGGAAGAGTACTGAAGATGCCGTACATCTAACTAAAAATGCGTATAACAGCTTGGATAACGGGAAAAAATCGCTATGCATATTTATTGACTTACAGAAGTCCTTTGTCCCATAACTTATTATTGAGAAAAAAGGAATGTATGGATTCAGAGGAATAGCACTTGGATTGATAAAAGTTATCTCACAAATAGGAAACAAATAGTTCAAAATGATACATGCCGGAGTAATTCACTAGAAATAGCATGCTGAGTACTGCAAGGGTCTGTGTTAGGTCCAATTATTTTCAATATTCATCTGAATGAGTGATTCAGCGTTCCAATTAAAGATATTATTATTGCTTTTGCGGATCTCAAAAATCGTAGAGAAAATAATAAAAAAAAAAGGATTAATAGTTTTCTACAAATAGGAAACAAATAGTTCAGAATGATACATCCCGGAGTAATTCACTATAAATAACATTCGAATTGCCACAAGGGTCTTTGTTAGGTCCTATTATTTTCAATATTTATCTGAATTATTTATTCAGCGTTCCAATTAAAGGTATTATTATTGCTTTTACGGATGATGCGGCGATGTTCCATAAAGATGTTTCTTGGGATGAGCTGAAACATGGAGTAAAAACACATGTAGAAAATATTTAATTGGTTTTCAAAACCGACGCACGATAAATCTAAATAAAACTGTGTACTTACCTTTCTCTTGTTACAACAGCTTACCGTATTTTAAAACAATAGAACTTAACATTAATGGAGCAAAAATAGAAATACATAAATACAAAAAACATACTTACCTAGGAGTAGTTTTGACAAACATTTAAGATGGGATAAGCAAATTAAATTCCTATTGAAGAAATTTAGATATGTCTTGTACAGACAAACAATTAAAAGAAATAAAGATGGATGTAAAATATCTGAACAAAAAGTATATCTTAACCAATTAAAAGTAATTCAGAAGCGAATAATAAAAAAAATTTACAATAAAAAATTTTCTTACTCATCGGACCAACTTTTCAAAGATTCTAAATTCATAGATATTCGACAAATATTTTACTATCAAATGGCTGTGAAACAATATATGGAAAAAATGGACTGTAATAAGCTTCACATAGTTATGACAGTAGATATAAGAAATCTAAATTGAAACTACCAACGATGAATAAAGTTAAGGGACTGTATATACATGTGGCGCCTACAATATATAACACCATACCAGATGATATTAAACACATTAAAAATGTAAAAACTTCCAAAATAAAAGTTGCTAAACTAATAGTTAATAATTAATTGAACTAAACTAATAGTTAATAATTAATTAATGAAGTGCAATTATGAACAGTAAGTTGTGATGGGAGGGGTATGTATGTATATGTATATGCATGTACATGTGTAAATGTATGCATATGTGTGTATGTGCATGTATATGTACGAATGTGTACTTTCAAGTTCCTCTAAACCTATGTGAAAAGAATATTATTATTTACTTATATCTCACCACATACAAGGAATATTTTAGTCAATATTTCTTCCGTGGTGTTTCCGCTTCTGTATATTAGGATTAAAACTAAGCTAAAAACCTTTTAAGCAACATCTTTGATAAAGTTTCCGACTTCGACAAATTCGTGATTTTTTAAATCGATTGTGAATCGTGTTCAAAATGATATGTGGGCCAAACTAGGAGAAATATTCTAACTCATTTTTCTCATGTAAAAAAAAATAATGGTAAAATCAGCGTTAGCCGAACATATTTTAAATACAGCTCACACCATTCCTAAAGGAAGTTTATCACTCTTGAAACACATTAGTGACAAATATCTAGGTAGTTTTAAAGGGATGAAAATGTATAAGCGAACAAGTAATTTAATGAATCCAGATTAATCTCCAGCTGTGGGAAATCCCGTATACGAGTATATCCTACTAATTACAAATAGTATTAAAACAAGCAAATTTTGTTTTCCTTGTAAAACTTGAGTAGGTTCGGCTCTACAGAGATATACACATAGAGCTACATCATTCTGAATTGGGGAGATCCAACTTGTGAAATCCTCAGGAAACATGTTTCATAACCACGAAATTCTTCACAATATTATAACTCTTTATATCATTTCATAACGTCTATAACATTTTCAAAATGAATTTTGTGAAATTGCAGAATCTGGAGAAAGGGTAAAACGTAAATCAATGATTAGGAAAATTCAAAACAGTATTACGAACCTAAGAAGAAAACCCGTCGAGAACATCATAAATTATTGTTTCCTTGCGCATTCGCCATTGTGATTACCATAACATTCTCTGAATAAGGAAGCAAATAAGACCTAAGCTATTAATTGTAGAAAATTTTAGTAAATACACAGAAAATCACTTCATCTGAGCTCATAAATGGTGGGTGTGTTTTAATGTAGATTCGAGCATTATTCTCAACTACTTTATAGACTATATAGACTACGATTAGATTATATATAAATTCTCGGGAAATAGGTCACACTAATACATATGCTTATTATTTTCGTCTTTACGTACGTTTCGGTCTCACGACAATCATCAGAAGACGTATCAATGAATAAAACGTGATTTCCTAAAACTAATTATATCATCACAATATTTTTGGTTCAGTCCTTCAGTCGTATTACATACTGTGATTTGATATGACTTCAAAGTTTATAAGAATATTGCTAAGCAGCGGATTCTTAATTCATATACTTAAAACACTAAAGTGCTATAATTTCGATTACTCGTGCTTCTGTTCGTTTCGGAGATGTCGGCATTTTTAATTGAAATAGTGCGATAAGGTCGCCTTGTGATGATACAATTAGTTTTAATAAATCACATTTTATACATTAATATGTCTTCTGATGATGGTTGTGAGACCGAAACGTAGGTAAAGACGAAAATAATAAGCATATGTGTTAGTGTTACCTATTTTCCGAGAATTTATATATACCTGGGTCAAGAATCATTATTAGACTACGATTAGATTAGACTGGTCCATGGTCTTCTCTACCATCGAATTTAACTGCGCATTTATGACAACTTCTATCTACAGTAGTCTAAGAGCCAACGACAAAAAAAGTTCATTTGCATAAAGTTGTAATACAAGAAATCATACTGCAATTTATTGATTATCCACTATTTATGAAGTCTGCCACAGTTTTTGTAACGTTCAATTAGTCTTTTTTCATTCTCCATCTTGACATTCACACGGGAAAAACTGGCCATCACATCACATAATTATTCGATAGATGGATGTCAAGTAGAGCGATGTAACATAAACGATTTGGGTGTTCACGCTTTTGTATATCGGTTTTATATATCGAAATTGTAGGAAATTTAATACAACCACCCGCCTGAAAAAGGTATCTTCCTCTTTTATACGGTTCAAACTTCAGTTTATACCTCAACGGAATCTGATCTACATGTTTTCATTAACCATTTAGAATATATACAACGCCGTTTCATGAAGGCAGCCATATTTTATCGGATGGTATTTGTCCAATCCGCTGTTGTGACCAAGAGCTACTTCTAGATAGTATCAATCTCCAAACTTTCCGTCCAAGACGTCTAATTATTCACATTAAGTTCTTAAATAATGTCCCTATTAATTGTTTGGATAAATCATTCTGCGGAAGAGTTAATTTCCTAGTTCCAGATCGAGTTCTATATTCTATAGTGACTTAGCAAGAACAATTATCATGGTAAGGGTCTCCTGTCTGTCCTATATGCCAGTGGCGGCTCGACAGGTGAAGCAAGTGAAGCAGAGATTAGTTTTGTTCAATTACTGAGATTACATTTATCTCTTCTCATATCATCCGAACAAAAATAATTGAAACTTAAAACATTGTTTTGTAGTAAAATTTAAATTATTATATATTTTCACATTTTGCAACCATTTTTATATGGGAACGTTCCAATAGTGAGACTAGTTAGTTAAATAACAAGGCAAATTAGTCATCTCCCGTTAGAACTGTGAACGCCAGAGACTGAATCAATTTCCAAACAACTGTGTTTAGATGCACGCGTTCGACCGGTTGCCGTGGTAACGCTGCGTAGGCTATATGCTCCCACAACAGCTGTACTCATCGAGGTGAAACAGCAGTAGGGAATGATTCAATGCGAGTGGAAGTGGGAATAGTGAGAAAGACAAGGATGGATGAGACCGCGCGGTATTTATCTATCATTTTCTCACTCTTGTTGTTTTGTTTACCTTGTATTATTATTGGTACAAAATCGGGAGTGTGAAATACAAGGGGTTTTTGTAACTTTGGCAATGTAAGTCGATTTTCACATAAGCATGAATCTTCTGCGGAGCATTTACGATATTTCCTAGGTTTAAAGCGGTTAAAGTCATATATTAGAACTATTCAGGATTCTTTAAGAGAAATTAGTAGACTGTTTGTTCAAAAGTTAATGAAAAAGTCACTTAATAGGCGTTTTATGCAGTTACCTATTCGTGCGACACTTTACTTGGGAAAACAAGCATTATCCTTTCGTAAACATCGTGAAGTTCTGTTCTCAAATAATCGCGCGAATTTTAAAGAACTTTTGGATACTTTTGTAGCTGTAAGTCCCATTGATATCAAAGAACATTATAAGACCGAAGAAATACATAAAAAATACAATTTTCTTTGGCTGAGATTGCTTCACCTTTTCCTCAACCCATGAGCTGCCACTGATATGTGTCATGATTACAATAGTATTTCTAGGGAATGTGACATATATTTTGACACAATTCAGTAGTTGGGCAGTGTGCACTTGTTAGTATATTGTTTGACGATTGTTAAGATGTTAACTGATTCCCTATTTCTAGTAAAATAATGTAGGTAACCCTTAGACCGATGTTTTATGTTTTTCAATATTATTTTATGCAATGCTCAGACTTTATATTTTACTTGTTATATATGCAATCATTATAAACTACTTCAATCCAGAAACAACTTCTTTTATTTTTGTATCGTATCGTGAGAAAATTTTGTGTTTATATTATATATTTTATATTAGTGGAGCAAATTCAAGAGTATATTTACAAAAGAGGATGATATTAAGTGTTGGCTATTAAACCTATTATTTGCTTATCTAATGAAATATTGTCAGATTCAGTTCGTATACTTTGGCTATTGAAAATGATGATCTTTTGTAACATTCACAATAGAGTACTCCAAAATGCCAAATGCCAACGTTGCGTACAACATGGAAAGCTACCATCATTTGATATAGAAGCGCAATAATCGTTTTTGAACGAATATCTTACAAACATACTCTTTACCCTTTGTATGTGTATCACTAACAGTGTCAGAACCACTCCTTCCGCCTTCACTTAGCTACGATATAACGGAGAGCGTCGGACTAAAGAATTAGATAACAGATCACGTTTGCAGTTAGGAGCAATGCACCATATACAGAATTCTTACAAGCTGGTTTTATTTATTTTGGCAATAAATGTCTACAAAAAAATGAATTGTGAGAATTAAACAATAATATTAATATCAATTATGAACTAACACTTGGGTGAAACAAATTTTTTGACTACAGCTAGTTTTAGTACAGATTATCCATCTATATAAAGATTTGACAATCAAGAAAATGTATAAATATTCATCAATCAATGTCTAAAATTTAATTTAGTACCAAAATACCTATCAGTGAAAATCAACAATAACATATTAAGAAAAGTCAACATTTTAAGAAGAGCACTTACTGAAGAAAAAATTAATGAATTTTTAAATAATATACATGCAACAAAAGAGTATTTACAAGATGTACAGTATAAAAAACTAAACAAAAAGATCAAGATTCTTAAGGTAAGATCCAATTTAACTCACAATAATAATCCGATAACTGAACATACTTTTACGAGCCTTTAGTAAAATCACAGAATTCTCTCAATCTGAGAAATCATGTTTAGGAAAAAGTTTAAAATTTATCCCAATGTTAGAATCAAAACAATCAGCTACAAAAAACCTTGAAATTTTGACTGTTCAGAGAGAATCAATATTACAATCCATACCAATGGAAAATGAGCAACTAAACATTTATAGAGTTAACATAAAAACAATTATTAGAAACGAAAAACTTAAAATTAACTCTTATGATTACAAATTAGGCAAATTTAATAAAGGTAATTAAAAAAAATATTAACAAGAAAATTAAAGATAACAAATTAACTATAACCAAATCAGATGAGGGTAACTCAATAATTATTCTCAACACAATAGATAATCATCTAAAAATAAATACAATCATACAAGAAAATAACATTTTACAATCAACTTTAAATATTAACACTTTCATTACAAATCTAAAAAATGTGATGAAAAATTGTCCTAATACTCTAAACAAACCACTTATTCAGAAATTAGCTCCAAAAATTAAAGTATAAAGCCAAGACTAAATGGTCTTCTGAAAATTTATAAATCTAGAAGCTTCAATGATATCTGAATAAGACCAGTGGTATCTTTCACAGCCTCTCCAACCTTTGAACTTGCCAAATGGTTAAACAACAAATTTTTACCATGATGAATTCCCAAATACCATTAAAAATAATCTCGAATTGATACAAAACGTAAACCAAATAAACATTGTCGATAATGATATTCTGATTTCTCTAGATGTCTGTAACCTATTCACTAATGTTCCAATAATAGAAGTATTAAATCTTATAAAGAAAGATTTCTCAACAATTGAATATTTAAAATTAGCCAATTTATTAACGATTTGTTTAGAAAAAAATTTTTTCACTTTCGACAATACGTTATACTACCAAAAAGATGGTCTAGCTCCATTATTTCCAGTATTAGCTGACATTTTCATTATATTGAAAGTAACAATATTATTAATAACCATGAATTTAGTCAACATATTGAAAAAAGTTCTCTTCCACCAGGATAACGCACCGGCGTACAGTTCCGCTGTCGCAATGACAAAAATTGCACGAATTGTACTACGAATTGGTTCGTCATCCACCATATTTTCCAGATTTCGCCGCCTGGGATTTTTATCTATTTCCAAACTTGAAGAAATGGCTCGACGGAAAGAGATTTGGCTCCAACGCTGAAACAAACGCATATTTTGAAGGATTGCCGAAATCGTATTATTTGGAAGGGATCGAAAAATTATAAAAACGTTGGACGAAGTGAAGCAGGCTACAAGGAGACTATGTCGAGAAATAAAATGAGATTTGACCAAATAAATCATTTCTTGTTTCATTTTTCAGGGACTTTTCACCTTGCCCTCATATTCCAGCGTGGAGTTCTTTATTGGCTAACAAACAAGTTTAACAGAAACCAAATAGCTCAAATGTGTCATCGCATTTACCGAAATCACAGATTCATGGTATACAAGCACTAGAAATGTCATTCTGATAGCATCGATTTGTTTCAGTCATCAAGGCACACTTTGCTATGTTTATAATCTTATAACTTTATCCTTCATTCAGTTACAAAGACTATCACTAAACAATATTCTATCTGTAATAAATTAAAATATAGGTAAAACAGTCCAATGTAAGAGATTTACCAAAAGAAATCACAAAAGTATCGAGAAAAAAATATCTAAAACAAAATATGTAATATTTTTATTCGTTAGTGTATTCTTACGCTTTATAGAACTGTAAGAAGAAGGATGTTCGAAATTTTAATTGTTCATATTCATTCCAAAGGCGGGTAAAACTGATTATACCCAAGCTAAGGCATTCCGCCCTATTACTCTAAGATCATTCCTATTAAAGGCAATGGAGAGACTGATCGACATAGACTTAAGAGATGGCCCACTGAAGGCCCATCCCTTACACTATCGTCAACACGCCTACCTAGTCACAAGAATATATGGTGCTATGGCCCGTGAGGAACACGCCCTGGGGGTATTTATGAACATCGAAGGGGCATTTGATAACACGTCCGTTGAGTCTATCTGCTCAGCTGCGGAGAAGCATGGAGTCAATCCAACATTGGTCCGGTGGATTGAAGCCATGCTATCTACGCGTGCAATAAAGGCGCAACATAACGGATGCGTTGTATAAACCACCTCTACAAAAGGCTGTCCATAAGAAGGTGTCCTATATCCGCTTCTGTAGTGCCTTGTAGTCGATGAGCTCTTGGAGGAACTGGAAGAGGCTCGGTTTTATGCCCAAACCTATGCCGATGACTTGGCTGGCGTCACCCTCGGGCGGTCCTTGGGGACGCTGTGCGAGCTGCAAAACACGCTGCTCAGCATAGTGGATTGCTGGTGTCGCACGGAGGCGCTCAAGGTAAACTCTGACAAAACGAAAATTGTTCTGTTTACAAAGGAACGCAAGCTGGGCAAACTGGCAGAAATTCGTTTCTCTGACAAAGTCCTGCAATTTAAAGGGTTGGTGAAGTTTCTGGGAGTAATCCTAAATTCTAAGCTGACCTGGCGCGAACACCTCGAATATCGAGTGAGGAAGGCCTCTGCGTCATTTTGGGCTTGCAGACGAGCTTTCAGCAACACATGGGGATTACACCCAAAGATTCTTTATTGGATCTATACCGCTGTGATCAGACCTATGATTACCTATGCTGCGGTAGTGTCTAGTGTGGTGGTAGCGAACAAGGCCTGGTATTTCCCAGCGTCCCTGGACCGACTGCAGCGGCTTGCATGCGTGGGCATATTGAGCGGTATGAGGTCGAGTCCAACGAGAGCCCTTGAAGCTATCGCCGGATTACCACCTCTACACTTATACATAAAAACTGAGGTCATGAGAACGGCATATAGGTTACAGGCGTAGGCCTCTGGACCAAAACGCACTACTTTCGTGGACACGTCATCGATTTCAAGTGAGGCAATATTTAAATGCCCCATACTGGAAATGAAGCAAGATATCATGATCCCAGCTATATGTCTCACTTCTCCCAAAATCCTCATCCCGGATAGAGGAGATTGGAGTAGCGAAACTCTCACCTTATTGCCACCAGACGGGCTCGTATGGTTCACAGATGGGTCCAAGGTTGGTCAGGCCTCTGGGGCGGGGGTGAACCTAAAAAGGCCAAAGACCACTATCTCAGTGACTCTAGCCGCTTACTGCACGGTTTTTCAGGCGGAGGTCTACGCAATATTGATTTGGAAAACCTGGGAAGAAACTAAGTAAATAGGCGCATATATATTTGCGTAGACAGCAGGTTGGCTCTGGGAGTTCTCAGATCACCCAGAGTCACATCAAGGCTTGTCAAAGAATGTCCCTTCTGGGTCAACTGAATGAAGAGTGGTCTGAACTGTGGCGAGCATCACCACGCATGAGGCAGGCCAAGCTCTTCATCAAAGAGCCAGTGCCTAGGCTCTCAAAAGAACTCCTTACTCTGAGCAGAAAAGGACATCATAGAGATGACTGGAATCCTAACCGGTCACTGTCGTCTTAACAAACACCTACACAATATGGGCATCACAGTTGATCCGATATGTAGGAAATGCAGAAAGGCGGAAGAAACTGCCCCTCACATCCTGTTGGAATGCCCGGCATTAGCATCCCTAAGGCACCGACACTTCGGAGAATCAAAACTGCTCCCAGGAGAACTTATGGAAGCACTGTCAATATTCAGGGTTTCTGGCGAGCAACAAACCTGCTACGATAGGCTTCTGACCACGGGGCGCTCAATGGGCCCAACTAAGTGGCCTAAGTGCATTTGGGGGCTAACCCCCTCCCCTCAATTGATGATGATGATGAATATGTTATTATGGATATTATTTATTGACTAATTATTATCTCATATAATAAATTGTTTGAATCCAGTAAGTGAAGATAATCCTTTGATTTTCTCATTTGCATTTATTCCTTAGATATAATTTTCCTTTATTACTTCAGTTCTGACAAATATTTTTTAGAGTAAGCGGAATTTGTGCTTGGTGACATGCAAACATTACGTATGTTGTTTTTCTTTCTATTCATTAAAATCATTACAGTACATTAACAGTTATGTTTTTAGTTTATATACGAATTGAATAAATATACTGTTACTTGAAGATGAACTGCAAATAAAGGGGAAACAAAGTTTTTTGGTGAAATATTACCGAAATGGGTTAGGAGAATCAAATGCAGTATTTCACCATTCATTATTGACGTGACAACGTCTTATAATTCGATGGAGCCGGCTGCACGCACGAGAAAACATGACTCATGCGGCGTTACCTCGCTCTGAGGCGTTCCATTTAAGCATGCGGCATTACCTCACTCTGAGACGTTCCATTTAACGCTTGAAGTGCAAGCGAGAGCGTCTCCTACTTGAGTGAGCGATGCGTCCGCGTGGACAGCTGCTATACAATATTTCGTCAAGTATGAAGTGCAGTGAAAAGTGAATGTGGTGTCAATTGTTTATAGCAACGATAATTGCGGCGATAAAGGTAATGATTCTTTCGATATTAAATATATGTTCAGTGATATATTGTCGAATATTCGTGCTTTCATCATTAAAATAAATAGCATCGGTCCGCTAGTGCAGCGATTGTAGGTTATGCTATAATTGACAAAACTATAACAATAAGTTAACAGAACTATTTCACGATGAGTAAAAATTTAATTGATTTACTATTCGATCGAAATAATTATCGAGCGTAGCTATGATTTCAAAAAATTAAAACATACATGTTAAATCTTCCACATATCATAACAACGTGTCTGAAATGACAGGTTGGACCAGCCAACCGTCAAAGGGAATAATTTTCTCCTATATCAAACACATTGAGGCGGGCTTTTTAAAAGCTAGAGTTACAAAAATTTTAATGATGTTTCCAAATTTTAAATTTTAAATTTAAGATTTATGAACAATAATTTAACACACAGTTTATTCTTATAATAAATTATTCAAAATTATTACTTTTTTACAACAAATTACAATTAAATTTGCAAAAATAATTAAGTAACTAATTGAACAAAAACTTTTATTCAGTTTACTTGCTGAAAGAAATAATGTCAATACAAAATTTATTATTATAAAATAATAAAATCAAAAATTAAATTTTAACAGTCGAGTAGAAATTTAAACAATAAATTTTATTCAAGTATTTTGTAATTTTAAAATGATTTTCTGAACGAAGAGTTTTATGAAAAAATTTTCTAAATAGTTATGACGTTGTCACGTTCAACTATCGTCAGTAAACCGACTTTACAGACAACCGATTTTTTAATGTTTTAATGAATTTTGTATTGCATTCAAAAATTACAACTACGAAACTTGATAGGTTGAAATACAAGAATATAATAAAACAAACTTGTAACAGCTTCATAATGTTCGATTCTATTGTAGACACCAAACAATAGAATATTTGAACAGTAACCTTATCAATAATTTGAAGAGATAAACGTTCACGCTAAATTGTACTCATTTTCCGGAAGGGGTTAAAGGTAAGGATAATGTTCACCGGCAGGTTCGCAAAGAGCAGAAAGCCAGGGGTTAACCAATGACAACAAACTACCCTTAAGTATGCGACGAATCAGAATCCTGCGTTCTATCGACAGTAAGCGATCGCCGGCCTTTTAACCCCGTTCAACCCTTGGAGGCGGGTTGATGTAGACCGTAAAGTTACCTGCACTTTGAGCAGATATATTCCAACTTAGCGCTGTGAAGTGTGTGCAATATTTGATAAGATACAGCGTCTGAAAATATTAAAAATGTAAGTCAGATTTATATTATCGATAAATATATTATTTTTGAAGCAATCTCTATGTTATTGTATCCGAAACTTCTCAGATGGAGATCTTTTAGTGCCTCTGTATCATCAATTGTTTTTGAAAGTTCTTTCTCATGAAAGTATGATGAAGTTTTATATAGCTTGATTACGATATAGTCTAGGAGTTAGAGCGATATGGTGGGCCTGAATGAATACACTACTGTATATTGGTGGAGAAAGGTTCAATGTACAATAGCTCACAGGAGGAATCCTGTATTGTCAGGCGTTTCTACAGCCACCTCAAATTTTGGACTTTTTTTATTGCACAAACCCATTTTCGGAGTTGTTGTACATTGGAAAGCATGTAATTCTTTTACATTTGCACCTAGTGTCAAGGTTTTTTATAGAGGCAATTTCTTGGAGCTGGTCAGTTAATTTAGTATGCTAAATGGAACGCAAGAACACAGTTTCTAATCATTTTATCGGGGCATTTCTGAGTAATCGGTCATTATTTGGCCAACATTTTTTTCTCTATACAACCCCGAGAACCTCCTCTAAAAAAATCAGAAATTTTGATATTTAACCGTTGTCGGAGTCTAAATAATTGCGTAATTTATCAAATCAGATTTATTGATATCAAAATTACTGATTTTTTTTGAGCGAGGTTTTCGGGGTTGAGGGAGGGGTTGTATTGGGAAAAAAACATTGGCACTCATGTTGGTTATTCTTTGACGCCAACTTAACGTATCTGCCACGGTGCCAAGGTATTTTGTCGCAATGCACCCGTTTTAGCCGTAAAGTGGTCAAAAAGTCCAAATCATGGCCAATTACTCGGAAATGTCCCGATAAAAAACCTTGGCATGCGTTTTTTCAACAACTGGCAACAATAACAAACATTTTCCACCAGGTTGGAAACTGTGTTCGTGCATTCCATTTAGCCTACTGAATTAACTGGCCAGCTCCAAGAAATTACCTCCATAAAAAACCTTGGAACTAGGTGAAAATGTATTAGAATTACATGATTTTCAATATACAACAACTCTGAAAAAGGGCTCGTGCAATAAAAAAGTCTAAAATTTGAGGTGTCTGAAGCTTGGAAACACCTGACAATACACCATTCGTCCTGTGAGACCTATTGTACATTGAACCTTTCTCCAGCAATATACAGTTGTGCCAAGGTGTATTCATTCACACCCATCACATATCTCTAGCTCCTAGACTAATAAAAAAATATTGAGCAGTAATTTTTGGAAAGCATTAACCGACTCACGAGATTTTATGGTTCTACCTTCATTTTTACTCCACGACAATATAATCGATCACTATTCCTCCACCAAAATTCCTACATTCGTGAATACAAAACTTCTTGGCCAGAAGGACTGGAGTACTGCCGTTTCGTCAATTATTTTATGTCGGGTTGAGTTATAAATGTATATTCAAGATACATGCAAAATAATTACAGTAACAAAGTATATTATTACCTACAACTCTACTGATTTTGGACAGCATGAATTGAACCATGAGAATTTAGCATTCTACTTCATTTTTAGTTTATAGAAAAGCAGTAGAAAATAGTTTATCCCAGCGGAAAACATACAAACATACCAACCTTTAAACATAGTATTAAAAGTGCTCAGAAGTTTAGCATTTAGCAAAGGACAGATTAATCTTTCTTTCTTCCGATGGACATTTAAACATTTCAGGATCCATTTTGCAGGAATTCTTCCAAATATCCACCTTGGCATGAAGGTGTTATGAACACGTTAAATATATCTAGGCAGTTTTGAATTCAATTCAATTTCTAAATGCATAGTCTTCGTACTTAATGATAGCAGGTATCTGATGATAGCTCTATACTCCAATTTTCTCAATTACGGTCGCCATTCTACTTAGGAATGTCAGATTGAAATAATCAGGGGTGTAAGTATACAGCGTCCATAATGAGCTATTGTATCCCCTTACAATACTTATAGTCCACCAATGAGTTTTAGCTCTTTTAAGAAAGCTAAATGTCAAAATTTTCTACATGGTTATGTAGGTTCCGAAAAGTATGAGAAAAGAACTGTCTAGTCTAGGACGAATCTACAAATTGACCAAAAGTGAACATTACAAGGTAGCGTAAAATCAGTACAGAAGTACAATATAAAAAAACTGCTGCTTTATACTAAAAGAGGGTTCAAGACGATTTTCTATCCCGTTCAGACAACGTTCCTAGGGATTGCTGGAATTTAATCAACATTGAGAGATATACTCCTAAAGATAAGAGGCCGCTGAATATATCATCTGAAATATTCAATACATTTTTCATTTCTGTGGCCGATAATGTTGCGAGCAATCTGCCAATCTCTAAATGTGAAAGCTCAGAGTTTTTACACAAATTAAGTAAACCCACTTTCTCCTCCTTTTTAGCTCCAGTCACACTGTCAGAGTTGAAGCGTGCTGTATCTAGTTTAAAAAAACCCAAATCTTCGGATACTTATGTCAATAGTAAAATACTGAAGGAGAATGTTGATGTGCTGTACCTCTTCTAAACCTCGTTAACAAATGGCTTTTGAGGCGGTATTTTTCCAGATTCATTTAAAGTTTCTGTTGTGACACCAACTTTCAAGAAGGGTGATCGCAATTCAGTTAGTACAGACCTATCTTATTTATACCAATATATGGCAAAATATTTGAAATAATTATTAAAGACAGACTTCCAAATTACTTTGAAAGTAATAGCTTATTCTCCAATTCTCAATATGGCTTCAGAAAACACCGGTCTAATTCTAAAGCTATATGGTCAGTTGATAATGTAGTCGACTGTCTTGCGAATGGCTTACTTGTTGGCTTAACTTGTGTGATCTCAGAAAGGCCTTCGACTGTGTCTCCTATGAAATTCTGCTGCAGAAATTGGAATTCTATGAAGTGAGAGGCAAACATCGTGACATACCACCTCGATAGGAGTCAATACGTTTAAACCAACAACACAAAGTCAATTGTAGAAATTACTAAGCATGGTGTCCCTCAGGGCACAGTTCTGGGCCACTCCTTTTTATTATTTATATCAATGACCTACCTCTCTCCATTGAATCCAGTAAATGCATATTATTTGCTGATGACTCAACAGCCCAATGCTACAGTAATACTAGTAAAGAACTCACGGTTAAACTCAAAAATACTGAAAACAACTCTGAGAAGTGGTTTACAAGTAACAAATCAAAGCTAAATCATGTCACAACCCAACATTTAACCATTTCTTCAAATCATAAACTCAATAACAACTATAGTATTAAACTATTTAGGTATAACTATCGACGACTGTCTGAATTGGTGCTCTCATGTCACACCCCTAAGATCCAAACTATGTACAGTAACTTATATACCGGGTTATCAAAAATTATCTTGGTCAAGGGTGGTTGTGGAATCTAAAACGTGTGTCTTACTTTACGTTATCAAAACTTGTGTCAAATTAATTAATTTGAAGTTTCTAAAAGTGAGAAATTTCGCAATTTTATACGAATGTTATAACACTCAGAAGTCTCTAGCGCTTTAGACTCCGAGATTTTTACGTGGCCTATCGAAATCAGAAGGTTCGAATTGTATAAAAACACAATTGCATGAACGCCAGACGTCCTATGTAATTAGCTACGAACGTAATCATTTTGACATATGCCTCGAGGAGCTCGCTACGCGTCAGTTAGAGTTTATACTTTTTACCTCGATCTTTTTAATTCGGGACCGTTTTATGCCCCGTGCGGCCAGCGCCAGTTGTAATAAAGTGTTTTCGGCTATAGGCCTCTAGCTTTTAACCGCTTTTGGGTATATTTTAGTAGCTAGAAAATTCCCTTTGGTACGTCGCACGTTAGATGCGCGTAGCTGAGACCTGAGAGTACCTGTTTCTATTTTAATTAAATTTTCCTATTTAATCAACATTTTGGGGCCCGAGACTATGCTATTTAGTTGGCCCCGTTCATAAACTAACGACATGGAGCGAAAACCGCATGCGAAAAGTCCTCGTAAAGACGTTCTATGTTCCGAAGATTTGCACTTTTCTAACTCGCGAGCTACGCGCTCCTCACGTGAACGTCATTCGATTTATCGAAAATTAACCAATTTAAAACAGTTTTCGACCCCGTTTGTGGCTATTGCGACCTTGTAAAAGGTTCAAAGTTAACATTTCGTTTTACATTCCACAACCACCCTTGACCAAGAAAATTTTTAATTTATAGTTCATTATTGTTTTACAACTGAAATAAATAGGTATGAAATTTGTAGGTTATTGATGATGTCAGTATGACAGTGACATAATTATTTCAAACGTAAAGTAAGACACACGTTTTAGATTCCACAACCACCCTTGACCAAGATAATTTTGATATCCCGGTACTAAGAAATCTTTGCGATTCATTATCTACCAATACTTTAATTTCTGCTTATTACGGATTATTTTATTCCCATCAAGCATATGGTATTTCAATATGGGGGCATCACCGCATGCAATCAAGATGTTTAGAGCTCAAAAAATTGTCATGTGAATTATAGCGAAAGTTGGGAGAAGAGAACATTGCAGACCTTTGTTCCTGAAATACGGCATTATGTCTTTTCCCTCTCTGCATATCTATATGACTTTTTTAGATATTCATTCTCACTTAACGCGTTCACGCAATAATATCAGGGTGCCAAGATTTAGGCTTAGCAAATCTATTATCAACTACTCTAAACTAAAATTTTATAATAAACTAGCAACTACATCGAAACTCGTCCCATTTGTATCTTTGTTTTTTCTGATTCATTGTAGAATTTACACATCCCATCGTTCAGTAAGCCAATTTTACTCATTAGGCCATTGTGTTTACAGTGTCTCGTCACGAATCCTGTTATCATTCTTTTTCCTGCTTAACTTTATACTTTCCAAAACATTCGTTTTCCTCCTTTTCTAGGTGGATTTTGAATTATCTATGTCCCGGAAGAAAAATCCAGTACTTTGGACTGAGTTCTGTTTCTTCTGTTCTGAGAATTCCCTATGTAGTGTGCTTGCCCATACCCCAGAAGGGTCCCGGTCCTATTATGGCGTTTTAGCTCCTTTGAGTGCAAGGGCGTCAGCCTGATTATTTCCCTCAATTGCTGTATGTCCTGGGGCCCAGTGAAGGGTGATTCTGTTCTGCACTGCTAAGATGTTCATCCTAAGTTGCAGTTAAAAACCATCTTTGAGCTGATGATGTTTGAGTTCAGAGATTTTATAGCTGCTCAACTCTCGAACATGATGGATATGTCCTGTTATTTGTATCCTTTGTTCAGAGAACTGTTCACATCTTTTAATTACATGGACTTCCACTAGAAAGATACTGGTGTATTTGTCTATGAACTTTAGCCCCCGTTCTTCCAGCTGTTCTTGATCTAACGGTATACCAACAGATTGGTCCGTTCTTAACAGGGTGAGTGTTCCTCCGTCTCCACTCTTCTTTGTCTCCAAGGTGGGTATGGAAGTTCTGTGTGAACCCGAACACCTCAACCATGTGATATATTGATGCCATGAGTATTGAATGTTTCTTCTTCAGAAAGACGGTATCCTTCCTCCGAACTGTTATTGCAATGTCATTGCATTGTAACCTTTTAATTTGGCGAAGTAAAATTATATAAGGTTTTGAGTTATTATATACAGCTTAAGCTAACAAGATACCAATCTATACTTCATATAGTAGGTATCCACATCATCTTGGTCTTCAACCTGACATGAAAACATTAAATTCCCCTCCCGGGAACATCTAACCTGTTGTTGTAATTTTTGTACTGGACAATATTTTAGTTTATTTGAAGGTACGTTTGAAGTGTTGTTCTTCTGACATTAGATCTAAAGAAGATTGAAATTTCAGGAGTCTCTTCAAAATCCAACAAAATATAGAGTTGCTCTTTATTAGTCAAAACATGACGATGTCTTATTTTTCTTTCTTCAAGGTTCTATTTATTCTAAATTGTTGGCGAATTCTATCGAAGACCTTTTCTTCTGGGCGTCGCCTTAATGAATATTTAGTTATATAATCCCTAAGAGCCAGGGTCCAATTTTTATTGTTTGATATATAACATTCTAACATGTCAATCTTTTCCTCTATGGTATTAACAAAGCGAATAAACTGGATAAAAAAATGTAACTATGACAAATAGTGAAATTCTGTAGTACGGATTGTTTTTAAACGCCGTGATGGCCAACTTAAGAGCCATATAGCAGACTATAGCATTTTACAATAGAACAGAAAAATGTTATATTAACAGCTTAACAGAAGCTCGCTCTCATTTTAAATTCTAAATAAGATATCTCCGAAATGTTATTATTTTTAGGTCATAGTCATAACACTTGGCCGTCACTTGTTATTTGATGAAGTCAAATACTCAATATTTTTTCAAGACAAATATGGAAGATAACTGTTATCAAAATATTGCCAAAGATCAAGCTGCTGATTGTTATTGTTCTTGTTATAGTTAAAAGAGTATACATGAACTCACTACTATTCGAATTGTTGAATTTCATAATTATCGGATGAAAATTAAGGAAACTACAGGAAGTCTAGTATGCCATGGAATAGCGGTCGAACGGTTGATCATAAGAAGCTGTGCATAGGTTTTTCAAATTCTTTGGAAAATTTCCAGTCTATGTGTGTATGTTGTAACTTGCTTTACAACTTCTCTACAAGCAAAATTTGGAAATACAGTAAGCTTGGTATTTCACAAACCTTGATGTTGAGTTACATTTAACATAATTTCTTCGCTATTACATGTGCGATGTAAAAAAATTGTATACTATTGTAAAGCTTGATCTTTCATCTTTGGCGATATTTTGATAACAGTTATCTTCCGTATTTGTGTTATAAAAAGATTGAGTATTTGACGTTTGAATTTCCACGACTTCATCGAATAACAGGTGACACCCAAATGTTATGACCTAAAAATAATAAAAATGATAACATTTCGGTGATAAATCTAGTATCATATGAAAGGTTATTTATTGCTCTTCCATTAGCAATAATTTTATTTTGTCTACATTTGTTTTTGTTTGAAGGAAGAGCTCAATTGCATGGAAATGTGATATTTTCATAAAAAAAAATTAGAAAATAGCGAATTACTTGTTAACCGTTGAAAATGGGAATATGTATTATGTAAACTTTTTTGTTGGAGATTTGATATAGAATCACATATTAAATTTATATATACCCTGTATATAAAGACAGAAATAAAAGATCAAAAATGTGAAGTATTGTCGAAATTTTGACTTCGTATTTCGTTGCTGTCATAATAATTTCTCTTGTATGCGAGAAAGAACCAATTAACTATTATATGATATTATGTAAATATGATAGGATCACCGAAATTGTCATAAGGTATCAGTACAAGAAAATTGTATGATTCGTTTTGAAGATAGAACATTCATATATGGGATGTAAACACCTGTGCATCAAAATGTCACAATTTCATACTTCGTAATCAAATCTTTACATGTTTTAAAAACTTTAATTTATCATAGGTTATCGTTCATCAAATGAGCAGCACAATTGCATGTTTCGTCCTTTACAGATGTAATCGTATGGGCATATGTAGTGGTTATTCTAAGCAAGCCATGGCTGCCAATCACCCATGTATCTTAGGACAAAAAATTCAATTCTGAATTAACACGGAGGAACAGCGGATCATCCAGAGCAAATATAGTAATTCTGATTGGTATTGTTCTTGTTGTAGTTGAAATAGTACCGGGATATCAAAAATTATCTTGGTCAAGGGTTGTTGTGGAATCTAAAACGTTTGTCTTTACTTTACGTTTGAAATAATTATGTCACTGTCACACTGACATCATCAATAACCTACAAATTTCATACCTATTTATTTCAGTTGTAAAACAATAATGAACTACAAATTATGAAATAATTATGTGAACTTTGAACCTTTTCAGAGGTCGTGATAGCCACAATCCGGGTCAAAAACTGTTTTGAAATAGTTCATTTTCCGTAAATCGAATGACGTTCACGTGAGAAGCCCGTAGCACGCGAGTTAGAAAAGTGCAAACTGATTGTACCTAATACGGCTTTACGACGACTTTTCGCGTGCCGTTTTCGCTCCACGTAGTTAGATTTAGTATCGGACCGTGCCCGACGGCCCTTCTTTCTTCGATAAATGTCCATTAAATAGGAAAATTTGATTAAAACAGTTTGAGCTATTCTCAGATCTCAGCTACGCTCGTCTAACGTGCGACGTACCAAAGGGGATTTTCTCGTGACTAAAATATACACGAGGCGGGTAAAAGCTAGCAGCCCATAGCCGAAAACACTTTATCACAACTAGCGCCGCCCGCACAGGGCACGAAACGGCACCAAATTAACAAGACCTAGGTAAATGTATAAACTTTAACTTATGCGCAGCGAGCTCTTCGAGGCATATGTCAAAATGATTTCGTTCGTAGCTAATTACATAGGACATCTGGCGTTCATGCAATTATGTTTTTAGATAATTCGAATTCCGATAGGCCACGTGAAAATCCCGGAGTCCAAAGAGCTAAAGACTTCTGAGTGGTACAATATTCGTATAAAATTAAGAAATTTCGCACTTTTAGGAAACTTTAAACTAATTATGACATAATTATTTCAAACGTAAAGTAAAGACACACGTTTTAGATTCCACAACCACCCTTGACCAAGATAATTTTTGATATCCCGGTATAAATACACTCACTACTATTCGAACTGTTGATCATAGGAAGCTGTGGAGAGGTTTTCCAAATTCTTTGGACAATTTTCAGTCTATGTGTGTATGTTGTAACTTGCTTTACAACTTCTCTACAAGAAAAATTTGGAATTACAGTAAACTTGGAATTTCAAAAACCTTGATGTTGAGTTACATTTAATACAATTTCTTCGCTATTGCATGTGCGACGAAAATTATTTTTATACTATTTTTGATAACAGTTATCTTCCGTATTTGTGTTGAAAAAATATTGAGTATCTGACGTTTGAATTTTCACAACTTCATCAAATAATAGGTGACACCCAAATGTAATGACCTAAAAATAATAAAAATAATAACATTTTGGTGATAAATATGGAATATATATGAACGCTTATTCATTGCTCTTCCATTAGCAATGATTTTATTTTGTCTACATTCGTTGTTGATTGAAGGAAAAGGTCAATTGCATGGAAATGGGATATTTTAATAAAAAAAAAATAGCGAATTACTTGTTAACCGTTGAAAATCGGAATATGAATTATACAAACTTTTTTGTTGGAAATATGATGTATTAATTTTTTTTACATATATCCTGATGCACCCTGTATATAAAGATAAAAATACAAATAGGTTTTCAGGAGATCAAAAATGTGAAGTATTTTCGAAATTTTGATTTCGTATTTCGTTCATAATAATTTCTCTTGTATGCGAGAAAGAATCAATACTATGATATTATGTAAATATGATAGGATCACCAAAATTGTCATAAGGTATACTATAAGAAAATTATACGGTTCGTTTTGAAGATTAAATATTTCATATATTACTGATATGGGATGTAAACACCTGTGCATCAAAATGTCACAATTTCACACCCCATAATTAAATCTTTACGTGTTTCAAAAACCTTTAATTTATCATAGGTTATCGTTCATCAAATGAGCAGCACAATTGCATGTTTCGTCCTTTACAGATGTAATCGTATATATGCCCTGCTTTCATGTCACGTGTCCCGATTTCGAGGGTGAATGCCTTCATTTACAGACAATCTGGCAGTAGCGACATATTGCGTAATTTGTACCTATATAATATAATTAGAGTAGCCAGTCGGGGGGTTCCAGTATTTTACCGCAAGTGAACAGACAGGTGTTAAAGCTAAATTTACCCCATGGGGTTGGGACTGACTTCTAGCTTTACCTGTACATGTGGATATGCACCCTTTCCATTGTTATATTCAGTTTAATATGCAATATTTAAATTATATACTTCACTAGTTGAGGTTGCTCAATGTTTTTTCTGTTTAACTTCGAGTAATTAAATATAAAAGTCAGCAGTGTGGAAGTTCCGTGAAGTGAATCGTTTTTTTAACTACGAAATTTCTGAATATATAAGTAAAAAATACATGCAAAAAGATACACGTAAAGACAGGAGCTTACAAATTGGCAATGATGGATTTTCCTTGATATTTTTTAATTTGATCTTTCAAATACATAATTATGTCATTTTTTAGATCCATTACCTTCAAATTTAAATGGAATATGAACACTTTTAAGTTACCAAAACATTCTTTTTTTATATAATTCTTTTTCTTTTGTGATATTATCTCCAAGCGGCAATTTAGGTTAATAGATTAGTTATATTTATGCAATAACAATAACTGTAGATAGGTAATTTATTGAGAAAAAGTAATACCAAAATTGTCTACCTGCTCGATGTCTGGGCTAAATTTCGTGTTTTAATCAACTCTTGTTATTAAAGAATTTTGGGGGCAATTTGGTACCGTCTATTAAAACATTGTACTATTCAGGTTGACATTTATATTTGTAATTTGGTTTATTGCCCTCTATAATAATGTCACTGTATGACGAAACAATTGACAGCAATTAAACTTAGCAGATCGTAAAAATTTTAATTTGTATTTCATTTCATTGTCTTACGTATTTAAAAAATAATTCAAATCAAGAAAAGCCCGAATCCATAGAGATGTTAACAAAGTTATTAATTATCTATTTGATCATTCAAAACTACATAACTATTCTCTTCAATATGTTCCCAAATTTCCACTGATTCTATGATATATTCAATTTACTTGCAACAAGTGATTTCTCAAGTGTTCTACGGGAGGTACACGAGGAATACAGCCTTGCTAGTATATGTCATACAAGGCTAACATACGAGGGTAAGGTGAAAAGTCCCTGAAACATAAAACAGATGGCGTCACAATCGAAAATCCCATGTGACATTTGTGATGTACCATCTTTAACTAGAACGCATTCAAATTTTCAGACTGATATGTCATTCAGTTCTGTTTTGACACCCATCGAAAGCAAGCAACCTTGATGATTTTTGTAAACATGGAAAAAAGTGAATTTCGCGTCTTGATTGAACATTATTTCTTGCTTGAAAAAAACATTACACACACCAAAGCTACGCTTGTCAAACACCATCGATTGGAACGATTCACAAGTGGCTTACTGATTTTAGTTGTGGTAGCATGACCATAGAGGACGCCGAACGTTTTGGTCGTCCAATTGAGGTAACAACTCCAGAAGTAGTCGATAAAATTCATGGTATGATATTGGACCATCGGCGAGTTAAATTGCACGAGATTGGTGAGGATATGGGCATTTCAACCGAATGGGCACGGAACATTTAGCATAAATTTCTGAATATGAGAAAGCTATCTACCAGATGGGTGCATTTGCTCTCTGTTGACAACAAGCGAGACCATGTGACAACTTCAAAGCAACGTTTGGGATGCTCAAACGAGACAAGAAGGACTTTTTGCGCCGTTTGTTGATTTTTTATACATCTGAAGATAAGTGTTCAATTCAAGTCGATTTTTCTTTGTTGAAGCATCACAATTTTGTTGTTTCTATGCAGAATGTCTAGTCAAGCTTGTTTTTTCAATTGCAATTTGGTACACAATCTTCCAAATGGGGCAATGCGTACCTAAGTAGTGCGGGGTGGAACCAGCAGATGCTGAAATATTCACTTTAGAGTTATGTGTTTAACCTGATAGTATTTATACATGTTTATAATTAATAATAGAAGATTGAGAAACCGTAAATTTTTCTAATTTTTTTTCGCTTACTAAATAGTTTGAAGATCTCGAAATAACAATCATTTAGAGAGGATTATTTGAACACCACAGCTGCTCGATCCTCCGATTGAAGCAAGATGCGGAAGCGCCTGCTGTAAGGTTTCATACACCAGAAGTCCTCATAACCTAGAGGACAAGGATTCCGGACTACTTCCGCCGGGGAGAATCGAGCGGTTCACGGACGTGTCGAAGACTGGAGAGTCTAGCAGAGCCGGAGTCTACTCGTGCACACCTAGGGTGGAACTTTCAGTCTCTCTAGGTGCTCACCTAACCGTTTTCCAGGCCGAGGTCTGTGCAATGCAGGCCTGTGCCATGGAGAACCTTAGACGAAACTACCGAGGTAGACCGATTTATATCTGCACTAACAGCCAAGCGGCCCTGGGCTCGCTCACGTCCATAGAGTGACTTCTAGACTTGTTTTAGAGTGCAGGGAAAACCTGGCGGAATTATTCAGGAGAAACGAACTTCAGCTAGTATAGGTACCCGTCAACTCTGATGTGAAAGGAAACTAAGTTGCCGATGAGTTGGCAACCCTGGCCCCTGTCCAACAATCGGAATTTCATCGACCACCGGGCTACACGCCATTAGAGAGCTACTGGATATACAGTGGCCCTCAGAAGAGGCATAAAAATGGTGACAGGTCTTCTCTCATGACTCTGTCATCGGAATACACTTGATGGCCATTGTGGATTATTCAGGTTGTAGAAGATGCGGAGAGGCGGACGAAACTGTTCCTAATGGAATTTCCAGAACTGGCTTCTCTTAGACTACAACACCTAGGCAGCCTGAGACCATAGAAGGCATCAGTCCATGCAGAACTCTATCCTTCGTCGCTGCCTTAGGACTGCTGGACTGAGTCTTGCATCAAGGAGCGCATAATTGACCCAATCTATCTGCCTATGTGCTCTGGACTTGCCCGCCCTCGTTTTGATTGATTGACCACTACATATATTATCGTTATAAATATTTTCATTATTTAGAATCTATGAACAATAATTTCTTAAATTGCAAACTATGCCCCTACCTCATTTATGTTGTATGCATTTGCAAAGCCATTCTGAAGATGTCACTATGTTTTATTCGCATTTTTCTATCGAAGACTATATCTTAGTCTGAATGGCCGAATCAAAGTATGATTTCCGTTCTTTTGTTTTTGTCAACGGAACAAGGCAGGCCTTGATGCCATTAAACTAGCTAAAAGAATATACTTAGGTAACTAGTGGGAAATATATCAACTAAGTGGAATCAATATCATGAAAACAATAAACTACTCCCTCTCTGTAGAAACGGCGCCTTTTACTATAACAAATGATAAATAAACATCAGTTTCAGCGATATGACGTCGGGACCGACAGGTTGAAATGTCTGTCCTGAAATATAGACAGTGGGTCATTGGATGAGTCATCCAGAAGTATTCTATGAACGTTCCAATAACACCAAATAGATATTAAGTTATGTATTTATTGAAATATTTAAAAAAATTTATTCAAAGCTGCACATTAAAATAACCAAGTTATTGTAAGCATTCACCATATATTATTCTGTGGCAATTTAAATTCATGTCACAATGCCCTGAGGTTGTGTGTATAACAAAACTTGTGATTTATCGCTTATTGGACGAGCTATAGCATTTTCAGCAAAAAAAAACCAAGTATTTAGTTGTGCATATTATTAGTTTAGAATCATATTCTACGAAATTTTCATAAATTGTACGAAGTTTTTTGATGTTCCTAGCAAATTCCAGGAGGAAATTCGAATTTAATAGCCTATATGATATATCCATTGTGAAATTCTAGACAAAACAATATGGATTTAATGGTGTAAAGTTTGTAACAGATGCCAGCCTCTCACACAATTAAATGTAACTTCAAATTCAAATATGTGAGGCGCTATTTTTTTCACCCTCCGGATCAGAAGTATTATAAATTCAAATTTTTAAACCTCCGATAATGATATATTGAATCAATCAATGTGGTTATAACGTTTTGAAGTGACAAGTTTAAAAAATAATTATTCTTGGATGACGCGGAAGTTTCGCAAAATAATGCACCCACAAATTTGCATATATAGAATAACGATTGCTTGGAAACCTTTTGTGTCATTTTTAGAATATATTTCAAGAGTTTCGAAGTATGCTTTATAATGATTTACTGGTCTTATCTGCTTTCATAGAAGAAACTGGATTTTGCAAAAGAACGTAATGGATTATGAATATAAAAATAAACAAACCGAGAAATTTAAAGGAACGGGAATGGGGATAAATTTTGAATTCTCTCCATAAATTTTTCACCTCAAAAATCTAAACGGGATCTTTTAAGAGAAAAAGTTAACTATTGGCCTAGTTAATTTGAATTTGTTTCTGCTATTTCGGACCCTGTTTGAAAACATTTTTACTTTTTTTTTTTTTGCATTTAATAAAGAAGCAAAATCACAAAGTATGTGTTTTCAATCACGTATGTTCTCCCCACGAACCATTATGACTACGGTTATCCGTTTTGCCATACTTCTGATGAACTTGTAGATAATTTCTTGATCCAAATTCTCCTAAAATTCGATTAGAGCAGTTTTTACTTTACTTACTTTTACTGTAGTTTGTACAGGTGGAAATCATTGACCTAAGTCGTCTGCCTAGCACGTCTTAGATGTGTTCAATCAGATATAGGTCCGGGGAACAATTCATTTTCGGTATTTGCACTTGTCTTAAAAAGTTAATTTTACAACGAGCGAGGTACGCGAGCGTTGCTTTGTCTCTTGCATTAAGAGAAAATTTGGTAGATATAATTATGAGGCAAAAAGTATCACATGATCTTGCAGAACATCATCGATCACCACCAACTCTCTAGGCGACTTGTACAGTCTTTGTCCACCATCAATCGAATTTACCTATTCATGTTAGTCAAGTTAAATTCTTTGTAGCATCTTAATGGTTTCATGAAATCTACAGTCAATTTTAATTATTAGATAATTTTAAACTATAACTTAAACTTTATACAGAACAATAAATTGTTACCTTAGCGGACGCACACTGGGTCGGCCTCACAAAATACACCTCTGGATAGAAAAAGCCAGAGGGATATCTATAAACGTAAGTGTAACGTCATCAAAGAAAGGCCATGAGTAGATAGGTAGCTTACGACAGTACCGTTGAGTCTTAATAGCGCTTGGCCGGTATGAGTGTGACAGATGAAAAATATTAGAATTTAACAGTTTCACCTATATCTTGTCGAAAATAGTCTGTTGCATCTCTGTTCCTTATGCTTTCTTGTATGATTGAAACGTATTTTCACCTTAAATACGGGTATATATTAGTATTATTACTAAATAAAATACTTTGCAAAATGGCTTCCTAAATGAATGTGTTAGTGATGAAAATTCAAATTTTCATATCGGAACAGATACTGCAGACGACTTGCAAAGAATTGTATATTCTGAAGATACTATGTTTTCATCCTCATTTTTACATGCAATTAATCCATACGCATATAAGTTTTTGATGAAATGTATTTAATTTTTCGTATCCAACAACTATAAAGACAGTTTGTGATTCATACTCCAGCGATTCGGTAGTGGAAGAAAGATAAATATTCCCACAATCAATTTAATTTCTTCAATAAAAATGAAAATAGCATGATACTTTTATTTGATGAGATCCATATCATTATAGAGCCGGAAACATTGTTGGTACCACTTGCAACAACAACATTTGTGTTTATAATTGTTAGTGTTAATTCAAAATTCAAAGAAGTTATCCATAATTGTCCTGTAACAAAGAAAAATCAGGGATTATTGTTTATGTTTATAAAGTCAATCATTTTGAATACGCCTATAAGTTTTTAATGAAATGTATTTATTTTGCCATATTCAACAACTATAAAGACAGTTTGTAATTCATACTTATGCGATACGGTAGTTGAAGAAAGACAAACTTCCCTTACATACTCATACAATCAAATTAATTTTTCAAATAAAAATGAAAATAACGTATAATACTTTTATTTGATGACATCCATTTTGAGCCATTTTTGGATTATAATGCCGAAAATATTTTTGGTACCACTTGCAACAACAATATTTGTGTTTATAATTGTTAGTGTTAATTCTAAATTCAAAGAAGTTATCCATAGTTATCCTATATCAAAAAAAAATCAGGAATTATTGTTTATGTTTATAAAGTCAATCATTTTGAATACGCCTGTAAGTTTTTAATGAAATGTATTTATTTTGCCATATTCAACAACTATAAAGACAGTTTGTAATTCATACTTATGCGATACGGTAGTTGAAGAAAGACAAACTTTCCTTACATACTCTCACAATCAATTTAATTTTTCAAATAAAAATGAAAATAACGTACTTTTATTTGATGACATCCATTTTGAGCCATTTTTGGATTATAATGCCGGAAATATTGTTGGTACCACTTGGAACAACAATATTTGTGTTTATAATTGTTAGTGTTAATTCAAAGTTCAAAGAGTTGTCCTGTATCAAAAAAAAATTACGAATTATTGTTTATGTTTATAAGGTCTCCGCTTTCGGGCGGAGTCGGAGTATATACAAATTTTATTTACTCTCCGTATACGATTTTATGTAGGTGGAAATAGACCGTTCGGAGGTATTATATATCTAATAGTATAAACAAGAATGTGAAATTTATATTTTTAGCTATTATTAATTTTCCGGGGAGATTTTTGTTGTACTAGTGTTAGAATGTGGCGTCCTTGAGCTAGGACTGATAGTGAGGCATCTTGTAGTATCACTTTTAGAAGAAAACATTTACCTCCCGATGCTAAACAAATAACTAGAAATGTATATCCATCTTTGCTAAAAAGAGATTTTATTTGAAATGATGCTTTAGCCGAAACGTCTACTTTAACAAGTACTTCTTTATCTTCGATAAAGGATATAGTACTAAAGCATATTATTCCTAAAAAAAGCGACATGTCTATGGCACACGATTGATAAAAGACAAACCTTAATAGAATCTCAACGTTTACGGAAATTTTTTTCTCATAAAAGACTAAGGCCTTTCCAAACTGTGAAAATATTGGTATATTCCTGGGAAAAAAATTCCGACGACGTCATTACGGCCATTTTTGAACTCAATTTGTTTCTCTTTCAGCTGAAAATTTACCTCAAGCATGAAATTTGCGAACCTAGGTTGAGAATTTAATTATCTTTATTACTTTTGTCATAGTATGCCTTGGACGTCAACTTTGGATCACCCATTACATGATCGGAGACTACAACATTCGATGCATAATTCATTTGTTTAGTCCATAGAATAATTACTTTTTAAATTACAGAAATTGTCAGATGGAAGAATCAACAAGCTCAACAAAAAATGACAATTTATGTAAAGTATGTGGAGACAAAGCATCCGGAAAACATTATGGAGTCGCTAGTTGTGATGGATGTAGAGGATTTTTCAAACGAAGTATCAGGAGGTAATATTAATTCGTATATGAGATAAACTTATATCGGAAAGTTTCAAACTCTTTTGTTAAGCTTGGTCAAGTGCAATTGGTGTATGCCATGAGAAAACCATCTTCTTCAGGTACCTATTATTTGACACTAGAAACAGTTATCAAAATTTTCCAGTGACATATCTCAGAATGATTTCTCCCCTTTTTCCACCCTATTTTCTATGCCACTTGTTATTTTACCAAATTTGAGATTATTCGTTCTATTCAGACCATGATGTATCGTAGCAAAATTTTGATTAGAACTGTCGTTTCCGAAATAATTTGAGTAGAAGGCTTAGAGAAAATCTAAAATAGGCGTTTTATTAGATTGATAAGAATTATTACTCAATTATTGTCCGGGTCACAATAGCACGACTTGATGCCGACGTTTCGCCAACCATTACCATCGGCATCTCCAGGGCAGGCTTGAGGCTTGAACTGAAACTGATTCCACTGGTTTCTGTAGAGGTATTTATTGTAGAAAAAAATCCTACACGCTACACAGTTCACTGCCTTTATTCCGGTGGTTAACTCCGTTCTGGCATATGGCCCTGCCGTTGTGTGATCATTTTCGAGAATGAGTTTCCAAATTTTGGAAAGGTAATATCCAGAGTCACGGTTGAGATTATTTGGATGTTTTAGGATTGCTATCGCTTCAAGGATTTTTCGCTGTTGTAGCTTAGGTTGATTTGAAATTTTAGGCAAAGTGTATGTCTTTATGGCTTTTTGAATGTTATAATGAAAGAAATTATTCCATAATAAAACAGATGAAAGATTATTATTTTTGCCAACGGAATAAAGGAGTGAACTGCGTAGCGTGAAAGATTTTTTCCTACAATAAATACCCCTACAGAAACCATAGGATCAGTTTCAGTTCAAGTCTCAAGCGTGCCCTGAAGATTCCACCTGTAATGGTTTGCGAAACGTCGGCATGTAGTCGTGCTATTGTGACGCGAAATCCGTCCGGAAGCAAGGAATTTTCATGATTAGCTATCCGCGTAAGTCTACTATTTAAGATGTATGTATTATGTTTATTTCTCACATTTGAAAGAGGGAAACTCCCCTTTCCGTAGTGGGTAGTCATGTTTAACGGACTTCACATAAGACTTAAATGAATTCGAAAACGACTGCTCTAATCAAAATTTTGCAAGAACATCTTTTCCCAAATTGAACGAGGAATCAAAATAATCCACTGGCGTATGTAGCTAATCTACTGAACAATTTTGACGAATGTTCCTAAAGTCAAAACACGATATTTTGAATTGAACTTTGAAGCGTTTCTGAAAAAAAAAATTGCATTTTGACTCATTATTCAACACCCTCTCTACAAGGTGTTCCGCATAAGAACAGACTGAGAGTAGAGGCGTGTAGGGGAGCTCAAAATATGGTGAAGTATTTGCCTTCAAAGTGGAGTTTCAAATTTCGAAAAAGAGCATTATATCTGTAAGACTTCAACTTCATATTTCTTTAGGATATTAAAAATATATTTAAAAAAAAAATTCTTACTGATGAGGCTTGTTTCGCTCTCAGAGGTATCGGAAATATGCATAACTATGAAGAGTGTTGTGATTTAAATCCTCTTTAAATAACTCCTCGATGTTTCCAACGCTAGTTTAATATAAATGCGCTAGCATGAATTTTAATATTTAAGTTAGTTGTGCATGGACACAATAGATCTATTAGATCGCAGCGTGCAAATATTCCAAAAGCAATAGTTGTGCATCGGATCCACCAACTCTAAAGAAGGACATGGATAAATGGAG
The DNA here is from genome assembly GCA_958510875.1 of Endomychus coccineus. Lineage (NCBI taxonomy): Eukaryota > Metazoa > Arthropoda > Insecta > Coleoptera > Endomychidae > Endomychus > Endomychus coccineus. The sequence goes on from OY294069.1 coordinate 37,153,490, forward strand.
TTAGGTTAGTTCTGCATTAAGGCTACGAACTAACATTCCTTGATGTTATTCAGGTTGCAAGATGCAATAATAAATCTAAACTATTTTCAGAAATTTGGAATATGTCTGTAAAGAAAATGGGCGCTGTGTTGTAGACGTAACAAGACGAAATCAGTGTCAAGCGTGTCGATTTAAGAAATGCCTACATGTCAATATGAAACGAGATGGTAAGTGTAAGTGTATGTGATAGTTTACTATCAGGAAAGAACCCCTATTAATATTAATTATGCTAACAAACTAGGGTGGAACTCAACCTATGGAAGAAAACATCAGACAACTGTCCAAAGCGATCGAAACTATGTGAACTAAAATATGATGTAAACATTGACAATGCCCGTTTATTTATTTATCTATCTCCTTGTGCCACTCAATATAAATTTGTTGATACTTGACACTTCTGAAGAGATCGATTTGTTCCCGCAATCTCATTCTTCTGTCCTTGGTTAAGCATATATAGTGCGAGATTTAAGTAAGGAATAAATTTCAAATTGATGTTTGTTGATTTACGACTACAATCCGCAGATAGAACGATTTCTATTAGTGGAGGGTCATCTGTTTCCATAGGTGTATTTATATCTTCTTTCTATCTCAGCCAGTGAGGACACAAGGAAAGAAAGCAGACCTTATCCAGAAATTTGAAATGTATCAGTAAACAGTCCTTGTTTTTTGGAAATTATAGAACACTAATTTCACAACCCGCAGTGATAAGGAGAGGTGATTTTTAAGATTTTATCAAATGCTGCGAATGGCTTATCCGTGCTTCAATACGTGCTCTAAATCGCCTTCGCATATTTCTTCTGACTCTTCGGAATATTTGAGGTCTTTGGCGTATTGTTTCACGAGCATTGATAATGCGTTCCAATAATGTGACATCACTCGCTATGTGTGTGGAATACACCAGTTGCTTTAGATGCCCCCAGAGTTAGAAATCGCAGGGATTTAAGTCAGGTGATCGGGGTGGCCAAGAAATAGGCCCGCCTCGACCAATCCAATTTCCTTAGAATGTAACGTTTGAATAATCTGATGTCGCGATTGATGAATAATATGTGGTTTTCCATCCGCCCAGTAATGTTCATTGTGGAAATTGAAAATTCCATAAATCAGTTAAAAATCTGGTCCATATTTCGATTAATTTTGTTGGTCAAGATTGCAATGACAATACATGTTTTTTTTTAATTATTACAACATCTAGAATCACGAATTAAGCTATTAATTATTCTAAAGTTTAAATTATCCTTACTGCATCTATTGTTTCAATCATTGAGTACATTATTTATATTTATTTTTATCGAATAGCAATGCTATTCTATTCATTCTCAATGTATAAAACATATAAATTCAGAATGAGGTTATATTTCAAAAATTAATTATCCTTATTGTATCTTATGTTAGGTAGTCTCAGTAAATCGTCATTTAAGGTATATTCCATATAACAACATATTTCGAATATACTTGAAAATTATACTACTATTCTTACAAGATAGAGATTTATAATTATAGTCTGAAGTCAAATATTCAATGAAGTTGGCTTCGACATGTAAATCCATGCCATTAAAGGAAGGTTATTAAAATAATTGAAATGAGATTACACTTCGAACTTTGATATAAACCTATAGATATAAATAATATTCATGGTAACTACAGAAAATCGGAAATAGGCTTCAAAACAGTTTTATGTTGTGGCCTGAGGTTTAGCTGAGGGGGCAGGGGGTCGGTCCGGACTAGGTGCCATCATTCTAGAGGTACTAAAAATTGCATATGCTATGTTTATGTCTATTAGTGACATTTCACCATAAAAGAAAATTAATCACTCAATATAAGAGCTTTAAGTTAACAATCGGATCTGGAAATTCAAAAACAATTTCATATGTTAAAATGACCAACTTGTACCACTCCTCTCCCTTAACTGCTTTGGAGCCGATATCATCTTATTTGAACCAAGTTTGGAAATCAATCTCATCGCGATGTTCTAGGGTTAATCGTTAATTCAGGTTGATTACCTTTGTTTGGAACTTTTTTTTGACAAATAGAAACGTTGATGTTGAAAAATAGTATGTACGCAATCTTGGACAAGTTTTGGAAGTTGTTTAGAAAACACAATTACAGATCCATCACGTTTTGATATCTTGTCTTCTGGAATAATGTCACTACCATAATTCAGTTACACCAATTAATTGTAAGTAACTCCATTCAATAGTCTCGTTCACAAATTATTAAACGTCCCTTTGAGCCAGCGAAATTATAACAACAAAGTTGAGAAACTTCAACAAATAGTCTTGGACAGTGGTTACGATTTTGATCAATAATTTGAATTCTAAACAAGAAAGAAAATTGGAACGCAACCAATTAACCAAACTAGAGCCACTACCTTCAAATAGTTCAATAAAATTCAGAAGTTTCACTTACCGTCCTTCAGTAATTAATAAATTCCATAATTTGCAATACAACCCGCTTATAAATGTAAAGACAAGCTAAAAAACCGTTTAGGCAACACCTTTGATAAAGTTTCTGTTCAAAATGCTATGTGGGCCAAATAAATAATTATTTGCCCACATAAAGTGAATAATGGTGAAAAATCAACGTTAGCCGAACATATTTTAAATACAGGTCACACCATTTTTCATAGAAAGTTTATCACCCTTGAAACAGTAATGACAAATATCTAGGTGGATAACTGTGGGAATTCTAACTTCTATAAAGAAAAAAAGATAATTTGAAACAAAAAGTATAAAAAAATCAAGCAAAATTAGACCTTAGACAAGAATATAAAACGTATAGAAATGTTTCAACTAATTTAATAAAATTTTCAAAAAATGAATATCATAAACAAAAATTAAATCAGGCTGGCTGAAACTATAAAAAGACATGGGAAATAATTAATGAGGTCACATACGAAGATAAAAAACTAAATAGTAAAATCGATGAAATTTGTACCGAGGGGGCCAAAATCAGTTGTGATGAAATGAAAGCCAATGCTTTTGATTCATTTTTTGTGGAAGCTGGTATAGATATATCAAAGGAAATCAACAAAATAAATGCAAAACTGTTCCAATCCAACCTACAGAAAAAAGTACATAATGCCATCAATTTTCTTAGATCCTGTTGACAATGCTGAATGAAGTTGAAGGGATATTAGCCAATCTAAACAATAATGCTTCCCCGGAAAAGATGAAATTACTGCGAAATTACTGAAACTAATTAATAAAGATATTTGAAGCCCTATTGCACCTATATTTAACCTAGCATATCAAACTGCAGATATTCCCTGTCAGTTTAAGGAGAGTTTTGCCGTTTAAAGCGGAAAATAAGACGGATATGTCTAATTACAGACCAATTTCTTTAATAAATAATTTGGGAAAAATATTTGAAAAATTCCTGAATAATAGGTTACGTTCCATTCTTGATAAACATAAAATAATTGCTAACAAGCAATTTGAATTTCAAAAGGGTATTGGAACTGAAGAACCTCTCCAAGAACTAATATCCAATATTTTAAAAAATTTTCAAACTCACAATGAAACCATAGCGGTATTTCTAGACTAACAGAAGACCTTCGACACTGTTTCGCATGATGAATTACTGGCAAAATTGAACGGAATTGGCGTAAGGGGTAATATATTAAATCTTTTTAAATCTCATCTCTATAATAGAAACCAGAAAGTGAAGGTTGGCGATGCCATTAGTAATATTAAAACAATGAAGATGGGTGTACCCCAAGACACAATTATAGGTCCAACACTGTTTCTGATATTATTAACAAATTGTTGAATTGTAACCAACACTTCATAATTCTTTCATATGCAGATGATGCGCTCTTAATATCCTCTGCAAGGTCTTGGAATCGAGTTCGGCAAATATCGCAAGAAGCTATTAATATTGTGAAATCTTAGTTAGATATAAGCCTATTGAAGCTAAGTGTTTCAAAACTAAATACTTTGTTTTTTCGGCAACCGATACTGGTCTACAAAATAACTTAGAACCTCTAATTTTTAATGATACCAACTATATAATAAAATATCTGGGCGTTTATATAGATCAACATGGTCAACTCATGTCGATTATTTAAACAAAAAAATCAGAAGATTAATATATACATTCTATCTACTAAGGAATATTCTAAACGAGAAAATTCTGTTGATGACTTACAATAGTTTGGTTGCATCCTTATTTAGATATGGGATAAGCATTTGGGGTGCTACTTGTTATAATGTCTTAAAGTTTCTACAAATATGGTAATTTTTAGAAAAGAGAGCAGAAAAAGTGCAAATCCTCTTTTTAAATAATATATTAAACATAAAAGGCCTGTACATGCTGTCAGCAATGAAATACATTCATAACAGTGTTCATTTTTCCAAGATAAATCATTGTTACGAAACTATAGCAAATTTTGATGATCTGTTAACACATGAAAAATTTGGTAAAACTGTATGTCAGAAAAGCTTAAAATATAATGGAATAAAATTATATAACAGTTAGCCTTACAAATAAAATTGTTGTCAAAATATGAATTCGAATTTCACTTAAAAAAATTTATCATTGTAAATTACAATACTCTATCTCTATTAATGGCATGAAAAACAATATATCAGTGTTATTTTTAATAAGATCCCATTGTAATGATTAACCAGTAGATCATTTTTAATAGCTTTTGGACTAAACAGATATTTGGCTTAGGCTACATTTCACTTTTGACATTTTCAACGACATCTACAGTGTGTCCACGTTAAGGACTTATGACACTTGTAACTTTCGTATTTTTTGACGGATTTTGATAAAAACTTTTTTGTTAGGTTGGTATTCAAAATCTGCATTAAACTAGAGGTTAACTTCACTTTTCGGCTGTAATCATGGCCACCTACGACCACTTTTATTGGCTTAAATTGCAGAAAGTATTAGGGATTTGTTTAGAGGAAAACAGATAACGGACTCTTATTTAGGATAACGTTAAACTTACCTGTACCGGTTTTCATTGTTCTAAAATACAGGTTGTCCAAGAAATTAGAATGTAACTTTGATTTGGATTTTAGAAATTCGTGATGTAAATTCCTACTAGTATCTCTAAAGCTTGAATAGATCAATGAAATAATCAAGAAACATTAATTTGATTTTTCATTACACTTATTTTGATTCAAAGCATTATGAAAACAAATAAAACGTTGATCACTAGAACAAGTTCCATTTTTCCTTGCATTATATCAGTTGATTACAATTCGGTGAAAAAGCTTAGTGTGTTGTGAAAACAAAAAACGTTATCTTAGTTGAAAGCTGTCAGTCGATAGTAATTGAGGAAGCCAAATGATTCTCAATTATTTTAATGACATTCAAGTCTCAGGGATGCTAGTAGAAATTTAAATATTTCTAAAAGCCAAATCTGGAAACGTTTGAAGAAAAGCGGTACAAAACCTTTCAAGCCAAAATTTTCTTCTTGGAGCTGGATATGCTGAAGCAACTGAATTTGTAAAAAAAAAAGATACGTGTGGCACTCGGGGACTGCCGCGGTAAAGCTATTGCATAGCATTTTTTCTCAACTTATGGAATTATAATTATTTATTTTTTTAAATTTATGCAGTATTTTTTTTCTTTGATATTTTAATTCAAGTTTTTTCTTTGATATTAATTCAAGTTTCTTTTGAGCGTGGTGACCGATAAGAAAACAAATTTTTTTCTTTTATTGAATAAATGAGAAGTTAATATCGTTCAAAATATTTTTATTATCTTACAATACATGTAGGTTATTCAGGAATTTGTTATCATTGAAACTATAGGTTTATGGTAACTGAATAACTGAAATAAGAGACATAAGTTTGAGACTTGATATCCTCTAAATATCTGGAAAATACCGCGTCAATGGTGGTCCCATATTTTGTTGTGGATTCTTGTGGATCATTATTCATTTTCAAATTCAATTTTTCCGAAAGAAAAGTTGTCAACCGCTCTGATTTTTTATCAGCGAAGTTGATGTTGAAATCGCCAGCCAAGATAAGTGGAAATTTATTACCATTTGTACCAAGTATTTTCGACCCTTCTTCAGTGTACTCCAGTAAAGTGCGATGAATAAAATGCTCTACCTCGTCCAATTTTGGATTCGGAGAAATGTAAATTACTACTATGACTATGTGTAGGCCATTTCTAAGTTTGCATAAGCACGCACAAATATCTCCAACAAATGAGCGCCTAACATTAACATCGCTAACGTGTGCAATATGTATTTCAATATTCGGAGTCATAATATTAGTAACATTATTATTATTTTGGTAAATAGCTACCCCACCTTTTGGAACAGTATCTCGTTTGAATTGAACAATAGAATTGAAATTTGGTATTTCAATCGGATTATCATGCGCCATGCAAGTTTCTGTAAGAAGTAACACATTTGTTTGTCTCGTAACTGAATCTTGTAAATCGTATTTGTGACTATTTAGACTTTGGCAATTGAAAGTCATTATTGAAATGCCATTTCTATTACTAATGAAATCTAAGACACTTTGAGCTGTCGTCTGAACACTATTTAAAGGCAGTCTTTTGAATTTTTGCAACAAAGATGCAGTCGATGCAGCTTGCCTTCGATTATTATAAGACTTGAATGTAGAATTATCGTTTTTTGTCGTGATATACAATTTTTCAATATTAGTCACCCGAGAAAGCGCAACATAAACGAGTTCCTGTTATTTTTCGTTACGGAATTTCTTGATTCGGTCGCCGCGCTCAAAGCCCGCGATAAAAGCTATATGCAATATATGCAATAGCTTAATAGAAACAGGTACTCTCAGCAATAGCTTAATAGAAACGGGTACTCTCAGGTCTCTGCTACGCGCGTCTAACGTATAAACTCTAACTGACGCGTATCGAGCTCCTAGAGGCATATGTCAAAATGATTTCGTTCGTAGCTAATTACAGAGGACGTCTGGAGTTCATGCAATTATGTTTGTAGATAATTCGAACCTTCTAATTTCGATAGGCCACGTGAAAATCCCGGAGTCTAAAGCGCTAGAGTGTTATAACATTCGTATAAAATAGCGAAATTTCTCACTTTTAGAAACTTCAAATTAATTAACTAATTTGACACATGTTAGGTGTTTAGGTCTTACATTATTTTTCGTTACGGAATTTCTTGATTCGGTCGCCGCGTTCAAAGCCCGCGATAAAAGCTATATGCAATAGCTTAAAAATTAAACACGGTTGAGGCTACATTTATGACCAACGGGATTGTATCAGCACAAAATGTCAGAATGTGGAGGTAAATGTTTTCTGTGGCATTTTAAACGAAAATATTATTGGGCCATACCTTTTTATGAAAATTTAAATGCTGCTAGTTTTCTTAGATTTCTACAAAATGAGTTTACCGATGCACTGGATAGCCTTCCTCTTGTTTACCGCTACAATTTATACTTACAACTTGATGGAGCACCTATCCATAATGCTGTTAATGTGAGACAGCGATTAAATGATAATTTTCCTAATCGTTGGGTCGGACGAAGTAGTCCTCTTATTCGTTGACCACCGTGATTCCCAGACATTACGCCGCTTAATTTCTTTCTTTGGGGGACAATAAAAAAAAGTGTATGCTACAAGGCCTCAGAATCGAGAAGAACCGAGAAGTCTTCTCTTGGACACCTTGTATTTCAGAACACTGAAAATCGGTACAGCTAAGTTTAAAGTTCCTAAATAAGAACTCGTTATCTGTTTTATGTTCTCTAGCAAAATCCCTAATAATACTTTCTGAAATTTAAGCTAATAAAAGTGGTCGTAGGTGGTCATGATTACAGCCCAAAACTAAAGTAATCCTCTAATTTGATGCACTTTTTGAATATCAAACAAAAAAAAGTTTATCAAAATCCGCCAAAAATTACAAAAGTTACAAGGGTGGTAAATCCAAAACGTAGACACACTGTATATGAATAGGATTTTAGTTTAGGTTAGCTTAGTTCAGCTTTACTTACTAAGAATCATCTTTAGCTGCTTGACACAATACGAGTACGCTCAGATGCCCTTTACGAACATTTTATCACACTAATATGTATGATTCATGTAAGCAGTAATAAATAAATAAGTGATAGATAAATTTAGAAGGGATGGAAATTTACAAGCGCATGTTGAATTAAATGAATTCTGGTTTATCTCCAAGTTAGGGCAATCCCTTATACAGTCTATTAATTCCAAATAGGAGTAGTAGTAAATAGTACATTTTGATTTCTAATTTAGTTTACTCTGATGATGGCTACTTGGTAGCTGAAAGGTCATCAGTACTTTAACAGTATTTCTAGTCGATAAGGACGATTGTTTCTTATTTATATTTCACATTAGTGTCAAAAACATTTGAGTATACAATTGTAACAACATGCAGACTTTTTACTTGATTTTACCACATTTTCAGTATCAAGATGATTTTCTGGAAAAATAGTACATATATCTTTACGTTTGTATTTACAATTTTTAAGCGGAGTGTAATTAGATATTTATATTTAGCTTGTCCATCTGCGGGTATAGGTTTTAACACTTCGAGTCGAGAACCAAATTGAATCAACAAAGGCTGGTCGATTTCGTAAGCTTCCCATAATCACGTTAGGTACTGTGCGATAAAAAGTAACGGCATGGGAAAAACGTCACCTGTATCGGGTAACCGTAAAGTATAAACGTCTGTGGCCCTAATGATGATTACACAGCCACGTTGTGAATATTTCATGAAGTGACTTATGACAGGCCACAGGATTGGTAGCATTGCTCGCTTGTCACGCCTACCGTGCTAATTATCCCTAAATATCAGGCATGTGTTTAACAATTCATAATAGTATGCTCTGATGAAATGTCAACCTATTAACAATCAATCTAGCATCTTTCACCATCAAACTTCGATAGACATATAAGATCAACTTTCCACAATCCATTGTCATTTTCAACAATTATTGTTACTTGTAAGATAAGATAACATATTTTTTAAATTAATATTTTCGCTTCAGATATCATGATATCTATTCGATTATTTCACTCATTCCATTTTTAGTGAGGAAGTTTCCATAGCAACTCTCGTTTCACAGCGATGAAACATGCAAGCCGGCAAAACTTAGCAAGTTATTATTTCATCGATAATATTTTGACATTTCTCACATTCATAGATAGCTTGGGAAATGAATACCATAAAGAAAACAATCAAAGTTTAGTTAATCTATGATGAATGAATACTTATTTGTCAAATAGCGCAATACGTGTCAAAAAGTAGATTGGGGAATTCCAAAAATGAGCCTCCAAGATAGATTTGGAAATATTTCGTCGAAAAAAATACATAGTGAAATTGCCAAACTAGTGCCTTTCAACACAAGAAAAACTAGAACATCTGCATGGAACCAGTTCACGGAATTTCTTCTAAAAAGAAACTATACCTTAGATAGAGAAACGACTTCAGAAAGATTAGCAGAAATATTAGAGGATTATGCTTTCAATATGAAGAAAAAAAACGGAGAAGATTATAAAGAATCCTCTGTGAAGTCTTTATGGAATACCACGGCACAGATGATTCAAGAAAAGTTTTTCAAGGAATATGATAGAATGATCGATCCATTCCAAGGTGTAATTTTCAAATCAGCTCGTCTGGCCAGGGATTCAGAGCGCAAAATGTTGCAAACTTTACCAGAAAAAAGGAAATCAAGTTCTAAAGCTTTTTCGACCGAACAGTTTTTGAGAATGGTCAACTGTTACGATGAAGATAAGCCAGATGGGTTGCAAAAGACATTTTTCCATATATGCTCCTTCGAATTGGCTTGGAGAGGCAATGAGGCAGCTAATTGCTCAATTGATTATTTTCAAAAAGAATATGATCTTCTGGAAAACTTCACTGGTCGGGTGGAATATAACCCATTCTCCAAAACTTCCCAAGGTGGTTCGAAAAACTTATCGAATAGTAAGTGGTTAGTGAGAAATAAAGAAAACGAAGATTCATGTCCTGTTCGCTTATACCTTAAACTCATGGAAAAAAGATCGACAAATCCAAACGTAACAACTGACAGACTTTTTTTGGCTACACATCCAAATTGGGAAAGAGGAATTTGGTACAAAAACATGGCTGTAGGAATAAATTTAATATCGAAATGGACAACATCAGCAGATAATATTGGAATTAGCACAAAAAAGTTCAAAATAAAAAACCATTCCCATAGAGTATCGGCCATTTCATCATTGGCCAAAAAAGGAGTTAATGAACAAGAGTTAATCAAAATTACGGGACATTCGAGTGCACACTCCTTAAAACCATATTTACAACTAGATGCAGAACATCATTTAAAACTTATTCAAAATCTTAGAGAGGGCAATCATGAATCTGCCGCTAATCAAAATCATCACAGAACAGAATCAGAAGTATCGAATCTTTCATCAGATGGGATTCCGTCTGCTGCAATCGAAAGGAACAATTCCCAAATAATTAACTATAACAATTGTAACTTTTACAAGAATTAATTTGAACATGTTCCAATTCATTATTTCAAAACATTGTTTTTCCCATGAATCGTTATTTTCTTGACTTTCTCAAATGTGACCACATTACTATTAGACATATTTTCTCGTGAAATAGTCATGTCGAATACCACTCGAGAAGAAATTTAAGCAGGTAAAATTTCATCTCTAGTGGTTTTATATATGAATCTATTTATAATACTTGTAATAGGCTGTTCAATTTAATTTGTCTACGGTTAACCGTCAATAGATTTTGGAACATTTTTCGCGGACGCCGAAAATCCAAACTAACTAACGCATTCACCATTTTGTCTCACTTCTAAGATTATGTCTAAGAGCATTTTTAATGATTCATTGTACAAACAAGACAATTACAACGATGAGTCAAATTATTCCATAATGTTTTGATTCAATAAACTATTGCATTGATTGTTATGTTTAAGCTGTGCAACATGAAAGGGCTCCACGATCAACGCAAAGCAATTTGCACTATCCCATCACATTCGGAAATAGATTAAGGAACTTGCATAACTCTGCAATATTCAGTAGTATGCCGCTGCATATGCAAATGCCGTCCATGCTAGATCCACTGCCTCCTTTGATTTCGAATGCCAATGTGTCTAGTCATTATCTACATCAGAACTTTTTCCATCCAGGCATATTTGGCAGTTTCGCAAAACCAGCAACAATGATACCAAGTAAGTTGAGATAGAGGTTTTTTCTAGGTTTTTGAAATCCAGCATGATAATTCACTATGAAATGCTAATAATGTACATACGAGTCCTGCCTCGGTGACGTTGGGCCAACAAACAAAACTGTTTTTTTAAGAAACGTACCCCGTTATTGAAAAATTAACTAATCACATTACATAGAAAACATTTATTCACTTTTGGTATAACTATATTTTAAGTAGTCACAATGAAAGAAAAATTGTATGTGATTTCTGATATTGTCAATAAATAAAATATCAACAAAACTAAATAGAAAATTACCGCTGCGTTGCATCGCATTTTCGACCACATCAAACTTCAAATCTAGCTTTGTCACAACATATAATTAAGTTCTACTGGTTCTGAGACCAGGATCTGCGCTCCTTTGCCCAAAAAGTCTTTTTTTTTGTCTATGTGTGAGTAAGGCTTTCAACAAGTTTGATTTCTCATAATATAAATTCACAGATTTCATAATTTAAGGGGTTGGGCCAACTTCACTGAGACAGGGCTCATGTATCATGAAGATGAATGTCAAGAATTTAATTATTAGAATGTTCTCATATTATTCAATTTCTCACTATTTACTATTTGATTTATTCATCATTATAGTGTGCATCAGTAATTATAAGATAGATTATAAAATTACTAAACAATAATTTTGGATTTCTGGATTTTGTAATTAGGTACAAAGTTAATTAGTTGCATCTTCAGAGAAAAATTGAGACTGATAGTTGTGTACATTTCTACGGAAAGATTATTTTTATAATAAATCGAGATAAACGTTGCATGGAAACTTTATTTTTACTTTCAAGTAGTTGTTACTTTAATGGTTAATTCTAGAAGCTATGATAATAATAGTATATTCTACAAGAAGTTCCGAATTGCACATATTTCAAGCGAGCGTGATGTTTCTAGTCAGAGTCAAAGGTTATCAAATGAACGCTGTTAACGAACAAGGCGTGGACCAAGATAATTAATTATTTCAAGAAAGCAGCTAAGCCGTTTCCGATTGGTCGAAAGCTAATTTTTAATCATAGAATAGATAGTTTCTGAAAGCGTATTAGAGAAAAGCTGTGATTGCTCTACCAATAGATCCAGTAACGCAGTATGTAATTTACATTTTTAAACCGAAAGGTAATTGGTTAATATCTATCAAATTAAAACAGTTTGGGGCTATTAGCATCATGGTATTTATAATAGCTTTGGGAGGATTAAAGAACATTTCCTCTATTGACTATTTTCAATTGAAACTTCTCAACACAATTTACCTGGTAATATGTAGTCAAGCTCCAAGCTTTGAAATATTTTGAAACTTACAGAAAATAGGTTCTTTTAGGATAGATGAAATGTTAAAAAAGGTAATTTTGTACCAACAGTTGAAGAAAATGTTTCTTATTTCATTTTGAATAAATATTACTCCACTTGTTCATTTTCACTATCCAAGTTCTGCTATAAAAAGCATCTAACGCCTTCTGCCTGAGTGTAGATGTCGCATTAAGATAGCCCAACGCAATGTGAAACAGTGACTAAATGGATATCTCGTTCATCAGTGGAGTCACTGAGAACATTAGTAACCTGCAGTCAATGTAATAATTAACAAATTACATGTTAGATATTAACCGTAAATGTAAATAAAGTTATTTGTTCATATAATAATGATTCTTGATCCACATATGAATTATATATTAATTCTCATTAACACTTATGCCTAATTTATTTTTGTCTTTATACACTTGGTTACACGACCATCATCAGAATACGTTTGATAACTAATACACATCAACTATACGCAAGATTTCTTAAGCTAATTATACTAGGCACTAAGCGTCTTCATTGCATTAATTTCAGTTAACAATGTCTACGTTACAACGAACAAAACACGAATAATTGAAATTTTAACATATTAAAGTTCAAAATATATGAATATGTATTAAAAAACCCCTACACAGTAATTTTTCTATACTAAAGTTAAATACATCATATCTCGGCAACGAGGATAAATAGTCTGGCACGAAATTCCCTTGTGCTAAAATACCTACAACCTCAAACAAATTTGACTAAAATGATTGTACATCGGTTCTACTATTTACCGACATAGTATCACGTTTAACGTGAAACATCTCCAGGGTAGATCTTTTACAATAATTGGTTTCTTAGCTAGACTATTAACACTTTCATAATCTAACTGATGGTTGTAATCGAAACAATGTTTAACAAGGGCGATGAAATCGTTTTTTGTTCTTAGTGCTATGTGCTATACTTTGGCCATACACTATTTTTTTGTAAATATTGATGTTGTTGATTCCTGTATTATAAGTCCCATCGCAATCTAAACAATTTAATGTATATACTGCGTGGGTTTGTTTATCTTTCGGTACCTATTAAAGATTTTAGAATTGAAAAATAGTCTCCGGAATGTATAGTAATGTTATAAAATTATCTTTATTCCTTTGTATATTATTTGTACCATTATAAATTTTGTTTATTCTTTCTTTAATGATGGGTTTAAAAGATATTTCTGGGTAGCCATTCGTTTTCAGTGTATTACGAACTTTATTCATACTTTTGGGACGGTTTCCTGCAAGGCCGTTTATAACACTTTTTTTATAACTTGTTGGTGCAACTGAATTATAGTGAAGATATTTTTGAGGCCAGATTTCTTCTGTGAACTACGATTTTTCTATTTTTCCGTTCGAATCACGCCTAATGTTCATATCTAGGAAGTTTATGTTTTGTTTATTTCTATTTCACGGGTAAATTGAAGTTTACAGTGGAAATTGTTATATTTATTTATTTCATTCAATACATTAGTATGTACATATATAAATAATATAAACTAAAGAATCTTCAACAGCTCTATTATGATCTTATTATTTTAAAATAATCCCGATAGAAAGGTTTTCTTGGAGCACCAGATATATTCCCATCAAATTGTTATTTCACCTGAAACAATTTTTCAGATATATCCCAATCACCATACAATCCAAAACAATCAATATCGACTTCTTTAAATAATATGCGGAACTTATTAAAAGAGGACGAAGTGAGTAGTTCAGAAGAATCAGCCCGTGAAAATACATTGGAAGGTAAGCTTTATAGTAATTTTGTGGAAAGAAAGATTTATCCCGATGCAAGATGTATTTGTACCATATTTCTCTCTTGCTAGCCTGTTCAAAACAATTAATATATTTATTCACGTTACAGAAATTCCAATAACCGATAGGACAAGAATAGAACTTCCTGTACTGCAAGAAAATTTTCGGCCCGGTATTAGACCTATAGATGTATCATGTTTAACATTGTTTCCGGCGGAAAATATTTATGAATCTGCTACTAAACTTTTATTTCTATCAATAAAATGGGCCAGGACAATACCTTCCTTTTTACAGGTGAAATATTATCTTTCCGTTTTTGTACAGGATGATTCATTATATATTGACACCTCTCCTACAACTTTTATTTTCAGAGATATCTAAAAAAAATTAAAATGATCAAAGTTGTGTATTTTTATGTTAGTTAATAAAACAATTGGGCATTGGAATATAGAAAATGTACAATTTGTATTTTTTTAATTTGTATTTCATTACATATTTCGAAAGATCTCATTTTGCTGATTTCAAACATATGAAATATGTTGATAGTTGCTCCAACGGTTCATGCATAATTGTGCATTTCTGGGAAAGATCAATTATATTAGATAATGGGTTTCCATGGAAGACAAAATTCAAATTGTCTCAGTAATTACTGACAGGTTAGAAGCAGATTTGTATTTTGGAGTACAGTATACCGGGATATCAAAAATTATCTTGGTCAAGGGTGGTTGTGGAATCTATAACTTTACGTTTGAAATAATTATGTCACTGTCACACTGACATCATCAATAACTACAAATTTCATACCTATTTATTTCAGTTGTACAAATTGTGAAATTACGGTTTTAGTAACAAGAAAAACTAAACTACAGTAATTGTTGGAAATCTCCCACGTATTGTTCGATGCACAAGTTGACGCGCATCATCATGCTGTGAAAACCGTTTTGCAGCATTTCTGGCGTTATGGTTGCACATTGCTGAACTATTCTTTGTTGAAGTTCTTGCAAATTATTTACCGGAGTTGCGAAAATCTTGTTTTTTTGAAAAGGAAATATAAAATAGTCCATAATTGTCAAACAAGGTGATCTCGGAGGAATCTCAACTTCTGTATGCAAACTTATCAGCCGGTCATCAAAAAACTCGCGGAGAAAAGCAATATTCACGTGTAGTATGTGTTGTTCCACCGTCATGCTGGAAATAACCGTACCGAAGTTCATCATCGCTTAACTGTTGCACAAATTCAGCCAAAAAGTTGTGTCTGTACCTTTCTTCTTTGACGGTGAAATCGAAAAAAATTGGCCCAATTATTCTTCTGCGAGAAACTGCCATCCAAACACCGATTTTTTGAGCATGTAGTGGCGATTCAGTAAAAACATGAGGGTTATCATTGCTCCACATTCGCATATTTTGAGAATTGACGTATCCCGAAATGTGGAACCACGCTTCGTCAGAAAAAAAAATTAAGTCCAGAAGATCGTCATTTATTAAATTATTGACAAACCAATGGCAGTAAGCAAGGCGTCTGGGGTGGTCTGCGGGCAGAAGAGCTTGATGTGCTTGCATCTTATATGGATGCATGTTCAAGTCTTTCTTTAAAATCTTATGACATGTTCAATAGGTATGAAATTTGTAGGTTATTGATGATGTCAGTGTGACAGTGACATAATTATTTCAATCGTAAAGTAAGACACACGTTTTAGATTTCACAACCACCCTTGTCCAAGATAATTTTTGATATCCCGGTACCTACCTACATTAATATGGTCTACTCTGAGATAGAAAAAGTGATATTATACTTTTATATTATTCGAAAAATTCAAAAATTCGCTTAATTCAAGTGGTGTTCCATGAAATCCACCCGGAGAGATCCATAACTTGAAGGAACACAACGAAAAATATTGTGAAATTATTTAATTATACAAGTTCGGTTAGAAGGGAATCGAGAAAATGTGCAAGAAATGAAAACGGTGATCTAATTTCCCATGCCCATTTGTGTCATTTCTCGTTAGAAGATAACAGCCAACATAAAAATACACAACTTTGATCATCATACTTTTTTCATATCTCTAAGAATTAAAGTTGTAGTAGGGAGATTGCCAATATAGTATAATGAATCACCTGTACAATACTAAGACTTCACAGGTACACTACCTAGTTTGAAACATAATTCAGATGAAACTGAAACACCATCGTTCATTTTTTATATCCTTACCGATGCCCATTTCTTCTGTTTAGTTATCATACAGAGACCAGTCAATTTTATTGGAAGAAAGTTGGAGTGAATTGTTTGTCTTAACCGCTTCTCAATGGGCACTTCCAATCGATGAAAGTAAGTAATTCCATTGTTACTGACTAGTTTAGCATTCTTTACATTCTGCTGAGTATATTATACCTAATCAATTAATTCATAATCAATCTTCTAAACTAATCACCACGGGAGGAAAGTTAGACCCAACGATAGCTTGCTTTTATTATCGTTAACATTCCTACAAACATCATACTGCAGGGCAAAAGAGCATGAGAAATTATTTCTATGGAAATGATATAAATTTGGCGCTTTCGATTATTATTGATGCTTATGTGGCCGTAGATCTTATGACATAATTTGGTCTTTGACGTTATCGGAAGATCAAACAAAGACAGAGAAAGAACTTTGGATGTTAACAGACGACGTTCCTCTTCATAGTCGACCGAAAAAAACTTATTTTCCGTACATTCTATAATTTTACGGGGAAGTATTCTGATGCATCTGCCTAATATTCACATTATTTTTGAATGGGATCACATACATTTCTTCACCTTCGGCATGATGCTTCAAAAAATTATAAAATATTATGTTTCCTACTATATTCTTCATTTTTCTCTTCATGCATAGGGCTCTAATCTTTATAAACATTAACATTTTTGTAGATTAAGATATTTCATATAGATACTGAAAATCAATATTCTTTCTTTCAGATATGTTGATTAATAATGCAATGGTCCCAACGTCTAGACATCCAGCTCTGGAAGAAGACGCAAGAAAACTTAAGGACGTTATTACAAGACTGACCTTATTAAGAGTAGATCATACAGAACATGCCTGCTTGAAAGCATTAGTTCTTTTCAAAGCAGGTAAAAGATTATTGGTAATTCAAATAGGCTATTATTATCTATTAGACCTCATCCTCTTTGTATAATTGATTTTTCTCATACCTCCTGACTTTTAAAAATAATCTTTCAAGTTTGAGTTATTAATGACAGTATATAAAATTTGTCTCAAAAAAGCATATCTCATTCCTTTTTTAGTGATGTAGATATAAGTTTTTCAATCAATTTTGGAATTCTGATACATAAAGTTAATTCTTTCCACAAATAACTTTTTGAATTTCCAGAAAGTCGGGGCTTATGTGAGGCAAACCATGTAGAAGTTCTCCAAGATCAAACTCATGTGATGCTTCACGAATACTGCAACCAAAGACAAACTTCTCCAAAGGGGCGGTTTGGAAAGCTCCTTTTAACACTACCAGCTGTTCAGTCTATATCAAGACAAGGTCTGGAAGAGTTGTTATTTAGGCAGACGGTCGGAGATGTTGCAATCGATAGACTCCTTATAGAATTAACTAGTGTGTCGCATTAGTTAATAATATATGAATTGTACCATAATTGTGTAATAAAACTATCTACCTTGCAACATTTTTTATTCAAAGCATGCAATTCGCATATTATGTTCTGATTAATTTTTCTTTTTACCAACTTTTCTATTACAGAAAACATAATTTCTCAGTTGCGGCTTGTTAAATTGTTCATTATTCGAGAATATCCAGTGTTTTTGGATGGTTGTGACCAGCCAGATATTTCTTAACTCTGAAACAACTCACTCCATCACTAGGTGTTTTTTTAAATGGGAAACGAGCCCGCTTTTAGTCCAGTCAAAAGTGTGAAGAACGTCTAAAATTTCATGGACCTCATGAAAATGCTAAATTATTTTTGCTTCGTGTTCAGGATGGCTTACACATCGTTAGTCAGAAAGAACAAAAAGGGGGCTCGTGGTTATTACTTACAATGAGAAACCATTTCCAATTAACAAATGGTATGTCTTTTATAACAAACGGAATATCTCGGGCTCTTTTAATTTCTGAAATTTGATATCAGGGGGTTTTTTGGTCCGCTTAACCAGAATCGGAAGTCAGAAAAATGGAAAATCTGGCCCGTTTGCGGGAAAACCCGGAAATTTTACCAAATCTACAAATACACAATTTTTACTCGGCAGGTGGTGTTGAAATAATAAGATGCCCTGATGTGTCTCGGTACAATTTTCGCTAAAAGATGCAAAATATTGGAAAATTGGTGGAAAATTGCGTCGTTTTTAGTCCATATTCCAATCTCGGTCCTCGTCCAAAGTGGCAATTTGTATGTTTTCGTGGTCGCTGAGTATTATTTTATGATCATATAGTCAAGACCGACGATAGTTCCTCGGAAAACTCCGGAAAAATTTACCATTTCTACACTACAAACTTTAATCATTTTGTTTTTCGACAAATTTTAGTCAGTATTATTGGAATAATAGGGTAGCGTAATAGTTCTCGGTGCAAATTTCACTAAAATGAGGGAAATTCTGGAAAACTTGTGGAAAATTGGGTCGGTTTCCTTCATATTCCTGTCTCGGTCTTCGTCCAACGTGTCATATTATATGTTTTTGTGGTTGCAGAGTATCATTTAATGGTTATAAAATCAAAAGCAACTATAGTTTTCTGGAAAACTCCGAGAATTTCGACAATTATTATGATAAAGAATTTCGAGTAACTTTTATTATGATATGTACAGTACCTCTTTCAAAGCAGGTCAAAAAAGTGCAGATGTCTTGAAGCATCATTGATGATCCTATACACAAGATCTTTATGACATGGATACGTTAATGCGTATGGAGAACACAGCAGCTGTCTTTGAGTGTGGAGAAAAAAGAACTGAGATGCTGGCAATAGTATCTGAGATGTGGCTGTAAGATCACGTCCTTTTTTATATTGTAATCAATAAAACACGAGGACTATGAAATATCGACTTGTATTAAAACTTAGTAACCGAAAATGAAATTATGTAAGTTAAATTAATGTGTGCATTAGAAAAAAAATTGTCAGCTGAGTAACTTAAAAACCTAATTCACAACAAAACGAACAGCGTGGGTTTGTGGGGAATTCAAGATTCAAGATTTTTTTCTCAAACAGAAAAAGCTGATTTTGATAATATGAAATAAGATACTATTTTATATATAACCGAGTAATATCATCATTATTATATAGATTTTTCACTACAATTTTCTGAAAAAAAAAAATTAATATTTAAGTTTAATCAGATTCTCATTTTCCGGAAAACTATCGTCGGTTTTGATTTTATGATCATAGAATAATACTCAATTATAGACACGATGGACGAGGAGCGAGATAGGAATATGAAGGAAAAACGACGCAATTTTGCACCAATTTTGCAGAATTTTCCTTCTTTTAGTGAAAATTGTACCGGCATCTTATTATTTCAATATCACAGTCCGAGGAAAATTTGAGGGTTTTCCAACAAACGGGCCGGGTTTTCCATTTTCTGATTTTCAGATTCGGGTTCAGCGAACCAAAAAAACCCCTGATACAAAATATCAGCCTCTTCGGAGTAAAAGAGCCCGAGATATCCCATTTGTTATAAAAGACATTCCATTTGTAAATTGAAAATGGTTTTTCATCGTTTATTAATAGTAATAATCACGAGCCCCTTTTCCTTTTTTCTGATTAACGATGTGTAACCCATCCTGAACACGATGCAAAACGTATTTTGCATTTTCATGCGGTCTATAAAATGTTAGTGATTACCCCTATTTTTCAAACTATTGACTGAACTATTTGGTGGGTGGTTGTTTGTTGAAAATACTACCTCATGCAAATTGATAAGCCTCACATGTTGATCCCATTGAAGAGTAATGGACGAATGATGATTAGATTAGAAACATTAAATCATTGACGTCATTCTAATGATACAACTTGAGGATGAAGCTTGCAATACTACAGCAAACTTAATTTGCATTTGAAACAGATGGACTAGCGAATTCAGTTCGGCAAACGTTTCATATTTTTTTGCCAACCTTGTCACATGGGAATTTTTCAGAAAACGATTGCAATTAAAGCATGAGAACTTTTAATACTTTTAATGGATGGGTTCGAAGAAATCCTTAGAAAACCTTCTATTGAGAGCAAAGTTTATTCGAGTCACCTTCGAAATTTTATTGCTGGTTAACTGACACTTCGACATTTCATCGGTTGATCAATTGCATCGTAAAAATAATCTCAGAAAATTTGTATTCATAATTTATAAATCTCAAGCTTGATTGAAATGTTTAAATATGAGAATCTCATGTATATGCAAGACTATTAATCCACATAGCGTGTCGCCGGAAACGATCGACTATAATTGCATAATTGTATGTATTTAAAAGATAGTGACAAATAGTATATTTCATGCAAATACGAAGGACCTTCATTGATTCTTTGCAGTCCGAGGAAAAATGTATAATTTTATGGTTTTCTTATATTTAGTGCTTTCTGTTCGAGGGAAAATAATAACCGTAAGTACCTGAGCTTTATCATAAGATATTTTCCATTTGTATAGAAATGATACGACATTATGTCATACATAATTTGGAGCTATACTCATCATTATTATGCATTATCAATTTTATGATTCGTATGGAATATTTGGATGTAATAGTGAAAAGAATTAAGCCTTATGACCTTGTTGGAATTTATGATATTTTATCTAAAAAAAAATAAGACGATAAGTAATTTACAGAGTTTAATCATGAGGAAACTAGAAAAGTTGGTAATGATTTCTCTCTTTGTTTCTATACACAAGTCTTAGTAATTCCCCGAATTATCATTATCAATTAAATTCTCCAATTTAAATTAATCGATCCAAAATAACCAGCAGTGATGCTTGACTAAATTATGTTTAATAGGAGAAAGATAGAAAGAAAACCCAGTAAAACAATCAATTTACTTAAAGCTTTCATTCGTGGAAATGCTTCTCCGAAATATTTTCTTATGGGTTCCCATTTGATGCAAAGGGCAGACCCCAAAATTTGTTTTAAGTTGCATTATTCCAAGTCGAGATATATGGCGTCAAAGTTTAACCCTTCAGTTAGTGGAAACGGTTCTGAAGCCGAAAACTTAATTTTGGATCCGCCTTCCACTAAGGTGTCTTAATTTATTTGGGATTTCTTGATCCTGTAGTTCGAGCTCCTCCATTTTCCATTCTGTTTTCATCAAACTGTATATTTCTAGAATCTTCCATTTTTCCTCTTCAACGTTTGATCAAAACCTTCACCATGTTTTTGGATTGAAGTAAGCCTTGGGTAACCTATTTTGATAGTGAGAATGAAATTGGATTAGGCTCTTTGTGAAACTCACGAAATCAATTCAGTACACAGCAAACCGGTAGCGGAGGCGGAGAAGCATAGTTTTTACCTTGAACTTCCTTGGGTGCAGGTAGTTTTGCGAAGGCATTAACAGATAAAAGATACTATTGCCGAACAGTCTGCAAAGATATAGAACTAAGCTCGAAGCGCCATCCAAGTAGAGGTTTAGCCGTGGTTCCCAGAATAACCTACTGTACACAAGGTCAGTAGCTGAGCCATACCAATAGCCTCTATATGTACAAGGCCTGAGTGCTCGATCATGACCTCACAAGCCAAATACTTCCTGTTTAAAAGGGTTTGCCATTGAACTGAGTCCTTAGTTGCACCCCATTTCCATTTTTTATTGTAACAATGTCTTCTAATGAATCTGCTCGAAATTTTCCTAACAACATGTAATTTAAATTAGGCTCATTAAAACAATATGAAATTATGTCTAAAATCCCGGTACCTAGTCGTGACCATGCAGGATGTGCCGGTGTTGTTAATTTATTTAAAGCCGAACTAGACTTCCACTAATTTAATAAATTTCTTAAAATCTTGGTTGTCGAATCATCGAAGTTAGCTTTGATCATTGGTTTCTGGAAAATTTCCCTTAATTGTTGCCTTTTGAGGAGAGCTTTTACATTTATTATTTTCCACCAAGTTAATATGATATTTATGAACTGGGCTGGGGATTTGGAATGCTCTCTATTTGAACCAAATTGAAGTGGAACCTGTATAACATATTCATTGAATATACCGTAAGGAAGGACTACTTTAACATGTCTACGTTCCAAACTTTTAGATTAGAGGGTTCTCAAATTCAAAGAATATCGTAATTTTAACAATTTATCATGTTCTAGTTCATGCATTTTTTATATTGTCCATGGCTTTGCTGTTGAGTGCATTATTGTCACATAACTCAATAAGTACAGAATATTTTGTATTCAATTTGTTCTACATTCAAAACAATTGACGTTATCAACATAAATAATAATTAGTGATTTATTTTTGATACAGGACCTCTTTGAATTTTTAATTAACTCTAACAATGATAACCACAAATGTTGTTGTTGCAAGTAACCTGTTATTTTAAGCGGTACCAACACTATTTTCGGGTTTATAATCCAACAATGGCTTAATATGGATCTTATCAAATAAAATTTTTTTATTTTGGGCGTATATGAGGAACTTTTGTCTCCCTTCAACTACCGGATCGGTTAAGTATAAATTAGAAACTGTCCTTATAATAGTAGGATGTGGCAAAATTTATACATTTGATTCTTTTGAACTTCTTAAGAACATATATTCATGTGGGCTAATTAGTATGTAAAGGTGAGGATACAATCATTGCAGGTTACCTATACCTTTCCTTGCAAGTCGTCTGCAGAGTAATCTGTTCCGATAGAAAATGAAATTTTACATTTTCATCTTCAACATAAACTTAGGAAGCCATTTTGCGACACAATTTATTCAGTCATAACACTTTTATACACGCTTATTTACAGGTAAAACACTTAGGCCTTGTGTAGTGTACATGGTAATATTAGGACAACAGTTATATTAATTAAGGCAGGACAGTCGATAGAGTCTGGTTAATGTTTCAAGACAATAACATTTTCCCCTACCAATGAAGGAATGTGAACCAGTGACAGTCCTTTATTGAAAATTAAGGATTAGGCATTGCCCCATTTTCTATGGAAGACGAATGAAAATTAAATAAAATGTTTGCGAGCCATATTCATAATCAAATAAAATAAAGTCCAGAACCAACAAAGCTGGTGCTGACACAGGAAGATGATTATAAACCAACTGCATTTCTTTTATGTGTGCATTCTCGGTCCTAGCATACTGTACTGGCCTCGAGTTAAAAACCTTTTTGTGAAAATTTCGATTCAGATGTCAGTGTACGGTGAATAGCTCTATCACCAAACTTGTACCGTTCAGACAGCAACCTTGTTGTCAATCACACCAGTACAGATAACTGAGCATCCATCATACTGTGACCTTACATTATTCCTGGTCAATCTGGCTGGGAAAGTTCTATATTCGAAGTTAAGCCTGGGGGTCAATTGAGGGTCCCTCGACTCAATTGTCACTGCAGATGTGCTTGTGTATACGTTTGTAAATCCTAATAGTTCACTAATATATTTAAAAATATGGATAATCTTGTCTTGCCGTACATTAGTAACTATGAAAAGCTGGTGGATAACACAAGCAAATCAGAACTACTCGTAGGCACTTGAAATTATCAATACAGAAAACATATTGAAAGCCTCAAGTGCGACTACCAATGGGTTTGCTGCAGCAGATGACATTCCGCAAATACTTGGAGGTATGAAGTTAAAAGCACTTTCGGAATGCGGTATGACAAATCCAAGATACATGTATTACGAAACCAAGCTACCCTAAATAGCCTTGAAGTAGAGCACTCCAATTATAGACCTTGACACCAATACTGCACATATTGCTTTAAAACGTATCCCCAAGAAAGTGTTCAGCCAGAAATAAATGCAATTACGATGAATTGAGACTTTACAGTTACACCAAACATTTCTGAACCGTTACTTAGAGACCTTGACAGTGACCGTGGACTGTTTGTACCGATGGAACGGAAATGATCTATACAGACCTACTGATTTTATTTAAAAAGATTGCTCACAACAAGAATAAACAGCATATAGGTGCATAAAATAATCATTTTCTAATATTAATGGTTTTAGGCTGAGATACCAGAAACCTTGAAAGAATGTATGGCAAATTTGAGAAAGAACTGTACCGAAGATCAAAACATAACAAAAGGTATAATATTTTTCATTTGTTTATTGATTTTTAAACATGTATACATGAGTTTTATTACAGAGGAATACATTGCTTTCGAATGGAATTGGGACCCGAAATTCATGGTAAATTGTTTCGTATTATTCGGTCAATACCTATCTAAGTGAGGAAAAATCACATCAAGGTCTCTTATCAATATTTTATTCTAGCCTCTAACTCCCTAGAATACTAACTTTCAACACATTTCCATCAACTTATTAATGTGTACTACGGATTTTAATGCATTTTATTATATTTGAATGTTTTAGAAAATGAACTGTAATCAATTGATCACGTGACTTCCCTCACTTCACGTAAAGATATACACTGTGTCTTCAATGTGATAAAACACAGTGATATATTTTATTACTGTTTTAATTGACACCTGCTGTCACCTAAAATATCAAATTTGCCACAGAGTAAACGCATAAAATACGAAGGTGGTTCAAATATGATCGAGACAAATGCTGTAGATGGCGCGCATGTATGTTTTGAAGGTTGTGGCTCGAGTATGTGATAGCTGGGTCCCTTACGAACAGTGTGGCCTAGTTTTCGTCGGGAGCGCATGTTTCACGCGCGTGCTACGACCATGAGTGAACGTCAAGTGCCGACTGCCGTTGCGCAACGTATTGTCATTCGTTTTTTAGTGTAGGAAGGCGTTAAAAACACGGAAATTTTTCTGCGTTGGCGAAATCAGTTCGGTAGTGAGTGCCTGAGTAGGGCTGCCGTGTTTAAATGGGCCAAAGCATTCAAGGATGGCCGCGAAACCGTCGAGAATGAGCCGCATGATCGTCGACCGCGAACCAGCATCACACCAGACAACATTCGCCGCGTAGAACAAATGATTTTGAAGGACCGTAGGATGAATGTTCGAGACATTTCGGCTGAACTCGGCATCAGTATTGGTAGTGTAGAGTCTATCATCCACGAACACCTTCAATATCGCAAAGTAACGGCGCGATGGGTTCCTAAACTGTTGAACTTCGAGCAAAAATTCACGCGGTGGGAAGTTTGTCGCCGCTTGCTGACGCGATACGAGGCGGAGGGGGACGGTTTTTTAACGCGAATCTTCACTACAGATGAGACATGGGTACACTATTACACTCCCGAAAGCAAGGTATCGTCTAAAGAGTGGAGGAAGAAGGAGGAAGGGGCGCCAGTCAAAGCGAAGACAACCAGGTCCGCGGGTAAGGTTATGTGTACTGTGTTCTGGGACCGGCGGGGCGTGTTGTACGTCGATTTCCTGCGCACCCAACGTACCATCAATGCTGCATACTACTCTAACCTTCTGAAAACACACGTGAAAGCCGCTTATCGCTCGAAACGGAGGAGCATTCCAGCACGAAGTGCGATTCTTCTCCAGGATAACGCGCGCCCTCATACCGCGCGTCTCACGCTCGATACAATATCGGAATTGGGGTGGGAGGTACTGGAACACCCCCCTACAGTCCAGATTTATCACCCTGCGACTACCACATGTTTGGACCACTGAAGGACTCGGAGGTCAAAGATTCAACACCGACGACGAGGTAGAGGAGATCGTGCGCACGTGGCTGTTCGAGTTGCCCGAGGAATTCTTCGATACCGGCATCAAAAAACTTCCGGAAAAGTGGACAAAATGCGTAGCTAGTGAGGGGGAATACCTAGAAAAACTGTAAATTTTTGTAAATTTTTTCGATAATAAATAAACTTGTCAGAGTATTTGTCTCGATCATATTTGAACCACCCTCGTATAATGTGGCTTTACATTTTTTTGGGCTGATTACAATACTTATTTCACACTATATATATAGTACAGTGAGGGAAGTAAAAAATTGAAATGCATGTCATTCAATTTTTTTGGAAATAGCTGGGAATCAAATTAACAACAACTAATGTCTTTTTCTAGTGTTACATTCAATGTGCCCTCCTGAATCTCAACTGGGTAAGTAATGTCAAAAGTATTGTTCTTAGAAAAAGTTACGCAACACTTACTTGGACCCTCGTAATGTATTAACGAGTTCAGATAAGTATTGAAAAATTTTTCATATCAGTATTACTGAATTCATGTATAGAAATAATATTTTCAGTCATTTGCAAAACGCATAAGTCAAGGGAAGATCAACTAATCGAGCTATCTTCCAGGCTTAAATAATATCACAACAGCACTAAGCAATAAGTGTTTCCTAGATAATTCAAAGGCATTCGATTCTGTTAATCTTGGAATCGAGGGCCTACCTCATAGCTTTATGGTTTCTTATTTGGCAAATAGGAAACAGGAAGTACTAGTTGGTTGGAAAGCATCTGATTGGGAGTAAATAGATCGAGGAGTACCACAAAGCTTTATATTTGGAACATTATTGTTCCTTCTAAATAAGGGATTTAGCCAACATACGCCAAAAATTTAAAAGGTTATTCCCTCGATTATTTTAAGAATATTTTGTACTTGATTTTCGGAAAGCCATGATGTTTCGAAGATATAGGGCTATAAAATTGTTTGTATGTGATGTTAATATTTTATTAAAAGGGTGTTGTTTGATGTTGGTGAAAATAAAACATTGGATTTCGTCAAAAAATGTTTTATTACATGTAAAGCTCCTTAATCTACAACAACTGTTGAAAATTACTACCATGAGCTAAGATGCATACATCCAATCTTCTCCTCATGGACTGGTGAACTCTTTCAAAAGCACCAGGGTCGTGTCTTATTGAATTGCACCCATCTTTTTCACATTTTGCATTGGAATAGTGTAAACTAATGACTTCCGACGGCCCCATACGAAATAAGTCTTCCTGGTAGAAATACCCGTCCAATTAGCCAGTCATCCACAATTCCAACACAAACATTCAACGAAAACTGATGTAAAAAACGATTTTCAAGTACCTATCTTATGTGGATTTTCTTCAGCCAATAAATACATGTTAATATGGAAATTCCTTATTGTATTTCTTGGAAAATTTATTCCATCGATAAGAAGAATCAGCGAAAGTAGTTGAGGGATTTGTGTGCAAAAGCTATTGACAAAATTGAATACGTGGAGAAAACTGACCTAGGAAAAAAACATTAGTTTTGAAATCGCCCTAATACCTAACAATCCTATGTTGAATCTACCATTAAATATAGAATCATATAAATCATCTTCTGGGGAGATTCTACAGATATTGGTCTGGTTAAAAGTGAAGTAAAAAATAAGTCTAACAAACATACTAAATCTGAAGCAAAGACAGTCATGAAATCCATACTTTGTAAAACGTAAAATATCTACCGTTCCTCCATGTATTCTTGGACAATAATAAGGTTGATGATGTATATACTTGAATAAACAGGTTGTAAAAAGATACGTTACAGATTTAAAGACTCAATCATACCACGAATTTAGTGGTATCAGACTGACTGACAGATGTTTCAACAATTTTCCTCAATTTGGCAGGAGTACCCATCGAAACATCTTCGTTCATTTTATTCAAAAATGTGATCAAAATTAAAATAACTTGAAGTGCAACTAAATTTGGCCTCTATTAAATTAATAGACGTTTCAAATGGACACTTCAAATGTAATGTATCTGTTTTTGATCAAAGTGAAAAACCCTGAAGCCCTAAGCTAAAGATTCACCAAGTTAATTTTAAAATTTATGAAAAATACATTTCGAGAACTCTGAATAGAAAAAATAGTATAGAGAACTCGTTTATTTAGGCGTTTTCGCCAACTCGCTCATTTGAGGGCTATTTTTTAGAACTATGAAAAAAGTTGGCATTTTATCATCTCTATCGATACGTGAACCTATTCCTTTTTTCACTGCAACAAACCATTTATATATTAACGACAGAGCAACTTAACTTTATCGCTGTGAAATTGAAAGAGAGTATTTATTTAATAACATATAGTAGTTTAGCCGTTTGTGTATCGTTTGTGTAATTCGTGTTTCAATGACATGTTCGACTGAATTTTAACAATCTAATTTTACGTACCAAGATAACTATTATTGCTTAAATAATAGTTATAGTACAGACGCATTCGATGTCACGTTTAGAGCGAGTTCTATTGTATTATATCATGAATTGTAATAAGTGAGGTTTTTGATCAAAAGAAATTCTCATTGCAACGAGCAGAGATTATAATCCATATATGAATTCATGATTAAGAATCCATAGTAATTAGACTAGCAAAGTGTTTTCAAAGTGTCACACTACTTAAATTTAATTTTCTAGTTATAAAAGTAGCTTCAAAACGTCTGTTTTGGAGAGGAAATATAAAATAGACCATGTAGTTTTGTATGGGGGAAACATACAGATGACGGAAGCGGTCAAGTACCTTGAAGTAAGCCTAGATGATAGTCTGACCTTTGGGAAGCATCTGGAGAAAACCACTAATAAAGCGATAAGGATCCTGTGGACCTGTCATACAGTCGGAAGAACCTGTGGACTCACTCCACGAATGGTGCACTGGGTGTACACCACCATAGTGAGACCCATGGTAACTTACGCCGCAATCGTATGGTGGTTAAAAACAAAAACCAAAGTATCCCAGCATTCCCCGAACAGAGTTGCAGAGGCTGGCGTGCTTAGGAATAACAGGTGCAATGTCGACCACCCCAACGGCTGCGATGGAAAGGCTGTTGGGGTTGGAGCCACTGCACCTCGCCGTTCAGGCAGAAGTCATAAGAGGAGCGTATCGCTTTGATCTTATTGGACAAGGAAAGGCCTACCAAAAAGGCCGAAGCATTCTTGGATTGCTTGGATCACCTGGTCCATTGGGAATGAGATCTGCCACGATCAAAGTTCACAGCACTTCTTTACCGTTCACGATTCAAACCTTGAATGGGCGGGAGAACGCTGGGGACAATCCTCATATGATACCAGAGGATTCCTTATGGTTTACGGAAGGAACCAAGACCGAAAAAAGTACAGGTGCTGGAATAGTCGAGACAACGGACCAATGAGATATAATTTCTTTGAACCTAGGGACACTTGCAACAGAATTCCAAGCAAAAATAGTAGCAATTACAACATGTGTTCGAATTATGAGGGAGAGAACCTATGAGAATAGACAAATCACAATCATAATGAGCTACTTAACAGTGCTTAAGGCAATGGAGGCATACAAAATTACCTCACAATGTGTATTCGATTGTGTAGAAGAACTAACGGCACTAGTAAAGAACCCCAATAGAGTGACACTCGTTTGGGAGTCTGAGGAAACCGGAAGCGAAGGGACTGAAACTGTCGTCTCACTCGCTGAAGCGGGGGTGGAAAAACTCCAGATTGGACTAGAGCCAACCTGAGGCAATTCCCATGCCACAGAGAAATCTGTAATCTTAAAATGGCTCGATACAGAGCACTGTGCCTACTGGAGGGAACTGCCTCGTATATCGCACTCCAAGCGACTAATGGAGGATCTCCAGCAGCAACGAGTGAAAAATCTACTGACGTTCAGTAGACAAGAAATATGGAATCTTGTTGCATTCCTGACAGGACACGCCCCATGCAACAAACATCTCTGCACGATGAGTCTGGTAGATCAGGCCATATGCAGGGGTTGCGGCGTGGAAGATCAGACACCCATGCATGTGCTGTGTCAGTACACAGCATACGCGATTGGTCGTCGGGCATACCTCGGAGACGATAAAACTACACCCGAGGAAATCAGAAGTATCCCCTACATCAAGCTACTGAATTTCATAGAATACACCGGATTGAAGAGGAGATAGCAATATGTGAGGCACAATAGGACAGTTAGTGCCGCAGTGCAGTGGGACTCCCTCTGGAAATGAGAACCAAACTCACGGGGGAGGGGTTTCAGTCGGTAAGAATCCGGCAGGCCCGTGGGCACGGGCCCCCGTGGCGTCTATGAAAGATTTACCCTCCTGAACGCAAAAAAATATGTAATATAAATAGTATTTTGATATCGATTAAATACCAAACAATTGGAATTAAGACTGGATGATGGGCTGTCAAGATTAGTATATTCAATATTTCATTTCCCCTTTGTGAATAATTTCTTATTGTAGGTATCGAGAACATATTCTCCTCAGTTTGATGTAATTCAAGAAAGTCTACCAACAGACTTTAAGCCAATGGTAGACTTAGTGAGAGTAAATTGCCATAACGTACCAGGTAAATCAATTAATATATGTTTAATTAAAGTTTCCGCGGACAATGTTTCTTGAACATTTTAATTCGCAGATGGAAACCATGACACAGGTCAAAAGGTTTTCCATCTGAAAAACGTCTCTTCAGAATATTTTAATAAGATAAAACAATTCCTTCTATTACAAACCACACTGAGCCATAAACTTCCTAGTCCCTGCCTAAATCGCTTATATGGAATACGTCATAAATCGAATTTCAAAAATCCTCAAGGATCATAAAGGGTGAAAAAATGTCACATAGCATCTCCCGATTGTGTAACAGCGTCGCCACCTTCGTCCAATGGACCAATGATATCTTCAGCCAGACAACTGCACACCAGAGAGTTTTGTAGATGCATTGGTTTTTCTTGAAAACATGTGGATTTTCACTACCCCAAATGCAACAATTTTGGCGATTCACAACGCCATTTAATTGATAACGCATAGCTCAATATAATTGTTTTTTTTGCAAAATGTGCGTCAGTATTTACGACGGCATGATGAATTTGACATATATTATGTCGAATTCAAATGTTAAATTGCAAACGGAAAAAATTGTAGTCGTGCCTGACAAAAATATATGGAGATATTATAAAGGATATAGAGAAGCGTCACTCATATTCCATTCTACATCAATTTCAGTATTTTATATTTGTTAATGATGAAGAAGTGAATAAACACCTTAATTTACACTGATTGTACAAGGAAACGAAAGGTAAAAATATTGGTCCGGATATATTTCGTTATCCTATCCCTTATCGATTCTCCTATTTTAGAAAGAGTAAGGCATAGCAAACCCGCTCCTGGGCTTCTTTCGAAACTATTCATTTTACATTAAATTATCCGTTCATATTCACAGATGGCTTCCATGAATGCGAAAAAGCTTACAACTTCATGAGATGCTTCAGAGATCAAAATCCAGAAGTAAGACAGAAAACTTTTTTTTTGCTGGATGTTACCTATCTAATCTTTTTCAGAAATGGTTCTTACCCTAGAAGCTACGACTAAACTAAATCCCTGAGAATGTTTGAAGATAATGTTATGATAGTACGTAATCGATTGTGATTTAATTTACTGTCATTATGGAGTCTGGCGTCCATATTGTAAATCGCCCTGTTTCTAAATATTCTCAATAGTAGTACTGTAATAATCGGTGATACAAATTGAATAAAAGAATGTTTTAAAAAGTCATTAAAAATAGCCAATACCTTTAAAATTGTAAGTTCTCAATAAATTATAATGATTCAACATACACCCATTGATTAACGTTGATATATTATAAGTAGTGCTTCAATAGATGAAGAATGGAACACTTTAGAAAATTCGGATTTGGGATGTATACTGTTTGATGATACAATTTGAGGAAACCGTCTCTGACAATCAATTTCCGGAATATTTTCCGTTGAATCCGAAATGGTTATATTCTGTATAGTATCAGTGCATCCTCTAGCTGAAATTTAACATAAATTTTAAATTAGCTTAGAAAGAAGAAAACGTAAAGTATTGAGATCTTTTCTTAATTCTCTGATTCAATATTTCCATAATCAAAGTTTAGTAATCACAATCTTGTTTTTAACATAATTGATATAAGGTTTATGAAAGTATAGCTAAGCTATAATACAACTAACACACGCAGATACACACAATTAGGTTTATTTTCAAATTATTATGTACATTATTTAATGTTACTTGTTAGCTAGATACTATACGTTGTTATCCATCATCAAGAGGAAGCCCGCCTTCTTACCTATTATTTGAATAAGTTTTCATAAGCTTGAGAATGCATAAACTGTGAATAAGTTCATATAGGAAATATTAGTACATCTGGCAACAAGCCGTAACTCATTTAAAGGGCTCTTTTACACAATGTATTGCTAATGTCACATTCATAGAGGATATCACTTCTAATGTCAGGATATCTAATCTGTGCTAGTTCAAGTAGTGCCATGGTCAGGACAGAACTACATTGAGAAACCCGCTTAGCAATAGATAATTGTTTTATGGATGACTAATATTAGTCTGACTCGTCCATGGTCTGAGATATTTAATCATATAGATCTATGTATATAGGGATAATGTGTGTATATTGTATATTTATTGTATTATGTTTTATTACCATAACCTAAAATCATGAATTGTAAGAATAAGAAAACAAGGAAAACAAACACAGTAATTATGGAAAAGGAAGACGATTATGAAAATGTATGTCGAACTTGCTTATTAGAAAGCGTGCAACCAAAATCAATTTTCACTATGACTTTAAATGATCAAAGGGTATATTTCGTGGACTTCATCAGAAGCATCTCAAATATCAAGGTGAAAATCTTAAAATGATTTTTCAAATGAAACTGATTAGTCAATATTCAATCCAACCTGAGATAATGATTGATTTACAGATATCTAGGCTTGATGGCTTACCCCAAAACATTTGCACTAAATGCATTATTAAACTCGAAAACGCTTATAAATTCACAGAAATGTGCAAATTGAGTGATAATTTGTTGAGGTCTCAAATGAGAAGAGGTACAGAAAATTTCCAATTCCAAGATGAAGATTCAATTAATGCTGATTTCAATATGCAATCGCCTTCAGATTCCATAAGCAAAGCGAATGATAGAGTAGGAGACAATCTAATCCTTAAAAACAAATATCAATGTTCTGTATGTAATGAAAGTTACAGTAATAAAACAAAATTCATCGCTCATGGAAAAACACACAATAAGAAAAATCCATTCCATTGTGCTTATTGTTTCCAAACATTTTCAAGAAAAGTTAATTTGAGTGTACATTTGAGATCACATATCAAAAATGAAGATAAAAAATTTTCCTGCACTGAATGTGGGCAGAGTTATATGTACGAGTATATGTTGAAACAACATCAATATAAACATTCAGACAATAAACCATTTCCCTGTTCTGTGTGCATGAAAGGTAATTATTTATATAAATACTCCTAACCTTGAATTAGTTATAACAATTATGGAAATCATGAATCCGTAATTTTTTTTCAAAACATAAGAATTCAACATTGTGAAAAGTAATTTCATTTGTTTGATGTTAGGTTGTATGACAGCAGAGAGTTTAAAACGTCACATGAAAATTCACGAAAAAAACTACAAAAAGAAATCTCACATTTGCCACCTCTGTTCCAAATGTTTCGACTATCCAAGTTTGCTGGCTGAACACATAAAATGTCACACAGGATATAAGCCATACTTATGTTCTGAATGTGGTAAAAGTTTCAGGCAGAGTGGAGCTCTGCATTATCATCAGAGGATTCACACAGGTCTCAAACCATTTTCTTGTGATATATGCAAAGAAAATTTTAGGTCTCAGAGTAAGTTTTTCATTTTATTCAATATACATTTTGTATTTATTTAAATTATACTGGCTAACACTAGATTCAATAATAGTTTATGTTTATTCTTCTAATTTAATTCAATTACTTTAACAATAATCTTGATTTTTCTTTAAAAATGAATGTTAATAAGTGAAGAAGCGAAAGAATCAGAGTTGTCTATAGGTCATGGCTATAGGTGATAGTGTTGTCAGGTTGACCATGTTTTCAATGTATTTAAATACAACTAACCATTTGATACAATAAACCATGTTGCAAACAAAACTAGGAGTTCTTTACTTATTATATTTTATCAAATAATAAAATGTAATTGTATTCTTCAAAAATGTACTTAATTCACAATCTGTTGAATTGTTTACCAAATGTTCAAGGGAAAAAATGTAACTTCATGTAATTATTTGAAATATAAAAATTAGGTTCCTCATGGTTTCTGCACTAGCCTTAAATGATTGTATATTGTCAAAACATTATGCATGTAGGATGATTATATTTCTACAAATGTTCAATCCAAATCAAATAGTGAATAGTATATTACGTTACTAGTGTGGAAAGTGACCCATTTCACATGAGTGGGAGAATGTCATCAATCCCACGAGTGTGAAATGGCACTTCCCACACAAGTAATGTACACTATTTTTCCGACGACCACAGATTAATGCATAATTGCAAAAAAATTAATATATTTTCACTTTATTTTGAGAATTTGAGAATTTTACAAAGAAAAGTAATAATTGAACAAGATTACTGCTTAGAATTGTAGAAATTAAAAGTAATATTATTATTATTACAATTAGTAAATTGTAATGGACTTTGCAATGAGGAGTTAGACAGATTTCTCTCTGTTATTTGAACACTATGTACAGTAGTAGACTCGATGTCAGTTTCTCGAAGAGGCGGAGTGACGGCTTTCGAGGTACTGCTGATGGCACCCATAATTTTACTGGCAATATTTAACCTGTTAGTAACAGAATCGTCAATATATTCTTCTGCGACTTTGGACGATTTCCAACCCCCATGTCTTTTCAGAGAACTTAGATCTCCTCCTGCATCTACTAATATAGTAGCAGAAGAATGGCAAAATGAGTGCCCTGTGTATTTTTCAGGATCCTTTAGATTTAAAAATTTAGCCACTACTCTAGGTATATTTCCAATTTTGTTAATGCCCACTACTTGTTTCGGTAGTTGGCGGTCTTAGATTAGCATATTTTTTATATATGCTATAAAAGTTTCCAGTAATAGTGAACTTAAGACAGCATTTATTTTTTGTATTATTAATTTGAATGACAGCCGCAGTCCCCAAATCTTCAATGTTATTTATACATAACTGGGTAAGTTCTTGCTTGCGACATGCACCAGATATACCCATAACCAACACAACCTAAAAAAAACAATTAAATAAATGTATAGACTTTGTTTAAATACCGATGACTTACCATTGTAAGTAAATGAATCTCATCGGAAGCTTTATTTATAAATTCACAAATTTCTTTTTGCGTCAAAATTTTAGCTTTTTTCGGTTATATTCGTCACTTTTCCTTTTTTTAAATGCCTTAAGTTTACTTTTTTTGGAGATATCTACATTGTGGTGAATGGATAAAGTGGTACGCAACATAGAATAATTAGTCCATAATGTTGAGCATTGGATTCTATTCGAAAGTTCACCCATGTATGCAAGCAAAACGTTTTCAGAAAAGGAGCTTCTTATTTCCTTATTTCTTCGCCATGAAAGAAATTGATCGTAAGCGTATTCGTACCTTCTTTTGGACTTTTCAGGCAGTAAATTTAGTGACGTCAATTTTGCGGCCTCTTCAATTTCAGGTGGAGTACATTGATCATCACTATTAATCTCTGCATCCATGTTTTATGGAATTTTAGATACTATTTTCATGGTTTTGTATATGATAAGAATGATGCATATGCAAAACTGACACTTCTAAAGTTTATCTGACGTTTTTGCAATATTAATTTCAAAGCACACTTCAATTCCATTATTCAATACATATAGCTATAGATACACATATCACTCTAGTGTGATATTTAACTTTTCATCTCTAGGGTGATATTTGTCATTTTCGAAGTAACTAAATAGCTATTTGTCATTTTCGCATGTGGTCGTCGGAAAATTATTTTGTATATTAGGATGCATAATTAAATTAAATTACCAGTACCAAAATACATTTCTGTATTAAATTCACTTATTAAATTACTGAAAGTAGGTGAAATAGCAACAGGAAGTATTTCTCAGAAAATTACAAAATACTTGATTTTTTGAGTTCATTTGATCGATAAAGTCGATATTATTAATCTATGTTACTTTTCATAAAATTGTGATTTTAAAGTAACTTTTATTATTCATGGAAACAAACACCCAAAATACCCGATTATCAAATCGAAATTAAACTACTTCTGATAATCTCAATGACACTATTATAGTAGGATGAATAAATATTTTATCAAATATTCAAGTAGAGTTCACTTTTTTATAGCACCGAATAAAAACGCTACTTACAGTATTGAATTCACTTGTTTGTTGAAAGAAAACTGAATGGAAAAGTGGAAGTTAGAGAAATAAATTTTTCAAGAAAATATTAGTACTAACCCGGAATAATACCTGTACAACCGCCACCAAACTTTCATTATTTTCACATCTTAGTAATAGAATCTTGCCAGAATGATTGACAGTACCATCTTTGAAGATCCATATTTGGTCCAGATAAACAAATTGACTTACAAAATTTTTGAGTTTAATATATTGATATAAAAAATATACACGTTTTCTTGTGATGGCAGGCACTACACAATAGTGGCTTCGGCATTTTCGCAGTTTACACAGCACACGACGTTAATGTATGTAGAATTTACAGTCCTTAGAAAAACTGTTACAGTATTTTAAATTCTTCTAAAATTTATATTCACCACGAATATATGAACTGTCAAGTCAATTATATTAGTCAATTTTGTTCAAATGAATTGATTGTAAAAGTTACTATGACGTAATTTCTTCCTTAAAGGGTACAACGCCGCATAACTGCGTAGAATTAAGATATAATTCTTTAAATAGTATAGCCATATGGGTGGGGTGGGTGTGGCAGCCTGTGATTGGGATGAGTTTACTGAGAATATATCTATAAAATTATTCATAATAGGTGAATTATAAATAGCTATTTCATCTTTCAAATTATATTCTGTTTAATATTGTAATTTTATATGGATGATATTAAACAAAATAGCAATATGGTTTTGAATATTATGTTAAAAATATCATATTTATTGGTAAAGGGTGATTATTATTTATAACTGTTTCATAGTATATTATTTTGACTCCTATTATAGGTGTCCTGAAAGTTCATATGCGTAAACATACTAATGAACGACCATATATTTGTCACGAGTGTGGTATGACATTTCGACAGTCGACAGATTTACGAGGACATAGGAGAACACATTCTGGAGATAAACCCGTTCTCTGTCCAATTTGTGGCAAAAGGATGGCTACAACTGGTGAGTATAATTGAACATAACAATTTGATAATTAAATCAATTAATTTTTCTTCATTGTTGTGGTTTGTTACGAGTATTAATATATGGAATTATAGTTTGGAGGAGATCATTTAAAAATGTGATTACTAGGTTACACAAATTGCAACAGGCAATATTTGAGTAACGATACGGTGTTCTTGATATTTCAAATATATAGAAAATAATATTATGAATTGTATGAGTTGAGTTTAGCCCCACGTTGGGCGCCAATCATAATGAATTGTATGAATGAGTTGAGTTTAGACTCTCATTGTGGAAGCCAATTATTATGACTTTAGAATTTTGAGATTTAAAATCTCCTCGAATTTGTGAATTTTAGTTTCATTTAATTATAAGTCATCTTTTTTTACGAATAATAAGAAAGCAAATAAACAAAACTTAGTTGTCTATTAGACAGAGCTCCCAGGAATAATCGGACTTTTCTGTTTGTTTATTCGATAATTTCACATTCATTTACCTTGTAAGCTATATTAATTTATGTAATTTTGTTTTTGAATACAATTATTGAAATCTTTAAATCTTAGAAATTAATGTACTCCATATTAATGTATCAATAAAAACACATTTTCCAGTTACCAACATATTAACTTGTATTCAACATAGAATTTTATTGTAAAACATAATTGCATTTTCATTTTAGGTCAGCTAACAGTCCATATTAGATCACATACTGGGGAAAAACCTTTTAAATGTAAGTCTTGCCCGAAGGCATTTACTACAAGGACATTACTCGTTAAACATGATAGAATACATTCTGGTGAGCGCCCTTACACATGTGATACTTGTGGCCGCAAGTTTAATCAAAGTAGCACTTTAAAATCACATCTAAAGACACACGAACCTAACAGGAAAAGGAGTAAAGGGAAATTGTTAACAATGGCGAGCATGAATGGTAGTAAATGTGAGTCTGCAGGTGTCGTAATTAATGGGATTGTAGAAAAAAATAACTCAAATGTAGAAAATCTCGCAAAAATCCAACCTGAGAAAGTGAAGTTGGATGTTTCTGGTAATTTAGTGCCAGTGATTTATGACATCACAGTAGTTAAGCACCATAAAATGATCTGAATCCAGTCTGCACCAAATTATGTAATTAATTTCACGTCAAGAGTATATCAAACGAAACAAGACTGAACACAAAGGTTTTTTGTGAGTTACA
This sequence comes from Endomychus coccineus, assembly GCA_958510875.1. Taxonomy (NCBI): domain Eukaryota; kingdom Metazoa; phylum Arthropoda; class Insecta; order Coleoptera; family Endomychidae; genus Endomychus; species Endomychus coccineus. Next base: position 37,192,173 of record OY294069.1, read on the forward strand.
CAATGTTGAAAGAGAGAAAACGAATGAAACTATGTTTCATAGTGGAAAAACACCTCTCTGGGTACATTAACTCCAAAATATATTCTAATGGAACTTGTAAATACTAGAAACAACATAATATGTACGATATATTTCACTAGTATACTTTTACTTTTGTATAATCACTGATTTGTGAAAGAGCACGTTTCACAGCGTTTCGATCCTTGATCATTTATAACCTTTATTAATTAATAGTAATTATTATATGATATATTGTAATCTGGCGGTTGCATGTCCAACACTATCCCCGTCGTTTCTTTGCAACGCGTAAGAACTTTTGGATGAATGCGTTGAATTGTGAATGATTCTTTCAGTGGGACATCTATCTTCAGGTAGATGGCGTTTGGATCACTTGGTGCTTTAGCATTTCCGAATGGGGTTTTCCGTACCTCTGGCGGAGATGGTCGAATAGTAACTTCATCGTCCTAAAAATTAAAAATCTTGGCTTCCGGATGGATTCCGCGTCACAATAGCTCGACTTGATACCGGCGTTTCGCCAACCATTACAGGTGGCATCTTCAGGGCAGGCTTGAGGCTTGAACTGGAACTGGTTTCTGTAGCCGTATTTATTGTAGGAAAAATCCTTCACGCTACACAGTTCACTGCCTTTATTCCGGTGGTTAACTCCGTTCCGTTGTGTGATCATGTGCGAAGTGGATGGGTTTCCAAATGTTGGGAAGATAATATCCTGAGTCACGGTTCAGATTATTTGGATGTTTTAGGATTTCTATAGCTTCAAGGATTTTTCGTTGATAGAGGTTTGGGGCTCGGGCTAGGATTTTAGTATCTTCCAAAAGGATTTGATGATTAGTGTCAAACTTGTGTTCCGCAAATGCAGATCTACTGGTGTCACGAAGCCTTGTACAGGGCTCATGTTCTTTTACACGAGTAGTTACTGTACGGCCTGTTTCACCAATGTAGACTTTACCGCATGAACAGGGAATGCCATAAACACCTTCTAAGTGAAGAGGAGGGAGGGGATATTTGATAGGTTTGTAAAACTGAGATAGTTTTGGAAGTGTGGAAAAACGAGTAGAAATATTATGTTTTTTGAGGATTTTGGAAATTCGATCTGTTATATTTTCAACATATGGAAGGTAGGCAGTGGATAAAGCAGGCGGGGGGATTTGTGGCTCAGGTCGATCTGAAATTTTAGGCGAAGTGTATTTATGGCTTTTTGAATGTTGTAATGGGAGAAATTATTTGATAATAAGGCAGATGAAAAATGTCTTAATTCTGATTTTAAAGATTGAGGTTGAGATAAGTTGACAGCTCTGTGGACCAAGGAACTTATGACAGATTTCTTTTGGGCAGGATGGTGGTGGGAAAGACCATTGAGGTATCTATCGGTATGAGTGGGTTTTCGATCCACAGAATGTCCTAAAGTACAGTCAGTGTGTCGACTAACCAATTCATCTAGGAACGGACGTGGACCTTGCGATTCGACTTTCATGGTGAAAAGGATATTGGAATGTAATGAACAGATGAGTCAATGTGGCATCTTGTTCAAAAGTTTCCATGAAGATATTAGCTATGAGCGGAGAAAGTGGGGAACTCATGGCAGCTCCCGATGACTGCTCGCAAAACTTGCCATCGTATAGAAAATTTGTGGAGGATAGAGAAAAATCAATTAACGGTAACAAGTCCATTGAAATGTTTTTGGCAGGTAACAATTGAGAAATTATGGAAAGGGTATCTGGAATGGGAACATTGGTAAACAGTGATTCGACGTCGAAGGTCACGAGCGAATCGTCTGGGTCAACTTTTAGCGTTTGAAGTTCTTCAATGAAATGAAAGGAATTTAGGATAAAACTATTCCAGTTCATCGTCCTACTTGTTCCACTGATGAGCTTATGAGACAAGCTGGGACAGCCGTCTGGGACTGATTGACGTGTTGTTAGTGTTTGACCTAGAGCAATGTTAACTCTGTCTGAATACAATATGGTTGCAAGAGTCGTGATTGATTCATTTGGCTAGTGTTTAATTGTATTTGTCACTTTTGATAACGTTCCAATCAGCTGTAAAATGTAAAATATCATAAATTGTAGCCACAAGAGAGCGCTGCTAAATATTTCCCTGCCATAGGCTAATGCAAATCATTCATTTCTATTTATAGTCGTAATTTATTCTATATCAAATAGCGAATACAAGAAGACTCACTAGAGAGAGCATACCAAAATTCCTATCCCACTCTGTGTAGCAAGAGTAGTCCGATTATGAAAACCAACGAAGGACTCTTGAAGTGTGGTTTCATTTTGAATTTTGCGCCATTTCCGACCTATCAAACATTTATCTGTCATGTAGACACTAGGATTTACTTATGGTTTGAAAGCAAATATGTTAATGTCAAAAAGCCAGAAACAATTCAACAGCTAAAGGACGAGATAATACGGTGCGCAATGATTAGATTCAGCCCGAATTATGCCTAAGACACATTGAACATTTCAATAAAAGGATTGTTTCCTGCCAGATGTGCCAAGGGAGACATTTGAACGATATTGTGTTTTATATTTAACCCTGAGATTTGTACTTCATATTTAAATAATAATATCAATGATTTTCAAATTATGTATGCCTTTTATTACAAAATCATAATGAAACCTATAATTTTGACACCCTTTATAAGTGATGGGAAAATAATAGATAGTAAGTAATGTACAATATCAGAACACTAACTCTGATATGTGTTTGTATGCAGGTACAACTCACTTTACTATTTTCGGTTATAAAATATTTGCCGGATTTGTGAACGATAACGTTTGTATTATAGACGTTTTTGCTATAATTCGCAACTTTTTGTTGGTAATACAGTGTGGATAACAATTTGGATAGCAAGTTACACTGTTACTTTTAAGTTCAAGTGAACCTCCAAAAACAAAACAAACATTTGTATTTGACTCCTCAAGAACATGCAATCATCAAAAATTTTGTACGAAGGCCTCCTCACCAATTTATCTTAATGATCATTCTCCTGTTTCTCTGATAATTTTTAAAATTTTACAATTAATACCCCGTTCTCAGTAGTTATTTTTAATCTGGCAACAGTGCCCCCTCAGGGAGGACCCTCTATATATCTCAAACGCTGAGCACGTGTTGTTGAACGCAGTTGCCGTTTTTCCGACCAGTCCGAACGCCAACTGGGTAAATCAGCGAAAACGGCAACATCCTCTGGAGGCTAGCCTGCGGCAGCCGCTAGCAATCTATGACATACGAGACGTGCGTTCTGCCGACTGCTGAGTAGGACAGTCAGTGCTTGTTTGTTTATGTGTTGTCACGCCAAGTAAGGTTAGATTGTTCGAATGTTGTCTGTTGTAATTTTAAAATGAGTTAGTGAGTTAGTTGCTGCCTTTTAGAAAATCCATTTAGTGAATTAAGATATGATAAAAGTGTTTCTTTCAAATAAACGGCCTTTACCGGATTTGAAAGGATTCCTAATGTCAGGTAACTATCAAAATCGATCATTGTTAATACTAATAGTAATATTGACAAGACGAAGTTTTAAAAAAAATCATTGATTTCCCTGTAATGCTCCAACTCGATGGAATTTTACATCACGTCCAGTATTTACCATCCATAAAAATAAAGACAAATTAATTGAAACATTTGATTTTGTATTAAACAGTGATGACTTTTCAACAGATCAGGTTTCATTAAATGCTGCTGTTGGTTTAAAATCTTATTTAGAAAATGAAGAATTTTTGTTTTTTCTTGATAATTTTAAATTAATATTTGAACAAACTGATCTTATTTTTCAAATTATACAACATAAATTCAAGAGATCGTTTGAAACATCTCATTGGAAAAATTTCAAGTTTCCGTAATACAGAATTTCATTTTAATATTTTATTTGAAAATTTTTCAACTGATGAGGCTCCTCCCGCGAAAAGGAGGAAAACATATAATTTGGTAGACAAGAAACTACATTAAGTATAAACAACTTTTTTATGAAATTTTATATACTATTAATGGTCAAATTGAGATTCGATTTTCCGATTTACATGAATTGAAGTTTTTTGACTTCACGAATAGAAGATTTTTCGAATCTTTTTCAAAAGAGTTCCCCAATACACTTTAAGATAACTTAGTTCTAAAATATAAATTTTTTGATAAAATAGCACGGCACAATGAATTATGGTTATATACTCGGATAAAGATATTTTAGGCCAGTATGACAGTCACGCCGATATGATAAAATATATGATACACAATGATTTGCAACAAGTTTTACCTCAGTTTTATAAACTACTTTGTTTGGCAGTCACCATTTCTGTCACGTCGGCATCGGTGGAGAGATAATTTTCTACTCTCAAACGAATTAAAACTTACATGCCAAATACAATGGGCCAAAATCGTTTATACAATGTTAGTTTAATATCTATTGAAAAATATTTAGTAAAACACTTAAAACAAAATGATAAATTTTTTGATAATATTATTGATCATTTTTCGCAAACTAAAGACCGTAGAATTCCGTTAATATATAAAAAAAAAACAAAATATGAAAAATTCCAAAAAAAAAAGAAAAAATATTAAAAATCCAAAAAAATAAAAGACAAAAAACGAACAAAAAAATTTTTTGGCAAGAGAAACTCTATACCTCCACGTTGGTTCTTACTGGGTAACAATTAATTTTGTCACTGAAGTAGTTGGTACGGTCGCTGTGCAAAGGTTAAAAGGCTGTGAATAGAGTATATTTTTACAAAAACGTTTTATGTCCAGCCTCCTCTCTCAAAAATTCACGAGCCGCCACTGGATGTTATATATAGAACCATACATGACTTGAATTTTAGATATTCAAAGCTCAGTCATAAGAGTGAATTTATAGAAAAAGATAAGAGTGTGTTATTTTTTACTCGGGATGAAACTTGGCGAAATGAGGCCACACAGTATGAAAAGTCCAGCAGGACATTAAAAATCAAGGCTGATGTACTGGGTTGACAGTTCCTTCCGGCAAAGGACATCGTTTAATTGTTACTCATATTGTCAGTTATAACGTTCCCTTGCGGCTTTTCTGTAAATCGCTTACTGCGTAAGCTTCGAATCCTCGGGCGCCAGATTTTTCCCAAAGGTTTACTCCTTTTTGAGGACTTCTGCTAGGGTCCTCTCCACAAGGCTCGTCACTATGCTATCTAAAGATAGCCTTGTCCCTAGGGTAGCTACAGTGAAGTATAACCAGAGTCCAATGGGCAGAAAACAGTATCGAAATTGTAGGCTTTAATTACAATTGATACCTGGTTATAACTTAGCTCGTTAAAGATGGAGCAGAAATAAGTTAATAAAACAGGGAATTCCAAATATTAAAATATATAATGATTTGAACAAGTACACTTTCAGAATAATCAATATAAATGCAATTGAACGATATTATTTCACAAAATTACACCCAGACGGAAAATGTAATGAAGCTCAAACGGTAAATGAAAACTCTTTCAAGAAGTCAACCCTACAATAAGTCCGGTCACTAAATTTAATTCAGCGGTACGGGATCGGTTGCTGAATGATTCAGAATGATCAATTTGCGGAAAAGTACGAATCAAACAGGTCTCAGCGTAATGAGCGGTATGCGGTAAATCTTAGATAGCAGCACTAATGAATGGAATGTTCAAATCACACTACGATATATTCGGTTATTAATTCGGTTTGTTCGGAAAATATTGTTTGTACTAGTTTTCCGATTGTACGATATCAGATTTTACTATTTTCGGTTAATTACTCTAGTTGAGTTTATTCTGTCATCTCACCCACCCTTGTACTAACTTTCACGGAGTACTCGGTAATTGTGTGACAGTGTTAGATTTTCTACACTTTACAGATTCGGAACCTAGACAATTAGGGTTTATACTTCCGGGGTGACACAGTGTGCACAAACCCTAACTATCACATCTGCAATAACCCCTATATCCACGGTCAAGGACTTCTCATAGTGGTTTTAATATTGTTAGTTAGTTCATTGTATTTGTTTATTATTAAGTATGTATAATTTAAAGTAAGTGATAGTTCCTATTCTTGTTTAAGTTAGTTATAAGTTATGGCTCATGCCCCTCCATTATTACCACTCTCAACCCGGATTTACCCTCTTGTCGAGGAACCAGGTAGAAAATGTGTAGTTAAGAAAAGATGTAGCAGCCTGCTAGTACAGTTTTTAAAACCTCTTGAAAGAGTCCAAAATTATCTATTTAAATAAATGTTATTGTTTGAAAACAGTTTTAATTAATCCAGAAAAGACCCATGAAAATACAGTCCACTCGATCGATTTATGGTGAAAACGAAACATTGGTCCTACGATACCGGATGCGAAAATAATTAAGATTTCCTGCCACGTGATGATGTTTGATGTTTGAATGCAGTTGGCGACGATTATTTTCTGATATAAATGTGAGTTCCTTTGTTATCCTTTAGATTTGTGTATGTATTCAATTTGTTTAAAAGGGTTTACAGATTCTTCAGGTTAAGATTGTTTCTCGATGCTTTATTATTACATGATTAATATAATATGATTTATTAATGCTTCTGGATTTACTTAAATAGTTTATAGATGATAAATTGATATATAGAGGCTGATTAGATTGATGATATAGATTTGAATAATGATTCACAGATACGTTTGTTTATAAAGTTTATTACTTTAATTTAAGATTTGATTATAAGATTAACAGTTTTTCTGTTGATTATTTAAAATTGAGATTTGTAGTAAATGAATTACGTTTAATCAAAATGGATGCCTTGATTAGAAAAAGGGGTTGCATTAAAAGCAAACTAACCACTCTTTCAAAATCAGTTGATTTATTATATGATCAGATAAAAGTTGATAGAAATCAAGATATTGAAAAGATTACGATGTTAGAATTGAAAATTGAGAGACTAAAACATATTATTGTTGAATTCGATCAAGTTCAAAATGAAATCGAAAATGAGTGCGATGAGCAATTATTGAATGAACAGTTAGAAGAGAGGGAGTCATTTTGTGATAAATATGAAACTATTTTGGCGAGAACAGCATGTTTATTAAAAAGTAGATCTGATTCTGATCTAGCGCCACCTTCTCAAGCTGCTCAATCAAAAAAGCTACCTATTAAATTACCTGTTATAGACTTGCCACATTTTGATGGCTCGTATGAAGGATGGTTAAATTTCAAAGATATATATCAGTCCTTAATTCACGAAAATGTAGAAATTAACGATATACAAAAATTTCATTATTTACGAGCAAGTCTCAATCCCTCAGCTTTCAAAATTATAGGGTCTGTTGAATTATCAGCAAGTAATTATGAAGTAGCTTGGAGTATGTTATGCAATAGATTTGATAAAAAGATGTTATTAGTGTCTACACATATCCAAGGATTGTTTGAGATACCATTGATTAGAAAGGATTCATTTGTAGAGTTGCGAGAATTGATAGATACTTTGTTCAAACATTTGGGTGCATTGAATAATCTGAATGTAGATACTAAAAATTGGGATTTGTTGTTAATATATATTGTCAATTCAAAACTAGATAAAACTACCCAGTCCGAATGGGAAAAGATGAAAAAGAATGAATTTCCCACATTAAATGAATTTACTACGTTTATATCAGATAGAGCTGATACAATTGAATCAATAGCTTATAACGTTAATAAAGATATTAGTAAATTCAAAGGTCATGCAGATGTTAAACAAAAATCAACTAAAAGTTTTCTTAGTAATCAGAGTAGTTCAAATAAGATAATTAAATGCAACTTTTGTAGCAAGACAGGTCATAAAATTTATACTTGCAAGATGTTCATTGATTTAGATGTTTCCGAACGCGTGAAACGTATTAATGATTTGAAATTGTGCCACAATTGTTTATGTAAAGACCATAGTGCAAATTCGTGCAAGTCAAAACCTTGTTTTTCATGCAACCAAAAGCATAGTAGATTACTACACACAGATGTTGAGACAAGGGTCGCATTTACAAGCACACTCAAATCTCATGTCCTTTTACCTACTGCGAAGGTTTTCGTTGTTGATTTTTATGGCAATAAACACGTTTGTTATGCTGTATTAGATTCTGGTTCCCAGTCTAATTTTGTTACACAAAATCTCGTTTCGAAACTGAATTTACATCAAACAAACATAGATATTTCAGTTTCAGGTATCGGTTCAGGAATTACTATTGATAAAAAATGTATCGTGAATGCACAATCTATGATCAATGATTTCTGTTTGAATTTGGATTGCTTAGTTTTACCCAAAATTACTGACTATTTACCTAGCCAGTATTTAGATATTTCAAGTTTAAAAATGCCGACAAACATTATGTTGGCGAATCCTGAATTTTATGAGCCCAATAATATAGATTTGTTGATAGGGGTCTCGACCTTTTGGGACGCTTTAAAATCTCACAAAATAGTTCTAGGTAAAGGTTTAGTTCTACAACAAACCATATTCGGTTATATTGTTGGCGGCAATTTGCCAGATGTCTCTACAGATTCGAAAGAAACCAAATGTTTATTATCGGTAGATTTCGTAAACTTAAATCAATCATTACAAAAATTCTGGATGGTTGAACAGATTGATGAGAAATGTAAATTATCTAATGATGATTTGAAATGTGAAAACATATTTAAGGAGACATTCTCGCGAGATCTAAACGGTAGATTTATTGTTAAAATACCGTTAAAACATGACGTTACTAGTTTAGGGAATTCAAAAAAATTAGCTGTAAAAAAGCTAATGTCTCTTGAAAGAAAGTTTGAAAAGTTTCCACATTTTGAAATAGATTATAAGGATTTTATGCGTGAGTATTTGGAAATGGGACATATGAGTTTAATTAATGACGATGTTGGTAAAAAAATATCATATTTTATGCCCCATCATTTAGTTATGAAAGCAGATAGCCTCACAACCCGCGCTAGAGTTGTATTCAACGATTCAGCTCCGACATCAAATGGAGTTTCATTAAATGACATTCAATATGTAGGTCCCCAAATTTTGAGTAGTTTATTTAATATATTGATCAAATTTAGACAATTTCCGTATGTAGTTTCATCGGACATAACGAAAATGTACCGACAAGTCTTAATTGATCGTGAGGACAGGTGTCTTCAGAGAATTGTTTGGAGATTCGATAAATCGGAAAACATTAAAGTATTCGAACTAAATACGGTTACCTATGGCACCGCGAGTGCACCTTACCTAGCAATGAGGTGTTTACACCAACTTGCCGATGAATTTCCTGTTGCAAGTCAAATGGTATTAGAGAATTTCTATGTAGATGATTTTATAGCTGGATTTTCAGATGAAAGGGATGCAATTGAAATTTGTAATCAGATTTCTTATATTTTGGGTACGGGATGTTTTGTTTTAAATAAATGGCGGTCTAATAGTGCACACATTTTAAACAATTTTCAATCAATTAATAAAACCACAGAAACTCTTAAAATATGTGACAAAGATACAAAATGTTTAGGTATACAATGGTGTTGTACAAACGATCACTTATCATTTAAACTCACTGATGATGAACAGATTACAGAAAAATGCTCAAAACGAAGTATATTGTCACAAATTTCGAAGTTATATGATCCGTTAGGTTTATTATCACCTTGTATAATAATTGCTAAAAGGTTAATTCAAAGATTATGGTCGTTAAAACTTGATTGGGATGATAAACTTCCCGATAATTTAATTAGGAAATGGCATTTATTTTACAAGGAATTGATGATTTTAAATAGCTTAAATATTCCTAGATTTGTCATGATCGAAAAACCAGCAAAAGTTCAATTATTTGGTTTTTCAGATGCTAGCCAACGGTCTTATGGAGCAGTAGTTTATATGAGATCAATCAATGAAAATAATGAGATAAAAGTATCTTTACTTTGTTCAAAGTCAAAAGTAGCTCCATTGAAATCGTTGACTATGCCGCGTTTAGAATTGTTAGCTGCATTGATGCTATCCCGATTAATGAAAGTCTTATCGGAATGCGTAATGTATGAATTCGATTGTTATCTATGGACAGATTCATTGATTGTCCTTCATTGGATTCATACAGAAACGTATAAATTGCAAACTTTCGTATGTACACGTGTGACGGAAATTCAAGAATTAACAGCAAATTACACTTGGCAGTATGTTGAAACTAAACAGAATCCTGCGGATATTGTTTCACGAGGTAACTACCCAACTGAATTGATGAAAAATGAACTATGGTGGTCCGGTCCATCATGGCTTTACGATTTCAATGCCTCTAGTTTTAATTTCAAGTTTACTCCTACCATAAAAAGAGATTTGCCAGAATTAAAAAAAACTAATTGCGAGATAGTTTTACATACAATAAGTCAAAACTGGCAAATATTTGATAAATTTTCTAATTTAACTCGATTACAAAGAGTTATTGCTTATTGTAAAAGATTCCATAACAATAGTAATTCGAAAATACGTGGTACCAATCGCGTTAATGGTAGATTAACGTTAATCGAATTAGATGATGCCCTTAAATGTTTGATTAAAATGGCTCAGATGCAAAGTTTTAGTAAAGAATTCATTTATTTGACAACAGGAAATGTCAAAGCGATCAAAAATAAGTTTAATGGTTTAGCTGCTTTCATTGATAATTATGGAATATAATAAGAGTCGGTGGTAGACTCAAACATTCCGATTTACAATATAATTCTAAACATCCTATAATTCTAGATTCAAAACATATGTTAACTAAATTAATATTTCAATCTGAGCATATTAGACTACTCCATGCTAGTCCACAATTATTGCTAAATAGTGTCCGTCAAAATTATTGGCCTTTAAAAGGAATTTATTTGGCTAAAGAAACTGTTAGAAAATGTTTAACATGTTTTAGGTTCAATCCTAAACCAATGTCTGTGACCATGGCTGATTTGCCACATAATCGTGTTGCTAATTTAATACCCTTTCAATGTACAGGTCTTGATTATGCAGGACCCTTTTCCGTAAAGGACCGCAAGATCAGAGGTTATAAAGAAACTAAAGCTTACATTTGTTTATTTGTTTGTTTAAGCACTAAGGCTATACATATTGAGTTAATTTCTGATTTGTCAACCGATGCATTTATAGCATGCTTGAGAAGGTTCTCATCAAGAAGAGGATTTCCAAGCGACTTGTATTCGGATAACGCCACAAATTTTGTAGGTGCGAATAATAGTTTGAATGATATGTATTCATTTCTGAAATCAAACAATGATCTAATATGTGATTATACTGATCAAAATAGATCTAAATGGCATTTTATTCCTCCAAATTCACCGCATTTTGGAGGTATTTGGGAAGCCAATGTGAAAAGTCTAAAGCGGCACTTATACAAAGTAATCGGCGAAACAATCTTAACGTATGAGGAGTTTATTACTGTGTTGACGCAGATTGAAGGCATACTTAATTCTAGACCTCTTTCTCCTCTTTCCGCCGACCCCAATGATCTAAATCCGCTAACCCCCTCTCACTTTCTAATTGGCAAATTACTGACATTACCACCAGATCCAGATGTTCATCATATAACAATTAATAAGTTATCTCGATACCAACTTCTTCAACAATTGCAACAAAGTTTCTGGAAACGTTGGTCACGTGATTACCTGACTTCATTACAACAGCGTAAGAAATGGAATGCAGATACTGATGTTATATCAATTGGTACAATGGTTATTGTTAAGGTGGACAATTTACCACCATCCCAATGGGTATTGGGAAGGATTATAAAACCACACCCCGGAAGTGATGGAAAAACTCGTGTTGTGAGTGTTAAGACCAATAAAGGTGTTTATAAACGGCCGGTTGTAATTTTTCCATGTTTTATATTTTATATTTCTATCTGATGGTACTGGTAGTTGAAGACCTGAGGTCTGCCAAGGTGGCCGGTATGGTTTTAATATTGTTAGTTAGTTCATTGTATTTGTTTATTATTAAGTATGTATAATTTAAAGTAAGTGATAGTTCCTATTCTTGTTTAAGTTAGTTATAAGTTATGGCTCATGCCCCTCCATTATTACCACTCTCAACCCGGATTTACCCTCTTGTCGAGGAACCAGGTAGAAAATGTGTAGTTAAGAAAAGATGTAGCAGCCTGCTAGTACAGTTTTTAAAACCTCTTGAAAGAGTCCAAAATTATCTATTTAAATAAATGTTATTGTTTGAAAACAGTTTTAATTAATCCAGAAAAGACCCATGAAAATACAGTCCACTCGATCGATTTATGGTGAAAACGAAACACATAGTATTAAGGGAATTATTACGATTCTCAATCACACAACCACCCTCAGCTTATACTTCTGGAGTGACACAGTGTGCACAAGCCGTTGGTGGTTTGGTCGTCTCAGGATATACTTATACTTCTGGAGTGACACAGTGTGCACAAATATACCAAAGACGCCCCTGTCATTCAAACATACACACTCTGTACACACCACACAATTACTTGAATATTTCAATTCACGCGCGAATTCAAATCGTGTGCGATTCGACCGATGACTAGGATAAAATCAAATTCACCAATTCAAATTACTGAATACTACAAAACTCAGGTATCGTACAAACGTTCACCAATCACAATAACAATCATAAATTACGGAAATCAATATATCGTAATGCTCAAAAATATAAACTATTTGCTATCATTTACCTTTTTGTAAAATTCACAAACACAAACGGAACACTATTGTTATTTCACAGCTTTTAAATCTCTGACTCACAATTCAAAAAAAAACACTAGAGAACTACTTTACTGATTCAAATCAAAAACACAAGAGCTACTATACTGATCAAAATTCAGAAACACAAGAGCTACTTCACTGATTGAAAATCAAAAACACAAGAGCTACTATACTGATCAAAATTCAGAAACACAAGAGAGTAACTGTACTGATTGAAAATCAAAAACACAAGAGAGCGATCTTTCGGTCGTCACGGCTTTTATATCTTTTCCGAGGTTCCGGACAGGTCTGCTCCACCAAATCCTTATTTTTGTGCCAATAGTTTTTACTTATGCCCCGAACAATGGTTAAAAGTGACGCTACTTTTTAGATCTAAAATTCGCGCTCATGATATCACACCAGTTGCTCCCTGCGGAGTAAACAAGTGTTATCGGAGTTTTTAGGTTGTTCGCCCTTTTTATACATAAGGCTGCACAAAGTTTGGTGTCTTAACTGGCCAGCCCCTGTTTTTGCAACATGTTTTTATCGGAATGAAATGCAATTTTGAACGGGCGTGAATTAGATTCATCTATTTGAATAATTATACTTATTTCAAATTACGGAGATTTAGAAAAGTGGCAATCACGGAATACACATTCGGAATTCATTCATATCTATTGAAATAATGAACTGTTCAAACTGAAATTACATGTAAAATCCGTATTTATTGCCTGATCTAAATTAAATAATCCTTCAAAATTTAAGCTTCGTTGCACAGTGATACACGTTTTTTGGAGGAAGGGCTGCTATCTTTCAGTCGCGATAACGAGGGATTATTATGAAGGCATAGACCGTAATGTCTTCGAAAAGTGACCAGTCCATGTTTTCCGGGCTCACTTGTCTTAACGAATAATGGATATTTTGCCAACCTCGGCGTGGCGTGAAAAACAATGAACTAGTTGACGTCAAAGAAGACATTGCTTAAAGTAGAATAAATTACTGAATAAAGTTGATGGAATGGTCCGGGTTCGTGGTGTAACAGTGTTGCGCTTACCGCGCGCCACACCATAACCAGTTTAACCAACCCTTTAGAACATTTCTGGGCACAACTGAAGTGAAGTGGGGGCGAAAAAACTTGACTTTGAAACTACATTAGATAAATTACTTCTTCAGTAGGCAGTTGCGGGTGTAACTCATGGACATTCTAATACATAGACTGCGCTTGTGATTAAAAGAATGTGTGCCAAAATTTCAGGTCAGTTTCAATATCGGCGCGGTCGACACTACGCTTCGAGAAGTTCAGAGTGATACGCATAGACAGCCTAGTAGGTATATGGATATATGTCGCTGGACTTGTTCAGTCCGACTTAGTATGACTAAAACACCAGAAAAGTGCGCCTTAGAGTGATCCAAGCGAATTACTCCAGATTTAGACAGTAGAATAAAGAGCACAGCAATGTATTTTAAGGTTTATGGTGTAACTGCAGACTGGTGGCTCAAATGCATCAGAGTCGTTAAACAAGAAGGGAATATGGGACCTGGCCAATACGCAATGGTTCAACCACCCGTTAAAAATGAATGAAGGCAGCGACAGTAAGGATGATGATGATCAGGGTCAGGGCCGGATTTAGAGTGGTGGGGACCTGTTGACACAAGTTTGGTGGGGGGCCCTATGGTAGACGATATTAAATCCCACAAAATATTTTTACAATACAAAATTATAATGCAATTGTAATGTCATTTAAATAAAAGATATATATTATTTATTTGTACATATATTAATTATCGTTACAAAGGCACTTTTCGCGCTTTTCTCGTCGATCAAGTCGTCAAATTTGAATTAATTAATTATTGCTACTCAAAAGCGGGGGATCATTGAGACGTTTTTGGCTCATTGCTGTTCGCAATCTGTTTTTTCAGTAATTTTAATTTTGAAGAGGATCTTTCAGCCTTACAGTTAGTGATCATCAGAACAAGATAAATTTTTTTAACTATCTGAACATTAGGAAAAGCATCCTGCACCTGTTTTTTTATTATCAACGCGTACATGAAACGTTAACGGCTGAAGTATCTTTTTTTCTGCTGCAAACTTTCTGCAAATTGACTAGAAACGTATCTGTAATACGGCGCCATATACTAAACACGCGGGAAAATTCAAATAACTTATTTCAATGAACTTGTTATTATGTTGTGTTTCAAAACAATGTGACATCAGAAATAACTTATTTCAATTTCTACCTGCCATTACATAAATATTAAATATACAATATTTCCTGCTTTTGTAACGAATAATAAATAATTAAAATATGTGAATTCAAATTCTGCATAAAATTACGCAAGAATTATGAATGTATTACTATATTAACAAAATCATCTTATCATTTTTGTTGAAAGCCAATTCCCAGACCTGTATGTACGAGCGTGGGATAGAGTAAAGGCGTGCACATCGAGCAATCTACTCATTTCTCTATGACCTTTGATTTATTTTTATTCCATTATTCTATGTTTGTGCTGCAATGCAAAATCTTTATAGGTAGTTGATCTATGCAAAATTCAGGAGCTATTTTGTGATTAAATTAATCTACGTAAAAATTGAATACAAATTATGACGAGACCAAAATTCCATTTGAAAAACTTTAATTTGGCAAAAATTTGCAGAGTCTGTTTGTCTGAACGTGGACGTTTGAGAGATATATTTACAACTAAAATACCCATGATGATAGAATCCTGTGCATCAATAAAGGTAATTATATTGCAAAATATGATTTATACTAGTATTAATTGTTTTAGGTATCTGTAGAAGATGGACTTCCTACCCAAATTTGCATAACTTGCTTTCGCTTAATTGCAAAATGCTATACCTTCAAAAAGAAAATTGAGAGAAATGATAGAATATTGAAAAATCATGTTAAAATAAATAGGCAGAATGAGAGAATTGAGAAAGATATTTTGGATATAGCAATGAATGAAGCACAAATTCGAACAGAACAATCCAATAATGAATATACTAGAGATGATGGTGCCAATATAGTAAATAAGAATCATGTAGAAGGAAAAATATTCAAGGAACTAATAGAGCCAGAAGAAATGAAAATGCAAAGGAAGTCAATCCGTCTCACAAGAAAAAGTAAGGAAAAGGCAGCTAAAGTAATTGATGAAATTTTACATGAAGAAACAAACTCAACGCAAGGAATGCTTCTAGCAGAAAGACATTTTGAAGATGATTTATTTACATTAGAGGAAACTATAGTTGTTGATGATAATTTAAGAGATTCTGTATTCAGTATTGGACCTCCACCTCTGGTACCTTTGAAACCAACAGAAATGGCAAATAACACCGAAAAAAGTTCTGTTCCTTCGATATCAGAGGAGCCTCCACCTTTGATACCCATTAAACCACTTGTCGATGATTCAGTATTAAGCAACATTATAGAAAGTACTCCTAACATAACACTCCAATGTAACACATGTGAAGAAAAGTTTTGTAGTCTAGTGACTCTCAAAGAACATAAATTAACAATTTGTCAGCAAAATTCACTACAGTGTAATATCTGTAAAAAGGAATTCAAAGAACGTAAAAAGTTGATAGGGCATCTAAAAGGTCACATGATTACTAAGGACTATGCTTGTAAAATTTGTGGCAAGCGGTATCCAAATCCAAGTACTTTCCGGATACATATGCGCACTCACACAGGTGAAAGGCCATTTAAATGTAATATATGCAATAAGGGCTTCACCAGATGGGCTGGAGTTGTGGGACATCTTACTACACATCAAGAACATAAACCCTATACATGTGATACTTGTGGAAAAGGCTTTAAGATATCTTCGAACTTGGAACGACACAAAGTTCTACATTCAGCAAATTTGCCATTTTGTTGCAATTATTGTGGCAAAACATTTAGTCAAGCTGATAACTTACAATTACATATTAGGACTTATCACACTTACGAAAGACCATATTTGTGTAGTGAATGTGGAAAAGGCTTTGTATCATCTACTAGATTGAACCGTCATATGTGGGTGCATTCAGGATTCAAGCCATATAAATGTAGCACTTGTCCTAAGGCTTATTCCAATTCAAATGATCTGAAAAATCATGAAAGAAGTAATCATGGTACTGGAACTAACCAGAAACCATATGCATGTAATATGTGTGATATGCGTTTTTATCACCCCTGTAGATTAAGTAAACATTTGAAAACACATGAACGTCCTTTCCAGTGCATGAATTGTCCTAAATCTTTCACTACTAATATATTCTTAGAAAAACATTTCATAAGTAAACATAGTATAGCATTTGAAGAAATAGTTGTCACTTCATGAGTATTTACATTCCAAAAGTATCTCGGCTTATACAATGTTTGTAATTGGAGTAGGGAAATCAATTTGGCTGCTAAAAATGTATTGTTTTAGATGCAATAAAGTTCATTGCTGGGTTATGTTTCTGATGATTAATATCCCATCGAGTTGATTCTGCTGGTTTCCATCATGAAATTGTAATTCAACAAACTATTAAACCTCCCACTAAAAATGGAAAATGTCCTCAAAATGTTTCCCTAGCAAAACAAGTTAATGAGGAAGTTGCACATTTTTTCTCTTACTGAATTCATCACTTTGCAAAAAGTAAATTACCATATACAATTAAAAACATCCTTGACCGTTTTCCTATAAAAAATTTTGAATTTAAAAGTAATTATATACGCGGTAAAACGCCGCCATAAGCAAAGACGACCTGCTCTTACGTCACAATCGGGTATAAACTGGCTTACTTATTATGCTTGTGCGTTTCACGATTGTCTAGTACTTCTTGTTAAGTTATATCATTTGCTTTCCTTATCAAAATATTATTAGAAAATTGAATTGATGGAGCCGTTCTTTGATGAGAATTCAAATTACAAAGTAAAAGAATAACTACTTAATAAATTTCCATTATATTATGAACTAGGAAATAGTGACACGTTTCATCAACGATGTGATTTTATCAAACTATAATGCTACCTAAATTAAATTAGCATGTGGGCAATTCTGAATTAAATAAGACGGCCAAGGGAGCGGGGTCTGCGGAACTTCCGGGGCAATTTTTTTAAAAACTAAAAAAAACGACAAAAAACCGATATTACTGTACAAAGATCTGCCGTCAGGTCGCTGACAAGTCTTTTTTAGAGACATCACCTCAGAATCGGATTCAGCGGAAAATTTTACGCCAAAAAACCGGGTAAACGTAATTTTCTTCCAGTTTTTGACCTTTTTCGATCTCAAAGTTGCAGCATTTAGAATCTTAAGTAGGATGCTTGGATTCCTTGGACAATTTCCGATCGAAAACATGCTATTACATTATTTTTTAAAATATTTTGGTGCTTTGGAAAAGCAGTTTGAAAAAAAGCTTTTTCGTAGCTGCAAATCTAGAAACTTCGTTTTTTTTTGTAATTTTTGAAGTTTGTTTCTTTAAACTTTAAATCGACTAAAATCGTAATCAAAATGTCTGATTTTGATGTAAAATTTCCCAAGCAATCTGATTCTGACAATTTTTCAATCCCACATGATAACTCAGAGCCACAAAATTCAACAAAGCGCAAAAAATAGGCAAAGCAACGAAACCGAATATAAATTAGTGTAATTTAGTAATTTTGTGGCTCTGGGTCATCATGTGGGATTGAAAAATTTACATCAAAATCAGTCATTTTGATCACGATTTTAGTCGATCTAATGTTTTAAGAAACAAACTTCAAACATTACAAAAAAACGAAGCCTCTATATTTGCAGCTACCAAAAACTTTTTTCAAACTGCTTTTCCAAGGCACCAAAATATTTTAGAAAATAATGTAATAGCATGTTTTCGATCAAAAATTTTCCAAGTAATCCAAATATCCTACTTACAATTCTAATAAATTCTGCAACTTTGAGGTCGAAAAAGGTGAAAAACTGGAAGAAAATTAAGTTTACCTGGTTTTTGGGGTAAAATTAATGGTATACTGGAGTGTAAAAACTGTTGGATGACGTTCGGGAACTGTTTTCTTATTGTGAAATTTCCCGCTGAATCCCATTCCGGGGTCATATGTCCCAAAAAAAGACTTGTCAGCGACCTGACGATAGATTTTTGTAAGGTATTTTGCCGAAAATCAGCCAATGAACAGAAACTGATGCGTTATGTAAGGAAACTGACACCATTTTCGAATTCAGCGGCCAATTTCCGATCGGAAATGACTTCTTGGACGTTTATTTATTATAAAATGTCGATTTTTGGGGTGAAAAACAGTTTTTTGACATTTTCATTGAAGAACAACCGGAAAAATCCATAAAGAACTTTTTAAAGGGTATTTTAATCTCGATATGCCGGTAAACTAGTTCAAATACGATGTAGAAACGGAAAAAAAGTTCCGCAGAATACCCCCCCCCCCCCTTGGCCGTCTCCTTTAATTTTGAATTGCCCATGTATGAACAACTGTACCACCTATAAATAACAGGTAATATGAAGAACTAACAATGAAAGTATGGTAAGTAAAATAAAACAAAGTTATCGTAATATCATAGATGTATCATTGAACAAAATAATCACCCTTATTAAGTAAACTAAGAACCTGTCATCAGAGTAAACTAAATTGTAACTCTGCCTGTTTGAATACTATTTGGAGTTAGTAATGCAAATAAGGATTATATACTTATTTCCTGTAACCTGTATTTAACATAATTATGTTCTGCTGGTGCTGATTTTCCTTCATATCATCAGCATTTTTAGTGGATAGGGGTGACAGTTGAGAACTCTTATAGTTCATTGAATTTAATATGGGCGAGTTATTACAACCCAGCTGGTAGTTAAGTAGACTCGTGAGTATTTTTGAGCTTATATGTGTCTAATGATTCCCAAAGATTTAATCTCAAATCTTTACCTTTCTAACTCTGAATCAAATAAATGCTAATGCACGAAGTTGTTAAGATCGATACTCGATATCGCACATATTGGAAATCACTAGGCGTTGAAGGTTTAATATCAGTTGTGAAATATTAGCACATACAAGTATATTAACTTAGGTACCATAGTAGGTATGTACAGGATGTCCTCGAACTGCGTGGCCAAAATAAAACCGAAGATTCTTTGATTCGAAAAAAAGTTGATGAGCCTTTTTACTTTTGCCTCAAGTGTCTTGTTTACCCGGTAGAGGGCTTCAAAATTGCAAAAATAATTTTGTTTTTTCGGTATAACTTGAGAACGTGATGAAGAACTTTTACAATATTTAGCAGGTGAGTTACTGTCAATAATGGCCATTTTTGAGAGTGGAGCACAGAGCCTTAGAGACCATAGAAATGGCTCAAACTTGAGGATGTAACGGGAAAAGTGTCCAGAACTTTTTTGTGGTCAATGTAATTCACTCGATATTTTTTATGTAGATAGCTTATCTAATTTGAAAACTTTTCTTACTCTTAGAAAATTTTGATAAAATCAACGGATTAGCTTGAAAAAATTAATTTTCGAGTCTGCAATTTTGGCTTACTAATTTTACATGATTAAAATACCTTAGTTGCCTTTGCTTTTCTAATGTCATTTTGGCATTTGCAGAATTTATTCTCAAAACTGTCAGTTTTTACTTTGCTTTCCGTAAATTTTTTATAAAATTATGGCTCAAAATTTCACTAACACTGAAATGGTTGATATGTTATTGATTTATGGACTTTGTCGTTGCAATGGCCGGAGAAGGGAAAGATATCCGCATCTCAGAATTTCAAATCGGCAAACCTTCGCGAAACTGGCAAATTTGAAGCAAATCGCAGAGAAACTGGACGCAGACGGACAAGAAGGACGTTAGAGCTCGAAGAAGCGATACTGGAAGCGGTTGAAACTGAACCTGGGATAAGCACACTACGTTTGGGACTTCGTATTGGAGCCTCAAAATCATTAGTTCATAATGTACTGAAAGAAGAACTGTTGTATCCCAATCATATTAAAACAGTTCAAGACTTATTGCCCATGGATCCAGGTCATCGGCTAGATTTCTGTCGGCTTATTTTTCAAAGACAAAACGCAAACCCCAATTTTTGTAGAAGAATTCTGTTCACGGACGAAGATACTTTCACGAGATGTGGTCTTTTTAACCTCCATAATGAACATTTCTATGCTGATGAAAATCCTCATGAAACGGAAGTTACATATTTTCAGAAACTAAAATCAATGTTTGGGTTGGAATTGTGGATAACTTTATTATTGGCCCTACCGTTATACCCGATCGATTGAACGGGGAGAACTACTTGAACTTTTTGGAACAAAGGCTACTTGAACTGTTGGAAGACTTGTCCTTACACATTCGTCGTGGCCTGGTTTATCCATGATGGTGCACCTCCTCATTTCACATTAGCTGTGAGGCGACATTTGAATGCGGAATATCCAGATCGCTGGATAGGTAGAGGACACGATGCACCAGTGAACTGGCCGGCCCGCTCCCCTGATTTGACGCCCTGCGACTTCTTTCTATGGGGCGCTTTGAAGTCGAAAGTTTATGCAGCTCCAGTAAACACACGAGAGGAATTGTTGCAACGAATTAATCATGAAGCGGATTTATTGAAGAATGATCCTGAAGTACTAGCCAGAGTTCAATCCAATTTGTTGAAACAAATTAATTTGTGTATTCAGGAAAATGGGCAACATTTCGAACAATTGATGCCTTAGCGATTTCCCAAAAAGTTTTGTTGTTTCTTTTAATTTAGCATTTGTTTTTCCTAAATAATCACATCGTTTCCCCATTTCTATTGTTTTTATTATTCGTGTTTTACCGAGATATTAACCATTTCAGTGTTAGTGAAATTTTGAGCCATAATTTTATAAAATTTTTACGGAAAGCAAAGTAAAAACTGACAGTTTTGAGAATAAATTCTCCAAATGCTGAAATGACATTAGAAAAGCAAAGGCAACTAAGGTATTTTAATCAAGTAAAATTAGTAAGCCAAAATTGCAGAGACTCGAAAATTATTTTTTTCAAGCTAATCGTTGATTTTATCAAAATTTTCTAGGAGTAAGAAAAGTTTTCAAATTAGATAAGCTATCTACATAAAAAATATAGAGTGAATTACATCGACCACAAAAAAGTTCTGGACACTTTTCCCGTTACATCCTCAAGTTTGAGCCATTTCTATGGTCTCTAAGGCTCTATGCTCCGCTCTCAAAAACGGATATTATTGACAGTAACTCACCTGCCAAATATTGTAAAAGTCCTCCATCACGTTCTCAAATTATACCGAAAAAACAAATTTATTTTTGCAACTTTGAAGCCCTCTACTGGCTAAACAAGACACTTGATGAAAAAGTAAAAAGGCTCATCAAATTTTTTTCGAATCAAAGAATCTTCGGTTTTATTTTAGCCACGCAGTTCGAGGACACCCTGTATAATTGTTTATAGTACATTATAAATTCTTAATTTATATAGATATGCTTAATCCCACACGTTCCCTATTAAAGATCTTATAAAATACTTACATTACAATTATTGTACCTGACAGACCACTATCTGGACTTTTCTTGCACTTTTATTGTTGTCTTCCACGTCCTCTTGTTATAATTCCGAATCTGAAACTATCCCGCTATGAACTAGATTAAAATTAACAAAAGTCGCTTTTAAACAAAGACACGAAACTAAAACTACTCCAAATTCGATGCAAACGAACGTCTATGCGCTACCCCCACTTATGAGACCTCGTTCACCGAATTCTGTCGTCACAAATCTCTTGATCAATTGGAAAGCGTTTTCGCCCGCCTTGTTATTATTCAATAATTTATTACTAATTAATGATTCAATTTAGGCTAGAGGATTTTAAATATAGAACTATTCCTTTAGAGTATTTTGCTAAATATGATACATTTTGCATCAAAAGAAAATCTTATGTAACATCCTCTTGAAAAATGTAAAAGTCAGGATTGGAACAGCGGATTGAAACGAAAAAATGGTAAAAGTTGATGAATATAATGGATAATATTATGAGAGCAATTCAATATTTACAATAATTCAAAACAAGAAATTTCAACAATATTGTATTCGAAGTACATATTTATAGGACCTTTAACCTTAAAAATTTAATAAATATTAATACTTAATAGGCAACTTGCATAAGCAAGTGATAAATTTGTTACAAATCAATAAATAACTTAGTTTAAATAAAATCAGTGCATTTAGGAGAGCTTATCTTTCACACAGAACTTCAAAATAAAAATAATAGCTTTTAAAATACTTTGGTAGATATAAGACCGTAGTTTCAACTCAAATAGATTTTTTTTAATTCCCAATGTTGTAACGATAAACATTCTGAAACTTCAAGTGGATAGTTGTTGCAGTCTGGCACAACAACAGTTCCCAAAGGAATAAGAAGATTTAACTTTCTACATCTACACCATCTTCAGCTTCATTTTCAATTTCATGTTCTACATTTTCTAATTTTTGGTTATCTGTTTCATTTCCATTCCCTATTATCAATTCAGCATTTGTTGTAACATCATTTGATGCGGGACTAAGGTTTAGAAATTTCTCCATTTCATCTACTTCATTTGCTAGATCAAATTGATCGTAATCCTGAAAATTACCTTATGAAAAATTGTGGCAACAAAGATTTGACTAAAGTTGTTTTGTTCTATAAGAGACTAATCTTTGTGAAGTCATTCAAATATGTCATTTAGAATAATGATATGATCAAATAATTCCATTGACTTATAGAAGTTATAGAACAGTAACAATAATAAGAAGGTTTGAAATTTCAAGCATACCCCACAATAAGCATCATCATTGAAAATTTGAGGAGGTAGTGGGTGTCTTGGATTTGGGTCACTTATTGTACCACCTGAGGATGTAGACTTAATTTGCATAAAATCTTTTAGCTCTTCACTTCCGGGTTCGGCGATGTCAATAACTTCGTAAGTTACATTTTTCGAATCTAAAATCAGCAAAACCCTCTGCTGTCTTTTCTTAACCTAAAATACAAGAGTGACTATTGAAATAAAACGTGAAATCATAATATAATTAAAAAGCGACGTTATATATTAAGGTAGGTTACTAACCTCTTTGTTACCTGATATCCCACTTACATATACTTTAACTACCATTTTGGATGTATTTGTTTAGTTTAGGCTTCTATATATTGAGAAAAATGTTTGGATTTTAGTAATGAATGTTACTGAAGTGAGCGCCACACCTATTTTGGTAGAGAATAGAGATGATTGTTTCAGACTACAATACAACCGCTATACTATACTTACAAGTTAGTTACGATACGATTACAAATCTACTAACCGTGAAACGTCTCCAGTAGCGTAGAATGTATATTGTAATAACAAATTGTACATTAGTAATATTAGTATAATAATAATCTGCTATTCAACCAGTTCACGTAGACGTAGTCAATCTTTCTTATTTTTTGCATTGGTCTGATGAATCAGATCTGCTCCAGCAATTGCAATAATAATGACAAGAGTAATAATTAATTTAAACCGTTTTGGTACTTATTATAAAAATATTATTAGGCAGATAAATCGATCCTTATTAAAATTTCAATAGTACAATACAGTATATAACAATAATAGTCCTGGCCTCGGTACTCGGAACGGTCTACGCACAATTACTGCATGAGGTTTCGGAGAAAAAAAAAGTGAACTATGCGACATATCTATAACTTGAATGAAAATATAAGTTTATAACTTAAAACAGTTCATCTAGTGCTTAATTTTTAATCAGCATGTATATTGAATTCTCTTCAGCCTTTTTCGACAGATAGGCATACCTATAAGACAAAACACTGAAAAATTATATACATATTCTCCAAAAACACTTTTGATTCAGCGTTTAGATGTCATCGAACGTTAGAATCTTGATTTCAATTATATCAATAACGTCTCCACTGTTCGTTTGTGGAGATTTTGAACTTGGCAATGCACATTCGCGCCTCTGGAGCAATTCTTCTATTCACTGTTGATTAGAGAACCGAAATAACTCTGCAAGTGTCATAAAAATTTCAGAAAATTTAAAAGCTCTAATGTTGACCTTTATCGCACTAAGAAATAAGGGTTAGATATAAGCAAATTTTTTCCTGTCATAAGTTTTATATAATTTTTCTCTTATAACAATTATTTAAGAACTCCAATACGAAGGTACTTGGCACATACGGGAATAAGATGAGATATTTTCAAAAATTGAAATTAAATATAAAGTGAAAAGTGGGGTTGTGACGTCACACTATCGGTGTCAAATTCAAAATTTACAATTCAATGAGGTTATGGAGACTGTGCAGTCCAATATCATGAAAGTTAAATCATAGCTGTAACTACCGCCCAGGCTCTAGGGGCTCCCAAGGCTTCATAAAAAAGGCTATTTTTGCGATGAAAGGAAATACTTTGGTAGGTCAAAAAAGTGATTGTCGCGATTTTTAAATAAAAATTTAGAGGTGCCATTTTGTGTAATTTCATTGAAAATACGTTTTGGGGTCTTTTCAGAATTTAGGGCAAGTTGTGGATGTTCCGACGGAATATCTGTTTCATTGAAACTTGTAATAATCATTAACAAATATATTTTTGTACAACTTAGACTAAGAGTATGAAAAATGTATTCCAAGTAGTTCCATCATTTAATGTCAGTTTAAACAGTAAAAATTATATTTGATATTTCGGGGCCCCCATTATTCAACGTTTGATTCAAACTTTATTATCTAAAATGTTTTAAACAACATATTTACCGAGGGTTCGAAAACATTTTTGTTTACGGAAAATAGTAAAATAGTTTAACAAGTACAAAAACTGTTTGAATAGTTTTCTAACTCGGGTCACTCTAGAATTTGTAATTTCGATGAAAATCCTAATGATAGTGAAAAGTTATCTGAATTTGTAAAAGTAAGGTTTACATAATAGGCCAGTCGCCAGAGGAAAATTGAGAAAAAAAATTGAAGGTGTGAATTTGCAGTGTTATTATATGTATTTTGGTGTGCTGAAAACTGAAAAAATAATCAAAAAATTCCTACAAGTTAGCTTCAAAAGTTACGGCCATTTTTTGTCGCGAAAAAAAACGATTTTCATGTTTTTTGCGTTTAAAAAGAAAACGGTGGCCCAAATGGAAAAACATGTCGGAGGACAAATTGTACAAAAAGTGAAAACGCATCGTTTGAGCCGGAATATAAGTCATTTTGAGGTTATGATCTTGAGATATGAGCATAATAGTGTTTTTTGGGGGAAATCAAATGTTTTTTTCTCATTCGAATATTGACCAAAAAAATATTCTATTCAAATTGAGAAATGGTATTTTTTATATACTTTCTACAGTGTTTTGTTTTTTTTTATCTTTCATTTTGGCTTCACAATCGGCCATTTCCAAAAATCCCTAAAACTGAGATTGTTAGCCAAAAAATGAACTTATCGACAAAAAAAAATCCGCACGTAGATTTCAACAAATGTGATACAAAACATCCTTCAATACTGTTTTTGGGGCTCAAAAAAAATTTTGGGCAACTTTGAAAATCTCGGACCTCGGAAAATGTGCAAATTTTTTAGGTTAGAAATTTTTTAGGATGATAAAATTTTAGGTTCTAATATAGTATTTCACGATGAGTATTCTACGCTAAAAAAAACTTTTCTAGGTTGAGTAGAAGTTGCGATATTGATATAAATGTGTTTGGGCCTCCCCAGAACCCAATTTTGACCCTATCGAAAAAATTCGGAAATCGTTGTAAAGTAGACAAATTTTCTGATCTAAATCCAAAAATAAGACCTCGTAGCTGTCTTCATTTCGAATTTAGAGCGCGTTGACAAAAAAAATCACGTGTAAAATAATGCAGCGGCTCAAATTTCTATACCGCTTATTAGTCCAGGCATTTAAGGATGAAAATCGACGATTTTTGTCCGAATTTCCGCGAGGTCTAAATTTGGTCTATTCTTATGTATTTTGACACGCTGAACACGATGGTGTAGATTAAATTTGGATTAACCTTGTGCTCGAAAAACTATGGCCACTTTTTGGACCTGAAAATGGCCATTTTTCGATTTTTTGCGTTTTGAGACAAAATTATGAGTTTTATGGAAAAATGTTTCGAACAAAAGTTGTTGGAAAAACTAATACGCAACTTTTGGATTTAGTCTCAGGTCGATTCGAGGTTGTGGGCTCAATTTTTCTCCCGACATGTTTTTCCATTTGGGCCACCGTTTTCTTTTTAAACGCAAAAAACATGAAAATCGTCTTTTTTCGAGCCAAAAAATGGCCGTAACTTTTGAAGCTAACTTGTAGGAATTTTTTGATTATTTTTCCCGTTTTCAGCGCATCAAAATACATATAGAAACATACAAAATTTCCACCTTCATTTTTCAAGCGATATGCGCTGGATTTCGTTCCTCTAGCGACTGTACTATAATAATGACTTTTTTACTAGACATACAAATTTTAGCAGCCCCCCAATGTCCATGAACAGGTTCCCGGAAAGGATCATTACGCCGCTGATTAATACAATCATATCTATGTACTCTGTATGTATGTAATGTATGCTATCTCCATTCCACTTCACTGTATCTTTGATGGGTTATTCACCAGAAATTACGTGAGGAAATCAAGATACCGCAAAATATTCATATGTTACTAAATATTATATAAATGGTTCTAGTAGAGTATATTTGAGTGTTAAACTAAACTTGTTTATTGTTATGTTCTGACATTTCATTTACTCAGAATGAAGGGCGCTTATGTTTTATTCAACACCGCGATAATGAAGCAAGACTTAGATTATGTTTTTTCGAACGGGTACTAGAGAAGGAGACAGCTAGTTATCAACTACAACCATCAATGATTCATTCTGTTAGCAAACAAGTGATTGATAATGTCATTCTCACTCTTCAGATAATTCCTACGAACCTTTAACGTGCTGTGCCGTTTAGTTTAGAAAAGTAATCTAGCAAAATGGTGATAAAAATATATGTCAGTGAAGTGTCTGGTAGTAATGAGGTTTGTAGATTATGGCCAGATTCACAATTAATTCGATAATTTGAGTTACTGATAACAAATTTTGTAATAAGTCAATTTTAGGAAGCTGGAGGTTATAATTTGAATAAACGTCAAATTTATTTTTCCTTATCCAACATTTTGAGCTTCATTACTTTTTATAACTATAATAGTAACATAATATTTTTAAGTAAGTTACTTAATAGTAAATGCTAATCATTACTATAAAAATTATATGTATGGCAACTGTTTTTCCACATTAATTCTGAAAACACTACCTTACACATTTGAATTGCAATTTTGTTATTAGTGTTCAATATTTTTATTTGTACATTATTGAAAGTACACACTAAATATTTGTTGGAATGTAAGACCAAAGACGTATTGATGACATTGTAGAATGAAACCCACTATTTCTTCATTTCAAGTGGCTGACCTTCTACAACCCATGTCCACTTGAATGAAATGCAATTTGTTGATGAAACCACACAACTTCCTGACGAAATGCTGACTGAACTTATTTTAGGATATTATTGAAATCAGCTAGAGCCGGTTACGCCCTAGATACAGCTCATTAATAACTAATAGAAAAATATTTTTTGTCGATTATCTGAAAATCCCTCATTGATCATGTTGCGCCCAGATTGTTTTCAAATTTCAATGATCATTAAAAGCTTCCAGTAGGAATTCTGTTCTTTTAGGGTCCTGGATTTTAGCCTGTAAGTAATTCATCGCTCGCTCAAAAATCAAAATATTGTAAATATGCCAACTTCGTCAAACATTTTTGTAAAAGTTGTTATGTAAATTAAAATTATTGTAATACTTTCTTGGCTTAGTCATAATGATTGGCGGAATTATTAACTCTAATAGTTTAGCCAATATTATTATAAAATAGTATAAATTTCTATCTTTATGTGAATACATAAAACTATCCAGTTTCAATTTGTTTGCTGCAACACTTGGGTAAACACGACGTGTGAAATATTTGTCAATTTACAGATAAGAGAAAGACAACAAACGGTACTCTCTACATTGAAAGCTAAAAAAATAGAACACAAAATGATAGATGTCACTGTAGATAATGACGAGAAGACATTCATGCAGCAAAATGCAATATCGTTAGGAGCAACAAGTGTGAACCCTTGTCCAATATTCCCACTGCCACCTCAAATTTTCAACGATAAAGAATATTGTGGGGTAAAATAATCTTATCATTTCATCATCCAAAATTCTGTATTTTATCGTTTTATTCCAGGATTACAATAAATTTGAAGAAGCCAATGAGAATGGAGAACTACAAAAATTTTTGCGATTGTAGCCATATTATCATCCAACAAATCTAACGTACAAATTTTACGCATCAATTATATTATTGCTATTAATGTATCATCAGCTCTAAGTCATGTACTGTTATTGTTAATAAATTACATAAGTATAACAAATATCGATATATAATATATATAATCTTTTACAACTTTGTAACGTTCATCAAATCAGTAATCTGATTTCAAAACACTTGAAACAAGTGAATATTATCATATTTTACTGATCGAAAACGGCCTGTCGAAAGAAATAAGGACCCTACGCAATTTATCACATGTAGTTCTCAAGTACTACCACGTACGATAACTGCGCAGTTACACAGTTAACTGTACAGTTCTCTGTCTCAAATTATAGTTTCTCATCTAACGGAATTGACGAAACTTGAAATAACTGTTCCACACACTTTCAGCTTTCTTTATCTCTCAGATTTTTTCGCAGAGATAGTGTAGGGCTCGGTATGTAATGAAGCACATTACTACATAGTCGTTTTATGCTTTATGGAGACGTCGGTTGCAGGGAAGACTTGTAGTTTTTAGTATTAACTCCACGACAGAGTTGCCAGGTGTTGAAATAAACCCCTAAGCTTTTAAATAATCTAAAAATAATATACACATTATAAAATGTGAGTCTTAAACTTCCTGCTTGTGATTCGTGACACGTTTCCAGGGAATCGTGTGTCGCCCTCTACTTATCTACGGTTATGACGCAGACAACCACGTATATTTGAATGGCGGAAATGATGTTATGCTTCTTGCACTCTTGTAAATGTTGTTATTGCAAAAAAATATCCAAAGAATACCCCCCAACAAAAACCCCTTAGTAAATTTTCCCCGTAAAATACCCACCAAAGCAAAAAAACAAATTTGGGGGAAAACCCCTAACCTGGTAACACTGCTCCACGATCGATGACTTCAACTATGGTGGAAGATGTGGTGTCTGGTTTGACCAGAGACAGGTTCGACGGAAAACCACAACTAGTGTTAATTCTGTTGCCAGACCTTTGCTACGACCAGACTGTCTTTTGCAACAATAAACTGCGGAGTTCACTCAATGAAACGTACAGTTCATTCGGTCTAACTCTGTCACACATTCTAGTTTCTCTTACAGGGGGACTGACGAAACCGCGCAAATATCTGTTTATCCACACCCATTCAGTTTGGTTTTCGTCTATCGCCGTTTTTTATAGTTCAACGGAGCGTGTGGCGCCTTATGGGGAAGGAATGGTGCTGGGCTGCTCCCACAGCTATTGAGCACCACCTTAGCAGTTTTACGACAGGTTCATGGCGTATGGTATCCAATGATGCGATCTTATGATTGCAATCCACCGAACACACACTATTATCTTTTGAATGTGCCAGTGACTCAATTTGTGATATATAGTTAGTTAGAACATTGTCAGCCTTAATAAGCTGTCTGGCAGTTTCATCCTATACCGCCAACGACCTCCGGAAATATGCAATAACATAAAAAGTTGTTGTTTTATCCAAACCCGAAAACTAAACCACCTTTCATCGGTGCTATCATGCGATATTTTCTATTACTATATTCAAAACTCCATAAAGAAATATCAAATGGTAAAATTATTTACCTATTAAAGATTGTTAGAATCATCAGTTTTAGAACGCGTTCCAGCCTATCCCTTTTTGATACTAGAAATACGGCAATAATGCAACTCAACTCATGGATAAGAAATAATGTAATCCCGTAGAACGCTTCAGTTTGAGATATTTTATTTGATTGTGTTTTGCACGCTTATCTTTCTCCAAGAAACTACTAGATGAACTCTTTCCTAAAGAACTGCAAGGCAAAAACTTTGCATAATTTTGTTTTCGTATAAAATGAACTGCAAAATAAAAACTGTGTCGGCGCGTAGACAGGTTTAAGTTCATAGTAGTCACAGTAACAAATTATTTCGCATGAAAGCTTATACGGCCAAATTGAATGTTGACATACCGAATTCAATATTTTACCTCTATCGACAATTCTGAACAAGTTGGTTACGAACCCGGTTACGCATTGCAGGTTTTATAAAACTTCCTGCGTTTCATAGCAAATAACATCCATCTCATCTCACTACATTTCTATGTAGGTATATATCTCTCCATTACAGGTACTATAAAAAAAGCAATATTATGAAGGGTGTGCCGGCATAGACAGGAACTTTACTAAATAAACTCTTATTTTAAATTTTATGCATATAAACCATAATATGACACTGAAATAGCCTCAGACTATTAGACTGAGGAAATAGCCTCTATGCAACAGTTGAGAACCGGGTTACGAATTTTGCTTCCAGATTTCGAAACTCTATGCGGCAAGGTCAGTTTTTTTAATTTTTGGTGTACTAGGTTTTAGTATTATTTGAAAATGAATGATATTCTTTCTTTGTACACATTTGATTTTCCTTGCCTTTGAACACATGTATTATTAAAGGGCATATATGCCTATTAGCCGCTGGTTATTTTGCTACTTTGGCGGTGAAAACGTCAAATTTACACATTCGTGGCTTTGGCATTGTACCGGCGATATTTTTTGTTTTGCCATTTTATCAATAAATGAAATTCTCTTTTCGTACCTTCTATGGTTTTATTTATTAGAGTCTGAAAAGTTTTAGAATTTCATATCATTAATATTTGCTATTTACAATTTAGTGATTCCTATTGGATAGTAGCATTCGTTTCTCAAGTTTTATGTTCATTCTTCTAAATCTATGAACTATGTTCTAAAATAAAACTCATTAAAAATTCTTTGTCTGTCGTCTGTGTGTGATGTAATTTTTAATCATTTTATTATGGCCACATTATTAAATTTACATAATATAAATTCAAAATTAACAAAAATTCTACTTAAAGACCTAAATCATCACAAAATTTTTATTAGTGCCGATTCGAAACGAAAAAGTATTTACAAGTTAGGAGTAATTGCATGTCAAATTCAAGAAGTGAGATTTGTAGGTTAGGTATGTGTCAATTTTCTCATGAATTTCCTTATAGACTCACACAAACGTACAAGTGGAAAAGAGTCGCAAAACTGGAGCAGGAGTCTTATCGAAGATCTTGAAACAGCTGAAATCGCCAATTCCGAAGTCTCAACCTGCTAGAGGATGTTTTCATCCAGGTGCCTCTGCAATATCAAAAGAGGCTATAACTCTAGATGGGAAGGAGCCTATAAAAGGCACACAAATGGTGCAAGCTATGTTGCAGTACATCTGGCCAGAAGATGATAAAGCTATAAGAAATCGTGTAACTGTAGCATTGGGTTTACTAGTAGGTGCTAAGTTATTAAATGTATCAGTACCTTTTATATTCAAATATGCTGTGGATTATTTGAACACAGCTAATCACCTCAATATGGATTCAGCACCAACGGCAGTTGCAACTGTTGCTACAAGTTTGTTATTGGGATGTAAGTAAAAAGGTTTTGGTTTTATAACTGTTGAATGCTAGGATTGGTTGTTCAAAAATTGTCAGCCAGTTTCTTGAGTGAAAATCATTGATTGTCTGTCTTATTCCTCATAACATCAACAAAATGTTTTCAATCTAATGATCTAAATTCGAAAAGTAGACATCAATCTATCAGAAAAGCTTACTTGTCACGTATATACGTAAGATGTGTGAAAGAGATTATACATAGGATCATATATGTTTCATTTGTTCCTGTATACATCATACCTAAAAGGTCATAGAACACATTAGTACAATTAGTCCGGTCAAATTAGCCAATTATCCCAGGAATTTTTCCGAACTCAACCAAATGAGATGCGGTTTCTTGCAAACTGTTCGGGGGGCCAAATAGATCATTTGAACAATATAACATATTGCCGCTAGGACGTTCTCTAGCTTTGGCAGCATAAATTGGCCAATTTTTGGTAAAATTCGGGAAATCCTTAAATAGTTCGCAAAATGATCAAAAAATCCCACTCGGGGGATTCCGAGGTCGCTGATCAAGATTCCGACGTCAGATTTCACATTTGACCACTTCCTGGGGAGTAATTGGCCAATTATTGCCCAAGAGATGGGGCAAATCGACAAATACTTTGCAAAGTGGCCAAAAAATCCCACTCGGGGGTTTTCGAGGCCGCTGATCAAGATTCCGACTTCAGATTTTACATTTGACTATTTCCTGGGAAGTAATTGGCCAATTATTGTCCCAAAATTGAGGCAAATCGACAAATGGTTCGCAAAGTGGCCAAAAAATCCCACTCGGCTGTTTTCGAGTTCGCTGATCAAGATTCCCACTTCAGATCTTACATTTGACTATTTCCTGGTCAAAAATGGGGCAAATTTTCAAAAATTTTTAGAAGTCAAAAGTCGCTGATCAAAATTCCGACTTCAGATTTTACTTTTGCCACTTTCTGGAGAATGAATGACCAATTATTGCATGAAAAATGGCAAATCACATTCTCTCCTATACAATATGGGGCCCCATTCGACTCCTCACAGATAAAAGAAAACCTGCTCTTCTATAATATAATGTACAATAATATATATTGTATATAATAATTTTTCATCTTTATTTGCTTTTTAAATATTATTATATACAGGGGTGTCCTCGAACTGCGTGGCTAAAATAAAACCGAAGATTCTTTGATTCGAAAAAAATTTGATGAGCCTTTTTACTTTTGCCTCAAGTGTCTTGTTTAGCCGGTAGAGGGCTTCAAAGTTGCAAAAATAATTTTGTTTTTTCGGTATAACTTGAGAACGTGATGGAGGACTTTTACAATATTTGGCAGGTGAGTTACTGTCAATAATAGCCGTTTTTGAGAGCGGAGCATAGAGCCTTAGAGACCATAGAAATGGCTCAAACTTGAGGATGTAACGGGAAGTGTCCAGAACTTTTTTGTGGTCAATGTAATTCACTCTATATTTTTTATGTAGATAGCTTATCTAATTTGAAAACTTTTCTTACTCCTAGATTTTGATAAAATCAACGGATTAGCTTGAAAAAAATAATTTTCGAGTCTGCAATTTTGGCTTACTAATTTTACTTGATTAAAATACCTTAGTTGCCTTTGCTTTTCTAATGTCATTTTAGCATTTGGAGAATTTATTCTCAAAACTGTCAGTTTTTACTTTGCTTTCCGTAAAAATTTTATAAAATTATGGCTCAAAATTTCACTATAAGTGAAGATTTTGAAGGGGTAGTGGTTGTTTTTCTCCCCAACTTTCAGGCCCCTATTTGAGAACCTCTGGATAAGACCAGAACGCAGAAATTTGTCATCCAAGTCTGTAGGTCATTTAGTT
Organism: Endomychus coccineus; assembly: GCA_958510875.1. Lineage (NCBI taxonomy): Eukaryota > Metazoa > Arthropoda > Insecta > Coleoptera > Endomychidae > Endomychus > Endomychus coccineus. Next base: position 37,226,343 of record OY294069.1, read on the forward strand.
CCGAAGTTAAGCGAAAGCAAAGTTTCGCATTTATGACACTCACTCACTCACTCATGATCATCAGAATAGAACTAGTACTTCCAATAAACTCAGGGAGCTGAAATTTGGTACAGCGTTAGGGTTCAATGGCCACATAAAGGGAAAACTATAAAAACTAGGATAATCGAAGATCTGGAGTACCTGGTGACCCTTATTTGAAAACACAAGAGCCCATTTGTGTCCTTAATAATATCTATGATATGAAATGTTCTGCCACGGACATTACATGTGACCACGGTCGTATATGTGTCTATCAATGTATCAGCTGTCTGTCATATAAACAAACGTTACGCGTTTGATTTCGCAAGATAATATCGTAAAAAATGTCGATAATATTAAAAGACGACGATGAACTTAGTGGCTACCAAGTAGTTGGTATGCCCAAAGACGGGTCTTGTCTCTTCCATTCAATATCTTTCTTGGTGTATGGTAGAACTGACTCAACTTGCAGAATCAGATCTGCTATAGTTGCATACGTTGCTGAACATTGGGACGAAATGCAAGTGTACACGTGTAATGCTGATGGTGACATATACACGAACGCGCAATCCTACACGAGCGATATGATGAAACCCACTACTTACGGCTCAATGAAATAAATCAATATGCCCACGTTTCTACAAAAAGAAGTGAAATCCCACCAAAAACATTCTGTAAAAAACTAGCCAAGTCTCGATGGAGCTGCTTGTTTATCTCTAAAAAGTAATGAAATCTAGACAAAGTCGTGCCAAGTCTAAGGTTCCTTACTGCGATTTCTTTATTATTATAGTTAATGTTGTGTGACTTGGCCGTTGAAGGGTACACAAGGGTACAAAACCAGGTGCTCCATGACACCATTGCACCAATCTGTCGCCAGAACCGCTACCCATTGACGATGGAAAATTGCTACTTGGAAAACGTTGATTCAATAACCAGTCAATTGTAGGCTTGATAAAGCTGCGTATTTCAATAATACTTATGTGTAGGCGAGCATGAAACAAACAGTATAAAAAATTATTTCCAGTACAGACGGACTTCTAATCATTGATAGAAGTCTGTCTGTACGTCTATTTTATGTTAGATCGGTGGTCGATTTGACGCTCCAAAAAGAAGAAAGCAGAAGTCAGCATTGTCAATGCTGAATGCATGTGTTGCACAATCAACAACAGCCTAAAATGAGACACTAGCGTCCAATTGCCAATACCAGTATGGGCTATTATCTCGCTTAACAAACATAGGTAGTTACAACAGATAACATTACGTGTAAACAAAATTGACTTGTACCCACTAAGGTATAAAAATGTTCAACGGCCAAGTCACACAACATTAACTATAATAATAAAGAAATCGCAGTAAGGAACCTTAGACTTGGCACGACTTTGTCTAGATTTCATTACTTTTTAGAGATAAACAAGCAGCTCCATCGAGACTTGGCTAGTTTTTTACAGAATAGTTTTGGTGGGATTTATTTTTTCCAATTAAACGCAATTTCTTTAAACAAGTAACAAAACCAAAAAATTTACCATGTTTTTCAACATAAAAGTTGATTTTTCTCGGAAACGGTCAACTTTAGAGCTTATGATCAAGTATCTTTTTGTGTAAAAAACATTGGCATCTCAAAACCGTACTTTTTCCAGAGGCGCAGAAGTTGGGGAGAGAAACAACCACCACCCCTTCAAAATCTTCACCAATTATGAATAAAAAAAAATTTTTTATCTCACAAAACATAGCCTACTATGAGTAGAGATTGCTTACTAAAGCTGTTTTCTGTACGATGAACGATTCCGGAGAAAACTAATTTTTTTTTCAATTTCAACACCCTGTATCTCGAAAACGAAGTGATTTAGAGAAAAAGACCCCTATTATTTTTAGAAGTTCTATCGTTTGCCGAAGTTATGAAAGAAAAAACTGAAACACCCTGTATATAGAACTTTGCTGAAAATACTATTAAAGTACTAAGGACTATTCAACTACCAAGTAGCCAACATCAGAGTAAACTGATGTTTACTTGGTAGCTGAAAGGTCCTTAGTACTTTAAAAGTATTTTCAGTGGATTAGGGTAATTATTTTGTATTAGTGTTATAGTGTATCACAGTTGTGGACTCTGTTAGTGTATCAAACTGATATTTCTCAAGGTTGGAATGATGTAAATGACAAATTTTTCATATTTCTCCTACCAATCAGTCTGGAATCGATGTCCACAGTAGGAGATAAAAATTAGTATAAGTTGTACATTTAAATCCCAATTAGGAAATAGATAAATGCACTATATTTATCTAATAATGAATTTCAGATGGTGTAGCTAGAGCTGGATCTGCAGGCTTTAATGAACTGAGAAATGCTGTTTTTGCAAAAGTAGCCCAACATTCTATAAGAAAAATTGCCAAAAATGTGTTCCTCCACTTACATAAATTGGATCTTTCATTTCACTTAAGCAGACAAACGGGTAGGGACTTTGAATGTGTGGTAGAACTAGATTACACCAAATAAATTTTCAGGTGCCTTATCAAAAACTATAGATAGAGGGTCTAGGGGCATAAATTTTGTTTTATCAGCAATGGTTTTCAATGTGGTGCCGACAGTATTTGAATTAGCTCTTGTTTCTTCAATATTAGGTGTGAAATGTGGGGTAGCTTTCGCAGGTAATTACATTTTATTTATTTTTCGACTTGTTTTAGGGACATCATTCAATGCATTGATTAGAGAAACTTTACTTTTTGATAACCTCTACAGTAGAGTATCAAAATTTTCAATTACTGTCAGAAATGGATATTGATAAACACTTCTTGTATGATTTTTTAGGAATATCATTAGGATGTGTAGGGATTTATGGTGCTTACACTTTAAGTGTTACACAATGGAGAACTAAATTCAGGGTTTATATGAACAAGGCAGAAAATGAAGCTGGAAATAAAGCAATTGATTCTCTGATTAACTATGAAACTGTTAAGGTAGAAATATTTATGAATTTTTGTTTCTGTTAATATAAATTGATTGATTCCAGTACTTCAATAATGAGAAATTTGAAGCAGATAGGTATAACAATGTTTTAAAGAAATATGAACAAGCAAGTCTTAAAACTAGTTCCAGTTTGGCACTTTTGAATTTTGGTCAAAATGCCATATTCAGCGCTGCTTTAAGTGCTATAATGGTTCTGGCAGCTAATGAAATTGTGAAAGGTAAGTTGAACTACTGGTTTTATATATAAAAATTATTCAAATATAACATGCTATAAAATTATTTTGATTCTTCATAAAAGGACTATTGTTTTTGTTATTTCATTGGTCCCAAACCAAGTATTTAATTTAGAAAATCTGTCTGTGTATGTATGCTTGTGATCAAATATTCTAAATTTACTTAAATACCATATGTGATGTCATTCTAAAGCTCTAGAGAAAATATTCTACAATGACAAAATATATCACATTGACAAAAATTGTAGGAATCCATTAGATTTTTTAGAAATATTCTCAGATTTTAGCAATTTTATCTTCTCTTGAAAGGATCTAGATCTACACCACCTAAACACAAACAGACATGTCTCTCATCTCAATTAGTATTCCTTCTCTGGGTGGAGTTTCTTGCCACTTTTTATATTAATTCCCAAAACTACAGATCTAATAGAGCAGTTCATTATTTTAATTTAAAATTTTTTTCAGTTTGAAGAATACTTGAAATGAAGTATGAAGATGAAAGGTTATAAGGATTGACTATAATAGCTTGAGGTGAAAGTTTTATAGCATGTTAACATGTATAGAATATTCTAACAGTACTTTATTCAAGGTAATATGACTGTGGGAGATTTGGTTATGGTTAATGGTTTGTTATTCCAACTATCTATACCATTGGGATTCCTGGGTAGTGTTTACAGGGAAGTTAGGCAAGCCCTCATTGATATGCAAACAATGTTCACAATCATGACAATGGATCCTAACATAAAGGTATTCTTTTAAAATATTTATTGACTTCACCCTGTAGAAGCCGCTAACTGCTCGGCGACCGCTGCTAAGAAAGAACTGTTCGAAAGCTCCCGCTAAGGGTTTTCGAATGATCCTTTCCTAGCAGGTGGCTATATTATATAAGGAACCTACCTGTCAAATTTCAAGTTTGTCAGAGATTTTGTGATTAATCAGTTTGCCAGAACATTTTATTATTATACCGTGATATCAAAAATTATCTTGGTCAAGGCTGGTTGTGGAATCTAAAACGTGTGTCTTACTTTACGTTTGAAATAATTATGTCATAATTAATTTGAAGTTTCTAAAAGTGCGAAATTTCGCAATTTTATACGAATATTGTAACACTCGGAAGTCTTTAGCGTTTTGGACTCCGGAATTTTCACGTGGCCTATCGAAATTAGAAGGTTCGAATTATCTAAAAACATAATTGCATGAACGCGAGACGTCCTATGTAATTAGCTACGAACGAAATCATTTTGACATATGCCTCAAGGAGCTCGCTGCGCGTAAGTTAGAGCTTATACATTTTACCTCGGTCTTGTTAATTTAGGGCAGTTTCTTGCCCAGTGCGACCGGCGCCAGTTGTAATAAAGTGTTTTTGGCTATGGGCCGCTAGCTTTTACCCGCTTCGTGTATATTTTAGTCGCCAGAAAATTCCCTTTGGTACGTCGCACGTTAGACGCGCGTAGCTGAGATCTGAGAATAGCTCAAACTGTTTTAATTAAATTTTCCTATTTAATGGATATTTATCGAAAAAACAAGGGCCGTCGGGCACGGTCCGATACTAAATCTAACTACATGGAGCGAAAACGGCTCGCGTAAAGCCGTATTAGGTACAACCAGTACCTCGCGTGCTACGGGCTTCTCACGTGAACGTCAATTTCCTTCGCTTAAGGGGCCTGAGTAAATTAAGAGTTGAAAATTAGCAAATATGTTTACTTTGCCATATTACATTGAAAAAACACAATATAGCAATTCTATTCAAAATTGGTACATGGGGGTCTTTGGGGTCGGAGACCATGATTTCGTAGTCAAAATTCAGAAATTTAACAGGGCGGACGAGTTTTGTGATTATAGTCTGAATCTATTCACATTGGTATTAGTTTTGGGTTTTTGGGGTCAGAGATCATGATTTATGAGTCAACATTCAAAATTTGAGGATGGCGGCTAACATGATGGATAAGTTTTGTGATTTTGATCCGATTTAAAAATTAGTATATAGAGGGGTCTAGAGGTCGGAGATCATGATTTTTTAGTCAAAATTCAAGATGGTGAACGAGTTCAAAATTGGTACCTATATGGGGGTTTTTGGGGTCGGAAATCATAATTTTTTTATTCAAATTTCATAAACCCAAGAATGGTAGATGAGGTTTGTGATGATGGTCCGATTCTTCTCAAACTTGGTATGTAGAAGTTTTTGGGGTAGGAGATGATTTTTTAGTCAAATTTCGAATATTCAAGATGGCGGCTAATATGGCGGACACTTTAAAATCAAAGCTTATGTTTGAAATTTTTTTTTTTACTTTTAATTGTATTTTCCAATATATTTTCTGTTTCTACAATCATATACATTCGACTCGCAGGAGTGTCCAAAGGTTAGATTGCTAACAAGAATGACGGAAGACGTGATCAATTGATCACCGCTATTTTTATGTTTCCTTTAAAAATGCTTGAATCGGATCTACTGCGTTTATATTTATTGCGAAATGTTCAATTTCAACATTAGAATTTATTTTTAGAGCAAAGAACTTGCACCTTTTTTGCATGTGGACACCAAAACATCAGCAATTAAATTTGATAACGTAGGATTCGATTATGGTCCTGGAAAAGACATCTTCAAAGATTTGTCGTTTACTATCGCACCTGGCAAAAAAGTTGCCATTGTTGGAGGTTCAGGATCAGGGTGAGTTTATCACTTTCAATTGTAAGGAATAAATCGTAATTACTTCATCATGGCAATAAATCATGAAATAATGGCTATAATGTGGCAAAACCAAAGAAACTATTGACTGTTTCCTGGGTTCTTATTTGAAGAGACCATAGCATATTGTGATTGACATTCGTTTTTAGAAAATCGACCATTGTGAGGCTCTTGTACAGGTTTTTCGAACCCACATCTGGACGTATTATGATAGGTGATCAAGACATTCGAGATGTTGACTTGGATAGTCTTCGACGATCCATATCTATTGTCCCGCAAGATTCTGTTCTTTTCCACGATACTATTAGTCATAATTTGCATTATGGCAATTTAGAGGCCACCAAAGAACAAGTTATCCAAGCTGCCAAGATGGCGGAAATTCATGATTCTATAGAAAGATGGCCTCAGGGTTACGAGACACAAGTTGGTGAAAGAGGTTTGAAATTGTCCGGTGGAGAAAAACAAAGAGTGGCAATTGCCAGGGCTATTTTGAAAAATTCACCAATTCTTATTTTTGACGAAGCGACAAGCTCTTTGGATTCAATAACGGAACATGTAAGTAACTGTTTTCAATTAGTTGAATTCTTGAAAAAAGTGTACATAGTATAATTAGGATCTGACATATTTAAAAAAATTTCAATTCTTTTTTAAATATTGAAATTGATGGAGACATGTTTTCAGAAGTAATTTTGTTTTATTTTACTTTTTCGCGTTGTAATGAATAATTGAAAATGATACATTTTTAAATAATCCGACTACCGTCATAGTGGCTGGGACTTTCTGAAACTCGAGTGACGTCATGATTCTACACTTAGAAGGCGTTGCCCGATAAGAGTAAATAGGGAATTTGCTCATAATTTTAAAAACCGGATATAAAACGAAACTGACAATGGCAAAATATTTAATAAAAGTTGATTCTTCGTATCATTTGCCAGAATTTCCGCGATCTGTTTCTTCCTACTTGTCATGAGCGCTCCGTGGTTTAAATATTTCTGCGGCAGTTGCATGGTCTGTTTGGCAAGTGGAAATCCTTGGTACAACATGTTTCTTAATCTTGATGGGTTCTCCGTTTAAAGTTAATCTAACATAATTTTCTACGACCTCCTTGCAATTTAAGAATTTTTAGTTTATGATTCTTTCACATAAATTAAGGCATCTCTGGAAATTAATATTAGAAGTGCAAAATATGTATATTACCTGTTCAATCTAATACAATCCCAACGAAAATATATCGTATTTAGATTCATGTGTTTGCGTCGGGTTAATTCGAACCACATTTTCTAGCGTTAACTTATTAAATTATTTTATTTTTTGTTGGGCCTATTTTTTAATGTATTTTTAAAATAGGGGTACAAAACAACATTTGTGTATACTCATTTTGTAATTTTGCAGTCACTATTAAAAAATCACATTCAGATTTTCGTTTATGTCTAGTGAGTATATGAAGAGTAGAATCGTGACGTCACAGTACGAATAAATCGAGCCTTTCCGGCGTGTTTTCGTTGAATTCAAATAATCGTAACATATATTGCATTTTTTACGATACATTAAAAAGAACAGAAAATTGTTGTATGAAGTGAGCATTCTTAAGTGTTATAAAGAAATAGGTCAGAACCTAATTAATCTGTTGAAAACATATTTTCACTCTTGTTATCCATTATTTGTAGCATATTTTACAAGCCCTACGCAGAGCAACAGAGGGTCGTACCAGCATATGTATAGCTCATAGGTTAAGTACAATTATGGACGCCGATGAAATACTGGTTTTAGAAAATGGAGTTGTAGTAGAAAAGGGCACACATACCACTCTTCTTCAGAATCCTCTTAGCTTGTATACCAAACTATGGAAAGCACAAAATATGACGTCATGATTTATAAGAAATTGATTCCTACTAAGTTCAATTATTTAATTAAGAAATTGTAAAAAGATATACTTAAACACATAAAAAGTTTTATTTCATTAATTGTACATAGTATTTTATCATGAAAATGAATTGTTATCTTAGCTTAAGCTTAAAGTATCCATCACCAAAATTGATCAAAATAATATTGAAATGAATCATTAAACAAAGGATGAACATGAATTTTTTGTTGGTGTTTTAGTCTGGGAACATCTACTAACACTAACATCTAGTTAGAGTTTGCGGGTCCTCGACGACTATTTGTTACATAAATCTTCACATAAACACATTAATTAATCAACGTTTTGCCTAATTAGACTTTTAAATTCTGAAGGAGATTGCAATACGATATCTTTTGATTTCAACATAAATTAAAAATTACTGAACAAGTGCACAGAATAAAATTATATACATCACAGGTAGTTTTATATTCGAGATCATAGAATATCGGCTATTCTTTTTAATTCGGTATTACAATTGTAGTCCAGTCGCCGTGCAATTAATTGCACATAAAATTTATTTTTTTCACATCTCTATTTTATGATTGTTTTAATGTTTTTTGGGGCGCTGATCACGAATATGTTTGTTAAAAATGCGAAAACCTTTTACGTTCCAAGATTTTGGCCATTTTTTGTCAAAAAATTTCAATTTCCTTTGAATTTTCGCCGTTTTTTGCGTTTCAAACGGAAAGAACCCATTGTATCGAATAAACTGTTGATAGCAAAGTTGTAGAGGAAGTCAAAACGCATCGAATGGCGCTAATTAATCAAGAGGGACCGATCTAAGGCCCACTTCCAAGTTTTTTTTGGTAAAATTAAAATTACAGATTTTGTTTAGGAAGTTTATTTTCTGCTGAAAGGCAGTATTTTATATTTACTTTCGCCCCAATTTTTTTTTGGTGCCACAATCCGCCATCTTGGGAAAATCTCATTTTTACGATTACGGCGCCAAAAATGGGGCTTTTAATTCAAACCAAAATGTATATTAAACAGGTTGCTATAATATATCCAAAATCCAACCACTTTGCTTGTAAACCAGAGAAACTAGGCCATTAAAAAATTTTTGAGCCAGCTAATTTTCAGTACTGATAAAGAAACATTAAATAAATAGGTAAATAATTAATTAAATCCTCAATTATAACATTGTATTTCCTTTTCTCCTATCTTTCAGAGAGATTCATCCGAAATAATAAAAAATCAAAATTTATAGGTTTTTTTGTGAAATATACATTACCGTAATGTAATGTAATGTAATAATTACCTTCCAAATGTAAATTGTAGATTTCTTAATGATATCCTGATACAAGGTATTACTATACGCTGAATTTCTAAATAAATAAATAAATCTAGGATTTATAAACAGAAAACTTGACATATACATAACATATGTTATGACAATTTGCAAACTAATGTCATTTATATATTGGGTGCTGAAAAATATACCCAGCCATGAAATATTGTTTTAATTGTGTTATTTCCATAGAGATCATATAACATAGAGGAGTAAAGCGGGCCATAATGCCACGCAGGGTTCGAATGAAATTTTCTCTATTAGCGGTCCCCACTCTTCTCGCTTTTATCTAAGAGCACGCAGTCATCAATGTAAGCGGTTGGAGGAGAGTGTGAGGGGAGGTACCGCTAAGAAATTTGAACATGTCACGCACCGCTTATATACCTTAAACACAGGCTTTACTCCTCTATCTATATATGATCTCTATGGTTATTTCTTTCCACAACTGTCAAAAGTAAAGTAGAAAGATACAGAATTTTGTTATGGAACGTTATTCGCCTCAAGAACTTGCAGAAATTGTTAAATTGTATTAGCAGATTCTTCAGCCGTAGCTGCTTTTAGGTAAGTTCTACCCAACAATTCACCTATCTGATAAACAAATTTCCGACCTACGTGATTCTTGAGCTAGCACTCAATTTCTTGAGAATAATATGTTTTGAAGGGGGCCGTACAGCCACGTCTAGCGGCTGAATTTTATGTGTTGTGTGTGAAGGAAGACTAATAATTATGACACAATTAGCTCTGGTTAGCTCAGTGATAAAGAAATTACGAGTGTGACAATAGCAGCACGTTATTTGGACTTCTCGCGGTTTGATTCAGTGCCAGCTCCGACAGCAATGTTTCCAAATGGTCACGAAGCAGACATCAAGACATTTGGTTTCAACAAGATTGGGTGCCTCCACACCTTGGAATCAACGTCCGTCAATATCTTGAAGCCACATTTCCTGGAAGGTGAATAGGACATCTAGGAGCAATTGAGTAGCCACCGCCTTCCCCTGATTTGACTCCCTTAGAATTTTTTTCTGTGGGTTTATTTAAAATCAAACGATCTACGGCAAAGAATTCATGCTGAAGTGGAGCACATTATTATGCAAAAACACATGGTCATGCATAAAATTTTTGTCATAAGGTGGCTAATTAAAAAATAAAATTGACCTGTCGGAGCGATTTGCTTAAAAACATTAAATAACGCAATTCTAAATTTTGTTCCTTACTTTATCACCATACTGTATATAGTTACTGTGTAGTAATAATTTTTTAATGCAATTCCCGAAAACGAAATGGATGAATATCGAAATACAATTATAAGTAAACTTGCTTTCTTTTAAATCCGGAGCAAGCTTTAAAGGTCTTATGTGAAAAAGGCAAAAGGAAGTGGAGGGTAGAAATTTAATATGTCAAGAAAATTAATTATTTGAGAATCATAAGAATTGAAAATTATAGTTTCATATGATTTTAATACTTACTTCCAGACAATTCGAATTCCCTACATTCAATAACCTTCAAGAATAAATTAAATTTCATTCTTCAATATGATTAATCAATTTGCATTATACTCAATTCGAACACATATGATAATATGAACTAAATAAAAATTAGAGAAGAAACAAGTCGGTAATGCTAACTCGTGATAATTATATGCCGATAAAGTAAAACGAGTTACCTCTTATGCTGTTCCAAAATTCGATACAAATTTTGTTTACTATTTTGATAAACTCCAAATATAATATGAGCCTATCATAACTAAAGTATGCCATATCGATCGTGAAATGTTGGCCCTGTTTGACAACTGTCCAGAAGGGTGATCGTCTTCTAAATGACACCATAAGATGTATCACAAATGGCATAACTTGGCCTATAATTTTCTGTAATAAATCCACTATTCTTTCAAAATCTGCAATTGAAAGACGTCAGTCGCCCTGAACTTTATCAGCGAAACTTCACACATTGCGTGATTTAATAATGCCATATCAACATATACCCTCTAATAACCTCAAGAAAGTAAGAATTAACGATTCTTGACCATATGATCAAACATTTCAAATCGAGTTCAACCAATACCCTCTAGCTCTCTACTAGAGTGTATTGGTTGAACTCGATTTGAAATGTTTCATAATGTGATCAAGAATCATTGATACTTACTTTCTAGAACTTTTTTGTCCTTTAATAAACAGAACCTGGTTTCACTTATAAATACTATTATTTCTTCTTGTTTTTATCTTAAGAGAAGAGAACGAAATCCGCGATTATAGACTTATAAATAACTGAAAGTTTACAAGGTTATTTTGTTCGATCAAATTCTTAAGTATCCATGGTAACCAACGTATGTATACAAACAAGATGTCTCTGCATTGCTGCTTTTTGCGAGATAAAGACATATTTTTATAGTTTTCTACATTATTACATATTTTATTCCATAATTATGACAAGTTGCAGTTCTGTTTCAATACAAAAATCGCCAGATCAAAGGTAACTTCCATCTTCATTATTTTTACTTGTAATTATATTAATTATCACACACCACGTTCTTGTTGAAACTTGACGTACATAACGAAGTGTGTTGACATTTCAGAAGTAAAAGTTGCGATACAGTTTGTTCTTCTAATTCTGGTTGCTTCCTACAACGAAGAAAACCTATTCATCCACTAGCAACAGGAGTTAGAGCGGCTTTTTCTCAACCAAGCAGCAAGAGGAGCAACGTCAGACAACGGGTATTGTCAGCCAAATTGTTAAAATTACGAAGTCTCCAAAGTCAAATTAACGATGCGAATTTTCATTTATCGGTAAGTCTGATTCTCATTTCTAGTGATCTCTCTAATCTTGTTATAAAATATAATTTGATCATATAACTGGAATTTCTTTTATAAATCTGGAAATTTATATTTCCAAATTTACAATGTTTACGAATGTAAGAAAGAATTATAAAAATTAATTTTTTAGGAATTGTCGCGCGAAAATCTGGCTTTAAAAAATCTTCAACTTAGACAAGAAAAGGCTTTAACAAAGTGAGTATTATAATGACCTTATGAACACGTGGCCAACGATTCAAAAACCTATGATTGTTATAGAGCATTCGGTAATATTTTCTAAATCAGAAAATTAGAATATCAAATCATTGCCCAGCAATGATTGGAAAATACTGTGAGAAGCAAATTATTTGGAAATTTAAATCCTTCTATTTCACAACCAAATGAAAATCTGATCATGTGGACAAGATGTTGTTACACACTCCCTAAAATTTTTGGAAGTTGTTAAACGGTAGGATGAGTGGTGTGGTCAACATATTACTTTCCATTGGCGATCGTTTTTTATGCTCAACGGCTTGCTCTAGAGTGACCGTGTCACTATATTATTTACACCTGACCCTATTAGTTGATATTGTGCATCGCTTTATAATGAAGAATTTGATAATTCGCATCATCTGATGTAATTGATCTACTGAAGATAACAACTTCGTTGCGATATATTCTTATATTCCTAAATATTTATATGGTGTTTGGGATACATTTATATTTTGATGTTATATGGTCCACACTCTCTACCTTGGGCCAAGGATAAGTGCCGAATTTACTTCCCTTGAGGTATAAACTATTTCATGGTATCAAGGTTCAATTCTTTCAAACTTCTACTTCAGTAGGTATATGGAAACAAGTAGTAGTGGGAGAATATCAAACTTCTCTAAATATCAAATATCAGATGCTCATACTGATAACAAGTATCTAATCAAGGTTAGGAGTAATTGGACTAGATCTGAACTCACTAACCTCTTCTGTCCGTGATATGAACTTGAAGTGTTAAAAATCCTAACCATATTTATTTTCCTGCCCAAAAATGGAAGCGCTGTTAATGACTTGTCAAATACTTATAATAAATCATTGTGTTGACTTGCAGATATGAGGGAACAGACGCCGATTTTCCTCGTCTTCTGAAAGCACACAGTGAAGAAGTTCGTATTTTAACAGAAAAAAATAAAATCCTCCGGAAAAACGTGAAGGAATTGACTGACCTAATTAAAAACCGGGATGATGAATTATTGAGTATCAAGCGTCAGCTCGAACATTTAGAAAAAATTAATAAAAATAGGCATCTGGGAGAAAGGCAAAAATTAGCGGAACAGGTGGACGATTTAACACAGAAATTAGATACAGCCGATAATCAAATCAATGTTTTAAATAGAAAACTCATGCTGGAAGGGAAAAGTCTGAAACAGAAATTGAATACTGAGAACAACAAACACAGATTGTGTCAGAAAAATTTAATGCAGGCACTTTCCGAAATTGAAAGGCTAACGACTTTAGTAGACGTAAGTATATTATTATTGAATCTGCGGCCTTACATATATTGAAAACTATTTTGCGAAATTTTTCATCAGCCTAATCCATTTTCTCAAGTTATTGTAGCACTTGTTGAACCAGTTGTTGATAATGACTTCTTTGATATAAGTAAGAATCCTATCGTCAGCTTGTAACCCGAACCTTCTGAACCTTGGGTTTGGAAACCCAATAAAAGTCTTGGCAAAGGTTCTTAAAGTATTCTGATCTACAATAATTATCAACGATGTGAGGATAATTGAGTCAAAATCAAGATTGTGAATCACCGCTAGCTATTTATACTATTCTATTTGCCAAATATTTTTTTCGGGGAACCCTTGTTAGCGTTAAATATCATCAGTACTTTATAAAAACGTCATAATCACCTCCCAATCAATATTGCATAATATTCACAACACAGGTTTAATCAACTCTCAATAGTTCTTGATAATACTGATGATGCAATCATCCGACAATATTTCTTGCAAAAACTGACGAAGCTTCTCATAATCATCTGCCAATAGTTCTCGGATAAACTGGAGACGCTCAATATTCTTAGATTAAACTAATGACGCTTGGCATAATCGTTTCTCAATAGTCATCATAAACTTGAAAATAGCCTGGATCATTGGTTTAAAATAAAGGAGCTATAATTTTCTAATCCGAATAATAGAATCCTTACGTGCATTTTTCTTTCAGCCAAAAAATGGAGATAAATTATTGGCTCATAGGAAAAAATCGCAAGAACAAGAAACTAAAAGTTTCGGAGCCATGGAAAACAAAATGTATACTTCAGTTATGCAAAAATGTGACGAAGTATTTCAGAATGAAACTAACTCTGAAATGTTGTTAGAACCCAAATTGAGAGCTCTTAATTTGGGGAAACTGGAAGACATAAGTCCAAGATGTGATTTAGATGAAGTAATAAAATCGCCAACAGAAAAGATAAAAGCAAGATTGTCTGGTGAGCCAAAAAGAGTAACATATGATGTAGATAATTTAGAAAAAGTACTAATTGATAGAGAAAAAGTATCAACTAATAGGGTACTAACCGATAGAGACAAATTGTCAACCAATAGATTATCAATTGATAAAGAAAAGATGCCATCAGATAGAGGTACCTACACATCGCATAAAATCAATTCTCAAAAGCTCGATAAACTCAGCAATGACGTGGACTCGATCTTACAAAGATCTAGAGACAGCGGAATGGAATACGACAAAACTTTGGGGAGTTATTGCTCACATGTCATTAATACAGCAAAAACCTGTGGAAAGATGGTAGAAGACCATCAAACGAGTTTGGATCACGCCATTAGTGATACTGATACGTTAAGAGAAGCTGTAGATGAAATCAAAAGTTTAGATGATCAGCTGAAAAAGAATGGAATATATTCAATAGATGCTCTGGAATTGAATAAGATACTGAAATCAGATTTTGATTTTAAGGCATCTAGTAATGATAGGAAAGACGGTAGTAAAAAATCAAAACGAGAAAGGAATGCAAGAAACGACCACAAAGAGAAACTATTAGCTACTTTAAGGGCCATTGATAATGGAGAAACTGTAGAGAGTTTTGATAATGAAAGACACTGTATGGACGAAATTTATGAAGGTGTTGCGGATTAAGTTTCGTTTCAGACTGAAGATGTATACTCATCTAAAGTTATTTTTTATTTATTCTATTATAGATTTACATATTTGTAACAGGTGTGTTGTTTTTATTGGGAAACATTCAGAACTGTCCTGGTCTGGAAAATTGCAAAACTGTCAATATTGTTAAATCTTAATTAGACTTCGTCTTAACTATTATCATAGGTTCATGAAGTTATAGAATAATAACGTGTCTCATATCTGGTTCCATTTGTTATTATTTATCTTCTCAAAGTCTAGGTAGATTTGTTTATAGTCATCATGCTTCATCATATACACGGTGTTGCAAATTCAATGCATTAGCATTGCTATCTCTGTTATTATAAGAGTTGGTTGAATGGAGACAAAGTTGCGTATTTTAATACTGAATAATTTGTTGAAAATAACTTACAAAAATTCGATTATTTCCGGAGTTCCGACAAATATTCGTTTTTAATTTTATATGGCTTCATTACTGATAATTATGAAAATCAAAGAGCACATTCGCTTGAAACACTTTTTTTTCTCTTCAAGAAAATAATTTTAATTTGCAGATACGACGTTTAGTTTTTTAGATACCCACATCAATTTTCTTTTTTTAAATACACAACTGGATTTCTTATTCCATTTTTGAGTAGCTATGGCAGTTATTTGATTTTTTTGAATTGGAGAGTAGGCCTTGACTTGACTTTGAAACAAAATACACCAGATTACCTGGCCAGCGCGGTCGCTTGACCATTCACAGTCGACTTATATATGTAAAGCGCGCTAAAAACAGAAATAAATAACCTAGAAGAACAATGGTTTTTGCATCATAACAAAGCGTTCTGTACAAAGGGCAATAAATAGAAGTGTATTCAAGTCAACGGCATTTTTTATGAACATTATGAAATTGGACATTGTTAATTTGATAGCAATTGAATACAAAAAGATTGTTAATTTAATTTTATAAATAAAGTTTAAGTTATTACAGAAATGTGCTTTTTAATAAAAATTAAAAACCAATAAAACCAATATGGGTTGTGGACCTTCTCGAGTCCTCATTTTCAAAAGATACCACGGTGAGATTTAAATTTTTAAATGTTGGTATCAAAAAAGCGGAAAGTCGTATCAGAAAAATAAAATGATTTTTTTTAAGAGCCTTGGAAAAGAATCTGTTTTTGCCAAGGCACACTTTGTTTTATTTCAAAGTCCAATCCCTACTCGTAAAAAAATCAAGTAATCCTTATAGCAAACAATATAATGTGACAAGTGTGGTATTAGTTTTGGGTGGTCAAAAGCTACTCAAAAATTAAATAAGAAACCATGTCTGTATGTGGATATCTAAAACACAACATCATATCTGAAAAATAAAATTATTTTTTTTAATGAAAATGTCTGAAGAAAGTACTCTTTGTTTTTTAAAATAATCAGTAATAAGCCCGTAAAAAATAAAACTTTTTTTCGGATATTTTTTTAATTCCTTTCAAACAAGTTATTCAGATTTGATAACGACAACATTATTTAATTATATTACCAACAACAAAACTGCAGGAACAAATTAATACATTTTTGAGAGAAATCATAGACAAAAAATAATGTAAATAAGAAACAATCACCCTTATCTATTAAAAATACTGTTTAAGTACTGACCCTGTCGGAGTCTATTCTAATCAAAATTAATTAGCCACACAGTCAACTGATGAGAGTTGCATTTAACGATTTTCTTCCACTTCAAAACTAAAACCATGAGGATTAGCGATAGGGTCAATCGCAACATTTCCATAAGGGACTCAAACAATTCTAGAGGACGATCGTGCTACATTTCAGTTTTTATAAATGTTCAGGTAAACATAGAATAGAAAAAATTACAACATTTGAGAGGAACCAATACGCTAGTGTTCTGGTGTGTCTTCGGAATACGCTCACTAAGCTTCTGAACCTGGGTTCGAATCCCGGTCTTCACTGATTGGCTGTGTAGTTTTTTCGGAGAATTTTTTCGTGATAAACCAAAGCAAGAACATAATCCATTACATCCACGCATAGTTGGTCAGTAAAATCCTTCCCAATACCTAGGAACCTTCTATTCTATTTTTCCCAAACTTGTCGTTATGAGCAATATTTCGGGACTAATTGTTTACTTTGAAAGTTAATATCATTATTAATATTTCGAGAGGCTGAAAATAAAACCATGTACCGTAATTCCTACAATTATCATATACATTTACTCAACATAATCAGTATTGAATACTTTCTACATAGCCTCCTTTCAACTCCAATAGGGGTGACGGGTCTTAATTCAAATAAAAATGCAGGTTAATTTCGTTTCTTGTTGGCTTTGTTGTAAGGGTGTAAAATCTAGGGATTTCATAGTTATGTACGAAAAAAGGCAAAATAAATTCATCAAGATCACCTTCCATCATATGGTATCTCTCACTAAGAATATGTATACAGTAAACCTTCGATATACCAATATAATATAGTACTAAAGAGCGTAATATATTTACGGAAAGATGTTTCAAGTTTTAGTATCGACAGCAATTTAAAGGTTAATTTTTTGCAGTAGTTAAAATTATATATTCATCAACATTTGGTGGGCTTGTAGGAAAAGACAGACTTGATTCAAAGTGGTCTCAATTTGATTCTATTATCTGTCATGAATTAATTCAGTTCAAGAAATATTCTCGACCTCAACAACTTCGTGCATTTATATTTGGCGGAATTTCAATGCCTCGTGCTTAAGGGAAAAATCGATCTTTCGTTGAAGGGTTTAACTTATGTACTTAACTAACTTGAAATGAATAAGTAAGATATTTTATCATTTAAAAAGATGTTCATCTCTTTTATATTCCGATGATTAGTATCATTTTAGTTTTTACCCAAATTTCGTCTTTATAATTTTATGTTTCTTTCATATTCTAGTTAGCACTGGCGATATACGTTTTATCATCTTTTTTCAGTTGCAAGAAGACATGGAAACTTACATGCAGTATCATTTAATTGGCCTGAAAGTTATTTGAGATTGGAAACAAAGGTATTCCAAATATTTACAAATCAAATTACAAAACAGGGAACTCAAGAAAGATATTTGTTTGATTCAGATTTAGAAATGTTACATTCTGATGGGAAAGGTTTGAGATTAAATCTTTGAGAATCAGTAGAAATGAATAAGTACTGAAATACCCAGAATCTTCCTAACGGACTGCTGTATTATAGTAACTCACACATGTTAAATTTGTTTAGTCAGTAACATCTGTATGATATTCTGATGAATTCCTTTTCACCATATTGTGTTAGTTAGAATTTCTTAATTTACATAGAAATTGACTTTTTACAATGCAAGGAATTCAATAAGAGAATAAAACAGTAACAGTTTTTATTATATGAAAACAAATAACGTAGAACATGTTTTTCTGTGTTCTTATGTGGACAGTCACGTATACAGTTGCAGAATGAGGAGCCTATTAGGAGTTATACCATTTCTACCAATCAGCATATTCTATGTTAAAAATGTTCAACTTTATTGACTAACCTGTAGAACATGAGGGAGCGACATTTACATCAGAAATAAAATCACATGATGCTTCAACAACATATCTTTTATTTGTCAAATAGATATTGACTATAATCACTTATTGTGAATTGACAAGCGAAGTATTATAACTTGTAAATTGTAATAATGCAATAGCAAAATATTGTCTTAAAACAGACATAAATAAAACAGTCGTTTCAAAGTAACAATAAAACCTCCAGGCGAAAAACCTAAGTGAGCCAAAAACTGAATTATCAACGAACAACCCTTTTACACTACATATCATTTCAAAGTTGAGGAAACGTGTTTTCGATTACATATAGTCAAGCTTGGGTTCACAGTTTAACAAACATGAATTACAGCCACTCAACGGATCGGATGATAACAATCAGTTTGTCATACATGTCAAAGAAGGAGACTATATCGGAGAATCAGTTGATCTTGATTTTCTTCAAAATTAAGTTAGTATTAATACCCCTAATAATTTATTTTGACTTGTGTCTCATTCTTAGAGGGTTTCATAACTGTTTTGTCGGCTTTGTTCTCGATTCATTACATAATACATATATGCTTTAGCTAATAATGGCGTCTCATGAGTACTATACTATAAAAACTATAGCTAGCTTTGAAACTTCATTTAGCAACTATTCTGTGATATATGGCTAGAGACGTTCTATGAACAATATACCGGGATATCAAAAATTATCTTGGTCAAGGGTGGTAGTGGAATCTATAACGTGTGTCTTACTTTACGTTTGAAATAATTATGTCACTGTCACACTGACATCATCAATAACCTACAAATTTCATACCTATTTATTTCAGTTGTAAAACAATAATGAACTACAAATTATGAAATGATTATGTGAACTTTGAACCTTTTCAGAGGTCGTGATAGCCACAATCCGGGTCAAGAACTGTTTTGAAATAGTTAATTTTCCGTAAATCGAATGACGTTCACGTGAGAAGCCCGTAGCACGCGAGTTAGAAAAGTGCAAACTGGTTGTACCTAATACGGCTTTACGACGACTTTTCACGTACCGTTTTCGCTCCATGTAGTTAGATTTAGTATCGGACCGTGCCCGACGGCCTTTCTTTTTTCGATAAATGTCCATTAAATAGGAAAATGTAATTAAAACAGTTTGAGCTATTCTCAGATCTCATCCAGCTACGCGTGTCTAACGTGCGACGTACCAAAGGGAATTTTCTCGCGACTAAAATATACACGAAGCGGGTAAAAGCTAGCGGCCCATAGTCAAAAACACTATTACAACTGGCGCCGGTCGCACGGGGCAAGAAACGGCCCCAAATTAACAAGACCGAGGTAAAATGTATAAACTCTAACTTACGCGCAGCGACCTCCTCGAGGCATATGTCAAAATGATTTCGTTCGTAGCTAATTACATAGGACGTCTGGCGTTCATGGAATTATGTTTTTAGATAATTCGAACCTTCTAATTTCGATAGGCCACGTGAAAATCCCGGAGTCCAAAGTGCTAAAGACTTCTGAGTGTTACAATATTCGTATAAAATTGCGAAATTTCGCACTTTTAGAAACTTCAAATTAATTATGACATAATTATTTCAAACGTAAAGTAAGACACACGTTTTAGATTCCACAACCACCCTTGACCAAGATAATTTTTGATATCCCGGTACATGAAGTCAATAAATCTTTAAGCAACCCCTGTTACTTGTGAATAATCTTTTTGATTTGAAATTGAAAGTTACAAAACTGAAACTCAGGTGAAAAAGGTCAGGCATTGCATACTAATGCATTTGATTATCACAACATTATATAGATTAATTTTTATTATTGAGTATGCTTTGCTAAATTAGAGGTTTCCAAGACTGGTCAATCATATTAATGTTCTTCAGTTTTAAATCCAAATCGTAATCGTTTCAAATAACTTGTTGTTTTGAAGCATTTTTTCAATAGATAATGCAGACATTACAAAGAATAACAGTTTGAAATTCCAACATTTAAAATTGAGTTTGTTTAGAGATATTCACTATTGCTTCTGCACATTATATGAATCATTATCTGCTGCAGATTCCTAGATGGTGTTTGTTAAAATCATATTTGCCCATAGAGGTGAAAAGCTCCATAAATGTCAATGTTAAATAGTTATTTAATTTAATTTATTAACGAGAAACCTATTTCCTATTTCAGCTACTATTGCTAACCTAGTTATGGGGTGCCTAGAGGAATCTGTAATAAATTTATAAGATTTTCAACCTGTAATCTTTAAACGGTATGTAGATGATTGCCTAATGTGTTCCCAAATTCAGTACGTGATTAATAAATTTAACAATTTCCACTTCAATTACTTGTGAAATAGAAGTGAAAACAAAACCATAAATTTCCTAGATATGAACATTAGGCATAATTCAGATGGAAAAATAAAAACTTCGTGATTTACTAAAGAAATTTGGTCTTCACTTCAATTCAGTTGCACCAACAAGTCATAAAAAAGTGTTATAAACAGTCTTACAGATCGCGCTGTTGAATTGTTCCAACCAGAGGACTGTCCCAAAAATCTGAAAATTGTTTTTAAACTCTGAATGATGGAATAGCAGTATTTCTAGTAAGGGCAGACAACCTTCCTATTATCTCATAAATCTCCAACATCTGGATCGAAGTGGATACTTGAGCGTTATATTTTTTGGTTTCACTCGTATTCAAATATTGCTTGAAAAGACTTCGAATTTTATAAGAAAATTGCTAAGCAGTGGATTCTTGATTCATATACTTAAAACATTAATGTGTTACAAATTTCTGTTAGTTTCGGCGACGTGGGCATTTTTAATTGAAATTGGTGTGATAAAGAAGCTTTGTGCTTGATACAATTAGTTTTAAGAAATCCCGTTTTATACATTGATACGTCTTCTGATGATGGTCGTGAGATCGAAACGTACGTAAAGACGAAAATAATAAGCATGTGTTAGTGTGACCTATTTCCCGAGAATTTATACAGGGTGATTAAAAAAAAAGTGGCCCCGCTACTAGGATAGGTAGAACACTGAAAGATAAGTGCTTCGCTTAGTAAAAATTTTTCGTAACCTCATCCGTATTCAAGATACAGGGTGTTGTAAACAAAATATTGAAGACAAATTTTACGATTATGTCGAAACTACTGTCAACAATGTAATGAAATTTGGTATGAATATGTTTTGGAAGCTGACACATCGCACACGTCAAATTGAACACCATTCAATTTTACACAAAAAAGGTACTCTTGGTAAAACTCGATACTGTGTCCCGTTTTCGAAATATTATGATTTGAAAATAATGAAGTAATAACTGATGCTGGTATAAAGTAAAAAACAACTACCAATTTATTAAAAATCAAATACAATAACATTATTCTAAGGCTAAAGTTATTAATTAAACGAAGAATCACATTAAAAATTAAAATAAATTTTAAAAACATGAAATATTCAATCAGTTAGAGTAAGTGTTCAAAATGTCCTCAGTTTTCACGAATACACAATTCTATCCTTTTTTCTAAAGAATACTAAACGGTTGAGGATCAGCTATGAGGTCATTAAAGTGTCATTGAATTCTGTTTTGCAACTCGTGATGTAGAATAGACTTTCTCCTTAATATAAGACCAAACTGTGTAGTCCAAAGGATTGAAATCGCATGAACGAGAAGGTCAATGAATCGGAGCTTCTGCACCTCTACCAATCCATCGATTCGGATAATGGTTGCTTAACCAATTACGATACCTTCTATCAAAATGAGGGGGAGCTCCATCTTGCTTAAAAAAAAGGACCTTCGCTCGTTTAGCGTTAAATCATCTAATATGTCGAATAAATGAGTTTCTAAAAAGTGGAGTTACACATTACCATTTAAATTTCCAGAAAGAATGTGACAACCAATTAATTTTGTTACCTAAAGTTACTGCCCAAACATTAATTTTAGACGAGTGTTGGTATTTGAATTGAGGACTGTTCTTCCTTGTAAAGTTTCATAAAAATCCACTCTAACCGGTAGATCCTCTGGCAGGGGCTCTTGAACTTGTCTGTAGTGATAAGGATGTAGCTGATGCTCCTTAAGAATCCTCCAAGTACTTGCAGCAGACGTATTTGTTTGTCGTGCCATATGCCTTACGATAATTGTTGGATCTTGATCAACTAAATCTAAAATGATATTCTCTTTCTGAATGTTGTTCTGGGCATACCAGAATTTTTTTTTTTATATCACATTCCCAGTTTCTCGACAACGTTGTTCCACGGCTCTAATCGTTTTTTATTTGGTAAATTTCTAGTAAACTTTGGTAAATTTCTAGTAAACTTTTCTGCATAACGCGTAACAGCTGCAGCGTTAACTATCAATAAATGTCAGTTTTCCATGGCTAACTCAAAACCATTTTGAGGTTTGCGACGACCTTTTTTTACTGAGGTCGTTTTGAACACTTACTCTAACTGATTAAATATTTCATGTTTTTATTCAAATTTATTTTAATTCTTAGTGTGATTCTTCGTTCAATTAATAAATTTAGCATTAGAATAATTTTTTTGGTTTTTAATAAATTGGTAATTGTTTTAACATAAAATATGTTTTTACGGAGGACCTAATTGATGGAAAGCGTTACGCGAGAACCGTTACGTGAGTTCGTAATAGGTCTGATTGGTCGAGACCAATAGGCTCCTCCTTCTCTTATACCAGCGCCGAGCGAGCGCGGACACAACCGAGCGTAGAGTGTATACGTGACTGTGACCACATTTTTATAAGACAGTCTACTGAGGACGCAGACCTTGTTCAGAATTATCAATTTATTCTTTTTTATTTGTTGGGAAGTAAGAACATTAAACATGTTCTATGTTATTCGTTTTCATCTAATGAAAACCAGCATCACTTATTACTTCATTATTTTAAAATCGAAATATTCCGAAAACGGGTACTCTTGTATACCTATTTTGTGTAAAATTGAATGATGTTTAATTTGACGTAAAATTTGGATTAGAAAATCTAACCTCAAAAAAGTTATGAACAAAACTACTCGGTATGAACCGTGTAATTAGTCAGATATAAAAATAAATTCACGCGATGTGTCAGTTTCCAAACCATATTCATACCAAATTTCATTACAATGTTGCCAGTAGTTTCGATATAATCGTAAAAAATGTCTTAAACATTTTTTTCAACAACACCCTCCTGTATCTTGAATACGGATGCGGTTACAAACATTTTTTACTTAGCGAAGCACTCATCTTTCAGTGTTCTACCTATCCTAGCAACGGGTGTACCTTTTTTTGAAACATCCTGTATATAGTTGTCTATTAGGTAGTTTGTAAATATGTACGTTTTTATAGGGTGTACATTTGAATTTTTTTATCTTCAATATATTTATTCTAAAATTATAAAATATTATGTATTATTAAGTCAATTAAGAAAAGTAATGCGTTAGTTGGTATTACCTACGAAAGTAAGAATTTGGCCTCAGGGAAATCAGGTTCAACAGGCAATTTTTTCAAATTAACAACTATTTGGCTTCAAAAGTAGGTTTCACGTTTTTAACAAATCTAAATAAACACTTGATACTTACATAACATTTATAACAAACAAGTAAATAACATTTATAAACTGTAACAACTGGAGATGCAGGTAATGGCAAATACATACAATAATCAGCTACACATGTTAAGAAAATACAATTTTAAAATTAACGTTTCATCAATTTTTAAAGCTTTTTCTCTAAGTTACATCTAAATAACATTTCTTAAAATGGTTTCACTGCTAAATGAAACATAACTCTGATATAATCTAATCATAATGTAAATAAAGTTCATCACACAACACACCTCATATTATTGTCTGAAAAACTAAGGCAATCCCTAAATTTCCAAATATTCCAAATAAGGATTTTCAATCCTTTTTAATAATTACTTTATATTAATTCAAAATAAAAATGTACTGTACTCGTATATATTCATATAAGTTTTTTCGAGAATCTTTTGAAAATGTTTCCAATCTATAACAGTTATTAAACATATTGTCTATTTTTTTAAACAGCACAATTGATGGTATTTTGATTGGGTTGAATAATTCCACCAGGTCCTGGCAAAGATGTGCGCCCATCGTTCAAAAATTCATCAACGCTTTTTGCTGCTTGCCTGCCTTCTGATATGGCCCAAACAACTAACGATTGGCCACGACGACAATCTGTTGAGTAAAGAGTTCACAAATAGTGGATTGTTTTATTGGTGGAAACTATATTATGGAACACAGTATTGTGCATACATATCAATTCTAACTTACCTCCAGCAGCAAAAACGTTTGGCAAGTTAGTTCGATAATTTGTAGTATTGAAATTCGATCTGGCATCTAAAGTGAGCTCCAATTGGTCTCCTATGGCACGTTCGGGGCCTAAAAATCCCATTGCTAACAATACAAGATCAGCCGGGAAAACTTTTTCAGTTCCAGGTACTTGCTCCATTTGCCACCTTCCACAATCGTCCTTTTTCCATTCTACATTCACAGTCTTTATTCCATTAACTTGACCTTGACCGTTGTCCACAAATTCTTGGGTCATTATACTGAATACACGAGGATCGGCACCATAACGAACCTTTACCTATAAATTACAAGAAATCAGTATTAGCGCAGTACAGAAAATATGATGTAGTAAGAAAGTCAAGTGGACGAACTACTGAAAAGTCTAACATCTTGCGATTATTGCAAAAGGCAAATTCGCAGGAAAGATATCGGAACACACACACAAACTGCTCTAACATAATAGTTAAGTAGTGCCAAGAGAAGGAACTAACTACTTAAAACCACAACAGTTGTTTTTACAAAAAAGTGATGACAGGTCTGAAGTTACCAGTTCTGAACAGGGTAGAAATTCCAATTGCCCAAGAGCCAAAATACTTTTTGATCACAAGCTGACATGGAATCAACACCTACAGAAGATAATCCAAAAGAGTACGTTAGCCCTCAACCTGTGCAGGAAAACTGGGTGCTACAACCAAAAATGATCATATGGCTTTATTAGCTAGATTCCAACCAATCCAAAAAAAATTATAGACCCTATTATATGTATCACGTATGGGAGAAATCTATTGAAAACATAGGGAATCTCTAGCTGTAGCAAAGCCTTCTCGGTAAACTTCCGTCATTTAGTTTGCCGCCTCAACTTTGTCGCTTACTATCGAATTTTCTTTCAGATAGATCACTCTATGTGGTGGTTGACGCGGAGTGTCCTCCGATACAATGACTGTCAACGCTGGTGTTCCACAGGTATACGTCTTGGCACCAACTTTGTTTCTGCTCCATATGTGACGTTCCACAGCTTTGCACATGATGGTACACTTCATACCGCTTTCTCGTTTAGAGCCCCTATACCATTCCAATGAAGGCAGAGGAGCGAGACAGAGACAGGTTGACGCAATTAATGGAGATTTTGAAATGAGGATTTGATAATCTAGTAGAGCTCAATGAGATCCAAACTCTAGTTTGCGTCTTCTCCAGGAAGGCGGATCCCACAATCCCCAATATGATGTATTTCTATGAAGTCTTCCATATGCTTGGGATCACCATCAACGACACCCTCTCATTTGATGATCATGTGGGTCCAATGCGAGAACTGTTTACAAAAACTTGGTTTTCTATTCCGTGCCAAGAGCTACTTTACATCCTTGCAGCTCCTCATAATCCACAAAGCATAGATTCGACCTGTCCTGGAGTACTGTTCACATGTTTGGAGTTCGCTCGAAACATACGCTGAAGCTCTTGGATTCTACAGAGAAGAGAGCTATTCTGATTGATGATGTCACACTTACGACTTCATTGACCTCTCTAGAACATCCTAGAAAGGTGGGAGATCTCTCCTTTTTCTATACATATTTCTATGGTCGGTTTTCATCAGAAATCTCTCGTTTGCTGTTCCACCACGAGACATTCCAGATAGGCGGACTAGAAGAGCTCAAACTAATCACCCTTTCATTGTCAAGCTCGAGACCTGCCGAACATTTCATCGCTGGATCACCCGATGTTCTTCGAACAATATAGGTTTCCCTCTCGTGTAGTCAAAGATTAAAAAACAGGTTCCTTAGACCCATGATAGGGTACGATGGTATGGTAGCCAAAGACAAATGTCCAAAAGAGATAAATTGTGCCATTTTTTTTCGTAAAGGAAAAAATCTTCCTATTATCTCTTCTGTATTAGTAGATTGATGTATAATTTTCCAGCAAAAATTATCAGCAATTTGCTATGCTCTCGGGATATTACTATGACAATATTGGCTTTACTAAGGTAGGACATACTATGATAAATTACCACCACAAGTGAAGTCCGCGAGAACAATAAAACTATTTAAAAGCAATATAACTAGATGGTTAATAGCACTTCCAAATTTGAATTCAATCTTGAATAATTGAGGGTCTAAAAAATGAAATGTTTGATAACATAGTTGAAAAAAGAAAAACAGAAACTACTTTAAAATATTATTGGTGAATGAATGAATGACTTGTTTTCTGGTTTTTAATTGAATTCCAGTTCTAGAATAATGTCGGATTGATTTAAATATCATTATTGAATTAAATTTTGTTTGTAATTATTTATTATATAATTTAAGCTATATTCAGATACAATATTTCTTTGAGATCTTCTTGAAGAATCTTATAATTTATTTGCTCCTGAAGAACTATAATATAACTCGCATAGTATGTATGATGGATCAATTGATGAATTGACTATTGTGAACATAATGTATTATCAAAGCAAATAAATTTATTATTATTATTATAACTAGGTCTGAAAAAAATCATAATTTAAATGAAAAAATCAAAAAAATCGGACTTTTTTTATTTAAATCAAATTTTTTTGATTTAAATCAGATTTTTTTGATTTTATGTGCACTGTTCATTAAACAATGAATTTTTATGCAATTTAATGCATATTCTTACTTGTATTACAAGTAAAACTACACATTCATAACATAATCCCATCTCAATACCCTGTATCGCTGTAATTAAAAGTTTTGAATTTCGCGGTGAAACGCTCGCGCCACCTTGAATCGACGTACCAATAGCGGAATAGTTAAAACCCTAAAGACATGGTTAGAAACACGGGTACAATTTGGTCTGTTCTTGCTCGTTCATGTTGACGATAGTGTAGAGCACTAGCTAGCACTAGCACTAGCTGCCCGTTTGCGGAGAGTTTCGTGTATTCGGAACAATGAGTGGGCGGAAAAAGGCCCGATTTGGCAACATTTCGATGAGGTGAAAGGGGACAAATATTTGAGTGCCAAATGCAAGAAATGCCAAAAAGAACTGCAAAGCCTTGTTGCACGGATGAAAACCCATTGGGATAAATGTGAAAAAGATTCAATCACTCATGACGAGGATGAAACTGATGAACCTGCAGGTATGTTTATTTAAAGTTATAATGTTCAAAAAATTAAGCACAATAAATATCAATAGAATGAGCAATCAAATTACAAAAAACCCTTTGTCGCAGGAATTCGACCAGACAAACGCCCAATGTCATCCAAAGATTCTGAAGCTGCTCCAGCAAAGAAGCTGAAATCCGGAGCTGCATCGAACATGAAGAGTTTTGTCACCATTGTAACTGCCACGCAGAAGAAAGCCCTCGATAAACAGGTTGCACGTTACGTGTACGCGACGAACAGCTCGTTCAACAGTGTCGAACACAAGGAATTCAAAGCGATGATCGGAAAATTAAATCCAGGGTATAAACCTCCGAACAGAGACCGCATCGCGAATGATCTACTTGACACCGTGTCACAATAACATTTATTTTATTGTAACCCTACTCCCCAGCTATTTATTTGTTTTAATACATATACAAAAGGTGTCTATTTGAACCAATTGATTAAATCAAATCCAAAAATTTTTGGAAATCATTTGATTAAAATCACGATTTAAATCGATGATTTAAATCACTTGATTAAAATCATCGCAGCCTTAATTATAGCATAACAAAACTTCAATTCGGACACGATTGTTTTATACTGTTGACATTTATATTATCAGATGAAAGGAAATGTATTTGTTATTATAATCCACTAACCTCGTCATGTCCATAGTCTACCCTGAATATTCTAGGCCATTGAGGCCAAGGATTATCAGCAGACCTATTCGTAGTTGGTTCTGGAAGTATTTCGAATGAAGTAATAGAAGCAGCTCCTTGCCTTAAAGAAGTTGCAATGCAATCACAACCAGTGTCTCCACCTCCTATGACAATCACGTGTTTATCTTTAGCATGGGGTCCGTCGTGGTTAGCACCTAGTTGCTTCTTTTGCCAGCTTTCTAAGAATTCCATGGCAAAATGTATACCTCCTAATTGCCTTCCTTGAAATAGAAATAAACATTAAATAAAGTTCCCTAAATTCAATCAAACATCACTCACCAGGAAGAGGTAGATCTCGAGGCCATGTTGCGCCCGTAGTAAGTACAACAGCATCGTACTCTTCAATTAATTCTTTGGCAGATATGTCTTTCCCAACATTGACATTCGTTTTAAAAACTATTCCTTCGGCAGCTAATAAATCTACTTTTCTTTGGACTACTGTTTTACTGAGCTTCATGGTAGGTATCCCGTATTGCAATAAACCTCCCACCCTGTCGTTTCTTTCAAAAACGGTAATATTGTGTCCCACTTTGTTCAACTGATGAGCACAAGCTAAACCAGCAGGTCCAGCACCCACAACTACAATACGTTTATTGGTACGCACCGGAGGTATTTGTGGAACGATCCAGCCGTTCTCGTAAGCGTGATCGATTATGGCGCATTCGATATTCTTAATAGTAACGCTAGGTTCCGAAATCCCTAAAACGCAAGCAGCTTCGCATGGTGCGGGGCAGACGCGACCAGTGAATTCCGGGAAATTGTTAGTCTGCAACAGATGACTTAGCGCTTGCCGCCATTGGTTTTGGAAGATTAGCAAATTCCATTTCGGAATTATGTTGCCGAGAGGACAGCCGTGAGAATTTGATTGACAAAACGGCACGCCACATTCCATGCATCTCGCTGCTTGCACGCGAAGACCTTTGCGCACATGTTGGAAATTGTAGATCTCGTCCCAGTCTTTCATTCTTTTTTCTGCTGGTCGATATAGATTAATTTCCCTAGGATATTTCATGAAACCTGAAGAGCATAAAAAAGAATATTATTAGATTATAAAAATGGTGAAATTACCCTTGAATGTTAAACATAACATTATAAATAAATTCCCGTGCCCAAAACAAATTTGGTGATGTATAGAGCTGAAATATGTGCAGGATGTTCATCACAGAGCAGAGGCATGTAGGGTAAAATATAGTGTTATAGACTCCTTGACTTCATCATCATCACTTGAGGGGAGGCGGCTTTGCCCCCAAATGCACTTAGTTGGGCCCATTGTGCGCCCGTGGTCAGAAGCCTATTCTATTCTAGCAGGTTCGTGGACCGCCAGAAACCCAGAATATTGCCAGTGCTGGCTTCGATAAGTTCTTCTGGGAGCTGTTTTGATTCTCCGAAGTGTCGGTGCCTGAGGGATGCTGATGCTGGGCATTCCAACAGGATGTGAGGGGCAGTTTCTTACGCCTCTCTGCATTTCCTACATATTGGGTCATCTGTGATGCCCATAGTGTGTAGGTGTTAGTTAAGACGACAATGGCCGGTTAGGATTCCAGTCACCTCCCTGATGTCCCTTCTGTTCAGAAAAAGGAGTTTCTTTGAGAGCCTAGGCACAGACTCTTTGAGCTTGGCCTGCCTTATGCGTGGTAATTCTCGCCACAGTTCAGTCCACTCTTTATTCAATTGGCCCACAAGGGCGAGACCCCCTACGCTATTTGGTAGGGCGACCACAGGTATGGCCCACCGGGGGCGCTAGACGACCTCCGCCTGGCCAGAGAGTCGGCCATTTCGTTTCCTACAACTCCACTGTGTCCAGGGACCCAGATGAGTTGAACTTTATTTCTCCTGGCTAGTTCAGCCAGTGTATCCATGCATTCTTTGACAAGCCTTGATGTGACTCTGGGTGATTTGAGAGCTCCCAGAGCCGACAAGCTGTCTGTGCAAATATATATGCGCCTATTTACATAGTTTCTTCGCAGGTTTTCCATGGCACAAGTCACTGAGATAGTGGTCTTTGGCCTTTTTAGGTACACTCCCGCCCCAGAGGCCTGACCAACCTTGGACCCATCTGTGAACCATACGAGCCCGTCTGGTGACAATGAGGTGAGAGTTTCGTTAATCCAATCTCCTCTATCCGGGATGATGATTTTGGGAGAAGTAAGACATATAGCTGGGATCATGCTATCTTGCTTCATTTCTAGTATGAGGCATTCACAGAGATTGCCTCACTTAAAATCGATGAGTGTCCACGAGAGTGGACTTAGTAGTAGATGAACCAAATTTGAGCATTTTCTTTGAATTACTAATGCAAAATTCATATTTTTTCACATTTACGTATTATAATAACATTGGTCAACATATACATATATGAAATTAAATAGTTCACTTACCTCTGGTTTTGTCCAGAGCTCTTTCCGCTTTCTTCTGCTCTATAGACAGATCAGCCACAGAATCTTCAATATCTTGTAGTTTAGGTTCATGGTTTACGGAATTCACTATAGGTGTCTCGACAGGTTTCTGTTTGAGTGCTCGTTGGTACTCATACGGAAATACTTTCACAAACTCTTTCAACTTATTTTCGAAGTCTTTGAGTAACTCCATTGCTACCAAACTACCAGTTAATTGTATGAATTCTTCTAGGAGAGTTTTTACAAGTTTCACATCCTCTTTCTCCTCCAGCTTACACAGTTCGACCATTTCTGGATTGCATTTCATCGAGAATTTACCATCAATATCCCAAACATATGCTATACCTCCAGACATACCAGCAGCGAAATTTCTACCGGTCAAACCTGAATGACATTAAATTAAAGGATATAATTTGTTATATTTCACAGTTTTATAACAGCTGAATGTTTTTAGAATTGAAATTATATTTCTCTGATGGCACACAAAATCCGAGTAACTTACCTAAAATAAGGATAACGCCCCCTGTCATATATTCACAACCATGATCACCTACTCCTTCCACAACAGCAACAGCACCCGAATTCCTAACAGCAAAACGTTCAGAAGCAATACCTCGCATATACGCTCGACCACTTGTCGCACCATACAAGCAAACATTACCAACTATGACGTTGAGGTGTGACTCAAATGGAGATACTTTCGGTGGGTAAATGACTACTGTACCTCCAGACAATCCCTTACCTGAAATTCCATCAGTTTAGTAAACATAACATTTGAACATGTCCAGGAAATGTATAGATGACTAAGATGTTTAATTTTATTCACCTTCGAATAAATAATATTTGTAATTATTGTATTGTGCTGTCTATAACATTGTGATATTACATTTCAAACAAATAAAATATTTCTTCTAGCAAATAATGAATAAATGTATAAAATACGAGTACAAACGAACACTTACCAACATAATCGTTCGAATCGCCTTCCAAAGTAACAGTAATGCCTGTAGTCAAAAATGCACAGAAACTTTGTCCTGCAGAACCAGTCAATCTGATATTAATATGCTGATCTGATGGTAATCCATCTTCATGGTATTTTCTGTGGAAGGAAAAATACAACTAAATAATTGTAAATCATTCATCACGTTGAGCGTTCAGATTTCACAAGTGGAAGTGAACTTGTTATTTCTTGATGGAGGATTTATGTACCTGGGGAAAGACCATTGAGTTCGGTTTCAGCAAATATTTTCCACAGCACACTTATGGCTACAAATAAACCAAGAAACTAAGGGATTATATAAGTAATTATATATTAATACAAAATTCTCGGGAAATAGGTCACATTAACACATATATTTTTACTCTCGTCTTTACGTACGTTTCGGTCTCACGACCATCATCAGAAGACTTATTAATTCATTAACCTACACAGTATACAAATTAAATTGTTTAGATTGTGATGGGACCTATACTGGTATCTCTAAACAATATTTACAAAAAATAATGTATGGCCATAAGTATAGCACAAGAAACAAAAACTTAGAAAATTCTACCGCGCTTGCTAAACATTGCTTTGATTATAACCATCAATTTGATTACAAGAATGTCAATATTTTAGCTAAGGAAACCAATTATTATAGAAGATCTATTCTGGAGATGATTCACATAAAACGTGACTCCAAGTCTGTAAATCATAGGAGTGACGTTCAAACACTAAGTCATATTTATACTAATTTAATTAATTAATATTCTTGCAAATTCCTACTTACGTCCTTATAATGTGAAAGTTTACTTTAGGTAGAATTGTCTAAAGTATTTCTCAGAGGCCAGAGACCTTCTTTTATCACCTAATAAATTATGACACCTGGCGCTTAAATGAACACTTGAGATGGTCTCGTCTGTAAGCAAAGAGGCACTCTTTGTCTGTTAGTCTCTCGCAGACATTTATGAAACGTGTTCGTATTTGTTGATGATTCTACTTAATAGTGGATTTTTAATATTTACGCTGCAACATTGCTGTGTTTAGTTCCGATTTCATGTTTCCGTTCGTTTCGGCGACGTTGGCATTTAAACGAAATTTGTGCGATAAGGACGCTTTGTGTTATTACAGTATTTCTAAGTAATCAGGTTATTGTATTATTAAGTCTTCTGATGATGGTCGTGAGACCGAAACGTACGTAAAGACGAGGGTAAAAATATATGTGTTAATGTGATCTATTTCCCGAGAATTTTGTATTAATTCATACGTGGGTCAAGAATCTTTATTATAGTAATTATATATAAGCTGAAGGAGAGATGATCACAAAAGACATATCCTTCTCTCAAAAGTATGAGTTTGTTTGAAGATCTAACATGCTTTCATGCATGAAAAGGATAAAAATTATTGTTGTTCTCTCTCTCTCTTTCGCTCTCTGCTTGCTTCATTTCTATAGCAGAGGTGGCGAGAGCGCGGTCAGCTTACTAATATGTATAGTTCAATGACTTATACCATCCCAAATGTAAGAGTTTCATTCCCATTCTCACAAACACATCCCGGAGATAAAGTAACGAATGAACTATTTCATTAATTGTTTCGACCTCTCGAGCTCATCAGCGGAACGATCATTCTATCGAAAATACAAGAGAGAACCATGATATCTAACACCATCTACCAAATAATACTAGACCTCTCACTAAGAAATTCAAGCATTGTACAACATTGTGATAAAATTCATAATAGAATACAAAGAGGTATACAAGATTTTTTTTTGGAATTTACACATTAAAAATAAGCTCAACGTCCGTGATGAGCACAATCTTATCAGTGGAACGTTTTTAGGAGGTTAAAGAATGATTCTTGGAACTCAAAAAAGTGAAATTAAAATGGAACCAATTTTTTTTACTTTTACTCTTATGTGAGAAAGCATCATGACGTAATTTTTTGGAATAGTGTTATATATGAATGAGTGTATAAGGTTGATAAATCCTATTATAAAACACATGGTTACTTACCTAGAAATATGATATGATAAGGTAGAACCAAAGGCACGGCATTCGTTAGTTATTTTCATTTGTATATCTACTGATTTCTTAGTCCCGTCTAAAACTGATTTAGATTGTTCGATGAGTTGATTATCTAATCTTTGTTCCAGTTGAAAATCTTGACTGTCTGAACCTCCTTTTATATTGATTCCAGGCCTCATGTGCAACGCATTTTGTAATATCAAATTCAGATTGAGCATTTTTGCTTTGGCAGTTCCCGTTTCGGAAACTTTCAAAAGATCCGTACGACCTACCAATTCTTGGTATGTTCTTATCTGTAATCGAAAATTAATTTTATAACAGAAATAAGGAACTACGATTATTCTGAATCAAAGATTTACTTACGCCAAGACTGGCCATATGTTCACGAACTTCCTCAGCTAACATGAACATATAGTTGATGACATGCTCTGGTTGTCCAGTAAATTTCTTTCTCAAAATAGGATCTTGTGTTGCAATTCCAACTGGACATGTATTTAGATGACATTTGCGCATCATAGTACATCCCATAACGATCAATGGAGCAGTACTAAAACCGATTTCATCTGCTCCAAGTAAGGCTGCTACAACTACATCGAAACCTGTAAAGATTATTCTCTAGTAA
The DNA here is from genome assembly GCA_958510875.1 of Endomychus coccineus. Lineage (NCBI taxonomy): Eukaryota > Metazoa > Arthropoda > Insecta > Coleoptera > Endomychidae > Endomychus > Endomychus coccineus. The sequence continues at coordinate 37,261,009 of OY294069.1, forward strand.
CTTTATCGAATATCCATTTGAATCTTTAAATTCTTAACAAGACAGAATAAGCTTTAAATCAATGACACTCACAATGTACCGCTAAGTAGATTACATTTGGAATTATTATTATATTCCATTGTAATAATCCGAGATTATTACTTTTGGGTTCTTTGAATAATTCAATTTGATTCGAAATGAAGTTTATAAATCATTATATCTTGATAGAACATACGATGTCAAGCAGGCCTAGCGACGTTCGTAATTCGATCTCTCCTTTCCGGAGCATCGACTTCTAGGCCAGCAAGGCTTAGCAAACGTAAGCACAGTACGAGGCCAGTGGTACTTTTTCCCTCAGGAAGGAGAAATCCACGTGGAGTTGAAAAGAGCCGTGACTGACTGTTCTTGAGCCTAGTCAGATTCCTATAGGTCGTTTCATAACTTATGGGCGGGGTCTGCCCCCGGTATTCTAAATTAAACATATTTTATAAGCTTTGCGCGTGGGGTGGCCCCCGCTTCAATCGTTTCATAAAAACAAATTACCTTCAGAAAAAAGGCCAGTTCTTTACCACCTACTTGTTCGGTAAGCTAGTTTTTATTGTCCAGCGTGTGTTTACCGCTAATATCAGGAAGCCTTAATTCAAGTCATTGCATTAATTCAAGTCATATATATTTTACCTAAATTTCACCTTAAGTATGTAAAATATTTTTTTGAATTCTTGTTTCCATTATTGTTGAGGTAATAAATCTATAAAGGAATTTTCCAGTCAAGTCTAGTAGAACGATAATCCAGGTTAATTTTTGTTACTAAGATCATATTTTATTTTTGAAATCCATTAATATCCTGTTTATTAACAGATTAAATTCAAGTAACCAGATCGAATTTAAAATAATTTATTAAGTTCTGTCTATCTAATTTGTGTTCATATAAGTGAACGAAGAAATTATTTGAATTCAACATAAGTTAAATTTTGCTTGTAGTATTGCAAAAGAAAGAAACCCTGATTTGTAGGTAGCTTGCGTAAGGGTAGTTTGGAGCATTGCATTGGCTCATAGTTAGAACCCAATTGTGAAGCAAAACTAAACGTAGTACTTGTGCAACAAGGGTTATGTATTCCTAGGGGTAAAGCAGTGCTGGACTTGTGCGCGTCATTCGTGTTACGCGGAAAGTGTTAGTTGTTCCCTTTAAATCATTTTGTGTCAATTCCATAAGATCCAAAATTTAATTCGACGTAGAACGCGAGTGTGTAAATTCTTTGTGCCTTATTTCTACAAGGGATTCGAGAGGGAATTGTGATATTAGAACAACAGGGTAAGTGCATTTTGATTGCCAAAGAAGATTTGTTATATTGACTTCAACCTATGAATCGGCAGTATAATATATTGTGGTTATTTAACCTTCAGATCACGCTCCCCCGTCCATGTTTATTTTGTTAATATATGTTCTTTCCAGCCATTCAGGTTAGTTAGAGTGATCAATTGTAATTTCGCATATCGAAGATCACTTAGGGGATATGACAGAGTATCGAGTCGTTAGACTCACCCCAGGTTACCAGAAAGAGAGGAATCCTTCTTTAGTTCTAATATCATCGGCGTGGTCGAGCGCGAAATCAATCACTGAAATGGTACCCAGGGTTACTGACCTCCAGGTGAATTATTACAGTTTTTAATCATCATATTCGTGTTCAGCACCCTGAGTTTGGACTAATTGGCTTTCACTGATTCCAACTCTCTTAAGAGAGTGTGTCAAGATTTGTGAGTAAACATTGTGAAAATATGAGCTGTGAGAAGTTTATCAGCGAGGAAAAATGTCGAAGGTGGTATAGACCAATATTCCATAGGTATAAGCTTATATTTGTTGTCATTGGTAATCTCAATAAAAATTAGAAAAAGAAACATGTACAAATATAATTCAAAAATATTTAATTGGCATTATTCGGCGGCCTAAAATCAGAATGAAAACTCCACTAACCTGTACGAATCTGGCCATCAGCTTGAAGAACGATCCTCGATCTGAGATTGTTCAATACCAAAACTTGATGTGTTTCAGCTACGCCCAATTCCCAGGGGAGACCAGCTGACTTGATACCAGTCCAAGAACTTGCACCAGTACCACCGTCATGACCGGAAACAACGATATGCTCTGCCTTGCCTTTAGCCACCCCCGAAGCTACAACTCCCACGCCTACTTCGGAAACTAATTTCACCGAAATTCTTGCAATGGGATTGGCACATTTAAGGTCGTAAATCAATTCTGCCAAATCTTCAATTGAGTAAATGTCATGATGAGGTGGTGGGGATATCAGTCCCACTCCAGGTACAGAATGTCGAGTTTTCGCAATTTCTGTAGATACTTTATACCTATGGAGAAACGAAACAATTGAAAGTTTTTAACAAATAAGCATTGCAGTCGTTTATATTTCTGATTGCGTGAAGTATATTTTTGGATTGACAAATTAAAACAATCAGCAACATGAAAGTCTTTATAATGACAAATATACCGAAATAATTTCGGCAGAAAAGTTGTATTTCTCTGATATTTTTATAGTTACGTTATTGAGATCTAACATGACTCTGATGTCTTTTCTCGGAGCAAAATTAAACTTGAGGGGTAGCCAGCAGTTCTCGGGATTAGATATTAGTGGTTAATCTGCAAGAGTTGGACCTGTACCATGGTTGGATATACTGGTTTATTGGTAATACTTATGCACTTAGTAATGTTTAACTATATGACTAGTACTAGTACTTACTAGAAGATGAGGTGAAACTTATGCTAAGGATACAGGAGGAGTATAGATTTACAGAAGTAACAACAGAGGAAATCAAAGAAATAATAAAAGCACAAAGATCTGGAAAGTCCCCTGCAGCGATAATATAACAAATCATATATGTTTATAATCCTTAGTTTAGTGAATATTGTTGTGGTTAAATATTCGAAAATAAGAAAGTAGAATAACCACGAGTTTACCTGCTTTAGATTTATGGAAAATAAATCCCTTATTGGTATATTATAATATATTCATTTATTTACTAAAAGCAATATTTCTCAAAATAATTTCTGATAAGCCCAAAAAGTTTCTTAAGACCCCAGTAATTTAATATATTGTGAAAGACAGAACTCATAAAATTGAAGGAAAAATAAAAAATTCTAAAATAAAATTTATGAAATGCTCTTGCAATGCAGGACAAAGTGAAAAAGGTATGTTCATTTATTTGTATTTTTTTAAGTAGCTGTATAAAAACTAGAATATTAAATAAAATTGGTAATGACCTTTTTTTTAATTTGAAGCAAAGGCATTATCTTTCAATTAAATAATTTATCATGCACAGATGGAAGTTGAACTCAGAAGAACAAAAACAAGAAGCATCAATTGATTTAAAAGCTATTCCAGTTGAAGAAAATTCATTGTATAACCTTCAAGTAAACTGATATTGTATATCAGAAGCTATTAAAAATGAATGTAAGTTTTTGGCTGTACGAAGATTACCAAATTCTTTCAAATATGAACTAACAGTTAAACAGACAGAATTATCATTAGATTTGTTATTTCTGCTAGATCTTAAATTACTGGGGGAATTACGAGGGCAGCGCAAGAAATTCCGAGCCTGCGTACTCAATAAAATTTTATTTTTCAATATAATTCTGCCTAACATCAATGCACTTATCACATAGTTTCAGCAACAATTCCGTACCCCCGAAAAAACATTCCTTCGATTTGTGTTCAATATGTGCCCAAACAGCAATATTCATCTCTTCGTCATCACTGAAACGGCGTCGCCGAAGGTCCTTGTTTGAATTCCCAAATAGGTAATATTTACTCGGCCATACCGGGACTTTACGAAGAGTGATTGATGGATTTGTTCAAAATCTTCCTATTTGGACGTAATTCGAGATGTGTGCACCAGTAGATTATCGCGCAACAAAAGCAGGCCTCTGGTCAGTTTTCCACCTCCGTTCTCCCGAATATTTTGTCGTAATTTGGACAGGAGTGCTGTATAATATGCCCAGTTAATTGAAGTATTGCGTTCTTCAAAGTCTATAAGAAGAATGCCCTCACACTCCCAAAAGATAGTAGCAACCAACCCTAGTTTGGTGGTGCTTCTCCTTTTCGACTCCATTTCATCGACTCCCTTTTGGACATTGGATCATAGTAGAGAACCATGGTTTCATCTCCTGTAACACTGTCCTCAACAGATCCACATAGTTTTTTCCACAGAGCCCCAACATATGTGCTATTTCCTTCAGCTTCAAGCGTCGATCGCCTAATACAAGATCTTCAACAAGGGAAGTCTGTCGACGTCACCACGTTTTCCAATGTTAATAACACTTCAACTTGTGTGTTATGTTAACAACATTTTGACCCGCTGCTATACCTGAATCTTTGTCAGACCGGGCCTTGTATTTCGGCTTGTATGAAATTATTTTGAGAAATATTATTTTTACTAAATAAAGAGATATTTTCCACAAGACATTTATTATTGATTTTTTGCAAAAAAATCATTTGTTTCTCTGTTCTTGTGATACAGAACTTCATAATAAATTTTGATCCGAGAGATGAAGCGAGTCATGTCCGAACCCAGTTTGCATCGGACTAGAAAAGCACAAATTTCGAATTATGCATCAAATATTATATTTGCATAGGTAATCATTATTATAATGTGTGAAAGAACTAGCTACCATCAGCAGAATTCAAAATGCAAGCTCGATAATATGACAACCAGCCAACTTTCTGCCTTAAATCTTTTTCAATCCCGTGTAGACCATTCTATTATAGAATCAGCTGTAAGGTCAATTGAAATTTCTACAGAAATAAAAGAACATACCCAGGTAGTTCACCACCTTCTCCAGGTTTAGCACCCTGTGCCATTTTAATTTGCAAATCATCAGAATGTGCTAGATAAGATGACGTCACTCCAAATCTTCCTGAGGCAACTTGCTTAATAGACGATCTCTTGGAATCATCTAAATATCTTTCTGGATCTTCACCACCTTCACCAGTGTTACTTTTAGCTCCAACCTTGAAGAAAAGTTATATCAGAGCTGTTATTATAGTTTTTCCCTAAAAATGTATAGTGTTTTATCAACCAAAATCTTGGAGCACCATTTGAAATGATTTATAAAATTTTTAAAGCTTGCGATCGTTTCAATGACGGGTATTGGAAATATTCCTTTTTCCATTCCTGCTCTCTTACCTTATTCATCGCTATGGCCAAAGTTTGATGAGCTTCTAAACTGATAGAGCCAAAACTCATAGCTCCAGTCGCGAATCTCTTCACAATATCTGCTGCTGGTTCCACTTCCTCCAGTTTTATTGCTTGATCTAAAGTTCTAAGCTCTAAACAACCACGTAGCATAGTATGTTTTATGGATTCCATTGTCGATTCCTTGTATCTATCGTAAGCCGACTTACTTTTATTCACGGATGCTTCCTACAAATATGAATCTTTATTTGGGCTAAACCTTATAAACATTGAAAAATCACCTGAAGTGCTGCGATACTAGCTGGATCATTTAAATGTTTTTCTCCCCCAGCTCTCCAGTGGAAATTGCCGGCATCTCTCAGTATCAGAGAATCAACTGATATGCGAAACGCATTTTCGTGCCGATCAAACGCCTCTTGTGCTAACATCTCCAGATTAATTCCACCGATTCTCGAAGGTGTACCTGCAATCGTAAATCGTTTTTGGTACAAGATTGATTTTATAACCGATTGATTGTTACCTTTGAAGCACTTTTCAATTACATCATCTGCCAAGCCAACTGCCTCGAAAATCTGGGCCCCTTTATAAGACTGTAACGTTGAAATACCCATTTTGGCCATAACTTTGCTGATTCCTGTTTGCATGGCTTGTGCGTAATTTTGATAAATCACGTCATCGGTCAACGAAGTGTCGAGAACACCTTGATCTCGCAAACTTGAAGCTAGTTCCAGTGCTAAATAAGGACAAATAGCGTCGGCTCCGTAGCCCAATAGTACGCAAATATGATGGACTTCTCTAGCTTCCGCCGTTTCTATTACCAATGATACTTTCATTCTGGAACGGGTTTCAATTAGATGATGGTGTATGGCCCCTAATGCAATCAAAAAAGATTTTGCTTGAAAAATTAGTATAATATCCTGTAAAACGAACACGTGCGATTAAGAAGTAACTTATCATTTGTGCATTCAATATCAAAATCAGTTTAGGGATTTTATATAAGCGGTGACATTTGTAAAAACGATTAATATCCCGTCTAATATCAAAACGAGTATAAAGGACATTGTTTCTCTCAATCCCAAACGAGGTTATTGAAACATATTTACTAAACTCTTCTAATTCCTAACATAGGAATTAAGAATGCATTATGAACAATTACAGCAATTTTTTGATTCAACTTCGTAACGCGCTTGTGTTCCAACATATATGTTAAATTGAAAATTCATAATCATAATCAACAGGAACAGGTTATAATAATAATTTGCCATCACGTTTTGTTTGTTTTAGTTGCGTTGGTTTTGTAACTAATAACATATGGATTTCGAAAATGTAGACTTACTTAATATTCAATTCGGACAGTATTCATTTTCCACTGATTGGTGGTATCAGTTAGAAATTCGGTACGTTATACCTACGATAAGCTACAGATGTTTGACTCTGAGTCGTAAAATTAATTTTCAACTTTTACTTGCAATAGGCAAAGTTTTTGGCTCACCAGGACGAACAGTGACAACATATCCTCAGTCTCTGACGACTGTTTCGCCCTTCTCATGGGGTCGTCAGTGCGACAGGGCAGAAGTGAAGTCATTGATCAACCATCTCCGTAAATGATACCGGGACATCAAAAAGTATCTTGGTCAAGGGTGGTTGTGGAATCTAAAACGTGTGTCTTTACTTGTGTCGAATTAATTGATTTGAAGTTTCTAAAAGTGCGAAATTTCGCAATTTTATACGAATGTTATAGCACTCAGAAGTCTCTAGCGCTTCAGACTCCGGGATTTTCACTTGGGCTATCGAAATTAGAAGGTTCGAATTATCTAAAAACATAATTGCATGAACGCCAGACGTATGTAATTAGCTACGAACGAAATCATTTTGACATATGCCTCGAGGAGCTCGCTACGCGTCAGTTGAGACCTGAGAGTACCTGCTTCTATTTTAATTAAATTTTCCTATTTAATCGACATTTTGGGGCCCGAGACTATGCTATTTAGTTGGCCCCGTTCATAAACTAACGACATGGAGCGAAAACCGCATGCGAAAAGTCCTCGTAAAGACGTTCTATGTACCGTAAATTTGCACTTTTCCAACTCCCGAGCTACGGGCTTCTCACGTGAACGTCTTTCCATTTATCGAAAATTAACTATTTTAAAACCGTTTCGATCCGGTTTGTGACTATCCCGACCTTTTAAAAGGTTCAAAGTTAACATTTCGACAATTTTTATTACTATATTAATTTGTATTCATTATTGTTTTACAACTGAAATAAATAGGTATGAAATTTGTAGTATTGATGATGTCAGTGTGACAGTGACATAATTATTTCAAACGTAAACTAAGACATACGTTTTAGATTCCACAACCACCCTTGACCAAGATACTTTTTGATATCCCGGTATAATAGTCCAGGCGCACGGTCAAAGAAGTTGAGTTGAAAATATTATACGGCTAATTGTGATGTTACTTTATGTTTTCTGGGGTACTGAATACAGGAAAAATAGTTAAAAAATTCTATCCCTGCCGCTCGAAAAGATATGCCCATTTTTTTGTAGATAATTAAAATACACGTCGAATGAGTCCAAGTAGAAGTCATTTGGAGGTCATGGGCCCGAGATAACGCCCAAAAATCGTAAGCATAATATAGCTCTGGATGAAAAGTTGGCATTTTTATTCTACTTTTAACTGGATTTTTTTTTCAATCTTTTTTTTGGTGCGAAAATTTGAATTTTCCGAAAAACCGTAAAAATGCGATAGCGTGCTGAAAAATGCATATTTTGACCTAAATCAAAATGTATATCAGTAGATTTTGACCAATACTATCTAAAAAAACCTTCAATTGACATTTTGATATAAATGCCGAATTTGAGCTCTTCTTTCAAAAAAGACGACCTCGGAAAATTGGAAAAATTGTAGGTGCTGATAGTCCTGGTTCATACGCATATTTTACGCACCTGCACATCTTCACTCTATTGCTTCAGTCAAAGTCGAGATATCGATTAAATTGTGTTTGGGCCTCTTCAAGGCCCAATTTTAGGTCTATCATCAAAAAACCAAGAACCAGTGTAATCTAAAGCGATGTCTTTATCTAAATCCAAAAATGCTAGCTATCATAGAAAAAAATATAACCGAGTCAAAGACAAAATAAAATCTCGTCGGGTACTATTTTTTCAAATAAAACGGTCGTCGGTAAAGTAGACTACATTTATTAAGGATACACGCATATTGTAGATTATGACAAATACTATCTAAAAAACTTTCAAATGACATTTTTATATAAATGCCGAATTGTAGCTCATCTTTCAAAAAAGATGATCTCGGAAAATTGGAAAAATTTTGAGGTTAGAAAATTTCGGAAAAAAACAAATTTCAGGTGCTAATAGCCCCGGTTCATACGCGTATTTTGCGCATTTCGATTAAGGCCTTCGTTTTCAAATTAATTTAAAAAACGTAAAAAACCACAAAATCTGGCTAAAAAATGGCCATAACTTTACGAGTGGCAGCGGCAGAATTTTTTAACTATCAGCACCCCAAAAAACATAAAGTAACATCAAAATTTGCCGTATCAAATTTTTCAGGATTTTCCGACGATGTTCGTGACCGCGTCCTGGACTATAATAAAAGACCCTCAAAGTGTTTGATAAACCTAGAAGTTCCAACACCATCTGCCGGAAAGTAGATGTCCCACTGAGAATGGAATTCACAATGCTACGCATTGACAAAGAAGTTCTCGGGATTCAAAGAATCGACGAGGAAACAGTTGAAAATTGTGCCGCCAGGTGACTATGCATTGTTGCGGGATCGTCACCTGGCGGCAGTATTCCCAACCGTTTCCCCGTCGATTCTTTGAAAGCGCCAATGCATAGCATTGTGAATGGGATATCTAATTTCCGGCAGATGGTTCGGCAAACACTTTGAGGATGAAAACATTGGTTTCACTCAAGTGTGAGTTCATTATTGATATTAATATTGCAATGTTTATTTCTCACAATCCATTTTTTTGTAGATCCGTACTACCAGGTTACACCTCATCCTCAGGTATACATAAAGAATGGATTCAATATATACATTTTTTATGCATCATATGGTTTCATTTTTTGATAATTAAAGTTTATATGTAAAATTTAATTTTTTGATTAATTTAATTCAAGTTCAACAGTCAGCTTCCTGAATTTCAACTGTTGAACATGAATTAAATTAACCAAAAAAATGAAATTTCACATATTACTTTAATTGTCAAAAAATTAAACTATATGATGTATAAATGAATTTATAAATTGAATCGATTCTTTATATATACCTGAGGATGATGAGGTGTAATAATTCACCTCGAAACCTGGTAGTACGGATCTACAAAAAAATGGATTGTGAAAAATAAACAATACAATATTAATATCAACTTTGAGGGTGTTTTAGTACATCACTTTCGGAGATGGTTGATCAGTGACCACTGACGACCTCATGAGAAGAGCGAAACAGTTGTCTGGGACTATATAACGTGTTGTTCAACCTAGTGAACCAAAAAATCGGTTGTCTGTAAAGTCGGTTTACTGACGATAGTTGAACGTGACAACGTCATAAGAAAATACCGATGGAATGGTTTCATTTTTCAAAAGAAAATTTTTATTTTATTTATTTGGTAGATATTTTGTATGGATATAGAGAAGGAGGTAAATGGAAATCACAATTGAATTGATCAAGTTACATTTATTTGTACGCATAAATACAATTATGTCAATTTAGCTTTTAAAAAGCCCGCCTCAATGGGTTTGATATAGGAGAAAATTGTTCCCTTTGACGGCTGGCTGGTCCTACCTGTCATTTCAGACACGTTGTTATGATATGTGGAAGATTCAACATTTATGTTTTAATTTTTTGAAATCATAGCTACGCTCGATAATTATTTCGATCGAATAGTAAAGCAATTGATTTTTTACTCATCGTGAAACAGTTCTGTTAACTTATTGTTATAGTTTTGTCAATTATAGCATAACCTACAATCGCTGCACTAGCGGACCGATGCTATTTATTTTAATGATGAAAGCACGAATATTCGACAATATATCACTGAACATATATTTAATATCGAAAGAATCATTACCTTTATCGCCGCAATTATCGTTGCTATAAACAATTGACACCACATTCACTTTTCACTACACTTACGAAAACATGTAAATGTATTACTGTATAGCAGCTGTCCACGCGCATCGCATCGGTCACTCAAGCAGGAGAGCTCGCTTGCACTTCAAGCCTTAAATGGAACGCCTCAGAGCGAGGTAACGCACAGCCGGTCAGAGCGAGGTAACGGCAAATGAGTCATGTTTTCTCGTGCGTGCAGCCGGCTCCATCGAATTATAAGACGTTGTCACGTCAAAAACTTTGTCTATTGACTGCTAACACGAAATGTGTTTGTATTTCACTATACAATAGTGGTATACAAGGTACTCTAGTTAAATATATCTGTACTTTATACCTCCGATAAGCTAACAGATGTTCAACAGGGACTAGTAAAATTCATTTTCGACTATTATTCCAAGAATTGTGCTACCCGAGGTTTATACTGGGATGGTAAAAGCCGGCCTAAAGGATGCGGCAAAAATAACTAATAATTACAACAAATAATAAAATGCATTGTAACTCTCAATTATAAATTTTTATTATGGTTATAGGCAAATTATTACTTGTTATTTAACTTCCTGTTTAACTTACCTAAAGCAACCAAACTGCTGATTGGAACTCTATCTGCTGACGCCTTTCTATCGGATAATATCAACAGTTGATTGGTAGTACTGGCTTTGTTCGCTTCATCACAAATATCCTGTAACTTTTTTATATAACCGCTGGTGCCTTCAGATACAGGGAATGTAATATCGATAAGGTGAGAAGACCAAGACCTGTGACTTGTTTGTGCCAAAACTTCTAAGTCTGCGATGGAAAGCACTGGTTGTTTCAACCACAACCTGATACACATTTAATTATTAATTAATTCAATTTAATTTTGTAGGTACAATATCTTTAACTCAATATGCGTATGTAGTAACATTTACATTTAATCTTCTGATATTTGAATTTATAGTCTACATTATTCTTAGTTCCTAAATTTTCAATCCTTAAATTATTATCTTTGTAATAAATTCTGATGCAACATGAAAAATCATCTTCGAATTATAAAATTAGAATACTTATAAATTAAAGGCAATAATTTTTGGTTATTAAAATTAGTTGTGTAAATAAATGCATAACATATTGAATTGAAAATTTGCTTACAATTACTTGAAGTGGTATAACATATTTTTACCTGTGAACTTGCTTCGGGCTGGGAGCCAAAATATTTTCTTCAGGACCTATGGGACATTGTAACGATATTACAACCTTTTCTCGGAATGGATCAATGGGGGGGTTTGTTACTTGTGCAAAAAGTTGTTTGAAATATTCGTATGTAAGTGGTGCGAAACTTGATAGACAAGCCAACGGAGCATCATTTCCCATACTTCCAAGGGCTTCTTTCCTAAAATTTGGGTTTAATCAAACTTCCGTTACTTCTGATACAATGATTTTTTCGATAAAAGAATATTGCAAATGGTAATAAAAACTTACTTGCTATTGATCATGGGTAAGAGCAGTAGATGGATTGTCTCAATAGAATAACCGTACAGAGGCAATCTTCTGTCACCAAGTCCACTAGGTTCATACTTGGGTTTCAACTGCCGTCCAGCATCGACATGTGCATTACGTAGTTCGTCCATAGTAATCTATAGGAGAAAAGAAGCATATTCATTCAAACTTCAGGAGTTCAGGTTAGTCAACGATGACATGAAAACAGAAGAACGTTAGCACACACAAAAAAAAATCAATGCAACTACTTAGTTAATTCAAACACACTTAGCTTTTTAAACACGCTCAACATTATAATTTGTGAGTTATTGGACATCAATTATCTCGTTTAGCCAGTAACACTAGAAATGTGGTATGCATCGAATCAGAAAAATACCAAGCAGAACATATTGAATAAAGTTGAAATTGAACCATCTGAACAAGTTGAAAATATTTGTTTAACCATCTAAACAAGTTGAAAATATTTATTTTTTCGCGACTGAGAAGAATATAAAGACTGTCTTAAATAAAATAATAAAACATCTATATGAACTATAATGATGTTTAGTTACCTAAATACGTATTTCGTATTTAGGTGCCTTCACTAGATTTGTTACAAATAAAAAGAGGAGACAAATAGAGAACAAAATTTGGGAGATAAAGTAAGTTGGCATCAAATATTTCATACTTCAATTCCTAGTTTCTCTTATATTAAACTTAAACTGGATTAAGTGCTCGTCTTGATTAAATATTTTAAGGATAAAAAGACTTTTTAATTGTTGCTATCACACATTTTCATGATAATCTGAATTTAAAAGAGGATGAATACTGCATGATATTTTATTATATTTTAATATCATTATGTTAGAGGCGAGCATGCAGTGATTTCTTGTTTCGGAATATATAGGATAGATTATCATGGTGTACAAGTTGAGTTCAAGTGACCGGTATATCCAGATAAATAAATGCGACAAAGATAAGGGAAGGATGGGCGTGGTTTACTAACACGCATGTCGTCAGTACCTTATCTAGCAATAACTAAACGATGTATTCGATTGATTCATTTTAATAGAAGAGTGTGTGGTAAGCATGAATAATTTTCTAACATTACTGCACGATAAAGTAACAATGAACAGTCGACGGGCGCGCATCTAACATGTCAGAACCCTAGACATAACCTTCTAAACAGTTGATAGTTTTACTTGTCTATCTTATAAGGCAAGTCAATGCCAGACTCTAGTACATGACGATTCATGAAACTTAAGCTGTATTTACTGAACTCTCACAAGTAAATTAATGAGTCGCATAAACAACATGATTTAAAAAAATTCTATCGTTTCACTCTTTACTACGTGATATGAAAATTTATTCATAATGTAAAAAATACTACTTTTATTTGTAACTTCCGTTATTCGAGTAAACATAATTTTCTGGCATAGATATGTACATGATGTTTTAACATGTTTTAAAGGAACAAATACACATTTTGAAACTTTCTCACACCCACAAGTCAGTCAACAACATTTCTTCTAATATTTATCAGAAATAACTTAATCCGATAGTAATATCCTATTAGATTCGTTTAGGCCTAGATCACATAAAATGGCTGCATTTCATTCAATGTTATATAGGCTTTTTCAATACCATTGTCACTGTCAAGTCATAAACCTGGAGTTCATAAGCTATGTTGCCAGGAATGCGATTCCTTTTATATAAGTCTAACAGGACGAGGACGCTCATTTTCTATTAGATTTAATGAACGTAAAACATGCTTAGACTTTCAAAAACATGTCTCACATGTCCAGACCATTTTTTCGATGATATCATTATTTCACTGATATATACAGTTTACATGTAGCTGATAAAGACTCGAAACTAAGTTTGCTGGAATCTTTGGAAATTTACAAATACAAAAACAATACCCTACTTCTTAAATCAAACAAATCTAATTATTCACCATTATTTAAGTCTATGTAAGATATTTAGATAGCTCAGTGGTAGAAGCATCGATCTTTTAGTGGCTTCCGGTTGCGAGTTCGAATCTCAGCGACTGCGGATTTTTTCCGATGGCCCAAGAAAGTGGTGAGGTAAGATACAATGGGCCGTCAGGCCTAAGTGTCATCGAGACTGCCCTGGTTTCAGAATCGATCTTACCACACGAGATGGAGTGGTTTAGTGGGTATATCTCAGGGACTCTCACACTACCTTATGGGATGTTACAGACCCATAAGGTGTCCATAAAGGGCTCCAACCACCTCCCAACAAAAAAAAGTATTTATTCCACGAATTATTGTCCTGATTAGCTTATACACTATGTTGTTAATTGCAATTCGTCATTATTAGAGTGTAAAAGTCACCATATAATCCTATAGTAATAATACTCTTAAGTTCATGAATGACCGACCACAGTATTCCTTTCCTACCTACCGAAAAGTATATTTATAGTTGATGTTATGTCTGAAGATGGCGTTAATAAGGCTGAAACGGAAGTTACAAATAAAAATGATATTAACATAGTAGTGTTTAATGTTACAATATGAACAAGAATTAACTTATAACAATATAAAATTGGGAATTATTAGCACTAACTAATATTACAGTAAAATGTAAATAAACGTTTAAATTCCGAAGGAAATATTCTCTTCGAAAGATCAAGGCTTGGTTAATGGTGCAAAACCATTCATCTCTATCAAAATACCGTGATTCTGGATACCTTCCAACTTTTCAGACATAGCTGTGCTGACGAATTTGTGATTTTAAATTAAGCTTTGATGTATTGCGTTTGTATGTTTATACATTTATTAGATAATATTTGAGATGGTTAGCAAATTAATGTTAAATAAACTTTATTTGTGAATTATAGGATAACACGTGCTGAAGTTTCAGTTCATGTATATGCACATATTTTAAATTAGGTCTCAATTACTGAAATCATTATGGAAATGAAGATAATTTTCTACATACCTACTAGTAATTTATATATTCTTACGCCGTTAAAATTGAACATCGAACAGATAACAGTAAATACTAAACTCAACATGCTACTACTAATTACAATTCAAAACAACGCTGTCTTTAAGAGTCAATAACAATCTACTACAAAAACAAAAGATGCACCCCAAAAATAACAAATAATACAGGTTATACGGAATTTTTGCGTTTGAAAGATATCGAAATTGAAATTTTCGGATTTGCAGAATGCTTCGTGATTTTGAAATATGAATTTTAGATGTCCTTTGTACTGAACGATATCACTTTACTATTATTTGAGCTATGAGAAGTTGGAAACACCTCTGGATTGCATGAGACTATAAACAAGCTACGTTGGCGTGAATAAAGTGAAACCATGGGATCATTACCGACACAGCTACCTACAACTAACAAGGCGTAAAATACTATCCGTTACATAACTCCATGAATGATGATGTCTATTCTGGAAAATATTTGAAGTATGATCACTTTGAATTCAAGTGGACAAATAATCACATACAATAAATCATATTAGAAAAATTTGATTGATTCATGATATTTCTGAAATAATAATGGTTCGCAAAATCCTATAGAAGTTATCCTGTCACAGGAAAAGTTCGATTTTGTTTTCAATTTTTCAAACAGCCAATAATCACTTAAGCAAACAAAATTTTTCAATTCAATATTTCCCTTATTTTGAAAAAGAACGTAGATATTTCAGTCCGCAGAATTTGGTTCTACTTTGAAAACATGTAATTCCCCAAATTTGAACATTATCTTCCTACTTTCGCTTTTGATAACCTGAAATTCAGTAGATAGAAACTGCAATTCCGATTTGGAAAATTTCTAATAATAGGAACTACTAACATACATTTTTGGGATGCACTGTTAATCGGTAAGCTTCTACAATTATTTTGAACTCACCATCTGTCGATCGGCAATAAATCATGTAAAACATAACAAAACAATTAATCACGAATCGAGGAATTTATATCATAAACATATCAATGAAAGTTACATAACATAATTATTACCTGTTCTTTCAACCATTGTGCGTGAGGTCTAGATTGGGCAATATGCTGCTTTAATTCAATATCTTGGATTACGCATTTTTCCTGCGTATCCACCAACAACATTCTTCCAGGTTTGAGCCTGCTCTTCAGCACCACTTGAGAAGGATCAACATCATAAACACCAACCTTGATAGAAAAAAACAAACAAATTAATTGAATCATGGATTTAAATTGAGATAATAGTTCATACTTCGCTAGCCATAATCATAGTGTTGTCTTTAGTAATGTAGAATCTTGATGGACGTAAGCCATTTCGATCAAGGACTGCTCCAATATAACGACCATCTGTGAACGAAATCAGGGCTGGACCATCCCATGGTTCCATGATACACGAAGCCCAATGATAGAAATTTCGTCTTTCTTCTGACATTGTAGGATCGTTTTGCCATGCTTCGGGAACCATGGTCATCACAGCCTGAGTAAATTAATATTATAATGACATTGACAATACTAAATACCTCTAAATCACCCGGACCATATTCGCAAAGATAACACAAAGCAACATAATTTTATTAGACATATGTACTCCGGTATTTATTAGTAATAAAATACGCGTAAAATTTAATTTCATGATCACTTCTATTTCCTATGAAAATCAACATAGGACTTTTCTTGTCACGCAATCATCAGCTTTGATCTGCGATAAGTATCAAATGAATCGTTCAGCCTTACGACATTTGTATAATCCACAATTGACCTCAAATTGCCAGATCTTAGAATAATTGTTCACGTTAATACCTTTAATACCATTTATTCAAATCAATTTACAACAGCTCGCGCAATAAAAAAATGCAAGACGTTCTTTCATTTTTCCTTATAGAGACTGCTAATGTTTTATCCAATTTTGCAGCTTCTCTGCAATACATTGAAAAATTACAATATTTAATTTATAATTGGAAATCCCTGTGGCAGGAGACTTTACTTGCTTTTAAACAGCAGTCACAGCTTTCATTTTAATCAACTATAAATAAGAAACAATTACCTTATCCACTAAAACTACTGTTTAAGTACTAAGGACCTTTTAGCTACCAAGTAGTCATCATCAGATAGTATCTTATTCATAGTATTATTGTATCCACGGAAAATTCATCACAATGAATAATAAGGAAAACCTCCTATAAGCTAATATGCTATCACATCGATCACCAATAATATATTCGGTTCCGAAGTGATATTTTTTCAGGTGGTTGGAGGTACCAGAGCCAAAATAATTGATAAATTTATTAAAAACAAAACAGTTTTGTGCCTGAGATTGGATCTCAGAGGAGATGATGGAAACTGTGAGTATAATGTTAATAACTTCAAACAGGCTTCGATAGGCTTTCAAATTCTGTTCGCTGAAAAAATGACCTCATAGCTGGTGACACAGTGTTGTCAGGTTGGTCAGGTTATCAATGTTTTTGAATACGACTAACCAATTGATTCAATAAACTATCTCACAAACTGTTGAGTATTTGTCACATGTTATTTTAATGTAGAATTGTGACAGATATGAGGTAAATCATAAACAAAAAAGTATGCGATTAAGTATGCGATTAAATCATTAGTCGAGAATTCGGTTTGTTTTTAGAAACCAATCAGTGAAGGCTGGTACTAAAGGGCACAAGGACACTTGCCCACAACCACCAACGTGCCCACCCAATCACAATATAAACACAGAAAGAAATTCGCATGTAATTCAGTGCATTATTTCATTCCGCACATCAGGCGCATGCAATGCTAACGCACAAAACTATGTTCCGGGGAACGTTCTGAAGTATGATTCGACTGACTACGGTTATCTTCGCCATTCGCGCTTATACCGTCGGTTTGGGGCACAAAGCGGCGTATCTCCAGTAAACGTCTTGCCTTCATAGTGTACAGTGTGTGAATTCAATTCGAAGACGTGAAATCTGAAGTGAGCCTTTGAGATGTTACGAGGCCATGATGAGATATTGACGTCGAAAAATCCAGGTATTTATGTAGGCTTAATCAACTTTGCAGCTGAATTAGACGCTGTGCTTGCAATACATATGAAAGGTTCGAGTTCACAAGTGTTTAAATGCGTCTTAAAAACTATTCAGAACGAATTGCTAGATACAATGTTGAAAAATTACAAGCACGAAATACTAAAAGAAATTAAATCGGCAAATTTCATTTTTTTGGAGGACGATGAAATTACGGACACTTCTAATCGTTAGCAAATGGTTGTTATCATTCGATACGTGTTTAATGGAAAAATTCTTGAACGGTTTTGGTCTTTTTTCAAGCCGGGTGGACATAATGCTGATGTATTAGCAAAAATATTGCTGAATGAATTGCAAATTATTTTAAATTCTCCTTCTAGGTCTGATAACAATAAACTAATCGCTTAAAGTTATGATGGGGCGTCTGTGATGAGTGGTAAGACAAATGGTGTCCAAGCCATCATCAAAAGAACATTTCCACATGTACATTATATTCACTGTTATGCACATCAATTTAATTTAATTATTGAACGAGCGGTACAGTGCAATAAAAAAGTAAAAATTTGCAGTCATTTTCAAGCTTTTTTCTCGATCGCCAAAACGAAAGATAATTCTTGATGAAATAGTCCAACGTAGATTACCACGCGCTGTTCCTACACGCTGGATTTTCAATAGTCGAACTGTGAACACATATTATATCATTTGATCAGACTCAAATGCGCGGGATTGACAGTGCTCAACTACAAAAGGCAATTGAACAATTCCAACAGCAAATTATTCGAATTTGGAATTCTACTGGCAATGACAATCAAGAACGCAATAATGAAGAATCTGCTAAGAAAAGACAAAAAACGACAGCTGGAGATAACAGAGCTGCTATTGCAAAGGAAGTATGTGACATTATTTTAGGCCAAATTAGTGACCGATTTGATTTTAGGGATCATTTAAGTAGCAAAATTATTATTATTTGATTCTCAAAATTTTAAAACTTATAGACATGCATTTCCACAAAAACATTTTGATGAGAAATCTTACCCTATGTTGAACCGTGTAAAATTGAAAAGTGAACTTTCAGCAATTTATGAGCGCGATGACAGGTGTGACGTAGGTGGTATTTTGCCAATTTTAGTGTTCATAACAGACAATAACCTAAGAAAGGTTTTGATGGAAAGAATGTTTTTCCACCCTCAAACGCATTAAAACTTATCTGAGAAGCACAATGTCAGAAGATCGACTGTACGCAATGGCGGTCCTGTCAATAGAAAAGAAGTTCGTCCAGTCTATCCCGGATTTTGACAACAAAGTCATAGACGTTTATTCTAACATGAAAATAGGAGAATGGATTTTATGTATAAAAATAGGTAAGATTTTTCTTGTGTCCACCCTCTTTCATAACTCACGCTGAAGTCTATTACAATTCGTTTTAACCAAAGAGTTCTATATATAGAGGAGACAAGTGGGATTGTACGAGTCGAGCTCGTGGGCTTTCTGTCTCTCTCGCACGATTTCCACCACTGCCAGTAACTACGTAAGAGAATTATGCCCATTTGCACCGTTCACAATTTAAGCATAGCTTTAGCAAGTTCGACTTAAATTTAAGAAATACTTAAGTTCTCTGTGGGTTGAACCGTAGCATCAAATACATTTCTTAGCGTAGATCAGTTTAAGAAGAAGAATACGTGGCAATGCCGCGAATTCTAGTTACTTTTAAGTACTTTCACCAGATATAATAATATAATGACAAAAACACAGAATAAAAAAGTATAGCAGTAGCAATCAAAAGATTATTCGTTATGTTATAATATATTGTTTTTATTTCAGTTTATATACTCTTTGGTTTATATCAGACGCCGCATGTCAAAGATTACTTTCACGCGCACATAATAGATGGCGCTTCTCGTGATGTGCGACAAGGACAGATAACCCACGAGATAGAACCAATGTTATATTATAGGTATTGGACTTGTCTCCTCTATCTATAGAACTCTTTGGTTTTAACATATCCTAGTTTGATACTTTATCAATTCCCGAACATATGTACCATAAAAAATGCAAACAAATAACTTACTTCCGGTAAACTCCTGCTTCCTGCATGTACTAAAAACTCCAAAACACAATCTGCCGAACCACTGTCCGATAAATTAGGTTCAACGACGGGATAAAGCGATTTGATTTTATCTCCAAACTCGTCATTTTTCATTACACCTTCTCTGGCTTTCATGAAATTTACATTGCCTCTCAGTGTATTAATTTCACCATTATGTGCCAGAACTCTTAAAACAGAGAAACAATTCAGTAATGCAAATAATCAAAGTATTGATGTATGGATAACCTCTAATTGGCACCTTCGTATTCCTTTTCTCGCCAAATTTGACTCGACCGCTTCCGAGCTTCAATGAAAAAATACTACTTTAAGTCCGTATAACTCACCTCAAGGGATGTGCTCGTTCCCAACTGGGAAACGTGTTTGTAGAAAACCTTGTGTGAACCAATGCTAGGTAGGTGTCGTACACTGGATCGGCTAAATCTGGAAAGTAGGCCCACAGTTGATCTGACGTGAGCTGGCCCTTGTATACAATCGTTCGACGACTTAGAGAACAAATGTAAAAACGTTTTCCAGGTGCTGGTATGGTGTGACTGGCACGTTTGCGAAGAATAAACACCCGTCTATCTAATTCTTCATCAGTCGGAAGTAACTTCAACGAAACAAACACCTGAAAATTGCCATTCATAAGGAGAAAGATCATTTCAAAACTAGATTAAAATAGCGTTACCTTTGAAAAGTGATTCATTAATATAACACTTATTGAAGATTTGAATTAAGACTGTTTTACTTTGTGTTACCGGCATGACCACTCTCGAAAGAATAAAATACTGCAAATCCTTAGTTTAGTTAAGGCAGTAGAGTGTTGTTTATATTATACCGTTAACCTTTTGACTGCAATAAAATCTCTGGCCTTAAAAGGCACCAAATTTATCACCTTTTCGGGCACAGTAGGAGTATTATACAAAATTGATTTACTTGCAATCCTAATTATTAGTCGAGGAAATAAAGCTCAAAAAAGGTCAAAGTAAAAAAAAAATCGGATGAACCGATTTCGATAATTTTTTTTAATCGATTCAGGAAATCATTTAGAAAAAATTTCATCAATTTTTTTCCTTCTAATGTGCATTTTAGCATTTCTGCAGAGGAAAATGCATGTCTTGGAATGCACTTTCAGGACCTTCAATAGTCACCTGGTGGTCAGGATACTTAGATGACCTAGGTCATCTCCATGGATTGTTTTTAGTATGCTCTAAAATGAAACCAAATTCGTCTCTCCTGGGTTTTTCGGATCGCTGATAACTTTTCTGGAGTTCGGACCAATCATCGAAGCATCTGGTGAACAGATCTGTGATATCGACAACAAAGAATTCAAAAAATACCGTTACATTTTATGAATAAATATTAACAAATTCCTAGAAGATGACGTAGATGCACAGGGCTCGAGTGTCCCGGAAACACTCCCAGGTAATTTGCAGAACATTGTGAGTGTCACAGTCGTGATCTGCGACTTTGAAAACCCCCGAGAGCCAGAATTTGTTACCTTTTATGAAGAAAAATTAACAAGTTCCTAGAAGATGAGATGATTACCGAAACTCAGAGTACACCAGGTATTGCAGAAGAGTTTTTTCACGTCATAATCATCACTAGCAACCTGTATATCACCTCTTGAACAGTTAACAAACATTAAAAATAATTATTAATTAATTTCATCGATATACAGGGCGTCAGGACGCCCGGCTACCTCCGGGGAGGTCCAAGGGGACCTCAGGGAATTTTTTTGATAGCAAATTCGTGTTCAGCGACCCCAAAAACCCCCGAGAAACCAATTCGAGTCCGTTTCACGCATTATCCACCAAGTACTCAATTTTTTTCATTTACCTCAAACAGTGCACTCTGGAAAATACATTTTTGACTGTAGAAATGCAACAAATTTTTTCCGCAAAACAAAAATACCGGCCAAAGTTGCAGAAAACCGCATCTCAATACATCCAACTGCGTCAACTTTGGAATGCGGAATGCTTTATTTCCTCAACTATATATAAATAAATCGAGCTTGAGATAAAAATTATTCTGAAAAGATGTTTCAAAACTAAATCTAAAAAAATAAACGAATGTATATAAAGTAACGTCCGGGCATTTAGTTGTTATGGGTCGTAGTCATAGAGATAAAGAATAGAGTACCTGTTTAAAGAATTGAGGGACTCCCTGTAAAAAAAACATAAGGAAATTTAGCTCCGCCTACTTGTGACGTATAATGCGCGGTGGCGACATACACAACGACGCTAAGTGCTTATTTATTTCACTTGAACATGATACAATATAGTGTATCATGCACTTGAATACCGCGCGCTTTAAAATGGGCGGGGCTTATCCCTACGTTTTCTTCTTATAGGGCGACTTACAAAAATACATAGGTCTCTATGGTCGTAGTAGGCATATAGAATGCAAAGCGATTTCCCTGCCTGAATATTTATCAAGAGCTATCTAATAATAGAAACCTTCAAAACTTGTTAATATCGATAAAAAAATTCGAAAATTTTCGGTATTGCATATGCATATGGACTCAGTTAAAGAAATATTTTCTCTTATTCCTCTTATATATGTGTTAAATAACATGTTGTGAACGCTACAATTAGATTCCATCTGAAATGATTAAGAGATATCGATTTCTTGAAGTATATTTCGGGACAGGGATTGACGAATTCAGTTCAGAGGTTTCGCTGTTAACCCAATCTAATTAAACCCCTATTAACAAATAAGAAACTTTTGTAACATATTGCTTTACCATTTGCGCATATTTTCATGGTTTCAGTTTGAATTGCTTTTGTTTTCAATCAATATTCCAAAATATCAAGATTGCATGTGGTAGAAGTACCATGATTCATAAAGCATCTGGAATATTACAAAGCTAAAGACGTAATATGTCAAAATATTTGTTCTTCTTCAATTATTCTGTGGTTAGTAGAACTGACGGCTATATTTTATTTGGACTAAGTACCTGTCTCATAAAAGGTTCAGAGTTTTTGGCAACGGTCCCTATGGAGGAATCGTTGGTTGGTACGGTACGCCAAGCCAACACGGACATGTCCAAGTCCTCTGCCAACACTCCGAATTTAGTCTCAGATTCCTGATGATGAAGCTTGTCCAAATAGAAGATACCAGTTGCATACGTTCCAAAAGGGGGAAGTTGAACATTTTGCTCCTCTCTGAAATTAAAGAAAGAATATGGACTTGAGTCGTGAATGAATAAATTACACTGTAATAAAATTTCTCAAGAATTCATCAATAAAGATCCAGAGTTTTAAGCGCAGTTCTAACCACGCGGTATATTGGTGTCTAGTAGGTATGAACGAGCGAAGCCTAATATTAAATGCATACTCGTTGGCATCAAGAACTCAATAGAGATTGTAACCACATTTCCATTATTCCATATTAGTCGAGCCAATTTAGCAAAAAAGCTTGGAATTTTTTCCAAACAGACCAATCAACTTAATTTTTTTTGCAAATCGTTCCTGGACGGATACTAAACGATGTTGAACTTTAAGATCTAGTCGCTCGACCATTTTTACCTGTTAAACCGGAAATTGGCCAATTTTCATGGGAAAATTTGCAAAATTGGTAAGTATTGCCAAAATTGGCTGTAAAATTCCACCCGGGGGTTTTCGGAGTCGCTGATCACGATTCCGAAGTTAGATTTCCCATTTTCGACCGCGGTAGCTAGAAATTGGCCAACTTTATGTCCCAAAAATGGTCAAATTTAATAATTTCGCAGTGTTTGTTGAAATTGACTAAAACATTTCACTCGGGGGTTTTCGAGGTCGCTGATCACGATTCCAAAGTTAGATTTACCATTTTCCACCGCGGTAGCTAGAAATTGGCCAACTTTATGTCCCAAAAATGGTCAAATTTAATAATTTCGCAGTTTTTGTTGAAATTGACTAAAACATTTCACTCGGGGGTTTTCAACGTCACTGATCACGATTCCGAAGTTAGATTTACCATTTTCCACCGCGGTAGCTAGAAATTGGCTAATTTTATGCCAGAATAATGGATAAATTAGATAATTTCGTAATTTTTGTTGAAATTGGCACTGCTATCAAAAGTCGTGACTGTAAATCATTTGTTTCATATCCAATATCAAATGCCTTACAGATCGCGCTGTTAAATTGTCTCACCCAGAGGACCGTCCCAAAAAATTTTTTAAATTGGTCGTAATACACTGCAAATGAATGACTACCCAAAAACATTTTTCAATTCCATCATTAAAGAAAGAATAAACAAAATCTATAATGGAACGTCTTATATAAGTAGCATAAACGGAGATAAGATAATTGAGATAATTTTATAACATTACCATACATTCCGGAGACCTCAGAGAAAATTAAGAAATTTTTAAAAAGTATGATATAATTGTTGCGCATAAAGCTGCTAACTGTGTTGGGAACTATTTTTCAAATCTAAAACCTTTAATACCTAAAGATAAACAAACCCACACACTACACAAATTAAATTGTTTAGATTGCGATGGAACTTCTACAGGAATCTCTAAACAATATTTACAAAAAAGAATGTATGGCCATAAGTATAGTACAAGGAAAAAAAACTTCCTCCGCCCTTGCTAAACACTGTTTTGATTATAATCATCCATTCGATTACAAAAATGTTAATATTTCAACAAAAGAAACCAATCTTTATAAAAGATCTATTCTGGAGATGATTCACATTAAACGTGACTCAAAGTCTGTAAATAATAGAACAGACATTCAGTCATTAAGTCAGATTTATACTAAGTTGATTAATTAAAACCCTTACACCATATTATTGTAACAATGATGATAATAATGAAGAGGACGATTATGAAAATGGTGATGATGATGATGATGAGAACGAATAATGTAGATATGATATTTCAAAATTTTGTCTTAGTTTAATTAAAGCTAATTTAAATATAATTTGAAAATTTTTTTCTATTTATTTCAGAATATAACCTTTCCTTCATATGAAAACACATTCATCCAGGTCCTAATTATCCGAAAATTACTCTAATCTGGAATATTCAGAATACTTTTATTTTTTGTTTGTTAATTTGTTAACTAACAAATTGCTTAGTTAACAAATTTTTCATTAACTAATGCTTTTAGCCACTAATTAAAAATGTACATCAAATTCATGTTTAGCAGGTCCTTATTATCCGAAAATGACTCTAATGTTGAATATTTGGAAAACTTTTATTTTTTGTTAATTTGTTAACAAGAAATTGTTTATTAATTAATTATATTGGAAACTAATTAAAAAATGGACATCAAATTCATATTTAGCGAGTTAAAGTTATCCGAAAATGAATCTCTCGAATATTTGGAAATTTTTTTTGTTAATTTGATAATTAAAAAATTGTTTATATTAACTAATTATATCAGCAACTAATTGAAAAATGGACATCAAATTCTTGTTTAAAAGGTCTAAATTATCCGAAAATAACTCTAATCTCGAATATTTAGAAAATTTTGATTTTTTTGTTAATTTGTGAATCAACAAATTATTTATATATTAACAAATTGTTATAAACATTGAATAAACAGTTTATCTGTCAAATAAATGAAAAATACACTATACCTGCTTAAAATCAATGGAAAATAGCGCTTAAAATTTTTTTCCCCACTATTTATTGTTTATTAACAAAATAAACAATTTGTCAAGGACCAAAAGTGGTAAGCTTTGATCTAGGTGTCAAGAAGTATCGAATGAGCCTTCAGAGATCAAAATCGGTCAGTAAAAAAAAAATTTGTTGTCAAGTCCCCCTTTACTTAACTTTAATATAGTTCGATAGTTGACACTACAGAAAACTGTTTCAAACTATCAGTTTTGTCAACAATTTCAGTTCTGTGGCTAGTCATTGTTTCACATTGTCTTAGTTTTATTGGACCTTAGAAATCATGAAACAATGACATATATTATTGCAAAACCACCTTAATTTTAAGTGCAACACAATAAAGTCAATTTTATATTGGAAAACAATCATTCTAACGAAAAATAATTATTCAATGCAGTTTGAAGTATTACATCAATATACGATCTTCTGAAGGTTAAGTTGTGTGACATAAATTTGTAATATTTGCTGTTGATAATATTAACGTATTCAGAAATTCCATTCATTGATTAATAATGTGCAAACAAATTAATCATTGCGGAATAACGTAGCGTAATTCTTGGGTGACAGTATAACTAATTCCAATAATGGGCATTGTTATTTGATATCTCAAATGAATAGGTTCTAGTAGCAATTAGGAGTTATCATCTGGAATTATGCTTTTATCGATTAAACAAAACGTAGCTGAGTATTCATTGAATTCGTGAAATCATGCATCATAAAAATAACGCGGCGCTGTTCAATGGCTTATTCCTTCTATTTAACTACTGCGTCTCAATAAATATCGTATTAACCTTAGGTACCTACTGGTACTTATAAATTAAGCCTTGCATGTGTACAGCGCATGTTATATTGCGAAAAATATATACATTGAAATTAGTTATATCTACAAACGGCGGACATTTATCAATTATGAGTTGAAATAATTGAAAGGAAAAATTAATAACAAAATTAGTTTCTAATTATAGAGCCTGACATACATGACATCTCTTATGCGATATTTCAAATTGCCTTTTCGCAGATTGTATCGAAATTAAAATGAAAACATTAGCAGTGTCTGCAAAATATTTTTTTGGAATCATATAAACATACAATCTTGCATCTGATACGCATTGTTTTGGATTGCCTTTTTGCCAATTGCAAATTTTCCTACCTGCAGTGCTACTTGTATTGAAATAAAAATGAAAAAATAA
This sequence comes from Endomychus coccineus, assembly GCA_958510875.1. NCBI lineage: Eukaryota > Metazoa > Arthropoda > Insecta > Coleoptera > Endomychidae > Endomychus > Endomychus coccineus. Next base: position 37,287,657 of record OY294069.1, read on the forward strand.
CAATGTCTGCAAAATCCGATTTCAGAAATAAAGCAATAACTTAACATTGCATCTCTTACTCAATATTTAGAGTTGCCTTTTTGGGAATTGTAGATTTCCTATTTGCAGTGCGACTTGTGTGAAATTAGAGAGAAAACATGAACAATGTCTGCAAAATCTGATTTCGGAAATGAAATGACTTAACGCATCTCTTACTCGTTATTTTGAGTTGCCTTTATGCCAATTGAACATTTTTCTATTCGCATTGCGACTTAATTAAAATGAAAACATGAGCAGTGTCTGTAAAATCTTATTTTGGAATCAGAGAAAAGATATAGCACATTGCACCTCCTACGGATTGTTTTGGGGTGCCTTTTTGCCAATTGCAAATTTTCTCATTTTCAGTGCCACTTGTATTGATTAGAATGCAAACATGAACAATGTCTGCAAAATCTTATTACGGAAATGATGACATGACTTAACGCATCTCTTACCCGTTATTTTAAGTTGCCTTTTTGCCAATTGTACATTTTCCTATTTGCATTGCGACTCAATTAAAATGAAAACATGAGCAGTGTCTGTAAATCTTATTTAGGAATCAGAGAAACGATTTAACACATTGCACCTCCTACGCATTGTTTTGGGTTACCTTTTTCCCAATTGCAAATTTTACTATTTTCAGTGCCACTTGTATTGAAATTAGAATGAAAACATGAACAATGTCTGCGAAACCTGATTTTGGAAATTAAGAAATGACTTAACGCATCTCTTACTCGTTACTTTGAGTTGCCTTTTTGCCAATTGTACATTTTCCTATTTGCATTGCGACTTAATTAAAATGAAAACATGAGCAATATCTTTAAAATCTTATTTCGGAATCATAGAAGCGATATAACATTGCACCTCCCACGCATTGTTTTAGGTTGCCTTTTTGCCAATTGCCAATTTTCTTATTTGCAATGTCACTTGTATTCAAATTAGAATGAAAACATGAACAATGTCTGCAAAATCTTATTTCGGAAATGAAGAAATGACTTAACGCATCTCTTACTCGTTACTTTGAGTTGCCTTTTTGCCAATTGTACATTTTTCTATTTGCATTGCGACTTAATTAAAATGAAAACATGGGCAGTGTCTGTAAAATCTTATTTTGGGATCTCAGAAACGATATAACATTGCACCTCCTACGCATTGTTTTAGGTTGCCTTTTTGCCAATTGCCAATATTCTTATTTGCAATGTCACTTGTATTCAAATTAGAATGAAAACATGAACAATGTCTGCAAAATCTTATTTCGGAAATGAAGAAAAGACTTAAAATCTTTCTTACTCGTTATTTTGAATTGCCTTTTTGCCAATTGTACATTTTTCTATTTGCATTGCGACTTAATTAAAATAAAAACATGAGCAGTGTCTGTAAAATCTTATTTTGGGATCACAGAAACGATATAACATTGCACCTCCTACGGATTGTTTTGGGTTGCCTTTTTGCCAATTGCAAATTTTCTTATTTGCAGTGCCACTTGTATTGAAATTAGAACGAAAACATGAACAATGTCTGCAAAATCTTATTTCGGAAATGAAGAAATGACTTAAAGCATCTCTTACTCGTTATTTTGAGTTGCCTTTTTGCCAATTGTGCATTTTCCTATTAGCATTGCGACTTAATTAAAATGAAAACATGAGCAATATCTTTAGAATCTTATTTCGGAATCATAGAAGCGATATAACATTGCACCTCCCACGCATTGTTTTGGGTTGCCTTTTTGCCAATTGCCAATTTTCTTATATGCAGTGCCACTTCTATTGAAATTGGAATGAAAACATGAACAATGTCTCCAAAATCTTATTTCGGAAATGAAGAAATGACTTAACGCATTTCTTACTCGTTATTTTGAGTTGCCTTTTTGCCAATTGTACATAGACTCGATTTTGACTGAATCATGAGTTATCTTCTTATTTTTCACAATGAGCTATGCAGTAATGGAAAATTTCAAGTTTTTAATGAATAAAATTGTATTTGTTAGATAATTTATTTCCATTCTTCTGACTAATGCTGTATGTATATTTTATCGAAATACTTCAAATTCACGGCAAAATAAAACGAACTTATCACGTTCCTGACTCATTGTCCTAAAAGAACTTTGCAATAAAATATCGACCAACATTTACGGCGCCAAAATGGAACACGTAATTTATGTTTTCTGATAATTGTTTACATTCAATTTCAAATACACGTGCCTAGTTAATTTATTGAAGCAGAAAATAAACAAATAGTTTGTTATGTAAGACTTGATTTCATCAATCAAGTTCGTATTTCTACAATAATTTAAGATAGGATTATAAAGATGAATAAACGTAAACCAATGAACCATAGGCGAGATTCGAACCCACATTTCTGGATGTCTAGTCCAGGGTGTTTATCAATTACACCACTTTGGTCCCGTCAGATTCTAATATTTTTGTAAATATAAACCTCTGAAAGGAAACTAGATCATTGATGAACACAATGCGATTCGCTGTTCTGCTATAGATCAACTGTTCAAGCACATTCATCTTAAGTTCAATAGTTTTGAATTGATGAGTGTCGGTTAAAGTATTACTATGGTTGGTGATTAATCTACATCAAATCGCATCATTGATCTACTATCCTTTCAGAGGTTTATATTTACAAAAATAAAAGAATCTGAGGGGACCAAAGTGGTGTAATTGGTAAACACATGTCCGTGACAGACCATTCCATAACATCGATATCCGTCAATTTAAATGAACTTTCACATGACAGACATAGAGTAAAATTTTCAGGTTTATCCACGACTTTATCTGTATTACTCCAGGCAAATAAGACATTTTCCACAGACTTCTCTGTACGGCGGGGTTTTTTGGTAGCAAAGTGTAGGTTTTGACAACTAAAACCTGATGTCACTGACGCATGGGCTGGCGCGGAGGTGTGTTGTGATATATAGATACATACTGGGTGTCCCAAAAGTCTGGAAACGGTTGAATATCTCGTAAACAAATCATCGGATCGCAAAGACAAAAATCACGCCCCTTTTTATTTTTAAAGATCTATTCAATGATGCTACTAAAAAACCACCCTCACCCCCGTTGGGGGTGATGAGATGGGTAGTTTAAAATTTGTAAATGGAAACACCTGCTTTTCATTGCATTGTTGCATTCTTCATGAAAAACTGTGTTAGGATGTGCAATCAACCCTTTTTTCAACCATACTTAAGGGGTGAAAAAAGGGCAGTTTTGCTTTTTTTGCGAAAAAAATTTGTTTTCATACGGTGTTGCATTCTGCATGAAAAATGTGTAATCAACCCTTTACTTTAACCCCACTTAGAGGGTGGAAAAAATGGTAGATTCGGTTATTTTCTCACCTGACCTCCACCGCCACAAATACAAAACTGCCCTTTTTTCACCCCTTCAGTAGGGTTGAAAAAAGGGTTGATTGCACATCCTAACACATTTTTTTCATGAAAAATGCAACAATGCAATAAAAAGTAGGTGTTTCCATTTAAAATTTTAAAACTACCCCTCTCATCACCCCCTACGGGGGTGGGGGTGATTTTTTAGTAGCATCGTTAAATAGATCTTTAAAAATGAAAAGAGGTGTGTTTTTTGTCTTTGCGATCCGATGATTTGTTTACGAGATATTCAACCGTTTCCAGACACCAGTATATACGTATATATATGATTTACAGTCAATATCTCAAAAGTCAAGCAATTTATCAAAAAAAGTTTCGAACAAAAGTTGTAGGAAATAAAAATCCCCACAAAAAATCATTCATAACATTTTTAGATTTTCCACGCAGTTTCCGCGTGAAATGCGTTAAAATAAATTAAGCTTTTTCTTGAGAAAATTTTAAAATAACAGTTGTTCAAAATGTATTTTCCTTCAAAACGAACGTTATTAGAAAAGTCAGATTTTCCACGGAAAATCGGAAAATCGTGTTTAGGCATATTTTTCGCAATTAGGCGATAATTTGGCAGGCAGTACGCCTTAAAGAAGAAATGTAATACCTCGTTGATGTGCCCAGAGATATTACTGAGTATAAAAAATGAAAATTGTGGAAAATTCTTGGAAAATCATAGAATTTTCACTTCGATAACACCTTCAAACGTGTCATTTTCTAGGTTTTTCTAGGTGTAGATTACAAATTTGACAAAGTTTTCTTAAAATAAGTATGCATTGGGTATATTTATACAGAGTATATTATATATTATATTTCTTTCGCCTACATTAAATATAAATCATACCAACGTACGTAATCGTGAGTCTCTTATTATATGAACAGGTGAGTATCCAGAGTGTGGGGGTTTAACCATGACAACGTAATGCCATCCACGCGTAAGATGTTGGAGATGAAATATTCAAAACAATAACGGTTTAGATTTTGGATAGACGTACATAATGTAATAAAAAAAATTGTCATAATAATAACAATAATAGTAATAAGAAATAATAATAATAATAATGATAATACTGATAATAATTATAATAATATTAGTTATAATGAATATTAACAAATCAATAATAATAAATATATTAATAACGTAATAATGATAATATATTAATGTAATAGAAATTAAAAAATTTGTGATCTATAATAAAAGTTCTGAATTCAAAAGAAAAAAGAAAAAATTAAATAAGAAAAATATAAAATTTACAATCATTTAAAAAAAAACTGATGTAAAATTTGTAATCTACACCTACGAAAACCTAGAGAATGACACGTTTGACGCTGATATAAAAGTGAAAATTCTATGACTTTCCAAGAATTTTCCACAATTTTCATTTTTTATACTCAGTTATATCCCTGGACACATCAACGAGGTACTACATTTCTTCTTTAAGGCGTACTGTCTGCCAAATGATCGACTAATTGCGAAAAAAATGCCTACATACGATTTTCCGATTTTCCGTGGAAAACCTGACTTTTCTAACAACGTTCGTTTTAAATGAAAATACATTTTGAATAACTTTTATTTTTAAATGTTTTCAAGAAAAAGCTTAATTTTTTTTAACGCATTTTACGCGGAAACCGCGCGGAATATTAAAAAATATTATGGATGATTTTTTGTGGGAATTTTTATTTCCTACAACTTTTGTTCGAAACTTTTTTTAATATATTGCTTGGTTTTTGAGATATTGGCTATAAATCATATATACATATATATCTATACATATATCACAACGCACCCCCGCACCAGCCTTCGCGTTAATGACATCGGTTTCGAGATGTCAAAACCCACACTTTTCTATCAAAAAATCCCGCCGTACAGAGAGGTCTGTAGAATGAGCTTTTTTTGTCTAATTTGCCTGGAGTATATCATTTGCAATGTTTTCATAGGAGGGAATAAGTTAGTGATTAAGTTAATTTTTTAAAGATAATGTGCATCTACATTTTTTACTTCAACCATATTAGTGTCAATGACATGTTAACATTGTGCTAAATGCAAACATAATATTTGCTTTGCTTGCAACTGCAAGAATGATATACATTAGCATATTTTCTCGATTCACTTTGAGAATTTTATTTAATAATAAAAATACATATTGCATTATTAATATTAAATTATCATTATTATGCGAATGAGTACACTCACGTCTTGATCAACTTTATCTTTGTAAGATAATGGTATCCATTAGCACAATTGTTATTTAACTAACTAAATTGTTATTATGGTATTTTCAAGATGATAAGGCTGATATTTTACTCGTTTTCCAAACTAGAATCAATTAAAGGAGGACGCATTTTTTTCTACATATTGACTTTAATATATCGAACAATTTTTGTATGAATTCAAATAAAAGAATACGTTCTAACAGTAAAATCAATTCAGAAGTATTGTTCTCCAATACAAGATAATTATGTATTTTCTCGCTGATACATAAACACAACATAATCAGAGTTAAACTTCAGCTTGACTGTCCATATTCATAACAGTAATTACCAGGTTCATAATATAGTTTAGGCTGTAAATTGAAGAAAAATGCCGAATAAATAACTTTTGTTTAGAAAGTAGAATCTGAAATTTTTTTTTTGCATAATGTTTTATGGACCCCAAAGGTAATTCGTGATACGATAACGATATGCCCTTGCCCCCCTTCACCCCCAGAACGTCAACATTTACCCATTTCTACCCCTCCAATATTAGAGGTTATATAATTTATTCAAAAAATGAAAATTAAGCTCCGAAAATGGTATTTAGTAGGTTTTTTGGGTCGCTGATCACGATTCCGATGTTGGTTACCCGGAAAACTCAGCCGGAGACCAGAAAATTGGGAATATTTGGCTATTTTCCAGTTATTTTTGAAACTTTTTATTTTCGACTTCAAAAATGACTTCTTGGGGGTTTTATGTGTCGCTGATCACAATTTCGAGGTCAGTTATGCGGAAAATTCAACCGGAGACCGGAAAATCGGAAACATTTCACTATTTTTCCAGTTATTTTTCTTAATTTTTCATTTTCGACTTTAAAAATGGCTTCTAGTTTTTTTTTAATATTGAAGCTGTGAATAAAAAATGAAAAACTTCAATTGTTTGAAAATGAAAAAAATTAATGAGTTTTTAATTTTTCCGGCCTCTTGATGAATTTTCCACACAACTGACATCGGATGCGTGATCCGCAACCCAAAAAATCTCCGAGAAGACATTCTTGAAGGCAAAAAGTACAAAGTTTGGAAAAATAACTGGAAAATAGCCAAATTTTTCCGATTTTCTGGTCTCCGGTTGAGTTTTCCGGGTAACCGACCTCGGATTCGTAATCAGCGACCCAAAAAACCTCCTAAATATCATTTTCGGAACTTAATTTTAATTTTTTGAATAAATCATATAACTTCTAATATTGAAGGGGTAAATGGGCCCATTTTGACGTTCTGGGGGTGAGGGCATATCGTTATCGTATCACGAATTACCTTTGGGGTCCATAAACATCATACAAAAAAAATTTCACATTCCATCTTCTTAACAAAAGTTTCTTATTTTCCCAGCTTATAGCCTCTAGAGTAATAGTAAAATGACAGAAAATTAGGCTCCGCTAATAACTAACAATGTGTGCTACATTCATAAGATATTGTTCTTTTCTACAGAATGTTTAAAGCAAATATGGCATACATAAGCATATTATTCTTCCATTTAGTGAAATAATGTAAAATACGAAGTACGTGATAACTGTTGAATAAACTTTTCATTATATGAACGGTAATAAATATACAAAGTTTAAGTCTTTGACGCCTCATATCTAACTTGAAATATCAATTCAATTGGTTGATTAGGTATATTATTATACATAATTATATACAAATTCTCGGGAAATAGGTCACACTAACACATATGCTTATTATTTTCGTCTTACGTACGTTTCGGTCTCACGACCATCATCAGAAGACGTATCAATGTGTAAAACGGAATTTCTTAAAACTAATTGTATCAGCACCAGTTGCAATTTAAAATGCCCACGTCGCCGAAACGATCAGAAACACGAGTAATCGAAATTGTAACACATTAATGTTGTAAGTATATAAATATGTATCAAGAATCCAATGCTTAGCAATTTTCTTATAAAATTCGAAATCATTTTAAGCAATGTTTGAATACGACTGAAACTAAAAACTTTAATGCTCAAGTATACACTTTCGAACCAGATTTATGAGGTAATAGAAAAAGGTTGTCAGACTTTATTAGAAATATTGTTATTTGAGAATTCTACCTAAAATATACTTTTAACATTATAAAGACGCATGTAAGAATTTGCAAGGGTTTTAATTAATTGAATTAATATAAATCTGATTTAATTATTGAACGTCTGCTCTATGATTTACAGATTTGAAGTCACGTTTTATGTGAATCATCTCCAGAATAGATATTTTATAATAATTGTTTTCTTTAGCTAATATATAAACATTTTTGTAATCGAATTGATGGTTATAATCAAAACAATATTTAGCAAGGGCGGAGGAATTTTCAAAGTTTTTGTTTCTAGTAGGTACTATACTTATGGCCATACATTCTTTTTGTAAATATTGATTAGAAATTCCTGTATAAGTCCCATCGCAATCTAAACAATTTAATTTGTATACTGTGTGGGTTTGTTTATCTTTAGGTATTAAAGGTTTTAGATTTGAAAAATATTTACCAACACAGTTAATAAGTACCTAATACTTTTTTAACATTTCTTAATTTTCTCTGAGAATGTATGGTAATGTTATAAAATTATCTGTATTATTGTTATTTATATATGACGTTCCATTATAGATTTTGTTTATTCTTTCTTTAATGATTGGGTTGTAAAAAGTTTTTGGGTAGCCTTCCATTTCTAGTGTATTACGAACAATTTTCAAATTTTTGGGACGGTTCTCTGGGTGGGTCAATTTAACAGCGCGATCTGTAAGGCTGTTTATAACACTTTTTTTATAACTTGTTGGTGCAACAGAATTAAAGTGAAGAATCGTTGAGAGCAAACTTCTTTCGTAGATGTGTTAGTGTAACCTATTTCCCCAGAATTTATATATATGTCATACCTGGGTCAAGAATTATTATTAATTAAACATAATACGTATCTAGTCCATGGGCGGATCCAGGGGGTGTGCAATGGGGCGCACCCCTTTGGGTCAGTTTTTTAGTACTAAGGAAGAAATAGAATTAGTGAAAAACTTCAACACTCTGACAGAATTTTGAATAACACTGAAAATCGAGATTGTAAACAAGTAATCACTAATCAGTTATCTCATATTATGTGTAAGACAGCAGAATGTAAAACTACGTTTACCTGAGTCATCAAATTCTTGAACATTTACACAAATATATTTTTAGTTATTATCGAACCCACTGAGCTCTAATTAGCTAGTGATTTAGTAGCGATTCAAGTGATGATATAAAAAAAGGTAATCGCTCCCCCTTGGACATTTTCTGGATACGCCTTTGATCCAGTCATATTTTTATTTGATAATTTATTTACCGCCGCCACGCCCACTCTACGCCACTGCTAATATCTCCGAAATTATGTATTCAATTTCATAACCTGTTATTTTACCCATTTCTGTTTTCAGTCTTTCGAGTGAACAATCATTAAAAATCGCCTAAATTCGACTATACATATTTGTTCGGAAGCTAGGCACGATTACCTTCATGAGATGAAATCAAAAGTCAACATTTCAATGACGTCTTCAATTTCAAAGAGTGATTTGGACCTTGTAATCTACCACAAGTTGCAAGTTAATTAATATCTATCGATAATTTCATTTGATCTTATTCAAAACGTAATATAATTTTATCTACCATATAAGTAAATAAATTACTTATCTATTTGGTGATAGCTCCTAGAAAAGAGGTCAGTGGACTTTCAAAATTAGCAATTACAATACTGATCGAGGCAAAAAATGTATTTACAAATAATTTATCAATTCTTTTCGATTTATAGAATAATTATGATAGGTACATGCTAACCTTTTTGGACAACCAAGTTGAAAGAATAGAAATAACGATAGCTCAGCACTGAAGGGAAATTGTTTACAAAGGAAATAAAAATATGTTTGCAACGTTGATAATATCTGTAGTACAGTAGTACAGTAAATGGATCAAAAAGAATAATGAAGAATCAATTTTATTAACATTAATCATATTGCTTTTACAGTTAACACTGTCAGAATGAATATGTGAAGAATAATATTCTGTAGCTCTAGCTCTTATGTCGTTTGATGTTATTAGTATGTTTTCAAAAATACCTAGCATCACTAATTAAAAATACATTGCAGGAACAAAACATTAACATAGTTATTCAAACGAAATTTTACAACTATTTGAACTTTGTATCTCAGAAAATTATCTGGAGTTTACTAACAATTTTTACAAACTAAATCAAGGTTTAGCAATGGGTTCTCCATTGAGTCCCTTATTGGCTGAAATATTTATGTCCAACTTTGAGACAATATTTTTCGCATTTATCCCGAAATTAAATTCACACTAGAAATTGAAAATAATTGAACAATCAGTTTTTTGGACCGAAAATTAGCAAAACAAAATAACAAAATTTCGTTTAACATCTATAGAAAACCTACTTATACCGATGTAACAATACCTGCAGACTCAACCCACCCGTTTACACATAAAATAGCAGCGTTCCAATTATAGAGCCTTTTCCACGCCATTGGAAAAAAAAAAGCGTTTTTGACTGAGTTAGAAACTATAAGAAACATTGCGATACACAGCAACTATTCTGTATTGTTAGTGAATAATTTAATTAACGTGCAATAAAAAACTGAGAAGAAATATGTTATCTTGACGTGCTTTGGTCCAATACCTGATAAAATCTCGAATATTTTCAAGAAACCAAAATTAAATGTAGCTTTCAGACTAAGCCAAAAACTTTCAAACATATTTTTCAAAGCAACAGCTGAATCTAATAAATTTCGGAAGTCCAGGAGTTTATAAGTTAACTTGTGAGAAAAGCAATGCCCTATACATTGGTCAAACAGGTAGATCGTTTGAAGTTAGATGTAATGAACATTTTAAGTCATTTCAATTAAATAAAAGTAATTTGAATTTTTCAAACCACTTTATAGTTACCCTACATCGCTTTTCTAAAGCACTTTTGAACTGCGATGCAGCCATCATCAAAAACATATGTAAGCTGAATATGAAATTATGAAAGAAATCGAAAGAAAGCTCACATTTGGGGAAAGATTAATTAGCGCAAGGAAAATGTGCTAATTTTAATGGCTGAAATAAAAATCAAATATTCCAGGTAGTCAATAATTCCATTAGTCAACAAATAATTACTTATAAATACGTGTTCCTGGGGTCGAATAACTTTTCGAATATAGAAATCACGGAATATTTATCCCCGTCTTCCGTCTGCATGAACCCAGATTTTTTCCCGTTCATGAGAAATTTTACAAATAGTCACATGGAACTGATACGGAAAATTCCCATATTGGCTGATATTTACCAGAGTGAATTGGAAATTTCTTTCAAAAGGTTCAAAGTTATTTCCTAAGGGTTGGTTCAGATGTGTTGATATGTTTGCGATCATAGATAAAACTGCGACGTAGAAACATTTTTGAACGTCCTAAATCAATATGTCTCTGTTGAATTTACCTTTGATGGGTTGACAATGCAATTTCTTCTCTGAACATTAAGATAATTGAATCAGGCAATACTTGAAATTTTATATATATATCGCAAATATACACATACCGACAGACCGACTCAGTTTCACCGTAGTCACAAAATTGCTTGTTTTAACATTCTTATACATATATTATTCAATATTCCTCTTAGCGATGCAAACAAAGAGCTCAATAGAATTTATGGTATTGCAAGTTCTTACCAATACGATAAATCTTTGATAAACAAACAAAAATCACGAATTCAACTAAAAAATAGAAAATTCATCAAGCTTACACCCGCATCAAGTGACCACTGAAGTTCAAATCATTCACTTATGATACTATCTTCGCTAATAAACAAAGAGTTGATGTTGAACCTGAATTTGAATGCAAATCTAAATTAAAACTCTCGGTAACACGTTCAGTAAAATTTCAGATTTGATATATCGGTTATATATAAAATCCAGTGCACTGACTGTGATAAATGGTATGTTGTCTTAACAAAAGGATTTTTCTGATGTCTGTACTGATAAGTCCGCCGTAGCAAACCATGCCTTACTAAAAAGTCATACAATTGAAAAATCGGTTATTTCTCTTTCAAACCATTGAGCGAACCGTTTTTAGGTACATTAGATGCAATTACCAGTACTTCGATAAACCTCAGGTTCGTATGGGGACAGACTAAGAATTTCCCCATGGTGAATCCTGCTGAATGAAATACTCCGAAAGAAAAATACCTCTCCATTCGGATTATCAGGCCAGGGGTGATCGTGGGGGATCAACATTGAAAAATATAAACTTTAAGATAGACCTCTGTAACATCCTAGGTCTTAACAAAAACATAAACGATGTTCATTACCAACTTAACTTAATCTATTAGAAATATTCAAACACAATTATCCTTCAAACAATCCACTTAACGAGCAACTAGATTTAGGAAATTCCACGTTGTTCACCCTGTTAAACTCCACGTAATACAATCCTTAGATTGTAATTACCGACAGTTTAATCCCTTTCCTTTACTATCTCAACACAATTAACCTTAGTAGCTTTGTGTACCATTAATTCTTAGAATCGATTCACTTCATTGTAAATTTCGCATAAATAGGTACTACGATGTTTCAGTCTTTTTTCATTGTATGTTTTGATAATGGACTGTAAAGTTCGGAATTGGAATCAACGTTCTTTTAAATAAAGTGATATTTAACAAAGTAAATTTTTTTGTTTTTATCTAGCTCTTATGTTTTATTAACACATGTTAGATTTAAGCCCATATTTTTAAAGACAATCCTTCAGATGTCAGTGCTTACATTACTACCCCACCCTATTGATTCAGAAGCTTCACCAATTGCTCTAATTGATAAAATTGAAAAAAAATACAGGTACAACAATGACATTATTATTATTTATCACTAGGTGTGTACAAAACGCGATATGATATCAGCATATCAATTTATTGGAAAGCGTATTTACTTTATATAAATGCGTAAATTGATTCACTCAGATTTTACAAAGAATATATTATGGAATGAAGATAAATATTACAAGTATTAATATGTAGAATTCAAATCACAACAAGAGTTGACAGATGCTTCGTCACATCTCTGGGGCTGTTTTGCACCCATCCTTCATTGTACAAGATATTACATTTGTAAGTGTGAATTATACAATTGTTGGATATACACATATTGCATTTAATTAGTTCGGTAGAATTGTTTTATATTTTGACTACATCAGAGAAAAACCTATAATGTTTGTAAAACATAGTGTGAGCCAGCAGATGTTATTTACGGCAGACTTCGCCGTTCGATAGAAAAATCAATTTATAATGTGACTTCCCTCACTTTTGTTAGAAAAATTGCTTTCGGGCACTCCTGCGGGTGAAATGATTTTAGGAACAGAAAATATATAGGAAATGATTCGATCATGACGGATTGTGATGTTTTCCTGGCTATTATCGGTTATATTGGCTTGGGGTGCATAGGATTTGTTTGGATCATATTTGAAGGATAGGAGACATACGGTTGTCTTGGGTGAGGCCGCTTCGGATCCGGTCGATGTCAGACTAGGAGTTCCTCAGTTTAATTATTGCTCATCAGTTTATTTTCCATGCTTGGATGTAAGCTCTCTTGCAAAAATACAAAGGACACAGAATAGTTGTTTGCGTTATATATTTGGTATTAGAAAATACCAGCACATTTCCCATAAATTAGGTGAGCTTAAATGGTTGAATATGAGGAACCGACTTAGGCTTCAATCAGCCTGTTTGTACCATTCAGTTGTAATTTCTCAGGTACCTCCGTATCTCTATAGTAAAATCACATATAGAACTGATGTGCATAACATAAATATTCGTAGGAGAGACATGATATCGGTACCTCGTCATAGGTTGTCACTTTTCAAACGTTCCTTTAGTTACCAGGTGTATGCACTATACAGCGGGTTGCCTACGTTTGCCAGGGAATTAAATAGGAAGGGGTTCAAAAGAATATGTTCGATGTTTTGGTTAGTGTTCAGTGGGGGACATGATGAACGTGTGATTGCTCGAGTTTGATTATCAGTTATTTTATTGGATATTATAGTTATTATGTTATTGTGTTATTATTTATGTTTATATTTAAGACTCGTAAAGTTTGCAGTGTAACTGGGGTTTAATTTTGGAGTTTGCACCTGCAGGTTGATATAATCCGGTTGATATTGCATTGTATTTGTTTTATTATTATTTTTCAAATTAGGGTTCAAGTGGTAAAACAGAGGATGACTATTCGTATTCATCCATCTGAACTTCGCCCTAAGGTTCATACAAGTTAACTAGTTTTTCATTTTTTTTATTTTGTGATATTTACTTGCATATTCATTCTATGTATAATTTCTTGTGGGAATAAAGACGTATTATTATTATTAAATTATAATCCATGTTACATTGAAATTCAAATTATCGTTGCAGATTTTATTAGAGGTTAACCATCCTCTGTTTACAAATATAACTTACCTGAGTTTAGCAGAATAGAAATCATGGGGAATAGAGGTGAGAACACCAGCTCCGTCACCTGTATCATTATCACAAGCGCAAGCACCTCTATGGTTCATAGAAATCGCAAGACGCTGAGCATCCCGTACAATCTTGTGAGAACGACGGCCTTCGATACTGACGATAAAACCAACACCGCAGGCTTCTTTCTCAAATTGAGGGTCGTACAAGCCCTGCTTCTCTGGACCCTGCCACGCTTCAGCCATTTAACCACTGCAATTAAAACAAAATCATACATAATTATGTTTTGATAAACCTGGCAGTTAATGTTATTCAATCCAGTTCAATGCATTTTAATTGCATTATATTACATCTAATCAATCATGTTGTGTCTAGAGAAATCAATAACGAAACTGATGATCGATCTCACTATTGCCGTATACATCAACTGCAAAGTACACTCCCAGTTTTTTCCGCCGCTCTTTAAGCTCCATCAGGGAATGTTGCCATAATAGTAGACTTCCGCGGATAGCTAATTTTGAAAATTCTTGGCTTCCGAACGGAGTCTGCGACTTGATGCCGACGTTTCGCCAACCATTACAGGTAGCATCTTCAGGACAGGCTTGAGCTTCAGTTCAAGCCTGCCCTTAAGATGCCACCTGCAAAGTTTGGCGAAACGTCGGCATCAAGTCGCATTATTGTGAAGTCAAGAATTTTCGATAATTTCATCTGACAAGAATTTCATTTCTGCTGCTACAGTATAACTATCAGAGGCCTACAACAATCTTATCGAAATTTTATATTTCCAGCCACTCATAACTAGTTTCAATATGTGGTCAAAATGTGCCAAAGTTTGAATTTGTGTTTTTTTCGAATTGTAATGATTTACATAAAATAAACACGGAATTTTCTACTAGTTCTATTTGTTCTGCGGAGAAACCGAATAATAATATTGAGTAAAGTTTCTCAAATATATTGCAATATGAACACGAGCAGGCCAGGATCCATATAATATTTCTGAGGGATTCGAAATTCGTCACAGTATGCAGGTAAACATAACATTCGTGTACTATATTCGTCACATGGCATTCTGTCCTCCGATTTTGGGACTACGAAATTCGTCACAAAGGTAATATAGTTATAGTACATAAATTTTACATAACACTCGGAAGAAAAACATTGACAATTTGTACATAATAATACTACATAATTTATGGACTGTGTTCATACATATTTGAAACAACTTTAACAAAATGGAGGGTAGTTATCTTTTGTTGTTCCAAATCTAACAATGATTTTTGCAAAAAAATCTTTTCTCTATTTGTGGCTGACTTTTTAGATTTACAAGGAGTAGCTACTTATTACATTGTATGTACACTTACATTTGGAATTTTTATAACACATCCATGAAATGAAAAATATTCGGTGAACTATAATAAAGATAGTTATTTGAATGAAAGTGAAAGGACTCGCAAGCGTTCGTGGTTATATTTAGAGTTGAAGAAGCTTCAGCTCGAATGTGGGGTGGAAAAGTGACTTCGTCGGATATAAAATAATCCACCAAATAATCAGCAAAAACCGTTAACTTATAGTCACTTGGTTTTATCGCAAGTAACTCAAAATAAAAAAATTGCTTTCCAGATTTGGATTTAAAACTACCATACCCAAACAATAACGAAGCCACTTTCCAGTTTCACATTTTTGTTTTTATATTCATCTCTTAGCCCCAAGTTTTGTATTTTTTTGGGTTTGATTTGAAAAAAACTGTTGTTTTTTGCAACCCTGAAATCTATGTTACCAACCATAAAAGAAATTCTGAACAGCAAAATCAGCAGTGAAGATATTGAAATCCTTAGGAACAGTTGCAATACTAGCAATAAACAGGAGCAGAATCACCTCCAAACTAGTACCGGGATATCAAAAATTATCTTGGTCAAGGATGGTTGTGGAATCTAACACGTGTGTCTTACTTTACGTTTGTAATAATTATGTCATAATTAATTTGAAGTTTCTAAAAGTGCGAAATTTCGCAATTTTATACGAATATTGTAACACTCAGAACGAATATTGTAACACTAAGAAGTCTTTAGCGCTTTGGACTCCGGGATTTTCACGTGTCCTATCGAAATTAGAAGGTTCGAGTTATCTAAAAACATAATTGCATGAACACCAGACGTCCTATGTAATTAGCTACGAATGAAATCATTTTGACATATGCCTCGAGGAGCTCGCTGCGCGTAAGTTAGAGTTTATACATTTTACCTAGGTCTTGTTAATTTGGGGCCGTTTCTTGCCCCGTGCGACCAGCGCCAGTTGTAATAAAGTGTTTTTGGCTATGGGCCGCTAGCTTTTACCCGCTTCGTGTATATTTTAGTCGCGAGAAAATTCCCTTTGGTACGTCGCATGTTAGACGCGCGTAGCTGAGATCTGAGAATAGCTCAAACTATATTAATAA
This sequence comes from Endomychus coccineus, assembly GCA_958510875.1. Taxonomy (NCBI): domain Eukaryota; kingdom Metazoa; phylum Arthropoda; class Insecta; order Coleoptera; family Endomychidae; genus Endomychus; species Endomychus coccineus. The sequence goes on from OY294069.1 coordinate 37,304,177, forward strand.
AATTTTCCTATTTAATGGACATTTATCGAAAAAAGAAGGGCCGTCGGGCACGTTCCGATACTAAATCTAACTACATGGAGCGAAAACGGCACGCGAAAAGTCGTCGTAAAGCCGTATTAGGTACAACCAGTTTGCACTTTTCTAACTCGCGTGCTACGGGCTTCTCACGTGAACGTCATTCGATTTACGGAAAATTAACTATTTTAAAACAGTTTTTGACCCGGATTGTGGCTATCACGACCTCTGAAAAGGTTCAAAGTTCACATAATTATTCCATAATTTGTAGTAGTTCATTATTGTTTTACAACTGAAATAAATAGGTATGAAATTTGTAGGTTATTGATGATGTCAGTGTGACAGTGACATAATTATTTCAAACGTAAAGTAAGACGCACGTTTTAGATTCCACAACCACCCTTGACCAAGATAATTTTTGATATCCCGGTATAAGACAGCCAGAATATCCTAAGCCAAGATAACGCTAAGAACATTAGACTGCGTTGGGCAAAGGGACATAAGATAAGATAAGCATGAGGCAGACGTGCTGGCTCGCGAGGGAAAAGCCAAGGGAAATCCCGGGGAAATGCCTCAAAGCGTTCAAGCCATGATGTGACTTAACCTCAACTTTTGTATTTTACGCCATGAAGACTGAGTAAGATGGAAGCGGCAACCAATAATTGTAACGTTATCCCACACTTTACGAACTGCATTATGAATGGCAATTTCAATATCAACCAATACTTTCTCAGGAATAAAACAAACAAATAAACTCAGTTTTTCCAGAGTCTATAAGTTTCTTCTGATTTGTTTTTCAATAAACTAAACAGTAGCGGTATATAGTGTCCATCTATGTAACCATGTATGGTAAATAGTTGTGTGAAAAATGTTGTGCAGTATTGGAAAGTGCCATCCATGTATACAAAACTCAACTTACATAAAATTTCAAATTTGTTTGGCAGCTAAAAATTATAATTCCATTTCGGAAATCATTATCCAGAACAATTTTCCTCTCTTGATGTTTTGTACGAATGTTCTTGTAGATAACGGTGAACTTCGTTGGCAGAGCGAGGCAAAGTTGGCAATGTTTTGCGACGTCTATTGTACATATTTTCTTTGGCGCATTTCAAGTTCCGGGAAGTCAATGTTTCTGAAGAAAAAACTGAGGGAAAACCATTTGAAGCAAATTTTTCATGCAATATTAGTTAGTTGGTCTCTCTGTAGGTTCTTCTTCCGCTTTTCTTTTGCAAACAACACTAAGAACTTGTCTAGCAATTTTTTCTTCAGGTTCGTGATTATGTTTGATTTTTTCATGTTGTTACAACAAAACTACCCGATTCCCCAATGATATACACATAAACCTTACATTTTTAGCTTCATTTCAACTAATGAATGATGTTTAGAAAACTTATAATTTTCGTACAATATTTGAGTGTTACCACGTTCACTAATAATTTATTTCACAAACGTAATAATTTTGAAAAGAATGTTAACTATTACTTGTCAGCACGTACAACACGAAACATATAATGATTATTAGTTTGGAAACAAGCCCCTGTGTAGCAATAAATATTCAATTAGCCGTAATGATCAACATCCGCCCATCCTTTCTGTTCTTACCAAAGAAAGCTCTATGTGACGAGTTTCAGGCATCCTTAAAATTTACCTGAGATCTTGACCGGTTCCCGTAATCAAATTGTGACGAATATAATGCCGTCCACATTTCTTTGGATGTAACCATCTTTATGTATTTAACCAACACGTCTTAGTACAATTATTTTAAGAAGGTTAGAAGTTACCGTCTTGGAGTACCTCGTTTACAAACATTCCGAGATGAACGAGTATTCACAGAAGTTACATCTCGGAAATGGAGTAAACTCATGAGAAAGTATTTTTCATCACGCAACTGTTTGTTGGCTTCATCTTTTGACTGGACCTAACATATCCTAGTCGCCTGACGCAAATATATACTTCTTACTTCTTCACTAATTGAGTACAAAAATAACTATTAATTTCCTGTCTTTAACCATTAATTGACTCAATGAATGCTCCATTTTTGGCAGGGTTGGAAGAAATACTGCATAATCCTATTTTAATCATGACAAAGTTGTGCTCATTAAATTATAATTTCCACGGTAACTTGGCGATAATGTGGCAAACCTAATTTGTAACTAGGAACTTTGTATTAATAGACACATGAAAATAGAAATCTACTGCTACAAAAGATTCATTATTGAAATCCTAAATTTAAAACGCGATACTAATTCAGAAAACAACATAAGTGATGTTAAATGCGCAAGATATATCGTAACATCATTAAGTAATTATAGTTATAAATTTCTATTCAAGCTCTAATATTTTATTCCCAATTTCATTTTGCGGAAAGATACTAAATTAATAATTTTATATAAGTTAGTTATTGCATGACGTCCTGCTATTATGCGCCTGGAAGAATATTTATGTTTCAAAATTAAATGTCTTTTACCAAAACTATTAAAGTCAACCCTGAGATCAGTGCCTTGTACAAATTTTGTTTTACAGTTTGTGGGACACAGATATGACAACATGTGGATTCTTATCAGGCAATTCCGGTAGCCTAATTTACAATATTAGGAAGGACAAGAACTTCTAATTGAGGATTCAATACTACCACATAATCTAGGAACAGAATCAGGAGGAGGCTTCGTAACTTAGCTCATCTTCGATAACAAGCTCACATAGGGATCTCAACACGCATGGGAGAAACATGGGGACTAGTTCAAAGATAGCATTATGGCTCTACACGGCGGTTAGATGAAGACATACGGTGCGGAGCACTGAGTTGGTGGCCCAGAACTAGACAGAAGATATTAATAAAAAACTAAACGAGTTACAAAGAACCGCGTGCCTCCGAGAACTGTAGGCCAATTTCCTTACAGGTATTTAAAGCTTCTGCATCAATGATAGTACATTTGTCAAAGGTGCCCCGAGCCCCCTGACGAATTTTAAAACTTCCCCAAGTGGTATGTAGGGTACCCTAGGGCACCCTGAAGTGTAGTTAGTTTTTTACAAGTTCGGTAAGTGTCTGCTTTCTTATTTAAAGTTAGATATGGTCAAGACCATACTCCCTTACAAATTGCAGACATGCAGATGATCCAGAAAAACCACAAAGCAGAAATGTTCTTAGTCATGGAAACTTTTGGCGGCAGTTTGAAAAAATTCAAAATTTCAAAATTCAATTCAATAGTGGAAAAATGGAAAAGCAGAATTTTACATCTTACGACAGTCGACCTATAGAAAAATTAATAAAAAATCTACTCCCAACGTCAAAATTTGAATTTTTTCAAACTGCCGCCAAAAGTTTCCATAACTAACAACATTTCTGCTTTGTGGTTTTTTTCACTTTTTTTACAGCCTAAAATATGTAGGCAAAGTTTGAAGCACTTACCGGACTTTTCAGTGCCATCAGGGAAATTTTAAAATTCGCGGTTTTCGGGCCATATCTTAGGATCTGCATTTTCTTCTAGAAGAAATGATTCTTGTTTGGTCGTGAAATTACACAAAGAAAAAATTGGTATTCCAAAATGTACCATTAAATAAATTGTTTGTTTCGAAACAGTTAAATTAGATGCATATTTTTCAACCATAATCGACATACAGTTTTCTGAAAATTGCTAAATAATAATAATTATTCCCTACTTATGTATAGTACATATGACATAATTATTGTGAAAGGTAAGTACGTAAACTAATTGCAGAAAAGTGCTATGACCATATATTTCGATGAGGTGTAACTTCCGGTTTAAGATTTAGTAACAAAGGATAAACGTTTTCGAATGAACTAACTACACAAAATATTCATTGTTAAGGCAATGATGATACAAACACAAGAAGCTGAACACTCAAGTTATTATTAGAGATCACACCTGCAATCCTGCGTAGATATTTTCAAGACCAAACGATGTAGATACTACGTGGAAGCTATCATGAATAAATAAACAAAACAATGTACGCTTCCCGTTTTATATGAAATGGAATAATGTATTTTATTGAACCATAAAGACAACCATGTTTTTCTGGCTATAAATCACACGTGCAGAAGTCTCCGAAATTTTCATTTTAAGATTCAAATGACGATGTGACGTTACAATCAATGTTATGTATGTGCAAGAAGCCTAGTTATCGTTTCTGGAGTAGGGAAAATCCACATTGGGATTATGAAGCTCATACGCAGTGCCCAGAAATAGTAAATGTATGGGTAGGTATTATCAACAACCAAATTTTAGGACCATTCTTCTTTGAAGGAAAGAGCTAAACGCTACCTAGACTTTTTACGATTTGATGCCTGCACAAGCTGTTATTTTCCCAAATGAAGTAGATCCAGATTTACAAAATGAAACAGTTTGGTTGGTTGTTAATTTAAGAGAATATCTAGATGACATATTTGCAGGTTGTTGTATTGGACGGCGTGGTGCAATTGAATGGCCACCAAGATCCCCTGAATTAACGCCATTTGATTATTTTCTTTGGGACTATTTGAAAGACAGGGTTTATAACAATAGGCAGGCGAATATTGAAGATTTGAAGAACAAAATTAGAATGGAGTCAAATAATATACCAGCTGAAGCCATTCGGAACCCCGTCGAGGGATTTTGCCATCGCCCGAAAGCATGCCAAGTATTTTGCGCATTTCCTTCGTTAAATTGTTTGTGCACAGCATTAATGTTGTAAGATTTCTAATTGTGTTACTTTTAAAAGAATTAATTTTTTTATAATAAAAACATAATGAATAAATGAATAATAGTATCAATAAGACGAATATTTAAAACAAAGTGTTAATGTGACATATTTCCCGAGAATTTTTATGTATAATAATAGTATCGTAAGATTTCATTTTCCAAGAGCTTTTGAACGAACCCATATGTTTCCATTTGAAAAAAAAAGTTGGAGTGGCTCGCAGCTAAAGGGTTGAAGCAAACTATTTTATTTTATTGCCAGAAACTGTCGCGTGTTAAAAAGATATGAATTTTATTCCACACATTTGCCCAGCCCGGTATAGTCAGATAAGTGATACCTACATCCTTTATTGTTGTTAATTTGATTGCCACCTATTTTCAAAATGCAACGACATACATTTACATATTTTTACTTCCCTCACTATACGTGGTATATAGTGTAAGGGAAGTATTGTAATCGGCCCAAAAAAATGTGAAGTCAGTCTATTTTATGCGATTACTGTGGCAGATTGTCACAGTTCATGTGACATGTTATATTATAGTCGGTTCAAATTAGAGAAAAAAAGGATGAAAGCTGGGAATATTTGCGGGCAACACCGATCGACTCCGGGTTTTTTGCAAAATGTTCCTGAACGGATTTACAACATTCCTGAAAAAAAAACTAATATGTGCTTTTCCATTTTTTCAATTTATTGGCCAATGTTTATGAACAAAACGCGGAAATTTTGCAATTTTCAACGAAAATGGCTAGAAAACTGTACTCGGGGTTTTTTGAGGTGACTGGTAGATGATTTATATGAGACTGATTTTGTAAACGTTGCAAATGTAGATTTAAATTTTTGTACTGATTCTAATTTTAATGATGAAATTGAGTAAAATGATGATGAAGATGAAAATCAGGAAAGCGAATAATTGATATAAATGGTTAGTCAGATGGAAAAATCATTTGTAAAATATTGTAAATATAGTAATAAGAAATAATATTCTATTTATTACAAAATTATATATATATATATATATATATATATATATATATATATATATATACTTTTTAGGTTAGTTATTATTTAGTTAGATATTATGTTTAAGTTAATTATTCAAAAGACTGTAAAATATTTTTCATATTACCAAAATTTTAATATATGTTAATGATAATAAGATCATATAACATAGTACAGTCATTTTATGGATTTTTTTGAGATTTGGTACTTTTTTTTCCGACTTAAGGTTTGAAAATTCAGAAAGTTAGGAAATTTTCCGTAAATTACGAAAAAAATAGTGGCTGGAAACCTCCAATGAAATAAAATGTCTTATATATATACGATTTTCCGTGTTTTTCCGGGAAATAACAATTATATCTTCGAAAATAAGCATTTTAGAGGGAAAAGTTTCAGACAAAAGTTGTTCAGCATTAAATTTTACATAGGAATTGACTATTCTGAATTTAATTTTCATCGAATTTTCTAAGCATTGGATGGGAAAACAAAATATTTTCGAATGAGAACTATATATGAGAAAAAATTGCATTTGGCTGGTAAATATGGTATGATAATTTTATATTGGGGTATATATCGTTACTCTAAATGATTATAATTAAGAATTTTCCAATATTTGCCCTAATTTTCCGGGTTAGGAAATTTTTTTTTTTTCAATCTTAGTGTATGATATATGTCGATTTTTAGGTTTTATAGAGCTCTGATAACGATTTTTCAGTTCATAGCACAAACTATTGAAAAATGTTGTAGATATAAGTTAGGATTAGTAAATTTGAATTATATAATGTTAAAGAAATGTTATTGATATGTTATATTATGTATTAGTTTTTAATAATGACGACTGTCAAATTTATAATAATTATAGGAATAATCATATTAATAATAACCTAATCATAGGTTATCTTATACCAAAGTGTGTGGAAAAATGTAGGCAATATGAATTTAAACAGAAGGAATCATTATCATTTAAAATAAGATGGAAATCTCCAATAATTAAAAATTTAAACAATACTAAGTTCTGATTGGACGAGGCGATTTTATAAACGTCAGACTAGTAACAATGTAATAGTTCTGTCAGTTTGCAACAATCAACAAAGCATTCTTGATAGGTAAACTAAGCACCTCATTGGTTAATTTTGAAAATACTTAGCGTCGGTTTTGAAGGCCTATAAAAGGCATCTGAAGACAAGCCAAATCAGTTAGCCATCAACATCTGAAGAGTCAAGGTACTCAAGCTAATCATAAAATTTCCATAACCTTAGATTATTGGATAAACATCGGTGAACCCAAGTGTTCCAGTAGCTTCGTAAGGTTGAAAGTAACCGAAGCAAATAAGTAATTTATACAATTCAAGTAGTGTTCCCAGTCTTCGAACAAAGTTTTTAAAAGTTATTATAACCATAATTCACAAGTAGCATCGTATAATAGTTAGTCTTCGACAACGTTCCAATACATCATTTAAGGTTTTATAACTTTTGAAAAAGAATAAGACAAGTTAACAATTATCAACAGTTCCTGATTTCTAAAGAAGTAACCACATTGTTTACCTGTGATTTATGTATAGCAGAGAAATTGTGTACCTACGGGTAAAGTGAATTATCAAATTAATAAGAAAATCAAGCCCAGTGAACATTGCCTACATTTAAAAAAAACATATTCTTGGATATAAACTAAATGTAAGTTTATTTGTTATTTCTCCATTGTATTATTATCTGTCTGTAAATCTGAAAGAAAGATTGTAGATTATAACTTTGTAAACAAAGATAAATAGTAAATAATTTTGAGGTTAGATCATAGATCTATTTGAACAAAAAATTGTTAAAATTGATACCCGAGATAAAAAATAGAGTCATAGAAATTTAAATATAAAAGTTTTTAACATTCAAAGAACATTGTGTTTAATTCCATAGATATAAAATAAAAAGGTAAAACTTCATTATTCAAATCAAAACAAACATAAGATTTAAAATACAAATAAAAGCTAGCCGGAAGAATTAATAATAATTCATAATTAAATAATAAACTCATAAAAGAGTTTAGTTAATAATTGTCATCCCAACGTGGGGCAAAATAAATTGTTAAGAGTTTCCTTAACAATTATCACCCCAACTTGGGGCAATATAAATCAAAAGACCTTTTATATCAATATATATAAATTAAGACATTTTCCTTCATTGGAGGTTTTCAGCCACTATTTTTTTCGTAATCTACGGAAAATGTCCTAACTTTCTGTATTTTCAAACCTTAAGTCGGAAAAAAAAGTACGACCAATCCATAAAATGACTGTACTAACAGTGAATATTGAATCATATTTTCACGACAATGTAGCCAAGTTGTTGGTAATATACTCAAATCCAGAACCATTATTAACAACACCGGAAATTCATATAACAATAGTCAAATTGAATTTTTTCCTACAAAATTACCAACCATACATAAATACTATTATAATAAAACTATTGAATCTGGATCGTAATCAGCGACCTCGAAAACCCCCGAGTACAGTTTTCTAGCCATTTTCGTTGAAAATTGCAAAATTTCCGCGTTTTGTCCATCAACATTGGCCAATAAATTGAAAAATGGAAAAGCACATATTAGTTTTTCGGGAATGTTGTTAATCCTTTCAGGAACATTTTGCAAAAAAGCCAGAGTCGATCGGAGTTGCCCGCAAATTTTCCCAGCTTTTTTGCTAATATGACTCGACTATTATAGTGTGAATCATTTCGATAGTCAACTTGACAGCAGGTATCAGTATGAAACATAGAGTTGTGAAATACATTATGTAGACCATCTGGATAAAATTTGAATGTAACATACCTTTGATCTATTCACATTTACCGACAAGTGTCGAAAAACATTCAGCGCGCTATTCGGCTCGGAGAAACGTCCACACTACGCGAATTTGTTCGTGTTTAAATGTACGCATATGGACGCACAATTAAACAAAAATTAAAAATCTAGTTACAGTTCATCAGTAAACTTACATTTTTCTTCTGTTGTCATGTAATTGGTTCAACGTTAGAAGTTTATGTGAAGTAGCATGGATGCTTCGCATGACACAATATCCCTAAGTCTATTTGATTTATTTTGATGTACTACTTCATTTAATTTTACCGAGATAAGAAAATGGAAAAAGTACGGATACAGTGTTTGATAAGTACATACAGATTGGCTCTACAAATATTATGTTTGCTTGTAGGGAAAACATCGCAAAGATTAGCGATCAAAAAAATTAAGTGAATATATGATGAATATTCCACATACCTAGACACGTGTTGTTATTCTGTGATACATATTATTGTACAGTTGTCATAATGCCAAACGAAAAGAGATATTTTATGAACTAGAAACAAAAAAACTGAAATGAAGCAAGTTGTTCTATTATAAATCAAATTGACAAGCAGAAGCAGAATATTCAATTAACCGTGCACTTTGGCGGTGTGTTTTGAACCTCATTTGCGTCAAAATAGCTATTCGCCTTGGGAAATACGTTTAAATGATTGAATTGGTGTTATCCAAGTGTAAGTTCATCATAAATTCAATTGAATGAAGCATTAATTAATCGTAAGTTAATTAATGTATGAAGCAAAAGCCCCACCTGAGCCTCTCCCTGACTTGTTGGTTGGTAGCATCCCTCCTTTATTTGGTTTAACGAAGAAATAAGATATTCCGTAGCGACCGTTCCTCAGGCTTGGGTACTTAATTTAGTAGTTGCCGATTAAGAAAAACAAAAATAATCGCGTTTCTCCCGATCATGGTTATCATTGAAATATAAAAACAATAATACTGCTCCACAATATATTTAGTTTTAAGACATATAATCATAGGTATATAAATATTGGTGATCAGAATGAAGCTGCATGATAAGTTTTCTTCTTAATCTTTACCTCCCTCATAATACGTAGTAGGGAAGTAAATCGGACCAAAATATTCCGGATTTTCGCGGATATATCTGTTTGCATTTTTCCGATCCCGATACCAGTAGCGCTACATGGAGCGCTAATGACATAGGATACGCAAAATTATCAAATATTTAATTCTCTATGCGATTAGCGCACATTTTGCAAGATGCGCCTGCCAGCATTACGAAAACACGTAGTCTTTTATTTATTAATAATTGGGAGAACGAATACGTTAATTATTTCATGCACAATTAGTGTGAGTTGCCGTGACTTTTGGCATTTGGCAAACAACCTTGTAATGCCTTGGCATAATTTAATTGTCCACTGGCATGAAAAATTGGGAGCATTTTGTTTAACACATTTATTAGCAAATTCAATTGCCCGATCTTTCATACTCGACATAAGATTTCAACAAGGTAACCATATGAACATACGATAATGCTGCAAAGCAAAATATTTTTAGGGTGTATTACCAAGTTTAGGTTTGGATCGGTAATGAAACCATTGATCCAACGAAATGGGGTTGAAGAGATAGTCCAAATGGACTTAGTCCTATATAAACAGTAAAAAATGCACGTCCCGATGATTAAAATAATCTCTTGTAGTTGTAAAAAAATTTACTCGTAAATGTTCGTGCAAAAAATTTGCATTACCTTGTAGCTCATTATGTAAGCATTGTGAAGGTAAAGACTATTCTAATTGCCCCGAGCCAGAAGTCAGTATATTAGATGATGATGATTTTGATAAGTGTATGGATGAAACTGAACACGATGATGAAGATGATGACGATGATGTTATCAAGACAGTTGCGACGATCAAGTTTTATCAAACTCAAATGAAGAAGCGGATCACGATGATCCGTATATCAATAATGATCATATTACGTCATTAACAATATATGCTGACAGTGATAACGAAAACTTAGGTTATTTGTGAATAATTAGACATATAGATAATCTTGGTACTATCGTCGTCTTCAGGGAATTCGTGAAAATATCTTTTGCAATGGAGTGAAACTTATTGAGGAGGTTCTCTTGAGGTTGCCGGTCATGACCATGACACTCAATAGTAACCTGGTGGTCAGGATACCCTGATGACCTAGGTCATCTACATGGATGGTTTTTTAATATGCTCTGAAATGCAATCAAATTTGTATCTCGGGGGTTTTTGGGGCCGCTGAACACGATTCCGGTGCCAGATCTGAACTACGACGCACTTGGGGTTCAGGACATCCTGGTACTATCATCGTCACCGGGGACCCCAAAAACCTCCGAGTGAGAAATTTTGGCTATATTTGGCCATTTTTCCAACATTTTCAATATTATATCCTGAAAATGTATTCAAAAAGATGCACTTTCTTCTGTAGAAATGCTAAAATGCACATTAGAAAAAAAATGATGACTTTTTTGTAAATGACTTCCAAAATCAATTTAAAAAAAAATTATCAAAATCTGTTCATCCGATTTTTTCTTTACTCTGGCCTTTTTTCTGCTTTATTTCCTCGACTATATAAGATAAATACATTGTAGGCATGTCAAAAGAATATTATAAGTAAACAAATAAATAGAGTGAAGTATGTATACGTAAAAAAAATCGCAACATTATATTTACGTTGTTTGAGGTAACCGACAAACTTTTGATATTGCTCGAGTAATACCTTTAGTAGTTTTTAATTTAATAATTCTCACTTTTCCGTCGATCACTTTCATTATGTCAATGACTCTGGCTTTAGGCCAATTTAAATGTGGCCACTGGTTCACACGGCTCGAAGGACCGTATTTTGAAGTCGGTTTGTTGTCTTCTTCAAACGTGGGGAACACTATTCTCTGATATTGTTCAATAGATGACGTTTTGTTGGCGTAGAAGGGGTAACCCATAAATATTTAATAAACGAACACAAATAAACAACAAAGAATAAACTGGTGGAAAATGAGTTATAAGAATATCAGGAAGGATAGACTGTGAATCAGTCATATCGAGTGCGAGCGTGTGAAGGAATGTTTCGTTCCAACTCTTATTTTCTTAATGCCAATTTCTCAAGTAGGTAGTAACATCTTGTCGAACACACAGGGTGAGATTAAGAAGAGAAATTTCAGAAATAGTCTGTTGACCCTTCTCGGTATTCAAATAAATTTTCGTAACTTGCCTATCATAAATTACATTGAGAGTACAGTTTTTATGAGTAGGTACCAGTCTGAACAAGTATTGATACCCTGCGTCTAGCGGTCTAACAACTTATAGAGTAAAACTAATATTATAATTGTTGGGTTTCACAACAACTGTTATCTTCAGATACACATCAGGTAACTCTTATTATTTTTTTCAATATTCGTACAAAAAAATCATTGATATATTCTTAATTAACTATTATATATAAATTCTCGGGAAATAGGTCACATTAACACTTATGCTTTATATTTTCTCGTCTTTACGTACGTTTCGATCTCACGACCATCATCGGAAGACTTATGTCTAAAACTTGATTACTATGTATAACAATTTTCGGGAAATGGGTCACATTAACACTTTGTTTTAAATTTTCGTCTTTACGTACGTTTCGGTCTCACGACCATCATCAGAAAACTTATTACGTCAAAAAGAGTTTATTAACACTAATTATATCACAAGCGTCTATATCGCACAAATTTCAATTAAAAAAGCCCACGCTGTCGAAACGAACAGAACCACGAATAATCGAAATTGTATCGTCAATATTGTATAAAAATTTTTGTAACCCAAATGTTTGAAAAAGTACGATATAAATGTTGCGCATAAGCCTACTAGCTGTGTTGGGAAATATTTCTCAAATCTGAAACCTGTAATACCTAAAGATAAACAAACCCACAAAGTATATAAATTGAATTGTTTAGATTGTGATGGGACTTATACTGGAATCTCTAAACAATATTTACAAAAAAGGATGTATGGCTATAAGTATAGCACAAGAAATAATAACTTAGACAATTCCACCGCCCTTGCTAAGCACTGCTTTGATTATAACCATCAATTTGATTACAAAAATGTTAATATTTTAAGTAAGGAAACCAATTATTATAAAAGATCTATCCTGGAGATGATTCACATAAAACGTGACTCCAAATCTGTTAATCATAGGAATGATATTCAGGGATTAAGTCAGATTTATACTAATTTAATCAATTAAAACTCTTGTAAATTCCTACATGCGTCTTTATAATGTTAAAAGTATATTTTAGGAAAAATGCTTAATAGTGATATTCCAGTACAGGTCTGAAACATTTTTCAAGTACCTCATAAATCTTACATCTGGTTCGAAAGTAGGTACTCAACATAATAACTTCGATCTTCAGTTGTTATGAGACTACACCAACATGCGCTTGTATATTATAAGAATATTACTGAATAGTGGATTCTTATTACAAAAATTTTTGTACTCTAATATTGACGATACAATTTCGATTATTCGTGGTTCTGTTGAAATTTGTGCGATATAGACGCTTGTGATATAATTAGTTTTAATAAACCCTTTTTGACGTAATAAGTTTTCTGATGATGGTCGTGAGACCGAAACGTACGTATAGACGAAAATTTAAAACAAAGTGTTAACATGACCTATTTCCCGAGAATTTTTATATATAATTCATACTGGGTCAAGAATCTTTATTATTAAACTGGATTACTTAAAACTAATTGTATTACACAAAGCGTCCTTATCGCACCAATTTCAATTAAAATGCCCACGTGGAGATATACTTGACATTCTACCTAAAATATACTTTTAACATTATAAAGACGCATGTAGGAATTTGGAAGAGTTTTTATTTAATTAAGTTAGTATAAATCTGACTTGGTGTCTGAATATCTGTCCTATGATTTACAGATTTGAAGTCACGTTTTACGTGAATCATCTCCAGAATAGATCTTTAAAATTGGTTTCCTTAGTTAAAATATTAACATTATTGTAATCGAATTGATGGTTATAATCAAAGCAGTGTTTAGCAAGGGCGGTGGAATTTTCTAAGTTTTGTTTCTTGGGCTATACTTATGGCCATACATTATTTTTTGTGAATATTGTTTAGAGATTCCAGTAAGTCCCATCGCAATCTAAACAATTTAATTTGTTTGCTGTGTGGGTTTGTTTATCTTTAGGTATTAAAGGTTTTAGATTTGAGAAATATTTTCCAACACAGTTAGTAGGTTTATGCGCGACATTTATATCAAACTTTTTCAATTTTTTTTTATTAACTGTGGAGTCAAGCAATACTTTATTTTTTTTATAATTTAGTAATTGTCACATTGAAGATATTCACAGGTACAAAATAGTGCCCATTGGAGATATTTAGGGGTTAATTATAGGTACTTTTCTGTACAAATTATTGAAAATAGCATGGTAGAGATGTAAGAATGACGTCAGTTTTTATTTTGAACATTAAAAAAAACACAAAAATTAACAGTGTTAATTTATTTGACATTATTTAACCTTCCACTTTTCGATAACAGATTTTAATTGTTGCAGGTGTTTGAATTTATCATCCGTTATAGGAAGTTGTGCCCTATAAAGATGGCATAGTTGTCCATTGTCTCATTTTCGCGTCGATTCGATTTCTGAGTAATCTAGAGTGAAGAAAACCTCACCACTGGGTAAATATTTGAGTTGCCTAATATCAACGACTTTAGGATCACCACTCTTTTTTCCTGGACGTATACAACTGAAAATTGCAGATCGCTCTTATTTTTTGAAGAATGTAGAATTCAAAGTGTTTACATGATATGGTTGTTTCTTTCTTGCAATTCGCATTCGAGCAATATAGTTAGCTGGATAGATAATGGGAGCCTGAAAGTATTGCTCGAGTGTAGAGCGAACCTCGGAGCGAACAGAGGCAGCCTCCATCATGGTATGGCTCTTCTTAAGGTAAAATTGATCAATCCTTTTATTTGCTTGTTTCTAAAAACCATTCAAGGCGCTGGATAGAATTTTATTCCTGTAGTGATAATTACATCCATCAGAAATGATAACAACCGTTTTATAGTTATCAGAAACTTGGTGAGAGATAATCAATTATACAGGATGTAAACTTAATCGCAGTTACTTCGCCATTACTTTCATGCCATACACACAAATGAACTGTTTTATCATTAAGGGCATAAATTGTAAAGTTATGAACATGAAGCTTAAGCTTGTAGTAACTTTGTGAAGGTAACATTTTTGGGCAAGTCGATACACTTTGAAGGTCAGTGACAACTTGAATTTCATCGAAGGCCATATCTTTCATTCATTTTGCTTGCCTTTCTTGCTGGTTTCTTTAGCTCTTGTTCACATCATTCTTAAAAGATCTGATACATATTGTACTCGGCTTTAAATGCATTATCCACGTACTGTTTAGTTGTTGATGCTATGCAATATTGTGAGGGTACTTTGCGTATCAATCTCATCCATGTCTGAACGTTTGTGAAGGACTTCACATAACACTGCTCTTCAGTTCCAGTTTTGGAGAGTATCTCTCGAGGAAGCTGGATATACAGTCCTTAGTACCTACTTACGGTTTTTTTTTAGTGAATAAGGGTGATTTTTTCATTCCCCAACAATATTGAATGTCGTTTGCCCGAGTGCTTTCCTGATTTGTAAACGGTTTTTGTCTCCCAGAAGGCTTCTTCTTCAGTACCGAACCTGTATCTTCCACATATTTTATTGGAGTGAGCAGATGGCACTTCATTATTTCGATCAATAATGAAATGAAATCGTAACATTCGATAGATTAGATAAGGTCATTACATGTTCGTACCGTATCCAGCTCTCGGCACCGGCTGTTTTATGTTGTTAGTACGGCGCTCAGCTTTTAAAAGATTTTTCACCAATTGAGTGGTCTAATTTCTTCTATGGTGTTTTATGTTCCGAAGTTTTTGCAAGGAAAGATATAGATATTCTGCAAATACTATGATTTTATTGTCACTTTTAGATACAATTAGTCCACACTCATGCATACAACAAAAACAATTATTGAAGTAAACTTAAAATAATATATATTAACAAGTTTATAACAAAAGGCGCTATGGTCTAGGGAATATGATGCTTGGCTCCCGAACAGTAGACTCGGGTTCGATTCCCAGAAGCGGAAAATTTTATTTTGTACATTTTCTTAAAAACGTTATTGATTCGAATATTATTTAGTTGTATAAATCATTCAATTTGGTTACTGATTTTTATATAATTGTTTCACATTTTTACTATTATTATAAAAATCAGTAACCAAATTCAATGATTTGCGAAGAGTAATTTTGCCATGCACACTACTTATCTATTCTCCAAGCGGCAACACATTTCTAATTTTCCATTTATTCTCATTCTCTTGAGATATTACTTATAAAAATAATATGATAATACTACTATTAATCTGTTCTAACATACAAAAAACTGATAGCTACCTCGATGAATCAAGAAAACGTTACAAACATGTTTGAAGTAACTTTCAGATCACAAAAGAATGTACACGAAGTTTCTAAAAATTTGGACTTGATAAGGGTGATTATTTCGTACTTATGTGTATGTGTTAAAATGAACTCCTTTAGTGTATTATAATTTTCTATGTTTCGAAAAATCTGTTTTTTCTTTTGAACGATCATTTCGTACTATGTTTCGTAAAGTTTATGCGGAATATACAATTATTGCATTGTGTATTATAATGAAATGTAACTAACCGAATTTGTTTGCTTTTTAGGTTTATGTTGCCCGAAGTATCGTCCATTCAATTAAACTATTATCCCTGTAGGAAAAAGGATTGTACAGCAGTTTTATTTTTCATTCTAATAAATATTCCCATATTTTTGGCTTTATAACATATTATATTGTCTATTCCAATAATTAGGATTTCGAATTAAGAAACATTATACAACAAATGAAATATACCTTTCGATTGGAAATATCTTCATATGTGAAAATGGGGACATGCAAAGTCGTCACCAAAAAGGTCCATAATCTCTTTTTAAAATATTGCATTTTCGTCACCGAAACAGGTACGACAGATACATGCAAAGTCGTCACTGACCACTAATCAGGTAAAGGAGTTAATGGAACTAATAAATATAAATATAGAGTTACCGAAAATTACAGTTTTGTATTATCGTAAACGACCCGAGAGTATATTAAAATGATGGAGGTCAATGTGATCAGGAGTATTCGCGGACAGCCAATGGTAGTGGTTGGTGATTTTAACAAAGACGTCCCACGAGTGAAATTTTGAAAATATACAATTCGACAGTCCAAAGCGACAGTTCTTAGTAAAAACAACTACTGTTAAAACATTTCTCCAATATTATTAAAAAAAATTGTGACGCGTTTCGTAAATGTGACTTAATCAAGCACAACTAGTAAAGACGTTTTTTGTTAGTAGTGTCTGATAAAGTCACATCGTTGACGAAACGCGTCAGACAATTTTGTTTTATAACACAGGTAGTGATAATTTATTAACACATGTTTCACTTTGTAGTTTGTAATGGATTTCCATCAATTTAATTTAATTAATTTAGTACTCTCTGCGTATTCGAGATAAACGCAAAATCTACCGTACTATTACTATCATTAGAATTATGAAGAAAAAAGGTTGATAAATCTTTCGATTTTTATCTGAGCCACTTCCACTGTCAAATCTGTTTCCCCAATATTGATTTTTGCAGACTTGCGCAAAATTCGTCTGAAGAATAGTCCATATAAATAACTTCACAATTTGCCGGGTCAAGTTGCTATGGACTATGGAAAGCTATTTTCATTTAAACAGCATAGGTATTTTTAGAAAAAATAGTTTCACTAAGTCTAGGCGGAAAGAAGTTATTTTAAAAGTAGAACGAGATTTATCGTATTTCATTTGAATAACTTAGTACTAAATAAATTTACTTAAATCTTAAAATGTTATATTCTCACCTAAAAGATTAGGGGTTGAGTTTCTTTAATCAAACTTGATAAAATGTATTTGATCGGTTGAACCAAAAGACGAAGTTTGTCTTTATATAATGCGAAAATCGAATAGAACAATATCTATTTCTTTTATTGGAATAATACTCCCGAACTAGAATACCGGCAAGCACACTGACAGTAAAGTAGACGCCGACGACGAAGGAAGTACAAATACCTGCTCCCTGATAACGAATACGAACTTCCACGTTCGAACTAACCACCAAACTGCCCTACCGTACAAGCAATGAAACCAGAATGAATGAAGCGCATGGGTGTTACACAATTGCTTTTTATATCGGGAGAAACGTTACATCCTTCTCATTTGTCGAGAAAGAGCTGATGAAAGAGAGAAATAAATTTAGTCGGTGGTTGACGTGTTAAAAGATAAGCCTTGAATGAAGTGGCCAGAAATGTTTTCATACAAGTTAATAGATTTACGACGTTTACATGATAGCTCGATTCGACATGAATCTTACAAATTTTATGGTAATTAATCACTTTTTCCTTAACAATGAATGATGGATCTGACAAGTCTGAATATATTTATTTGAGAGAATATACCCACTTTTCATAGCAGCGTATTGCTCCTTGCTTTATAGAATACGAAGTTCTATAATACCCTACAAAACTGTCGTTCTCGATATAGCAAGGTTACTTATGACTGCAGATGAAAATTATTATAGGATGTTATTGACGTATGTTAACAATTACATACTCTTTTTCAAATCAGATTTACAACATTAGGACCAACAAGGTTGAAATTCCAAATATTTTTCAGAAATTGAATAATATTGAAATATTGTGAACTAATTGAAAAATGTTTTAAAGGGTTTAAAAACAGGTTGAAATTTCAACACGAAAATCCTAGCAATTTGCGATTACCTTTAGAACAATAATTTGAGCCGCTGCAACATTTTGAGAATATAATAAATCTCATCCGCAACGTATCAAACGATCTAAAATCATTATGTATTTTTTAGCCTCAGAGGTCTTGATCACAGCATTTTTTTGTATTGAGAATACAATAAACAAGCGGCAACGTAATTTTGTTGCCCGTAAACAACATTATGCATTTCTGGCATGTGATATTTGCTCAAAATTAAATGATCTACGAGATTCATAACTGGAGAAAAATATTCACAATTGAAGGAACTTATATTCACATGCATTGTGAGGCGAGTCATGTTAAGGATCAAAAAGCGGTACAAATTAAATGACCAATATTTCAATTTTATGGACAGTACACTTTCCTATTTGATTTCAAATGGTCAGTATGATAATATATGGTCTGTGAAAATAGTAAGCGGTTAATTGATATATGATTGGTGAAAATAATAAAGGTCAGTAAAATAAAAAATAGTTAAATTAATAAATAACCATTAAAATATGAAATGGTTGATAAAATTAATAATCGACCAGTACTAATTAATAAACCGAATTCAATGTTGCTACTGCATCAGCGAGTATAGCACAGGGGCTAAAACCCCGACTCAATGGTCGTGGTCGAAGCTAATAACATAGAACAGAACTAAGAAACTTGTCTATTTCTACTAGACCTGATATTCTAGCAAAACTAACGTACTATCGTTATTGGATTGGAAAGGGACGTGGGCATTGTTAAGAAAAGTTGATTGTGAACAAATATTAAGTAATACATCTGGTGTTATTTTGGACCGATAAATTATCAACTCGAATTTGAATGTATTTTTTTTCTATGAAATTTTAAATGTTTTTTCGTTATATAATCGAAATAAAACTGTTCCACAACTATCAAATGCTTTCCATTCCGTATTGTATTCAGCAGATTTAGAAACACACCAAAAATGGAATAAACTTATGAACTATTATACTATTTAAATCCTCTCAGGCAGGCGCGGATCCTGACCCAAATTCAAGAGGGGGGGGGGGGCATATAAAATATTAACAAGGAATATAAAATACTAAGGATGTAATACCGCTATACAAGGCCAAATCTTAATATAAAACAATTTTAGGGATAATAACAAAACAAATAATTTTTATTTTTGCTTCATAAAATAAACTATAATTTCTACTTTTTATAACAAACAATGAAAGTCATGGCTATACTGGTGTCATACATAAACACAAAACATAAATCAATACCTGCTAAAAAAGCAAATATAGGTTTTAGGTGCTATTACATATTAAATAATTAAGTAATTTCAAGGACAAATTCCACGCTCCTCTTCTATTTGTTTGTAAATCGTTTAATTACTTTAGTAACTTCAATGCCATCACATACGGATCGGTGAAATACATCAAAAAGCCGTTGCGGAACTAGCAGGTAAAGTACAAGAATTTTTAAAAATATATAAATTCCTGGGAATTTGATTTCAACTGCTGTAATGTTTCCGAAGCGTAAGCAGGTAAATCTGTATTTACAGAGTTTGAGTAAGCGCTCCATTTATTCTTTCAAATATCAAATTCTCTTTTAAATTTATCCAAAACATGTTTTGGATCTTCTTAAAAAAAACTGTATACAATATATAATGTCTTTTTGAAGAATCGATGAAAAATGCCGTTACTTCTTTGATTGTTCCCATTAAATTTCTTACAGATTGTTGCGCCGGTCTCCAGATAGTTTTTAATTACAAAATTAATAGATTTAATGTTAATTTTACATATTTTTGCGGGTATGCCCCCTTCCTGGATTCGCGCCTGCCCCCAGATATAGTGACATATTATATACATTAATATGATGTATCAACATATCAATGCTTCTCTCAAATCGTGGGAAAATAGTTTGTAAACGTTTGAATTAATCAATTAACAATTAATCACAACTAACTTGTTTGCTACATGACGTAGTGTTATAATGCTGATTACTGCGTTTGTGCCTATATTATCTTATTTGAATTCAACAATATATTTATTTTATGTTTGCTCCTAGAAAAAAAATTATAAATTCTATAGACACATGCTGATAATGATTATCATTTATTCCAGATAACCGTTGCCGGTAAAATGTTTTATTCATAAATCTACCAATACTAAGGTTAGAATTTCGTGAAAACATCGGTATCTTCATGTACAGAATATGTGGGACAAACTTTCTCCTTCGCAAGGATTTTGATAAACTTTCATAAATGCGTTTGGAGTTATATGTGTCCAGTATTCTAAATTAGATGATTATAAAAAAATGTCTATCTCGAAATTACCTTTAAAGTTTGTTCGTATTCCTTGTTTTAGTGCGTGTTTGAATGATTATACAACAAGGCGGAAATTGTGCATTTCAAATGTGTCTTATGCGAAATTAGCGCAGGAAAAAAAACCTGATTGGAATCGAGCAGTTAGTGAAGCAGAAAAGATTGTGGGATATCCCACATCTTTTCTGAGTTTGAGGTGGTTACTGAGTGATGAAATTGCAAATGTAGCTTTACATTTGAGGAAACTGGTTGGTTCTAATCATCCTCTTCTAAAAACAGTTAAGTGAGTAGAGGACAACATATTTTATTATCTAAGATTTCATTTTTGTTAAGATCAGTATGCTTGAACAACTGAAGATCTATTCGAACAAGTTAGAAACAAGAAAAAAAAATAAAAACGTTCATTCAAACATACAGAAAGTAAAAAGTTCAATGGTGGAGTCATTACTTTGTGATAATTTATCGCATATATTATAGAAACAAATTGTGACTATAGTTTCGACACTAGCGTGCCATCTTCAAACGATACTAATGTATGACAGAAATACAGAAAGTATGTCAAAAGTCGCGTCCTTCATTGAATAGAAAATTACCAAATTTCAGATATTATTCTACGTAACTAAAAATGAGCCACTGCTCCATCTATCCAGAGGATTATAATGAATATTCTATTGAACAGCATTTCCACCCCTCAGGCTCCATCCCCTTTTGGTCTTCATAATTTGTGAATCCTTAGTTTGCTTTTCTATTTCCTGTTAAATGTAGAAGCGTATTCCATCTTCCTACGATCTCTGATTTCTCTAGTTTGTAGTTGAGTTGATTCATTGTACATAGATTTGTAATTTTATTTCGGAGTGGATATGGTAGCAAAAGTCTGTATTATCAGAGCATCATTAAATTGTCTTTTCTAAAGCTTTGCATGGTAATTTATCAAAATTTCTTCAATTTGAAGAGTACAAATTTTGCAGATAGTCTCATTGATAAAAAAGTTTTGGGCTAACATTATTTATTGTAAATAAGAAACAATCACCTTTATCCACTAAAAATATTGTACTGTACTGAGGACCCATCATCAGAGTAAAAAATTAGAAATATGTTTAAAAACTGTTTGTTCTTTTTACAAAATTACATTAAAGATATATAATTAAATATCGCTCATTTTAAATTTAGTCATATTTCCATGAAGCACCCTTATGCAACTTGTTTTGTATGTCATCAATGGAAAACTTCAGTATGTGATTAACTGTACCCCACATTAAATGACATATTTAGTTCTTAAAAGCTGCAATTATTGAATAATACAACTGC
Organism: Endomychus coccineus; assembly: GCA_958510875.1. NCBI lineage: Eukaryota > Metazoa > Arthropoda > Insecta > Coleoptera > Endomychidae > Endomychus > Endomychus coccineus. The sequence continues at coordinate 37,326,188 of OY294069.1, forward strand.
AGAATCATTGCCATACATGACCTAATAAATAAAACAACATCATTCATAATTAAAGAAGCTACAGAAGAAATATATCTATAAATTTCAAAATGCTCAAATAATTAGACAGAAATAATATAGCTATTTCTAGGAGTGGTTCGAAAAAAAAACATCATTTATTAAAATTATGAATCTAATTCTACCATATAACAAACCTGAATTTTTCCTAAGCCAGAGATTGAACCCGATTTTGCCTAAAGATGGAAATTACGTGAACAGTTCTTACTCGGTGGTGAAATTCTGGTATTGTGGCTAGTCGCAGATGCCAAAAAGCTAGCTTACCAAAGAAAATAAAAGTGATATCAACAGAGTTTAGTTCACAGCATTAATGTTTATAGCTACAAATTAGATTATCGGTCACCTTAGTTTTAAGCTTAAATTTTACCAACAGATGATTATTATACAGGATGAGTCAGTTTTTTGTAGACAAACTGCAACAGGAGATAGATCAAGTGTTTTTAAGAAGAAAAGTTTCTACAAACATATGTCGTAGAAGGCTTCGTTTTCGAGATACAGGGTGTTGAAATTGAAAAAAAATTTCGTTTTTTGCGAATATCTCCAGAACCGTTTATTGTACAAAAAACAGCTTTTGTAAGCATTTTCTACTCATAGTAAGCTATGTTTCTTTACTCTTCATTGGTGAAGATTTTGGAGGGGTAGTGGGTGTTTATCTCCCCAACTTCTACGCCACTGGAAAAAGTACGGTTTTGAGACAACCGTTTAAACCGCCAATATTTTTTACACAAAAAAGGTACTCCTGGTCATAAGCTCTAAAGTTGATCGTTTTTGAGAAAAATCAACTTTTATGTTGAAAAACATGGTCAATTCTTACTAATTAAACAAAATTTATTCAAACGTTAGAACGAGTAACAAAACCAAAGGGTTGACTATGTTTTTCAACATAAAAGTTGATTTTGTCTCGAAAACAGTCAACTTTAGAGCTTATGACCAAGATTACCTTTTTTGTGTAGAAAACATTGGCAATTCAAATGGTTGTCTCAAAACCGTACTTTTTTCAGTGGCGTAGAATTTGGGGAGAAAAACACCCACTACCCCTTCAAAATCTTCACCAATTATGACTAAAAAAAAATTGTTTACCGCACAGAACATAGCTTACTATGAGTAGAAAATGCTCACAAGAGCTGTTTTCTGTACGATGAACGGTTCCGGTGATATTCGCAAAAAACGAAATTTTTTTCAATCTCAACATCCTGTATCTCGAAAACGAAGCCTTCTACGACATATGTTTATAGGAACTTTTCTCCTTAAAAACATCTGTTCTATCTCCTGTTGAAGTGTGTCTACAAAAAACTGACTCACCCTGTATAATAGTAGGTACTGTTACTGTTAAAAATACAAATTCTAAGGGAATAAAAGTAAACATTGTTCTGAAATGTCCTGCCTGTCCTTCAGATATCTTAATAAATGTTTGAGATATTTAACCTTTGCATTCATTCTACAATTCCTTGTAGTCAAGTAATTGATTGCTTTTATTTTCTTATCAATAGTATGCTTCGCAATTTGAAAAATTAGTTGATGTTGGAACATGAAGGTATAGGACTGAAAATATTGTGGTTATAAATCTACTTAGTATATAACATATCAATTTTCTGGTTCATTTACAGGTTGTTGTTCATTGACCCTAAATGAGGTGCCCTCCAACAAATAATGTTTGCATCACTAGTACAAAAACATAATAATAACATATACCCGGCTAAAAATTATGACAAATTCATATTGTTTACCGATTTCTAGGTTTTCTGGGTTTCACCTTAAGCTTCAAAACATTCGGTGGTAAATTAAAAATACTAGGAGGAACTTCATGGTCTTTTACTGATTCCCTTCCAAATGAATACACAAAATCATTTTCTGAATAGTGTTCACAACAAAGATTCTTGTTGGGCATGAAGTTTTCTCTTCATTGCTATTACCCAATTTTGTTTCATATTTCAATCTGAAGCAAAAATAAAATGAAAACTAATTATTACACTATTAGTTTCTATTTTCGATCGTGAATAGACGATTAAAATTGTAATTCTAACGTGTACCTTTTAATTAAATTATTGTCAATTATCTACTATCATCATCCAGTATGTACCAAACTTGTAAATAGTAAATACCAGTGGAAACAAAGTCTTCCTTATTGAATCAATGAAAATACCTAATGGGCTATCCATGTATGTATATACGCATGTGCAAATGGTTGCATACCGTGGAACACGAATGGAGCTCTGACAGGTCTAAACATAAAGATTCGAAGAATGTCTATAAATATGAATAGACGAAAATTACTAGCTTTCAGGTTCACTTTCTTCAAACAATACGAAATGTTTGCTTTAGTCCAATCACGAAAGGAAGGTACAAGTACATAAATATACAACTTTTGTTCAAATTCTCGAAATTAATACTCAATTAACTGAAAAGCCTAGATAGAGTTGACCCATTAATTCCTCTGCAATTCAATGACATTATTTTTGTATCCCTTCAAATTATTAAATTTTGGCATCTAGCAGTTTCATGTCTCGTGGTGTCGCTATGTATTTAAAGATACCGAAAGCCGAAAGTATTTCAATAAAATCAACATATGTATTATTTTCTGAGAATAGAAAGGTGAATGTAACATGAACAAAGTGTAGGAAAACAAAACATTTTTATCTTGCGATTATTCATTATGTTTAGTTATCGTGAAATATTCTTGGAACTGAAGATGTTACGTCAGAATATTTGAACTTTGATTGGGGAAAGAATAAATATAATAATGTACCAGGAACCTTGACCAGTATGTTATATTTATCTTTAGATGAGAGTAACTTGGTACTTTGAAAAAATTTGTTCTTCTGAACAGTGTATATTGTAAAAGATATGTAGTATTATAGTTAATTACATTATTATGACTATCAAAAAGTGCCCTGGAGAAATTTAGATTTTGAGAAATAATATGTAGTATTACTATTCAGTATGAGTATAGGTTTGTTATCCCATATACTCGAATTATTCATGTTTGTGGTTATCAATTTCTCAAGAAGGGGTAATTTAAAAATCAACTATAAGCTTGATGAAGACAATTTTTCTTATCAAACAAATATTAATAAAAAGTGTTATTAGTTATATGACGCAGCTTATATCTCATCACTCTATTGTTAATAGTAATTTCATAGAACAAAATTATATTTACTCTTTTTAAATGAAGATTACTTTTACTTTTTCCAAATGTAACTCTGAACTGAAAAGGTAACATTGTCATGTATGTCAACACTTTGGGCTGATTTCAAATCAGTGAAATATGACCTAAACGCCCTTCATCTTACAAAAATGTGTTCTATAAAGATAAATATTAGCGAAATTTTGAATGTTATTCATTAAAAAATACTTTTGATTGAGAAGATTCATTTATTTCTCAAAAATTCAATTGTGGAAGCTGTTACTTTGTGATAGTTTATCATTTTAACGAAACAATAAATAAAACTACTTGTTTTACTATCACTGATATTTAATATAGTCGTTACTATAGTTTCAACACTAAACGTGTCATCTTCAGACGAAAAATTAAAAAAAAAATTTTTTTCGTCTGAAGATGACACGTTTAGTGTTGAAACTATAGTAACGACTATATTAAATATCAGTGATATTAAAACAAAGTAGTTTTATTTATTATTTCATTTATTTCTCGTTCATTGCTACATAACAAAGTATGTGGATCCGTTCTCAGCCGTGAAATTTCAGGAAATAGGCGCATGTGAGAAGATGTAGGTTGTTCATTCGTAAAGTACAGTTCATATTTGATATAACTCATAAATATTCATCGGGTATCGGATAGCAAGAATATTTAACGATGTGTTCACTCGATTGAAGATATATCTGAAGATCTAGAAAAATCAGCTTCTTTTGTATTAATAAGCAATCAGTGTCATTTGAGTTCAGGCATTACGTAATTGAGCAGTTAGATTATTTATGCCCAAACGTATTGCAATAAAACCAGTTTATATATGCAAGAACAAGCTAAAAACCGTTTAGGCAATACCTTCGATAAAGTTTCCGATTTCGACAAATCTGGAATTTATAAATTGAGTCGTGCTCAAAATGCTATGTGGGAACGGGAACTAGAAGGAACACTTTAATTCGTTATAAAGAACATTCTACCCATATAGAGAAGAATAATAGTGAAAAAGCAGTATTAGCAGAACTTATTTTAAATACAGGTCGCATCATTTACTAAAACGTGTGTCTTACTTTACGTTATCAAAACTTGTGTCAAATTAAATGATTTGAAGTTTCTAAAAGCGAGATATTTCGCAATTTTATACGAATGTTATAATACTCTAGCGCTTTAGACTCCGGGATTTTCACGTGGCCTATCGAAATTAGAAGGTTCGAATTGTATAAAAACACAATTGCATGAACGGAAGACGTCCTATGTAATTAGCTACGAACGTAATCATTTTGACATATGCCTCGAGGTGCTCGCTACGCGTCAGTTAGAGTTTATACTTTTTACCTCGATCTTGTTAATTCGGAGCCGTTTTATGCCCCGTGCGGCCGGCGCCAGTTGAAATAAAATGTTTTCGGCTATAGACCGCTAGCTGTTAACCGCTTTTGGGTATATTTTAGTAGCTAGAAAATTCCCTTTGGTACGTCGCACGTTAGACGCGCGTAGCTGAGACCACCTGTTTCTATTATAATTAAATTTTCCTATTTAATCGACATTTTGGGGTCCGAGACTATGATATTTAGTTGGCCCCGTTCATAAACTAACGACATGGAGCGAAAACCGCATGCGAAAAGTCCTCGTAAAGACGTTCTATGTTCCGAAGATTTGCACTCTAACTTGCGAGCTACGCGCTCCTCACGTGAACGTCATTCGATTTATCGAAAATTAACCAATTTAAAACAGTTTTCGACCCCGTTTGTGGCTATTGCGACCTTGTAAAAGGTTCAAAGTTAACATTTCGTTTTACATTCCACAACCACTCTTGACCAAGATAATTTTTAATTTGTAGTTCATTATTGTTTTACAACTGAAATAAATAGGTATGAAATTTGTAGGTTATTGATGATGTCTGTGTGACAGTGACATAATTATTTCAAACGTAAAGTAAGACACACGTGCTAGATTCCACAACCACCCTTGACCAAGATAATTTTTGATATCCCGGTATATTTAGTGGATAGGGGTGATTATTTTGTACTTATTACTGTTATTGTGTATCTACAGGTGAACTCTCTTAGTACTTGTACGACTGAATTCATATACATTCGAAAATAAGACCGCGAAATAATCTCAACATTGAATTCAGAATTAGGGGAGAATAAATCTCCCACAGCATTTTCTATATTGCGGTTTGGACAAATCAATTTCGATTCATGTTATAGTTTGTATGGTAGTGACATTGTTCTCTTGTAGACAAATACATACATTCGTGGTACTAACTCTATTCGTGGAATTGCCCTTTGAGTTGCAATAATGAGATAATCAATGAAGTGTTAATGCTCTTATCTACTGAAATTATGCTACCACAAAATTATTTCTTGTGAATCATAATATATACGAAATTGTAGTTTGAAAATCATACAATCAAGATTCAATTTTAAATGATCGTAATTCTACTTTCAGAGGTTTATTATACAATGGCAAAAATAACATGCAAGCATGGGGTTTGATCGTATTACTTGTTTCGAAGGCAGCAGGACACACACCCGATATACCCGATTTAGAACAAGATAAAGCTGCAGGGGTTCTTCATAGTCAACGTGCTCTTGCTGAAGTTACGGAAATGATACGAACAAGTCATTTGGTTCACAAAGGCCTAGTCAATTTGGAACCATCTGTTGCTAATCCTGGAGATATGATGTTTGGAAACAAAATAGCTTTGCTGAGTGGAGACTATTTCCTAAGCAATAGTTGTGCTGAACTTGCTAACCTCAGGAATCAAGAACTGGTGAGTAATTTCTAGCTAAAATTTAATAGAATCAGTCATTACGTGATGAAAATCCATTCTCAACTTAAATAAAATAACTATTGAAAGTTTGATTTTCACTTATTTAATAAATATATAAAGTCTCGGAAAATAGGTCACACTAACACATATGTCTATGGTTTCGGCGTTTACGTAGTGTAAATTCATAATACTTCGGAAGTTGCAGAATAAAACTCAAATTTTACACAAGACTTTTTTAACATTTAATTTAAAAATGCTGACAAATTGTTTCACCACACATTTTCAAAGCAAGGAGTTATCAACTAAAGCTAAATCTAAAAGTATGTCCTTAAATATCAGGGATCAAAATGTGGTACAAATTGAGGGATGGGGGTGATAATGGTGGGAGTGTGTTTACAAAATTGTTAACAAGCGGTGAATATGTATCGATTTGATCATTTATTATTACATTATTATTGTTTTTTGTGTGTTTCAATATTTCTATGGATTCTAATATATTAAGTTTATGTCCTTTGAATATGTAGAATATCGGGATTAAGGGTGAAATTGTGGTTATGTTCTAACAGGTAATTTGCGTAATTAGAGTCCTCTTTTTGGGCCTGTAACTTCTCAAATGTTCGTTGAATCTTACGCTGAAACTGCGTCCAGTTTGTCCTATGTACAAAGCACTACAGTCATCACATCTCAGTCTGTAAACTCCAGATTTCTTTAATTTATCTTTTTTAGATTTCGAGTTATTAATATACGAGCATATGTTATTTGTTGTTTTAAAGGCGACGTTTTTATTATGTTTTTTAAGGAATTGAGATATTTTTAGTGAATGTTTACCTAAATATGTTTACCTAAATATGATTTTGTATTATTATTAATTTGCGGATAAATTAAAAAAGCCTAAACATAATAAAAACGTCGCCTTTAAAACAACAAATAACGTATGCTCTTATATTAATAACTCGAAATCTAAAAAAAGATAAATTAAAGAAATCTGTATACAGACTGAGATGTGATGACTGTAGTGCTTTGTACATAGGACAAACTGGACGCAGTTTCAGCGTAAGGTTCAACGAACATTTGAGAAGTTACAGGCTCAAAAAAGAGGACTCTAATTACCCAAATTACCTGTTAGAACATAACCACAATTTCACCCTTAATCCCGATATTCAACATATTCAAAGGACATAAACTTAATATATCAGAATCCATAGAAATATTGAAACACACAAGAAACAATAATAATGTAATATTAAATGATCAAATCGATACATATAATTCACCGCTTGTTAACAATTTTGTAAACACACTCTCACCATTATCCACCCCCATCCCTCAATTTGTACCACATTTTGATCCCTGATATTTGAGGACATATTTTTAGATTTAGCTTTAGTTGATAACTCCTTGCTTTGAAAATGCCACAGTGTGGTGAAACAATTTGTCAGCATTTTTAAATTAAATGTTAAAAGTCTTGTGTAAAATTTGAGTTTTATCCTCCAACTTCCGAACTAACACATATGCTTATTATTTTCATCTTTACGTATGTTGTAGTCTCATGACGTATCAATGTCAAAAAGGGATTTCCTAAAACTAATTGTATCAATCACAAAGCGACCTTATCGCACCAATTTCAATTAAAAATGCCCACGTCGTCACTTTTAATTGAAATTAGTGCGATAAGGACGCCTTGTGCTTGACAGTTTTAAGAAATTCCGTTTTGAACATTGATACGTGTTCAAGTGATGGTTCTGAGACCTAAAGGTAAACGAAAATAATAAGCATATGTGTTAGTGCGACCTATTTCCCCAAAAATTATATACATATAATTTACACTGGGTCAAGAATCATAATCAACTTATTTAATAAAGAAATGTAAATAGCTTCGCTAACACCGTAGCGTGTTCAAACAAATATTACAAAATACCTACCTACTAGTACCTAGTAGGAAAAAGCAAGTTGTGATTTTGTCTGATTTGCAAAAGCAGTCAATTCTTTAAATAAGATCACCATTATCCATTAAAAATACTTTTAAAGTACCGTGGGCAGTACACAGATACTTTTGGTAGCTGTAAGGTCCTCAGTATTTTAATAGTATTTTTAGTGGATAATGGTGATTGTCTCTTATTTATTAACTTATAATGTATCCACAGTGATCTCTTTTACAGCTTATTAATCAATCATTGTTTATTAATTACTTGTTGTTAATTGAATTAAGACTCTCCTGGATATTATTAGCAACACTCTAATGAATGAATAATGGGCACTAATGATTCAATTAGTGGTCTCTACATTAACGCAATACCAATTATGAATTGAATTAAATTTAAATCTCATTTTCATTCAATTGACTCCGATAGTAATGTCCTCACAACCTCATCACTCAATGTTATAAGAATTCAGTAAATTTGAAACCTCCAATTGACCTTTATCGCACCAGCAAGGGATGGTTAGAATAAGCAGATATGTTGGCTTCATTATCAGAAAAAAATTAAATCAAATAAAAGTAAAATTCAACATTTTTATGTCAAAATAATAGCAAATTATTCAGGTTTAAGAATACCGAAATCACAGAAATAACAATCTAGGTACATAGAGTTATGTACGATACAATGTACATAAGTTTTACGGTATATTATATTATGATCCATAATGTTCCTACATACAAATAAAGCCAATAAAGACCAATTTGATAAATGTTTGAAATACGGATTTGAATCTACGACAGTGATAGATGGGGTTGTACTGTCACAATATCGGAATCCATTGGCTCTTCAATAAAATGATAAAATTATGCCTCAAAAACGGTTATATAATAATTGTATACCTACACAATCATATTATTTGATTGAGAGGCAATCTGTCAGGGTCGTGATTTGCGTATACATACAGAATGTTCAGATATCTAGAACCATTTTAATCAACTTTGCATAAATAACATTTGTTTGGAGGTTTCTCCTGGAGCTAAAGATAATAATTAATATTAACATTTCTTCAATCATTATATGAAAGTATGGAAATAACTACTTGTTTTATCTTGTCTTGGATTCTCTTTCTACACTAAGGAAAAATTAATTATTATAAAATCTGTAAGAAAGAAGAAATAAATGCGCTATATATCTCACTAAATTAGAATATTAATTTTTAGGTGGAATTGATGTCATCTGCAGTCCGAGATTTAGCTGAAGCCGAATTTGTAGGACCTCGAGATAAGCAAAACAATCCACTACCTGCTCGACCTAGAAGTGATATTGTCGAATTTAAGCAATTCTCCGACAAAACTCTAGAACCTTTAGTGGTCAGCGATGCTTTAGGGAACGCTGAGGCTGAGTGGACTTTGAGACACGTCTTGAGTGCAGGTAAGTTCCAAATAAAGTTTAATAATTTTTTTCAACCAAGTACGCACAATAGATCTACACTGTGTCTCGACCTCGTACGAAATCAAAATGTATTGGAGTGCCATCCACATGGTTCAAGTGAGTTTTCTGATGATCTCATCGACAGAAACGCGTGAATAACGTGATCAGTTGGAATTTTATGTAGACGTCAGTCTTGTGAATTTGAAATCACCTCAGCTTAGAAACAAATTATTATTATAAACTGAATTATAACCATGTGTCTATCAATTACTGTGATTAAAATTGTTAGAGATCTTTCTGATGAATATGAAATGAATTGCAGGTAGTTTATTGGGTAAATCCTGCCAAGGCACATTGAAATTAGCCGGGCATCCTATTTCACTTCAAGAACAGGGTTATCGCTTTGGGAAACACCTGGCCTTGGCTTGGCAAGCTTGCCTGGATAGAGAGCCATTTCTACCAGGTAGCACTGGTCCCTTCACATTAGTATCTGCACCTGTTATGTTCACGCTTCAACACAACCATCAGCTTTACGAAGAAATAGAAAAGGGACAAGAAACTGTTGACGACATTGACTACGAGAAAATTCGAGAGGCCGTTTTGGCAGGGCCAGGTTTGGATATTACGAAAAACTTGCAAAAAGAACATTCACTAGCTGCTTTAGAAGTGCTGAATGAATTGAGTGCTTCAGATGCTAGAACGGCATTGGCAAATATCATCGCAGCTATGCAAAATTTATAGTTTTGGTTGGCAAGCTCTGATCCATGGTATGATGCTGATTAGAGATTATATTTTAGGAAACACTTCACAGGCAGCACAACCTTCAGCTGCTAGAATCTTGCACAAAATATAACATAGCACCAAAGTAAAGGTGCAAGCACTCATTATTTAAATTCATAGGGCGATTTGCCTCTCTTCAATTGAAAACAGCAGGTTGAAGAATTTCAGTAGCCACTTTTGACAAACTAATTTACCGTTCCACCCAGATTTTTTAATATGGAAATATTTGTGTGATAAATAATATATTTTCATCATTTAAGCGGGATTCAATTTTTCCCCAAATTTCGTAGATGCATGTAAATGTTTATTTTATTTCAAGTTTTCATTACATGTTATGCATGTTTATGGAATAAAGAATTATCAACTATTGTACATAATTAACAAATTTATAAAACTAGTTTATTGAAGTATGGAACTTAAGTTTGATGTATTGAAAATAGTGATATATTTTACATTCATTTTCAATTCTTGTGTGAGAATCGCAACATTCATTGAATATTTGTGATTTCAATGGTTTACATTTTACTCTTTGAATGTTGGTTATTCCATGTTGCCCCATCATTATGCAGTCACTTCTTATTTTACGGAGAAAGGGAAGAACCTGGAAATTCCCTCAGTATATATTAATCTATATTTTCGAAAGGAAATATAGATTAATGAGAGAACATATTAAGAAATATTTTTCATTGAAGTTATACTTAAATAAAGTTTATAAACAATACTGTGGTCATTTTAATTAGAATCTCCTTTATCATATTCAAGAGGATTAACTGTGAAAATACGGATATTTTATTGTTCAAAGAATTTTCTTGAAGAATATATACGCGTCATATTCAGTAACACATGTGACGCAGCATGGTCCCGATGAGAAACATTTTCGTAATATTGTACAGCTCTTGATGGCAGATTCCCAAACATAATAACATTGCATGGTATAAACCCACATCCTGCGAAAACAGTATTTCAGAAGCCTTTGTCGGCATTTAGAGTGAAGCGCGTATAGCGTCTGTCGGTTGTGAGGGAACAAGCTACCAATTACAATAATCCATCAGTCGCTCAATACTATATAGACTAATTGATTCTGGGACTTCGCCAACATATAATAAAATTAATCGACAATAGAAAATCAATAGCAACGATTTGGTTGGTGGTCGCATCGATAATTTGTTCTTATCAATCGATATATTAATGCCGAATTGAGGTTTTGGTTTCTATCTACAATTCTGGTATTAGTAAATTTTCCTCTTTAGAGAAGAAATATTTCTTACACTAAACAAACCTGTAGATTTAAATGATTTTACATACTTTATAGTTAGTGTAAGTAGCATTTAAATCTATAGGTTTGTTATAAATAGGTACTTGCTATGCCAATATTAAAATCAAAGCACCATTTTTACTAAGATTACGAGTATTTCATGAATATTTTGAATAACCAATATACGAGTAGTATAAAATTCAATTTTGAGTTAGAGAATTATGGACCATCTTTATTACACCTTAAAATCATTAAAGCTAAAATTTTATTTTGATATATACAGGAAAGACACATACAAATAATTACATATCGCCTGATTCACATGTACTCTATGGAATTACAAAATTGCATCTTTAATTTTACATGCTATTACATATTTCTTCTTCCCAGATTTCATGATTCTATCGAACGGCAAAGTTGTGGAACTCTTTGAGTCAGATCTTTCGTTATGCTGGCTCACACGGTGTTCTTCGAAGATTAAAGGGTTTCTTCTCGTGTAATCAAAGTATATAAAAAAAATATTCCACAAATAAGAGAACGATATGAAAAGAATTGGACATTTAACAAATCGCGATACAAAATGGATATGAGAAATTTTTAAAACATAAATAATTCAAGGGCAACTTTCTCTCTTCACAAACTTTAATTCCAGAAAATAACAAATAATTGTTCGAAAATAAAAATTAAAGTCTGATTATAAATGTAATAATAAACTTGAAAGTTATTAGGAAATAACCCCTTTGTATGTTTTATTTTATTTTGACCATAGGTTCGTGGAACTGTTATGGCTGCCTGTCAACGTCATGGCGGATCGATGAACTGTCATGGCTGCCTGGCAACGCCATTTGTAAACGGTCTTTGCGCACCAACAAACTGTCAATCATTGAACTGTCATGACGTCTGTATGAATTTTCACAGCTATCTGTCTCGAAACGAAGTCATTCAGAATAGTGCTTTATAATATAAGTGATATAAAACAAAACGAAGTTAAGTGTTTTATTCTATCAATTATTAGCAAATACTTTAGATAACACTTCAAACAATGAGGGATCTATTAAAAAATTCAATGTCAAATTTGAAAAGTATACACAAAACGAAATATATTTATAATGTTATAGCTTAGATTAGGGAAGATCCCTAATCTAAGTGTTATAGTGTATCCACAGTGTGAACTCTTTTATATGTTACATATAACAACACAGAAAAATCAGCAGTGGGCAGTCATGTTTGACAGGGGGACCATATGGCAAAGCCGGTAATTGTTGTCACTTTTAAAACAGACTTCCAGTAAATTCTCAAATAATCTGGAAGCACATGCAGATAAGAATGTACACAGATATGGTGCTATCAAAGAAAAAGAATGACATTAACATGAGTTTTTCGTAATAGAAGAGAAATCATCATCAATATTAATATCCAAATCGCTTCCGTGTAGGATCCATTCGGAAACTAGGATTATTCATTGCGCATTACCTAGAATGCAATTAAACCATGTGATCATCAAATTTACTGGTACTCAAAAGGTTATTTGAATTGGAAAGATCAGGTTAAAAAAAAATAAGTTTACTAAAACTTCCCGTTGTCAATGGCTGGGATCCCAAAGCTCACCCCTTCTTAAATAAATGTTCTTCGTTTCGAGAACCAGATCAGAAGCCTTTTATTTCGTTATTAGACATTGGTACTTCATGTGGTGTCAGTGCCAATGTTCCAGTAGAATATCTGTTGGTTGGAAGGTTGGAAAGGCAAAATTTTCAATACATCCATAGAACATACATCCCGGTTAATCTGGAAGTGACAACTTTTTTTAATGCCATTCTGTATATATTATTTCAAATTCGAAGGCTATGACAAATTCTCTTCCCATTGACATATTAAAGGTCAGTTTTCTATATTAAAGGGACTACGAAATCGTACTTTAACGTGTTTAGACATGCTGGTCATACCCTGAGCTAGCGGAGAAGTGCCATCACGATAGTCCACCTGAAGAAGATATGAAAAATAACTCTCTTTTTTTGACAATAGTTCAACTTTAGATGTATAAGGTCAGTTTTCTGTATTAAAGGGTCTATCAAATCGTACTTTATCGTGTTTAGACATGCTGGTCATACCCTGAACTAGTAGGGAAGTGCCATCATGATAGTGATAGTGACCTAAAGAAGATATGAAAAATAACTCTTTTTTTGACAATGGCTCAACTTTAGATGTACAGTTTTCACTATATTCGATATACTGTAGAAGGCCTCGGATCATATCTTGTGATTTTATGAACCATTATTGGGAGATTTGCGGATGTTATGTTTTCTATAAAGTACAACCAACAGAAATCATGTAAAATGTTCGAGCAGTTGTCATTTGAGATTTTATTTTTAATTGATAACGTTTAGCTCTAGTTCTTATTTTGAACGTCAGTTAGTACAGAAATCGGCCAGTAGTTTCATATTATGGTATTATTTGTCCCATCAGATGTTTCCTGGTTTTGTTCTAGTACAGGCCAATGTATCATTTTTTGATAAGTTTCTCTTCATTTTCACTGTGATTTAAGCAGTATTTGTCCTTTATTTTAAAAACTACATTGTTAATAAATCTGTAGACAAACCAATTTTAAACAGCTTTAACCCAGTTTTAAAAAGAAAATGTTAGTTACTAGCTAGGTAATTTAGATTTATCGGTGTTATTGCTTCCTCGCACCCAAAGGATTAGAAAGTCTAAAAGCTGAGTGTAGAATTTGTTTAAAAATTATTGGACGTTTCTAGGGCAAAATTTCCTGCGATGACATTTGAAATATTGAAAGAAATGATTCCAAATTTGTAATAAACAAAAACAACATAAACTTAAGCTAAATGTCTATTATATTTATCTAAACATTAACATAACCTTGCTTTTGTTTAAACACAATAATGACAAACTTTAGTTGAGAATCATCTAAATCAGCGGAAAACCTATCCTGATGGATAGGTAATAACACAATTTCATCTAAACTGGATTTGATTCTTTATCTTACTTGAAAATTGGTTTGCTTTTGCAAGTTTCGCTTCTTATAGTTTATTCTTTGATGAAATCATAATTGAGAATTGACGTTGATGACAGCACAGTAAAAGTAGAATATTTATTTCTTTACTAAAGTGAAAATTTTTGATAAATGATTAATCACCAGTCTGGTAGCTCGGAAAAATTAGATATGCTTCTAATTTATGGAGTGTTATAGAATTCGACCAGCTGCCTTGCAATTATATATGGCAAGATATCCAGACCATGTAAACCAAGTGGTATGTATTTACAACACTGAGGTTCTAATTTAGCAGCAAATGGTTCTTTCATGAAAAAACAAGCTGTTTATGAGACAAGAACTGACGAGCACACGGCGAGTTTTAGGAAGAGTGCATGCGAATCCTCATTACTTGTCTATTATAGACATAGAAAACTATGGCGATATCTCCCATGCTTCAATACAACATATATTGAAATTGCAATATTTCAAACATACACAAAATACACGTAGTTCAGGAACTAGAGCCAGGAGATTATGACTGAAAACAGAATTTCTTGCGTAGTTTGATGTGGCGTGCGAGAATAAGATAGTAAATAAAATATTGTCTGCAAACCCCACTCCCATAGCAAAAGAACTTAACAATTGGGTAATTGTTGCGCGGTGTTGTATAATTGATGGTCTCATCATCGAGTTGAAATTTTTTGAAGGTCATCTTAACTCAGAGAGATACTTAGAATCTCTTGTTGAAGAACTGCCTGTTTATCTTGATGTTCTTTTTATGGAGTACTTTGAAAGATCGACCCAGTGTATGAATTTGTTGAACATAAAACATAAACATAAAACCAACACCTTCATGGTTTGATCAATATTTCAGCGTATTTAAATAAAAATTCCTAAAAAAACGTAAATTTTTAATTTAAATTTACATCTTCCAACTAAATTACTACAATGAGGATGGCATACCAGTATGATGACTAACATATAAATTGATCTCTTGCATGAATATGAATTAAGTCTTTCTTGTTCTTGTATGGTAGTATTCAATTTTTATGACATGCCATTTTATGAATGTGATATACAGGACGTTTCAAAAAAAGATGGCCCTGTTGCTAGGATGGGTAGAACACTGAAAAATAAGTGGGGAAAAATGTTCGTAACGGCATCCTTATTCGAAATATAGGGTGTTGTAAAAAATTTTTTAAATGCATTTCTTACGATTATTTCCAAACTACTGGCAACGTTCTAATAAAATTTTGTATGAACATGTTTTGGAAGCTGACACACTGTATGAATTTATTTTTATATCTGACTCTCATAGAGGGCGCTAATTAGACGGTTCGTACCAAGTAGTTTTAAACATAACCTTTTTGAGGTTAGATTTTCCAATTCAAATTTTAAGTGAAATTGAAAATCATTCAATTTTACACGAAAAAGGTACTCTTGGTAAAACTCGATATTGTGTACCGTTTTCGGAATATTTCGATATGAAAATAATGAAATAATAACTGATGCTGGTATAAAGTAAAAAACAATTACTAATTTATTGAAAACCAAGAACAATAATATCATTCTAATGCTAAAATTATCAATCAAACAAAGAATCACAAGAAGAAAACTAAAATAAATTTGAATAAAAACATGAAATATTCAATCATGGGATTTCAATCCTTTGGACTACACAGTTTGGTTGTATGTTAAGGAAAAGTCTATTCTACAGAGGTAAATTCACGTCAAGAGTTGCAAGACAGAATTGAACGTCACTTTAATACCTCATAGTTGATCCTCAACCATTTAGATAATTAATGCATTCTTTAGAAAAAAGGATAGAATTGTATTTGTGAAAACGGAGGACATTTTGAACACTTACTCTAACTGATTAAATATTTCATGTTTTTATTCAAATTTATTTTAATTTTCTTCTTGTGATTCTTTGTTGAATTAATAACTTTAGCATAAGAATGATGTTATTGTTTTTGGTTTTTAATAAATTGGTAATTGCCATTTACTTTATACCAGCATCAGTTATTACTTCATCATTTTCAAATCGAAATATTCCGAAAACGGTACCCAATATCGAGTTTTACCAAGAGTACCTTTTTCGTGAATGATGTTTGATTTCACTCAAAATTTGAATTAGAAAATCCAACCTCATAAAAGTTATGTTTAAAACTACCTGGTACGAACCGTGTAATTAGCGCCCTCTATGAGATTCAAATTTAAAAATAAATTCATACGATGAGTCAGCTTCCAAAACACGTTCATACAAAATTTCATTACAATGTTGCCACTAGTTTAGAAATAATCGTAAAAAAGCGTTTATTTTTTTTTATTACAACAGCCTGTATCTTGAATACGGATGCCGTTGCGAAAATTTTTTCTAAGCAAACCCCACTTATTTCTCAGTGTTCTACCTATCCTAGCAACGGGGTCACCTTTTTTTGAAACACCCTGTATAAATGGCAATATTCTAGGGGAACATTTTTATTAACCAGTCTTATTCAAATTATGAAACACAATAATTATTTTCAACAGAATGTTTGGATGAATCATTTATTATTTGTGTTCCATAGACGTTTAATCTATTACTCTGCCAAAGGTACAATTACTAGTCAAATTATTGAAATTCAATAACATTAATCTGGATTTAAGGTTTTTACAATTTTCAGCAATGATGATTTTGCATCATTATCATCAAAGCTTTTCAAAGCTTCAAGTGCTAGATTTGCTAATTTTTTTCTCAATAATAGGGTTTTAGTGATGCCTGGACCATTGGCAACAATTTTCCTAATTCTTTCATAATCAACAGATGACTCTAATTCAAGATAAAATTCAGGATAAGCCTGTAAATGAAACATGATTGGAGCTGCCACTAGACTAAAAGGAGTATTCTTACTTTTTAAAAAAATATCAATATCTATGCTAGCTTGCCATGCCAGAGCTAGATTTCTACCAAAAATATAACCTTTCTCTTGTAAAGATTGTGGAAATCCTGCTAGTATGAGAGTGCTTTGACAACTTTTAGCAAGCAAGGTAGCACCACCCATTAGGTTTCGTAATAACCACTCTGATTTAGCATTCCCCAGAACACCTTCCAACTTGAATGGTGCTGTTCTAAATTCATTAGGAATTATTACCTCATCAATTTTCGAAGGTTTACTAGGTATAGGATTGTTGTGTTGATCTCTTGGTCCTAAAAATTCGGCTTCCGAAAAATCTCTGATTGTAGAAGAGAAAATCTCATTTATGTCATGATTTTTAATCATCGCTAACTCTTGAAAACATTTACTCAATAAATAATCCCCACTGAGTAAGGCAATTTTATTACCAAAGTTTAAATCAGTGGAATTCAACTCATTTGCATCTACTTTTATCACAGTTTTGTGTAGGTAATTTGCAACCCTGAGCATTTCTGTTATTTCTGCTAAAGCTCGTTGATTATGAAGTATTCCTGAAAAGAAAGAATGAAACGAATATACTTAAAAAATATAAAGCGTTTTATAAATTTAACTTTAAAGAGATAGTTTTAGTGAAAAATTTCCTGAAAATATACCTTTTTATATTTGAAAATGATTAAGGACTCTGGAACCACTTTATAAGAGATTTGTAGTTCTAGAGCTTGGAATTCATATGAATTCAACCAAATTAGTAAATTAAAGTAGTATATAACTATAGCAACTTTTTAAAATTTCATTTTGAGATTGTGCAAATATCCACTCTGATTGATGGTTGATAATTTACCTGCAGTGATATCCTTATCAATTTCCGGGAATTTTTGCTTGTATCCACCAGTTTTTGAAAACAATAAAACTATTAATCCCCATTTCGGGACATCATTTTGAACGAGGAGCTTCCTGAAAGAAAATAAACTTCTAAATGTTTTGAAAAGTAGCGTTTCATTATTTACCTGGCTATTTTTAGTATTGGATGGTTAGTACCAATCAATTTTTTTATGTGTAAAGCTATGTTGGCCACTTCATCGTTTACTAACCATCTTAAATTCAGGAAGGATGAAGGGTAACCTACCACTTTTTCAGCTTCATTCAGTATTTCAGTCATTTCGGGATTGTCTACAGCTGTACTACTAACATTTGAACTTAAAATCTTGCCTTTTAATTTGAAAAGAAACTTTGGCAGAGCATTTCTGTTGCTGCATATAACGCTCATTCTTCTTATTTATATAGTTCTGAATATCACTGAGCAACATTAAAATGATGAAAAATCTAATGTTATGACTTCCTGAGCAGATCACAGCAATTATCACATTATTATAAAAGTTATAAGGAGAGAATGAGGTTCACCTTCACATTTATTTTGTGTTATTTAAATAATGGAATAATCTTACAATCTGAGGTTAGTGCGCAGCCCACAGACATTTAACTAGGATCACAGATCAACTATTTATTGACATCACTGGTGAGGAGGTTGTTGATAGGTAGAACAGAGTATACAGAATGTCCTCGAACTGCGTGGCTAAAATAAAACCAAAGATTCTTTGATTCGAAAAAAGTTTGATGAGCCTTTTTACTTTTGCCTCAAGTGTCTTGCTTAGCCGGTAGAGGGCTTCAAAGTTGCAAAAATAATTTTGTTTTTTCGGTATAACTTGAGAACGTGATGGAGGGCTTTTACAATATTTGGCAGGTGAGTTACTGTCAATAATAGCCGTTTTTGAGAGCGGAGCATAGAGCCTTAGAGACCATAGAAATGGCTCAAACTTGAGGATGTAACGGGAAAAGTGTCCAGAACTTTTTTGTGGTAGATGTAATTCACTCTATATTTTTTATGTAGATAGCTTATCTAATTTGAAAACTTTTCTTACTCTTAGAAAATTTTGATAAAATCAACGGATTAGCTTGAAAAAAATAATTTTCGAGTCTCTGCAATTTTGGCTTACTAATTTTACTTGATTAAAATACCTTAGTTGCCTTTGCTTTTCTAATGTCATTTTGGCATTTGGAGAATTTATTCTCAAAACTGTCAGTTTTTAATTTGCTTTCCGTAAAAATTTTATAAAATTATGGCTCAAAATTTCACTGTATTCACTTATTCTTGTATTCTTATACTCTTGTGATAGAAGGCGAAACCGTGCGAGTGAGAGCGCACTACGAGCGCACCACATGTGCGAAAAGGGCAGAATGTCCGAATAGTTACCAGCGCTTTCTTATGCTTGACACACTACTTGTCTACTCTATATATAGAACTCTTTGGGTATGTCTAGAGCTGAGCGTTCCCTTTTCCCTTGAGCTTGGAATGGGCCGAAACAGGCTGGCTACATTTATTGCAACTGTGCCAACTTAGCAGTTGCATAATTGTTTTTTAATGTTCTTTCTTCCCAACAAATAAAAAGGAATAAAATGATAATTCTGAACAAAGTTCGCGATCCTCAGTAGACTGTCTTTATATGCATGTGATTACAGTCATACATGTCATGTAGTTAAAGAATAAAGGTCTGTTGGAGCCTCCCTACCATCGTTTCTCGCGCTAGGTGACGTCACCTCCTCCAATCACAGCCTTGCTCTCATCGGCTCGTCGCCGGCACGTAACAACATCATATTATGTCGTCGTCAATAATATAGTAGAAGGGAGGCTCCAACAGACCTTATTTTGACTATGGTTACAGTCAGTACAGTCACGTATCGTATACACTTCTCTACGCTCGGTTATTTCCGCGCTCGCTTGGAGCTGGTATAAGAGAAGGTGAAGGAGGGACCAATCAGACCTATAACGGTTAACGGATCCACGTAATGGTTCTCGCGTAACGCTTTCCATCAATTAGGTCCTCCGTAAAAACATATTCTATGTTAAAATGAAAACATACTCGAGGTCTGACTTCGTATCAGAGCGGTCGCGACGTCCTCACCACTGGACTTCGACCATGACCTCCCTTCCGACAGTATAGGCATCATGGTAGGGATCACGGGACGTGAATGAGACGGAGTCAGTGTGAAAATATTAGGGATACCGCACGAACAAGAATAGTTTATAGAATTATAATTGTTCTGTGGTGACGAATAGGGGAAAAAGTATAGTATATGGGACAGTGTAAATTTGCGTTTTTAATTTTTTTTCGCGAACTAGGGCATTTGCTATACACAGTTAGAATAGTTTTTGACCGCGGAAAGGCACATTTGAGAAAAATAATTTACCAGAAAATTTTATGAAACACATCAATTGCAAATGTTTATATAGCATCAGCATTTACCCATATTTAACAAACTAACCTGCGATGACGTAGCCGCTTGGAATAGCGAATATTCCCTCATAAACTGTATTCCAAAGACAATTTAGTCGTAAACGGCATTCCAAAAAATAATTATTTTGTATCTAATGGTGAACTCTGAAAATGCTTTTCCGCGCTTCCATATTGAATGTACTCTGTAATTCATTGATCATTTCAACTATAAAATTTTGTCTTTTCAGATTGTCCCATATACTATACTTTACCCCGAATAGGTTAAGAAATGATGTCTCACTTAGACATATTTTAGTATGAGTTATGAGATGTCTCGGCATCAATATATTTCTAATCAGTGTAATGACTATTTTTCCACATTGGTCAAGAAATCAATGAAATACTTTCACAAGATTAGCTTATTCAACTTTGCAGTTATACACGTTTTTGAAAGCGTCTTACGTCTATACTGTCAGAATTTGAGAAAACATCGATCAACGTTAAAATTAATGAAATAAAGTATACAAAGGCATATATCATCGAACTACAAATTTTGCCTTTAATTCGTATTTGCCATAAAGTACAGGTTGCTATTTAAAATAAGGACTACTACTAATGCCGTTTGCATTCGAGAATAAAGTGTTTGTGGACTATATTTACTGCGACTTGTCAAGAGCATTCGTTTTCAAAAGGTTATTCTTATTGGAAAACTGATATGTTTTAGTAATTACCGTTAACCTTCAAGATTTCAGCTGTTTTCTTGGAACAATATACCCTCAGACAACCTTCCAGTAAAATATGGTGTGCCCCAGGAGTCTGTAGTGGGACCAATTTAATTTTTCTAAATATAAATAATATTATCAAGAGCTCCAAACTGTGAACATTTTACATTCACTGATGATACAAATGCGGCCGGGGTAAATAATGACAGTCAGATGGCCTGAATCAGTAGTTCATTAATAATCCACTATCACTGAATATAGATAGGACAATACCTTTTTTTCACTTAAATCACTTCTAGTTATAATATAATAATAACCCAAGTACTGTCAAGTTTTGTGAAATAATTTTAGATAGTACACTTACTTGGCCGGCACACAAGGACTATGTTCGCGATATCTAATGGATCAAGTTTGTAGTGAATTAATATTGACCACATACTACGTACTAATATATTCCCCAATATATTATGCTTTTTTCGCATATGTTCTTGCATCCAGCAGTCACAATGTTTTCAAAATTCAGGTGATAGTTATCAATCTTTTGAAGTGAATACGAATGGTATGGGTGAAATTTATTCCTTTGAAACAAGTCATATTTGAAGACTGGCAAATTCCTGTGCACTTTCTTATTTCGTGGATAGATGGATAGGGATCTTCAACGACACATATTTAGCAATCAGTAATTTTAAGTTTCCTCATCTCTAACTCTATTTCTTTTATATTCAAATTCACCAGTTATTCGTTCACATGGATCTCATCTATCTGTATACATTTGTCAATAAACGCGAAGCAAAAAAAAAGAAGTTTTTTACCTTGTCCTATTGCATAATACCATCAACTTTATTCATAAAATAATTAATTTTAAAATAATTTAGTTAAAGTTAGAATTCTATGGAATAAGAAAATAATAAAAGCAAATTCTAGTGACCACAAATCAAACGTTTAAACTATTGATAGACATTTAGTTTGGAATTCTAATGTTTTTGCAAAGCCAATTATATAGTTGCACATCAACTAAAGTTAACATATGCGGGGATTTCACTAAAAATCCAGATAATTGAATTAGAAGTTTCGCTAATATGGAAGTTAATATTTGACACACTGTATAAAATCTTATAAATTTAAGTCTACACACTTCTGTACATGCATTAGATTGTTATTAACATTTTTTGAGAGCGTCTTATATCTGTAATGTCAGATTTTAAGAAAAACATTCATCGACTCTAAAATTAATAGAGTGAAGTATACCAACCCAGTAGGCTGCAATTACATATTACTCCAGGTAATATGTAATGGGCCAGGTTCTGGAACTTCGTGATGGGTGTGATTGGTAGGTTGTAATTATTTCATCGTAGGTATGTTACACATAATATGATAACTGGTATAGTCACAGGACTAATGTAGACTGACGTAGATATACTGACTAACTAGACTAACTCATTGACAACTTCGACTAACTGACTATTGACTAACGCATTGACAACTTACTAATAATACCCTATCCTAACCTATAAATACTTCTTCTTAGAGAGATAAGACTTTACAGACAGTTCTGGTTTGCTGGAATGTATGCAGCAAATTCAACTTTGGATTCACAAGGAAAGGACCCTCCTAATATTGCTGCCATCAATAGCCATATGCCTGAAATTGTCTTTCGTCAGAGCACAGATAGGCGCATTCTGCTTGATTTCAGTACCAAAAAGCAAAAAGTCTATGGGGCCAGACGAAATTCCACTTGTCGTTCTCAAGGAATTTGCGCCTGAATTAACAGCAGTTCTCTGCAGGTTGTTTACCCTTTCATACAAACTTGGTACGTTTCTTTCCAGCTGGAAGACAACTAGAGTGCAACCAATTCAAAAAAAGGTAAAAAGAACCTTCCTAATAATTATAGAATCACTACACTATCATCTGTGATCTCCAAATTGATGGAGAGAGCAATCAACATCGATCTCATCAAATACCTAGAGAGCTACAAAATTGTGAATGACCGGCAAAATCGCTGTGGTCAGCTGATATCAACAGGAGAGCTTGCCTGCTGAAAACATGTATAGCAGAAATCTATATAGAGAATATCTAGCTGTATCATTGAATATCTCCAAAGCATTTGATTGCGTCTGGCACCAAGGCTTTCTTGGGAAACTTCTGTCATATGGTTTGCCGCCTCAAGCTCCTCATAATCTACAAAGCACAAATTTGAACTGTCCTCGAGTACTGTCCACATGTTTGGAGTTCAGCCCCCAAACATACGCTAAAGCTCTTGGATTCTAACCAGAACAGAGCTAATCGTCTGATTGATGATGTCACACTTACGAGTTCATTAACCTCTCTAGAACATCGTAGAAAGGTGTTAGATCTCTCCCTTTTCTATAGATATTTGCATGGTCGGTTTTCATTAGACATATCGTATATTGTTCCACCACAGGAGATTCCAGATAGACGTGTTAGAAGAGCTCAAACTATTCACCACTTCACTGTCAAACTCGAGACCTGCCGAACTCTTTCCTACCAGACTTCATTTTTTTTTATCGTACAGCGGAATTGTGGAACTATACCTAGTGAGGTCTTTCCCTAGGCCTATAACCTCCAAACCTTCAAGAAAAATACGAATGCCTATCTTCTCTCCCTACATTTCACTGCTGGCTCAAACAATGTTTTTCGAACATTATAGGTTTCCCATTCGTGAAGTCAAAGTGTAAAAAAAATATTCTTCTTTTTTCTTTGAATTCTTTGAAGGAGTCTTAATTTTGAATTTGTATCTTTAACCTCTTTTAAAACTGTTCTTGCTTGATGTATAAGCTTATGTGTTCTTTCAATGCAAAACTTTTGCCAACACCAAAATAAAAAAAGATTCTTAAGTTTCAATTCCTTTCCTGATTCAAAGAGCTTCGTCTTTTTCGTCGTTTTTCTGTAGAATGTTGAAGATAAAAATAATTAAATAATGCTTAGAAATTTTTATTATAGTAATCATATAACTTTCAAAAACTTGTTAGTTGTAGGGTACCATAAGTAAGCTGAAAGATTAAAAAAAAAATTTTCCGTGTCCAAAATCCCCCGAAGCCCCTATGCGTCGCAAAAGTTGCTTTGCCGTAGCTACATCACTGGTGGTAATTAGATAGATGTACAGGGTGAACAACTTTTATTTGAAATTTGAATTAAATTAAATGCACCCCTTTTGACGTAGCAACAATTATTGGCCGAAAACGAGGAAAGTAATGTCAAAATCAAATCAGTGCCCCCAAAAACTTGATAATAATAATAATCGATATGTTAAACGGCTAAAAAAATCCAATTTTCCGGAAATTGAAAAATTGGGCTATTTTCTCCGAAAAACGGTAAGGTTCGCTTATTTGGTCAAAAATCGACTAAAACTACTGGGGGTGTCGATTTTCATGACAAGGGCTAACCGAATTAGTTATTTTTTTGAGAAACCACTTTTTGTGAATTACTTTTGTTTTATATATTTTTAACATTATTGGATGAAAATCAAGTATCCAACTTGTTTTTTTTTGCTTGGCGAAATGAGTTTGATAGATGTGATATATCTAGATATTCTATGTGATTGATTGTGAGCCTATTGTCTTTTAGGAGCAATTTTTCTAGAAGCCGATCACAAACACAAATAATGAATCTTTCCTCTTCTACTATTATAGACACGGTTCTCAAGATTTTGAACGAAACGCAAAATATAATGAAGATCAACTCGTGATTGTGAGATTTGTGTGGAACGAAGCCTCACGTGTATTTCATTGATCTAAATGTGACGCGTGATGATCAGTGAAAACGTCAACAATTGGGAGGCATTTTGAGGGCAACGCGGTTTAATTCAAAGACTTTTGAAACGTATCTTACGCCCACATAACTTCTATATCGTGCATACAACATTATGAACGCATACAGTAAGAAAGGAAGTTAATTGAAAAAATTACGACTGTGTTATTTCGGATCTATTTCAAGGAGACGTTAATATTTCCCTGTAATGAAATTAATTTGTTGGATTGGAAGTCTGAATTGAACAATGATCGACACTATAATTAAGTCACGTTGAAAGGAGCGTGAACAGCAACGATTAGGTGCTCATGTGCCATACGGTTATCCTTGTTTAATGAGCGAATGCGCTCAACAGCATCTCTATCTTTCACTCGCACCTGCACGAACACTTGGCAAATACTACCCGCGAAGTTCAGTAGGGCCTAAGAGGTTTCCACTTTAATTAAAATTGTGAACAATGTGTATTGTGGTTATCCTTAAGACTGTAACAAAATTCTTCCGTAAGTTTTTTATTCTCTCTCCTCACATTTTGTATTAATTTCTTTTCAATTTATTAGTTTGTTGATAAATAACTAGCGAACTATAATATTGTTGAAATAATAACATTCTATAAGTTACTTACACTAATAGTAATAGTAAAAGTATATTAGATTCGTTATTCTCTAGTCTAGTTAAGTATCATCCATCATAGGTACCTATGGTGACCTAAAATTCATCATATAACATTTTAAAAATCATTTTTTTAGAAAGAAAGTTGCAGAATTTTATATCATTTAAATTTTTGTCTTATTTTTATCTTTATTTAACATAACAGAAAATGTTTCATTACATTACTGCGTTAATACTTTGGGCTAGCTTCATTGAACACTTGTTTGAATCAAGATTCTGCAAAAATCAAACAATTATTATAGTTCTTACCATATATAAATTCTCGGGAAATAGATCACAACAACACATGTGCTTATTATTTTCGTCTTTACGTACGTTTCGGTCTTACGACCATCATCAGAAGACGTATTAATGTCTAAATCGGGATTTCTTAAAACTAATTGTATCAAGCACAAAGCATCCTAATCGCATTAATTTCAATTAAAATGCCCACGTCGCCGAAAGGAATATAAACACGAGTAATCAAAAGTAGATTGCATGCAATGTACTTATAATATTCGAAGTCATCTCAAGCAATATTTGAGTAAGACTGAAACCAAACTATAAAGCTTAAGTATCGACTTTTGAACCAGCTTTTAAACATTTATGACATAATAGGAGAAGGTTGTAATACCTTACTAGAAATATTGCTATTTCAGTATTCTACCTGAAAGGCGCATATAGGAAATTGCTAGGGTTTTAATTAATTAAATTAGCATAAATCTGACTTAATGATGGAACGTCTGTTCTATGATTTACAGACTTGGAGTCACGTTATATGTGTTCTTTAGATGAAATATGAACATTTTTGTAATCGGATTGATGGTTATAATCAAAAGAACGTTTAGCAAGGGCGGTGGAATTTTTTTGCTTCTAGTACTATACTTCTGACCATACATTCTTTTTTGTAAATATTGCTTAGAAATTCCTGTATAAGTCCCATCGCAATCTAATCTAAACAATGTAATTTATATGCTATGTGGGTTAGTTCATCGTTAGGTAAATAGATTTTAGATTTGAAAAATATTTATCAACACAGCTAGTAGGTTTATGCGCAACATTTATAACATACTTTATCAAACATTTCTTAATTTTCTCTGAGGTATCCGGAATGTATGGTAATGTTACAAAATTATCTGTATTACCGTTTATTTTATTTATATATGTTATATATGATGTACCATTATAGATTTTTCTTGTTTATTCTTTCTTTAATGATGGGATTGAAAAATGTTTTTGGGTATCTATTAATTTGCAGTGTATTACCAACAATTTAAAAATTTTCGGTCCTCTGGGTGGGAAAATTTAACAGCGCGATCAGTTTTAACACTTTTTTTATAATTTTCTGGTGCAATTGTATTAAAGTGAAGATATCGTTGAGACCAAACTTCTCACTTCTCACGATGTTTTTGTTTTTCCATCTGAATCATGCCTAATGTTCATATCTAGGAAATTTATGTTTTTGTTCACTTCTATTCCACAAGTAAATTTAAGTTTACAGTGGAAATTGTTAAATTTATTAATCACTAACTGATTTTTATCATTGGGAGCACACATTAGGCAATCTACATACCGTTTGAAGAATACGGGTTGAAAATCAATGAATTTATTACAGATTGCTCTACGTAGGCCAGTGATACCCCAGGGGTCGATGACAACCTGCAAGGGGTCCATATCAGCGGAAAAAAAATGGGGGTTTATGAGATGATGATTTAAGCAATGATTGCAATAATCCACAAAGTTTTTAATTGCTTTTCCATCGTCATATCTACTAGAAAAAGGTTTCAGCGCCGTTGCCAATCTCCTAACAAAAAAAAAAAGAAACATAATGAACATCACTAACTAAGGAGATTTGAGTTTAAACCTAACTGAATTGATGCCAAATGTTGAAAATTTATTATTAAAGCATCAGGTTCATTCCTCCCACTAAAAGTTTTTATTTTTTGCTTACCCATTTTATGTAACAGATACTAAATTTTAATTTGTTTCGTTTTAATTAGAATTTAATTAATAAATGTATAAAACTTAACATGAGTTTTTGAAAGTTTTTCACACTACACTTCACCACAGTTAGAAATTAAAATCTTTAAAAGTGAGTAGCACTATACCAGCTGTCAAAAACACATTTGAACTTGATGAATTTGTATAAATTCAATATTAGGTAAGCTGGAGGTCTACCCAAAACCGAAAAACATGGCAAATGGTATACGAAACAAAAAAGTTTGAGGACCTCTGCTCTAGGCATTCCATACTAGGTTAGAAATAATAGCTGAAATAGAAGATCCCATTGCTGTGCCTTGTACAAAATATTGCTCATCGTATTGAAAATAAGTACATTCCAAACAAAACTTTAGTGCATTTATAACTTCTGATTGATCTAGAGGTGTGTGGTTTTAATCTCCGTCCAACGTATTTTGATGCCAAAACGACTGGTATATTTGCAAATATAGCAACAACATGGGTGCAGATTGATTTTTTATAAACTAATTGAAATGCCATGAGTCTTTCACATAAAATTCATTTTTTCCTATTATATTGTTGATAGATTTTGATAAATTGTAGTTAGACGATCCAATATTACTTACAATGGGTCTTAAAGGTATATCACTTTTATGCAGTTTCCATTACTCGTATTTCTGTACAATCAGATTTAAGAAATCCCGAATTAGACATTAATTTTACGTACGTAAGGACGAAAATAATATGCATATATGTTGGTGTGACCTATTTCCCGAAAATTTATATATAATTCATACCTGGTCAAAAATCATTATTAATTATTACAGTTCTTAATTTCAGCGAGATTTTCTAAAGAGGGTCATTACGGTCGAGAAAAAGTTTTAGTTTTCATTTTTACTTGCATGAATACTTGTTAAATAACTACTACCTGTCAGGTTTTTCAGGGAGCTTGCCTATAAGGTTGCAATTTTCGTAAATATAATAATGTGTCCCAAAATACTCCCGAAAGTTTATCATTCTCCTCTAATATTATTATGTATTTATTTGTTCTTTCATTTATTAGTCGAATTATTCGTGAAATATATTATTAACACAATGAAATAAGCAGCGTAACGCAACTAATAATAATAATTGTCAGTAGCGGATCCAGTATTTTTTCAAGGGGGGTCTTTACCTATTATTGAAGAAAATAAGTATCATTATTTTAATCATATTACATCCAAGTAGCCTTTAAGAGGAGTTTGACGACGTAAATACAAGTTGCTATAAACGAATTCGTTTGACGGAATATGATTTGTCGTTAGGTTTGAAGCCAAATCATCAATGCTCTGCAATATTTGAATAAAAATAATACTTCAATACTTATTGTTATTTTCCTGGCTTTGATTTGTACGAGGTACTGCCTCCCCTGTCTAACCGGAGAAGCCGCCGCTGGTCTGAAATTTTATCATATGTTTCAAGAAGATCCGGGAGAAGCTTATGGTTTATTTAGGATTTTGCAATATAATTTCTTCACACCAAGGTGGCACAGTAGATCTCTACAGATCAAAACAGAAAGTATTTTCCTTATAAATTATCTTTCCTTTCACCTGTAACCTACTGTTATTGTTTACAAGGAATGAAGTAGGAATATTTGTGTTGGCGGATATTGTATTCAATTTTTTTTGATAAATGAACTTATGTATCAGTTCACTTTAAGAATGATTGAATGTAATAGCAAAATATTGTACAACTCTACCAAGTTACTTGAAAAATCTTTCATTAAAAAAAATGTATAAATAGAATGTAAAAATTTTAAGAATGCAGAAAGCAAACATTTGCAAATTTATAAATCCTTCAACGTGTTTTCATGAAACACATCACTTGCCAGGTGAGTGTATAAGAAGAGATGGAGAGGCATCAAAGACAGAAGGTGTTATATAATCGCACGTTGTGGCAACGTGTTGTAAAGGAGGATACGACTCGCTATTTCAATATTTACGAGTGTTTGAGAAAATTAACAGCAGCTAACTCTAATAGGAGTTTGGTTCGATAACAGTTTTATTCACAAAAATCAATTGTAGTAGGTTGAGTGATTATATAAAATAATCAATTTTTAAAGGTCCTTTGTATTATTGGTTTCGATTATTGCACTACATACTTGTACTTACGAAACAGGATTGTTAATCTTCATCAAAATGTATTTCCGGGGGATTCGAAATTCGCCACAGTACGCAGGTAAACATAAAATTCGTGTACGATATTCGTCACATGACATTCTGTCGTCCGATTTTGAGACTACGAAATTCTTCACAAAGATAATTATTGATTTTAAAATTCTAAAATACAATGAAAATCTTGTTGATGCAACAATTTTGCCACCATAGGCGTCCAAGTAATATTTTTACGCTTACAAAAAAATTAATATGAATGAGAAATTAAATTATGAGGTCGGTTTTACTTTATTTATTCACTAAGTTAGTATAATAAAAAAAATGTGTAACACATGATCAAGAATATAATGAACTTATAATACATAAATTTTACGTAACACTCGGAAGAAAGACAATTTATAAATAATAATACTACATATTTTATGGATTGTGTCTACATATATTTGAAACAACTTTAAACAGAATGGAGGGTAGTTATCTTTTGTTGTTCCAAATCTACAATTACTTTTCCATCTATCTTAAACAATGTTCATTTCTGTTTTCTAAAAACACACCCTAAGCTACCGATACATCTAAGAAATTTACGACGACAACGAAAGCAAGAATCGTTCGAAAGTGTTTACTGGGTTTTCTTCCAAATTAATGTCTTTGCGACAATTCTGAAGAATATCTTGTGTACGATTTGCGATCATTGTTGGTGGGAAAACCATGACACAAAGGAAATTAACAATTGTTGAGCTATAAATTATAACTTCCGAAGAGGGTGAGACTAGCGTTTTTGCCCGCGGACACCGCCCGCTGGAGCATCTAGCGGCGGCAATCGCTACACGTCCGTTCATGGTTGTTTCACGGCCCCTAAAGATTACTTAGGGGTGGCTGGGATGGACGGAGTGATATTCGTCACAATTTGATTAAGGAGACCTACAAAGTCTCAAGTAAATTTTAAGGGTGCTTGAAACTCGTCACACAGTCTTTGGTAAGAAAAGAAAGGATGGGCGGATGTTGATCATTACGGCTGATTGAATATTATCAAGGCGAGGCAGGGGCTTGTTTCCAAACATACAATCATTATATTTTTCGTGTTGTATGTGCTAACAAGTAATAGTTAACATCCTTTTCGAAATTTAAAATGTCGTTTGTGAAAGGAATTATTAGTAAACGCGGAAACACCCCAGTTTTCTAAACATCGATCTTCAGCTAATGAAACTGGCTGGAGGTGCATCAAACGGCCTAAAAGTAAGGTTTATGTATATACCATTTAGAAATCGGGTAGTTTTCTTGTAACAACATTAAAAAATCAACATAATCACGAACCTGAAGAAAATATTGCTAGATAAGTTCTTAATGTTGCCTGCAAAAGAAAAGCGGAAGAAGAACCTACCGAGAGACCAACAAAAATATTGTAAATAGAATTAGCTTCAAATGGTTTTCCCTCAGATTTTTCTTTAGAAATGCGTCAAAGAAAATATGTAGAATAGACGTCGCAAAACGTTGCCAACTTTGCCTCGCTCTGCCAACGAAGTTCAACGTTATCTGCAACAACATTCGAAAAAACGTCAAGAGAGGAGAATTTTGTTCTGGATAATGCACAACATTTTTTACATAACTATTTTTATGGTTGCATATATGGACACTATATACCGCTAGTGTTTAGTTTACAGAAAAACAAATCAGAAGAAACTTATAAACTGGGAAAAATTAAGTTTATTTGTTCTTTTAACAATTTATGTTTTATTCCTGAGCAAGTAGTGGTTGATTTTGAAATTCCCATTCATAGTGCAGTTCGTAAAGTGTGGGATAACGTTACTATTATTGGTTGCCTCCATCTTACTCAGTCTTGGTGGCGTAAAATACAAAAGTTGGGGTTAAGTGGTGGATATAAAAACAAAAATTGTGAAACTGGAAAGTGGCTTCGTTATTGTTTTGGTATGGTATTTTTAAATCCAAATCTGAGTTGAGTTACTTGCGATAAAATCAAGTAACGATAAGTTAATGGTTTTTGCTGACAATTTGGTGGATTATTTTATATCCGACGGAGTCACTTTTCCACCCCACATTTGGGCTGAAGCTTCTTCAACTCTAAATAAAACCACGAACGCTTGCGAGTTCCTTCACTCTCATTTAAATAACTCTTTTTATTATAGTTCACCGAATATTTTTTATTTCATGGTTGTTTTGTTAAAATTTAAACTGTACATAAAATGTAATAGTGTAGCTACTCCTCGTAAATCTAAGAACTCCACACACATTCGGAGACAAGATTGTTTGCAAAAATTATTGCTAGATTTGGAACAATAAAAGATGCCTACTCTCCATTTTGTTAAAGTTGTTTCAAATGTAAATGAACACAATCCATAAAATATGTAGTATTATTATGTATAAATTGTCAATTATTTTCTTCCGAGTGTTATGTAAAATTCATGTATTATAAGTACATTATATTCCTGATCATATGTTACACATATTTCATTAATATTATTTATAAAAGTGACACTCCTCATGATCTTCAGCCATAGAAGTGCTAGGGTTCATCGATCATCATCAGTTCTTAAACAAAGTTAATAGTTAACCAAATTAGATATGAAATGATTTTGCTAACAGAGTTTTTTCAATAGTCAAATTGTCATGTGGAAACTGTTATTTATTTTCACTATTGAATAGTAACATGCCATTACATTTGTTAAACAACATTGATAATATGTAGAATAACATTACACAAATATCCACATTGTTAGTTCTTTCAACTATTCCTAAGCTCAAAAATACAGTTCTATGAGGTTGCTGAAAAGTGCAAACAAGGACTGACCTACTTATCAGAAAGAATGTAATTAACGGTGCAGGTATTGATCTAATGATTTGATAAAATTATTGTTCAATGCCATAACCAGATTCTCAAATTGTTATTGCGAATGACATTTCGTTAATCAGTTGTATTTTTGGATAGTTATGCCATATTATTTTCAGACAATACATGAAAAATTAATCGTACTGATCAGTTAAACTAGTAATAACAGTGTTGGTACATAATCATGATGTATATTATACACCGACGTTTCGCCGACCATCACATGGCATTCTCTAGCGCTAGGCAGTTTGAAATCTGGAACTGAGACTGGCTGGAGTTGTATGTTTGAATTGTCGATGCGCGATCATGTGCATAAATAACTGGTAGACCAGGATTTTGGAGAAGATGTTTTCATAATATGTTGTGGAGGTATCGTCCTGTGTAGACAACACACACAAGAACAAGGAATAATGGAAATGTTTTCAATGAATAGGGGGAAAGGCATCTTTGATAGGTCTGCAACATTGGGATAGTTTGGGAAATGTGGAAAACCCGGTAAAATAGATATTGTGTTTTTCCAGACTTTTTGGATTTAGTCAGTGACATTTTCGATGTGAGGAAAATGGGCAGTGGATGAAGAGTTATTTTGTACGTTTGGATTCGAAATTCTCCCAGAATTTCAAATACCCCTTCCATGATTTTCCTACTTCCCATATGACCTGATCCTGTTCCTCCTCCCATTCTAACCACTAGCAATTTTCGTCATCAAAATATGAATATTCATACATACGGATTATGCAAAGTGAAATTACTAACACAATTCGTGTGTTACAAAGTCAACAGACAGACAAAGTTTTTGGTTCACCAGGTTGAACAGTGACAACACGTCCTTTAGTCTCAGACAGCTGTTTCGCCCTTCTCATTAGACTCATCAGTGAGACGAGGCAGACGTGAAGTCACTGGTCAACCAACTTCGGAGTGATTTTAATAAAGTGTTTGGCGAACCAGAAGTTCCAACACCATCTGCCGGAAAGCAGATGTCCCACTGAGAAAGCAATTCACAATGCTACGCATTGATAAAGAAGAATTCTCGCGATTCAAGGAATCGACGGGGAAATGGTTGGAAATACTGCCGCCAGGTGACGGTCCCTCAACGATGCAAAGTGAAATTACTAACACAATTCGTGTGTTACAAAGTCAACAGACAAAGTTTTTGGTTCACCAGGTTGAACAGTGACAACATCCAACCATTTCCCCTCAGAGCTGGCGAAGATCCATTACAATGAAAAAGATTCATTGCAAAATAGAAACTGTGCAAAACCTTGTTATCAACTACGCTTGCACAAACCGTTGTTTTTAAACTGTTTACCGCACACGCTTCAAATTTGATCGAACAAAAGTTAATCGTACAAATTCGAAGGAAATAATCAGTTGAACACTGATTATTTCAATCAACTTTGTACGCGAACAAAAACTACACTTTTTACCTACATACTTCAGTTTTGCGTCGTTTTTGATAGAACATACAAAACCTTCCAGCAAAAATGCAATCTACTGGTCCCTCTATATGCTAAGTTACCTACATATTTCAGTTTTGCGTCGGTTTTAATCCAACTTACAAAACCATCCAGTAAAAACGTAATGTGTGGGTCCCTTTATATGATTTTTGAAAATCATCAATCTACGTATTCTTTGAGACGGAAACGTACGTAAAGACGCAAATATAATAGATCTAATTGTTAATATGACCAAGAATTTACGTATAATTCATACGTCATTATTATACCTACGTTTTCTGTAAGTATCATAATGTACAATTGAGTAATTGAGTAACGTCCAAAATACTATATGATTGAAACGAAACGGAGAGAATTACCAACTTGTAATGACAGATTTTGTTTGTTATTTTACCGTCAGAACACGTTTTCATGCTTCGGTTTATTAGAGTAGAACACCTGACAAACGACGTACACAATTTTGTTTGCATTTTGAAGCTTACACGTTTCAAGCAACGTGTCTGAATTCGTGGCTTATCATGATTACAGAAAAGAGATAATTAAGTTTTAGATTCACCCTAAGAATAATGTGTCGACTTCAGAACAAGCATAAACTGGACATACATACATGTAGGTACATACATTTCCTAGAATGGCATATCTACAAGGGCTGTAGTTTTCCTTATACAAATAAGACACACTCCACTCGCAAACGTTTTATGCTGCCTCGTGAAATCCCTCATACAGAGTGTTATAGGGTACTAGCTGTTGTACGCCAGCTAACCCGCAGGAACAGCTAATACCCGTAGAACAAAGCGACGTCTCCGCCGCCGCGATGTCAA
Organism: Endomychus coccineus; assembly: GCA_958510875.1. NCBI lineage: Eukaryota > Metazoa > Arthropoda > Insecta > Coleoptera > Endomychidae > Endomychus > Endomychus coccineus. Next base: position 37,361,079 of record OY294069.1, read on the forward strand.
TCTCCAAGGTTCAAGACAATTGTGCCAGTGATCCATAGTAATCTATGAAACTGTCTGTCATGTAAATACTACGTGATTTTGGTAGCAGTCAAAAACGTCAAAATATATCGAATCCCCTTTATCCTGTTTAGGATTGTGTATGGAAAGGAACCTATCTGCCAGGTTTTAAGTCGGTCGGTTTTATAGTTTCGGAGATTTCGTGACTGAGTAGTATTTGTTTTTCATATATACCGGGTTGGGCGAATGTGTGGAATAAAATTCATATCTTTTTAACATAAAAAAAGCGCTGAAACACAATTTATTTCAAATATTACACATTTTCTGGCAATAAAATGAAACATTTTCCTTCAACCCTTTAGCTGCGGGCCACCCCAATTTTTTTTTCAAATAGAAACATATATCATGTGTGGGTTCGTTGTAAAGTTCGTGGAAAATGGAATCTAACCATACCATTTTTTGTTGTTGTATCTCTTATAGAAATAAAGTAACTGCAAATCTTACAATATTAGTCACATCTACTAACAATTTAACGAAGCAAAAGCAAATGCTTAAAATAAAACAAAAGGCGTTGAAACTTAAATCAGGCATAAAATAGTCACTTTTTTGTGAGAAGTCTGCATAAAAAAAAGTAGGTTTTCGATTAGTTCAGTATTAAAACTGTATCATTCCGTTGTAAAATTGAATGTAAACGTTCATTTTATTAATTTGGGTATTTTCCCGAGTTCTCTTTACTCAATAAAAATGACACCATTGTCAGAACGGCAGCGTATCGAGGTCCTGATATTGTGTGCTTTACTTAATGCAAAATATCCGGAAAATATGATTTCATATGTTGACTACTGTCAACAAGATATTCCATAAATTTGCCCAAAAGAGGTCGGCCACGCGTATTAGACGATGATGAAAATTTGGACATTGCATTAACTCTGCAGGAAAAACTCCATGCTTCAACGGTTTCATTGGTCCAAAATCATGCTAGGTCTAGACGTACGATTGGAAGGTTTTTTAAAACAGAAAAATACCACCCATATAAAGTACATCTTCTCCAAGAGCTTTTAGAAGATGATTGTGACAGGCGTTTTGTGAGGGAATGATGAGACGGTGTGACCAGAATAATCAGTTTGTACGAAACAAATCTTTTCGGATGAAGCTACTTTTATTTAAATGGCATGGTTAACAGGCACAATTATCGTTTCTGGAGTCGGGAAAATTCACAATGGAAATGTGAAGCTTATACTCAGTACCCAGAAATATTAAATGTATGGGTAGGTATCATCAACAACCAAAGCTTAGGGTCATTCTTCTTTGAAAGAAACCTGAAAGCTGAACGTTACCTAGACTTTTCACGATTCGATTCGATGCCTGCACTAGCTGCTATTTTCCCAAATGAAGTAGATACAGATTTACCCAATGAAACATTTTGGTTTCAACACATTTCCCCCACATTTTGGTGTTAATATCAGAGAATATCTGGACGACATATTTGCAGGTTGTTGATTTGGACGGCGTGGTACAATTGAATAGCCACCAAGGTCCCCTGACTTGACGCCATTATATGACTTTCTTTAGGGCTATTTGAAAGACAGGATTTACGAAAATAGGCCGGTGAATATTGAAGGTTTGAAAAACAAAATTAGAATGGAGTCGAATAATATACCAGCTGGGGCCATTCGGAACTCCGTCGAGGAATTTACCATCGCCTGGGAGCATGGCAAGTGGAGTTTGGAGGACATTTTGCGCATTTCCTCCATTAAATTGTTTGTACACAGCATTAATGTTATAAGATTTCTGATTGTATTACTTTTACGTAATAAATAATAGTATCGTTAGATTCCATTTCCCACGAGCTTTTCAACGAACCCACACATGACAAATATTACTATTTGGAAAAAAGTTGAGATGGTTCGCAGCTGAAGGGTTGAAGGAAAACATTTTATTTTATTACCAGAAAATGTGTAACATTTAAAATCTTACGCCTTCAGCGTTTTTTTTAAGTCGCCTGTTTAAAAGATGTGAATTTTGTTCCCCCCCTTCTCACAAGCCTCTACATAGATTTCTATACACTATAAGAACAATAGAAAAAAGGGAACAATAATTCAATTTAATTAGAAGTGATTGAACTAGATCATTTCGATATCATTTATATAGTTCCATGTATTGCAAGAAGTGTGCGAACAATAAAATGAAATGTGTATTTTTCTTGGAATAAATGAATTGTATCTATAATTAGAATTGAACATTTTCTTATTCAATACCTTTCTATAAATAGCATTTACTAATGAACTACTTCATTGCATGATTGATGCCAATTATAGAATATAGACTGAGAATGAATAAATTTAGAGCATATAACAAATTATAGAAGCTCTTCACAAATCAGTTGAGTGACAGTTTAAGAACATCACACTCATTATACATAATCAAATGAATTTCTATAAACCAGAACTTTACGTAAGTAGTGCGTTTCAATTATTTTAATTGAGATTAGTTAAATGTCAATGAGTTTCGAACAGAAATTCGATTTTAACGTTGAATAAGATAAGCTATGAATAGTTAGCCTTTATTACAAATCAATCAATCAATATTTTGCACAATAATTGTTCATTGTAGGTCGACGATAATAATGAGAATTGTGCTGTTTTGCACTTCTTCCCTTTAAACAAACTAAACTATAACATTATAAGATAACCATATGAAGTAAGAAATAATTTATAACATATCAAAGCCTGACTCAAATCACTTTCTTTTGCGGAGGTGAAGAAAACCATTTATGAGGAGATTATGAGCCTTTGGTTCTCATGGTCTACTGTGTGTTCTGAGTCAGCTTTCCAGGCATACTCACTAAAAACTTACACCCTTTGTAGGCTTGTCCAGCTATTGCCTCCGGTGACACTTAGACCTGCTGTCCCATTGTATCTTACCCTAGTTTTGTTTCTTACGGTATCCACTCGAGTATTTTTGTACCTTGTACGAGTTTGTACAAGTCCTTTACTGAGTGCGAACTGTATAATTCTGGTTCGCCGTTACGATTTCCAAAAATAGACAGTCTTTTGCGGTCCAGTTCCTCGTATTTACACAGAATATGTGTCACTGTTTCTGAATGCTTACCGCAAAGTCTGCATGTCAGGTCCCCATTGTACAGTCTCATTTTGTTTAGGTGCCCTCTTACTGGCGCATGACCAATTATGAGCCCTGTGACGACTTTTATTTTTTCCTATTTAGTGCTAATATGGGTCTGTCATTCTTTTGTTACACGGGCTTTGATGTATTTCTTCCCATGTTCGTCTCCTGGAATTTTTTCCCAGTATTCTTTGTGGTTTCCCATGATCCAGTCTTCTACAGACCTTCTGCTGTACGTTTTGGTACCCCCTGGATCTGGAGCGTTCTCTGACCCTCTTCTTGTTAGTTCGTCGGCTTTTTCATTGTCTGTCGTTCCTTAATGTCCCGACTCTCCGATTGTTTTCCTTCACGCATTGGATGATTGCATATACCTCTGCTTGGAAGACGTAGGTGTGTTTACCCAATGAATAGCTGAAGCCAGTCTTTGGGTTTCTTGAGTATACTCCTGCACCTGCACCTTTTTCAGTCTTAGACCCGTCTGTATACCAGATCTTTCCTTGTAGAAAGACGCCCAGGTTTATATGTTCTCATGTGTTGTTAAAAGAGTATCACTTAGGAATGTGATCTGTTCTCTTGCCTCACACGTCTCTGGCCACGATTTTTACGATGCTCATGTGTCCTGGCCCAATTTGAACATTCTCCAGTGTATTTTGTATTCTGAAGGAACCAAGCTTTGCCTCTCCTTAGATTACCAATTGGAGGGAAGGTAATCCCAGTAGCATTTGGAGGTTATAGGCATCAAGAAAGTGCCCGGAAATGAATAATTGTGCCATATGAGTTAGGAAAGTCAGTGATCTAGTGATCACAGCTTTTCACAAAAGTCTTCGGTTTCCCCCTTGTGCTTTCCATCATCCCGTCTTGAATCTGCTTCAACAGATAACACTTTGATTACGTGAAATGAATAAAAAAGTTTACAGCAGTTTCGACAGTGCATGGTCTCGCCAGGAGTCTGCTACAATCCTTCGTTTCCATCTTATTGTGCCATCCTACTATCTTATAATGCCAAGAAATGTGCAATTCCCATTCGTTTTATGGTATGCAACCAACATACTGTGTTCCAATTGATAAATGTTTGTAATATTTTTCTCTATTCATGAATATATTGTTTGTAATTTAATATCCGTCGAGTATTAGCCAGGGCGGTAGATGCTTGTTTCTGTGTTAGGTCCAATGAATGAAGAAACAGAAATTCACAAGATGGATAACAGTTGTTTCCGTTTTATACAAGGGCAAGTCCCTGAAAAATGAAACAAGAAATGATTTATTTGGTCAAAACTTACTTTATTCCTCAACATAATCTCCTTGTAGCCCGATATACTTTGTCCAACGTTTTTCTAATTTTTCGATCCCTTCCAAATAATACGATTTCGGTATTCCTTCAAAATATGCATTGGCTTCAGCGATGACTTCATCTTTGGAACCAAATCTCTTTTCGTCATTTCTTCAAGTTTGGAAATAGATCAAAATCGCAGGGGACCAAATCTGGAGAATATGGTGAACGACGAACCAATTCGTAGCGCAATTCATGCAATTTTGATATTGCGACTGCGGATCTGTGCGTTCTCCTGGTGGAAGAGCACTTTTTCCTTTGCCAAATGCGGGCGCTTTCGCTTCAAATCGGCGTCGAATCAATCCAACAGCTCTGCATAATATACGCCGGTGATCGTTTTGCCCCTTTCAAGGTAATCGATATGGACGATACGTACCGTGTTGGCCGATAACCCCACTTTGGCTTTTTTCGGCTTGAATTCGCCAGGATAAGTCCATTGTTTCGACTGTTATTTTGTCTCTGGTGTGTTGTGATCCATGTGTCGTCCACTGTTACGAAACGACACACAAAGTCATTTTTAACGCACTTGAACATTGTCAAACACTCGTTTGAATTTGTCACACGATTGCGGTTGTCAACAGAGAGCAAATGCAGCACCCAGCTGGCAGATAGCTTTCTCATATTCCAAAATTTATGGAAAATATTCCGTACCCGTTTGGTTGAGATGCCCATAGCCTCAGCAATCTTGTGCACTTTAACTCGCCTGCCGTCCAATATCATACAATCCATGGTATGATCGACTATTTCTGGCGTTGTAACCTCAATTGGACGACCAGACTACGGCGTCCTTTGTCATACTACCACAACGAAAATCAGTAAGTAAACCACTTGTGAATCGTTCCAATCGATGGTGGAGAGTCCCCATAATGTTTAACAAGCGATGCTTTGGTTTCGGTGATGTTTTTTTCCACTCAAGAAATAATGTTTAATCAAGACGCGAACTTCACTTTTTTCCATGTTTACAAAAATGATCAAGGTTATTTGCTTTCGATGAGTGTCAAAACAGAAAGGAATGACATGACGGTCTGAAAATTTAAATGTCACATGGGATTTTCGATTGTGGTGCCATCTGTTCTATTTTTCAGGAACTTTTCACCTTGCCCTTGCATTGAGAAACAACAGGTTAGAATACTAGTAAGTCAGAAATAATCACAACTAAAAAACCGTTCAAGTACCTAGTAACCATCATCAGAGTAAAGTAAATTAGAAAACAAAATGTGTCTATTTAGATACATTCTGGAATTAGTGATGCAAATAAGAGATTACTCTCAGTTAGAGATAAATCAGCATTCTTTAAATTGACTTTTCGCTAATACATTTCCATCCTTTCTAAATTACCTAGATATTTGTCCGTAATGTGTTTTGAAAGAGAAAACACAGTCCGGCAATAATTATGTCCATCGTTTCTTTTCGGCGTCATAAAGAAAATGTATAAGAGGTGGTCATTTATTAAAGCACGTCTGACACATCGTGATGTTCGTCGTTATAGGCAATGATTTCCTTAAAACAGATATTTCCGGAAAAATTGTGCTAACTACAGGAGATCAGTTATTTAAAGATGAATTTACGTCAAATAAACGCCATATCAAAGATACCTTCAATTAAAATGCAACGAGACTGGATTCCAGGTGAGTAAATTGTCGTAACACTTCCTGTTTACGATAATCAACATTGATATTGTGTACAGTATTTAGTTGAACGATCCATTGACAATGATAAGAAACACAAATTAATGTAAGATTAAAATGTCCATTTTAGAAAGACAATAACTCACGTTGGAAAGTGGGTGTGAAAAGCAAATTAACCCAAAAACGTGAAGAGATAGTAATTGAATTCGTATCCTTACGGTCACGTTGGCTGTCACGGGTGGATAATAATTCAGTCTTACATGAACGCCATATGGCAATTAGAACGCATCAGTAAAGACTTGATGAATGTAGAGGACACGCGTACAATACTATATTATATAAGGAAAATTATCCTTACAAATGTCTGAATATTATTCATTTATTCATGAGATATCCGTAACAGCATATTTTCTATCTTGTTATAGCAGTTATATCCGTGCTATACATCAATTTAATGCTAAATTGAAATTAACTACTTTTTTATTATATTTTTTTTATCGGCCTATTTCTGCTAATGTGGCTTAACATCGACGCCCAGGAGGCAAGATCACCCCAACCAGGAAATTTCGCCGAATCCTGACTACTTCCAAGTACAGGTACCGATCTTTAACGTGCCGTGACATTGTACAGCACACGAGGGTTTACTTTCCGTTCCCATCCGAGAGAAGCTTAAATCCAGCGTGGAACGATGACTGTGTTCTCAGATTATTTACTAAAACATTTCAAGGAAAATAATAAACAATAATATGAAGAAATTAAACGCATTTTAGGATTAATATATCGCGTGACATAATCGCATATTTATGCTAGCCTTTATTGAAAATATGCACATATTTCCTTAAAAAAAGCTCAAAATATGCACATATTTTTTGAACATATGCAAACATAATAGAAAAATGTGAGAATGAATACGATCCATTTTTCTTATTGAATTATTAAAAATGGTTTCACCCTAGAAAAAATTATCGAATACAGAAAAGTGAATACTAATTTTTCTCACGAACAGAACGTATTAAATATAAAGAAAATGACATTTTTATACTACATCAAATTGATATAATTAAATACAATCTCCAATTTAACCTAGAATTTAACATATAAAATTAAAAAAAATAAAAATTATTCCGACACTCTATGGAAGGAATTTATTATTATATGATTTTCAAAATTTTCAGTTAAAAGGAATGTCTTTTATCAGTTGAAATATTTTTATACAGCGGAAAACTGCGTTCTACATCAACAGATGTTATGGGACAATATTTTAATTTGTGCAGTATATTGTACTTCAAATGCTGATCAAAATCGTGTGATATTAGTTCACCTAGAAATATTCTAGATATATTTGTTAGATATTTATAGCCTGCATTTTTTTGTATCACGTTCTCTAGTTTTCCGAGAAATCTACTTCCCATAGTTCCTTGCACGTTTTCACATTTCTGTGAAAAGTCTTTTATAATTTCTACGGATTGGACAAGTGATCTTTTTTCTAGTGCTAGTATTGAGTTAGGAATAAAACTATAATTAGATCTTATAAAAACTAATTGTTGAGCAACTGCCTTATTTCTAAATAATTTCTGAGATCTTAAATTAAAACACATTGTGAACTATCAACAATGTCTAAAATAATTCCTTTTGAATTGTCAAAATATTTCTCATAAAAAATAGCAGCATTCAACCAAAGTCCCCACCTGGTGAAAATTGGTTGTGGTGGTAAAAGAAATTCCTGGTAACTTACCTTTACAAAGTTGCACTCTCAACGGTGCCTTGATGAATACTTTTTCAACATTTGAAATTAATTCCTTAACTAAAGGAAATTCGTTTCTTATAGTTTCCGTTACTTTGTTAAGACCATGTGTTAAACACGTTAGATGTATTGAATTTTGATAAAACATTTTCAAATTTTGTTCAATTTTCAACAAATAAAAAAATTATGATTTTTTCGACTGGTACTGCATGCGGCAAAAAAATTTGTTAATGAATCTTGGAGGAAACGTGTAACATTTAAATTATTTGTTTTGTCGAGTTGCTTTGAAACTATTAAAAATGATTTTCCTGGAGCTTCTCCTGAAGATTCCTATCATCAAATGCGCCATATATCGGTAGTTTCGTCAACGATAATGTAGAAATAATTATCTGCAACTACTTTTTTAATTTTTCCAACAACAGTCTTGTAAACTGATTCAACTGCACTTTTCCTGATTGTTGATTCATTAGGTATATTGAAATTGCAATAGTTGGTTATCCACTCTCCTAGAGTTGGTCACACTGTAGTAACCAAGTTGAATAATGAAAATATTGTACTGATGTGTATAATTTTAATCCGAAATATCACACTTTTTACTTATGAAAATAGCTCAAAATCGGTGAAATAATTCCCTAGTTATCTACTAGTAATTTCCTAGGATTTCCCGTATAGTATACATTGATATGCATGGAATCTGCACTTACCAAGTTTCCCCTGGATGCTAGATGGCAGCAGATATTTAAGATTGATATTATGAATATGATACAGTATATTCTACAGTACCAATCGTCAAGAATTTCACGGTATGAGGATACCATGAACGAAGTGTATTCTCAACCAACTGGCACCAGAGATAAAAACGGAAGTTGAACGTAATAGTCTAGGAGCCAGAGCGATATTGATGGTCTGAACTAGAGATGCCACGAATATTCGGCTACCATTCGGTATTCGGCCTATTCGGCCACTTTTTTATTATTCGGTATTCGGCCGAACACCCATTCAATACCGAATACCAAATAATGGAAAAAAAACTCATAATAAATATTACAATTTTTATTTTGATAAAAAATTAGCATATTTAATACCTAAAATCTATCAGTGGTAAGTTATGATGAATGAAAACAATTTTTTTAGGCATTTGTTGATAGCAAACGATTGCGTTCCCCTCATAATTATTCCTGCAAATGATAAATAAAACTTAGCAAATTCTGCTAGACTTGGATACTGGTTTGCGTTTGCTGACCACCACTTGTAAGGGTCTGTGTCCGATCTAGGCGAACTAGGCAATCAGTTAAGTAATTTAATTTGATGTAACAATAAACAAATAATGCGCGTTGTGACACGACCTACTCTCAAATGAAACAAATACGCCCACGGCGAAAGGAATTCAATGATGCAGGTCGCAACCTGTCGCCCCCGAAATGTACTAAGCGTCGCCGAATACTCTGCCGACGAATATTCGGCGCTTCGGCCGAGATCCTTGCCGAAGATTCGGTATTCGGTATTCGGCAAAATCACTATTCGTGACACCTCTAGTCTGAACATTAACCCGATGGCACTATGGTTTATCGTTAGAGGACGGTTCAATGACCAATTCATCTCACAGTCCGAATTTTCCCCGGCTGCTAGATCTCGAGATACAGCATCCGTATTATTTTTTTTGACTGGAGGTTAACCCTTTCCAAGTTACGGTTACTTGAAAAGCATGTCCTTCTTATACACTTCCACCATGTGCCATCATTTTTGATCGTGTCCGTTTATCAGGCCAACCAGTTAAAATTGAACCGAAAATGGACTGCAAGTTAACCCCCCCAAACCTGGTGGAAAAGTTCATTGGTGTTGGCAATTGTTAACATTCCCTATGCCATCAAAAGTTATCTGTCCATTTCCGAGTAATTGGTCATTATTTGGACCAAAAATGTTTCTTTTTTTCATTTTGTGGATAAAACTTGCGGGTTACAAGGTAACATGATGGCACCATGTTAAATAACTTTATTGGAGGTCAAATAAAAATGTACAAATATTGAAGCATTGAAGAGGTCGAAAATTGACTGAAAATCTACATCTCAACATAATAACTTGAATAAAACTAAATATTGATTTTTATTTTAGTATATAACTAGATTATTGTTATTAAGAAGTACGTTATATTGTTTCAGATATTATCTATTAAGAAACAATCTAGGAAATGGAATCTGAATCTGGAACGACCAACACGAAAATTTCGGATTCCGGATATTCCAACAGTTGTAGTAACAGCCAGTCTCAAAGAAGGTAAGAAAACATCGCTATCAGCCTTGAACATTTGAAATGAATATGGTGATAGGTTAGTATGTATAATTGAATTTTCAGTAAAAGTACATTAGGACAACCCAAGACAATTATAAGAAACATTGCGTGTAAAACAGAAACTGATGAACCAACCATGAATGTTGTCTAGTACATAAATCACAGAATAAATCACTTGTAAGTTCATAATCAATATTCAGTAGATTTCCTTTACTAATCAATACTAATCCAAGGTTACCAGATACAAAAGTTTGTCTAGAAACAGTCGACCAATTAGCAACTAGCAATTTGATACACCAGTCTAAGGGATGGGCAAACTTCACAATGAATCGAACAAGTTGAATCGATGCTTATCGCAATGCGATTAATCAAAAACGATTTAAATGAAACTCTGAAAAATACTTTTATTTGCTTATCGGCAAAAGCATAAGTTTCGGAGAGTAAAGGAGTTACTTCATAATCATTATCACGCAACACACAAGTGACTCCGATAGTGTGACGTCACAACCCCACCTTTCACTGTCGTAGATTCAAATTGATCCTCATATCTATGTACAGGATGTTGGCTCACAGGGCCTACTATAGGATAATTAAACTTTGAACCTAGGATTGAATTTCAATTATCTAGTTTTACTCAAAAGTTACAGCGCTACGAAGTAAAAAATGCCTCATTTAAGAAATCAGGCCAACGAGGAGGATTGAATCAATGAAATTCCATGAAATACAATTAACAACCAGTAGGACCAAAAGTGAAAGTGGAAATTTAATAATTATATTAAATGAATATTTTTTTATTCAAAAACAGTAATTGAGAACTGAGATTATTTTGAAATACAGAACTTTTACTATAAAAGGTTTTCGTTATGACCTCCTTCAACTTTTATACAATTTCCCAATCTTCTTCTAACCTCCTGCACTGTAGATTTCTTTCCAGCACTTCTCTAGAAATAACTCTATAGACTGGAATTTTTTCCTTTTGATGATCTCTACTTCTCAAGGCAGTTCTATAAATTTTATTTATTTGAGTGTTCCTCCCTTAAGTATATGTCTAAGGGTGTTAAGTTTGGAGTTCTAGTTGGCCATTGTGTAGGTCCCACCTATCGGCAAACTACCATCTAAGTATTCCCGTTTAATTCCACCAACCATATGTTGGCTCAAAGCTGTAGTGAAATGTTTTCAAGTATGAGTGTTAGTTGTTCACGCCGAAATTGCTAATTGTTTTTGCTATTAAGGACCTCTTCATTGAAGACAGGACAAACCAAATGTGCAATAATGTTTCCACACCACACATTTATTCCAAAGTCTCTTTTCTTTTCAATTTTGTTAACGTGATGTATGTTTTCTGTCGCCCAATAATGCTCGTTTTTGCGATTTCGTTCACCATTGCTGACAAAACGGCTTTCATCTGTCCAAAGTATATGTTGGAAAAGTCTATGATCAGTAATTTCTAAGCTTACAATTATTTGGATGATAAAATTAGTTTTTTTTTCATATGCCGCTAACTCATTAGTTCAAAACTTTGCCATTTGAAAGCATGGTACCAATTTGTTTTTGAAACTCGCTGCACCTAATAAATTTTAAATTTCATTCCAATGCCTCAGAGTTTTTGGGATTATAATCGAAATATTGCAAAACTCGGAGAACCACATTATCAATACGTACCTTAGGCCATCATTTTTTTACCTGGTGCACTCAACTAGCCTAAGTTCCCACGTAACTTTTAAAGTTCGAGAAATCTATTAGTCAATGTTTGATTTCTTACTGGCACATCTACTCATAGATGGTCTTTTTACAATTCCAATAGACGGTTAGTTCAGTAATGTTATAAACATTCTCGATCTACTGGAGAGATCTATGAGAAGAGCAAAACAGCTGTCTATAACTATAAGTTTGTGGTGTTACTGATCGATCTAGATTAGAGAGATCTCATTTGTTATTTAGCAAAAGCCACCTGTAAATAAATGAATTTATTCATATATTCATTTATATCTCGATTGTTACCCTCTTTATTGTTTACCATGAGAATTACGCCCTTGGGCGGTTAATCTACAAAGTTGGTTTTGACTTCGAAGATCATTGAACAGTAACCAATGTTAGAAACTTTAGTTTCTAACATTGGTTACTGTTCAATGTAATTATTAGATCCTTGATTCAGATTGAAAAATACTGAAAAGCAGGTAACCGTTCTAAGGATGATCATTATTTATGAAAATTCGATAGAAATTACACAATTTTTTACTAATCAATTTCTAACTAATTATTAATTAACGATGCAAAAAATTTTGTGAGACACATACAAGTTAGTGAGTTAAAACATTGCCACTGGACGTGGCAATCATCGTCGTCCACAACTATTCCGTTTGCTTATCCAAATAGAGTAGCAACATTATTATAGCATCGGATTCTGATGCTTTATCATATTAAATAGACATACAGTTCATTAAAGTTAAAACTTGTTTCAGCGCTAGTTCTAAATCTAGATACAGCGGAAGCAATTCAAGTAGAAGTAGTGGTTATTGTGGTGCAACAAATGCAGATGGAAGGTAATTTTTGATCCTCCTAAATTTCACAATGTTTCATTGATTCATTTCTATTTCCAGTGTGGACACTGGTCTGCAGCCACCAAAACGCAACAAAGAAAAAGAACATAAGAAGAAGAAACTCAAATTAATAAACTCTAACCCCAATACAGCAACTCTATTAGCAGGAGTTCCCACTGCTAATCTAACAGAAAATAGAGCAACTACACTTGTTCTCAAGGAAACCAAATCCGACACCAACATGGGTAAGAATAATGTACAATGGTTCAATATAATTAAAAATATGTATTCATACGTAAACTGTTACGGTCAAATTAATGCATTTTCTTTAAATAAAAATGACTCATACATTCCATATTTTCTGGTCAATTTATCAAGATATTTTCACATACTGCTATTATGCGATTTGTATTCAAGTTTGTATGATAGTGATTAGGATTAACTAAAACTATTTTAATCACAAAAGCTGCGATCTTTCTATATTTAACGGCCGAATCTAAATTGCAAAGGACGCTCCGGTACGTAAACTAATCGCCGAGTTTATAGGTACTATTTCTCTGTACAATCGGCCAGATAGTTAGTGCATAGAACAGTGCGCAAAATAAAACGAATAGCGTCGAGTATTTCGTCGGACCGCTTATTTCAATAACTAAGACGGCTGAAGGTACGATGTGACCGCCTTTCTTGGTAAAAGGTAAGTTTTCTTGTTATACGGAAAAGTAGAAGGATGAGTGGTCCAGGTTAGTATATTTTCCGTTGAATGAAATATGACAGAAATGAATTGATTGATTCCTCACCAGTAAAACACAGATGCTTATTTATATACAGTTTATTAAATAAAATGATTGATTGTAGACAATACATGTAGAAAAGCAAATAAATATTTACACATAGTCTTTTTAAATGAACAATAATTTCATAAAATCACCTTAGATAATAAAGTCAAGGGTTTGACCTAGTCAGGCTAGTTTGTAACAATTTAAACAATCGGAAGTTCTAGAATCTAATTCAAATCAGAATCTCTATTCGCGTGATACATACAGTTGTTTACTTCGGACAGATGATCTTCGAGAAAAAAAACGGATACGCCAAGTAGTGTACGTTTGGAACGTTGACCCGCAATAAGAAATCAGCCGAAATAAGTTAATAGTTCTTTAGTATCTGTCGCGCTGTCGACACAGGTGGTGGATTGATTTCGAATCGTGGTAGTTTACGAGTTCGCTAATGATATTCGCTTTCTTTACGTATCGGGTCTTTTCCTCAACACAAATAATAAATTATTTGGTTTTTGGTAAGTGAGATCCTGTGGGCAAACGGTCTGTTTTTCCCCAACACAAATAATGAATTATTCGGTTTTCGGGATTTGTATTTAGTCGTAGGGATGTCAGGTCTTTTCCTCAACACAAATAATAAATTATTCGGTTTTTGGCAGTCAGTTGAAACTGGAGTTAGTTGTAGAATATTTACCTTCGGATTTGGTCAAAGTGTATGACTGGATCCTAAGGAGCGCTGACGGAGTTTATAATGAAAAATAAAAATAAATTTTCGGAAATTAACAGAGTTGAATCAATTTGAACGGTCGCTAATATGTCGGAATCGTAGCGGCTTAGCGGTCAGACGGCTGATTCTTCAATCCCTCTCGTGTGAAATTCGTTCTCCTTTTATACTGGTTTTGTGCCAAAAGAAATGAAACGTCAGAGGTGGCCTGAGATTCTGGCAGTCAGTGGTGATTTGAATAAGAATTTTCTTATCTCCTATTAGCTTCAACTTTTTCTACATAGGATGTACAAATCTTTGATGCGTTAGAATCTCAGCCTCGTCGGTGTTATTTCTTTTTAACCAGAGGAGTAGATTAAATTATAAGTAACGAGGTCACTTCGTTACAACGACTTTGAATTTACCAACCATTAAATTTAGAGCATCGTATCTATATTCTGTGGAAATTTTGATTAAATCAGAATCACCTTTCGTTCCCTATGTAGAAACCAACACATAAACTCTGAAATTAGGAATCACTTCGTTCGCTACCGCTCACTTCGTCTTTATGGAAAGTATTTTTATTGGCAATTTATGGAGAGGCTCCAGCTTCCGTTCCTTCATCTGAGGGTTCACTATTGACCTTATGTCTCCTGATAAGAACTGTTATTCTCAACTGCATACGATGTTCTAACATTTACTTCAAACCCATTGTATTCTTCTGGATTTCAACAACTTTTGATATGATGTTGATTTGAAAATACTTGCCTTACTAAAAGAATAAGAATGAATAATAAATAATAATGATCACCTGGAATGAGGGCTACCATATAAAGTATAACAGGGTACCATGCACCAGAATGTTGTCAATTATTTGAAATGGATGAGTCATCTTGTGCTTTCTTAATGGGAAGGAACGTAATTCAGCAAAAAATAATTTTCAGGTGTGGAAAATAGTCCAAACACCGTGGAAAATGCTATACTGGCACCAGAGAATTTGGAAAATACCCATGAAACTGGAAATTCGGTAACGCCAGAACAAATATCAACAGGTAATATATTAACCATAATAAGTTTTGTTGTGTTCTGCATCTAGTATCACTCGCTAAATTCAAATAGTTTTATAAATTGGTAACTTCCTTTCAATTCTGTATGTTATTGTTGAGCCTCGGTCTGCTGTCAACAGTGCTTATTATAAACAATAAAAGAGTTCACACTGAATATATTATAGCACTATCGATAAGAAATAATCACCCTTATCCACTAAAAATATTAGTAAAGTACTGAATATCTTTCGGCTACCATCATCAGAGTAAACTAAATTATAAATCAAAAAGTGCCTGTTTAAATAGTATTTGGGGATAATAAAGTAAACAATGGGTTACCCTCAGCTGGAGATAAATCGGAATCTAATAAATTGATTTTTCGTTTATACATTTCCATTCTTTCTAACTTACCTTTTTTGTTATTTTATTATATTATGAATAATTTGATTTCAAGTATGTTAATTAGTTATAATATGCTTTGCTTACGTGCATTTACAATTATAAATAAAATGTTTAATGTATACTGTTTTCTGAGAATAAATATTATTATTATTATTATTTATTATTATTTGTCTGTACTGTGTTTTAAAAGTGATAAACTTGCGGAACCACAAAGACATGCTACTTCGATGATGAATATATAAATAAATGTGTAAATTAAAAGGACTGGGTCAATAAGTAAATTCTTATTCATTTATTGTGGGTAATTTAATACATAAGGTATGCAAATGAAAAATTGATCCAGTGATGTTTGTTTTAGGTTTTTAGTATATTCACTTTCGGCCAACGAAACCGAGAGTACAAGCGCAAGAACTGGTAACTCGCTCTTGTTCTCGTAGTTGAGAGTGTAAGAGCAAAAGTTGCTTATCCGAACCGAGAGCGAGTCAACACTCTCAATTGTCTCGCTCTCGCAATGGAATGGCACACGGCGATAACTCGCTATAGCCGCACGGTTATACATTGATTTGAGATTTCATAAAATGTAGGTAATCTGCTCTATGAATAACAAAATAAAATTACAGAAGGGGAGAGCAGGGGAATTGTGGGCAAATTAGCGCGATGTTTTCCAGTAGGTCTTCCGATACTGATACATAAATTTAGGTTACAAAAATTATACTTAGCATAGTAAAAAGGAGCAACGAGTACAAACCGCACAATTCTCCACCCTACGGTGGTAATTCTGACCTGTATTTGAAATATGGTCGGCTATCGCTGATTTTTCATCATTATTTTTTTTTATATATGCAAAATGTTCCTTATAATGAGTTGAAATGTTCCTGCTAGTTTGACCCACATTGCATTTTGAACACGACTTACAATTAATTTTGTAAATCCCGGATTAGTCGAAATCGGAAAGGTGTTGCCTAAACCTTGTTTTAGCTTGTTCTTACATCTATAAATTGGTTGTATTGCACATTTAGTAAACAAACTATGGAATTTATAAATTATTTTGATTAATAATTAAGTTTACCTACTTTGACGATGACTACTTGGTAGCCGAAATGTTCACAGTACTTCAGTATTATTAGTGGATAAGGGTGATTATTTCTTATCAATAGTGCTTATTATAGTTTTTACAAATTCCGATCAACCATTTATTGTTCAATTTATTTATTCAAATCTTTGATGCTTGATGACTCAATATAAAGTTTCTGTTGACCTTCTTGCTCTAAATATACTTATCTAATTGCTATGACGCATTGCCTCTGGTATCTTCTTTTTTTCATATGCCAGCGGATACTGTAGTTGAAGAAGCTGACAAGTCTTCCTGGAATGAGGAGCAAATTGAAGAAAAATTGACGGAAGTTAAGAATGTTTTTGAACTAAGCAATAATAACTATGACCCTATTGAGGAAGTAAAATCTCCCGAGTGTCAATCTGAGGTAATATATTCAAACTTTTTTATTTTTCATGGTGTAATATAGTTTTTACAGGGTGGATTCTGTTGTGTCATATCCATGTATGATGGGGTTGTCCTGTATACAACTCCAAGTTTAACTTCAGTATTGGGTTTCTCAAAGGACATGTGGTTGGGTCGATCTTTTATAGACTTTGTCCATCCAAAGGACAGAGAAACGTTTTCTAGTCAAGTTACAACTGGTATAGCCATGCCACTTGTCGACGCTCAAGGTAAAACATAAACAAAAAATATTTTGTGGCTACTTTCGCATTCTCAAAAAGTTTATATATATATATGCATTTGATAACAACAAATGTAATAATGATCTTTTATAGTGCACCGTAGTGTTAATGTGAATATTAATTGGATGTTTGATTGTATTTATCAATTATTTTCAGATATAAAAAATTCTCTTTTCGTTTGCTTGAGGAGGTACAGAGGTCTGAAATCAACAGGATTTGGTGTTGTTGAAAAATCTGTATCTTATCAAGCTTTTCAATTGACTGTAACATTTCGAAATGTTAATGATTCTCCTGAAACTAAGCTTCTGGATAACAATAGCAACATGTTCCTCGTTGTAGTGGCAGTGCCTGTCCATTCATCATACAAAGGTAAGAATTAAGAACTTGAATTCAAGTTGATTAACGATTGAATCTTTCAATGGAATAATCGTCATTATTGAATTTTATATTTTCACTGTTTGTTTTTTCCAGTACCGGAAGAGCGAAGAAATTCTGCAAAGTTTGGTATGCGTCATACTGCAGCTTGTATTTTCAGTCACGTAGATCCTGACGTGGTTACCCAATTTGGATTTTTGCCACAAGATATGTTGGGTAAATCGATATTTGATTTTTATCATCCAGAAGATATGCCATTCTTGAAAGAAATTTATGAATCTGGTAAGGATAATGTAATTTCTGTTTGCGTTCGATTCAATGTAGCTGGTGAATTCGAGGAGTCAGTGTTTTTATTTTAAGCGGAGAGTCAAAATTTCAACTAAAAAGATCAATAACTGGCGAACATGTAGATCAGTTGTCATGTTGCAAATTTAATTCTTTCCTCTTCTATCAATTTTGATAGAAAAATTTGATTGATTCCATCTGTAGTCACAGGTTATACTGATACATAATTTCAATTCGCGCTCCTTCATATTTTATGTTTCCTGAGAGAAGTTTGAGATTGACAATATTATATAAATAGTAATAATTGTTTTAATGATTTATTATCTAGATACTATTAAACAACATTGTGTAATTTACACGTAAATCGAGTCACACAGATTGCATTGTAGTTTAATGATATATAGCTGTAAGAAAATGCACATGTTCTAAAAGGGATTATCAATATTTTACAATTCGTCCAACTTAGTTTTGGTATTATCCGATAGTTGATACACATTTTTGCTGACAATAATGAATAATAAATAATCATTTTCTATGGTTGTAACATCCTTACAGGTTTTGCTTTTGCGTTTCGCCGCATATTAATGAATTAAAATCATGCCATGCTGTTATGATTGTGAAACCACTTCAATTTCAATTGCAACGCAAGGGCAAGTACATGTTGGAAAATAATCATGGTAATGAAAGTTAATTACCAATATACATCTTATAGTGATTTTATCTTTATAACAAAGCATAACGTCGTTGGAGCGGTAACCCGTCTGGAGAGAGAGTCTGGAGAATATGTTGAAGGCAGAAATATGTGCAATGAAACAATAAACGCTTCGAAAGAGGCATATAATGCCAAAATAAGATGAAAGTTTATCGAATGCCCTAACCGTTCGTTTTGGACTTTCACCAAAACAATTGATAGAAATTTCATTCCAGTTCATTTCCCCCCCTAACTATACTGGCTACTATACCACAAGAAGAAGCTAACCTTTTCGGTGCAATGTTTGCAGCAAATTCCACTTTGGATCCACAAGGGAAGGACCCTCCAAATATTGCTGCCAAAAGCTATATGAGGCCAGACGGAATTCCCCCTGTCATTCTCAAGGCATGTGCGCCTGAATTAACACCAGTTTTCTGCAGGTTGTTTACTCTTTCATACGAAATTGGTTTGTTTCCTTCTGTCTGAAAGACATCTGGAGTCCAACCAATTCCAAAAAAAGAAAAGAATACATTTCCAAATAATACTAGACCTATTGCATTAGTAGCTGTGATCTCTAAAGTGATGGAGAAAGCAGTCATCATCGACCTCATCCAATACCTAGAGAGATTCAAAATCGTGAATGCCCGGCAATATGGCTTTCGGTCAGCAGAGATCAACAGGAAACCTTCTTGCCTACGTTACATATATATGACAGAAATCTATTGATAAACAAGGTAAATCTCCAGCTGTAGCATTAGATATCTCCCAAGCATTTGACCGAGTCTGGCACGAAAGCCTTCTTGGAAACTTCAGTCATATGGTTTGACGCCTCAATCTTGTCGCTATCGAGTTTTATCTCAAATAGAGAATTCCATGTTGTGATTGACGGAGTGTCCTCCGATACAATGGCTATCAATGCTGGTGTTTCACAGGGATCTGTCTTGGCACCAACTTTATTCCTGCTCCATAAAAGATCTGCTGGAAGTGACCACCTGTCCCGTTCCCAGCTTTGAAGATGATGATACACTTCATACCTCTTGAATTCTATCCAGAAAAGAGCTATTCGTCTGATTGATGGTGCCACACTTACAAGTTCATTGACCTCTCTTGAACATCTTAGAAAGGTGGGAGATCTAACTCTTCTCTATAAATATTTTCATGGTTGGTGTTCATCAGAAATCTAGTCGGACTAGACGAGCTCAAACTAGTCATCCCCTCCATTGTTAAGCTCGGAACCTGCCGAACTTTTTTTTTTTTTTTTTTTCTAATTATATGGCTTTGGTCGTAACCTTTAGCCAACAGCCTCTGTCACGTACAGCAAGGGTACAATATCAATAATTAATTGGAATAAAAGAATTCAGAATATAGTAAGGGTGCCATTGCCAGCGTCATAAAACTTAGTTATTACAAATCATCCACCTAAAAAAAACTCAAGGGATTATAGACAGGGATACTTTTCACGTTAAGGGGTCCCTCATAACGTCTTATTACACAAAACATAGGAAGACCATGGGTAATGTCCAGGTTTTTAACATAGGTTGAGAGGGAGGTTACACAAATACTAAATATCTAACCTAGCAGAAACAACAAATTTATACAGCAGTTGGTATAAGCTTATGTCTTGAGTGCTTAGCAAGTAGTTTATATTTAACGGGTAATTTAAGTTGTACGGCCTTAACTGTTCTATTAAGGTTGCAGTTTCCAATTGATGGAGCGGACAATTAAAAAACAAATGATTAAGGTCACCTACTTCGCCACATTCACACAGATTTGTGGGAAGTATTTTAATATAATTTAAATGTGCAGGAAAGCGACCATGATTAAATTTCAATCTGACGATAGTGGTGTATATTTTTCTTGGCAATTGTAACGTTTTGTGATACCATGATTTTCTTGGAATTTCTGGATGAATCAAAAAATAGTTTGTAGGTTTTCGCAGATTTTGCTGTTTGTAAAGTAATATCCATGTTCTCCTAATCTCTGATTTGTAGTTGCAGATGTAATCACTGTGTGGTGTGACTTTATGTAGATAGTTTTCAGAATTGGTGGCTTGCTTTGCGTACAGATCAACCTTTTCATTTCCCTTTATTCCGAACTGCCGAACTTCTTCCTACTAGAATTAAATAACCTCCAAACCTTCAAGAAAAATTCAAATGTCTATCTCCTCTCTCAATATTCCACCGCTGGCTCACAGGATATCTCCTTCTCGTGAAGTCAAATTATAACAAAGAAATTGGTACAATATTGGGAAACATTCTGTATGTATATAAGCAAATTACGTGGCTGTCAATCAAAATGTATAAAACTAACCGTTCCGAAGTCAATTGATTGATAATAACATGGGAATCAAATTAGCATTGACTTCAATTTTGAGACGAACCACAACATCAGCTCATTTGGTATCATCAATTATCGCCAGTAATATATGGGTTAGTCTAAAATCAATTGAAAACATGAAATAACTTAACAAAATCATGAGAATCAGCTCTGCAAATTCTTGTCGGCGGAATGGAAAGATCGCTGAGCAATAAAATGTCTACACTGGGTGCACTCATTGATATTGAAGGTGCGTTTAATAAAACTGCCTTCAGCAAAGTTGAAACTGTTATCTCCAAGCGTGGTGTTAATGTCACATTAAGTGGATGGATCAAAAACATACTTGAACAAAGAGTAGTCATAGTAATTAATAATTGACTGATTGATTGTTCGGTGTGTTTTTGCAAATCAGGCAAAACATAACTCGCTGTGTCCTAGTAAATAGTTCAAAAAGTTATCTATTCGTTCGTCATTTGTATTAGTATGAAATCTAGCTTCCACAGTTCGCTCATACTCGCTATCAGAATATATTCACCAGAGAAAATTTTCCGTCAAATCACCTTATAAATTCCCACATACTTATTGTAGTACTTACACTTTTTCAGTGATGAAGATGTGTCAGATAACTGGATCTGTCTTCCGAAGTAAGCCTTATCGATTTGCAGTACAAAATGGTGGCTTTGCTATGATCGAAACAGAATGGTCAAGTTTCGTCAATCCTTGGTCTAGAAGATTAGAATTCGTCATAGGACTTCATAGAGTATTACAGGTAACCGAGTGTTCTGAAATAATTCATTATTTATAAAATATGATTTGGATTTGTTGTTTTTAGTAGCATCGAGGGATAAGTTAATAACATATCTATATTGATTTGAAAGCTCACACAGTAGTTCTTCAGAATAAATTGGGCAGATACTTTCTTTTTTGTACCATCGGATAGATTAGTTGGAATAAATTCTCCAAATATATTGTCCATTGTTGTGTCAGCTTTATCAATTATAGTTTCTAATACTATATTTAAAAAAATATATATATATTCGAAGGATGGTTTCGACTTAATAATCAGAATATCGCGCGGAGTTCTTTGGTCAACAAATTCGATGATGCTGACAATGGAGGTTCATTAATTAATTTATGGTCAGTGACGTGTTTGATTACTTCATTCAAGAATATTTCTGGCGAAATCGCTTTAGTGAGATAAGAGAGGCACATTGCTGGAGCTATTTTTCACGCTCATCTAATTTAGATCAATCAAGAGCTATATGGTTTAGATTCTAGAATTACACAATTTATTTGAACATAGCCCCAATATTTCTTTGCAATCAGGGACGCCGAGAGCCGTGTCGGGCTTTGGTATAGACAAAATGCCCCCTCAATGACGTAGAAAAAAAATGTGTAGCAGACAACAATTTTTTGGGGTTCAAAGTCAAACCATTTAAAATGAATTAATGCGGCATTCCCCTCAGAATATTTGATTTAAAAATCGATTTCATTGAATTTTTTAAATATTTTAAATGCATAAGAGTTTCTACTACTACTACTCATGCTACTAAAAAAAAATGAAGAAGAAATAGGAATTGATCATATCATTTTTAAGAGTAAGCTAAGTTAATGTTAATAGAAGATAGAGCAGTTGAATCAAAATAAAATTCCAATTTGAAAAAAAAATTAAGGGAATCAATTGTATACACCCCACCCAAACACCGGGGTAAAAAAACTTACAATCGTACTCTTAAAAAAACTTTTTTAAATACGTTTTCTGTTATTTATTAAAAAGCGGTATGCAGTATGTCAGTATAACAAAACAAACTAAACTGATAAAATCTACAAAACATGTATACGACTGATACAAACTACTACTCGTAATATAACAGGTAGAAATTATTTTAAGGGAGCTTTACGACATTTAACAGAGACGAAATTTTCAATAATTTTAGAGAAGTCGCAGTTTCTAACCAATCTGGACTCAATAGCTGATATGCCAAGAGCACTAAATTTTTCTTGAATTATGGTAGATCTTAAAAAAAAATTATTCTAGAAAGGTGACTAAAAGATTATTCTCCTTGCTCTACGATTACAGAAAAGCCTTAATGCTATAACTATATTTGGAAACAAGGTATCTAATTTTCATCCTGAAAATTGAAGACTATTGGCCTGCTCTTCATTACTATATCTTCTAAACTTAAAAATCTCCATAACATACTGAACATGTCCACAATTTTTTCAACTGCTTCAAATCTTGTGGATATATTTAAAATACAATTATTTTATTTGTAAAAAACAATAGGTTGCTGTGTCCCGGGTCTCCCATGAGCTCATAATTTCTACCACCTCCAACGTCGGGCCTGTTTGCAATAGAGCAAAGCGTGTTTGCATCTTGCCAATGAATGAATCTCGGCAATAAGCCAAGCATTCAATTTAAGCTTGGTTTGCGAACATATGTTTGAATTATCTATCTATTAATTTATCGATAAAGAAATAAATGACTTGAACGTTATTGTTGAATTTATTAGTTCATAAAATTCTTCAATTCTTTACTTCCACTGTTGTAATGATTATTTCTAAAGATAGTTATTCAAATTATCATTAATAATAAGAAGAAATATTTTAATGATGTTGGAGTTGTTGAAAATGACTTGGAGCGTGCTATCAAATGTAAATTGCTTGCCGTTCGAAATTCTTCATGATTACGTCAAGTATGTAGGTACTTTAGTTTAGTTACCCGAAACTTTATCAATTTGAGTTTTATGGTTTAGAAAATACGTGGGAGGGAGAGATGATTTTTAGAGTGCACTATATATGATACCTAATGGGTATCACATATTACATACCGGGAGGTATATTACAAACACACCAATTCTCCACTATGAAAGAAAAAGCAATTCAATTCCGCTGTTGTAATTTTGATGCATGAAAGGGACACACCTAACTAAGAACTCCAAATTGCAGGGTCCACGTAACCCAGACATTTTCGAAGTGCCAAAGAATAAGGAAAACAAAAACACATCAGAAGAAGTTATTAAAGAAAGTAAACTTATACAAGGAGAAATAATGTTTCTATTGAACAAGGTAATATCTCAGATGACAGTCTTTGGGGTTAGTTAAAACTTGCATATTTTCTAGGAGTTATCAAGACCCAATGAAGCAGCCAAACGTGAGGTATCCAAACGTTGTAAAGATCTGGCAAATTTCATGGAATCATTGATGGGCGACGTAAAAAAAAACAATTTACAATTAGACTTACCGCAGGACTTAGATCCCACCATATCGGTAAGTTTGAGAAGAATGGTAAGTGTCTTTTATCTATTATGCCCGAAAATGAAGCTTAATAGGTGAAGGAAACTAACATACAATGTAGGCTGAATATTTGATGTTCTGTATGATTGAAAACTAGACCCACTACTAACAGAAAATAACTTGACCTCTCATTGTTGAACGAATTTTCAAGAAGTAGAGTTTTTACTTTCCTGACCATACATGTGTAACGGAAGTATTGTAAACGGTCCAAAAGTTTGTTCCGGTATTTCGCGGAAATATTCGCTTTGAGCGCTTCTAAATCGATCTAAACTATTTTTGACATTAGGTCTGTCAGTCTGTGTATGGATTCGAAATTTTACAAACCGCTTTAGGTGGAAATAGGAACTGTATTGTTTTTGAGTGCGGTAGCCCCGTTTCGAGTGGTATTTCTGACATCCACATTCAGTTTTTTAAATGGAATTATAATATATTATTTAACCATGATAACAATCGTGCTTTGCTGGTTATAAATATGTAATTCATGTATATATTTAACCTGCAAAAGTGTCCGAAATTCTTATTTTAAGATTCAACTGAAATCACTGTCTAATTTTATGCGATTACTCCGTGAAAATATTTGATAGTTCTCATGTGACAGGAGGTGTCAGTATAAAACATAGAGTTGTGAAATACATTATGTAGAAAGTTTGGGTAAAATTGGAATGTAACATAGAGTATAATTTAACGCCTCATTAGCGGTTTCTAAATCATTACCAATATACATTCATATTTGACCCGCAGGCTTGTCCGAAAGCTATTTTGCTAACCTAAGCAAAAGTCACGTGATCAATTGAATTTTATTTTAATTTAATATTAATATTAGGAAGTATAAGTAGTAGCTGCGTTATTTATTGCTCAGAAAGGATAAAATGATTATTAGCATTCTTTTTAGATGAGCTGATTTACTTAATTTATTTCGTCGTAGAAGGAAAGTTACTGTTACGCTTTATCCTCGTCTAAAACAGATACGCTATTCCTATACTCATAATACCCGACTAATTCTCCCACGCTTCCAACCTGTATAACAGTGCTATAACCTAGACCGATATTGGATTATGAAAAATATATTCATTACAAATATTTAAAAATTAACTCTGAATCACAGTAGCAGATGAAGTCTGGATTCATATAAGATACGTTTGTCTATGAATGATGGGAACAAGGGATGTCAAACATTTTGACAAGACCCAGAAAGTTGTATTATGAGGGCAAGGTGAAAAGTTCCCCAAAAATGAAACAAGATATGATTTATTTGGTTAAAACTTATTTTATTTCTCAACATAATCTCCTTTCAGCCCGATGCACTTAGTCCAACGTTTTTCAAATTTTTCGATCCCTTCCAAATAATACGATTTCGGCAATCCTTCAAAATAGGCGATGACCTCATCGTTGGAGCCAAATCTCCTTCCACCGAGCCATTTCTTCAAGTTTGAAAATAGATAAAATCGCAGGGTGCCAAATCTGGAGAATATGGTGGTTGACGAACTAATTCGTAGCGCAGTTCATGCAATTTTGCCATTGTGACTGCTGACCTTTGCGCCAGGATATTGTCCTGGTGGAAGAGCACTTTTTTCTCTGCCAAATGCGCCCGCTGTCGCTTCAAATCGATCCAACAGCTCTGCAAAATATACGCCGTTGCCCTCAAAAGTTTTGCCCTTAACAGGTAATCGATATGGACGAACCGTGTGCATCCCAAAAAACTGTCGCCATGACTTTGTTGGCCGACAACGCCACTTTGGCGTTTTTAGGCTTCGATTCGCCAGGACAAGTCCACTGCTTTGTCTGTTCTTTCGTCTCTGTCTGTTGCGATGGATCCATGTTTCGTCACGGTTACGAAACGGCGCAAAAAGTTCTTCTTATCGCGCTTGACCATCGCCAAAAACTCCTTTGAAATTGTCACACGGTGGCGCTTGTTGTCAACAGAGAGCAAATGCGGCACCCATCTGACAGATAGCTTTCTCGTATTCAAAAATGCATGCAAAATGTTTCGTACCCGTTAGGTTGAAATGCCCATAGCCTCAGCAATCTCGTGCACTTTAACTCGTCAATCGTCCAATATCATACAATGAATTTTATAGATTTCTTGTGTTGTAACCTCAATTGGACGACCAGAACGTTCGGCGTCCTTCGTGATCATACTATCACAACAAAAATCAGTAAACCACTTGTGAATCGTTCCAATCGATTGTGAGGAGTCCCCATAAAGATTAACAAACGATGCTTAGGTTTGCGTAATGTTTTTTCCAAGAAAGTAAAGTTTCTTGCTATTGATGGGTGTCAAAACAGAACTGGACAAATAAGTATGGAAATTTAATGCGTTCTAGTTAAAGATGCTACATCACAAATGTCCCACGGGAATTTTCGATTGTGGCGCCATCTGTTTTATTTTTCAGGGACTTTCCACCTCGCCCTCTTAGCAACCAACTCTTAGCAGCTTGTTTACATCTTAAAGTTAAATTCGGGATATTTTCTCTCTATTCAAGATTATATCGATTTCTTTTAATTATATGTTATGAATATTTATATAAATTACAAAAATAAGAAATTTTCCAGAAATTCTGTATGCTGTTTGGGTGGTTTCTGGAAATTGTGACGAGTTTGACTGATATCTCTGTTCTGAATGGAGTCTATATTTTATTCATTTTCAGGAACGGGACTCCGTGATGCTTGGTGAGATTTCACCACACCATGATTACTACGATAGCAAGTCATCTTCGGAGACACCGCCAAGTTACAACCAGTTGAATTACAACGATAATATCCAGAGATTTTTCGAGAGCAAACCGAAAACAACTGGATCTGGTGAGAATGGTGAGAGATCTACCCCTTCTCGAAATATAACTGACGTAGAACCAGAAGCAAAAGTATTACCATCGTCAACACAAGATAGCGGCAATAATCAGTAAGTTGAGAAATTCATAATATTTTGTACATTTATTGGTAATTAGAAGAATGCAATGTCAGACACGAATCCAGGGTGGAAAGGGTTATGGAGACCATGACCCCCCCCCCAAAAGCAAGAACTTTTTTCAAATTACGAAATAAATAGTGAAGGAAAATAATTAAAGAAACAAAATTTATTTTTATGAAATTAAACAGAAACATTATCAATTGAGAATTATTGTTTGACTCGCTATTCTGGATATTTCTAATTTGAAACTACGTTTAATTAAATAAACGAAAACAAGAATTTTTTCGGTATATAATTGCGACCGACAGATTTTTTTTTTTTAACTTTGACTACACGAGAAGGTAACATATAATGTTCGAAGAACATCGTGTGAGCCAATGATGGAAGGTTGAAAAGGAGATAGACATTCGAATTTTTCTATTGCGCGACTTTAACATTTATTATGAATGTTGCATTGCAGTAACAGTTGTTGAATCCAAACGTTTCAATGAATCCCCCAAAATAGTAAATAATAGTATGGTATGTCTGAATTTCATGTTGACATAGTATAGTGATTATTATGTAATTTTTGCCAATTGTATGTAAACCCCCCCACCCCCTTAACCAGAATAACTCCGTGATCCCCCCCCCCCCCAATGGAACTCTGGATCCGCGCTTGTACACTGTCAATGACCAAAAATATCAGTGATCGACTGGATAGGGTAGTAAATTGTAGTTACGGAAAATGAATGAATGTAGAGAACCTGATTATACATCAAATATCAAAGTAATTTGAATATGTATGAAAAATAATAATCATAAAATTTTGTACTTAGGAAATGTGTGTCTCCAATCGAAAATAGTGGCACATCCAGTAGTGATAGTGCAGGGATTTTGAGCTCAACCTGCAATGCAAACCTAGAAAGTAGAACAACAAGTGTGACGTCTAACGATTCGTACAAGCCACATCATTTAACTGAGGCCATTCTGCAAAGGTAAGTTAGCACAACACATGATTATTCAGTAAAACGCTTTACCCAAAATTGTGTTTGCATTTTTAGTAAGATTTAATTTCACAAACGATATAAAATCATACCATTTTTCGTATCAATCAGTCATAGAGAGTCGTTTTATTAAGGTAGCTTCGGATAACCTGATTTAATGGATATTCATGATTGCTGAAGTTTTGAAACAAAATGAACGGTTTAATGTTGCCGAAATACGTGGTTCTAAAGCTGATTAATAATAATACACAATATGTAAAACATTTTATTTCTACAATCTTGAACATTATTGAAGCGTGATAATTCTTTCCCTTATTTTATATCTCCATGATAACACAGAGCTTTTTTTTGCGGAGGTGAAGAAAACCCTTTATGGGGAGGTTATGAGCCTTTGGGTCTCATGGTCTACTGTGAGAGTCACCTTTCCAGACAAACTCACTAAAAACGTCACCCCCTTGGTAGGCTTGTCTGGCTATTGCCTCCGGTGGCACATAGGCCTGCTGGCTCATTGTATCTCGCCTTTTTTTTTTCGTTACGGCATTCACTGGAGTATTAACATTATTAATTTGAATATTATTTAGTTGTTGATTGAAAGAGTTGTTCAATCAACGGTTGTGAAAAGATATGAAATAAATAATTTATTTCATTATCGTTACACAAACGTGAAAAAGTATCTTATAGCATTGGAAACAATTATATGAAAATCAGTAACCAAATTAAATGATTCGCGAAGGGTAACTTTGCTACGCACACTATTTATCTATTCTCGAAGCGGCAATACCAGTTCAATTTTATATTTATCATTACAGGCATAACGAAGATATGGAGAAAATTATGATAAAAAATCATAGAGAACATAGATCGTGCAACAAAGATAGGGATAATAGAAAACATTACCATAAATTTGAGAAACCGCACAATATCAATAAGACTTTATTGGCTAAAACAAAGGTAAAATACCTTTAAATACAGTTAAACAATTCTTGATAGATATTATCATGTGGAAAATGTGATTTGCAGACTCTGGGACATATACATGGAATAAAACGAAGCGGATCGCAATCGGGGGAAGGAGATTGTCACAAAGTATCAAAACATCAACACCAAGCGGGAAAATTGAATATTACCGATATTCCAGAACAATTGACAAACACAACCACGTTGAAACCAACGAACCTGCTATATACGAATAATGCCACTAACCTGGGGCAAAATGACAGGATGTATCAATCAGGAGTAAGTTTAAATGTTTCTTGGATTCATGCAATCAAAAAAAAAGTTTAAACTAAACTAGAGCTAACTGCATATCAATGATATAACACTCACATTTCAGACACACTCTAGCATTTGCTTAACAATAGATCCAAAGTTTGTAACGTTTTGGACGTTAATAAATTTATTTAATGGTCATTTATTATTCCGATAAATGTTGTGAGATATTTAATCTCAAAAAGAGACAACATCGACCTCTGTAGTTTGATAACCCAAGCTAAGTATGTTTTATTTAATACATTTTTTAATTAGAGAATAACAATTTAATGAACTACAATATTGAAATATGAAATATAATTAGTTACTAGTTTACTGGTTATACTTATGCTGGAATAAGAGTTATGAAACTCGGAATAGTGATATCGTCGTTTCTAAATGTATATCAGAAATTTCACTACCATAAAACAGTAAGTGAGAAATTTGCCTCCATATATGTTCACCCAGATCAAATAAATATTCCTCCATATGACCAATACTTCAGCATAAAATGCCGCTACTTTATCAAATATGAAATGACGGATGTCATTTCAAGATGCTACGGAATACTACGAAACCACGTGGTTCATTTGTTAGGTTAAACCAGTGGCAAAAATAACGCCTTCCCGCAACTACCGCGGTGAAGGGGGCGCACGAGAAAATCAAAATGTTAATATCGAATGTTGCAAAAATACTTATTGGTATATAATATATTATAAGATATACTATTAATTACGTGACAATAACAAATTATTCTTAATAATCAAAATATGTTGATTATTTTTACTTAAAATTTAGATGAAAAAAAAATTTTGTAAAAGGAAGGGGCCCGAAGAGTTCATATGCGGGGGGCGGAAGAGCGGGAATTAGCTACGCTACTGGGTTAAACAAGCCGTACTGAAACGATATGAATTAATCTGATAGTTAACCTGACAAATTTATTATTCTATTCAATAACGATGAAAAGAAATATAATTTTGCATTTAATCCCATGCAACTGAATGCAAGAAAGAATGGTCTGTTTCCTCAATGACCCGCTACGCTAACATACTTAGCTTGGGCTATCAAACTAAGTCTAAGTTGTCTTTTGCTGAAATTAAATATCTCACAACAGTTATCGGAATAATAAATGACCATTAAATAAATTTATTAACGTCCAAAACGTTACAACTCTGTCGTTTTCCCCCAAAACACTGCATAAATTTGGATAAACCAGTAATAATAAAATCAAAAAATGTTCCAAGAGAGACGGCTAGTTGCAATAAAATCCATTCGGATTATTTCATTTTTCGTGTTACGTGAAGAAACTGAGTAATTTAAGGTTTTTTTTTTGCGCTGACAGACCTTCAGACCGCGACAGTCGTGACACTAGTTGTCATGTAACAAAGTTGTAATGTTATTTTTATTGTGTAAGTTTGTTAGTTCATCATGCTAAATAGTGTAAATTTATTATGAAAATCACATTCTGTTCGCTGTGATCATTGTAGGATCCACACTTTATAATATTTTACTTCGAAATATCCAGCAAGTATAAACATTGAAAGCGATTGATCATAGTTTGCATCGTGTATTTGACGAATGAAATGAAAATCACATGCAAGTTGACTTATTGTTTCACCTCAAAATTATGTTCTGCGAAGAGGCTCATTTCTGGTGCTATGTCAAAATTGACGCATTCGGAGTGAAGATAATCCACTCCTTCGAAGACATTAGAACTAGAAAAAAGGTATATGTCGTCACTGAGGGCACTCTTTAACCTGAAAGTGACAAAAGTGGCATCTAGGCTGGTATGGGAATACCGTGAAAACTCATAGCTCTGACAGAACTTTGATCTGGGTTCCAGTAGGGTGTGTGCATGGAGAGCAACGGAAAAGCTGATGAAAGTAGCCAGAATGGGCTTATTAGCCTCTTATTTAGGCTTAGATGCTATAAAAGGAGTGACAAAAACTGATGTACTGGGTCAAACAATGAAAAGGGCGCTGGAAAAAAGCACCTCGCATGGACCACGGGAAAACTTTGCACAAATGAAGACTTGAATATATCATTGACAATGATAGTTAATTGTCATTGGCAATTTGGGGTTTTGTTACCATTTTTTTTTGTTTTATTCACAACTTACGTTTTTATTGCAGCTGAATGATGTAAATTTGTGGCCACCGTTTTCCGTAACTGTTACACCTATGAATACTCCTCAAAGCTGTAACGTCACGACTACACCAGGAACTGAAACTGGATTTCCCACAGGACTGTTTCCTGTTTATTACATTCCATCTCAGAGGCCTTTCGCAGGAGAATATTTTAGTCCGAATGTAAATCCCGCGTCTCAGTATCAAGGTATTTAATCAACTACTTTAAACAGTTTCTTGGAATTGAATTTATTATTTTGTAGTTCAATATATGCCGGGGACGATTTACAATTACAATTCCATATTCCCGCCATCTCCAATAGTATGTTCCCCTATGTCGGTGCTTCCGTTGTCTGTGACACCTACGATGCCGACGGTATCTCAAGAAACCCATCAGTCAAGCGCTAGGATGCAGAATACTAATACTATGTCCTACAATGGAGTACCACCGGAATTGAAACCAAGCCCTGCCAGTATTGTTTCACTCCCACAATTTCAAAGGCCTGTCTCTCAAGCAACTTCAGTTAAAGCGGAACCAGGAAGTGTGATGGGCTCTATAGCTTCTGCAAGTATCGCCAATAAGGTTGGTGTTCTTTTCAGTTTACTAACAATTCGATTGAATAGTTTTTGCAATAGCTTTGAGAATAATTAGTAACTACTATGCTTTATTCCATTAGGTAACTTGCAAGGTAAAAAGTAATTTCAATTGATGAAATATTACTCAAAAGCCTCGTCGAATGATTCTTATTTACAGTATTCACAATTTGTTGCGTCAAGAAAACTGTACCATAGCTGAAACCGAAGTATCGTTTTTTATCTGCTACGTCAAAATTACCATACAAATTCTTTATATATCTTCGCAGGACGAAATCCGAAGAGCATTATATAATACATTTATTCAATTTACTAAAGTTATTTCTAAAATCGTTGAAAAAACAACAGAAAATTTTATCGTTTAGAATATTTCGTAGTACATTACAATTTTTTGGTTAAAAAATCAACTTGAATTGAAGAGATGTTGATCTATATAACACCCCAAAATTTTATTATGGAGGTATTTTGCACAATATCAGGTATTATTCAAAGCTAGTGGATCTCAGTTTTATTCGGAAGATCAGTATCGGTTGGCGAAACCACGAATTTAGTCTTATTAACATTAAGCTTCAATAGATTTTTATCTAACCAAGATTTGACAACATTTAAAGCTTGATCCCAAGAAAGCATAAATATCAGAAAGAGCGTTGGACCTAAGACTGTGGCTTGGGGTACACCCGTCTTTATTGTTCTAATAATTCCAACGGCATTGCTAACGTTTACTTGTTGACTTCTGTCAAAGAGATAACATTTAAAAAAGAAACACCGCTATGGTTTTATCATTAGTTTGGAATTTTTTAAGATATTGAATATTAGTTCTTGGACAGGTGCTTCAGTTCCACAACCTTTTTGAAATTCAAATTGCTTGTTTGCAATTATTTTATGTTTATCAAGAAATAAACGTAACCCATTATTCAGAGATTCTCCAAACATAAATCCTAAATTATTTATTAAAGAGATTAGTCTATAATTAGACATATCCGGATTATTTCCTGCGTTAAATATTGGAACGACAACACTCTCCTTAAACATACAAAGAATATCTGCAGTTTGATATGCTAGATTGATTATATGGGCGATAAATAGTTGTATTAATTTCACCGTAATTGCAATTTTTTCCGGAAGAAGCATTATTCTTTAGATTGACTATTATGCCTTCATCTTCCGAATTGTCAACAGGTTCTAAAAACATTGATTTTTGTGTAAGTTGAACCAGGTTCGCACTTATTTGGTTGATTTCCTTGGAAATATTTTCACCAGCTGCCACGAAAAAATCATTAAAAGCGTTAGCCTTCATTTCAGCAGAACTAATTTTAACCCTCTCGGTACAAATATCATCGATTTTACAATTCTTTCATGTTTGTTTGTTACCTCATTAATAATTTTCCATATTTTTTTTAAGTTACGCCAGCCTGATTTAATATCTGTTCATAACATTAATTCTTAGTAAATTTTAATAAACTAGTTTAAAAAAATTCTATACGTTTGTATCCTTCTCTAAAATTTAAATTTGCTTGATTCTTTAATACTTTTTGTTTCAAATTATCTTTTTTTTATAGTAAAGTTTCTATATCACATAGTAACTGTTTATTAGTTTTTCCAGAACGTCGAGTTCGTTAGTCATGACTACAATTTTTTCTAGGTGTTCTTGTAGATTTAGAATAAGAAGATTTCTTCGTTTCTGCAACCTCCGATGATTAATTTTGTGTTCAGGAATGTGACCTAGGTTTATAAAGATACGTGGTTTTTGCATGCGACAATATTTGGTTTCCAGTATCATCAAAACGTTTAAATCTTATTTGAATATATTTAAAATTAGACTGAACTACCATTTTTTACTTAATTACTTTGAATTTCTTCCACTAATTTAGCTAATCCGGCTCCCTTCCTTGGGGTTGCAATCAGTCTGTTCACCTGGATCTCCGTTGGTGAGCCCACCTGACGGAGAAGCTCAACTGGACCAATACATCATCAGTGGAAAGGTTAGTTCAAAGCGATATTATGATCATTTCAATAGGACCTTATTTTTTGTTCATCACTCAATCTGATTAATTTTCGTACTGAAATATAATAATATTGTTAAGTTGTACATTAACATATTTACAAATGCAATACGAAAAAATTATTTGAATCGTTCAAAAATAAATATCCCCCCCTATTTAAAATAAAATTTGCTTGAAGTCATGTAACTTTTCGTATACATTCATCCTAACATAAACTAATATTTCGACTTCAATGCCCAAAATACAATATGATATCACCTTCAATTTTAAATTAAATGTCACTTTGAATGACTCTTAGATAGTGATTGGAAGTTCGAAACGTATGTTAGTTTCATTGTTAAAGACTTATTTCTTATTAACTTAATATTTGATAAAAGAACTAACAACATTTTGCTAACTGAATTTTTCAAATTACATTCATTCTGTATATCCTTATATGAGTAAGCAAAAGAAATGTTTGAAAACTAGTTGTATATTTATTATTTCTGTTGTATCTTAGAAAAAAGGGAATCTCACGTTACCCACGGATCAAGATAAATTCCGAGACAGTATAACCATAGATGAAGAAAGCAGTTATTATTCTTCATCCTACTCGTCCTTCTTTAAAACTGATCCTGGTTCTGGATCTAACGATGAATCTATTCCGATGGATAACAAGAATATTCAAAGTGACGATGTGAGTATTCGACTAATTCTTGCAAACATAAATTATTCCACAAAATTTTTACCCACGGATTCAACCCGTTTCCTTGTCTCGTGCAATTATTCTCGTTCGTTTATCTTCCAAGCTTATTATTAATAAACTAGATAAGAGTAGTTGCAGAGTACACTTCAAATATTGGATTAGGCAATAGGTGGAAATAGTTGTGCAAAATTCTAATACAAGAAATCATATTGCCCTTTTGTGCAAATCCAAGGAAAACAGAATCTGTCTACAGGGTCACTTGACGAAGAGGTGTCTAAATGGACGTAAATATGTAAAAATAAAGAAGGAAGACAAGTTATTTGCATAATTGTTGTGCATTTTACCCTCTATTAGGTAATAATCTACTAATAGTAAACAAAAAGAAAATAGGCAGACAATTTGAACGTTACAAAAGCAGTGGCAGACGTCTTCAAAGATTGAAAAATGGACCTCCACACCATTTGCTTTTTTGCTTCAAGTGCTGTATGTCTCAGGATGTGTTGCGTCAAATAGCCAAAATGATTCGTTTCCTAGCAACCTGCCCGGAATACCTACTAGTACTAAAGTTAGTTCGAATTGACTCACATTTTCCGATTTAAAACTCTGTCGGGGTGTTCGTCAAGGAATTTCAGTGTGTCGCTTTAGATTTGCAATTTTTGTGATGTCTTAATACGACTAGCGATTTAATCCAGATTATGCAAATGCCTTGATTCCTAATTTTTTAATTTACATCCAGTGCACCGGTACGCAGGCTCGTTCTTCCTTAGATAAGCACTCTATTGCAATATCTATATATTTCTTGTATTACAACTTAATGCAAATGGTGTGACATTTTTGCCGTTAACAAACAGATGGCGCCACAAGGTAGTAAGAAACAAATCCGTATCTTTGCCGATACTCTGAATTGGCTTAAAATAACTATACATCTATTCTTCTTGACTTCACTTTTAAGCTTTTGTGAGAGAAATGTGAAGGACCAGAAGTTTTCTATTACAATTCCTTTGCAGATGCTTAACAATTTACTAAAATTCAAGTACTTTTAAATATAATCCATTCAATAGCTCATGTGATGTCCTTGTTACACTGGTTCATAGCACCTCAATATCTCTTCTTGACCATTCGTGAACAGTGTTTAATATTTATAATACTTTACGTGTAACTCATATTATACAGATTGCAATTTAGTAATCATATACTCCCATTCACTATAAGTAAGTACCTATTTACTATATTTAAAGGAATGCTTTTTCCACAGAATACATGGCAAAATAAGAGACATGTCCCCATAAGAAAACGTGAACCACCATGGTTAGAAGCAGTTGCAGTGCCATCAGAGTTGGTGTATAGGTATCAAATGGCCGTTAGAGGATTGGAAGAGATCTTAGAAGCCGATCTCAATGTACTTAAAAGCATAAATCAAGTACGTACAATTTATTATAGTTACTTTGTCAAAGATTAATTGTACCTACTCATTTTTTCTAGCCGTTGTTGGTCAACGACCAGTTGAATCAATTGTATGTAGAAATGGAACTTGATGGCCTTTCAACAAAGATCACTCTGGAAGAAGGTTTAACTTCCAGTAGTAGCAGTGATGACAACATTTTCTCCCGAACATCTCAGGTAATTATTCACCAACAGCAAATGATTTCTGTTTCATACCAAAGCTACACATGCAGAAAATAGAAGTCTTTAAAGCAAAATCACTTATTGGTTCTACTACTTCGAATACAATTCTACATTCGATAATTTTAGGCTTAGGAAGGTTTGGTATTGCATTTATATTATATTACTGAGAGATGGAGAAAGGTCAAACTAGTATTCATACCAAAACCAGATCGTATAGACTACCCTGGTGAAATCATACCGTAATCGAATCTTTTCTCTTAGATTGTGGAAAAAAATATGGGAAAGATTAATTCGGGAGACTGCCCTCAACATAAACCTGATTCACATAAAACACTATGCTTTCACCCAAGGGATATCAAAATACGAATCGGAAGATCGCTGGTTAATAAAATATCCACCCAAGGTTCATTCATTGATATTGGAGGTGCATTTGTTGAAACAACCTCCAACAGTATTTGAAGTTCTGTCCAAGCATAAGCTGAATAGATCAAACATGTGCTTGAACAAATAGTAGTCATAGTAGCAATTCACAACCAAGAGGACTGTTACTAGAGGATGTTCAGAGGGCGGTGTACTTTCACCCATACTAACCTACTTTATAACATAGTAGTGGACGACCTCTTGCGGCATCTAAATGAGGCGGGATTACTTACCCATTCTGTTAATAGCAAGATTTGAGACGATATATGCGCTCCATGGGTCTAGTCGATGATCCGCTATGTAGGGCATGCGAAGAAGAGGACTAAGCGCCTATCCAGCCTAGCATGACCAGAATTGTGGAAACTCTTCCTAGTGTAGTGTTGTGTTCCCGTCGGTATGACACCTAGGGTGGCTGGACAGCTAGAGCACACTAGAGAGCGGTCCCCTACAGAGGGAGTTAAATGGCCCAATTAGGATTAAGAATTCCAGCATCTAGGATAAGCAAAACGGTCATTGATTGAAATAATGACTGCCTTCCATGAACCTTGATCTACGAAATTGATTTCAATTCCGTTAGAACGTTACAATAACTCCTTCTCCAAACAATGTTAAATGAGAAATAAACATTTGTTAGAAAGAGTTTGAACTACTTCACACCTTCAGATGCTGACATAGAGATGACGTTCTACGTTAATATCGATGCTAAACTGAAGGCCTAATATGATTTATGGAGGCCCTAGTCACTAAATCAATTTATTCTAAAGCCACGAATATACTTATTACATAGCCTAAATACGTATTTCGACAACAAATTAACATGGCTTGTCAATGCCATGCCTCTTGATGCAAGAGAATATAAAGAATCAACTTTTTTAACATAACAAACGAAGAGGATTAGGTTCCTCTAGATTGACCTACAACATTGCCGCAAATAGTTCCGGACAGCTATTCTGCTATCTCGATCCACATCTGTACCTAGGTATAAATACCCTATTGACAAAAGTTGTAAAGAGAACCATCTACCCATGGATAAATCAATTCATTAAAAAAAAAATGGTAAGAAAATTGAGTTTGCAACATAACATTGGGTCGGTATATCTAAAGCGATGCCTAGGTATTTTTTCATAAATAATAATTTCCGTGCATTGCTGGATTGTTTTGTGATAATATATTAAAATGATTAAGTAATGACTTTTTACAGAGGAAGAAGAAACGCAGGTCATACAGTTCCTTGGTAATGATCTACGAAGAAAACTCCCCTATGCCTCCTCCAGAACATTGAAACGATACAGAACTGCAATTTGCCTTTATTTGTTGAAATGTGTTTCTATTTTTATATGAGACCAATTTACATAATGTTGAGGTTATATTTTGTATATTATTTTACGATTGATGAATTATGAAAGTTAAATGTATTCCAGGAAATTTTGATGTTCTTTAAATTATCTAAGAGTGTTTTGTATGCTTTTTATATGTATTTCGATGAGAGTTAAAAATATGAGAGTATTTATTATATAAATTAGAGTGCAAATATATTTGATAATAAACGATTGCGATATTTCAGATAACGAAGTTTTTTTTTATAATAGTGATAAGAACTGTCTGTGGATTCTACTTATTGCTTATAACTGTCTGTAAAAAATTTTTAGGAACTTAATGCAAGATTGAAAAACTTCAAACTCGAATTCTCGTTTCATTTGATGTTGACAATGCTATCCACAAACCCTCAATCAATGATTCGATAAAAATTCTAGGGAAATGACTTTCAAAATTGTATAGAATATTTGATCCTTACGTCTTTATCTATGAAGCAAAATTATTTCAGTCTCAACAAATATTACTATATAATAGTGAACTGTGACTGTCCTACCTTTTATTAGTAAAATAGCTTTCCACACTTCTACGGTTTAAAAATATGATTGTAGGAACAGACTAACACCTGTCAGGTTAACATTCTAAATTATTAATACTATAATATCACCTTGTGATTCCTTATTAAGACGGAGTGAGCGTTAGCGAAGGAAGTCTTGCCTCTTTTCAATTCTTATCGCAAGTTTTGGTTTCTACGTAGCGGCCGAACGGTGGCTCCGATTTACTCAAAAATTTCAGGGAATATACATACAATGCTAGAGATTTACTGGTTTGTACATTCAATATCGCACCTTCAGCCGTTTTCGAGTTATTTAGTGGAGCGGTCCGTCGAAACACTCGACGCTATTCGCTCTATTCCGCAGACTGTGCGTGATTGTACAGAGAAATAGTGCCTATGAACTCGGCGATTAGTGCACATACCAGAGCGCCATCTATAGTTTTTGGGCTTCCGTTGAGAGAACTAAATGTGTCAGATTTCTGGATTTTTTGTGCCAATGCGGCCTTCTTTTAGTGATTGCGATTGATTCATTTTCATGGATTTCCCAACTATAATAGTTAGCCACTACCAAGATAGAGCGCACTTAGACAAATGCATACGACGTACACTCACATCGGTTTTTGAAATACTGACCAGCTTAGAATAAATGTGCAATTTTGTTTGAAACATAAAAAAATTTAATGAAAAGAAAATATCCTAAGACGGAGTGAACGTAGGGAACGAAATCGCTCTTATTTAACTCAAACGGCACGTTAAGACGGAGTGGATGTAGCCAAAGAAGTATTTTCTCCTTCGACTCATATGGCACGTTGTTGGATTCTACATAGCGGTCGAAGGCTGATTCCGATTTATTCAAAATTTTCACAGAATATATCTATGATTAAATTTTAAAGTGCGGTGCAGAATGAACTGACTGTTAAAGGCATGTCTCGGGAGAGAATCTACTAGGCCGGAGAGAAACTGGCGGTAGATTCAGCAAGCAACACCTCTTCGCGGTTCTCGAGACAAGTAATCCTTCGTGGCCAAACTAACGTTGCCACTGCAAAAGATCAGGTGAACTGGGCACCGCATACATTTTCACCTCTAAAACCACGACCCCGTGCCTTCTTATCCCAGGGATGCTGGTCGGAACGGATTCACGGACGTGGTAGACACATGCGGAAGGCCAAACTTGAACGAGGCCGACGATGGTTCGTAAACGTAGCTTAGGCTAACACGAGCAGGCGAGTGGGGGGCTATTCCTCATGAGTCAGGGGGAATAGCTAGCAAGTACCGTGCCTGTTGCACCATAGGTAACGCAGGTTCTCGCTTAAAGTAACCTCGGCCTGCCTGAGCAGGGGCGAAAAAAGGTACCGCTGCGAAACGTCAGGTAAACGGTGCACCACATGTCGTTTACCCATAAAAACCACGGCGCAGTGCCTTCTTATCCCAGATGGCTGGTCGGCACGGATTCACGGCCGTGGTGGCATATGCGGTAGGCTATTTGAAAGAAAGCCGAACGTTTACTCGTAGCGTTCCTGGTGAAACAGGTAATTACGAGTAGGTGGAATTGACCATAGCCCAGAATGGGCAGTATATGAGTCTAGCAAGCAAGCTCCATTTCGGGTATGCACGGGACAGGGTCCTAGGTATGCCTGAGATGGGACCGCCTAAAGTAGTCCCGCCGGGAGCGAAAAAGCTGCCTCTGCGTGGGTATTATGCTGCACCACATGGCTTTACTCATAAAGTCCGGTGTCTGTGCTTCTTATCCAAGATTTCTGGGCAGTTGATTCGCGGCCAGGGCAACAAATGTGGAAGACCGATGATAAGAGGTCGACGGCGACTCGTCAAACGGGAGCTGTTATAAATTATAACACTAACACGAGTAGACAGGGGGAGAGGGGCCCAGACGGTTCAAAAGACCGTCTCCTCTCCAATTAAGGCGTTGGTCTCTGTCGGGCAGTGGCGTGCTGTTTGTGTTAGGGGAGGGCAAGTCACAAACAGGTCTAGAGTCCACTGGACGGGCAGGCCGGGGGGGACCGAGGTCCTACCCCACAGTTATCAACGTGTTAAAGGCATGTAGTACGTAAAATTAAAATTGAATGAATTTATTGCCAAATGTGAAACACTCACTCCGTCTTAACCCTTCGGGCATGCCCAGGGACCTCCTGGTTGTCACCACTTTAGAACCAAAAAAAAATTCCCGTTTACAATACTTATAGGTACTACTCATAAAGAGGAAAGTAAAAATAGCTGATATCCAATG
Source organism: Endomychus coccineus (assembly GCA_958510875.1). Classification (NCBI taxonomy): domain Eukaryota; kingdom Metazoa; phylum Arthropoda; class Insecta; order Coleoptera; family Endomychidae; genus Endomychus; species Endomychus coccineus. Next base: position 37,402,069 of record OY294069.1, read on the forward strand.
GGTAATCTACTCTCACCTTTCTTAGGCAATATTTTTCTGAGCGCTTAATAGCCAATTGGTTTCATTTAAATTCACTGTAGAAATAGAAAGAAATAACTTGCCTCATTTTCTGACATTGATATTGTCAAAGCAATCAGTAAATATGCACAAACAGCAGATTCAGGTACACCAATTCTAAGTTTATATGTATAAGTGTATAATAAATCTACTTCTTGAATATCTGTTTTAATTTTTCTGGGTAAATGACACAAGTAAACAGCCAGATAGATACAGGTTGACGCAATTAATGAAGATCTGGCAAAGATTTTGAAATGGGGATCTGATGATCTAGTAGAGTTTAATGCAACCAAAACTCAAGCTTGCGTCTTCTACAGAAAGGCGGATCCCACAATCCCTTGTAAGGGTTACAATTTACTCTTACTTGAGGATAAACTAAAAGCTCTATTTTATCACTTGGTTGCCGACAGCTACAGTGAAGACGGTCGTGAGTTATAATTTTAGATGTTAAGAACTCGGGCGCCAGAGTATTTTAACCAACCAATGAATTATGTATATAACTAGGGGATACAAATACTCAAGTCCCCAGGTTAAATTACCCTGAAAAAATAAAAAAAATAAAAGACCTGTACCCAGAATGATTGAAATTAACTAGTAATTGGAATACTAATATTGATACAGTTCATGACAGAACTTATACTAATGAGATATGAAGCGAATGGATTGAAAATATGGATGAAGGTAATTGCTTAAAACATTAAATCAAGTGAACAGTTGAATTTACTCAATATACAAATACTCAATGACTATTTTAATTGTTACATAAAACCAGAATCGGTAGCCTGACCTGGTGAGTGCTGGATGTTGTACTTGCTTGGTTATGGGTTAATACTTCTACTTGATGTAGGGGCTCCTGCCACAGTTGTAATACCGTTTCCACGATTGTACACCACAAGTGAATCAGCGACTCCTAAGTAATCTTTTCCACAGCAGACTCAAGCCAACCTCAATACACTTGTTGAATTTTCCACAACATCAACAGAAAAAAGGAACCCTGAAATCAAGAAATGTTCAAACCTCTATTGTTCTATTGTCCTCAGAAGACAGACATGAACAAAATACATAACAATTGTTGAACAAATTAGGACTAGCCTATGTCCTGTCAGATACCACCCGTGAAGGCAAATTAATTCCTGAAGTCAGTGAATAAATCAAATGGAATTACAAAGATATTTACCTATATCACGATAGGGTTTTTCTTCCAATAAGACAAACTTTACTTCCGTCCACAACCAGTCACGTTGAAACTAAGTTTTAATCCCCTAAGGTGCATTAATTACTCAAATAATTCCAATTATTCCAATCCAAATTGGTAATTGATGCCTCTACTTTCAACGGAAGAATATTCCCAGAATTTGGTTCCAAACACAAGCTTGGTATCACCTCCCTGTTGAAAAACCTAGCAACGCACTTCCCGCTTGAACGATTGACCAGAAGTAACGCCATTTTCTCTTCCTTTCCGGCGTCTCGTTGTCTCACAGAACAACCTCGAAATAGAAGCGGTAACTACGGATCTGACACCGAACAACCATGACCCTTAGAATATACGGTCTAGCATAGCTGACGTCCCAGGAGCTAACCGATTGTACTACAGCGGCCATTTCTAAGCCGTTAAGTGGAATTTACACGTTACACCCTAATATGATGATGTCAGGTACAACTATTCCTTCAATGTCTTCCATATCCATGCTCGGGATCACCACCAATAGCACCCTCTCATGTGAGGTCTATTGCGTAAGCCACTTCACAAAAACTTGGGTTTCTATTCCGTGCCAAGAGGTACTTTACATCCCAGCAGCTCCTCAGAATCTACGAAGCACAGATTCGACCTATCCTGGAGTACTTTTCACATGTTTGGAGTTCGGCTCACAAATACGTTGAAGCTCTTCGATTCTATCCAGAAGAGAGCTATTCGTCTGATTGATGGTGTCCCCTTACGAGTTCATTGACCTCTCTAGAACATCGTAGAAAGATGGGAGATTTCTCCATTTTATATAGATATCTCCATGGTCGGTGCTCATCAGAAATCTTGTCTGTTGTTCCACCATGAGAGATTCCAGATAGGCGGACTAGACGAGTTCAAACTAGTCACGCCCTCAATGTCAAGCTCGAGACCTGCCCAACTTCTTCCTACCAGACTTCATTTTATATCGAACAGCGGAGTTGTGGAACTCTTTTCCTAATGAGGTCTTTCTCAATTCCTATAACCTCCAAACCTTCAATTAAAATTCGATTACCTATCTCTTCTCGCAACATTCCACCGCTGGCTCACACGATGTTCTTCGGACATTATAGGTTTTCATAGGTGTAGTCAAAGTATAACAAAAAACAAAATTTGTTCATGTAAAAAAAGGTAAATCTGGCTGACCCTATATGCTCTGTATGAAATCATTTAGGCCGTATATAAATTAATCCTTGGTCGTTTGTTTGTAATCTGATATTAAAAATGTTATTACAAATTGCAATCACACTTCTATGCGGTTATTTCTCTAGTGTTGCATGACTTTCTTAAAAATTTATTCCGAGAAAGAAACGATTTACCAAAAGTCGTCGTCTACCCTTGAGGATATGGTTAATAACAAGAAGTATCTCTACCAAATGTTAAACTGACACGTGCAAAATTGACAATATTATCGCGAAAAAACAATTTTTAAATTTCAGCTTTCACAGCATGTATCCTTTAAGGGAGGCAACTTTGTATATAAGTGAGCTAGGCTAAATCGTAATATTTTAGCGTCAAAAATACTGTATACTATGTGTACTGAAATTTTCATCGATTTTTGGGTAAGCTATTTATATTTTTATTTATTTTTATCCAATTTTTTAACGATGTAAACATGTCTTGTCCCTATAGAATATGTAGTTTGATAGTTAGGTTATTTTATATTCCTTCTTTGTCAATTGCAATACTCCGTCGATTGAAAGAGATATTTCAATCAACGAATATAGGAAAAGTTAGTAACACACTAAATATAACATGAAATTTTAAGACATATTTAACACAATTAAACAAGCTGATATTTTCGGGCATATGGTAATCAATTGAGTAAGTAGGCTTATTTGAGTTGAGATTTTGAAGAAGGGTTGCTCGTGTTCTGGGCAGGCACATTTTGATAATCTGTTATGGTCTCAACATGAACAACAGTATCGATGATGTTCATTTATAACTGTTTATTCTGACTACTTCGATAAGAGTTGTAAATTATGTTCAATGTATATATTCAATAAAAATTTAAAATTAATGTTATTGTTTTCACGAAAGTTCTCGTCAATAAATCCAAAATAGATTTTAATCAATTTAACATGACTGTTTACTTATCGCATTCACGTGATTAAGCTACATTCAGGACCGTGTTGTGGAATATTTGCCCCCTGGGCATACATTTGGGGCCTCTTTACCAAATAGCTATCAAAAATTTTTTAATATATTTGAATGAAAAATAATTGTAATAAGTGTATTTTTTATCTAAGATTTACAAATAACTTTACGTACATTATTCCAGATGTTGGGACTTCCTGTGGATACCAGAATCAAAAGACGAGACAACCGTGGTAGGTAAAATTTCACATTACGTTATTCGTCTACTGTTTTAGAACCAGATGATATTGTGGACTATTTTGTACTTGATTTTTCTAAATTTAAACCAAAACATGATATACTGGATAAGTTTTGCTATTATTTGGTTGGTATGATCTTGATAACTAAACAAGTGCAGATCCTTCTTTCTTCTCAATTCTCAATCATTTTAGAGTCGTCATCCGAATATTAATCAACTTTGACGGTTCTTTTGGAATTTCAGTTAGATACGTATATAGAAATTAACACCATTAATACGCCATATGGAATTTATGGCAAGAAATATGTGTAGAAAATTTATGTAGACCAAAAACTTGCTCGGAAAAAAAATATCGCATCTCTACTATTCATTCACATCATCTTGAATTCGGGCAACGTAAAAACACCCATTAGGCCGCTGGGTATGATGAGCGGATATATAGATTACGCAACCTAACTTATTTAATTTATTTAATGTTATGTATTGAAAGGGCAAAAATTGTGCTCAAGCAACGATGGGATGAAACTCCAGGTTTCCCGCAAAAACCTTCGACCTCTTACAAGAATCAAAGTTAATTATGAAAACTCATCCACACTGTAGGTTTAGTGGCTAACCAACTGTGTAGGTCATGCGAAAGAGAGGACGAGACGGCATAATACCTATCCAGCCCTTGCTCACATTTGACTAGATGTTGGGGGAACTCATGCAGAATATCACCAATATCCTAAATAGTACAAGGCCTGAACGCTGAGTACGAAAGTCAGTGTGACGTCATAAACAACAAGCTTGGAGAGATACCTAGCATACGACAGTATCGTTCAGTCTTAATGGCGGATAGCCAGTATTGAATGTGACAGGTGATAAATATTAGAATTGAACAGTTTTAACTTCTGCTTGTGGAAAATTATGTTACTAAACTCTACACATTCGACACAAGACGCGGGAAGCACCAACATAAACATTCACTTAGGGGCCCTTTTTGCAACGCACTTTATCCAGTCATAACACTCTTATACACACTTATATACAGATAAAAATACCTTCCAATCACACCTTAAGAACAGTTCAAGCTAGGCTCGAGCTTTTGATTATTTAATGCCAAAATTATATCGAGTCAAATTAGTAAATACAAGAGAAATTTTACAGCTCAGTAGCTAATTAAACAAGGTCGTGTTATATTCATGACGATTCATACAATCCAATTAATTCATTAGACATATCCACAAATTAGCTGAATAATAATAGTCGGTGACTATTGAGCACCATGCAAATAGTAGCTAATAACCACTAAAAATACTATCAAAGTACTAAGGACATTTCAGCTACCGAGTAGCCATCATCAGAGTAAACAAACTTAGAAAGCAACAAATAATACGGTAGGCAAATATATTACAAAAATAAGAATGAAAAAGATCAAGAGTCAGGAAGGAGTATACAAGGTATGGTGTGAAGATTGTGATAAATTCTATATACGCCAGACAGGAAGATCTTTCAAAACTAGAATTAAAGAACATTTTAATTTGAGAAAGGAGATTTAAAAGTTGTAAGTCATATTGATGAAACTGATCATCATTTCAAAGATGATTTTGTGATTCTCCATAAGTCAGTTGAAAGTAAAGTATTAAAAAACTTAGACAGAATTGGGATTAATAAGTTTAAAAATACAGGAAACCTTTCAAATGATGATTATTAAATTTATTTGTAACTAACGCTTATCCTACTGTACACGAGTCTCACTCACCCTCTTCTTCTTAATCTTAATTCGAATATTTAAGGAATAAACCATAGTTTGTAAAATCATTGTGTGATAAAGCCACCGTGTGGTGAAACATGTCACGTTTTGTTTAATAAAAACGAAGTTGTGAAAATTTAATACAAGTATATTTTTGACGTGACAACGTCTTATAATTCGATGCAGCCGGCTGCACGTACGAAAAACATGACTCATGTGGCGTTACCTCGCTCTGAGGCGTTCCATTAATCGGCCTCCGTGTTCGACAGCGTTCGACATCTGTCTCTCTCCTACTTGAGTGAGCGATGCGTCCGCGTGGACAGCTGCTATACAATAATACATTTACATGTTTTCGTCAAGTATGAAGTGCAGTGAAAAGTGAATGTGGTGTCAATTGTTTATAGCAACGATAATTGCGGCGATAAAGGTAATGATTCTTTCGATATTAAATATATGTTCAGTGATATATTGTCAAATATTCGTGCTATCATCATTAAAATAAATAGCATCGGTCCGCTAGTGCAGCGATTGTAGGTTATGCTATAATTGACAAAACTATAACAATAAATTAACAGAACTATTTCACGATGAGTAAAAAATTGCTTTACTATTCGATCGAAATAATTATCGAGCGTACCTATGATTTTAAAAAATTAAAACATATATGTTAAATCTTCCACATATCATAACAACGTGTCTGAAATGACAGGTTGGACCAGCCAGCCGTCAAAGGGAACAATTGTAAAAAAAAAACAAATTGACATAATTGTATTTATGCGTACAAGTAAATGTAACTTGATCAATTCAATTGTGATTTCCATTTACCTCCTTCTCTATATCCATACAAAATATCTATCAAACAAATAAAATTAAAATTTTCTTTTGAAAAATGAAACCATTCCATCAGTATTTTCTTATGACGTTGTCACGTTCAACTATCGTCAGTAAACCGACTTTACAGACAACCGATTTTTTATTAAAATTATAGATATGAATTTTCAACAAGTAAGCACCAAAACCATCCAAATATTCTTCTTCATATGACCAGAATGTTCTTTATAACGAGTTAAAATATTCCTTCTAGTTTAACCCACATAGCACTTGGAACACGACTCACAATAATTTTGTAAATTCCAGGTTTGCTCGAAATCGGGAAATTCATTAATGGTAGCTTGTTTTAGAGAACAAATTATAGAGCTTATTGATTACCGAAGGATGATAAGTGAAACTTTTCAATTTAATTGAATTGTTTGAAAGTAATGGCTCTAATTTTGTTAGCTGATTGCGTTCCATTTTCTGTTTATGGTTAGAAATTAACTTACTTATCAAAGATTCGTCGTAACCATTATCCATCCTTATTTGCTGAAGTTGTTGTTATAATTTTTCTGGCTCAAAGGAACAAATATCTAGGCAATTTAGTGGGGATGGAAATGTATAAGCAAAAAAGCAATTTATTAAATTCAGATTTATCTCCAGCTAAGTTAGTTTTCTCTGATGGTGGCTACTTGGTAGTTGAAAGGTCTTATAGTGTATCCGCAGCTGTGAACTCTTTTAGTATATTAATATCCAGGTTAGCCTCTATCCAATTAAAAACAAGTAATTAATCAACACTTGATTCATTTGTTTTTCAAACCAAACAATAAGATCACTGGCCGTGTCCTAGTTAAAACTAACAGAGATTCCAAATTTTAAGGTAAACTCAATGTTATTACCGCCTGATCTATTAGAATGCAGACGTGTTAGTTGTGAATAAGAAATGATAGATGATTAGATAATAAAGATTAAAATAATTTATTCTCATTTATATGTCATTATTTTGTTGAAAAAACTTACAAACTTCTATTAGCATTGTGGTCAAGGTCATTGTTTTGGCGTTAATATAACATAAAGTTAATGTTCGCTTATCGAGTTGTGCAATTGTGGAGACATCCAGATAGTGCAAGGTAGGTGATTGTGACTATTATTTTCTTTTCTCTGCATTATTTTTGTAAATCGAGAACTCACAAAGTAACACTTTATATACCTTTCCGTATAAGCAGATCACAAATCTATATCCATGAATAATTGCGTTTCAATTTTACGTTAAGTTTTCAAGCTTTTTCTCCCATTATTTAAAATAAAGAATATTTGAACAGTCATTTGAACGCTTCGAATAGGTGCACAGTATTTTTGTCTATAATTTATTACAATATTCTTATAAAAAATCGAACTACAAAAACTCGACTGAAAGCAGCTTGTCCAGTTGTTAAATCAAAGGCTTCCTTGGAAACATTTAGAATGATAGAATCCAATATTGGCATAATGGGATTCTAACCTCACGATTCAGATTACCATATTTGCTGATATCTTCAGTTATTTTATATTCCATAATTCTAGGATTGAGACTCGTGAAATATTAAAGAGTCAATGATTCTTTTTAGAGTCACATTCTTACACTAGTGGTTAATGTATTATTATTGCACTACTTGGACTGGAAATACGACTGACGTTTGGATCGACTCTCAACGGATCATCAGTAGTTTTGAAAAAGAGTGTTATCTGTTCTTACCAAGGTGAACTTTTCAACTTTACTTCACTTGTCATCACGTACGTAACCGAACATTTTGTGAACTACTTCATAAATATTACTTTGGTCACCTACATTCTTGTTGGGTCAGGAGTCTCCAAACTACGACCCACGAGCCAAATCCGGCCCGCCAATGTCTTCAATCCGGCCCGCGAAAGCTAATGGCTTATTGTTGTTACTGCTGTTGTGATAAGTTGGATAAAAAGACACAGAATCATAATAACTCGGTTTTATTTACTTGCTAGGTAAAGCTTAATGACAAGTATAATACGCAGAAAATTTAACTTAAGCTAATAACTAACAAATAATAATTGAAATGAATCCCGCTAACATTATAAACAATATAACATATAAACACACAAAGATATAACATATAAACATTATAACATGTAAAATACTAATGAGATTTATGTAATTGTGATTTTCTACTGACAATAGTTTGTAGTTGTGGACCAATTTTACTTGTACCAATTATTAAAAAAGATTTAAGAGGCTCATCGGTTAACTTTGATCTGTAAACATTCTCTGTGTACTTCATTTTAGAAAAAAATTTCTCACACAAAGTAAGCAGTACCAATAAATGTATGCAAATTATCAAATTGTACCAGTGGAAGACTTATAAAATTCCAACAAAAATGAGTTTTGATATTTGTTCTTAATTACATCACTGCACTGTAAATCAATAATTTCCATTTGAAGTTCCGAGGCTATGGTTGCAATGTCAGTATCAAAAGAAGTTCTCCATACACTTCATACCTTTCAACTACTCCTCGAATAAAAATCAACACCTGAGCAGTATCTGTCACATCCGTCTCATCCAAGACCAAAGAAAACCACTCAAGATGTCCATTTTTGTCAGACAGTTCAGATGATATATTTTCTGCGATGTCTTCTACCCTCAGAGGGTGAACAAAGATTGCTGCGATTTCAATTCGCGCTTCAAAGCTTCGAATTTTTCTGTCCGCAAACTTTCTGTATATTTCGAGTAATTTTTAAAATGTTTTGTTTCATAATGACGGTTAATGTTATATTCTTTGAGAACGGCTATGATTTCATTGCAAATCAATCATAGTGTCTTCTTACTAGACTCAATTACGAAATATTGAAGGTCCCATTGATCTTTGAATGTTCTGCATTCACTGTCTACTTTTCGCTTCTTTTCCATACTAGTAAATCACAAACAAAATAAGTCAAATTAAAATATTGTTACGAAGATGTCTTTTAAACATGCACAAACACGTTTTAAGGAGTTACGCACTACTTTATTTCATAACAGACCGTTTCGCTTCCTCCGCCTTCTATAGGCGGACTGCTTCGCGGTCGGGCTGCTAGATTTGTTATACTCCAATTACTGCTGTCTAGAAGTGAGTGGAACACAAGAACTATCTCGGAACAACGAGATTATTCGCGAATGCTCAATTGCTACTGCGCTTTCGAAAGTATTACTAGCTCTATCTGTTAGCGATAAAGGGTACTACCACTACCTATTTCTGCATGTGACCACCGGGTATCGTCAAGTGACGCGATCGAAACAATAAAGTTCAGTTAGTACACAATACTAATTGAACTATCGAATTTAGCAAGCGTATGCTCGATCAGGGCGCCTACTCGGCGACTAGTCTAGAAATTATAGATAAATGTGGGAAAATTAAAATGATTTTGGCCCTTGGAACTCACTGGAGTAAGCAGTATAGCCCTAAGGCTGGCATGTTTGGAGACCCCTGCTGTAGACGATGAGGGTATAATATTTATGTTGAACCCCACTGACAAAGCAGGGGCTCTTTTTTAGATTTTCCCAAAATCGTGAGCTTTAAAGCTTGTGATGTTGCAATCTTGTCCAGTTGTTGAATCAAAGATTTGCTTAAAAACATTTAGATCGATAGAATCCAATATTTGCATAATGGAATTCAAACCTGACTTGATTCAGATAACTATATTTGGTGATATCTTCAGTTACATTTATATTAATTCCAGGATTGAGAGTCATGAAATATTCATGAGTCATTAAATCTTTTTAGAGTCCTATTATTACACTAGTAGTTAATGTACTATTATTGCACTACTTGGGCTGAAAATACGACTGAGGTTTGGATCCACTCTCAGCAGATCATGAGTAGTTTAGAAAAAGAGAGTTATCTGTATCTACTAAGGTGAACTTGAACCAAAAGTTTGCTTAGGTTACCCACATTCTTGTTGGGTCTGTAGACAATGGGGTTATGATGTTTTTGGCGGACCCCATTGGCAACGCACGGGTTACTTTTTGAGATTTGTCCAAAGCTTTGGACTCTATAGATCATGATAGATTGCTTAACAAATGATACTGTGTTGGAATTAGAGGAATTGCGTAGACCTCCACCTGAAAAACCGTGCAGTAGGCGCCTTGTACCACTGATATAGTGATCCTAGGCTTTTTAAGGAACACTCCTGCTCCAGAAGCCGAAACTACCTTGGATCCGTCTGTAAACTATACGAGTCCGCCTGGTGGCAACAGAGGGAGAGTTTCGTTATTCCAATCGCCTCTCTCAGGGATGAGGATTTTGGGAGAAGTGGAACCGATAGTTGGAATTATGCTATCTTGCGTCATTTCTAGTATGGAGCACACAGAGGGCCTCACTTCAATTCACTGAGTGACCATGAGAATAGTGCGTTTCTGTCCAGTGACCTAGACCCCTCAACCTATATGCCATTATTATGGCTTCAGCACTTATGAATTAGAGTAGAGATGGTATTCTAGCTTCGAGAGCCCCCGTTGGAGCCGACCTCATACCACACATGCAAGCCGCTGCAGTCGATCCAAGGGGCATTCTGACATTAGCAGTCCTCGTCTCTGGCCAACACAACTGCGGCATAGGTGAATCATAGGTATAATCACGGCCGATTATCCAATAAAGTATCTGTGGCTGTAATTCCCATATGCTACTGGAAGCTTTTCTACGCTCCCAAAAGTACGCAAAAGCCTTCTTCACTCGATATTCGAGATGTTCTCTCCAGATCAGTTTTGAGTCTAGGATTACTCCCAGAAACTTCACCGACTCCTTCATTTGCAAACCGGGCTAGAGAAAGAAACCTCCGGCAGTACGCCGAGCTTCCGTTTCCTGATAAACAGTACGATTTCCGTCTTTTCAGTGTTGACCTTGATCCCCTCAATGCAATACCAGCAGGCCACTATGCTGAGTAACGTGTTTTGGAGGTCGTCGGCATAGACTTGGGCGTACAACCCTGCCTCTTCCAACTTCTCGAAAAGTTCATCGACCATGAGACACCACAGAAGCGGAGATAATACCCCTGCCTGTGAGCAGCCTCTTGTAGCGGTGGTTTGTACAACGTATCCGTTATTGTGCACCTTTATTGCACGTCTTAAGAGCATGGCTTCAATCCATGTTACCACTGTTGAAATAGACTCGATGTCCATAAATATCACCAAGGCATGTTCCTCTCGAGCCATATCATCATTTATCCGTGTAACTAGATGAAGCAAGGTAGTTTCAGTTGAAACACAATCCTGGTTGGCATATTGACGTCAATGTAAGGGATAAGCCCTCAATGGGAGGTCCCATAAGTTTCGATAAATCAGTCTTTCCATTTCTTTCAACAGGAATGTAGTAAGACTGAATGCGGAATGCCTTACTTTGGGTATAATCACTTCTAACCACCGGTGGCAATGCAAAATCGGAATATTTCCACTAATAGCTTGAGGATAATTTCCTGGCCATTGAAGATGAGCTGGGAAGATTTCATCTTTGCCTGGTGATTTATATGGTGCGAACCCGGATATGGCCTACTTCACTTATTCGTAATTGACTATGTCGGAGGACAGACGGAATTTCCCATTACGATGGTCCCCTGTCCATCTGCTCCTTGGATAACCAGATTGGTTTCTCCAGTGGGAGGGAAATGAACCGATACTAAATGCATTAGTGTCTCTCCCGGATATGTTATATACTTGGCACTTGGAAGAATAACTGATCGAATTCTGGCTCTGTTATCCTTGGAAAGAACTTTACATAGCCTTGATGCAGAGGGCAACTTGTTGTACCCGCATAAGGTTCAGCAATTATCTCGTTTTGACATCCTCGTTCCTTTTTTATAGTCTCTTTGAGCAGCTTCATACTTTTCTCAGTGATTACTTGTGATATCTTAGCTTCATTGAAGAGTTTCCTCATCTTTTGGCAGTGTTCCTCCACCTTGGAGGTCCACCATGGTGTTGTACCACCAGTGCTCATCTGCTTAATGTCTCTACTGGTTTCTTACGCAGAGACGATGGTGTACTACATACTACGTTTCTACGTTACTACAGCTTCTGTCTCCGCCCTTCCTTGTCCGTGATAAGTTGGAAAAACGAGAATCCTACCACTCAAACTCTCATCTTCAACAGGAAGGCCCACTGTCCCCAATGTGATTTCAGGTACATCTATTCCTATGAAGTCTTATATATCCATGCTCTGGTTCACCATCAACAGCACCCTCTCAAGTGATGATCATGTGAGTTCCATTGCGAAAACCACTTTACAAGAACTTGGTTTTCTATTCGCCTAGAGCTAATTTACATCACAGCAGCTCCTCATAATATACAAAGCACAGATTCGATCTGTCCTGGAGTATTGTTTACATTTTTGAAGTTTGGCTCCCAAACAAATGCTAATTTTCTTAGATTCTATCCAGAAGAAAGATATTCGTCACTTTCGAATTCATTCATCTCTCTAGTTACAACATAGTAGAAAGGTTGGTGATCTCTCCCTTTTCTATAGATATTACCATGATCGGTGTTCATCAGAAATCTTGTCTGTTATTCCACCATGAGAGATTCCAGGTAGGCGAACTAGACGAGCTCAAACTAGTCTTCCTCTCATTGTCATCTGCCGAACTTCTTCCTACTAGACTTCATTTTTTTTATCGATCGGCGAAGTTGTGGGATTCTTTGTATAGTGAGATCTTTCCTTACACCTATAACCTAAAAACCTTCAAGAAAAATTCAAATGCCAATCTCCTCTCCCAACATTCCACAGCTGGCTCACACGATGTTCTTCGAACATCATAGGTTTCCCTCTAGTGATGCCAAAATATAGAATAAAGCCTAGCTCCTCTTTATAAAGGTCCTAGTTGGTAGTTCTCAGGTTCCTGTAACTTTGAATCTTATTAGTAATGGATTCAACATTAAACAGAAGGTACCTATAGTCCGATAGGGACACTTTAGAAGACACTTTCCAATCCAAAACCTGAACCCCCATTTCCTAGAGCAAAGAGTTAGATTAATAACCTGTATTCCTGTATTCTGGGAGTGAAATAGGTTGTCATATTTTTACTCTAATTAGATGCTATTGATTAAAGTGCCGTTAATAATCCTGTCTTCCACCATATACTTGTGATTGAAGCCTAACCACTCAAATGTAACTTTCTTAGGCAGTTCTCTGCTTCGAACGTGGAATTCTGAAGGAATGTAATTGAAAATTTGATAAGCTCGCATCGTAATATTCATGAAAACATTTTCATTATCACACATAAAAGATAACATACAGAATTGAGGGCATGGTCAGAGGTACTATCAGTTTTATATAATAACTTGAATAAACAACACTTGGTATTAATTCCAGTGATATTGAAGTGACTACCGATTAAAGCTATAAATAGTAAGTACTTTTTGATATTCTTCTTTGATTATCATCATATTTTATTATCTTGCTACCACGGATCATACAAGCTTTGAACTGGTAAATATTTCTTACTCGAAATTATTTATATTAGTCCAGGCAACGAACCGAAAAATAAAAAAAAGACCATGTAGGTCAGAATCGAAATTTTTTTGTGGGATTCGATTTGTGGGGTTATCAGGATCATTCAGAACACATAAAACCTCACCGGTCAACCTCGCCTCCTCATTTCTGGTTTCCATAAAGGGTAATTTCGAATTTAAAATGCACCAAGGAGGTTTTTTGGGTCGCTGATCACGATTTACTTGAAATCAATTCTAGGGGTAGAAATCGATTTTCCATCCCCAGAATTGATTTCAAGTAAATCCGAGGTCAAAATCGTGATCGGCGACCCAAAAAAACCCCTTGGTGGATTTAAAATCCAAACATAATATAACCCCTAGAATTGGTTTCACCGCCTTGGTGCATTTTAAATTCTAAATTACCCCAAGTGGAAGGGACGGTGAGATTTTATGTGTTATGAATGATCCTGATAACCTCACGAATCGATTCCCACAAAAGTTTTCGATTCTGACTCACATGTCTTTTTTTTAATTATAGCTGAAATCCCGGCTCATTGCCTGGGCTATATAGTTAATGATCTAAAAGAAACATCATAGTAAAGACTTAATAGGATGCAGAGTATTTCAAGTGAATTCCACTAAATCTCAACGGCCCATCAATTCATCAATTCTCAAAAAATGTTAGAAGAGTGTAACGTTAAAATAATTGAAGAATGACAGTATAAATAACAACACAATAGAACGCTTCTCTGCAAAGTCAGCATAATTGCATTAGTTGCCTTCAATTATCATTATCTTTACATATCACAACTTGTTATAATAAAGTCTCTGTGCTTGATTATTGTCTTCTTTAAAAACCATTTTCTCTGGACCACTAACGTAATTGGCGCAGTCGGTAACGGATCTCAAAATTGTACGTATTGCACGGGCAATTTACATTTGAATGTTTGATTGAGAAACAGAACTTTATTCAGTGGAGACCCGGAACAAGAAAGCAAGAAACGGCGCAGTCGTAAGGACAGAACAAGGATCGACGAACCTTAGAATCTGGTGGAAGACAAGCATCGCGGAAGCCAGTTAGCAAGTAAGGACCTGGTGCAAGCCAACATTGCCAAAATCACTTAGCAAGTAAGGAACTGATGGCAGACAAACATAGCGGAAACCAACTAGATGTTAAGAAGACCTGGGGACTGCTAGGATATTACCGACGATTTATACGTGATTTCGCGAAAATCACCAAACCAATGACAGAATGTCTAAAAAAAGAGGGAGAAGTAATACATGATAATGACTTTATAGATTTTTTCTAAACTAACGATCCGATTCTTCAATTCTCCGGAATATTTTAACGACAGACGCAAGCAATTTTGCTATTGGTTCAGGAGAAAAAATAATCAAATGGAGACTTAAACTGGAAGAGTATGACTATGAAATTGTGCATAAAAAAGGTAAACACAATACTAGCACCGATTGTCTCTCACGCATTCAGATCAATGCATTTGAGAACGAATGAGTAGCTAACAATTCTGGCGAAATAAATCAAGATATTGTTGAATACTTCAGAAATTTCGGAGAAGACTTAGACTTTTTCTACACTGTACAAGACAACCAGCCCTTACAAAACCAGAGAATGGAATCCGTAATCCACTTGATGTAAATTCTCATTTCCTTCATTTTCCATAACCCTGTATATACATATGTTGTATTTTTCAATCCCACAATATTTAAAACAATTATTTCAAAGCGATTATTCGAAAGAAAGTTTATAATAAAATAAGTTAATTCATTTTATGTGTAACTCTGACATATATCATTTATCAGAACAGCAGTATTAGTTTTAAAATAGATAATAATACTATTAAAGCAAACACGAATAATATGGCAACAGGTACTGATAATAGTAACCATATACCCGTCAATTATCAACTGTTGAGATTGTGTATTTAGATTCAATTCCACATTATAAAGGTAATCCTCTCACGTATCTCACGGTATCTTCTTAGATAATTGCGAAAATTTGATTACATCATTCGCTCGTCAAGATGATGACACATTAAATAACTTTTTGTCGAAAGCAATTTTAGGAAATCTAACAGGTAGAGCTCTTGTTTTAATAGGATCTCGTACTGAATGAAGAACATGGCATACAATTAAAGATGCATTAAATCTTAGTTTTGGTGATCAACGTAATATTGATTTTTTAATTCAAGATTTAATAGCACTTCGTCCAGTGAAATATGAAACATCGTATAACTTGGAATGCATTGTCAAGATGCAAGAAGTTCAATTATTTCACAATTAAATACTCTAGACATTACAAACAATGAAAAAACTATTCATCTCTAAAATTATAATAATTTAGCTATTAAAGCATTTATACGAAGTTTAACTGAACTAATTCAAACAAATGTAAGACTAAGAAATCCCGATTCTGTTGAAAAAGCAATAAGTCTTCTTATAAAAGAAGAACATTCTTTTATTTCACGCAACGTTTCAATTCGCCTAATTGACAAGTTTCATTTAAACCTATATAATGAGTAACACCAGTCAGACCTAATAGTATGCAAAATAATGCGAATAAGATTATTTCAACCAAACACATTCCCAAAGTTTTACCGACAATTTCAACCAATTTTCAGCAACAAACCCACAGAGACCCATTTTTAACAATCACACTAATCAACCCAATTTTCAACCAACTAATAATAATTATTATGCCCAACGTGATCCTAATACCTTCCAATATCCAAATTTGCCGCAAACTAACCGAGCAACAGCAAATTTTAAGCCTGAACCACGGAAAATTCAAATTTTACCCACGAACAATATGATCCCAATGGATATTATAAGCCTGAGACACAAAACGATCAAGTCGAAGATCCAAATTATCAACAGGCTACATACACAAGCAGCCAAACTTGATTCAATTAAATTTAGTAAAAGCAAATTTACCACACATTTATTATGGTGAATTTGACGCAAATTTTCTAATAGATACTGGTAGTACTAGAACTCTTATCGATCCAAAAATCGCTAGTACATTTTATCAAAAGTACATTGACAAGGAAAAATTCAATATTCAAACTCCACATAGCATCAGTTATCATAATGAAGTTATGAAAATATCAATATTTGAAATATTCAATGTTAATGAAACGCATAAATTTGATCTTTTCGATTTTAGTCAAAAATATGATGATGGACTTATAGGCATAGACCTACTCAAGCAATTAAATGTAAACGTGACAGCTAATCAACTAACAACACCTAATGCAATTATCCCTATAATGTGTAAATCCGAAAACTCCACCAAGGATAGAAATTGTACAATCTGCACAGTTACCATACATCCACGGGTTGCAAAAAAAATAGTTAAGATTCCTGTAAAACAAACTAATGGACTAATAGATATTTTAGACCACAAGTTAAATCACAGAGGTATCAACAAGATATTAGAGTATGTCAAATGAAATTATTATTGGAAAAATATGAAACCAGACATAACAAAATTTATAAATTCATGTAATATTTGCCAAAGAGCAAAATATGTCAGAAATAAACCTTATACGCCTTTAATGTTAACCGAAACAGCTTCAAAACCGTTTCAAATTATCCACATTGATGTTTTCATATCCGATAACAAAAATTATTGAACTATCTACGAGAGTTCAATAGTTTTTGTTATCGGATATGAAAGCATTCACTAAATTTGCTTAAGCACTTTGCATTAGTGGTAAAACGAAAATTCATATAAGTAACGCCTTAGTTAAATATTTCACGTTGTTTAGAATTCCCGAAAGCTTAATAGCAGATGATAGTGAAGAATTCAATAATCAGTTAAAGTTATTCTGAACTTATCATAAAATTAACATAAAGTTCACAACACCAGCTCATCATGAATCAAATTCCATTTGCGGACGATTTCACTCAACGATTATCGAACACTTACGAATTAAAAAAAAAATATTCCTTATGGAAGATGATAATTTGATGAACTATTTACTTATTTCTTAGATTAGAGCTTACCTTCGGGCTTACATCCACTAGAGATCCTAATGAAATAGTTACTTCAACCCAATTTTATAAAGAATATGCTCAAAATCACAGAGATAAATTACAACATATTTACAAAGAAATAAAGGAGAAATTGGAACTACAAAAGAATAAAATAGTTTTCATTAGGTAATAAATATGATGTAGTGTTCAAACAAAATTTTAAGTGTAGAAACAAGAAAAATAATAAAGTCATAGGTTCTTTTAAAACTAGCATGTTACATAGAAGCCAAGTAAAAATTATTAACTAACGAAAAAAAATAGTGAAGAAATAATTCATATAAAAGGACTCAAGAAACCCTCTGTTGTTACAGATTTGTCCTCCGAATCATCACCGGAGAAATAGAACATGCAATATTTCAAAATCTTCTGTCATTAAAACTTGGTAATGCACAAAATAAAGTAAATTTTTGGTCCTTTTTGTACAAATATAGGACTTAACAATCCTCCAACGATCATATTCTCAGATAAGAAAAACATTGAATGATTCCATGTATTATAAAGAACAGTATTATAATTCATATCCTCTCGCGATTATATTTGAAGATAAAATCATTAGCCAAATCAATCAGTTGAATCCATTAGCAACTCAAAGATTTAAGAGAGGCCTTATCAACGGTTCTATAGTAAAAGCCATTACTGATGGGAATCGGGCAGACCAAAACTGTACAATTAAAAATGGAGTTCTATACTTATTTTCACAAACAAACACTAGTCTTACAATTTATCAGCACATTTCAGATAATCTCTGATATCTTAGAAAGAATCGAGACAGCTATTACCTTCTCAAAGTTAAATACACTTAATAATTCAATAGTAGAACCCAAAGATTTACTCTCAGATATTATTCCTATTTCAAACAGTTAACTAAAAATAAACTTCGTTTCGAACCGATCTTAAAAATATTTTGTTATATGAAAAGATTACAGAAATTAAGAGCTACTCCAAAGAAGCTTGTATTATATTCATTATAGAAATACCTATTGTAGAGATTGAGAATTACAATTATTTTCATTTGAATTCCCTTCCGATTTCTACAACTAATTCTTTCAAAGCAATAATACCTTAATCAAAGGATATCCTTTTGAATGAACAAAGCTACGCATTCTTCGAAAGAAAATGTCATGAGGTAACACAGGATGAATTCTTATGTCAACATGTTCAAATCAAAACTATTGAAGGGAAGTGAACCTTGCGAAGTTCAACTATCAAAATTTGTAACGAACATTTCAAATTGCCAACCAGTACTACTAAATCTAAGTTTGATATGCCAATGGCTGGAAGAAGTGACGACGTTTTAGTTAATCTAGAAGACCAAAGCTATTGAATTATCTTGTGAACAATTATATTGATGATGATGTCATATTTCCACCCGTCATCTGAGCAGCCGTCGATTTCAGTTTAGCAAGGGCAATACAAACAGTATGATGATATTGAGCTCACTCTGATGATGCCTACTTAGTAGATGAAAAGTCCTCAGTACTTTTAAAGTATTTTTAGTGGATACGGGTGATTGTTTCTTATTTATAGAGAAATGCAAGATAGCGATTATTCTTATCCCATTTTTAATTTCAGATTTCTAATCTAAGCCGCCATGGAACCCACAATAGAAAATTTAAATCAGAGGGTTACTTTGGGGGAAGGGCCCCATTGGGATTCGGCCACCCAAAGTCTATATTACGTTGATATTGTAGGAAAAAGCATCTGCAAGTATCATCCTTCGACAAATACATGCACCAAAGCAACTACAGGTAGGTAACTATTAAATATTTGATATATAAAGCCGTTACTTTGTCATAGAGAGTTTTTCTTTGTGTTATCAACACTTTATTAAAGCAATAATAATTGTGCTCTTATGTTCATTCACACAGCATGCTAACATAGAGTCATTTAAATTACTCTTCTGTATAATTAATTTCTTGGTAATATCCTATAAGTGCCCTTGAATTTCCCATATTAACATGTTATGAGTTCTCAGCCTCATTAAATGTATTCCGCAAGCGGAATAGCCTGCACCGTTCGCGTTTCTAGAGCTGGCTCTGAAACAGATGACAAACTCATCATGGCGTATACATAGAAGATGAAGCTCCTTTTCAGACTAGTAAAAAACACAAGTGACGCTTGCATTAAGCGCCAAATTCAAACTTGACGTTGTTATAACTTTTTATTAATGGAATTGAAATTAACTTGATGATCTTTATTTTCAAATGTTAAGGATACAGGGTATTTAAAAAAAGAGCACTCGGATCTTATAAAAATTATGTTAGTAAGAGTTGTAACATAAATACACTGAACATATTAAATTTGAATTTATTTGCAAATTTTTAAAATTAAATATCAAACAAAATTTAATGTAGGTTTGTTGAACTACAAATTAGCGAAACTCATACCTTCGTAGATAGGGTATTATTCTATTGTTTATATGCTATAGTTTAAATTTAACCTCAAATATGAGCGCCTGCTGGGAGCACTACCATCATGTCCCTTGCATTTTTATTCCCTTCACTATACCTAGTAGGAATAGAGGATCCGAAATTCGTCACAGTGCGCAGTTAAACATAAAATTCGTGTACGATATTCGTCACGTGACATACCGTCGTCCGATTTTCGAACTACGAAATTCGTCACAAAGATAATTATTGATTTTAAAATTATAAAATACAATGAAAACCTTGTTGATGCAACAATTTTGCCACCATAGGCGTCCAAATGATATTTTTACGTTTACAAAAAAATTAATATGATTGAGAAATTAAATTATAAGGTAGGTTTACTTTATTTATTCACTAAATTAGTGTAATAAAAAAATGTGTAACATATGATCAAGAATATAATGTGCTTATAATACATAAATTTTACATAACACTCGGAAGAAGAACATTGACAATTTATGCATAATAATACTACATATTTTATGGATTGTGTCCATATATATTTGAAACAACTTTAACAAAATGGGTAGTAGTTATCTTTTGTTGTTCCAAATCTAACAATAATTTTTGCAGAAAGTCTTGTCTCCGAATTGTGGCCGAGTTTTTAGATCTACAAGGAGTAGCAGCTACACTATTAAATTTTATGTACACTTCTATTTGAAATTTTAACAAAACATCCATGAAATAAAAAATATTCGATGAACTATAATAAAAAGAGTTATTTAAATGAGAGTGAAAGGACTCGCAAGCGTTCGTGGTTTTATTTAGAGTTGAAGAAGCTTCAGCCCTATGTGGGGTGGAAAAGTGGCTTCGTCGGATATAAAATAATCCACCAAATAATCAGCAAAAACCGTTAACTTATCGTCCCTTGATTTTATAGCAAGTAACTCAAAAACAGAAAAATCGGATTTAAAAATACCATACCAAAACAATAACGAAGCCACTTTCCAGTTTCACTATTTTTGTTTTTATATTGACCACTTAACCCCAACTTTTACGCCACCAAGAGTGAGTAAGATGGAAGCGGCAACCAATAATTGTAACTTGTAACGTTATCCCACACTTTACGAACTGCATTATGAATTTCATATTCAATATCAACCACTACTTTCTCAGGAATAAAACATAAGTTCTTATTTGGCAGCTAAAAATTACAATTCCATGTCGGAAATCTTTATTCAGAACAAAATTTTCCTCTCTTGACGTTTTGTACGAATGTTCTTGCAGATATAATGGTGAACTCCGTTGGCAGAGCGAGGCAAAGTTTGCAATGTTTTGCGACCTCTATTGTACATATTTTCTTTGACGCATTTTATGTCCCGTTAAGTCAATGTTTCTGAAGAAAAATCTGAGGGAAAACCATTTGAAGCTAATTCTTTATGCAATATTGACCTCTCTGTAGGTTCTTCTTCCGTTTTTCTTTTGCAGGCAATACTAAGAACTTATCTATCAATTTTTTCTTCAGGTTGGTGATTATGTTCTTACTTTTGTGACTGAATAATATGTATATTTATATCCAATAAAAACTATATATTGGAAACTAAATACAATACAGTATCGGAATCTTTATCAAAAGTACAAAAGTGTTGCCTAAACGGTTTATTTTCTGACTTCGACAATTAAAATGCTATGTGGAACAAACTAAAAGGAATATTCTAACTCAGTATAAAGAACATTTTTCCCATATAACGAAAAATAATGATGAAAAATTAGCTTTAGCCGAACATATTTTAAATACAGGTCATACCATTTCTAAAGAAAGGTTTATCACTCTTGAAACACAGTAACGACAAATACAAATTTAGAAGGGATGGAAATATATAAACATTTATCTCCAATAGAATAATTCCTTATATATATAATCCATTAATTTCAAAGCCTCACATTTTGATTTCCAATTTAGTATACTCCAAAGAGTTCTATAGAGTTCTATATATAGAGTAGACAAGTAGTGTGTTAAGCATAGGAAAGCGATGGTAACTAGTCGGGCATTCTGTTCTTCTCGCACATGTTAGGGCGCTATCACTCGCACGGTCTCCCCTTCTATAACAAAGAGTACAAGAATACAAGAATAAGTATAACGCGCGCACATCGTGCGAGTGAGAGCGCAGTACATGTGCGAGAAGGACAGAATGTCCGTTGAGATACCAGTGAAAGGCTTAGTTGTCTACTCTATATATAGAACTCTTTGGTATACTCTGATGATGGCTACTTGGTAGCTGAAAGGTACTTCAACAGTGTGTTTAGTGGATAAGGGATTGTTTCTTATTATAGTTAGTGTTATAGTGGATCCACAGTATGGACTATTTTATAGTTTATTTATAAATTTTATTCTTTTTCATTAAAATATAATATTTTAAGCATTGTTATTTCTTCCTGGTATTTTTACGTTGATTTGAATTACAATTCGGTGAATTCTACTTCATCGATTGATATTTGATTAATTTTTTCAATGTATATTTTTCATCTATAACAATTTTTATTATTATGATTAATTAATCTGATTATTATGGTTTTTGATTTAGGTACTTTTATGGATGACTATTGAGTTAGAATGAATGAAATTAATTTAGTTGAAATAGTTGTCTTATGCAATTTGTTTAATGATATTCGTATCATTATGAACAATTTGTTGATTCACTCGAATCCTTATTAGCATGTATAATAGTCCGAAATGTGGTTAATTTATGGAATATTGAATGATAAGAATGTTTATTTATAGCCATATGTCTGTCTATGTTGGTTTGAGAAAAACAATAAACTAATATTTGTTATCAATTTCAGATATTGTTTATTCTGGGATACTTATAGACATAGCTTGAACTGCCACAATAAACATTTTCGGATGATTATCATACTTCTAATCTCTCGGTTTATGACCCCCAACGAAAATCGAAAATAACAACAGTTTGACATTTAAAATAACGGAAAACTATTAAAATAAAACACTATTACATAAAGTCACTATATCATACTCGGTTAAATACAACAAACCTTGACGAGAAAGTTACACAATTTTCACCAGTTTCAAAGTGACTTTCATTGTTGCATTTTAACTAAGATTGTAGACTATCTAGAGTTGTAGGTTCAGTCTACAATTATTGTAGATGCGTTCTAGAATTGTACAATTGTCAATCAATATCCGATTTGGAACAATAATTCAGCTCTCCCAAAACAATATTATGTGAGGAGCATCGACGGTCTCCAAAGGTAGGTGTTCCCCTTGCCTCTATTTAGTATTTTTTTATGTAGAAATTTGGATGATGCATTATTACAACAATATTTCCACGAACTTTAAACCATGCCAGCAGACTTGGTCTTGTAAGGAGGGAATTTTGTTTTTCGAACACATTTATTTAAAATGCAGCAGTAGCGTACCAAATTATCTTTGCCCTGACACGCTTCCTACCACAAATTGAGAAGATACAGCACTTGTATGAACGGTTTCATTGGTGGATTTTCGAGATGTAATTTAATCTTGGGAACTTTGGAAAGTGTTTTTCGAGATTCCTTCGGAACCGTAAGTGTCACATCCTCGCATATAAAAGGAAGACGCATTGGTGTATCACTCAAATAAGTTAAGATTGCATTTAATCTGGTGAAAGATCTCACAGAGCATTGGGAACTGCGATAGACAACAATATTTGGATCGCAATACGTAGATTCAAAAATAATATCCCAGCAGCTCCTCATAATCTACACAGCACAGATTCAACCTGTCCTGGAGTACTATTCACATGTTTGGAGTTCGTTCATACACTGAAGACTGAAGATCTTGAATTCTATGCAGAATAGAACTATTCGTTTGATTGATGATGTCACACTTACGAGTTCATTGACCTCTCTAGAACATCGTAGGAGAGTGGGAGATCTCTCCCTTTTCTATAGATATTTCCATGGTCAGTGTTCATCAAAAATCTCGTCTGTTGTTCCACCAACGAGAGATTCCAGATAGACGGACTGAAACTAGTCAAACTCGAGACCTGCTCAACTTCTTCCTACGAAACTTCATGTTTTATCGAACAGCGGAGTTGTGGAACTCTTTCCCTATGCCTCCAACCTCCAAACCTTCGAGATAAATGCGAATGCCTATCTTCTCTCCCTACATTCCACAGCTGGCTCACACGATGTTCTTCGAAGACGAGAGGTTTCCCTATCGTGTAGCCAAATTTAAAAAAATCATCATTGAGAAATATGAAATAAGTTCATATCATATCTTCAGATCTTGATGGGACTTATAAGAAATATTTTCAAACCCAAAATTTCTCTGTAAAGTTGTTGTCCATCGACATCGCAGTTGTAGAATCATTGGTGATGTGGCCATCAACATCACGTAAAAAGCCAAACTACTCGTAGGTGTAGTGCCAATGGGTGAATCTTTCGTCCATCTCCCTGTGAAGACGATTTCCTGTATATCTGTTAATCCGGTATGCCGCGACCTCATATGGCAACCTCTGCCATTGGCCATTGTACCCTGCCTGTCATACCCTAGATACGCCACTGGAAAGAATGCTGGTCGATATTAAGAAGAAAGAAAATTATCGTGTTGGATGAACTCTTTTGATCCATACGAGATGAAGGTGCCAATGGAAATAATACAAGTGAATCCATACCTGATAAAAAAACTAAATTGGTTAAACCATAAAGAAAAGGAAAAAACCTTTGGGTACCGCCTATAGATACACCTCATATACCTATCATTGGTTTTGGGAGAAATGAATAGTTATTGTCAATGGTCTGAATATTAATTGTTGATCGAACATACAATTATTGTCTACAATAAATGTAGGTCGTATCTACAGTCGTTTAGTTAAATTTTCAACACAGTCAATTTTGGTTGAAAATTGTGATAATTGTTGTTCGTACCTCTACTACTTCGTATAGTTACACTTTCATCTAAAATCTTTCTCCGGGGCGATATTGCAAAACGGGCATCTGGCGTTTTACGGTCGATAAGCCAATGGGAGTGCGAATAACATTTGATGCCACAAGATCATTCAATATTTTTAAAACATTATAGCCCGTAAATGATGCAGTACTGTTTATATATCCTAATGTGTAATCAGAGTTCGAATTTCAATAGACATTAGAAGCCGTGAAATCAAAATTTATCTTAATACATCGAATGTAGGAAGATTTACCGCTTACAGATCTAGTGTGAATTACGTAATTCTCTTGTCTTATCATCATTGGTAACTCCACATATCTCGCCGTTTGAGGGGTGACCGGTTAGAGAACCTTGATTATGTCACATTATGATGTGACGTCAGTTAAGACCATTATTCATAAATTGTTTATTATTTTTTTGTAACTGTGTTATATATTTAAATCCAGATAATAATAACAACCTTTCACATTAAAAATCAAATTTGAATATATATTACATTATTTTCGGAATTAACCTCAAATGGTATTATTCTTAAATATTAAACAAAGAAAAATAATAATATACTGCTATAGGATTATATGTGAATTATTTCTTCTTAACAATATGCACCTAACAACATTGTAAATGTGATTATTCAATTTTACTATTTAAATCAAAAACGCGCTTAGTGGTATAATAATTAATAGTTAACAATTCATGAATGAAGAAATTGCCATATTCTACAACAATTACGAACTGGGTTATTCGGTTATTCCTCCTCGGATTATTACCCAGATACTCATTACTATTAAATAGTCGAGATTAAGGTAAAAATGACAAATAGCACATTATTTATTTACTTCGAAATTGACAAATATCACCCTAAAGTTGAAAAGTAAAATATCACTCTAGAGTGATATGTGTATTAAGATGTAACAATAATAAAGATCCTTGACCCAGGTATGAATTGTATATAAATTCTCGGGAAATAGGTCACATTAACACTTATGCTTTATATTTTCTCGTCTTTACGTACGTTGCGGTCTCACGACCATTATCAGAAGACTTATTATGTCTAAAATGGATTACTTAAAACTAATTGTATTAACACAAAGCGTCTTTATCGCACCAATTTCAATTAAAATGCCCACGTCGCCGAAACGAACAGAAACACGAATAACTGTAACACCTCAATGTTATAAGTATAATATCAAATCAAGAATCAAGTAAAGCAGTACTTTAAATAAATGCGTGTTGATGTCAACAAAGTCTGTGAACCGGATCATATTTTTATAGATGCCAACGATTAATAAGTATTACGAAAATTGTAAAATAAATTGAAAATATTGCTGTATATTTTTTATTCAAAATCAAAGTTTATAGATTTTTATTCAAACAACAAATTTATTTTACGTTATCTGGCTTTAAGTAAGATCGTTTAGCTGAAATGTAACTACGAGCTCTCGAAAATGCTTTCTCAGACGGAACTGATGTGGCTGGTATTGAAATATACCGCTTCGCATATTTTGATAGCTTTTGATATTTACCTTCATTATTTCTCCACCATTGCAAAGGACAATAATTTTTTTGTAGAATAATTTCAGAAGAATAATTGTCTACTTCATTTGATGTTTCTTTGGTACTCGTTCGGAAATAAAATATCCGAGGCAGTTTTTTTTGTGGATTTGCTCTGATTTCTATTTCAGAAGACTCTTTATCTGATTCTAAAAGATTCTCCGATGTTCATCCTTGCCCCGAAGATGAAAATCACAGATCCTTAAATTTTTGATCATCCAGTTATTTGGATATTCGAATATTCAGATATTTGGATATTTGAATATTTGAATATTTAGATATTTGGATATCTGAATATATGAATTATTGATATTCAAATACTTGAATATTTGAATAATTCGAATACAATTCCGAGCCGTATTAGTTACTACACGTTAGGCAGTCCACAATACAAATATATGTATTGTATATGGATTGTTTTAAGGTTGCAGAAGAATATATTGATGATTCTGCTAGTAAGAGATTAAATATTGCCAATAGAATTATGGGTGCCATTAGCAGTACTTCGAAAACCGTCACTCCACCTCGTCCAGAAACTGACATAGAGTTTGCTACTGCAGATAATGTACAAATAACAGAGAAACACTTTTTATTGCATACTCCATTACATATTACTTTCAATTTCTACAATTCTAAATAGTTGTTATTCTAAGTTTTTCTTATTCAATCATTAGTTTTCTTTGTAAAGTCGGAAAAAATATATAAATTTTATTGAGATTGTGCATTAATCTGTGGTAGTTGGAAAAATAATGTGCGTTACTTGAGTGGACACTCGTAGGATTGTCGGCAACATTATCCCAATCGTGTGAAATGGGTCACTTTCCACTCTAGTAATGTAATATACCAGGATATCAAAAATAATTATCTTGGTCAAGGGTGGTTGTGGAATCTAAAACGGTTGTTTTACTTTACGTTCGAAATAATTATGTCACTTTCACACTGACATCATCAATAACCTACAAATTTCATACCTATTTATTGCAGGTGTAAAACAATAATGAACTACAAATTGAAAATTATTCTTGGTCAAGGGTGGTTGTGGAATGTAAAACGTGTGTCTTAACGTTTTACATTCCACAATCACCCTTGACCAAGAATAATTTTTAATTTGTAGTTCATTATTGTTTCACAACTGAAATAAATAGGTATGAAATTTGTAGGTTATTGATGATGTCAGTGTGACAGTGACATAATTATTTCAAACGTAAAGTAAGACACACGTTTTCGATTCCACAACCACCCTTGACCAAGATAATTTTTGATATCCCGGTACTAATACAGGTTGATTCCCATGATTATTATTTATAGAATCCACCATACTAGTCGATGGTATTTCTAAGTAAAATGAATTCAAAGAGAGGATACATACGGTATCACCAACACGAATTTTATCTGTCTGATATAACACATTTTTAAATGCATCGGTTCCTTTCTCCAAAACACAAACGTATTACAAAGTTCCTTTCCTATAAATAACTTCGACTGTTTGTAACAACAAGAAATGCAAAAACTGTACCTAAATTGGAGGTTTTTGATACATAGATATTACGAACCTAGTTTTAATTAATAACATTATTGTTCCCAACAGGTGAAGTTCAGTCATCAATCATAATTCCAGTAGAAGGCGAGAAGGATAAATTCGTTATTACTCTGGATTGTGAGATCGCAATTATCCACTGGGATGGATTATCCGATAAATTCGAATTGATTGAGAAATTTGAAAAGGTTGAACCTGAGCTTGACCAAAACAGGTTCAATGATGGTAAATGTGATGAATCGGGAAGACTGTGGTGTGGTAAGTATATTATTTCAATGATTTTCCAACGTCCATTTGTGTCCACGTGTTCACATCTCTTTGTTGAAATTGCATATATGGATGGAGTCAGAGTGAGTAGTGTATAGGATTGATGTGAGACTAGCATATTTTGTCTAATATCAAATAGGAACTGTTATTTTGTACCTCTCATTTGAAACAGTTATTTTGGGATTCGAGATAGAAATAGCAGTAATAGCACTCGATACTATACTTTTTGTATTTAGAAAAAAAAGTTCTGCCAATCTCTAGTAAAAATACTGGTCTGTGGCGTTAGTTATGGGGTACTGACATGCGTCTTATAAATGACGATCATTTTGTTTTATGTTGGGTATACATGTTATTTTCATCTGCGTCGATTCTTTATCGCACTTATTAAGTGGCAATATATCGGCCTATTTGACTCACTCTGTATGTATTTGGCATATGTTTTATTCGGTTTATTCCGAAATATTATTCAGTTATGACCTGTTAATGACGTTAGTCAATGGCGTAACAACGCAGCCTCGGGCTTGTTATCGAGCCCCAAATCAAATAAAATATTAACTTTATCAACAATGGTATGAATAACTATTTAATTTTAGGTACAAGAACTAAGCAAGTGTTACCTCTCAAGTATTTAATATCCATTTTCTTGAATATAAATAAAAATCTATAAACACAAAGCAGAAACAATATGTAATAGATAATCAAACTAATTCATTCAACAAAATCAAAACACAATCTCTGATTTAGCATAGTATAAAAATAATATAAATAATTAAATAATAAAATAGACACAATACAAATTTCAAATTTTCTTAGTAATTTAGGAATTCACGTAGCGTATATAAAACAAAATGATTTAGCTAGGTTTATCACTAAGAGGTCGGTAAGTACGCTACGCATATGCCCAAAGGGTTAAGACGGAGTGGGTGGGTGAGCCGAAAAGAAGAAATTGAAAATCAAACTCTTTTATTTATTTCATTAGTTCATTTTACTGTTAGTTACGCTCACTCCGTCTTAAGCGAGATACTTCGTTCACTACGCTTACTCTGTCTTTCGCATAAGCTCTTAATTAAATTAGTGAAAAGTGCCCATTGGTGGGTGCCTTCAGCGGAACGCGCTAACCCTTTGTCGCTTGCCATACCAGCAAATGCGAACGGCGTGTTATTATATTTCTCTCTACATTCGACGAATAGCGTCGAGTATTCCGACGGACCGCTCTACTCAAAAACTCGAAAATGGCTCAAAGTACGATTTTGATTTTTATGTCCGTAAATTTTGAGCATTATATCTAATTTCAAGTGAATTGCATTTATCGTTTGACCGCTACACGAAAACACACCTTGTGATATAACCCGCGTTTCACTTCGTTCACTCTGTCTTCAAAAATAATAAAGATAAATCATCCGATGAAGACAAATAACAAGCTGACTTGTGGGTCTTACCCTAAGATATACTATACAGTGCCGGAAAACCTCTGTCGTAGCTCTATAACTCCTATCATATAAGACTTAACCATTTCTTACAAAAGTATAGGTGTAAAGGGTGTTGAAAAGCAAATGTCCTAAACCTATTTAACTACTTACATCTTTTCACTGGTATCACCTAATTTTTTTTACATTTTTAGAACATTTATAGTCACTATTATATTCTTCTGAAATATTTCTTTCAATTTCTACCGCTCTCGTAGAAAAACCATTTTAATCGGCAAACTACAAATTTACAAATCCTAAGAACTGAAGATTCTTTAGACGAAGTTTCGTATTTTCATTGTGTACAAATATTTTAAATTCAAAACATTTCCAGAGACTTTTTAGTTTTTCTACATGGAACTATTCAACAATTTCACCCCCTTCAATTTTCATATCCACTGTCCTATCAATCTTTCGTCGTTTACGAGTAAATTTAAAAAAAAACACATTATTCTTCAAGAAGCTTAATTATTTATATTCTTTATTGAAAACAATATAGTAACATTCAATTTGAATTTATCTGGAACCAGAAATTAACATTTTACAAAAGATGCTAAAAATGTTGACTATTCTTTCGTTGAATGATCGAGAAGTATTTCTAAGCATCTCAGGGGTATAATGGACATGCACTATCATTTCCTTCTAATCTTCCGGTGTTGTAGGTAGTGTCTGATAAACTAGATCCTTAACATACCCCCACATAAAAGAATAGGGTGATTGATGGAGCTGGCCATTTAATGAATCATTTCTACCAATCGATCTATTATGGGCATTTTTTTATTCAATTCATCTGCCACCTGGTATAATTATTGCGCTCCCGCCCCATCATGTTGATACCCCATTCTTGCCTCACAGCAAACAAAACCTTTTTCAAGAAGAACAGAACGATAATTTACCAGGTCTTTTAGATACGCCTTAGAAAATACGCGGTTCAATCGCATGATCCAATTGTAGCTCCCCAAATATTTATACTTCAGGTGTTTTGGCTTTGTGTTTGTCTGATGATATTCGGATTCTTGGTGTCATAATTTCCACTATTAACGAATCCGTTTTTGTGTAATGTAGATTTTCAGAAAATGGCACTCTAACAAAGAAAAATTAAATCTTTCTGAAGTTTCGATTCTGCCAAATTACAAAACCACATTCGTTTTTCAAAATCGGTGTCTTTCAGCATGTGTATTCGGTACGAATGATAGTCATGCTGTTTTGGAATTCTTCCAATCAGTGGCGGAACTTCAATTTTTTGGCCCCCCCGCAAAATATTATTCGGGCCCCTACTACAAAAGAAACACAAATTTTTATAGATATTTTTATTAAAAAATAACAAAAAGGAACAAAATTGCATTATTAACAATTAAAAATTAACAAAAGAAAATATATTTAAAATTTAAAATCCTTCCTCCTGGATTTCAAATTTGCAAAATCTCTAATCATCATC
Organism: Endomychus coccineus; assembly: GCA_958510875.1. Lineage (NCBI taxonomy): Eukaryota > Metazoa > Arthropoda > Insecta > Coleoptera > Endomychidae > Endomychus > Endomychus coccineus. Next base: position 37,433,326 of record OY294069.1, read on the forward strand.
TTTTATTTCCATATTTGAATTAAAAAATAAAGCTGAAAATATAACTTACCTACTTTCACAGTTCACACTTAATATTTATTTAATATTTTGTAACGAATTCGTGTTGAATGCAAATTTCAAAGTTACCCAAACATTCACAAGATATAGGTATCTTAAAATTAACAAACTTAAAATCTAATAGAAAAGTAGAAGAGGGTGGAGTTTACAAATTGGTAGGTTCTTATTGGTGACAGGAAGGAAGTGGTGGAAAACATGCTATTACTGAGGAATGTGTAGAAGAAAGGTTCAAATACTTCAAATGGAAAAACCCGAATTGTCGATGCGCCAAGAAATGGTCCTAAATAACATCTGGAGAGGTATCATAAATAATAAATATTTGGGTTTGTATAGTTATGAGAACATGAAACAAATGAACGTACCTACCGGGGGGTCGAGACGGTGACGAGACTGTTGTAAAATTGGGAAGTACATACATAATTAAATAATATAAAATAATATATAGTGGTGTTAATTAGCGACGTAACACTTACACTGATCAACCTACCCAAACAATTATCGACAAGTGCTCTGAAGAGTGTCAGAGAGAGGCCTTTTTCTTTGTTTTCAGGCAGTCAAGTTAGTGCGTCAAAACAAAGTAATGACAAACAGATGTGGGAGGTTGCAATACTTGCTAAGGGTTTTAAAATATTTTGTATTAGAATTGTTTGTTTTTTTTTTGCGCTTGCTGGTAAAGTCGGTTATCAGTTTCGAGAATGTTTCACTCTTTTCATGATGCATTTGGGCCCCTATAGCTCTGGGCCCCCCCGCGTTGCGGGGTCCCGCGCATTGTAGTTCCGCCACTGCTTCCAATAGATCTTTTACGTATACCAACCAATTCCGCAACATTTGTTTGACTTACATAAGGACCTACTGTCACGTCACTGCCAAAATAACAGCTAATTGGTTATCATTATCGGCAGCAGGTATGTTTATTACTGATCTACTGGTGTTTTATAAGCAACATTTCCAGATTCGGTAAGTTTTTGAAGTATTTTTTCAAAGCTTTTTATCCGGGTTTTGTCGGACGAGATATCGTTGAGTATAAATTATTTTTGCCAATAAACAATTTCTGTCGGAATCACCCAAAACAAAAAGCATGTCAATTAATTAATTTTAGTATAATTCATTGTTAATACAAACACTTTCCGCTGAAATGGAATCAGAATTGTTGATGTCAACCTACAACTTTTCTGACACTTCATTGAGACCCACGAATAAATTTCAAAGAACACGTTCTTCTTTGAAATTTATTCGTAAGCAGTGAAAGGCATAGGACAGTTTAGGAAAACTGGAGGGGAAGAATTTGGCCTTCAGCTGGTGAATTGTTATACAGACTGTTTCATTAGATTATTAATGCCAAAATTATGTCTCAATAAATTATTATAAAAATAGTCGAAATTTACATCTAATCAAATAGTATGATAGAATTAGCTAAAAATGGCGGTAATTTTTGAATAATTCTGAGTTCGGAGAAAAAAATTGCTTTAAGTAGATAATAATGATACAAATTAAAGGAACTAAAATCGAACATTTTTTAATCGTCGCAACAGGTCCAAAAAAAATGGTGAAGATGACCAAAACAGGTTTTTCGCGTCGGACATCGTCGGATTGAATTGAAAAGGAAAAAGTTTCTGATAACCTTATGCGCCGTAGGAAGACAGAAAAAATGAGCTGCGAATGATCCCGATTGGACCAGCGGTGAACCCGCAAATTGCAAAATACTAGCGATTTTGCTCGAAATTTCAAATATACATAACTCTTGTTCTTTTGAAGATTAATAGCTGAAATTTTCACGGGTTGTAGCTTTTGTGCTCACCAAGTACCACACGAAATTTCAGCAAGATCGGATGTATACTTTTTGCAAACCGCAGCTTAATGCAAAAAAAAGCACTTTTGTAAAATGACCCTAAAAAAGTTGTGGAGTGTTAATGCGCTACTTTTTTTTACGATTTTATCTTCTTCAATAGTTAATGAACAACTTACCAAATTTCCAATCTCTTAAATTTTGTAAGAGTTGCTAAAACAATTATTTTAAATAATGGTACTTCGTGCGCTTGGCTGTGTGGCGCGCATGGAAGGGAGAACCGCCGCGTTAGCCAACGCAGTTTCTACCGCACTCGGCTATCCGGCGTTTTCGAGCGTATGTGTTCAAAATGCAAACGCTCGTAAAAAACAGCAATATCTCGGGAACTGAAGTAAAAAAAAAATGATAATGTTTTGTAATGTTTTACATGCTATAAGTAAGAGCAATTTCGTATATTACCAATTACATTCAATTTTTTAGTACAATATGTACTAAATACGTTTTATCAATGTAACTTTTCAAATTTTTTGTATTAATCTTTATCGTTATCTGATATATTACAATAAAACATATGTTAAAATACCATAAACATTCTAAAATAGCGAATAAATAGTAATAATGAATAGATCGAATAGCACAATGCATTTTTTTAGAGTACTTCCGACATTACTAGAAGTTTGAAAATACGCGCAATCTCAATATTATTGAATGGTATTACGGATTAAAAGAATAAACACCGATTTTTGAGCAAGGGTTCCTGAAATATTGTTGTTTTTTACGAGCGTTTGCATTTTGAACCCATACGCGCGAAAACGCCGGATAGCCGAGTGCGGTAGAAACTGCGTTGGCTAGCGCGGCGGCTCCCCCTTTCACGCGCGCCACACAGCCAAGCGCACGAAATACCATTATTTAAAATAATTGTTTTAGCAACTTTCACGAAAGATAAGAGGTTGGAAATTTGGTAAGTTGTTCATTAATTATTGAAGAAGATGACCTCGTGAAAAAAATAGCGCATTAACACACCACAACTTTTTTAGGGTCATTTTACAAAAGTGCGTTTTTTTGCATTAAGCTGCGGTTTGCAAAAAGTATACATCCGATCTTGCTGAAATATTGTGTGGTACTTGGTGAGCACAAAAGCTACAACCCATGGAAATTTCAGCTATTAATCTTTAAAAGAACAAGAGTTATGAATGTTTGAAATTTCGAGCAAAATCGATGGTTTTTTGCAATTTGCGGGGTCACCGCTGGTCCAATCGGGTTTATTTGCAGCTCATTTTTTCCGTCTTCCTACGCCGCATAAGGTTATCGAAAACTTTTTCCTTTTCAACTCAATCCGACGATGTCCGACGTGAAAAACATATTTTGGCCATCTTCACCATTTTTTTGGACCTGTTGCGACTATTGAAAAATGTTTGATTTTAGTTCCTTCAATTTGTATCATAATTATTTACTTGAAGCAATTTTTTTCTCCGAACTCAGAATTAAAAACTCCAAAAAGCTAATTCGATCACACTAAAAATAGTCGACTATTTATCAAGGTCTTATCATATTGGCCTTGATAATTCCACTCTCTATATGAAGCGCTGATCTCCGGAGATATGAGAAGATTAAGACCACGTAGACAAGGCAACTACGAAAACAAATAGTAGAATAAAGAGTGTTGTTACCTGGTGTAATCTAAACGTCAGTCCAACAGTCATTATTATTCATTGTGTCACAATGAGCAAACGTTTTGGTAATATACCACTTGTCCTACGGACACGTGGTGTTATCAAACAATTTGATCTTGATTTCTAACAGAATTACTATAGATAGTATTGCGAGCACGCTAGGTATTACCCGATATTTTTTAGATTATAGAGTTGCTTTTTACATAGCAGAACACTTCCTTTAGTTCTTCAAGGATTAAAATTCAAGTATGCAAACCAGCGGCGGCTCCTCGAAGGAGGCTAAGGAGGCTCAGCCTCCTCACCAATTTATCTTAATGATCATTCTCCATTTTATTTCCTGTTTCTCTGATAATTCTTTAAATTTTACAATTAATTCCCCGTTCTCAGTAGTTATTTTCAATCCGGCAACAGTGGTCAGAGGCTAGATTCTCTATATATCTCAAACGCTGAGTTGTGTTGTTCAACACAGTTGCCGTTTTTCCGACCAGTCAATCGCCAAATAGCGTGAAACGGCGAAAACGGCAACAGGGTAGGGAGGCTTGCTTTTCGTATCCATTCGTCGGTCGAATGAAATACGATTACTTGCGCTCCCGCTTCCCGCTGCTAGAAGAATGCGGTTAGTTGTTTTTTTTATTCCATGAGGCGTAGTAAGGTTAAGTAGTTAATTTTTAAGTTATAATTTATCTAATCGGAATCGGTGAACGTTAAAATTATGAGTGACTTAGTTGCAAAGTTCTTAGAAAATCCATTTAGTGGATTAACATATGATAGAAAAGTGTTCTTCAAAAACAAACGGCCTTTACCGGATTTGAAAGGATTAGTGATGGCAGGGAAGTATCAAAATCGATCGTTTAATACTGATAATTATAAAAAATATGTATGGTTAACGGGATCTGATGTACACAATAAATTATATTGCTGGTATTGCTTGCTATTCACATCAGATACAACTTCATGTTGGGGGCACTTGGGTTATAATGATTTGAAAAATTTAGCTCGTGGCCTAGAAAGACATGAAAAATCGCAGGAACATATTACATCGTGTATTAAGTTTAAATTAACCGGTAAACAGAATATTGTTAATGCGATTGATTCTACACGAACACGCGAAATCGAAAATCATAATAAAACAGTTGAAGAAAACCGCGAAGTTTTAAAAAAAATCATTGATTTCTTATTGTATTTATCATTTCAAGATTTGGCTTTTAGAGGGCATGATGAAACTGAAAATTCAGTTAATAAAGGTAATTTTAGGGAATTGTTAGATTTGTTTTGTAAATACGACAGTAAGCTTCGCGATTTTATGACTAACGCGTCAGTATTTGCAGGCATTTGTTTTGTTTTATGCGGGTATAATGGTTGAGTGACACCACGCGAAATAAGGTTAGATTAGAATTCGTCTGTTCGGTAAATTATTAATTGTAAAAATGGACAACTAGTGGAAACATTTTTAGGGTTCTACGATGTTAGTTCGGGAAGAACAGCGGTCAATTTTTCAATGGAAACATTTCAACGATTCGACTTTGCGAATAAATCAGACTTACTACGGCATCTGTAATGGCGGGACATTTAAACGGTCTTCAAACAAACGTAAGTTTTAAATAACATAGTAGGAAACAGAATTCCCTGTAATGCTCGAACTCGATGGAATTTTACATCACATGCAATGTTTAGTTTACCATCCATAAAAATAAAGACAAATTAATTGAAATATTTGATTTTATATTAAACAGTGATGACTTTTCAACAGATCAGGTTTCATTGAATGCTGCTGTTGGTTTAAAATCTTATTTAGAAAATGAAGAATTTTTGTTATTTCTTGATACTTTTAAATTAATATTTGAACAAACTGATCTTATTTTTCGAATTTTACAACATAAATTCACTAATATAATTCATTCAAGAGATCGTTTAACACATCTCATTGATAAAATTCAAGTTTCCGTTATACAGAATTTCATTTTAATATTTTATTTGGAAATTATTCAACTGATGAGGCTTCTCCCGTGAAAAGGAGGAAAACATATAATTTGGTAGACAAGAAACTACATTATAAACAACTTTTTTATGAAATTTTAGATACTATTAAAGGTCAAATATTGAGATTCGATTTTCCGATTTACATGAATTGAAGTTTTTCGATTTGACGAATAGAAGATTTTTCGAATCTTTTTCAAAAGAGTTTCTCAATACACTTTCAGATAACTTAGTTCTAGAATATAATTTTTTTGATAAAATAGCGCTGCACAATGAATTATGCGTTGTATACTGGGATAAAGATATTTTAGGCCAGTACGACAGTCACGCCGATATGATAAAATATATGATAGATAATGATTTGCAACAAGTCTTACCTCAGTTTTATAAACTACTTTATTTGACAGTCACCATTCCTGTCACGTCAGCATCGGTGGAGAGATCATTTTCTACTCTCAAACGAATTAAAACATACATGCGAAATACAATGAGCCAAAATCGTTTATACAATGTTAGTTTAATATCTATTGAAAAAGATTTAGTAAAACACTTAAAACATAATGATACATTTTATGATAATATTATTGATCATTTTTCGTAAATTAAAGACCGTAGAATTTCGTTAATATATAGAAAAGTTGATAAAATTAATAACAAAAAACAAAATATGAAAAATTCCAAAAAAAAAAAGAAAAAAAATTAAAAATCCAAAAAAAAATAAAAAACAAAAAACGAACGAAAAAAAATTTGTGGGCAAGAGAAACTCTATACCTCCACGTTGGTTCTTGCTGGGTAACAATCAATGTTGTCACTGAAGGTTAAATTAATTGGCTGAATAGAGTATATTTTTACAAAAACGTTTTATGTCCAGCCTCCTCTCTCAAAAAGTTCACGAGCCGCCACTGATGCAAACGTAGTCTGAAAAGCAACACCGTAGCATAAGATTCACATCAATACATACCATTGTCAGCTGTCACAAGACATGCGTGTTTTTAAAAGTGAAGTGCTGTGAATTCTATTTTTTTCAATTTATAATCTGCATAATTTGGGTCTTGTTGAAGCTCTCTATCATGATGTGAGCTTGATCCAAAGAGCGTTGTCATTGCGTGAAACGACTTGTCATTGTTTATTTTGGCCTTGTCTATTGACATTTAGCCACAATTTTGGAATGATCATTTATTTATTCAACGTCGGCCTGAAGCACACTTTCCCTGACCGGGAATTTTGCCGAAGAAGGTGGAAAATTAATGAATCGAAAGGTATCACATTGGTGAAAACTGAACCCGACGATTCAATTTTGAGAGTTCAAAAACCAAACGTGAGACTGCGGCCCGTTGATTATGGAAAAACACCCGATGCAGAGGTGTCATCAAAACCCAAATTCTGCTCTGAAGCTTTTCTTCCAGTTGTAGACTCTATTGTCGCATCACCACGAGTTTCAGCGTACAAATTAGTTTGCGGAAGATTTGGTTTTTGAGTGAGTTCGCGAGAATAACATCAGAAGAGATGAATTCGAGAGCAAAACATCTTGTAGACGTTTACCCAGAAAACTCTCGGTAATGAATTGTCACAACTTCGAATTATTAAAACTGTATGTGCAACTGAATCCACTGAAGTATTCCTGTTTCGATATTCTCTTCAAATTGGCTTTCGATTTTGTTATTGATGAACTTGCTTCGAAAAAATCGGGCATAGCTTCTTCATCTTAAGTAAAAAAATGTAATGAATAAAGTTCCTTTCCCTTTCTACTGATTATTGTATTATACCATATGTCCTAAAACAAAAAATTGGGCCCCCGAAAGCCTAAGTCCGGCCCTGCCTATAAGGTTTCAAGTTTCTCAATAATTCAGTAGAATGATGAAGGTATCTGAATAAGAGAGAAGAAACAAGAATTTCAATTTCGAAGGTTAAAGTCGAATATAATCCTTACTTTAGCTACAACGTTGCAAATTTATTACATAAATAAAGAACATTAAGTTATAATTTAATGACTTTTTACTTAGCGTTTACGCCAATTCAAAGGATAAATAGAAATATATTATATCCCTATTTGTCCTATTCACAAAACTATTTCATCAAAATGTTTAAAAGAAAAATGAAATATTGTGATGAACAATTGAATGCAGTTTTTTTCACTGAACACCTATCTGTATGAACATGTAGCAGAAATAAATATCTTTGATTATCAATTACATACTTAAGATGAAACAAAAAAAACTACCAAAAAGGTGGCAAAACATACTTGTATCAACTTTTTATTATGCATTTCAGGTACAATCCATCCACATGGTAGCCCTTTACAATATCCTCCTGTTGGGAGTTTATACAGTTACGGATCGAATAAGAAAGCTGTTTGTCATCGAAATGGGTTAAAACTCGCCAATGGTTTAACATGGAATGCAAATACTGGGGAAATGTTTTTCATCGATTCCACCACGTATCAAATTGACAAATTCAATTTTGATCTGAAAAAAGGGACTATATGTAAGTATTAATTATTAATCATCAATGTAGCATATACGAAACAGAATTTTCTTCGACTGCAAATCAGTTGGAACCGGAAAACGAAATCTACTGTCTTAAACTCTCCCAAAAAGAAAAACACTAGACAGCTAAACTAGATGATGATTGTGAGAAAGTGGGAGAAATAGAGAAATATATATGGCAATTAGAAATATCAATGAACGAGGGATAAAAACGGTGTGACGGAAGGTTGTGAAAGAGGGAGACAGTCACTTCCTGACTTCTCATTGCCTTAAGTGCAGCCTGACTGTCTGTCAGTATGTGGATATGCTTATCTTCGATGGCGCTCTGATTGTTTTCCTTCACACATTGGAGGATTGCATATACCTCTGATTGGAAGACAGAGATGTGTTTACCCAATGAACAGCTGAAGCCAGTCTTTGAGTTTCTTGAGTATACTCCTGCACCTGCACCTTTTTCAGTCTTACACCCATCTGTATACCAGATCTTTTCCTGTAGAATGTCGCCCAGGTTAGTATGTTCCCATTCGGTCCTTTCTGGTATTGATCATAGATATCATATATACATACATGGATAGCGCATGGTATACAAACCTCTGTTCGATCGATGACTCCAACACGTAAGAGAGACAGAAGACCTATTTCAGCCTGGTATTAGACAGAGATGAAGATCATTCTGACCACGTGACAAGTGGCAAGAACGTGCATAATTTACATTGTTTTATATGGAGCACTTTACGAATTTCATGAATTATCAAGTTATAATCCTATTTGATCGGTTTTCATGATTCAGCAACAATACATAATAGTATTATGTACAAAATTACATTAAAGATATAGAATTGAATATAGCTCATTTTGAATTTAGTCATATTTCCATGAAGCACCCATATGCAACTTATTCTGTATTTCATGAATGGAAAACTTTAGTACGTAATTAACTGAAATTACTCTACCCTACGTTAAATGACATATTTAGTTATCAACAGCTTCAATTATTAATTAATACATATATTCAACTACAGAATCATTACCATACATGACCTAATAAATAAAACAACATCTTTCATAATGTCGTGAAGATTTAGTTATAATATGGAAAACAAGTAACATATAGATAATTAAGTAAGCTATATAGAAGAAATATATCTATAAATATCAAAATGCTCAAATAATTAGACAGAAATAATATAGATATTTCTTGGAGTGGTTCGAAAAAAAAGAACTATGTCATTCATCAAAATTATTAAACTAATTCTGCTACCATATAACCCAAACCTGGATTTTTCCTGAGCCAGAGATTGAATCCGATTGAGCCTCAGGATGCTAAATATAAAGAAGAACTGGAAATTACATAAATGAAAAGTTATTGTTATTCAGTGGTGAACTTCTGGTATTGTGGCTAGTCGCAGATGCCAACTTGCTAGCTTACCTTTTGTGTTATAATAATAAACATTAGCAAAATATTCCAGTTTCAAAAGAAAATAAAAGTGATATAAACAGGGTTTTAGTTCTCAGCATTAATGTTTATAGTTACAAATTAGATTATAGGTCACCTTAATTTTAAACTTAAATTTTACCAACAGAGGAACATTATTATATAATATTAGGTACTGTTACTGTTAAAAATACAAATTCTTCGGGAATAAAAGTAAACATTGTTCTGAAATGTCCTGCCTATCCTTCACATGTTTTGATAAATTTTACAGATTTTTTTTAACCTTTGCATTCATTCTACGATTCCTTCTAGTCAAGTATTTGATTACTATTTTTTGCTTATCAATAGTATGCTTCGCAATTTGAAAAATTATATGCATGATGCTAGGGCATGACAGTATAGGACAGAAAAGATGGTATCAAAATGTTATAAATCTACTAAGTATATAATCAACCAACCTTCTGGTTCATTTACAGGTTGTTCTTCATTGATCCTGAATGAGGTGCCCTAAGAAACAAATAATGTTTGCATCATCACTAGTAAAAACATAATAATAACAACATAAACCCAGCTAAAAATTATGAAGAATTCATATTGTTTACTGATTTCTAAGTTCTCTAGGTTTCACCGTACGTTTAAAGACATTCACCGGAAAATTTAAAATACTAGGAGGAACTACATGGTCTTTTACTGATTTCTTTCCAAATGAATACACGAAATCATTTTCTGTAAAGTGTTCACTACAAAGATGATAATTCTTGTTGGACTCGAAGTTTTTTCTCTTCATTGCTATTACCCATTTTTGTTTCAATTTTCATCTGAAGGAAAACTGAAATGAACAGTAATTATTACACAATTAGTTTCTATTTTCGATTGTGCATAGTCGATTAAAATTGTACTTCTAACGTCTACGTTTTAATTACATTATTGTGAATTAAGTATCTAACTACCACTATCCAGTATCTGCTGAACTTGTAAATACCAGTGAAAACTAGGTTCTCCTTTTTGATACCGATTTGTACATCCAAATGCGGAACACGAATTCACCATCGTTATATCTTAGATTTATTAAAAGTATTCAAGAAGACTAATTAATCACACACTTCACTATTATAACCTTATTGTCGTCAAAGTTATTACACAATATCATTTGATAAAATGAAAGTAAAAAGCCAAACAACTAATTACAACTAAAAAACAAAGCACTAAAGAAGTTTTCTGTATCAAAATATTGCTATTTTCTTTTGAAAACAACATAATATGATAGATTACAGTAACATGTACTCTTATGGCTAGAACGATGTTTTGCCACTTGCCAGCTGTTCCATATGTTGGAGTCAATGAAAATCCCTGATGCGCTATCCATGTATGTATATATAATATCTATGGTATTGATACCCTGAATGTGTTGTTAAAAGAGTATCGCTTTGGAGTGTGATCTGTTCTCATGCCTAAGACTACCCTGGTCACGATTTTGACGATACTCATGTGTCTTGGCCCAATGTGAACATTCTACAGTGTATTTTGTATTCTAAAGGCATTGTTGAATTTAGGGAAGGCACTTCCTAATGTTGCGAGGAAATTTGCTGCTTCTCTTTTATTCGGTTTGCTACACTTAAGTAGCGACTGAGATAGGGGTTTAATTATGTGTCTGTGGATTCCAAGAAAAGTCTAATGTTGAATAAATCACTATATTAACACATATACATCTCTATTTACAGGTATTCTCTTTACAGCTCGAATGATATTTTAATACTCTCTTTTCACCATCCAAACTCACATAATTATGGTTGTACGTATTTGTGTAGGGGGGGTGGCAATAGCCCCCCTACAATCATGTGCTTTTCAAATGTTTCTGTGTAACTATTGAATCACTTTCTTGGAACCTCTGCTATTCATGAATTTACCGAATAGGGTAATAAATGCACTAAGTAAATGAAGTTCCAAGAAAGCTACAATAAATGAAATATGTACCCTTAACGTATCTCAAATCTAATTACCGACAAAGGACCGACCCACCAGATGTTGGGAATTCCAACAGGCATCAAGCCTTGCCTCTCCTTGGATTACCAATTGGAGGGGAGGTAATCCCAGTAGTGCCTCAATTGCTGCATTGGGCGTAGATTTCATGGCCCTTGTGATCCTAAGACATGCAAGTATCTGGACCTTTATTAGTCTTGTCGTGGTCCCTCTCTGTTGTGTTTTAGGCCACCATACCAAAGAGGCGTATGTTATTGCGGGTTTAACCACCATGTTGTCCAACCAGTAGAGCATGTTTGGTAGTAACCCCCATTTTTTCCCGAAGGAGCGTCTGGCCACAAATAATGAGGGCTCTGCCGTTTTAATTACTTTTCCCAGATGTTGGTTCCAAGTCAGTTTCGAGTCTAGAATCACCCCGAGATATTTGACTTCCCCTTTTATCTGTACAGCTTCTGCTCGAATCTTCAGGGGTCCCAAGCCCTCTTATTTGCGTTTACGAGTTAATACTACTATGGTGGCTTTGTTGGGGCTTTGTGATATTCAGTCCCCCTCTGAATCCGTTCATGTTGTTACCAGGTTTAGAGCCTTTTGCATTTGATCTCTGACCATGAAGTTGTATTTTTCTGGTGCCATGGCAACTATGTCGTCGGCATATCCAATAGTTCTGTATCCTTTGTCCTGGAGGGTTCTTAGTAGCCCGTCCACGACCAGGTTCCACAGGAGCAGACAGAGTACTTCCCCTGCGGACATCCTCTGGCCATTCGGGCCACTACGGTCTCCTCCATTATGGTTGCTTGTATCATCCTGTTCCTCAGCATTGAGTCTATTCAGGCCGCACATGGTTCCTCGAGTTCTCTGTGTTTGAGGGAGCTGATGATTGAATCAATGGAGGTGTTGTCAAAAACTCTTTTTAGCCGCTAGAAAGATTTCTTTATTTTCCACCGTTTTTTTCCACCCTTTCCACAAGTTGATGGAGTGCTGTTCCTGTTGAACAGCCAGTGTTGTGATTCTTCTCAATAAATTTATTCATATTAAAATGTAACAATGTAATATAAATCTAGAGAATATTTAGGATATGATTGATTATTTTGATTTCAGCGAATCGACAAGCCTGGTTTACTCTAAACAAACATGGAATCGAAGGAATAGCAGATGGCATGACAATTGATAGCGACGGAAATTTATGGATTGCTATTTGTATGGGTGGTAGAGTGATAAAAGTAGATGGTTCGAAGCCAGAAATACTTCTTAGCACAGTGAAGTTACCAGCACTTCAGGTAGGTACATGTACTTAGGTTGTACCATAATATAATGATAACATAACCAGTAGAACTACCAATGATGGAAACTTAGTTGCCTTATGTAGAAAATTAGTGAATATAATAACAAACTACTTAAATCACAACACAATCAGTTAGGATAGTGTTGCACTACATCCTGATAAATTTGTTGCATTTGATGTTAAGTATATATTTCCAAGCAATCCACAAGGACATTCCCCTAATGTCAAAGATCTATCGGTACATAATCATACGATATGATTTCGTGCATTCATATCGGAAATATCAAGATCACGATCACTTTTACTAGTGGAGATATTTATGAAAGGTTAAAATAAATAAAATGTGAATGAAACAACCCAATTCTAGGGTATGTAAGGTTTTGAAGTGACCTCTTATGTTTAATGATCCCAAATACCTCACTAGGATATTTTACACTCAAGGCTCGTAGTGATACGTGTCCTTAGATTATTGATTGATCGGATTAACCAGAGCGCCAACTGCTTTAGCCAAGAAAAATAGAATCCTCAATCAAGAAATTCCGAAACTCCTAGGTGAATAAATGTTGATGATTATATCAGAGAAATAAAGACAAGTTTCAGCTTAACAATTTTGTTTTAACCCTCTAAGGAATTAAAATTGGAACAAAATTGGTTTGATTAATAACTTATTTATAAAGTAACAAAGTTCAATACTGTAAAAATTGGAAGTAAAACAAACTAGAATTTTTAATAATTTGATTAAATAAATTGAAATTATTAATTTTATAAAGGAATATAATTTTTGAACCAAAGATTAAATTGTAGATGAAAAACAAATTTGGTTAGAGAATATAAACAACTGATGAAAATTTGATTATTCCAACTAAGAACAATGTTACCGTCCTAGAAACTTGGTTGAGCTTGGAGGAAGTGCTCTGCCAGGAATTTCCTTCTACAACACGGCACGGGAAAAAGGATGGAGACGTCTCGATCGTTCAAACCCTGCAATACAGACAATACGAGCAATACCTTGGCCTCAAGTTCGAGGCACAAATAACTAAATCAGCAGGAATAATCAATATAATCCCACAACTGATTATGCTATCTTCCCAAATTGTATATTCAAAATTATCAAAAGGATTGAATCTTGGAAGAGATCTAGTGAACTACAATATTAAAATCTGAAGGAAGATATTTGGATTATAAGTTACTTATTGAAGTTATGACAATTTTACTACAAATTATATTCAAAAAAATTTTGGTCTTAAAAAAATGAGTGGGTTAATTCAGAAATTCGCAAAAGAACAATTAGATAATAGTTTTAGATTTAGTCGGTGATCCCATAAAGCAGTAAATGAGAATTTCGGCGCTATTTAAGTTCACCCAGATCAATAATTATTCCGTTATCTCACCAAGACTATCCTAAAGAGACATATCCATTACAAATTTATATGAGGAAGGTCAAAGAAGGGACATACGGAATATCACGCAACCACGTGGATAATTGCTAGGTTAAACAAGCCTTAGAGAACGACATAAACTATTTTGACTACTAACTTGACAAATTAGATTCTGAATAAAGACAAGAGGAAGAATATAGTAAATGATTATCTAATTAAGATTTGAGCAAGCAAAAGTGATCTGGTGTGAACACGTGGATGGGTCGATATTCATATAATTATTGATAAATATCATCGATCAGAGAATATACACATCTGCAACTAGGTTTAGATACAATTAGACATCAAATTACGTATTCACTGTCGATAATATCTTTCAATATAGTCCATTAATAATAGATAAGATAAACGATAATAATTCAACTCACCCACGTCACATATTCACACCAAGATGATGACATGACTCTCTTGAGTTTTCGCGTAAGTTAAATGATCGATTTGCTATTAAAACACGGATGTCGGTAACCATCTCTTTCCAAATTTAATTATCTATATTTCCAAGCGGAAACCGTTATTAACATTATTCAATCAATTAGACCTAATAGCGTATTTAACGTTACAGGTATCCTGCATTATGCTATTGGTCAGCAGGTAATACAGATATAAAGATTGAAAAGTTCAAAGCATTACATACAAGTATTAGAATATAGCCGAGTCTGTTGTATCCTACTTTCACGAGAAGAGGGAGAGGGCATCCAGTGTAGGTCTACAATGATACACATTGGCTATTCATAACGAGATGAGTATCACCAATACCCTCTATATAAAGAAAAGGCCTGATCGCTCGATCGAGCGCCACAAGCAAGAGGCTTCGTTGCAGGTGGTCACTCTTATGTTAGAAGGCACAATGGTGCAATACCAACAGTAAAACCGAAGTTTTATTAATTCTTTAGTTTATAAACTGAGCTGTAATGACAAACAAAAGTTATTATTACAAACAGGCAGAGAAAAAAAGAAAAAATGATGCAATTGCAATCAGACAGACAAGAAAGCTACCCAATAAAAACGTGGTAAAATACGTTCCAATCACACAAAGAAACCTTAGGAACAGGTGCAACGTATAATTTTTCACAAGAAATAGATGAATCTTTGTTGAATTGTAATATTTAACATCTGTCACAATCATACCGGCTACGCGCCATTAAGACTTAACGATACTGCCGTATCGTAAGCCTCTTGTGGATGACTTTTGTAGTCAGCGTAGTTGAACTGTAGAGGGTAGGGTGTTGTTATCACACGCTCAGCTTGCATTTCTCAGTCTAGCATCGAGCTTTGGTAAAAAAAACTTGGAAACTAAATAACTATTACTTTTCAATAACCAAACTAAAAATGACATCGCCAACTGAACACGTAGTGCGGAGTTTTAATCTTACGAATGCGTTACTCCATTCAGTCATAAAACTCCTCAACAGGTAAATGAGCATATGGATACATTAATTTGTTTATCTGTTGATGAAGATCCCGATTGATCAAGCCGTAAAATTGCGAAAAATCTTGCCGTGAGCCTTACGACAGTTTTGACAACTTTAAAAAGCAATAAGAACCGGTCTCATAAGTCAGTAGAACTAATGAGATTTTACATGGCAACAATGTACGTAGGATGGGATTTAACCAAACCGTAATGGGAAAGGCAAAGAATGATGATAATTTCATTAGTAATACATATTTTATTTACGTTACACGATACCAAATATTTATAAGCTAAGCTATAATGACAAACGAAAGTTATTTTGTGAACGCCGTCTCAATAAGTATTAAACTCTCACCAAATGTGTTTCTATAATTTATAAAAAAAATATTTTTAGGTAACTTCTGTGGCGTTTGGAGGTTCAAATTTGGATGAGTTATATGTGACTACTGGAAAGTATCCAATTGATGAATCTATACAATTCACCAAAAATGATGGTTGCCTGTATCGAGTTACGGGAACTGGAGTAAAAGGAGTACCAGCAAATAATTATAGATTGTAGAAATGATTCACCATCAACAAGGGCATTGTAATTTGATGTAATAACTGATGTTATTTTATTAATCATACTACGAATACTTTTATGTACAATATTTGCAAATGTGAGCTTTGCTTATATGTGAGACTATTTTTTACAAATAAATGATTTTACCTCTTGTTAACTATTGTCATATCACTAAAAAAATACATTCAATGTTTATGATGTTTCAAACACTGCTGGCTTACGAAAATGCTGTATATTTAGAAGAAAAGTTTTGCCAACCTTCCAAAATCTTTAGAGCAAGTGCAGACACTCATTGAATTTAAAAAGTAATATAAATGAAGATTTGTAACAGTGACAGCATTATTAAATTTTTTTGTAAAACACTTGTTTTTTGTCTGTTTCCCAACCTACGAAAAAATTAATCACCTTGTTGAATGGAAAATGTAGAGCTAATAATAAACTATAAAAGAGTTCACACTGTGTATATATTATAATACTATTGATAAGAAATAAACACCCTTATCCACTAAAAATACTATTAAAATACTGAGTACCTTTTATAATTTAGTTTACTCTGATGATGGCTACCTCGTAGCCGAAAGGTCCTCAGTACTTAATAGTATTTTCTAGTGAATAAGGGTGATTATTTCTCATCAGTGTTACAATATATTCACAGTGTGAACTCTTTTATAGTTTATCAGTGACGAAGACTTCACCGTCAGGTGAGTTCAACCAATTTATTAAATTAAAAACCAAAATTTCCTGTTTAAAAGTAGATTTACGTTTCCTCAAAGATTGTTTGTCAAATAAAGTTTTTCCAAAATTCATTAAAATACATACGTGTACGAACGCGAAAATATATAAAATC
Organism: Endomychus coccineus; assembly: GCA_958510875.1. Classification (NCBI taxonomy): domain Eukaryota; kingdom Metazoa; phylum Arthropoda; class Insecta; order Coleoptera; family Endomychidae; genus Endomychus; species Endomychus coccineus. Next base: position 37,450,261 of record OY294069.1, read on the forward strand.
ATTTTCTCTGCAAAATAAAGATGGTTAAGATCAGAAATCAGTAACAAATATCATAAACTACATCATTTACAACTTTTGACTTATAAATTAGTTTTTGAAACAACGTCGCACGAATTCGAGTCCTTTTATTAAACACAGTTTCGGCAAAAACCAATAGAAAAGTAGAATATATCAACCATAAATTTCAACAATTGTTACCAAAAACTTCTAGACAAGAAACTAAGAATATAAACATCATTCACAATAAAACCGATATTAATTCCAATGATACGGAAATGAGTTTGTTAAATAAAGGTTTAAATTTTGCAATTGATTCTAAGAAATTATCTACGAAGGATTTAATTAATGATATTGAAAATACGATTTGGTCTCTGAACTTTCAAGACAAAGCCGTTATTCGTAACAACTGCGAAACAATTCTTGAACATTCAAATAAATCATATAAAAGTTCCTCCAATAACTTCAATTATATATAAAAATTCTTGGGAAATAGGTCACAATAACACTCGGTTTTAAAATTTTTTTTGTCTTTACGTACGTTTCGGTCTCAGGACCATCATCAGAAGACTCACTATGTGAAAATACAAAAAAGAGGTTTATTAAAACTAATTATATCACAAGCGTCCAAATCGCACAAATTTAATTTCAATCAAAAGAGCCCACGCCGTCGAAACGAACTGAGCCACGAATAATCGAAATTGTATCGTCAATATTAAAGTATAAAAAGTCTTTTGTAGTAAGAATCCGCTATTCAGTAATATTCTCAAAATGTATAAGTTCATGTTGGTATTCTCACATCAACTGAAGACGAAGTTATTTGTCGAGTACCTACCCTCGACCCAGATGTGTAATTCATGAGATACTTAGAAGACCTGTACTGGAATATTACTACAACGCATTCTTCTTAAAAACATTTTCAACAATTATAAAGACGTATGTAGGAATTTACAAGAGATTATTTAATCAAATTAGTATAAATATGACTTAGATTTTGTGTATCAGCCCTATGGTTTACAGACTTGGAATCCCGTTTTATGTGAATCATCTCCAGGATAGATCTTTTATAATAATTGGTTTCCTTACTTAAAATATTAACATTTTTGTAATCAAATTGATGGTTATAATCAAAGCAGTGCTTAGCAAGGGCGGTGGAATTTTCTAAGTTATTATTTCTTGTGCTATATTTATGGCCATACATTCTTTTTTAATATCTTAACTAAGGAAACCAATTATTATAAAAGATTTAGATCTATCCTGGAGATGATTCACATAAAACGGGATTCCAAGTCTGTAAACCATAGGGCTGATACACAGAATCTAAGTCATATTTATACTAATTTGATTAAATAATCTCTTGCAAATTCCTACATACGTCTTAATAATTGTTGAAAATGTTTTTAAGAAGAATGCGTTGTAGTAATATTCCAGTACAGGTCTTCTAAGTATCTCATAAATTACAAATCTGGGTCGAGGGTAGGTACTCGACAAATAACTTCGTCTTTAGTTGATGTGAGAATACCAGCATGAACTTATACATTTTGAGAATATTACTGAATAGCGGATTCTTACTACAAAAGAATTTTTATACTTTAATATTGACGATACAATTTCGATTATTCGTGGTTCTGTTCGTTTCGACGGCGTGGGCTCTTTTTTTATTTTTACATAGTGAGTCTTCTGATGATGGTCGTGAGACCGAAACGCACGTAAAGACAAAAAAATTTTTTTAAAACAGAGTGTTATTGTGACCTATTTCCCAAGAATTTTTATATATAATTCATACTGGGTCAAGAATCTTTATTAATAACTTCAATAATATCTGTAAATCATTGAAAGGAAAAGACTGTTATTACTTGAAAGTAGATAAGGGAAATTCCCTCGTAATTATGGGCAAAGAGGATTATCACAATTCAGTAAATACCTTATTAAATGATGGCCTCTATGAACAGATTACCAGGAATTCGTTATCAAAATGCGTTAAATTAGTCAATAATTCATCAAAATCGTTGTACAGCTGGTAATCTCTGATAATTTGAAATACAAACTTAGAGTTTCAAATCCTAATCTTCCTAAACTGTATTGCTTACCTAAGATTTATAAACCGGGTAACTCCATGAGATCAATCATTGCAAACATTAATTGTCCTTCATATAACATAGCAAAATGGTTAGTCAAGGAATTTAGCAACTTCCAAGCCGCACCAAGTTTTTCTGTGAACAATTCTTTAGAACTTATTGCAAAATTGAAAGATTTCAAACTTGAACCTGGTGATACACTTTTTTATTTGATGTTGTTTCAATATTTACAAATACTCCAATTCCTGAGTCGATAAACATTTTGAAGAAATGGCTTGCAAATATTAATATCCCCGATAGAAACTGCACAGAATACGTGATCCTTACATCTTCATGTATGGAGCAAAATTATTTCGCTTTTTACAAAAATTACTATAAACAAACAAGCGGATGTGCAATGGGCAATCCACTCTCGCGAACTTGAAACCTCTTTAAAATCAAAATTGAATCAGTTTCTAAAAGTTTGGTATAGATCTGTTGGCGACATTTTTGGGATTACAAGTACATATTTTGATTTACATGACTTTCTAAACACTGTTAATTTGACTCACAGAGATTCACTGTCGAAATAGAAACAGATAATAATCAGCTTCTATTCCTTAATATTAACATTATAAAAAGATGGTAATCACTTGGATTCCGACATATACAGAAAACCCATTCAAACAAATAGGTATATCCTGGCTGATTAGGCTACACCGTAGAAACTAAGTATTTCCCATTTTGGAGTCATCGTTTGGACCAGATGTTTCTAATATGTTACCTTTTGCTTACGCTTTAGTGAACAAAACGCAACTGGAACGTATGTGTTGTTATAATACAGGTGAATTATCAACAGCTACAGAAAATACATGGTACTGTACTCAAATATCCTATTCATGTAAAGCAGATTTTGTTGACATATACATTCCAAACTGCTTGTGCGTTTCTGCATTAACGTCATTACCCTTTGTTGTAGTAATGTCTATTAATTTTGAACATTCCTGAACTTCTGTGGAGTTCTTGGGTAGCTTAGGAAACTGCTTTCGTCTTTGCTTTTTAATGCCATTTCTAATTAAGATAGAGTGACCATAAACAACGAAGTCATTTCTAGAGTCGGGTTTTATGGCACAATGTATGTCCTCGTGTAACGGCCAAACTAATGGTATATGCAATTCACTTGAAACCTAGATATGATGCTCTAAATTTACTGATATAAAAATGCAAGCTCGTACCTTAAGCCGTTTTCGAGTTATTGAGCTGAGAGGTGCGTCGAAATACTCGACAATATTCGCTTAGTTTCACGCACTGTTCGATGCGCTAACTATCTGGCCGATTGCAGAAAGAAATATACTGGAGGATCTGTACCGTGAAAGCAGTACACTGAAAAGGTGACGTTGGCATTTCTTTTATGCAACACAAGCGGCCGCCACCTGTGATGCATAAAAGGAGAGTTTCTGCGGAATATTTTGGGTTGTTGATCGGCTTATGCTTTGGTTTCTACATTGAACGGTGACTCCGATTTACTGTACCGTTTTCGAGTTACAGATTCTGAACGCATATCCATACCGTTGGCAATGCTGAAGAATCGATCTCGCGCAACTAGACAGATTGCGGCTCGCTCTTTTGATCGGTTTATGTGAAAGACGGAGTGAAAGTTGCGAACGAAGGCTCACTGACTCACTCCGTCTTAACCCTTTGGGCATACGCGGCATATTTACCAACTGTTTAGATTATGTCGTTATTGGATAGTCTCCAACATTTGTGACTGAAAGTATGCATTTCGATATAGGTTTAATTGTAGAAGAATTTTCATACGTGAAGTCTTCCACTTCCTCTGCCCTTGACTGTTTGTATATACACAACGTATCATGTTTCCGCCTCATGTTGATCATCATCAGCTTATTTAGGAAACACCAAATTTGCGTCACTGCCAAAAGTACGACGACAAGGTAAAAAGTCCCTGAAAAATAGAACAGATGGTGCCACAATCGAAAATCTCATGTGACATTTGTGATGTACCATCTTTAACTAGAACGCATTCAAATTTTCTAACCAATATGTCGTTCAGTTCTGTTTTGCCACCCATTGAAAGCAACCTTGAAGATTTTTGTAAACATGGGAAAAAGTGAATTTCGCGTCTTGATTAAACATTATTTCTTGCGTGGAAAAAACATTACGAAAACCAAAGTATCGCTTATTAAATATTATAGGGACTCTTCACGATGGATTGATTTTCGTTGTGGTAGTATGACCACAAAGAACGCCGAAGGTTCTGGTCGTCCAATTGAGGTTACAACGCCAGAAATCGTCGATCCATGGTATGATATTGGACTACCGACGAGTTAAAGTGTACGAGATTGCTGAGGCTATGAGAATCTCAACCGAACGGGTACCAAACATTTTGCATACATTTTTGAATATGAGAAAGCGATTTGCCTCTGTTGACAACAAGCGCAATCGTGTGACAACTTCAAAGGACTGTCAAGCGCGATAAGAAGGACTTTTTGCGCCGTTTCGTAACTGAGGACGAAACATGGACCCATCACAACACACCAGAGACCAAAGAACAGTCGAAACAGTGGACTTTGTCGTGGCGAATCTAAGCCGAAAAATGTCAAAATGGGTTGATCGGACAACAAAGTCATGGCGACAGTTTTTTGGGATGCACACGGCATCGTCCATATCGATTACCTTGAAAAGGGCAAAACGATCACCGGGGTATATTATGCAGAGCTGTTGGATCGATTCGACGCCAATTTGGAGCGAAAGTGGCCTCATTTGGCAAAGAAAAAAGTGCTCTTCCACCAGGACCACCCACCGGCGCACAGATCTGCAGTCGCAATGGCAAAATTGCATGAATTGCATAACGAATTGGTTCGTCATCCACCATATTCTCCAGATTCGGGCCCCTGCGATTTTTGTTCATTTCCAAACTTGAAGAAAAGGCTCGGCGGAAAAAGATTTGGCTCCAACGATGAGGTCATCAGTTGTTTTCACCTTTTAGATGTTTCAGGTTAATTGTTTTTGAAAGTAATTATTATGCAATAATATTACGTGCAAATCAATTGATCAAAGGGTATATGACTGCTTAGAAAACTAATAGACATAAAGATAGCAGATACCTTGGTAAATTCTTATCTAATAATTCAACAATTTACTATAATCCCAAACAAGTGCATACTTTGATATGAGAACAGAGTTGTATCTCGAAATTAAAAACTTTACATTCAACTTTTCAATTTTTGTACCTATTATCTATCTACCTTTTGATAATATTCATAAGAGATTTTGAAGAGGTAACCTTGACAAATAATTTAATTTCATCATGAGCTGATTAACTAATACGTATATCAGCTGTGCATCGAGTGAGTGTATTAGAATACGCCCCTGTCTACTGTATTACCTCGGATAAGTAGTGTTCATAAACATTCATTCGTTAGTTTTAGTTCGAATATCTCCGCCTTAGTTTCAGCTTCTTCGAAGATTACTTTTGTAAGTATGAATCAAATAAGTTTCATAACATTGGTCATTCCCATACCAAATAGATCTCGAATTATTTCCGGTAAAAAAATCACTCTCTAAGAACGTAGTGTTGTTTATTTGTATATATTACAATCATACTTTCAATTCACTCAACTAATGAGCCACGCGGCAATTGATATTACACAATAATAGCTATATAAACATCAAAAGCATCACACGATAATAATTAACACTTAATTATATATTAAATTATTCAGGGACAAGATAGATATGTCTACTATTTTGTCGTAGATGAAGGAACATAGATTTCTTTTAATAATTTCTAAATGTTGAGCAGTGCCGGATTATCCAATAGGCCAAGTAGGACCTATTATGGACCTCACACATCTTAGGCAACCCGCGAGAACGGAACAAATTTTGGAAAATCAAGTTGATCTTGAAAGAGAATTATAATCAGAATTGTTTTAATTATTTTCAATTGATGAATTTAAATGTTATAAACCTTTCGAACCGGCTAATAGTTTAATCGCTATAAATTATCGATAGCTGACCCCTGTCGCTCATTCAAACGTGTGGTAAGAAATGCCTTTTGACAAACACGTTTTTGAACATTTTATTTCAAGACAATAGCTTATACCAAGATCTGATGAATCTCATATATATGAATTATAGAACGTGATATTTTAATAAACACGTATAATCCACTACATGTCGATATGGACAAGGAGGATAAAACATGATTTATAGATTTTAACGAAACCTGATTCAAGAGAAGAGGTGATATTGATATTTGAGGAAGGATTATTTGTGATATTTTAATTGTGGTTTTGTTTAATTCAGGTGTTTCCAAAACATTTGAATCGAGATTGGCCATCCTTGTGGAGCATAAACTCATAGATAATTATGAACATTTACGTAAATCAATATCTTTGAAATTGTATTGATAACAAAAAACCCAGTACGACCCACTTTTATCACATCCGATAATAATATTTTTCAACAGAAAATGGCACCTACAGTTGATAGAGTCTGGAGTAGAGGAGAACTCTTAGAAGGTCCGCATTGGGATGTTGCCAGCCAGAGTTTATATTTTATAGATATTTTTGGCAAATCCATTCATAAATATGTTCCAGCAACCAAGAAACACACCCAAGCAGTTATCGGTATGTATGAGAAACAGTTATTGCAGATAGATTTTTTACAGACATAAATTTGTCTCTAGCTTATACAGAGGATATTGAATAAAACAAATATTACCAGTCCCATACTCCATCGAAGAAAAAGTCGACATGTATAATTTTATTTATATCAAAATCGCTTCCCACAACCCTTCAAAGGTCGGTTTAAAAAATTGTTTTTGAACGCTGCATTGATTTTGGCCAAATTTTGTACAAGTACTGCTAAAATGGAAACCTGTTGATTGATACTAGTAACATTCGTCAAAATTGTCCAGTGGTGCAGATAAAGGTGGGTGCTTTACTTTACCCACCACATTTTCTACGCCACTGGTTCATGTTTTGTATTTCTCCTACAGTATAGGAGAAGAAGTTATTCCGATAAAATTCTGATTAGAGCAGGCGTTTTAGAAATAGATCAGTTTTTACCCAATTTTTTGACCGGAGAATGCCTCAGCAGGTACGTTGAGTGGGTGTTAACTTTTATAAATGAACTTTTTACTCATACAACATACATACAATGAAATATTAAAATCGCAAAATGTAACAACTGTTCAAAATAATAGTAATTTTACCGTCATAAGTGGCTATTTTAGATTTCCTCCGAACTTCGATTATTTCGGAAACAGCAGCTGCTCTAATAAAATTTTTGCAAGAATAACTTCTTTGCATAAATTGAACGGCAAATCCAAAAATGAGCATTTTTTTTAATATCCAGGGCTTAGAAAATAGGGTGAGAAAAGGATGGCTGCAGGCTACTGGACAATTTTGACAAATGTTTATAGTATCAAATAATATATTTAGGAAAGTCATTCTCCCAAAATGATCATTTTGCGGGAACAGAGAAATTTCTAAATAAAAATTAGTTATTTTTGCATATAATAATAGGACTGATTCATGTTCAGATTGATTTAATAGAATTACCCAGTGATCAAACATCCTTTTCAAATTTGATAGATTTATCGCATATTTAAAAAATAGAACTGCCAGAGGAATGATCATAAGGGTAGAGGATGACACAAACATTTCGCTAACTAAAGCTAATTCATTTAATATGTATTAGCATATAGAGAAACAAAGTTATATTCGGAAATTATTAAAAATAACAAGAAAAAAAAAGTTAAATAATTTTGCCGGCTCTTTCGTTCAAAAACATCAATATCTTTATCAAACTGATAACAACGTTTGCAGTGCTGAGAAATAATGATTGGAGGGGTCGAAATGGCTGTTATATGTTCATATTTAACATACGAAATTTCTTTTTCTTCAGTTCTGAAGACTTGTTTATTATTTAGTTTACATACTCTTAGATACATAACTCGTACTTCACCGTCATCTCCTATATCATTCAATTGAACCAGCAAATATGTTCCACCTTTGACATTTGGACCAGCTTCTTTATCATTTGAATAAAATTCAACCTTGTGTGAAAACTTTTTTACAGTCACAGAAATCTTAATACTTAGAGGTATGTCCTTATCGCTTGATCATTTACCTTCACCTAGAGCTGATGTCGACTATAGATCAATGAGCCAAAATTATACGCACAGTCATTTTCTTTAAATTTTCTCATTTTCGACATCTTTAACAGTCTGTAGAAGTATAATCCAAACTCACTTTGTATATTGCCCAAGTTTATTGTCGTTTCCAGATTATAACGGTATCGCAGTATTGATAAATTGCAGAGCAATGCAAATCATTCTAAAATGTAAGAAGTCCACTCCCATTGATATGATGATAGTTGTTATGAACTGGATGCCATTAAAAACCTGACTGTATTACCTTTCAATGATTTTTGTTTATAAAATGTTGAAAGGACAGTTACCTACTTATTTGAATAAATTCATCACATTCAATAATCAAGGGCACAGTTATCAGACTCGAGAAAGTTTGAGTTTTCATGTAAATAGAAATAAGTTATAAAAAAACCATGGATTCTTTATTTCACAAAGGATTGATACAATTCAAAAATCTACCCATTCATATAAAGGAATCGCAACATTGAGTTCATTTAAATCTAGTCTCCTGGGGTACATCAATGAAACCTTCTTTATTATGTATCTGTATTCCTGTTTCTCGAAATATTGTCTTTAATAACAGCTGATTTTATTTTCATTTATTTAATCGAATAATTATGTAATAATTATTATTAAACATTTTATATTAGGATTCGTATTTAAATAAAGATTATTATTATTATATTGGGGTATTACAACCTCTTTCCATGATTACTATCCCACTAAACTAATTTTTTCTGACCCAGTAACCTTTTGTAACTTTTATTATGGCATTTAATATGTTATTTTAATTAATCAAATTGAAGTTGAAACGGAAAATCAATTTCAAATGATGAAATTGAAATTATGTAAGAAAACTTAATCCTGCAAAATTTTTGCCGATATAATTATATCTTCATGGCATCTTTTGGAAACATCATAAACCCTTCAGTCTAACAACAGTTCCAATTTTATGGAGTTTTTGAAAAGTTATCATAATTCCTTCAAATTTACAGCAGTATTCATACGAAATATGTACTAATTTCCATTTTAGGAACCGGCCACGTGACCTTAATAGTACCTGTTGAAGGACAGAAGGATAAATACCTCATTTCAATTAATCGGGATTTGGTCGTAGTAACCTGGGATGGTGAGAGCGATAAAGTATCGAATATGGAAAAAATTTCCGAGTGTGATCCGGCAACAAAAACCAACAGAATAAATGATGGAAAATGCGATCCTTCTGGGCGATTATGGGCAGGTAACTGATATTTGCAATCAATTGAAAAAAAAGGTTTTTACAAAAATCTTAGAATATTACCAGTTTTTTCTAAAAAAATGGTTTTGCAAATTCGTAACAACATCGATGGCGAGGTCATTACAAACAATTCTTTTTCCACTGGTCAGTCTCAATTACATTTTGATAAACATAGATTTATAATACCCAGTTAGTGTTCGTTGGAAGCTTAAATAGTAGAAAATGGAAAGCTGGATTATAGTTTAGGTCCACCTGAAATGGACAGAAGAATATACATGTTTCATTAAAAAAGAATTTTGCGTATTTTGAATCATAATCAAATACATCTTGATCCGGTCAACGAATATTCACTCGATTGGAACATGCTTCTCAACAGGTGAATCTTCAAACGGAAGTTACTTCCAATGATCAGAGATTTTATTGGTTTGAAATTTTTCAATCAAAGACTAGAAGATACTGCCGGAACATAATTTTTTTAAAGTAATTTCCACACCATTTCTCTCCTCAATAGGTAACTCTTCCAACAAACTGCGATACACGGTAGCAAATACTTAAAACATGACATAACTTCCAATATTTGTAATAAAAGGTATCCTTCAGTATCTCATGGCTTCTAAATGTTTCAGGTAGTATGGGTGAAGAAGTAGTGAATGGTCATGTTGCACCCAACAGAGGTAGCTTCTTCAGTTTAGAGAAAGACAGAACGTTGAAAACACATGCGACAAAAATTGGAATTTCAAACGGGTTAGCCTGGACTCCGGACAGCAAGAAGTTTTATTACATAGATACAACGAAAGGAACAGTTGACCAATATGATTTCGATGTAAATACTGCAGCAATATGTAAGTATGATATTCAGAAATTTGTATGTGGATTGAAGAAATTACGCAATCGTGACGTGATTGAAACCTTAAAGTGATTAAGACCACCATAACGCTTGACCCTTTAAACTGGACGTGCAAATCAATTGAATCTGCAGAATCAGCGGACAGTTGACCATAGATAACTTACCTATATAGATTTGGCACACGGTCGTATATACAGGTCTGGAAACTCTATGTTTGACATGAGTTTCTTACACGTAACCAAACTCGTAGTCCCTCGCTCAGCCACCAGCTGGCGCACAGATCGAACTATGTTGTCAGCATTAGGCGCCATATCGTTCAAACACACCCTTTTGGTACTACGCAACAGATGAGGCTTAGCGGACTCACTTCTCACATAGGAAACAGCCTCGAATTTCCACACCTGTATATACGACCGTGATTTGGCACAATACGATAGCTTGTTGAGAGCATAATCACCCGAATATCGACGGTGGATCTTTGAACTGGTTGTGGTCTATGTGGTTGAGATGGCTATGAATTTTATTTCCCGATTTTGAAACTCCAAGCGGCAAGTTTTAAAATTTTCATGTTTTTTTGGTTTCTTTGTCCACACATTTGATTTTCCTTGATCTTGAAAATATGTGGGTATTGTTGAACTGCATGTACACTGGGATAGGGGATAAGAGGATGGCCTAGAGGCTCTCGTGAAATTTGGTTTCCTCTTCCAAGTTCCGCTTCTTAAAGTTTACCTTTTCGTTGACAGAGTATTGGATAGGAAGTTTGGTGTACCTCTACTGTCTACAGTTTTGGCACCACACGAGAAAGGGAGAGGGAGCCAGAAAACTCTACTAAACAATATTGATCGTTGTAGTTCATAGTGCTATAACAACCAGTTTAGTTATGAATACGTTGGAGTAAATTCATCCTACTCTATCTAACTGTAGAGCGGGATCTGACTTTGAATCCCGATCTTGGCCAAGATGTATTTACAAAGGCTATTCCAGGGCATACACCAAGTCTTTGCTCTCTCGTCATCATCTACTTTCTTTCAAGTGTGGCTGACCGAGACTTGGGAGACATGTTTTTAATACAATATATTACAACATTTAATTTTCCAGACTTGTGGGGTACCTACCTTGCTTTAGGTAGATACTTGAAATATGAAAATTCGTCAAAGTATAACAAAGAATAATTTGCTAGCCAATAAATATCTAAACAAATTATTTCTTATTTCGCAGCTAATTGTACACCAATATTCACACCATCAAAACATAACATCACCGGAGGATGTGACGGTATGACAATTGACACAGACGGGAATTTATGGGTAGCAATATTCAATGGTTTCAAAGTTATCAAAATCGATCCGAGGAAACCAGAAACCTTACTAGAAACGATTCCAATACCTGCTAAACAGGTAAGTTATGATACTATTATTTTAATTCAGCATTGATTAGTATATTAATCAATGAGTAAAAACTTTTCAGCGGAGGGAGGCGAGGTAATAACTGATAACATACATAATTTGATGAAATAGAGTATATAACCCATTTTGGTATAACCAGTACAAGATTTTTGAAATCTAGATACAAGTGCTAATTTTCAGGTTTCAAATTGCATTAATTCTGGGATACCTACTAACCTACTACAGTACTTGTTATATTAAATTTCAAGTCGTATTCTTCAAACGGTATGTTTATGATTGCCTAATGTGTGTTCCCAATGATAAAATTCAGTACGTGATTAATGAATTTAACAATTTCCACTATAAACTTCAATTTACTTGTGAAAAAGAAGTGAGCATAAATTTTCTAGATATGAATATTAGGCATGACTCAGATGGAAAAATTAAAACTTCGTAGTTTACTAAAGAAGTTTGGTCTCAGCGATATCGTCACTTCAATTCAGTTACACCAACAAGTTTTAAAAAAAGTGTTATGAACAGCCTCACAGATCCCGCTGTTAAATTGCCCCACCCAGAGAACCGTCCCAAAAAATTGAAAATTGTTCGTAATACACTGGAAATGAATGGCTACCCAAAAACATTTTTCAACCCCATTATTAATGAAAGAATAAACAAAATCTATAATGGAACGTCATATATAAATAACATAAACGGTAATACAGATAATTTTATAACATACATTCCGGAGAGCTCAGAGAAAATTAAGAAACGTTTAAAAAAGTATCATATAAATGTTGTGCATAAACTGTGTTGGTAAATATTTTTCAATTCTAAAACCTTTAATACCTAAAGATAAACAAATCCACACAGTATACAAATTAAATTGTTTAGATTGCAATGGAACTTATACAGGACTAAACAATATTCACAAAACAGAATGTATGGCCATATGTACAGTACTAAAAACAACAACGTATAAAATTCCACCGCCTTTGCTAAACATTGTTTTAATTATAGCCATCAATTTGATTACAAAAAAGTTAATATTTTAACTAAAGAAACCAATTATTATAAAAGATCTATTCTGCAGATGAATCAAATGAAACGTGACTCCAAGTTTGTAAGTCATAGAGCAGACGTTCAATCAGTAAGTCAGATTCATACTAATTTAATTAATTAAATGCAATTGCAAATTCCTATATGCGTCTTTATGAAGTTAAAAATATATTTTAGGTAGAATGATCAAATAGCAATATTTATAAAAAGGTCTGACAACCATTTTCTATTACCTCATAAATCTTCAATTATCTGGTTCGAAAGTGGATAGTTGAGCGATATATTTTTTGGTTTCAGTCGTATTTCAAATAGTGCATTGAAATGACTTCGAATTTTATAAGAAATTGCTGAGCAAGTGGATTCTTGATTCAGATACAAAACATTAATGTGTTAAAATTTCGATTACTCGTGTTTCTGTTCGTTTCGGCGACGTGGGCATTTTTAATTGAAATTGGTGCGATAGGATGCTTTGTGATGATACAATAAGTTTTAAGAAATTCCGTTTTAGACGTTGATACGTTTTCTGATGATGGTCGTGAGACCGAAACGTGCGTAAAGACGAAAATAATAAGCATATGTGTTAGTGTGACCTATTTCCCGAGAATTTATATATAATTCATACCTGGGTCAAGAATCACTATTTATTCAAAATTCTGTATATTTGATATCAAACTGGTATCTACTAAGCTATTATAGGTACAGTTATGTAAAATACCTCAATCACTTCTCGAGATATACCGCAAAAAATATTGATTCTACAAATACAAAATATAGCCACAATAAAATACTTCCTTCTACTTCCATAAAGATAGGCAAATTGAAACAAGAGGTTTAAATAGTCAAAAAGTATACAGAATTCGGTTAGACATTTTCAAAGTAAAGTAATGAATTAAATGAAAGTAATAATCCAAACAGTTATGAATGACAATGCCATATTAAAAGTACTCTTTCTGAACAAAGACGTTAAATGATGTAAATCTATGATTCACACAAGTCTCAGGAGAACCAATATTAGACAAATTTTGTCACTGTAGCTCACATCTAAACTCCTGAAATGTAGGAAAACAGTTTTAATCTTGAGCGGTCAAATTTTCGTCCAAAAAGACAGGTCCAATAATTCGGTCCTTTAAAACTCCACACCAGACAGTTTTGAACATATCCTGGAAGTTTCGGTCGCTTATTTCTTGACCAATAGTAATGGTACATTCATCCGAATACAATATTTTATTTTTGAATTCTTGTGCCTGCCTTTCCAAAAAGATATGACAAAAGTTCAGTAGACGTTCAGAATCACTATCATGTAAAAGCTGCACTAAGTTGGTTTTGTAGGGTTTAAGTTTATGTTTTTTCATTATTTTGCAATATGTAGTAGCAGATAAGTTTAAATTCTTCTTCCACACTTAGAAGAACATTAAATTCAGATTCCAAATTAAATACACGTTCTGATTGTTCTACCATGCTTAATAACTGATCCAATTCTTTAAAACCTCTTAAAAACTCTTATAAACTTACATCTTGATGGGGTTTCCCTGTTAGAATAACTTGCGGCATACTTTCGCCGGGCTTCGGCACTATTTCTGTTACTTTTGAAATACATTTCAAGCATATCGGTCAAATGCACATTTTTCATTGTAAAATAATTCTTAATACAACTAATGTTAACGATATCAACCGGCTACGCTATTTGACATTAATAAACCTTAAAAGTGAGATTTGTATTTTATTATCTCAACTTTGTGATCCGGATCAGAGTTCTCCCAACATTCAATCCGCCATAAAATCGCATGTTTCATCATAGAGAACTTAAAAAAACACTGTTGTTTAAATAAAAAGTCTCTATCCAAATATCAAAAAATATACAGGATGTTTCGTTTTAAAATCAAAAGTTGATGTCAATTACGGTTACTCCCGGAAGTGAGAGTAGTTTCATAGCATAAGTGGTCACAAATGGTCTATTAAAATTTCAAATCTATACATCTCATAGGACACAAGTTATAGGTTGGTGCGGTTTTCGAAAACCACACGGTATAGATGACGTCTTAACTCTAATTTGAAATTAAAATTACCCTTGCTATACAGTATCGGAAAGTATTTATCTTGGTTATGGTGGTTTCATGAGAGCGTAAAGAATAGGCTATATGTTGAGAGAGCATTACAATTTCAGGGCGGTCAGCTCAGGACGTAGGACGTCAGTATCATACCATCACCAGTCGGGAGAATGTTCAAGTCGCTGTGTACGCCTCGGGTGGGGTAAGAGGAGGGGCGCACAGCAGTGCGTCTCTCTTGCTTATGTGGTAGTATCATATTGCGCTCCTTGTTGCACGTGTAGATTTATGTATATACCCTAGAAGAATTGTTTCCGATACTGTATATGCAACAATGCATTGCTCATCATAGCCACTGCTATTTTGTCTCACTCTAATAATTCGGTTGCGTCGTTTCTAGTACCTTGTACTATACATCGAATAGATAGCGTTGCAAGAAAATAACATGTATAAATATATTCTGTGTTCCTTGATAGATAATCATAATTCTATGTTTCAGAAGTACATTGCTTAATTGTGTCATTCAAGAATAATTTCGTAATTGCCACGGAAATTATTGACATTTTCAAGCATTATTTTTTATACATAATCCTTATAATACATTATAGTAGATAAAGAGTTATTGATTGAGAGCATTTTGTATCAGTTTTTTTGAAAAAAAAAATCCAAAATGAAATGTTTCAGCTTTGATCTGGATGTAGCTGCTCAACCGCCCAATCTTTCATCACCAGACCTACGAAAGAGTCACGGTAATCTATCAAACCAATATTTCCACGGAATTCCTCCGCAATGGGTATTCAAGGATGAAATATATGCAAAAAAAGTTGCAGCTCTTCAAGAAAGATATAGAAAGGAGTTAGCGGAAACTATAAAATTGAGAAAGAACCACGAGGGCGTAATATTAAAGAAAGAACATAACAGAGTGATGTGTAAGGTAGGACCAGAATGGTACCAGGAATTGTCACCATCGCAGAAACGCGAAGTGGAACATTTAAATACTAGTTTAATAACAGATATATATTACGGTAGCACAATAAGAACCAAATCTGTCTTATCTCTTATTGGACTACGGCCACTGCCTAATCCTAAACAAATACGCAAAGCTTTAAATGAGAGTCAAGGTTGCTCAATAGAATTCTTGCTGACGTTGTACCAGCTAATTAAGCCTGATCGCAAAAATTATTCAATCAACGATCGATTGTTGTTATCAGCAGTTGTTCATTTAACTTTGGAAGACACATTAAGAGAAATGCATATCCGTTTGCCTTCACCACCTCGAATAAAGCCCATTCCTAAACCAGTTAAGCAAAAACCACCCAGAAGAGTGTGTGGCTGTGGTACTAAATACAGAGCATATTTAGTGCCGTTCACGTACGTACGTCCCAAACCCAAACACACGGGATGGTATACACATCCACACGTACAACGCCCAAAAAGTGAATATTTTGAATATATATGCTCTTTACGGAAACATTTGTACAAAAGAATTTTCTGTAGAACCTTCCGCGGGCGGTTTGATTATCTGGATCAAATACCTTGTGAACTCCATGAGGTTCACATGGAGGCAGAGGAAAAATATAACGGATTATTTCCATGCAAGAATGGCTGGTACACTTTGCTGAAACCTCACGCTTACAAATCGTGTCCACCTTATCATGTACCAATCAAGATACCATATTATAAGCAGGGTAAGAAAATAAAACGTAAGTCTCCTCCAGTTCAGATTGAAGTTGGTGTAAAAATTTACGAAGATAAGGAACAAGAAAAAAAATTAGAATGTACAATAGAATGTATAGCCGCAGCAGCCGAACAAAACCTAAATACTGATGAACCGAGCTGTGGCTGTCCAATTACCGTAGCCAGATTTACCTTCACACAAAATCTAAATGACTTTCAGAGAGCAGTGTTGAACGAGAAGCATGGTGTTAGAACATGCATGAGTGAAAGCTACGACAGCAAACCTGAATTAAAAGCTGATTCTTTGGAGAAACTCATTCTAGACATATCACAAACAGAGAGAAGTGCAGAAAGTGGGCGTCTTCAAGCTGAATCTTTTGTTTCTCACATGTTGGACGAGCTTGACAAAAAAACAGAAAAGGAAACAGTCACAACACCTACCGTTCAAATCGATCTTGATGTGAAAATTGACCAAGAAAATGATCCTTCAGACAATAAGCAAAAAAAAATTATGAGGTTCACCTTTGAAACGAAAACTAAGAAAGACCTCGAACATAAACATCAATCTACATTGGCTAAATATAAATTTTCGAAGGTTTTAGACTCTTCTTCCGGTAGCGAATATTCAATCCCAAAGAGTTTGGAGGGTGAAAACCATGGTTCTACCAAAATTGCATCGGAAACTGAGGAATCAGTTATTAAGGTTCTGCACGGTAGTCTTTCTCCAGGAAGTATTCTCTCAAAAACAAGTCACGATAAGAGAGTTTCTCATTTAAGAGGCGGAACTGACTACCAACTACTGGTTCCAACATCCACTCCACAACTGCAGCAAGCACCTATCAAGAAACACAAAATCTCCAGTCTTGGAGATATTTTCAGTTCTTCGCGGTTAGCAATTGACGAAGATGATTATGGCAGTACCCAACCTTACCAATATTTCAATCTCCAAACTGAGAAACTGTTTAAAGAATTGAGTTGTCCTTGTAACAAATGCAGACACCATCATCAAGTTCAAAAAACCCGCAAACGTGTCGTATCCAGAAAGGGATCGCTTAAGTCGAGAAGAAAAACAACGCTAGACCTTTATATGCCCTTATCAGATATGTCAATCCCAAGAAAAAATGTTTCTTTACCCAATGTGGCAAACATTAATAAAGAAGTTACGCATCAGGAAAGTATGAAAACGAGAAAATCAATGATAAAAATCACAGACAAACCGTTTGGAGTTAAAGGTGACTCGAAAGAAGCAACTAATTCCCAAGAAAAGGAACGCGGTGAATCTTACCGGCAATTTATGGAAGAACACAATCAGTGTTTGTCTACTTACAGTATATTTTTAGAACAAAAGAAAAATTATATTGAAAACTATATGAAAAATATGAAGACGATGTATAAGGATCCACCTTTTACGGGGTCGATGCTGATTCAGGAGGAACTCCGTAAAATGACAGGTTCCGTGAACCCGCTGCCAGGAAAAACTAGATATTTGGTTAGCGGCAATCAAGTAACCAATTTGGGTAAAGTATTCCTATTGAGTGAATCACTTTTGACTGAACAAGAAAAGCTACGATGCGCCTTTGAAGTGGAGAGTTACGTTTATTCTGACCAATCTCAGAATGAGGACGGTTTAAATTCCCCTAGATCATATGTATGTAACTTGGCACTATTTGGGAACGAACGAAATGAAATTACCATGCATTGTCAAGGTTCATCTTGGCCTTCGACAGGCTGTTCATGTGGTGGGATAAGTGGTAACGATGAGGAAGAGTTGTCAAAGATGGATGACTTCGAATGTTACTGCGAAAAAGATGTTCCAGCTCAAGCAGCAAAACCTCGTTTATGTAAAAGTGAAGAAATAAAAGTGATAGAAAAACAAAAAACCTGTCAGCTTCCGGCTAAATCACTGCCAATATTCCCTGATTACGGTGCTAATGACGGAAGAAAACAGATATGTGATTGTCAGGGGCCACACAAAGAACTAGAACCAGTAGAACGATATATAATAATGAAAAAACTACCTAAGAGACGTAGAAAACAAAAGACTGTTCTCAAAAAACTTCTTAGAGGTTTAGCATACGATGGTTACCCTTTAGCGAAACTACCCCAATGTCATAAGTTGCCTTATTTCGAATTGTGGATGTTATTCCGAACTAGGAAAAAGTGGATCTACGACGATAAACATCCGAATTTTATTGATTGCGCGTTCATGTGGAGGCATATTAACAGATGCAAAAGACCAGCCTTAGTGCCCAAAATACCGCTGTCTCAAGAAGAAATGAGGAAAATGACTTGGAGGAATGCAGGTACCGTTAAGAGATTAACAAACGATGTAATAACGAAATATTATACAACAATAAGGAAGAACCAAGTAAATTTGGGACGAGAAGCTTTTCCAACACTATGCCCCTATCGCTACCCCACTCCTGAATATATAGCTGAATATTATTACGCCTATACTCCAAGTAAAGAGGAGAATGCAATTGTACGCAAAATATGGTGTCCCTGGGAAAAAAAGGATGTACATTTACGTCGTTCCTGCTTTTGCAAATGAACAGTGCCACAGAATCCAATCGTAGAATCTGTAAAGGGCAGTTTTTATTTTATGTTAACTTTGTGTTGATAAATTCGAATAAGTACGCTACAAGGAGTAAATTTGGGACGGGTAGCTTTCCAAAACCATGAACAGCTTGTTACCCCCACCCCTGAATATAACGCTACGGTTATACTCCAATTAGAACAGAGAATTCCGTTATTAGGAACGTATGATTGTCCTGGAAAAAAATGAATCGATGATAACATATTCCAAACTGTAACAAATGAGCATAATTACCAGACTTTAATCATGGAATATTACATCTAGTGTTATAGAAGTAGGAAGGTTTTATTTTATGTTTATATTGTTTTGATAAATTATAATGCTCTGTATGATAGTAATAAAACATAGGATTCCCTCTTCAATTTACAGTGTAATCAGATTATTTCTGAACAGATATAATAGAATAGAATTTATTTATCCAGAAGCCAATTTACATAATTGGATTTAGCAGGTGGCTCTTTCATATTTATAAGTATTATGTATTTTGATAGCAAATGCTGATTTATATGTAAATTCTTGGGAATTAGGTCACATAAACACTTAGTCTACAATATTTTCATATTTACGTAGGTTTCGGTTTCACGGACATCAGCAGAAGACGTTTGAAAACTAATTCACATCAACTAAAGAGCGGCTTTTCTTAAAGTAATTTGCACTAAGCACTAAGCGTCTTTATCACATTAATTTCAATTGAAAACGTCTAGGTCACAATAATGAACAAAACACGAATAATTGAAGTTGTAACGAATTAATGTCTAAAATATATGAATATGTATTAGAAAATCACTAGACAGTAATCTTTCTATAGTTAAAGACGTCAGAACTCTAGAACGAGGGAAAACAGTCAACATCCCTTTCGGCTAAGTACAATGTTAAACAGATGGTTTCAAATTGACTACGATAGAAAAGGTCTTTGCTGTACCAATATTACTGATTTATTGTATCAGCTTTCTATATGTACATAATTTTGAGCATTATACAGAAATACGTACAAATTGTCAAGTGTTTAATCGAATTTGTATAAATTTGACTCAATGATTGTAGATCAGTTCTACTATTTACAGACTTAGAATCACATTTTAAATGCTGACTTCTACCTAGTCTCGTAAGCATGATAGTTGGCATTTGTTTTGTAGTTATCCGAATTATTTTCATTGTTAATAGGCATTTATAAATATGAATACAAGGAACTTGTTTAAAACGTGAATAGGTCACCAGGAATCCCTTTTTCTCACGCTGAACATTAATCTAATCACCCGCTTTAGAGCGACGAAAACTCGCTGATGGTTTATCAAATAATTTTGCTGAACTTAAGTGATCCCTAAATCAAATCGGTCGCTAATTTGGCTTAAAATAGTGTCACATACTTCCTTTGCAATAACAGCCCTGGTATCTCCAACTGTCGTTTTTTGTCATGTCCTAGCAGGTTATTCATTATTGCGTTCTTGATTTTCATTGTCAGTAGAATTTGTAATTCGAATAATTTGCTGTTGGAATTGTTCAATTGCCTTTTGCAGTTGAGCACTGTCAGTCCCGCGCATTTGAGTCTGTTTAAATAATATTTCAATATGTGGCATGATGAAATTAAATATTTTCAACCAGTAGAGACATTTTGGCAATTCAAATGTTTCAATAAACCACTTTGCTTCACTATTAGTAACTGAATCCAACACATCTTCGTCAACAATTTTGTCTAAACATTCTTTGAAAGAATCCTGGTATTCAAATAATGTGTTCACAGTTCGATTTTTGAAAATCCAGCGTGCAGAAACAGCGCGTGGTAATTTACGATTGACTATTTCATCAAGAATTAACATTCGTTTTGGCGATCGAGAATTTTTTTTACTTTTTTATTGCACTGTGCCACTCGTTCAATAATTAAATCAAATTGATGCGCGTAACAGTGAATATAATGTGCATGTGGAAATGTTCTTTTGATAATGGCTTGGAAACCATTTGTGTTACCACTCGTCACGGACGTCCAATCGTAACTTTGAGCGATTAGTTTATTGTTATCATACCCAGAAGGAGAATGTAAATTAATTTGCAATTCATTCAGCAATGTTTTTGCTAATACATCGGCATTATATCCACCCGGCTTGAAAAAATATCAAAAACGTTCAAAAAATTTGTCCATTAAACACGTATTAAATGATAACAACCATTTGCTGATGATTAGAGATGTCTGTAGTTTCATCGGCCTCCAAAGCAATGAAATTTGCAGATTTAATTTCTTTCAATATTTCCTGCTTGTAAATTTGCAACATTGCATCTAGAGCAATTCGTTCTGAATAGTTTTTGAGACGCCTTTACACTTGTGAACCAGAACCTTTCATATGTATTGCAAGCACAGCGTCTAATTCAGCTGCAAACTTGATTAAGCTTACATAAATACCTGTATTTTCCAACGTCAATGACTCATCATGGCCTCGTAACGCCAATACAAAGGCTCACTTCACGTCTTCTAGTTGAATTCACACACTGTACACTATGAAGGCAAGACGTTTACTGGAGATACGATTCTTTGTGACCCAAACCGACGGTATAAGAGCGTATGGCGAAGATAACCCTACTCAGCCGAATTATACTTGAAATAGGTTTACTTCAGAATGCACTGAATTACTTTCTGTGTTTATCTTAGTGGTTGGATGAGCACGTTGGTGGTGGTGGGCACGTGTCCTTCTGCCCTTTAGTACCAGCCGCCACTTGTATTTCTAGACAATAAAAAATCAAACCTAACCAAATTCAGTAATTTTGGAGTAGGTATATGTTTTGGAGTAGGTATATGTCTATTGTTTTCTTCCAAATAAATTTAACCACAAACGAAGACATTCTGATGAGTATAGTATAGTATAGATCACGGTCGTATATACAGGTCTGGAAACTCGAGGCTGTTTCCTACGTAAGAAGTGAGTCCGCTAAGCGTCATCTGTTGCGTAGTACCAAAAGGATGGCGCATGAGTCGATGGATGTTCTCTGGCAAGTATACGACCGTGTTTGAATGATATGGCGCCTAGACAACATACTTCGATCCATGCGCCAGCTGGTGGCTGAGCGAGGGACTACGAGTTTGGCGACATGTAAGAGACTCATGTCAAACATAGAGTTTCCAGACCCGTATATACGACCGTGGTATAGATCTTTTGAGTTGAATCCATAGAATGATGTTAGTTATCAAAGAAAACATTGAAATATTATCAAATTCACAGATTAGTTTGTTAAGTTTTTATATATTTTTGGGAATAATAGGTCAGTAGGTTATTTGAAAGTTTGGTTTTGTAATTGATAAATTTTCCTTGCCCTTGTACACATATATTATTAAAGTGCATGTGTACTCCTCCCGAGCATGCATTAGCCAATCATGTGAAATGTAAACATGCGCAGCTGTTAGACGAATAAAAATAATAAGTGATTCCACAGATAGAATCCGTGATATCGCAACTCAAACTACAGGGTGTTTCAGAAAGACCTCCCTTAAATGCAGGAGATGGTAAATTTTACAAAAATAATCAGATTTTTTCATATAAACTTTGGTCATATCTTCTTTCGTTTCGGAGATAACGAAATTTTGCTGTAGCTCTTGTGCAGCTACAGATATTTCGTTGAAATCTGGTACTCGAGGGTTTCAGAAGAGGCCGAATAAGACGACTTAGTTAGTTGCGGTAGAGGGCACTGGGTGCGCGACTTTTCGGCGATTCTTTCAGCCTTAACTTTTTCGAGAATAATTTGTTTGTTTTCTTTGCTCATTTCCTGGTTCATATTTATATTGCAAACAAATAAAGTACTCTTGTTGAGGGTCTCAAAATTTCACCGTTTTCGAAAAAAACGCGTTTAAATGAACATAACAAAAAATCAAAATCAAATTTAATGACGTATGTTTATTTATTATTAAACGCGTTTTTCTCGAAAACGGTGAGATTTTGAGAACCTCAACAAGAGCACATTATTTGTTTGAAATAAACCAGAAAAATGTGCAAAGAAAACAAAAAATTATTCTCAAAAAAGTTAGGCTAAAAGAATCGCCGTAAAGTCGCGCACCCAGCGCCCTCTACTGCATAATCTAAACTAGTACATAGATGTAACCACTAAATTCATCTCTGACATATTTTGGTACAGTAAGCGAACATATTGCTAACATTTTATCACGCCATAATTTTAAACTCAATTTCAAACCTCAAAATAAACTTTGCCATCTTATATACAACGCCAAAGACAAAATCAATAAATATAGAAAACCTGGAGTTTATAAGTTGATTTGCCCAGACTGTGATGACTTTTATATAGGTAGAACTTGTCGTAATTTCAAATTAAGATACGAAGAACATTTTCGCTCGTTTAGACTCAACAAAACTGACTCAACCTTTGCTAATCATTTTTTACAAACTGGTCATAATTTCCCTAATTTAGATAGCCTAAGCGTTTTACATAACCAAACCAGAGGTTTTAAATTGAATATATGAGAATCAATAGAGATTTATAAAGCTGTCAAAAACTCTAATAAAAATATCCTCAATGATCAGTTAGACCTATATCAAAGTGATCTTTTCATCTGTCTTTCAAACCGCTCTTAAAATAATTCTTAGAAATATTAAATTATAATCACCCTAATTCACAAATTGTTGCTATGTTTACTATGTAATACTGTACTTTCCTAGGATCTACCTGTTTTTGGAATTTTCGTTGATCCCTTAAACTCAACCCTACTTTACTCTACTCTATTTATACTTGAACTGTTTTATTCTTCATAATTTTCTAATTGTTTGATAATGGCACTTCGGTGTTGAAACTATAGTTACGTTTTCACTTTATTATTAATAAAAGTGGTATAAAAACAAAGTAGTTATTCTTTCATATCAAAATGATAAATTACCATAAAGTAACGGCTTCCACCATCGATTTTTTAAAACTAACTAAACCATCTTATTTGGCGTCCTCTGAAGTCCCCGAGTACCAGATTTCGACAAAATATCTATAACTGCACAGGAGTTACAGCAAAATTCCGTTAAAAAAAATTAAATTCAACGACAGGGCGCGCATCTTCGAAATGAAAGAAGATAGGACCATAGTTTATATGAAGAATCTGATTATTTTTGTAAAATCTACCGTCCCATGCATTAACGGGAGGTCTTTCTGAAACATCCTGTATAATGTGTAACCACTATTCTATGAATCTTCAGCTGTATCACAATAATATGATAATTGAACTATTTTCAAATGTCACTAAAAATATTAACGTCGTAGAGTTTCTTATTTGATGTATCAAATTCTTTGGTACATGCGTATATTTCTTCCGATTAATGTGTTAACGTGAAAGTGAATACTTGGTTTAATCGATAAATAATTTTGGGCACGTTTCTTGAAAGAAAAATTACGAAATGAAAGTTGTCAGTTTTGATATCGATGTAGCTGCTCAGTCAGCTAACGTACAGAAGCAATTACTGAAAATACAGCCGGCTGGAGTTGAAATACCTATCAAATATTCGCACGGAATTGGCCCCCAATGGGTTTTTAGAGAAGAAAAACATTTACAGAAAGTGGCAGCTCTTCAAGAGAAATATAAAAAGGAGTTTTTAGAGCGTGTTACGCAGAGAAAAAGAAGAGAACGTGAGATTTTGAAAGATGATCATAACCAGGCCCTGTGCAGAGTAGGACCAGAATGGTATCAAGAATTGTCTCCAAGACAGAAATGTGAAGTGGATGAAATGAAAACATGCCTAAGAAAAGATATATACTATGATAGTACTATAACAACCAAATCATTCTTGTCTCGTCTTGGACTACGACCTCTGCCCAATCCTAAGCAAATACGTAAAGCTTTGAGAGGAAGCGAAGGGTCCCCAGTAGAGTTCTTATTGGAGTTGTATCAACTAATGAAACCTAATAGAAGGAACTATTCAATCAACGACCGGTTACTGTTATCGGGAGTTGTTCATTTGACTTTAGAAAATACGTTAAGAGAAATGCATATTCGATTGCCCTCTCCACCCCGGAAGAAGCGGATTCCAAAACAAATTAAAGAAAAATATCCCCGAAGAATATGTGGCTGTGGGACCAAATATAAAGCATATTTAGTACCGTTCACATATGTACGACAAAAGCCGAAACGCAGAGCGTATTATGAACATCCACGTATACAACACCCTCAAAGTGAATATTTCAAATACATATGTTCTTTGCGCAAACATTTGCACAGGAGAATATTCTGCAAGACGTTCCGAGGACGATTTGATTATCTAGATCAAATACCTTGTGAACTTCATGAGATTCACACCGCCGCTGAAGAAAAATATAACGAATTATTTCCTTGCGCTGAAGGTTGGTACAGCTTATTGAAACTCCACTCTTATAAACCCTGCCCACCTTATCGCCGCATACCAATCAAGAAACCTTATTACAAGCAAGGTAAAAAAGGAAAAAGTAAGTCTCCTCCGGTTCAAATTGAAATCGGGGTAAAAATTTACCGTGACAAAAATGCGGTCGATAAACAACAGAAGAAATTGGAATGTAGCATAGAATGTAAAGCCGCACCTCGACAATCGTCGCAAAAAAACTGTGCACTATACAATCAAGTGACTGTGGCCAGATTCATGTTCACGCAAAACCTGCAAGATTTCCAAGGACAAGTTTGGAGTCAGAAAAATGATCTTCAGGCATGCAGTGGTGAAAAATATGACAGTGAACTTGAATTATTAGAAAATTCTACGGAGCAAATTTTTCCAGGCACACCGACAACAGTGACAAGTGCAGATTGTACGCCACCACAACGTGTTTCTGATTGCGGATTCCAGTTGAGAGAGCAAGAACCACATAAAGACAAGAAAACGCGGAAAACGTCTTCTGTTCGTACCGACTTCGACGTCAGAATTAACCAAGAATATGTCCCTTTGGACAATAAGCGTAAAAAAATCATGCGTTGTCCCATGGAAACCATATCTAAGAAGGACATGAAACATAATTATGCCAACCAATCAACATTGGCCAAATACAGGTTCTCAAAATTTTTAGATGCTTCTTCCGATAGCGAGTGTACACATGTTCAGAGCTTACAAGGTGAAGAACCCGTTACCTTTAAACTGAGTTACGAGTACTTCCTTCTCCAAATGGAGAACCTGTTGAAAGAACTGAACTGTCCTTGCTCCAAATGCAAATCTCGCCAGAGAGTTAAGAAATCTCACAAGTATATCACTTCAACAATTTTAAAGGCGAACGGAGGTACGAAAAGCATGTTAGACCCTACGGGCCCCATCTCTGATAGGTATACCTCGAAGAATGTTGTCTCATTATACGACAGGTGCAACGAATACAAGGAACCTAAAAATCGACGGGGTCTACATATAGGAAGATCATTGATTGAAATCACTCATAAATACTCTGGATGTAACATGTACTCATCAGGAAGAAGTGATATTTCACAAGAAATCAAATGCGATAAATCGTATTTGAAGTTCATCGAAGAACACAATCGATGTTTGTCGACGTATGGTATGTTTTTGGACGAAAAGAAGGAATACATTGAGGAATATATGAAAGATATGAGGACCTTGTACAAAGATCCTCCTGTCACGGGATCGATGTTGATTCAAGAAGAACTGCGAAAGATGACTGGTACAGTGAAACCATCACCAGGAAAAACTATGTATTTAGTTAGTGGCGATCAAGCTACAAGGTTGGGTAAAGCTTTTCTTTTGAATACAGCACTGTTGAACGAATATGAAAGGCAAAGATGTTCTATTAGCGTGGAGAGTTGCATTAATGCCGGTCAATCTCAAAATAAAACGGTTTCTAGAACCCAAATATGTAACTTGGCGTTGATTGGGAACCATCAGCGGTATGAAAATATTGAGCACTGTCAAAATACAGTTAGTCCTTCAAAATGTTCTACTTGTGCATTTGAAAGGGAGAAGCTGACAGCAACATATAATTTTGGCTTTTGTTGCAATCAAGATATTGCAGTCGCTACAATTAAAAACCGTCTTGCAGAATGTAGAACTGAACATGAACAAATGGAAGAACAAGAACCATGTTCATGTTCCGCCGATGAACCATTGCCAATCATTTCCAGTGAAGAGGAACAAATAGAACGATACGTTATCCAGAAAAAATTGCCGAATAACCGCGTCAAACAAATGAACGTGATTAAGAAACTTTTAAAAGGTTTAGCGTACGATGGCTATCCATTAGCACAATTACCAAAGGTTCATAAGTTACCGTATTTCGAATTATGGATGCTATTTAGAACTGGGAAAACCTGGGACTATGAGGATAAACAGAGAAATTTGATTAAATGCAGGTATTTGTGGTTGCATATTAACAAATGCAAAAGACCAGTTCTATTACCAAATATTAGGCTGCCTCTAGAGAAATTGAACTGGCGGCATGCATCTACCGTTAAAAGAGTGACAAAGGAGGCAACATCGAAATATTATACGGGTATAAGGAAAAATGAAGTAAATTTTGGACGGGAATTCTTCCCAACACTATACCCTTATCGTTATCCAACTCCTGAATATCTAAATAGATATTATTACGCTTATTTTCCGGGTAAAGAAGAGAATTCTATTGTGCAAAATATTTGGAAAACCTATGAAAAGAAGGATACATGGTTCCGTCCTTCTTGCTACTGCAAATGAATATTACTACGTCGCCGTCGGTCCAATAGTCAAATATTAATGCAGCGCGTTGTTATTGAGATATATAAGTTTAATTCTGTAATGTCTTACTTTGTATTGCTTTGATAAATTAATTCGTTATGTATAGAAATGAATAAAATCATAGATAAATCTACTGATTTTTTGTATTAAGGAATTAATTGAAGTTGATAACTCAATCTAAAAGTACAAGTATGGCATTTTAATTTTATTTCTCGAACGAACTTTACCAATAGTTCATCTTGGGTAAAACTTTTCAATTCATTTCGCAGTTACTAGTTTTTTTTTTTGGTAAAATATTTCAGTTCAGATACAAACTATATTAGTATGCCAGCACAAGTTTGGAGTTTCAATTCTTCAATGTCGTCACGTATTTTTCAGTTATTATTATTCCCTTAATATTAGTTTTAATTAAAAAAAACTTGTAATACATTTTCACAAACTCAATTTTTATTAAACAAAAGGTGACATGTTTCATTACATGGTGGCTTCATCAAACAATGGTTTTACAAAGTATGGTTTATTCCTTAAACAATAAAATTAAGATTAAGAAGGAGGGGATGAGTGAGGTACGCGTACAGTAGGATAAGAGTTACTTACAAATAAATTTGATAGTGGAGAATTGGTAAAGTCTTTCTGATCATTTGAAAGGTTTCCTGTATTTTTGAATTTATTAGTTTCAATTTTCTCTAAGTTGTTTAATACTTTACTTTTAACTGAATCACAAAATCATTTTTGAAATGATGATCAGTTTCTTTAATAGGGTTTACAACTATTGAATCTCCTTTGTTCAAATTAAAATTTTCTTTAATTCTAGTTTTGACAGATCTTCCTGTCTGGCCTATATAGAATTTATCACAATCTTCACACTCTACCTTATATATTCCTGATTCTTGATCTTTTTTATTCTTATCTTTGTTGTGTTTAGTATATTTGCCTACCGTATTATTTGTTCTAAAAGATGTGGTAACATTGTGTTTTTCAAGTAAATTGCATACATTATCTGAAACTTTACCTACATACATTATTGATTTATAATTATGAGTCTTAATTGTACTAGGGTAAACTAACTTCATTGCTTCATTATAATCTATTTTTTAAGTAAATCAATCACAATTTTTTCGTTATAGATGTTAGTTAGCTATCTGTTTTATAATTGAAAATTTCTTATGATAATTTAATTCTGTCATGGGGATAGTAACAAGTTTATGTATCATGCTTTGAAGAGCAGCCAGTTTGAATTTTTGTGGATAATAATGTCCGCATGTGAAGTCTTATGATATATTGAAAAGGAATGTTTACTAATTAATTTAGTTATGGTTAAGTTCAAAAAGTTAATAGTTTGGTTGACTTCTACTTCAACCGTGAATTTAATTTTGGGGTGTAGATTATTTAAATGTTGAATGAAAGAATCTAATTGTGTTTGTGTTCCATTGAAGCATGTTAATATATCGTCAACATGCCGATGCCAATAAATGAATCTTTTTATAAAAGGGTGTTTGTGGATTTCCAATTCTAATTCATTCTTATATATTTCGGCCAGATGAGGACTTGATGGGTTTCCCCCTGCTAATCCTTCTTGAGTAGTAGACACATTGTTATTGAATTGAAAATAATTCTGAGAAATACATAATTCGAGAGTACGTAATAGTTCTTGTATTATAACAATGTTTGTATGTTTTCAAAAATTCAATTGTGGAAGCCGTTACTTTGTGATAGTTTATCATTTTAACGAAATAATAAATAAAACTACTTTGTTTTACTATCACTGATATCAGTGATAGTAAACAGTGGCGGAACTACAATGCGCGGGACCCCGCAACGCGGGGGGGCCCAGAGCTATAGGGGTCCAAATGCATCATGAAAATAGTGAAACATTCTCGAAATTGATAACCGACTTTACCAGCAAGCGCAAAAAAAAACAAACAATTCTAATACAAAACATTTTAAAACCCTTAGCAAGTATTGCAACCTCCCACATCTGATTGTCATTACTTTGTTTTGACGCACTGACTCGGCTGCCTGAAAACAAAGAAAAAGGCCCCTCTCTGACACTCTTCAGAGCACTTGTCGAAAATTGTTTGGGTAGGTTGATCAGTGACAGTGTTACGTCGCTAATTAACGCCACTAAATATTATTTTATATTATTTAATTATGTATGTACCAACGAGGTCTAGTACCTTGTTGGTATGTACTTCCCAATTTCACAACCGTCTCGTCACCGTCTCGTCCCCTCCGGTAGGTACGTTCATTTGTTTAATGTTTTCAGAACTATACAAACCCAAATATTTATTATTTATGATACCTCTCCAGATGTTATTTATGACCATTTCTTGGCGCATCGACAATTCGGGTTTTTCCATTTGAAGTATTTGAACCTTTCTTCTTACACATTCCTCAGTAATAGCATGTTTCCCACCACTTCCTTCCTGTCACCAATAAAAACCTACCAATTTGTAAGCTCCACCCTCTTCTACTTTTCTATTAGATTTTAAGTTTGGTAATTTTAAGATACCTATATCTTGTGAATGTGTGGGTAACTTTGAAATTTGCATTCAACTCGAATTCGTTACAAAATATTAAATAAATATTAAGTGTGAACTGTGAAAGTAGGTAAGTTATATTTTCAGCTTTATTTTTTAATTGAAATATGGAAATAAAAGATGTGATTAGAGATTTTGCAAATTTGAAATCCAGGAGGAAGGATTTTAAATTTTAAATATATTTTCTTTTGTTAATTTTTAATTGTTAATAATACAATTTTGTTCCTTTTTGTTATTTTTTAATAAAAATATCAATAAAAATTTGTGTTTCTTTTGTATTTAGTAGGGGCCCGAATAATATTTTGCGGGGGGGCCAAAAATTTGAAGTTCCGCCACTGTGCCTACCGTATTATTTGTTCTAAAAGATGTGGTAACATTGTGTTTTTTAAGTAAATTGCATACATTATCAGAAAGTTATCCACATACATTATTGATCTATAATTATGAGTATTAACTAGGGTGAACTAACTTCATTACTTCATTATAATCTTTTTTTTTAAGTAAATCAATCACAATTTTTTCGTTATAGCCGTTAGTTAGCTATCTGTTTTATAATTGAAAATTCTTTATGATAATTTAATTCTGACATGGGGATAGTAACAAGTCTATGTATCATGCTTTGAAGAGCAGCCAGTTTGAATTTTTGTGGATAATAATGTCCGCATGTGAAGTCTTATGATATATTGAAAAGGAATGTTTACTAATTAATTTAGTTATGGTTAAGTTCAAAAAGTTAATAGTTTGGTTGACTTCTACTTCAACCGTGGATTTAATTTTGGGGTGTAGATTATTTAAATGTTGAATGAAAAAATCTAATTGTATTTGTGTTCCATTAAAGCATGTTAATATATCGTCAACATGCCGATGTCAAGAAATTAATCTTTTTATAATAGGGTGTTTGTGGATTTCGAATTCTAATTCATTCACAAATATTTCGGCCAGATAAGGAATTAATGGGTTTCCCATTGCTAATCCTTCTGGAGTAGTATACACATTGTTATTGAATTGAAAATAAATCTGAGAAAGACATAATTCGAGAGTGCGTAATAGTTCTTGTATTATAACAATGTTTGAATGGTTTAAAAATACAAGAAACCTTTTAAATGATCAGAAAGACTTTACCAATTCTCCATTACTGAAATTATTTGTAAGTAACTCTTATCCTACTGTACACGTACCTCACTCATCCTCTCCTTCTTAATCTTAATTTTCATATTTAAGGAATAAACCAGTGGTGGAACTTCAATTTTTTGGCCCCCCCGCAAAATATTATTCGGGCCCCTACTACAAAAAAAACACAAATTTTTATAGATATTTTTATTAAAAAATAACAAAAAGGAACAAAATTGCATTATTAACAATTAAAAATTATCAAAAGAAAACATATTTAAAATTTAAAATCCTTCCTCCTGGATTTCAAATTTGCAAAATCTCTAATCACATCTTTTATTTCCATATTTGAATTAAAAAATAAAGCTGAAAATATAACTTACCTACTTTCACAGTTCACACTTAATATTTATTTAATATTTTGTAACGAATTCGAGTTGAATGCAAATTTCAAAGTTACCCACACATTCCCAAGATATAGGTATCTTAAAATTAACAAACTTAAAATCTAATAGAAAAGTAGAAGAGGGTGGAGTTTACAAATTGGTAGGTTCTTATTGGTGACAGGAAGGAAGTGGTGGAAAACATGCATTACTGAGGAATGTGTAAGAAGAAAGGTTCAAATACTTCAAATGGAAAAACCCGAATTGTCGATGCGCCAAGAAATGGTCATAAATAACATCTGGAGAGGTATCATAAATAATAAATATTTGGGTTTGTATAGTTCTGAAAACATGAAACAAATGAACGTACCTACCGGAAGGGACGAGACGGTGACGAGACGGTTGTAAAATTGGGAAGTACATACATAATTAAATAATATAAAATAATATATAGTGGTGTTAATTAGCGACGTAACACTGTCACTGATCAACCTACCCAAACAATTTTCAACAAGTGCTCTGAAGAGTGTCAGAGAGGGGCCTTTTTCTTTGTTTTCAGGCAGCCGAGTCAGTGCGTCAAAACAAAGTAATGACAAACAGATGTGGGAGGTTGCAATACTTGCTAAGGGTTTTAAAATGTTTTGTATTAGAATTGTTTGTTTTTTTTTTGCGCTTGCTGGTAAAGTCGGTTATCAGTTTCGAGAATGTTTCACTCTTTTCATGATGCATTTGGGTCCCTAAAATAAACCATAGTTCGTGAAACCATTGTTTGATAAAGCCACCGTGTGGTGAATCATGTCACGTTTTGTTTAATAAAAACGAAGTTTGTGAAAATTTATTACAAGTGTTTTTTTATTAAAACTATAGGTATAAATTTTCAACAAGTAAGCACCAAAAACATCCAAAGTTCCCTTAATAATCCTCCGCCACTGGTAAAATCTATTGAAACCGATCGGTACAAAATTTTCTCATCAGAATTTGGAATCGTAGTTTCATATTTCAAGAGTTATAAAGATAACTCACATACACCGGGAAAATATTTTTCTCAACTGTAATAATTATTCATACTACCACAACGAAAATCAGTAAACCACTTGTGAATCGTTCCAATCGGTGGTGAAGAGTCCATAATGTTTAACAAGCGATGCTTTGGTTTGCGTAATGTTTTTTCCACGCAAGAAATAATGTTTAATCAAAACGCGAAATCCACTTTTTTCCATGTTTACAAAAATCTTCAAGGTTGCTTACTTTCAATGGGTGTCAAAACAGAACTGAAAGACATATCAGTTTGAAAATTTTAATGCGTTCTATTTACATAACATCACAAATGTCACATGGGATTTGTGGCGCCATCTGTTTTATTTTTCAGGGACTTTTCACCTTGCCCTCGTAGTGTAAACAGGTACATTTTTTAAACTTAGTTTATTCTGTTGATGGGCACTTGGTAGCTGAAAGGTCCTTAGTACTTTAATAGTATTTTTAGTGAATAAGGGTGATTATTTCGAACTTAGTTTTATACACTCTTCTAGTGTATTTGTTATATGCAGGTTTATGCACACCTACTGATATGAACCAGTATTTCTGTGTAACCGCTACATGATAGTTAGTTGTTTGCCATCTAATAAAGAATACCTACAAGTCGCCACTGCCGAATACTAATTGCGGTTTAGCATGAAATATATGACTCTTTGAGACTAATTTAACTTTCCATTGAATTCTTATCATACGAATGTCCAAAGAGATTCGAATTCTCCAAAAGCTAAACGAAGTGATTTCGGACAGTCACTATGTGGGGGTATGGTACAACTTAAAGTGGTGAAGGAACTTTGATAATCAGGAACATGGAAATATCTTTTAACATATCTTGAAAGTTTATTTTTCCAACATTTATTTTTAAACTTTTTTATATGGACTTATGATGATGATGTCTCTCTAGTGTAGATCGATCGAAATGCACTTACTAATATCTATCTTTCATGTAGAAATTGTAAATTTTGCAATGTGCACAAAGATTATTTTATTGTTTTCTATTTCAGACTACATCAGTAGCTTTTGGTGGGCCTAATTTAGACGAACTCTATGTGACGTCTGCTGCTTTCACTGTCGATGGTGTGGAATTGCCTGGTCCAGACCACGGTGCACTTTTCAAGATTACAGGATTGGGAGTAAAAGGATATCCTGCAGTAAATGTCAAGTTGTAAATACGTTAGATTGGAATTCTCAATAATTTTCTTTTGCTGTTATAAGTAATGAAATAAGATAACTCGTAATTGCCTGTAAGTTTCTTGCATATATGAATTCAATCAACTTGTCCAGATTTCTTTTCCAGAATAACAAAACAGAATATACAAGTCGTTTTATAATTATTGATATAATCATTCTTTTTATACCCCCACGAGGCATGTGTAGTAATAATCTCACGTCATAGTGGGCTTAAGATCGTTGTCTATAATATTTAGAAGACACAAACAATTTGCGAACGGGACAGGTTCATGTAATTCCTTTATAGAAAGTTATTAAATTCTCTAGATATTTCGGCTTAAATGGATTTAACGCTTTCATTTTTACATCGAATTACTTGTACTACAGCTTGATAAGCATACACAGTGTTGATGGTCTAATAGGTGACTTAACACATGAATATCTTCTATGAACTAGATATCTGAAACCATTAAGGTACCCAACTCACTGATTCTATTGTACGCTGAC
Source organism: Endomychus coccineus (assembly GCA_958510875.1). NCBI lineage: Eukaryota > Metazoa > Arthropoda > Insecta > Coleoptera > Endomychidae > Endomychus > Endomychus coccineus. The sequence goes on from OY294069.1 coordinate 37,484,729, forward strand.
TGATGCTAGTCTGCTTTGAATTAAAGGTTTCCATGGAAAAGCCTATACATAGATTAATAGATCACTATCACAAGTTACTGTCTATGCTATGACAATACACAACCCATCAACAAGACAGATAACGTTTACAAGACAGCTGATGTATTGATAATCACATCATGTCCGTGCCGTACCATTCCATAACATATAATATTATTTTCCATCTTTCCACGCCTTTAACGGTTTCTACTCATTGGAAATATTTTTATTAGGTATTGAAATATGTGGAAAAATATCGCGGCGGCGCAGCCAAGGCAAATACCACTCACTCACTCAGTCACCCTCAGAGAGATGTTAACATCTCTCTGATCACCCCTTCATTATCAACTTCGAGACCTGCCGAACTTCTTCCTACTAGATATGCTTTTTCTATAGCACGGCGAAGGTGGATTTCTGCCTAGTGAGGTCTTTCCTTATGCCTATAACTTCCATACTATCAAGAAAAATTCGAATGCCTATCTCCTCTTCCAACTATCCATCGCTGGCTGGCACGAGCATTATAGGTTTTCCTCTTGTGTAGTCAAAGTATAAAAAAAAGTCTTAACTCAATCACACAATGATTCATTCATCACGAAATCTCCAAAACTATGAAGCCGACTAACTTGAAATTTAGTACGACATAGACACCCGCTAAGAATGGGTTTTACGAATTTTTTTTGACACTTAATAGAATTGGGGAAAAGTTTGCTTAAAGACAGCTCCATAGATCGGTGGATCATCATCATAGTTCAGACCACGGTCGGTCTATACGTGGTTCAGACCAACGAATTCGGATGAATTCGTTGGTTCAGACTGTCTATGACAGACCACTCATAACCCCACGACAGACAGCTGATACATTGACAGTCCCACAATGCCCGTAACAGACCACCCCATAACAGATATCCCTGTCAATTCAAATAAGCCTTCACGTCACCTAAGGGTCTAATTTGACATATTTCAATGCATTTAGCTGTTTCTACTGATTCGAAGTTTTAATATGTATTAATTGTTGAAACTTGAACTCCTTCTGCGGGCGTAGCCCGAGGACAACAGCTAGTGTCGTAATATTACTTGGTAATCAAATAAATCATTGTTTTAATGACATTTAGAGAATATTAACGTTATATAGGTTCTTTTAATGAATTACCCATAATTTGATGTATCAAATTCTTTGATACATGAGCTATTCTCTTCAATTCAATATATTAATGTGAATGTGAATACTCGGTTTAATCGATAAAGATTTGGATCCTTTTCTTCCGAAATGGAAGTTTTGGTATCGGTGTAGCTGCTTAGTCAGCCCACGTGCAGACGCAATCACTGAAAATACCGCCGGCTGAAGTTGAAATACCAATGAAATATTCGCGCGAAATTGCCCTCAATGATTTTTTTTAGAGAAGAAAAACATTCATAAAAAGTGGCAGCTCATCAAGAGAAATATAAAAAGGAGTTTGTGGAGCAAGATAGTAGAGAAAAAGAAGAGAACATGAGATTTTGAAGGAAGAACATAACCAGGCCCTGTGCAGAGTAGTACCAGAATGGTATCAAGAATTGTCTCCAAGACAGAAATATGGAGTGGATGAAATGAAAACATGGATAAGAAAAGATATATACTACGATACTACTATAACAACCAAATCCTTCTTGTCTCGTCTTGGACTACGACCTCTGCCCAATCATTAGCAAATACGTAAAGCTTTGAAAGGAAGCCAATGATCCCCGATAGAGTTCTTATTGGAAATGTATCAACTAATGAAACCTAATAAGAGGTACTATTTAATCAACGACCGGTTGCTATTATAGGCAATTGCTCATTTGACTTTGGAGAACACTCGTAAGAGAAAATAATATTCGTTTGCCATCTCCACCTCGGAAGAACCAGATTCCGAAACCAGGTAAGCGCAAAAATGTGTCCAAGAGCGTGGCTGCGTTACCAAATTTAGAGCATATTCAGTACCATTCACGTTTGTACGTCCAAAGCGAAAACACATCCACATATACAACACCCTGAAAGTGAATATTTCAAATACATATGTTCTTTGCGCAATCATTTGCACAGGAGAATATTCTGCAAGACATTCCGAGGAAGATTTGATTATCTAGATTAAATACCTTGTGAACTTCTGCCAACCTGATCGTTTGCCAATTAAGATATCTTATAACAAGCAAAGTAACAAGAAATTCATGTTCAAGCAAAATCTGAAAGATATGCAGAAACAAGATTTTAAATTTCATTTGGGAGAGCTAGGAAGAAGAAAAGGGACGGAAAAATATGAAATAGCTACTGCGCAAAAGGACTTCGACATCAACATTAACGAAGCATACGATCCCTTAGACAATAAAGTAAACAAATAATTATGAGCGGCGCCATGAACACCGTATCCAAGGAAGACATGAATCTTAAATACTCCAAGCAATCTTCATTGGCATAGTTGGTGGGCAGACGCGTCATCGACAGAAAAATTATGCATCCTCAGAGCTCAGAAGATGCGAGTCTACTCAAATAGCGTCTTACGAGTACTTCTTGTTCCAAACTGAAAAACTGTTAGAGGGGCTAACGGCTGTTGTAAATGCACATCTCAGCAAAAAGTTGAGACATCTCGCAAGCATATCACTTTTGAAAATTCAAAAGCAAAAATTTTGCTCGATCGAGTTAAAACCATTTCAGAAAGGAAAAATACGAAAATGATAATTGAGTACTTAATTACTAAATATTAGACAAATGTGACAGTAAACAAAAACTCGGGTCTTTTTTGGTATTGCAAAAACAACGAACAGTTGGTGTTGGGAATTCAAGCATTCACGTATTTGAACCCTCAATGTAACAGGTTTCTGAAATCGTACAGATACCAAAACAAAAAATTCACAGGTGAGTCCACTTACAATAATTATCGGTGACTTCTTACCACCTTGAATTTCGTCGTTAGCCAACTTCTTAAGAATAACGAAATCTTATGTATTGTATGTTAACGAAATAATAAATAAAACTACTTTGTTATACTATCACTGATAGTTTACTATAGTTTCAACACTAAACGTGACATGTTCAGACGAAAACGAAGGTATTGTATGTTATCTATATTAAAGAAAAGAAAATAATATTATAAATTATAAAAACTACAATAATTATGTTCATTCACTGGATCGGTATTATCCAGAAGTGACCAGTGAATGAACATTTAGTTACAAAGCGCATTGAATACGAATTTTGAAGTTAAATATAGCTTAAGTTATAAATTGTGCATCTTTGGTCTTTGGGTATAAAGTTGAATAATCTGTAACATACGGCCACCTAACCAAAGAGTTCTATATATTGAGTAGACAACTAAGCCTTTCACTGGTATTTTAACGGACATTCTGTCCTCGCACATGTACTGCGCTCTCACTCGCACGATGTGCGCGCGTTATACTTATTCTTGTATTCTTATACTCTTTGTGATAGAAAGGGACACCTTGCGAGTGAGAGCGTACTAACATATGCGAGAAGGACAGAATGTCCGACTAGTTACCAGCGCTTTCCTATGCTTAACACACTACTTGTCTACTCTATACAGGATGTTCCATCTCAGACGAGCCACCCCGTATATTTCTTATCCCATAGTGAGTGGAAAAATCTCCCGAAACACGTCGAATGATTTTGTTTGGGGGACATCTTTTGACGTATATTTGAGGCTTGAACGAGCAACCCTCTAATAGGGGGCGCTTCAACCCTTCAAAATTGAATAGGGGAGAGGGGTTAAGTGATACGTCATTTGAAAGGTCTTGGAAGCCTCTTTACAACGGTGTATGAAAAACGTAAATTTGATGAACCGTTTTCGCCAAAAATTAATTTTGTTGCTCTAATGCGCCACCTTGAATATTTTGGTTATTTGTACAATCTACAAGCTCATTTTATTAAGCCTTTTTTACAAAGTTAAACAATCTTCAAAAAATCACATTCGTAAAAAAATTGAATTGTGTTGTCATGCTTACAATGAAAAAAAGTAAATCTGCGTGTTTAAATCAAATGTTCAAATTGTCCTCCATTGACTTCCATACAATAATACAATCTTGACTGAAAACCGTCTCTAACATGGTTCAGCATAATTGGAGTTATTTGACGACACTCAATTACAATTCGTTGGCGTAGTTCGTCCAAATTTTCAGGCTGAGTCACAAAAATCTTGGACTTAAGATGTCCCCACAAGAAGAAGTCCAGAGGGTTCAGGACAGGCCACTCCATAGGACCTCTTCTTCCAATCCAACGACCGGGGTATTGCAAATTAAGGTATTGGCGAACTGGTGCGGCGTAGTGAGGAGGAGCTCCGTCTTGTTGGAAATGCAATTGTTGTTCAAGTAGTAGAGGATCGTTTTCTAATTGTTCAGTTATTAACAGATCGATCGCATTTTCCAACATTTCAAGATAAATTTCGCCATTTAAATTACCAGGAATAAACAGAGGTCCAATTAGGTGGTCTCCCAAAATTCCTACCCAAACGTTTAGCTTTTCCCGATGTTGAGTGTGAGCTTCTCGAATACATGAGGATTTGTATCGCTCCAAATTCTACAGTTATGCCTAAACACCTTCTAAGAACAAAAAATTAAGGCAACATAAGGAAATGTTTTGCTGTTTTTTCATTTATTAGTTTGAGAGAATGTATGGAAGTCAATGGAGGACAATTTGAACATTTGATTTAGACACGCAGATTAAATTTTTTTCATTGTAAGCATGACAACACAATTCAATTTTTTTACGAATGTGATTTTTTGAAGATTGTTTAAGTTTGTAAAAAAGGCTTAATAAAAATGAGCTTGTACATTGTACAAATAACCAAAATATTCAAGGTGGCGCATTCGAGCAACAAAATTAATTTTTGGCGAAAACGGTTCATCAAATTTACGTTTTTCATACACCGTTGTAAAGAGGCTTCAAAGACCTTTCAAATGACGTATCACTCAACCCCTCTCCCCTATTCAATTTTGAGGGGTTGAAGTGCCCCCTATTAGGGGGTTGCTCGTTCAAGCCTCAAATATACGTCAAAAGATGTCCCCCAAACAAAATCATTCGACGTGTTTCGGGAGATTTTTCCACTCACTATGGGATAAGAAATATACGGGGTGGCTCGTCTGAGATGGAACACCTGTATATAGAACTCTTTGCACCTAACCCACTGAATGAACACAATGTCTATTTACTGGGTAATGAGTAAAATCTCAAACCAGCGAATATACACAACGAAATTTAATCGAAACGTTCATTCTATTGCTAAAATTATTGCTTACATTCAATATTCAAGCCCGATAGATCGATGTAATTGATTACTTTTAACTCATGTGCAAAATAAAATAAAATTATTCAGTATTCAGTTACGAGGTTGCAGATGCATACCTTAGTAATTTTGGACAAGTTAAACACACTCAATGTACATGGTGGTATAGGATGTTCAACTTCAGAATTAATAGTCACATGATCATTATAAGGCAATGAGAATACAACTTAGAAAAATAGCAATTGGCTAGAAAGTGGCAGTGTTTGTTTACTAGCGCCTTTAACTTATATCACTTTTACTGTCATTCGTCTTATTTTTCCCTAAGCGATTGCCGCGTATTTTTCAATCACCTGTATATCAAATCCAAATGTAAGTACCAAATATTGTACAAACGATTGTAACCGACTTTTAAACAAGTTAACATTGTGCTGCCAGTTATAAACCTCCCTTTTGCGAGTTGGTATTCGGGAAATTCTCTTTCGGAGATTTCTCTAGATTCCTCAAGATGCCCTACTTTACCTGTGACTTTATGCCTGTGACAATGTTACAGGTGGGTACATATGCATTCGGCTTAGAAAGCGTTGTTTATGCTGAGTAGAAAAACATAATAGAAAGTTGCTTACATTTTATTCAGAGTTTAAATAATTATATAATAATACAGAATACCTTAAAAAAAATTATAATATATAGATAACGAGTATTATAAAGCTATGTACATTTGAATTTCGGTCAATAAGCTAAAATATGGATTATATTTTATTTTTGAAATAAATATTCGAAAAAAAAACAGGATCGAAAATTAATGTCATAAATTGAAATGGAGTTTTTACAATTCTTGATGTTCAAATTTAATTGAAAAGATGCTATTCTCTGGGTGTAGTATGTTATATTTAATTAATTTAAATTAATGTATGGTTAAAATTATAATCCAAGTAAAATATAATTTTTGCTCTAGGATTTCCACATTTACCTCGCATCCGTTGCTTTTCCAACTATCACTATCATGATTTATTTCTCTAAATGCAATTAATGAGGTTCTCTATTCTTCAACCATTCTTATTTCTTTTTTAAAGCTGCGAAACGTTTTGATAGGTCATCAAAATCGATATCATCAGATCTTCCCGAAGATGTTGGGACAGATGGCAAGTCAGGTAGGTCTAGATTTTTCTCATCATCTACTTTAGGGCCTTGTGGTGGTTTTGACTGTTCGTTCACATTCTAAACAAAAAATAATTATATTATGAAGACCTTAAATGAATTTTCGAATTATTTTAACCATACAGCAAAGAACACATTCTCATAATAGTTCCTTTTATTTATACATAATCAAACAAAGCTCAACATTCTACTAGATATTATGAATTTGGATCTTCTCAAAATTCATTCTACATCATAGTTCTTGGCGTCGCCGTCGGAAGCACAATTTTATGAGATATTTTCCACTTCAGAAGTTCAGACGCTGTTAATATTTTTATTCTTTTCATTAGCAGTAAACAATATATTATCATGAACGTGATATATAACAACCCCAAAACGCATGTATGGGAATAATTTCAAGCAGTGACATTGTTTAGAGAACACACTACTCAAAATGATCTAAGGATCACTTGGATTTTTGCTACTAAAAAGAGTTGGAATCATATGCACCTAGTTATTCAATTCAACAAACTGTATAGAAGCAAAAATTAAATTCTGCAAAGAAATATTTATCCAAGAAATTATACGAAAAGATGAAAATTGTAAGAGTGATGTTTTTGGTCCAAGGAGCACTTGGATTTTTGCTACTAAAAAGAGTTGGAATCATATGCACCTAGTTATTCAATTCAACAAACTGTATAGAAGCAAAAATTAAATTCTGCAAAGAAATATTTATCCAAGAAATTATACGAAAAGATGAAAATTGTAAGAGTGATGTTTTTGGTCCAAGGAGCACTTGGATTTTTGCTACTAAAAAGAGTTGGAATCATATGCACCTAGTTATTCAATTCAACAAACTGTATAGAAGCAAAAATTAAACAAATTCTGCAAAGAAATATTTATCCAAGAAATTATACGAAAAGATGAAAATTCTAAGAGTGTGATGTTTTCATCAATTAACTTATCTGGATGGCTCTATGAACACGTGCGTCTTGCTAAAAAATCACGTGATGATCAGAGGCATTAACATATGATTGCATAATAGCTTGGAGGAGTAGCGATTTTGATTCATCGTTCCCTCTATACAAATGAGATCCATTCTATGGTTGAAAGCGATTCCGCCGCCCCCTACCGTAACAGATCCTCCTCCTTTGAAATGCCTAGCCCGGCTTTGCACCTTTACCCTTACTCTCTAGAATCTGACCGAAAACCAAATCTTAAATCATCCGCATGAGCCCACTGATCTTGGTTCCGTTTAACATCCTATTTAGTCTGAGAACTGAAGTTCTCATTGTGGGAATTGAGATTTGGTCCATGCAAGCCATTTCTGACAGTTGGTCAAAATTGTTACCCTGGACGTTTAACAAATTCACGTACATTACTTCGTGGGTTCTTGGGTCTTCGTGTAGGTCATTAATGCTTCCCGTAATCCCAGTATCGTTTCCACAACCTCATTCAATGCATATAGGAGGTTCTTAAAACTTACAAAATCTTATATTTACTCAACTTGAGACAGAAACCACCGAAAAATGCACTTTGGAAATTTAACCACTGAAATTAAATAGAAAATAAATATTTGAATATTAACTCTCAATATTCTAAATTTTTTCTATAATAAAACTAATCCTACTTATATGCTAAATAATTTAGGGAGTATAGCATTTGCAAAGCAGTCTGATTTCATTCTTAAAAGGTCTACAAACGAAAAAAAATATGACCACGTGCGGTGTCAATGAAAAAGGAACAGTGTGCTAGTTTACTTTGGAAATTTAACCAATACAATTACTAGAAAATAAATATTCGAATATTAGCCCTTACAAAAGAAAAAACATTCTGACCAATGAAAATGGTGGTGATGGATACAAACAGTTCAAGTTTGACAAAATAGTTGTTTGTTATTTCAAATAACAGACCCAGCACAATAGCATTTGATTATTTTAAAGAAGGAAAATCTGATTACAACACAATCTAGAAAACAATTGGAAACAGTGCATTCCAATAATTGGAATACAAAGTAAATGAGATAAGCGAAAATTCAAAATATTTGCAAAGAATGTATGAAAAATTTATTAGCACAATTCTACACTAAACGTAAGCATTAGTGGGATTAATTGTGCAACACAATATAATAATATTGAACAACAGTACCTCCAAATTATGATCAGGCGGTAAGTTTTCACGATTGTCCTCATCAACCTAGAAGTAACAAAACTGAAAACTTATACGTTTATTTAATAGACTATACAAAACTAATTAAAACTCATTCTGTATATAGGTTGTCCCAATTATAATCCGCCAAGTTTCAGCAGTACATCGAAAAATAATATAATTTTCTTCGAAAACGCTGCCTTAATGAGATGCAGCCCTTCAAAATTATATTTAAAAAACAGTTTTTTTTTATCCTAACCGCTACAGCGATTTTGACAAAATTTAGTTCAACTGCCTACTCTTGAAATAGATACCTATCATTTGACATGAAACATTTGACAACATTCTCCAGTAAGGTAACTACAGGGGGGTTGCTTATTTCCTACACTACTGGATATCAAAAATTGTCGATTTTGTTGATTCCTTGTTCAATTTGGAAAAAAGGATTTCTGCAAAAATTTTGAATAGAGCAGCCGCTTTTAAAATGAATGAAGCTTAAGGTTCTAATAAAATCTAAAATACAATTTGCGACTTTTATATTTGGTTGCATGTTGAGTAAAAAGTTAGTAAAAGATAAGATTTATTGTGTGTATCATATTTACTTTTCACATTGGGAAGCAAGATTCCTGGCCCGAACATTGGGTAGTCGACTTTACATTAAAACACAAATATTTCAGAATGTCCAATTTTTAGAAAATATGCAGTATTGTAGATAATAGGGTGACCAAAGGGGAACAACTACCCTGTACTACACCACTGGATAATTTTGAAAATTATTTGTAGTGTCAAATAAAAGCTATCTATTCTAAGAATAGTTGAACAAATAAAGTCAATATTGCTGTAGCAGTCAGTTACGAAAAAAAAACTATTTTTTAAATCGAATTTTGAAGAACTGTATATCCCTGAGGAAGCGTTTCTGAAGAAAATAACATCATGCATGTCGACTTATTTTTCTATGTACTATTGACTGCTGAAGTTGCAGATGATGACTGGGAGATCGTGTGTATAAAGGGGAAATACCACGGCAGCCAACGGAACCAAGTAGCTTTGGCTCCATCAAATGAGAAAAACTTTCTGCAATAAGAAGCCAAATGCATTTGGTCCTTTGTAGAAAAATGTACTTTAGGGAATTTTGTTTTGCAGGGTAGACCTAGTGCTCTATATATGGCACAAATAATAAAAATGTTTGATTCCTTACTGGAGAAGGATATTAGGTTCCATGTAATGCTAATATCTCCATTTACAAAAATAAGTCGGCTGTTTCCCTATTGCATAATGGGGTCCAATTATTTTACAGTTTATTGGAAGATATCAACTACATGAAATGAATACAGAAAAAAGAAAAGAAAAGCAACACTTTCACAAAAACTGTTTTTTTCTCAGATGTCGGCGATCTGTGATTTTGAGCCGACTTTACTTTTCGAAACATACCTATATTCAACTTCAATATGTCGTGAAGAAATATCGAAATCTGGAAATAGAAATTATAGTGCCATGACAATATTTCCGCCATACAACATGTATATCTGTACCAAAGGGTTGTATGGAAATTAGAAACAGTTACCTGTAAAATATTGACAGGACGTAAATGCCGTGCAACAATTTGATTATATCAAAAATTACTAGAAATGTAGATATCGAAATGTTGGCGAAATGGCAATACATCCTCCATATACTCCTATCTATAGGGTTGTCGGAAAAAGAAAGTTAAATTTTTTTAGTACTGAAATGATGTAATTGGCTTGAAACAATTGAAATTCTTAGTTGAAGTACTTTTCTGAGTAGTCGTATTACATCGAAATTTGAAATATCAAAATGGCTGATCAGAATGGTAGTTATATTTGCATGGGATTCTATATAAACATATCGCGTTTTTATAATTTTTTACTCAATTAAAGAATGTCTTCATACTTGGGATAAATTAACAGAGTTATAATTCTCAACATCGTTTGTTTTGATCTCTTTGTAGATAAGCAAGGAAAAACGTTTTTAACTTTTTCAACTGACTTTCGAATGAACCATAGACAGTCTGACGATCATGACGTAAGTCAGTAAACTTGTTTGGGGCCAGCGCCACAAGATTTTTATAGACATTCTTGCCTTGTGGATTGTATTTTTCAAATGGGAGTTCCATGTCAGTTTTCTATATAGGATTAACCCTGGACATTTTACCTTTTCCGTAAATGGTAGTTTCACCAAGCAGGGTGAGGATTTTTGTCCAGTCTCATTTTCCTAGTGAACGAGTACAGTGTCTAATATCTATTAGAGTGACGAAGATCCTCTCCACATTTGCTTTTGATCACTATTGCTAAATTATCCGCATATGCATATATGTTGACAGCCGTTCTGAGAGGGGAGGCAATAGTGACCACTGCGAGAGAACCGCATATTTTCTTTTATTAAACTTAAACAAACTGCCTGTTTTTAGCTGATTTTCGATTGAATACATAAATGATACGGCAGAGAATAATAATTTAATACTGATGGAATTAGAGATGACGTAAAATCTCATATCTACCGGTTGTTAAGCTTTTATCAGGAACGATAGTACAAATTATATGATGGACAAATGCTGAATGTGAATTTTGTGTTCAAAAAGTTGAATAAAACTTTGATGAATGTTCAAGTATTATCAACAATTTGACACAAATGAGCGAAATTGATGGCGATGTATTTATTTACCTTATTTACATCTGGATAAATCATGTTGTAAGCCGGCAAATTATCCTAGAAGCAAATGCAAAAATAACAAAAATTAACTATTAAGAAACACCACGTGCAAAAAAAATACAAAAAAAGCAGACAAGGCAATATGTCATAATATATTAGATCACATGTTGCATTTATGTATAAAATTATAAATTATTTCAAAGTGATTATTTAAAAAAAAACTATTTCCGGAATTGCATGTCCTGGTAAAAATTTCCGTTAGTCGTTCCTTGAGAAATGAGAGCTTGTAACCGCCTATTAGATTAAGCCTCACTCGAAACATTTTTGACTATGAAATGTTCTATGCAGTTTCAGCGGACGTTGAGACATACTTCCTTATTCCGGGATGATTTTTGCATGTTATACAAACAAAATTTTTACCAGTATTTGGTAAATTTTTGAAATTCACAGTTGATAAACTATACTAGATTAAATAAACAATTACATAGATACTAGACGAATTTCCATTTTGAATCTGGAAGTATGAGTCAAAATGTTAGTTTCAATAGAAAGTTACTTTGAAGAAATCGTTTTTGAAGATAATAATAAATATAATATGAAAACAACAAGTTATATGACAGTAAATTTAAGTGCAAACATATTCACGTAAATAAGGAAGGCATATTTTTAAAATGTTGAAGTTAATCAGAGAAATCGAATTTTCATTCTTAACAGTAACAGTAACAGTAATATTTAGAATTAATAGTTATAAAAATAACCAAAGCAATGAGAAATGCAAGTGGAATATGCAAATGAAAAAGATTTGATATTGCATGGAAAACAATTCATTGCCTATTTCAAACCTACAACTACTGCGAAAGCTATAGAATTCTTATGAAAGTAGTTGAGCAATTCTAAACGAAAAAAGCAGACCACCCATTCCTTACACATTAGCTGATCATAGACAGACACTTTGCGTGCGTATTTGGTCGCCACAAGCAAAACCGTTGGTTTATCCATGGCGATAGCGAGTTTATGGGATGAAATGAGCGATTTACCCGTGGCTTATGGTTCTATGGAAATTTCAAAAGATTTCTATACATGCCACATCACATTTAATACGCAATTATAAGGGTGCGTTTAAAATGTAGAAAAAAAATTGGCTATTATTGGTGCATCGTTATTATGACATATTTATAACAAAAATGGAAAGCGTTTACTGATCTTGATTTTTAATAATCATCAAGTCATAGTACCAAAGGTTTGGTATATCAACTTCTTCGCTGCAGGGCCACTTCTATTGGAGTTTTCCACTTTTATGTTTGATAAGATAAGATAAGATAAGATAAAGTTTATTGTGTTAATACTACAAATTTAGTTTACACTCGTCAAATACAACAGTTTAAAATTAATGTAAATACATGGATTACAAGACACAAAATGGCAAGTGTTAAAATTCAGCGAAGATGTAAATTTAAAATAAATCACAGTTATTTGATGGAAAGTACCGTTTGATATTGGTTACATTTCAATTGTTTTCAAATCTAAGAACTCATATATGGAATAAAATGCATTTGTTGTGAGAAATTTTTTGATGGTGATCTTAAATTTACTTAACTCTAGATTTCGAACATGGTTAGGACATTTGTTAAACATTTTAAATGACAAAAAATTAGGGCCCGTTTGTGATCTACTCAACCTAAAGCGGTTTGGACGAATGTCTAATTTATTGCGCGTGTTATGATCATGAAAGTTACAATTTAAAGATACTTGGTCGGATTGATGAAGCTTATATGCATGTAAAAGGCATTCCAGTATAAGTAGGCTTGGACAAGTTAAAATTTTTAGATTTTTGAAAGTGCTTTTGCAACATTCTCTGTAGCCTTTATTCCCCAGGATTCTAATAGCTTGCCTTTGTAACCTAAAAATCCTCCCCACTTCAGAGCTATGTCCCCACAATATTATACCGTATCTAACATGGGATTCAAAAGTTGTAAAGTAAGTGGTACGCAGTACATTGGTGGATAGTGAATTGGAAAGATTCCTTAAGACAAATAGGTTTTTTTTTAATATACCTGCAAGATGATCTATATGAACTGACCATTTTAGGCTTACGTCAACAAAGATGCCCAAAAATTTGGCGTGTGCACCTTTGTCAATCTGTACTGTGGTGTGTTTCAGAGTAAACATAAGTTTTATAGTCTTTTCTTGATTAATGGCTAGTTGATTTGCCGAGAACCACTCACAGGCCCTCGACTCCACCCTCTCACCCAGAGCCGTCACATTATTCTCGTTATAAGAGCATTTCTCAAGGATTGAATTTTTTTTTACTATATCTTGAGTGTGCGAATTGCAAAATTTTTATTTACGTTGCATAGTGTACAAACTAAAGAGTTCTACAGATAGATACGACAAGTCTTATACCTATAATATAACATTGGTTCTATCTCGTGGGTTATCTTGGATTTTGTCGTGTTATGAATGATACAATAAGATGGGCTGCTCATAAAGTTCCCGTTTTTTAGTGGAAATAGTTTATTAAAAATTGTCAGACTTTGCTTAACTAATAGTGCAAAGACTTGTGGAAAGTTTAATCAGTGTTTTCAATTAAAAAACATCGCAATTCTTCAAAATAAGTGGATAGTTTGAAATAATTGAATCCATAGTGATCAGCTTGTAGCTTATCAGCAACTGTTTTTGTCTCCTTCACCTTCTTTTTTGCCTCCCAAGATAAAATCGTAGTTATTCCTTAACCAGTGCAGGAATGATAATATTTTTCTGAAGGGAATAATGCATAAAAATGGAATGTTCACTGTGCAAGGAGATAAAACAGCCATCCAAAGATGCAAAAACCCCTTGCTACTCTTGTGACTCTTGTAGGCGCCTAATATGCCTGGAATGCAGCGAACTTTCTTCGTCAGAAATAAGATGTTTACCATTACAACGGCGTTTACTGATGTTTCACTGCAAATCTTGTCGTAATAACGATTATGTGAATCTTTTACAAAGTAAAATTGAAGATAAAGAAGCGTTAATCAACGACAAACTTGAGATCATAAAACTGCTTCAAGAAAAATTGCATAACTATGAAAATGAAATGATGAATAAACACTCTTATGCGAAGGTATTAATTACAAATGGTAATCAGAAACTAAATTCCAAACCAATAAATGTACCTGACTTAATTATTAAACCAAAAATCAAACAGCAATCAATAATAACCAAACAGGATATAGACAACAAAATAAAATTAGCTGAATTAAAAATTGGTGTAAAGAAATGTATAACTACAAAAACAGGCTCAGTTGTTATAAAATGCCAGAGTAATACAGAATTAGAAGTCTTGGAAAATGTTGTACGTAATAAGTTACAGGATGAATATAACATCGAACGAAGTAAATTAAGGAAACCCAGAATTAAAATTCCGAATTTTGACCAAGAAATGACCTTGGAAGAAATTGAAAAGTCTATTATCAATCAGAATGATTTGCCTGATGATTTAAAGATCACTTACATTAAGAAAGGTCGTACCGGTAATAATATAGTATTTGGTGAATGTTCAGCTGCAATATTCAAAAAGCTAACAGGCACAAATAAAGTGTACATCGGATGGGAAAGATACGCAATCTACGAAGACCTAAATATACCTCGATGCCACAACTGTCATGGATTCTACCACAAAAAAGAAAACTGCCCCATTGATCACGTTATCTGTCCCAAATGCAGTGGGAATCATCAAGAAAATGAGTGTACAAAAAGTACTACTTGCTGCGTGAACTGTGTGAAAAGTAATCAGATATACAAGGTGAATTATAATGTGAGTCATAAGGCAATGGATAGGGAATGTCCCTCTCTGGAACATCAGGTTAAGATACTACAAAGCAAAACCGACTATTACACATAATGGTTCTACTGGACGAAGAAGTTATTTTACAAGACCTAAGTTTAGTCTACGAAGAACATAAGGGAAATTACCTGAACCCAGAAGAGTATGCCACTCTATTCAATAATACGCCCAATAAAGTGCTGAATATCATGCATTCTAACATAAGAAGTATAAGAAAGAACTTCAATGAGTTCTTGGCCATGTATAAAACATATGCATTTCACAGTTGTGACATTTTTATTTTGAGTGAGTGCTTTCGGCTGGAATCTACTGATAACTTCAATATTCCTGGATATGATACCACATACAATGGTGCTGACTTCAATAAAAATGATGGGACAGTGATTTTAATCAAATCTAATTTGAATTATAATGTCGAAAACATCAAGCTTGCGGTAAGTGGTGTAACCTTATCCATTTTGAAACTTGCTTGCAATGGCTTATCTTATAGGATCATTGGCGTATACAGGCCCGGTCCTAGCAATTTGACTGCATTCATTGAAGAGATTGACAACTTTTTCATGATGAGCGAAGTTAGTCCCAAATTTGAATTTTTCATTGGTGACATTAATATAGATATTATGCAAGAAGATGATGTAAATGTAAATAAATATATTTCCGTCATGGCTAAATATGGCTTTAAACCATACATTCGAAGGCCCACTCGTATAACAACAGATAATGCCGCATGTTTAGATCATATATTTGTTAAAAGGGAATTCAACCTAACTGGAAAATATATACCAAGCTCATTTATTATTGAATGTAATATCACAGATCACTATCCTGTAATGATTAATATTAACAGGGAAGGCAATAGTAATAAACATAACAAAAATAATAAAACTACCTTCTGCGGATATAATATTGCAAAACTAAATAACGTATTATCACTAGAAAATTGGCATAATGTTTTACAATCTGGCCATGCACAACATGCTACTAACATACTCTATGCAACCTTTAATAATCATTTAGAGGCAAGTAAAAAGATATTCAAGAAAAATACTAATGAATCTAAAAAAATTAAGCCTTGGATAACAGCAGGTTTAATACAATCAATAAAACATAGAGACAAAATGAAAAAAATGCTCAATTGTAGATACTCACCTCTTCTAGAATTAGAGTACAAACGTTATAGAAATCATTTAGATAAACTTCTAAAGCAGACAAAAAACGAATATTACTTGAACGAAATACAAAATAATCAATATGACATGAAGAAAATTTACCGTATTATGAGTGAGGCTACCAATGAAAAAAATAATAGATTATCCAACAAATTCCAGGTTGTTGACGAACATGGCAATGATTTTGATGATGATAATGAAAGGGCAAACTACTGTGTCAAATATTTCACCAATATAGGTATCGATATGCTAAAAAATGTCCCTATTCAACAATTTATGCCGCCACCTATTACTCCAAATCGAAATTCCATGTTCTTAACCCCCGTAACTGATACTGAATTGATACAACAAATATCTTCACTAAAAAACAATTGTTCGCCCGGAATAGATAATATTACCACCAAGATGATCAAAAATATACACATTCACATACTGGTCCCTCTTGTACACATTTTCAATCTCATCTTCTCAACAGGAGTGGTCCCGTATCAGTTCAAACAATCCATAATAACTCCTATATTCAAAACAGGTGATAAAACAAAAATAAATAATTACAGACCGATAAGTGTTTTAAACAACTTCGGTAAAATCTTTGAAAAATGCCTCAAAAATCGTTTAATGGAATTCCTCAAAGCTAATCAGATCTTGAACGACAATCAATTTGGCTTTCAAGCAGGTAAATCAACAAGTGATGCCATGTACACTGTAGTAAACGAAACTATAAGCATCCTGGACAAGAGTAGTAAATGTATAGGGGTCTTTCTAGATCTGGCGAAAGCATTCGACACAGTGAACCATCAGAAACTCCTTTCTATTCTTGAAACAAATGGGATTCGAGGTACTGTGTTGGATGTTTTCAGCAATTATTTAGATAATAGACAACAACAAGTTAAAATCCATGACTCGCTAAGTATTCCGACTACCGTCAAGATAGGAGTACCTCAAGGGACGGTACTGGGACCAGTACTCTTTCTGCTCTACATTAATTCAATGCTTTCACTATCCAATGCTAAAATTGTTTCCTATGCTGATGACACTGTTATCTTATTCGAGGGTGATTCTTGGTCACAAGTTAAATTACATGTCCAAAGTGAACTAAACATAATAACGAATTGGCTGAATGCTTTCCAACTATCTCTGAATGTCGAAAAAACGCACTATATAGCTTTTTCTGCCAATAATGCAAATAGACCAGAGTTCCAGAATATTAGCATCACTAATCTAAATAAAAACATCACAGAAGTTAACCAAATCAAATACTTAGGCATTGTAATCGACAAAAATCTCAGGTGGGAAACTCACATCAACTACTTAACAACAAAACTGAGAAAACTGATTTACAAATTTTATATACTGAGAGAGATACTGTCGACTAAACTGTTACTTATAGTATACAAATCACTTGTGGAGTCACTCCTGCGCTATGGTATACTAGTGTGGGGTGGTATGTATGAGAACTCATTACAAAATCTCAAAGTCATCCAGAATTTTATATTAAAAATCATTTTTAGACGAAAAAAACGTTCCTCGACAAATGCATTGTATTCTACAGATATATTTAATATTCGGTCATTATATTTTCTAACAATTTTAATATCGGCCTATAAGAGTAGTCATTGTCAGCAAACTTTAAATCATGGTTACAATACGCGCGGCACGTTGAATCAGCTACTTGTTACACCACTTAACAACAAGAACATAAGTCACCGTTTTGTAACATTTATTCAACCTAAAGCCTATAACCTATTACCTCTTGCCATTCGAAAATGTGCTAACCTCAAGAAATACATTTCAGCCATTAAACTTTATATTCATAGTAATTACAGCGACTTCTTGAGAATTATAGAAACATAAACATAGTATATTTATTATATTTACCAGCTTACAGCCGTAACTGCACTGTTGAATTTTGATTCACACAATTACTGCATATTGTAATATGTGTTGCTTTGTACCCATTCACCCTCCATCTTTTATATTATTTATACTGTTCCTTTCCTTATCCTTATTTCTTAATTATCTTGTATTCATTTTATGCTGTTCTTTTTTTCTCACTACACAATACAAGTGTGTACTCACTTAGAGTGTGGGAGAAAAAAAATTCACAGTAAGTGAAATATTATTATATTTGTAATATTTGTAATATTTTGTAATATATATATTGTAATATTTTTGTAATATTGTAATAATCTGTCCATGTCGCACACCACGAGAAGCGTGATGTATACCGCCTCCAATTCCCTTACGAAATTACTGGGAGTGGTGGAAGTCGTGCGTTCTCTTACGAAATTACTGGGAGTGGTGGAAATCGTGCGAGAAACAGAAATGCCACGAGCTCGACTCGTGGAATCCCACTTGTCTCCTCTATTAGTAGAACTATTTGGTACGAACACAAACAAACACCTGGTTGAAGTGACAACACGTCACCTGGCGGCAGTATTTCCAACTGTTCCCCCGTCAATTCTTTTAATTGCAAGAACTTTTTTGTCAATGCGTAACCTTGTGAATTGCATTCTCAGCGGGATATCTGCTTTCTGGCAGATGGTGTTGAAACATTTAGGTTCTACAAATACTTTCAAAGGTGTTTTACTGTACCACTTTCGCAAATGGTTGATCAGTGACTTCACGTCCCCCTCAGCTCATTCAACCTGGTGAATCAAAAGTAAACCTATTTTATTTAAGTATTCGTAAATTATATTTCCCCTAATGCTGTTGGCCATCTCGCTTGAAAAGTATTCATTATTAATGTTGATCTTAATATTTTGTGCTAGACAACTTTCACTTTCTTATGGCATGGAACTTCGAAAGAAGAGAGAAATCTCCTGGCTAGATCATTACATGAAAAAAAGAAGACAGATCTTAATTTCACAAAACAAAAAATCCATGAGAAGTTTTACTTAAATCTGAACAAACAATATTTATTTTTATTTATTTACCATTTGGTAAAAATAGAACAAGAGGTAGAAGAAGTATGTTGGTGGGGAATTTGCAGGCAACGATTTTAAAACTTGGTTCAATAAAAAAGGTCATGAACAGGTTTTCTGTGCATGTGCTATAAATGAAAAAACTAAAACTTTCTATATATCTTGGAATACCAACAACTGAAACCTCTTAAACATAAATAAATATAGCTTACTCTGAAATCCATATTTGATTCCTTCTCTTCATTTCCTAAAGGAGGAATATTGTAAGAAAAGAATGGTGGTGGTGCTGTCAGACCACCATCTAGAGTACCTGAGCCCGGGGTCTAGAAAAAGACTTATTAATATTAGGTACTTATTTACATGAATAAACTTACTGGGTAGTCAAATGGCATTGGTAAATCTGGCAAAGTAGGAGCTTGAGGATATCCTAGGAAGCCTGGTGGTGGTGCATTTCCTCCTAAATTATTTTTTCTGTCTGAAAGATCTATTAACATGGCATCTTTACCTATATGGAAATTAAACAGGTTTCAATGATTCAACATCCAAATGCCTAACATGGTTAAAACAAAAATGTGTTATCTTAATAGGTAACCAAAATGAAAATAGCAAGATATTTAAAAATTGTTTCATAAACATTAGCATTGTTAGGATCTGGCCAACTAATTAATACTTGAGAATTTATAACAATGAATACTCATTATACTAAATACTTAATAGAAAATTTTTGTATTATATCAATGTCATGCAGTTTCAGTTGTTTGAATGTGAATTAATGATTTCTACATACCACCGTCTGTTTCCATAACTTGTGGGTCTGGTTCATAAGGAATGTTGAAACTTTTTGCAATTTCAATCATGTACTTTTCAACTAAGAGTCTTGGTGGACTGTGAATTGAAAGTTTATTCTTCAATCTTTGATTTATAGTCTCTACAGATTCTATCCGACAAGCTTCTGCAAAAGTAGGTCCATATTTTGCTATTAGTAAATCAGATATAACTTTCAACTCCTATAACACACATAATATATTGTCAAATTTCATATCAATATGCCGAGGTGTTTTTAACTATTGACAAGAAATATACTAACGCCACAATCTGCCTGCAATCTTGGGGCAACCCAAATTAAACTGGAAACTGCTTCAGATATTCCATCATCAAGTTCTTTGATATTAGTTATTAGTCCAAATCTAGCTAATAGCAAATCACAGTACATTTCAACTATTTCCAATGCTTCTACGAGGTAGTCCTCCCTTTAAAATTAATCACATAAATCAAGAGTATTTTGAGGTGTCAGTTTATGAACCTACCGAATAATATATTCAACTCTAATTTTAGCTCGTTCTATTTTCCCGTCTTTTACAAAAGCTGCTATTTCTCTTCTAGACTTCTCAGTTAATTCAGCCTTTTTCTTTTCTAATAATTTCAGTCTAGCCATTGCTAAACGTAGATTAGTTTTCAATTTAGTATAATTTGGTGAACTCGAAAACATTATTATCAATTTACTACTGTAATATTGAAAACACGTACGTACTTAACTATTTAATGAATGAATAATGAAAGCAAATAAATATAAAATATGACTCATTTGACTGACATCATATTATTGCAGAAATTAAATGCAGATTAGATTACAGAACTGAACAACATAACCTTGTAAGTTATAGAGAACAAACTATCCTTTAGTGTTAATTTTAATTTGTGGTTCAATCTCCAATAGTGGGCACCTCAGACTCAGACCAATATATGACAGACACCGAACGCTTATATTTAGAATTAGTCTGAGGCTGAGGCCTATTATACCACAGCATAAGGTTCGTTTAACGGTGGTATCCTTCAGGGAAGGGGGACAGTTGTTTTCCCTAGACGACATAGGCGTGCGATTTTGTAGGGTTATGAATAAACGATAATTGCAAATTATTATAAATTCTCTCACTACTTTCATCAATTAAAGGTTAATATTTTTAAATTATTTTCATGTGTGTATTTGCTTTGAGTGCGATATTACCAGTGTAATAAATTATTTGCACAAATAAAATTGTTTTTTGCTGGCATATGTATATGCTTTAGGTGAATAAAAATTCAATGTCATTGCAAAGCATATGAGATTAGGGGTGAATTTTTGTCGAGAGCTTTCAAACATTTCCTCAAATGTTCCAGATAGAGAAAAGAAGAAATGTTAGTTTAATTAGTTTGAATAGAAAGGACTTTTTTACATTTTCAAAGGTTAGGCTCTCTTTTAAATATTTAGAAACTCACTTTCAAAATAGTTTTAGTATTTTCAGTTTTTCTAGTAAAAATTTCAAAAGTTAATAGAGTTCAGTGGCGGCTCGTGAATTTTTGAGAGAGGAGGCTGGACATAAAACGTTTTTGTAAAAATATACTCTATTCACAGCCTTTTAACCTTTGCACAGCGACCGAACCAGCTACTTCCGTGACAAAATCAATTGTTACCCTGCAAGAACCAACGTGGAGGTATAGAGTTTCTCTTGGCAAAAAATTTTTTTGTTCGTTTTTGTCTTTTATTTTTTTTGGATTTTTAATATTTTTTCTTTTTTTCGGAATTTTTCATATTTTGTTTTTTTTTATTAATTTTATTAACTTTTTTTATATATTAACGGAATTCTACGGTCTTTAGTTTGCGAAAAATGATCAATAATATTATCAAAAAATTTATCATTTTGTTTTAAGTGTTTTACTAAATCTTTTTCAATAGATATTAAACTAACATTGTATAAACGATTTTGGCCCATTGTATTTGGCATGTAAGTTTTAATTCGTTTGAGAGTACAAAATGATCTCTCCACCGATGCCGACGTGACAGAAATGGTGACTGTCAAACAAAGTAGTTTATAAAACTGAGGTAAAACTTGTTGCAAATCATTGTCTATCATATATTTTATCATATCGGCGTGACTGTCATACTGGCCTAAAATATCTTTATCCGAGTATACAGGATGTCCTCGAACTACGTGGCCAAAATGAAACCGGAGATTCTTTGATTCGAAAAAAATTTGATGAGCCTTTTTACTTTTGCCTCAAGTGTCTTGTTTAGCCGGTAGAGGGCTTCAAAGTTGCAAAAATAATTTTGTTTCAAATGTTTCAATTAATTTGGCTTTATTTTTATGGATGGTAAATACTGCACGTGATGTAAAATTCCATCGAGTTGGAGCATAACAGGGAAATCAATGATTTTTTTTTGAACTTCGTCTTGTCAATACTACTATTAGTATTAACAATGATCGATTTTGATAGTTACCTGACATTCCTAATCCTTTCAAATCCGGCAAAGGCCGTTTATTCAAAAGAAACACTTTTATCATATGTTAATTCACTAAATGGATTTTCTAAAAGGCAGCAACTAACTCACTAACACTCATTTTAAATTTAGAACAGACAACAATCTAACCTTACTTCGCGTGGCGTGACAACACATAAACAAGCACTGACTGACCTACTCAGCACGTCTCGTATTTCATAGATTGCTAGCGGCCGCCGCAGGCTAGCCTCCAGAGGGTGTTGCCATTTTCGCTGATTTACCCAGTTGGCGTTCGGACAGGTCGGAAAAACGGCAACTGCGTTGAACAACACATGCTCAGCGTTTGAGATATATAGAGTCTAGCCACAGGGCCTTGTTGCCAGATTAAAAATAACTACTGAGAACGGGGAAATAATTGTAAAATTTTAAAAATTATCAGAGAAACAGGAAATAAAATGGAGAATGATCATTAAGATAAATTGGTGAGGAGGCTGAGCCTCCTTAGCCTCCTTCGAGGAGCCGCCACTGATAGAGTTTATTCTAAAAACTCTCGTTTTTCAATCTAATATTTGCCGGTTTCAAATTCTTAATTTTATTTCTTTAACCATTAGTTTGTTTTTCAATATGCCATTTTCTACTGGCTTTTTTTTCAAGCTTCTAATGTTATTGTAAGAAATAAAGATGCATTTCTTACTTTTTGTAGGTGGCCTTACCATATTCGTCTTGGAGATTCACATTCTGAAGCGGTCAAGGTACTAAACATTTCTGATAGAACAGTAGAAAACGATTATTTCAGAAATTTCATATAAAACTGATTTGGACTTTATTCAATCTACATTTCTGCAATGTCCTTAACAGATTCTTACTTGTGAAAAGAAACATTTCTTCCTTTTTTATCGCAATTTCTGCTCATAAAGCATTACCTAATCATTTTAAAATAGGAACAATATTAATATTTTTAAAGTATATGTAGTCAAATCTATAAAAATTCTCGGGAAATAGGTCACATTAACTCTGTTTTAAATTTTCGTCTTTACGTACGTTTCGGTCTCACGACCATCATCAGAAGACTTATTATGTCTAAAACTTGATTACTTAAAACTAATTGTAATACACAAAGCGTCCAAATCGCACCAATTTCAATTAAAATGTCCACGTCGCTGAAACGAACAGAAACACGATTAAACGAAATTGTAAACCTCAATGCTATAGTAAAATAATCAAAAATCCACTGCTAAGAAGATTTCTTAATAAAAGCGTATTCATGTCAACACAGTAAGTGATCGACTGAGACGAGACAAATAAAATTTAATTTTTAAGTACACTTTCAAACCAGATGTTAGATTTACGAGCTAATAGAAAAAGGTTTTCTCGTGACAGGAGGTATACTTGATATTCTACCTAAATATATACTATTAACATTATAACGAGGCATGTATGAATTTGCAAGATATTATTTGATCAAATTTGTATAGATATGACTTAGATTTTGCGTATCTGTCCTATGATTTACAGATTTGGAGTCACGTTTTATGTGAATCATCTCCAAAATAGATCAGTAGTAGTCAAATCTATAGCTTCCTTCTCAAAGCATCCACATCAATAACAGTAAAATATTAATGCTGAAAAGTTGCCTTAGCAGAATACCCTTGTGAACAGCAACGTTTCGAAAATAGTGCGACCTATTTGTTACTCAGCACAAACTAATTGCCAACCTTGCTGAATTTGAAAAGATCCATTATTCAAAAGAATACAGAATGTATCTTCGTTAATGAAGATAATAAGTACCTATCTACAATGAATGGTCAAAAAATTTTTCTTTTGTGGAAATTTGAAATGGACATATCAGCGTCACTCTATGAATACGTGAAAAATACTATATTCACACAATTCAGAGAGAACTCGCTATATTCAGAAAGATTCTGAAGTGCCTACTTTCGTTAAACAAAGCAAATACTAACAAGTTCCTTCAAGCTATGATACAGGTTAACTGTAAACAAACTTCT
The DNA here is from genome assembly GCA_958510875.1 of Endomychus coccineus. NCBI lineage: Eukaryota > Metazoa > Arthropoda > Insecta > Coleoptera > Endomychidae > Endomychus > Endomychus coccineus. Next base: position 37,509,135 of record OY294069.1, read on the forward strand.
GATAAGATTGTAAATATACATACGATGAAGGTACAAATAAGAAATAAGATAAATTTTTTACTAATATATATACTGTGTGACATAATTGTGCTGTCAAATTCAGCAATGAAAATAATAATATTCTATCATTAACCCAATGTATTGAACAATGACAATTTTCATTAATAATTCACTTACTGTTCTGATTTCCTCGTTCCTAGGTAGATGAGAGAAGAGCCCAGCAAAAGTAAGCTCAAAAGAAATCAAGAAATGAATTTTATTTGATAAAAAAACGCAATATTGTTTAGACAAATAATTTATTATAAATACCTACATTTATTTACAGCTGGAAGGTAATCAATAATCTTAAAATTAACACATACTAAAGGAGGCTTCATGGAGAAGATTACGTTACAAAGTCTGTGATCGGAGTGGTAAACTGATCGGTTTGACTGCACTCAGCGTTTTCGGATGATGTGCTAAGAGCGTACATCGAACTGTACTTGAGAATACACCTATGCGGAATAACAGTTGGGTGGAGCTGCTCGGCCCGTCAAAATTGTGTACTACCGTTGTTTGATAAGAAAGAAGATAGTCAATGATATAGGCAAAATGGTTTGATCCAAATGGGCATCACCACTAGATGTCACTAGCTCGATTGTGCCCAAGTCATGGCGTGACAATAATAGCAAATCGTCCAAAGTTCCGCAAATTATTAAATTATGAGATGGTTAACGAAAACTGCAAGAAATTCCTTATAAGTTTCATATTCCATCCAGGAGGCGTACTAGTACAGTGCCATAAATTATGCAATTTTTGGAAGGTTCTATTGAAAGAACCTAGATGTCACGCGCGATTGCTTCAATCACTCTTTCTACAGTGACTGCCTAACTATCTTCTTTCTTATCAAACAACGGTACTACCCGTAAAGAACATTTTTCCTGATAATTCAAAGGGGTAGAAGTAGAATATATTTATCTTCGTCTCACCTCATCGAAAAATAGATGGAATAAACGTGAGATATAATGAAAGAAACAAATCGGTTTCTTTAAATAGACACTCGATTGAAACAAATATTTGGGTTATTGTTAAAAATATTTTAATCAGCCTATGTATGTATAAGGTAATTGATATTCACATTTGAAAAAATATTCCTTTATCATTTGCACTATTTAAGAAACCTTAACAGTCATTAAGGGATATATCTTGCAAAGAAGGGTATGTTCCTTGCCTCTATTTAGAGTGTTTCATCGAACCTTAATCTAATAATTCTTAATAGTTGATAAAGAAGTACCCCAGTATATCAGAATAGCTGATTATGTAGAATGGGATGGGAATGCTTGGAAAAGTGATTGAGTTTCAATGAAGATCCTCAAATTTCATAGCTATTTCTACTACAATGATAAGACCTGACAAAAACATTATTAATCTCGACGGTGTTTCACCCAGAACCACAGAAGATATATTAAACTAATCAAACAAACAAACTACATTTTTAACATCAGAGCTGATGTGTTTATGTAGTTCATTTTGCCGTAATTTTACATCATTCAACGTTTGACTCAACAATTATGTTTTGATAATCTTGGACGTGCGTTCCACTGGTATTTTACGGTGTTAAGGTTGAACAAAAGAGCTGAAAACGTTTTTGATGATCTCGAGTAGGAGATGACCCGTATCAAGATAGCGGATGGATACTTAACGATTCTGATACATATCCTAAAAAAGTACGAATTCTTTGGAACGATATGTAATGGACACATTAATTAGAGTATAACAGTGACGACGCATATATGCCTCATGCATATAAATTAAATTGAATCCTCCCGAGACAAACCTCAATTAGTTGCACGGGACGACGTACATGAGTTGTTTGGCTAACAACAGGCTACATGCGATCCATCATACTTTACGAAAGCTGTGTTCGCAAGAAAAAATATGCTAAAATTTGAATAAGGGGAAAAGAAGTGACATTGAAACCTTGGGTAATGGTTCTTAGCAATCGCCATGAGAATGAGACTGCCGAAATTAGTCAGGCAGTCAAAAATTAGCCTACCATGTCCAGAATATTATAATCTGTAGATCTGTCAGCCTAACTTACCGGAAATGGCGGGAGGTATTCTACAACTTCTCTTAGCAACTACTGTCCACGTTGGGTACCTGCGGATGTCTTACAAATAAAGCAAACATGCCTTTCTTCAGTCATTTCATTATACAGTGAAGATTTAAAACTAATTAGTATTTTTCGTAGCTCGAATCTGATTGACCCTATATGTCTCATTAGTAGCGAAAAGGTTAAATTGATGGAACTTAGTTCCAACTGCATATTACTTTTTGTTATCAGACTATAATTTCGCCATTTATAGAAACTTTAATTAAATGATATGTGATCAAAAGTTAGGAAACAGAAAAGTTTGTGCTGCTACCAGCGGAATCGGAATAATAATGTCTAATGGTTAGGGTATCAGAGGAATATAAACTATTTAAATAGGAAACTCTCCATTCTACAAACATGGACGACTTTTATAACAAACCTTGTTTCACATGTTCTTCCCTTCTCAACAATTGCCAATAAACATTATTTGGACAAATTTAAAACACATTTTTAGCGGATAGAATATACACTCCAAAAAAAAATATTTGCTGGAAATCGAATTACGTGAATAAACCTGTAATCATTATTCAAGATTCAGCTGAATTCCCGAGTTGAACAGATTTGTCAGTTAATAAGTGATATTCCATTTTTAAACAAATGAAAATTCCATTATGCTGACTTTTTGAGTATATATAATAATATAATATGGCTGAGCATCTCCCCGCACTGCATTGATACTTTGTACGCTTCGGCTTTTCCACAGCAATAAGTATATCTCTCTCTAGTCGGGATTATATTTTGCTGCACCAGAATAACATTAACGCAACTGCATAGGTAGAAACTGAAGAATCAAGTTCAAAGGAGAAACATTGGCTTAATCCTATAAAATTTTTGCCAATTTTAAATGCCCCTGCAAAGTTTCCAGAGAACTCATGTCTTTCTTTACAGAAAGTTCAAAACAATGGATAGTTTATGTGCCTATTCCTATTTTGAAGGAATTATGATCTGATTGCATACAGTTTTACCCCAATGCAAATCTTCAGAGTAAATACTTTAGAACGTACGTATCTCCCCTGCATAATACCGGATGGGATGTGAGCTTGTTTGTCGCCACTGTGTTTTAGATTTAACTTAAACCCGTACCTACCTATATCTCGAATTAACAAAGTTCCTAATATATATTTCCACTATCAGGTTAGATCAAAGAGTTTCTGCGTGGTGCCGACCTCTCAAATTGACTGGAACTTCTCTAACTACTTCTTTTATCATCAAGGAAAAGTTTTCAAGATATTAACACTTTGAACTTTGATGTATTAACTAATTAATACGCGGCATATAAGTCTTGCGAGTTAGAGCGAGCCAGACGCATTGTATTGCTATACAACAGAAAGAAGTAAGGATGGTTCACACTACACCGTGCCCCGGCGTCGAAACTCCGTTGTTTTTTTTGTCTCGCCCGTCCCGGCCACGGCACGTCAACATTAATGTGCTCGCTGTCGACTGGCGAGGGCACGGTTTAGAGTCTCACTTCACTTATGGCAGTACCTCGCGATAGAAGCATGGTTATTCATTGAATTGCAAACTTTTAATAACTCGTAAATTTGTTCTATGAATAATAAAATAAATTTACAGTTTTTTTTGGAATTTATTGATCGTAGGTTTTACCTCTTGCAATAAGGATAGATTTAATATGGTTTCAGCAAGATGGGGCTCCTCACAATGCTAGAATAGCTAGAATAGTAGGGTAATATTTGGACGAGAGATTTTAGGTTCGTGAATGGTTCTGCACTGGCCGTCACGATCTCCCAGTTTAAACCCCTTAGATTATTTCCTTTGGAATTTTGGAAAAAACAGAGTTTATGAAAGACCAGTCCAGGGTGTTGAACAATTACGAACCAATTTTGGTTCGTAATTGTAATCTATTATTTAATAATGTGTACGAATCTGTCACTCCAGAGACCGGAGAACCTCACATGAAGGGTAGCATTTTGAACAATTTATGTGTTAATATTTAGTTGCAGAAAATTCAAAACATAGTTTGTTAATTTTAAAACATTAATAAATGATTTATTATTTGCCGCCGTTTATTTAATGCGATTTACCACATGATACATGATCAAAATCGTAATCATTTGCTTTATTCAATGGAATAAGTTGATGCACCTTTGAAATAGAGCTCTTTTCCAAAATTTCAGACTTCGAATGGTCAGGGGTCCCGAAAACGGGCCCTTTTTAGGCCGAAATATAGCCATCTTTAGCTTATCTTTGATATGCTGGTTCTCAGCACCCTTCCAACAAAAAAACTTTCGCGGGGGCTCATTTTTTTAATGTCTTCTAGTACTTACAAAAAAAATTTAGACCCCCCAAAACTAAAGACCTCCTTTAGCGACCTGTTGAAGTGAAACGCAAATTTCGAAAAATTGACTTCTTGCTGTTGCCAACAGTCAAAATTTTATTCAAAATATATCTCACAGGTCTCATTGTGTTTGTCTGTCTTTGACTTTTCAAATGAGCACATGCATGTCAAAATTGGTAAACTAGGGCCCAAGTTACAGATATTTAAAGAAAGCAGTTTTGCCAAAAAACTCGTTTTTCACGAATTTTGACCTGCTCGAACTTTTTTCTCTATGAACCGAAATTAACAAAACTCCATAAGAAGATAGTACTGTAACTCTTCTATCACCCAAAAAAATTTGAAACAAAATATTTGATTGCTCTAGACACAGTGAATTTTTTTATATTTCGAAATATCGGTTTGCCTTTTTCAGTGTTATTAACTAAAAACTCATTTGAGATGCCGCAAAATTAAAAAGTATGGAAACGTAATGGTTAACGATTTCTCGATACCACGATTCTTAAATTTTTTTCAATATAACTCGAAAAATATGAAAGATATCGATAACCATCTTTCTCATTTAACTTTTTTCGATCCGAGCTATAGTTTTTTATTTATTTCCGAAAAACCGCCTTTGCAACTTTGCCAATTTTTTAGGTATGTTCGCCATTTCGGATCGAGTTGCATGAAACAGAAACTCACCTTTAAATTTAATTTCCTATACGCTCATATATATTTTTTCCAGGTATTAATTTCTGCACGCACTTCTGTCTATTGCTTGGACTATGTTTCAACGTAAGAGCTTTGAATTATTAGAATCGCTGGAAACTCAAAAACATTTGCAATGTCTAGCATAATCATTATCGAAATGATCGATTTGTAAGTTACATCAATACATCAAAGGTAACCTCGATTAATTAATTTAAAAACTTTTACTTGATATTATGGATTTATATAAAATCGAAGCCAACTTCATCAAGTACTTATGTCTTTGAAGCAAGGCGAATATCAAATTAATTAACGTTACGAACATTTACACGCTTTTAATCAATGCCTTAAAGGAACGAAAAACTTCATAGATTCAAGTATTCCGCGAAGTTTTTGTATTTTACAAATAGATTGAAATCCAGCAGTTCAACATTTGAAACTTAAGGATTATTCATTTTTTTTGTCGAATATATAACCAAGAACAACACTCTATAATAAACTAATTCGTAGATTTATCACTTCTAGTGAAATAACAAAAACTAATGTGATAGCGCGTGATTAATACTATGAGTGACGATGGGATACGACATCATTGCCGGGGTTGCATTCGACATAGCGATAGTCTGTGTATTAATGGCACTGAACTGATTATTCCTGTGAATAGCCATGTGTTGCGATGTTAGGTTTTGCTGGGCGAGAAGCTGCTGATTCGCACTGGCCATGCTCAATTGCTGCGGCATATTCGCGACTGCCAATTGTTGCGGAGTATTCGCTATAGCCAGCTGCGCTTGCGAAGTAAGCTGTTGAGTTGTACTTGCCAAGGCTAGCTGAGCCTGAGACGTAAGCTGCTGCGTAGTACTAGCCAAAGCTAGTTGTGCTTGAGATGTGAGTTGTTGAGTAGTACTAGCGAGAGCTAACTGTTGAGCCTGAGATGTTAACTGCTGAGCTTGAGAAGCTAATTGTTGACTGGCCAACTGTTGGGCTTGCGACGTTAACTGTTGATTAGCCAAATGTTGCGCTTGAGAAGTCAACTGCTGATTTGCCAATTGCTGAGCTTGGGATGTCAATTGTTGATTGGTCAACTGTTGATTGGCCAATTGTTGGGCTTGTGAAGTTAACTGTTGGTTCAATTGTTGAGGAGTAGTAGCCAAAGCTAACTGCTGATTCGCCATATGCTGAGCTTGCGAATTCAGTTGTTGCGTCGTAGTGGCCAGAGCCAGCTGTTGAGCCTGTGATGTTAACTGAGGCTGAGCTTGCTGAGCCAAGTTATTGGCTAAATTCTGCTGGGCAATTGCAAGTTGAGCTTGTGAACTATTCGCCAGGGCCAATTGGGTCGACGGATTAGTTGTAACTGGAATAATAATATTTAGTTAGACAATTTTATGTTTTGAAATTATGAATTCTGGAAAATGAGGTACATCTTCATTTTATAACTTTTTTTATTCAAATTCATGAGTATACAGTGTGCAAAAAGTAATGAAACTATCAAACATATTGAATGAAAATAAGCATCTCAATTTCCTAACCTTACTTTAATACTATCAAGAGTCCATGATTTTGATTAGTTTTCAACCTTGAATGACTTTTTATTTATATATTTATATTTAATTTTCTCCATTTTCGAAAACCTTCTGAAGGTCGATAAAACGATAAACGAGAACGATCATTTTACTTCTCATAAAAATGGGTTATGGGATAAATACATAAATAACATGAATAGTAGACTTCCGCGGATAGCTCATCTTGAAAATTCTTGGCTTCCGGATGGAATTCGCGCCTTTATGCCGACGTTTCGTCAACCATTACAGGTGACATATTCAGGGCAGGCTTGATGCTTGAGCTGAAACTGATTTTTCTGGTTTCTGTAGCGGTATTCATTGTAGGAAAAAACCTTCACGCTACACAGTTCACTGTCTCTATTCCGGTAGTTAACTGTTCTGGCACCTGACCATGCCGTTGTGTGATCATGTGCGGAGTGGAATTTTCGACGATGGATTTCAAAATGTTGGGAAGGTAATATCCTGAGTCACGGTTTAGATTGTTTGGATGTTGTAGGATTCCTATCGCTTCAAAATTTTTTCGCTGATAGAAGTTTGGGGCTCGGGCTAGGATTTTAGTATTTTTGAAAAGGATTTGATGATTGAAAAACTTGAGTTCCGCAAGTCCAGATCTACTGGTGTCATGAAGCTCTTCTAAATGAAGAGGAGGAAGGGGATCTTCAATAGGTTTGTAAAACTGAGATTGTTTTGGAAGTGTGAAAAACCGACTAGAAATATTATGTTTTTTAAAGATTTTGGCAATTCGATCTGTTATATTTTCAATATATGGATGATAGGCAGTGGATAAAACAGGAGGGGGGGTTTGTGGCTCAGTGTGTATTTCTTTATGGCTTTTTGAATGTTATAATGGGAGAAATTATTCGATAATAAGACAGATGAAAGATGTTTTGATTCTGATTTTGAGGATTGGGTTTGGGATAAGTTGACAGCTCTGTGGATCAAGGAGTTTATGACAGAATGCGCTTTTGGGCAGGGTGGTGGTGGGAAAGACTATTGAGGTATCTATCGGTTTGAGTTGGTTTTCGATTCACAGAATGTCCCAAAGTAGTCTGTCGACTAACTAATACATCTGGGAACGGGAGTGAAACTTTCAATTCAACTTCCGTGGTGAAAAAGAAATTGGGATGTAATGAATTTGAATGATTGAGGGAGGGAACAAGATTTTTTTCTTGTCTTTGAGTCGGCTTATATTTTTTCTATGATAGCTAAGAAGTCACATTTTTGGATTTAGATAAAGACATCGCTTTAGATTATACTGGTTCTTGGTTTTTTTTGATAGACCCAAAATTAGGCCTTGGAGGGGCCCAAACACATTTTAATCGATATCTCGACTTTGACTCAAGTAAAAATGATGTGCAGATGCGCAAAATACGCGTATGAACCAGGGCTATCAGCACCTATAATTCGGTTTTTTTCCCGAAATTTACTAACCTCAAAATTTTTCCAATTTTCCGAGGTCATCTTTTTTGAAAGATGAGCTCAAATTCGGCATTTGTATCAGAATATCATTTGAAGGTATTTTAGATAGTGTTGGTCAAAATCTACAATTTGTCTAACCAATACACCTAACCTAACCTAGCCAAACCTCAAAATTCTTCCAATTTTCCGAGGTCATCTTTTCTGAAAGATGAGCTAATATTCGGCATTTATATCAAAATGTCATTTAAAGGTTTTTTTAGATAGTATTGTTCGAAATTACAATATGCATTTTGATTTAGATCAAAATATACATTTTTCAGCACGCTGCATTTTCACGGTATTTCGGAAAATTCAAATTTTCGCGCCAAAAACAGATATTAAAAAAAAATTCAGTGAAAAGTAGAATAAAAATGCCAACTTTTCATCCAGACCAATTATGTTTACGATTTTTTTCGGTTAAAAAAAAAATTTGTAAAACCATAAAAAAATCACAAAATGGGCCTTATCTCGGACCCATAATCTTCAAATGACTCATTCGACGCATATTTTAATTATTTACAACTTTGATTTGGGGTGTATATTCGATTAAAGCCTTTGTTTTAAAATTAATTTAAAAAAAAACGTAAAAAACCACAAAATGTGGCCAAAAAAATGGCCATAACTTTTCGAGCGGCAGCGATAGAATTTTATAACTATTTTCCCCGTATTCAGCACAACAACAAAAAATAAAGTAACATCAAAATTAGCCGTATCAAATTTTCAACCCAACTTTTTTGACCGTGCGCCTGGACTATGAACGTTCTTTTTTAATGTTATAATTATAATAAAACAAAATATTTATGTTGAGTTTATTTTTTATATTTGTGTGTAATTTATTTGTATTATATATTTGTAATGTTCTTTTTCTATTTTTTTACCTTGGGAAGTGCTGGGGATGGAAAAATAAATAAATGAAATACATGATTATAAATTACCGGTTATTTGCTATCTCCAGTTACATTTATTTATTAAATTAGTGAAAATCAAACTTTTAATAGTTATTTCATTTAGTTAAAAAAAATATTCTCATCAAAACAACATGGATAATTCTAGTATTATGGACAATTTACGGAAACTGAATTGTCTCAACAAATGAAAATTAGCTCACCTAATATTTGCTGACTTGGAGCCAATAACTGTGCCGGTGACGCTATACTGACTGAAGGTACTCCGGCCATTGAAACCGGATTGCATGAGACAGGATTGCAGGTTGTCACCGTTGCCAAAGATACGGGAACTGTAGCGATGCTGGCAGTGACGGTTCGAATTACTTGTTGTTGAGCGTTTCCGTTGGTTATGGTAACATTTGGAACGTTGACTCCACCGTTGTGTTTTGTCGATACCCTGAGGTTGGCATTTTGATCCAAGAGGAATTCATTTGTTGCTGTCAAATCTGATACCTAAACATAATCGAAGTTTGATGACAAGAGAAGTATGATTTGAAGGAATTGTTTTACCTGTCGCTTTAATTGTGCCACTTCTTTATGAAGGAGGTTGTTTTCTTCCTCCAACATGATGATCCTTAAATGAAGAATAATTAACGTTAAATAGAATTTTGCAAGTATGCTTCGAACTTGGATGTTTCATTGTGGTCTAGGAGCTAGAGCGATATGGTGGGCCTGAATGGCCTTGGCACTACTGTATATTGTGGAGTTCAATGTACAATAGCTCTCACAGGCCGAATCGTGTATTGTCAGGTGTTTTCAAGCTAGAGCCACCTCAAATTTTGAACTTTATTATTGCACGAACCGTTTTTCGGAGTTGTTGTATATTGAAAAGCATGTTATTCATATAGATTTGCACCTAGTGCCAAGGTTTTTTATCGAGGCAATTTCTTGGAGCTGCCCAGTTACTTTAGTAGGCTAGATGGAATGCACGAACACAGTTTCTAACCTGGTGGAAAATGTTTGTAATTGTTGCCAGTTGTTGAAAAAATACATGTTAAGGTTATTTATTGGGGCATTTCCGAGTAATTGGCCATTATTTGGACCAAAAATACCTTGGCACCGTATCAAATACGTTAATCAGGTGTCAAAGAATAACTAATATGAATGCCAATGTTTTTTGCCAATGCAACCCCTCCCCAACCCCAAAAAAATTAGCTATTTTGATATTTAACCGCTGTCGGAGTCTAAATAATTGCGCTATTCATCAAATCAAATTTATTGATATCAAAATTACTGATTTTTTTCGGGGTTGTATTGTGAAAAAAACATTGGCACTCATATTGGTTACTCTTTGACACCAAATTAACGTATTTAACACGGTGCCAAAGTATTTTGTCGCAATGCACCCGTTTAAGCTGTAAAGTGGTTAAAAATCCATTTTTGGTCCAAATAATGGCCAATTACTCGGAAACGCCTCGATAAAAACCTTGGCATGTTTTTTTCAACATCTGGCAACAATAACAAACAATTTTCACCAGGTTGGAAACTGTTCGTGCATTCCATTTAACCTAATAAATTAACTGGGCAGCTCCAAGAAAATGCCTCGATAAAAAACCTTGGCACTAGGTGAAAATGTATAAAATATACATGCTTTTCAATATACAACAACTCGGAAAAAGGGTTCGTGCAATAGAAAAGTCCAAAATTTGAGGTGGCTGTAGCTTGAAAACGTCTGATAATACACGATTCGGTCTGTGAGAGCTATTGTACAGCATGTCCACAAAGGGTAGGGGGTATTTGTAACTTCAATAAACCAAAAACTGCAAGTCAGAAAAATATGTTTTTATTTTTATTATTTAGAAAAAATGTTGGAGAATCAAGTGCGAAAAATTATGTTGTACAAATGTCGACCCTCTTGCTGCTGGCACTCCTCTAACCGAACACGGAAATTAGCCGCCACTCGTCTACACATCTCTCTGGAAACGGCAGCCATTTTAGTGCGGACATTGTGCTTCAATTGCAGTAGAGTACGTGGTTTTTCATGATATACCTTCTCTTTAAGATATCCCCATAAGAAATAGTCAAGGGGAGTAAGGTCGGGGCTTCTCGGGGGCCAGTTGATGGTGCCTCGACGAGAGATCACTTTATCTGGGAAAAGTTGATTGACAACTTCAATTGATTCTTGTTGAAACCATGTTTCCACATTAAAACCTTCAAACTCCTGCAGTTGTGGAACAAAAAAGTCTCTCAACATGTCCCAATACCGTTCACTGTTAACCGTAAGTGCTCGCCCTTGCCGGTCTTCAAAAAAATAAGGCCCAATGATGCCTTCACCAGACATGGCGGCCCGCACAATAACTTTCGGACTATGTAATGGTTATTCATGTCTGTGTCTTGGATTTTAGTTGGCCCAGTAGCGGCAGTTGTGTCTGTTTACGTGACCATTTAAGTGAAAGTTCGCTTCGTCACTGAACAGAATGTTTACGAACGTTGGGAAACGTTGAAGCAATTCATTTGCAAAATTCAGCCGGAGAGGATAGTCGGTGACGTTCAGTTTTTGAACAAACTGAATTTTGTATGCTGTAAGATGTAAATCCTGCTTCAGAATATTGTGCAACGACGATTCCTTAATGTTAAATTCTTGACTGCGTTTGCGAACTGATCGAGACGGATTTTCACGCACTGAAATTCTCACTCCTTCAGTCATTTGTTGACTTCGAACAGAGCGCGGGCGACCTCGATAGTTAATTTTTACAGTCGAACCGGTGTTTTCGAACATTCGAATCCATTTTCTGATGGTATCGTCCTTTGGCGCATTCCGTACGTTAAATTCTGCACGATATAAACGTTGAGTTTCGACTATAGAATCACTATTTCGATAAAAAGCGCGAACGCAAAAAGCGCGATGGTCTCTTGGGTACACTTCCATGGCTACTAAATATCCAAAGAGCAGTGTAACAACCTATCCTTATCGCACCCCTCCAAACCCCGCCGTTACATGGGCGGAGCAGTTACAAATACCCCCTACCCTTTGTGGACACCCAGTAGATTGAACATTTCTCCACCAATATACTATTTTATATATCTTGATTACACCTGAGGAACACCTATAATGTCCGTAGAACATTGTGAAGCCAACCCAGTGTATGTTCGCATACTGTACTCCGAACATACAATACTGTACTGCAGATCGAATCTGTGATTTGTAGATGATGAAGGGCTGCTGGAGTGTAAAGTAACTCTTGGCACGGAATAGAAGACCAAGTTTCTATGAAGCAGGTTTCGCACTGGACCTCACAAAATCGTCCCATGAGAGGGTGCTATTGGTTGTGATAACAAGCACTGATCGAGGACTTTATAGGAATAGTTGTAACTGACATCATCATTTTAGGGATTGTAGGATCTGCCGTCCTGGAGAAAACACAAGCTACATTTTGGGTTTAATATCAAGATTAACAGATCCCCCTTCCAAAATTCTTGACATATTTTCATTTATTGCATAGACCTGTCTCTCGCTGGATGATATAACAGGGGCTCTAGAGGAGGAATCAGTATATAGCATACCATCATCCACAAAGCTGTGGACGGGACAGTAGCACTTTCAACAGATCGTTGATATGGACAAGAAATGAAGTTGGTGCGAAGGATGATTCTTATTGGGAACATGTTGATATGTGATATATAACTTGTAATGTGTTACCTTGCGTCTGCTCCAGTCAGCATTGTAGTAGGCGGATTTCCTGCGAAATAACCTTTGAAAATTTGACAAGGTCTGTTGGCCTCGAGCGGATGAATGTCTTGTCGAAACTCGTGGTCGTGAGTTATCAAACGTCTTTTACGGAGAGGAGATCCACAATCGTTGTAGTCTTCTTGTATCACAGCATTTATTCTTGCCTGGAGTCCTGGAGAAGATAAAAATGATGTGAATTTCAATGACCAACGAAGTTTTCCATATGCAAGTTGATTACAAATAATAAAAGGCATACACAGCTCATGTAAGAATAAAATGCTTTCTTTAAATTATTGTACCGTTTTGACTAAAACTATAACTGAAAGGTTACTCTTTAGTAACACATTTCGATGCAGAATTTAAATCGAAAGAAATGAGGTCTCTTGATATTTCCTTGTAGCTGGCACCGTTTCAAGACAAATTTGATTTTTGTGATTAATTACCACCACCATAAAAATCGGATGAAAGTTGGAAAATGGTTTTCGTTGAAGTTAGAAGATCTATTGTACGACGTTGTGAACTATGTATACGAGAAAATGGGAATCATTTTGAACACTTTTTTAAAATTAATACACAAAATTTAGAAAATGGTGTCTTGTTAACTCTTGTTGGTGGACTTACTATAAATTAAAGTACATTGTAGTTATCTGGTTTAAACATTTTTGGTAATGAACATTTTTTTATTCGGCATTTCTTTGAAATGTATTGCTGTAGAGATTAGAAAAGACAACTTATTTTATTTTTGTCACTCAACGACGCTCTTTATTTTAAGGTTCCTCTTTTTCAAATTTTCATCCGATTTTCAAGGTCGTGGTAATTATTCACAAAAATTAAATTTGCCTTGAAACGGTGCCAGGTACAAAGAAATATCAAGAGACCTTATTTGTGTAGATTTGAATTCTGCATCGAAATTTGTCGGTAAAAAGTAGTTTTTACAAGGTGATAACACTTTTCGGGTCTATTTATTGTTATTAAACACTTATATCTACGCCACTGGAAGTAATACCAATCTCAAACTTATCTACGTTCCCACAGTACCAAATTTCATTCAAACATCTTAATTATCTTCGGAGATACGAACAAAATTGAGAAATTTTTTATAAAATTCAAAACCCTGTATTTCAAAAAACAAGCGTCTGTGCATATTACTAGGAACTGTTTTCCCAAAATCAAATTTTCTATCGACTGTTAAAGTTCTGCTACTAAAACCTGGGACACCCTGTATAAGTTTATTATTTTCGCCTTTCGATCTCACGACCATCATCGGATATTTGTTTATTATTTTCGTCTTTCGGTCTCATGACCATCATCAGAAGACGTATCAATGTCTAAAACGGGATTTCTCAAAACTAATTGTATCAAGCACAAAGCGTACCTCATCGCACTAATTTCAATTAAAAATGCCCACGTCGCCGAAACGAACAGAATCACAAGTAATCGAAATTGTAACACATTAATGTTTAAAGTATAAGAGTATGTATCAAGAATCCACTACATAGCTATTTTCTTATAATATTCGAAGTCATTTCAAGCAATGTTTGAATACGACTGAAACAAAAAAATATAATGCTCGTGTATCTACTTTCGAACCAGATGTTAAACATTTATGAGATATTAGAAATATTGCTATTTCAGCATTTTACCTAAAATATACTTTTAACAGTATAAAGACGCATGTAGGAATTTGCACGGGTTATAATTAATTAAATTAGTATAAATTTGTCTTAATGATTGAAGTTTGCTCCGTGATTTACAGATTAAGAGTCTCGTTTTGTGTGAATCATCTCCAGAATAGATCTTTTATAATAATTGGTTTCTTTAGTTAAAATATTGACATTTTTTAATCGAATTGATGGTTATAATCAAAACATTGTGTAGCAAGGGCTTTTTCTAAGTTTGTGTTTCTAGTACTAATATTGAACATTATTATACAGTTATAGTTATAATAAAACAAAATATTTGAGTTTTTTTTTTTTATATTTCTGTATATTTTCTAATTTATATTATATATTAGTTATCTTGTTTTTCTATTGTTCTTACCTTAGAAAATGATGAGAATGACAAAATAAATAAATAAAATGCATGATTATAAATTTATAAACATTGCTTTAATTGATTTATTCAATGCTGCCAGAATGAAAAATTTCCTTCTTGAGGATAAATTCAATAAATCATTAAATAATAATAATAATAAAATAACAAATAATCCTCAAAAAACCCTATCGTAATAATTATAATAATTATATTACATGAAATATCGAAATGTATTGTTATTAGTGTTATGTTATTGCTACTGGCAGATACGTTATTGTATAATATAATTATGATACAAAGGATATTCCCGATTAAGATGGTCAAAATACCCCCCTCCGCGAAATCTAAAATCGGAGTTATTACCTGTTTTGAACTGTCAAATAAACATGTTTTAGATAGGAGTGGTGGTTCACATGCAAAAAGCGATTTTTTTTATGTAAATAAAGATATATATGAATCCAAAATTATTACCTATATTAGCCAGGGATGATGCACCTCTGATATATAAACATTTTGATATTTTGTTTGCTTTTTTACTTGCAAAGTTCACTAATTTATTGGATTTCTAACCAACCAGTACGTGACATTACCGTTAAAAAACGTATCTTACCTCAATTCATTATATGAATCATCTTTTTCAATATAAGCAGAATATTTATTGGCAATAATTGATAATTGGTTTCTCTCTGAATTGAAAGTTACCATCTTGAAATTTCTATGCTTCGATAAAAAAAAATGTTGAATTTTTATTTTTTTACAATTTTTCTTAACCGCTTTCAAAACAACTTATTTAAAAAAAATCTCAAAACAATTTAGAAAAAATATTCCTGTCGTTTTAAATAGAAAGAAAAAGAATTATTTCGTTTTGAATACGTTATCTTGAGAGCGATGAAGATAAATTGGAGAAAAAATTCAATATTTTTTTATCGAAGCATAGAAATTTTTAGATGGCAACTTTCAATTCAGAGAGAAACCAATTATCAATTATTGCCAATAAATATTCTGCTTATATTGAAAAATTCATATAATGAATTGAAGGTAAAATAGGTTTCTTAACGGTAATGTCACTGGTACTGGTTCGTTAGAAATTCAATAAATTAGTGAATTTGGCAAGTAAAAAATCAAACAAAATATCAAAATGTTTACATGTCAGAGGTGCATCATCCCTGGCTAATATAAGTAATAATTTCGGATTCATATATACCTTTATTTACATTAAAAAGGAGTAGAAAACCTTAAAAAACATAAAAAATCGCTTTTTGCATGTGAACCCCCACTCCTATCTAAATCATGTAGGTGTTTTTAATCAGGAATACGATGGTGAATCGAACTTTGGTGTCACTTGGTTTGGTGCTATAAAAATAGATTTTTAAGTTTTAAACACGTTTTTGGAGCCTTAGATGGACCTAGATGGGGGTCAAAAAATTTGTGCTGAAAGTGACCACTGATACCCATACTTTTGCACGAGAGATAAAATTTTGCATATACGTGACGATGAAAAAAAAGTTTTTGTCCTCCACGGGGTCTGTGGGAGGGTGGAGATCGACCATACCACCCCAAGAAATATGTTTATTTGATAGTTCAAAACAGGCATTTTGACCATCTTAATCGGGGATATCCTTTCAGATGTTCTGCATTTTCAAAATTATCATGAGAATTATTTAGCCTGCCTTTTAAACAATTTATTCATTAGAATTTGATCAGACTAACAAAAGTAGCAAACAATTTTTTAATTAGAACTTGATCAGACTGAAGTGGTCATGTAAGCAAAGTGACCTGGCCAAAATCATAAATGACCAGTCATTTCCCCTCTCTAGACTTTTTAATCTATTGAGACAGGGAGAGGGTCACCAACTAATTTTTTACATACTGCCAGGGCTACACAATTTTATACTCAGGGGTTGAGGGACAAATATCCTAAAAGAAATTCCACATACATCACCTCCCACCATTATCGAACGTGATATTAGATTTATTAGATCTATGCTCAAAACAAATTGCACGTGTTATTTTGCATCCCTTAAGCAATTTCCAAGGTTACAGAGTGAAAGAAAATGAGACGTGACAGCTCAATATTTTCTGATAATTATGATTCCGTAAGTTATTACAGAAGTTCGGGAGAATTAAGGAGTAGATGGAAAAGCTTCAAGCATTATGTGCACAACAAACACCACAACACTTACTGCAACAGGTCTCCAAGCAATTGGTGTTACACAATAGCATTTTACCTTTTGTTCACAATAATCATTCTCTTGGTTTTCTGTTTGTTACTGTTCGGAGTCAGGATTTATTTACGGGATTGTTTTGATGGACCCCAGCTCGATAAGAAAGACCTGATGAGGGGTGATCAGAACCCGGGCTTGGGATTCTTCCCCAATATAGTGCCTTCAAGATATCCCATCATCTGGTACAGTTACGATAAAGAGGAAGAGATGCACGAGGCACATTACATAAAGGATATAAATAAGAAGTTGGACGAGTATCGTAAAGCGAAACCTGAAGATTACGCGCAGTGCACCGATAAGAACGATCCGAACAAACCATGCTACTTCGATATCAAAACTTTGGGCGAGTGTGCAGATGGTAACTTCGGATACTCGAATAATTCGCTATGCCTTTTTCTCAAAATGAACCGAGTAAACGGTTGGAAGCCTGTCAAATATGACGGACGATTGCCGTTTGAAATATCAGATCCTTTACAAAAAATCATTGGTTCCGCTGAACAACAAATGGTCTGGGTGGAATGCTCGGGTGAGCAGCAATGGGATAATCAGCATATCGATAAAGTTTCCTATTTTCCACAACAAGGATTTCCCTTCCAGTATTTTCCGTATAAAGGCGAGTCGCGGTATCTATCGCCGATCGTTGCTGTGAAATTCGATGGGGTCAATCCAGGCATTATGATCCATTTAAAATGCAGTATATGGGCGAAGAATACTTTTATGAAATACAACTCTGCGTTTATCAAATTATTCATAGATCACCCATATTGGTAGTGACCACAATGTAGCAGTCATTTGCTCATCTATATGATTCAAGAGATTGATAAGATTCAAGGTCGGACCGAAAAATAACGAGACTATTAATAGGAATAAACCGTTATTTATTTATCAATATTCACTAGAGCGTGGTGTTCTGAATTGTCATTGAAAAACGCCTTTGAGGATGGAGATCAATTTTAACAACAGGAAGAAATTGCAGAGAATGAAATAGGGGAATGGAAGCACTGGGTTCCATATTCCTGCCAAAAATTGGATGATCAACATTGCTATGTGATAAGGATCATTGCTATTTGGTGAACTGTGAAACGGATGTCACTCCTCACAAGAAGACTCACTCATTTTCACCACAATTTTATAGGTTTTTGCATCCGCAAAATATTCAACAGCTTAAAGCCAAATTTTATTATGCACCTCAAAACCCAGTTTCCTTGATATCCTACGGGGAGGCCGATTGCAGTGTCGCCGGTTAGTGTAGAGTGTGTCATTACTTTCATGTCCGGCATCATTACGGCGAGTGGCGAGTCTATACCATTAAACTATTATGAAAAACATTTCGCCGAAAATTATAATCGATAAGACAATTCAACGAGGCATAATTTTTTTTTTATTAGGCACCTTGTTTGATTTTATCTTTCTCAGCCCCACAGATTGAATAAAAAACATTTTATTTGTCAGTGGTCTTTCTGAACTCCAATTCGTTCGGTGTTCTGTGAAAGACCGAAAGTTAATATTCTTCGGTGAATTTCGGGAAATAAAGCGCGAAAAATTTGAGAAACTAAGCTACTGCATCTCGCCGTTCAGGCAGAGGCCATAAGAGGAGCGTATCGCTTCGATCTTATCGGCCAAGGCTGACCAAAAAGACCAAAGCATCCTCGGATTGCTTGGATCACCTGGGCCATTGGGGATGAGATCCGACAGGATCAAGGTTCACAGCACTTCCGTGCCTTTCATGATTCAAACCTTAAATGGGCGGAAGAACGCTGGGGGCAGTCCTCATATGATACCAGGGGATTCCATATGGCTTACCGAAGGCACCAAGACGGAAAAAAGTACCGGTGCTGGAATAGTCGGGAAAGCGGACCAAGAGGAAAGAATTTCTTTGAACCTAGGAACTTTTGCGACAGAATTTCAAGCAAAAATAGTTGCAATTACAACATGTGCCCGAATTATGAGGGAGAGAGCCTATGAGAATAGACAAATCACAATCGTAGTGAGCAACCTGACAGTACCTAAAGCACTAGAGTCATACACAATCACCTCACAATGTGTACTTGATTGTGCTAACTAACGGCACTAGTAATGAACCCCAATAGAGTTACACTCGTGTGGGAGTCTGAGGAGACCAAACGAGAAGGGACTGAAACTGCCGTCGCACTCGCTAAAGCGGGGACGGAAAAGCCACTGATTGGACCAGAGCCAACCTGTGGCATTTCTCATGCCATGTAAAAAAAGCTACGATAACATTGCTGCTTGGATCTATAGTACTAGGTTGGAAACACCAAGCAGCAATATTATCGCAGTTTAGTTTGTTGAATTTTTCGCGGGTTACTTTTCCGAAATCCATCACATTTCGAATTTTCACAGTAACATCTAACGTATTATTTATCCAAGTTATGCTATTCTGTATTTTACATTCTTTGATATCTTTCCTGATTTATTATAGCAACCAGTCGGTCGCTACTCACAGTGACAACTTAGACTTATCATATCAGGAAAATAATTAGTTCGTTCTTAGTATATGGATTTGGTCTATAGACATTGAATTAATCAAACATCATTCTTTGATGTTTCAATTTGATCCTGATCAGAATGCATCCTCCTAAAGTATGGCTATTAAAAAAACAGACAATAAAGTTTCAATGAGTTGTAAATTGTGCTTAAAAACTTTCAAAACTTCCACAAATCATGTTTCAAAGAATGTACTCATTGGTGTTTCATTATTACGTGAATCAAATGATTGATGAATCCATATTTAATGCGATCCATGAAAATGAATCGGTCGGCATCAAAAAAAGTAAGCGGCTTTGGCACACAAAGTCCAGACATGTGGCAAACCTAGTTCCCTCAACGGCAGCCCCTACATTGTAGGGGGCGCTTCGGTACGTGTACAAATTGCCAATATTTCTCTCTACAATCGGCCAGATGGCTAGCGCACAGGGCGCGAAACAAAGAGAATAGTCTAGTATCTTGATGGACCGTCTTTGAATTTTTATGCCACTAAATTTCGAGCAAAATTTCAAGTGGATTGTATTAACTTTATGGCCGGTATACGAGGACATACCTTTTGCCATGTAACCCGATTCCAGAGAAGACGCAACACTCAGTCTGTCTTAATAAACCACACGCATTGCGCTCATGATTCTATTCTAGTATGAAAAAATAGAAATCTATTTTAGTTGTTCTTGAATCAAATTTGGCCAATACAAATACGCTTCGACGGTCAGAGTTATGATAAAAACAGATTTTTTTATATCGAATTTTGAAGAAGTGTATCTCCGTGGGGAAACGTTTCTGAAAATTATAAAATTATGCCAGTTTACTTTTCGAACGACTATCGACTGGTAAGTATTGCTATCATAAATTGGATCAACTGTGCAAAGTCCCTAAAAAATTAAACAAGAAATGATTTAATTGGTCAAAACTTATTTTGTTTCTCAACATAATCTCCTTGAAGTGTATCGGGCTAGCCTTCTTCGTCCTAAGTTTTTCTAATTTTTCGATCCCTTCCAAATAATACGATTTCGGAAACCCTTCAAAACAGGCGTTTGTTTCAGTGATGACTTTTCCGCCGAGCAATTTCTTCAAGTTTGAAAATAGATAAGAATCGCAGGGGGCCAAATTAAGGGAATATGGTGGATGACGAACCAACTCGTAGCGTAATTCATGTAATGTTGCCATTGCGACCGCGAACCTGTGCGTTGTCCTGGTGGAAGATCACTTTTTTCTTTGCCAAATGCGGCCGCTATCCCTTCAAATTGGCGTCGAATCGATCCAACAGCTCTGCATAATATACACCGGTGATCGTTTTGCCCTTCTCAAGGTAATCGATATGAACGATACCATGTGCATCCCAAAAAAACTGGCGCCATGATTTTGTTGGTCGATTAACCCTCTTAGGTCTTTTTCGGCTTCGATTCGCCAGGATAAGTCCACTGTTTCGACTGTTCTTTGGTTTCTGGTGTTGTGATGGATCCATGTTTCGTCCACGATTACGAAACGGTGTAAAATATCTTCTTATCGCGCTTGAACATTGCCAAAAACAAGTTGTCACACGGTCGCGCTTGTTATCAACAGTGAGCAAATGCGGCACCCATCTGGCAGCTTTCTCATATCCTACCCGTTCGGTTGAGATGTCCATAGCCTCAGCAATCTCGTGCACTTTAACTCGCCCATCGTCTAATATCTACCATATTTTATCGACGTTGTAACCTCAATTGGACGACAAGAACGTTCGGCGTCCTTTGCGGTCATAGCACCACAACGAAAATCAGTAAACCACTTGTGAATCGTTCCAATCGATGGTGAAGAGTCCCCATAATGTTTAACAGGCGATGTTTTGGTTTCCGTAATGTTTTTTCCACGCAAGAAATAATGTTTAATCAAGACGCGAAATTCACTTACTCCCATGTTTACAAAAATCAAGGTTGCTTGTTTTCGATGGGTGTCAAAACAGAACTGAATGACATATGTCTCTGAAAATTGTAATGCTTTCTAGTTAGAGATGGTGCATGACAAATGTCACATGGCATTTGCGATTGTGGCGCCATCTGTTTTATTTTTCACCTTGCCCTCGTAATACAATTCAAACAAAACTCACCCTCTTTCACCCCTTAATGTTTAGATATGTGTGCAAGATATATAACTGAAAATAGTGAAAATGCCTATATCACCTAGTACAGGGATGTATATGAGTTTGAAAGTAATAATAATTCACTCACCATTCATAGGATCCAAAGTTATCGGAATCTCCGGTATATTTGTAACGAACTGGCATTTTCTCTGATTGTTATGAATCAATTCCATAATTTCGGCTTCCTCCTCCTCGCATGTTAGATGACGGTATTTGCAGTTAGGTCTTCTAGTTGAAGAAATAAATAAACATATATAAGTAATTAAACACATTTAAGGCTGTCATAATGAAGAAGATTGTAAATAGCGGAATTACGATATTCCGTTGTAGTGTATGTATGTTCCATTCGCTTACTGAACCAAACATCTTAAATGGAAAAATTACGCATATTAATAATATCTATAACGTACCTACAAATTCCTTTTCGGAATTGATTGCATACTGGCGGCAGTCCTGGTAATTGACTTTTTCTGGTAGCTTCCGCAAATATTTGGTTGGACATTTGTCCGGTTCTTTTGTACTCTTCAACTTCATCAGAAGTACAATGTATGAATCTGAAACAATTGTTGTACGAATAAAAGTCGAAACTGAATATTAACAGTTTGTTGTAATTTTAGTGTTGGGAATATCTAGTCATCGCTCGTGCTCCAAATCATACTTGTATTGTGATATTTCGTAGGCGTATAATTATATAACGTTCTTTATTAAACCATCAAATTGATATAAAAATCAAATCATAACATACAAGCTATATAAAATTAATCTGAATCTCTCAATAACTTGAATGAACGAATATGGAATTGAAAAATGAATATAATATTTTATCATGTTCCATTACATACCAAAAATATAAGATATTAATATAGTCGCTGTGCAATTGAGTTACTCATAAAAATTTATTTTTTCCACATCTCTATTTTATGATTGATTCTTATGTTTTCTGGGGAGCCGATCACGAATATGTTAGTTAAAAATTCGAAAACCTGATGCGTTCCAAGATATTGGCCATTTTAAGTTGAAAAATGAAAATTTTTGAGAATTTTCGTCGTTTTTATCGAATAAACTGCTAGGAGCCAATTTGTAGAGGAAGTCTAAGAGGGGCCCAATCAAAGGCCTATTGTCGGATTATTTTTTGGTAAAATTATAATTTAATTTCCTATTACAGATTGCGCTAATTGTCCAACCTTCTACCTGTTCGTACCCTGAACCAAATAAAATAATATCAACTTACTTGCATTTTGGCCTTGGGCAAACATTGTTCTGAAAGTCGTGGCAAAAGTTTAGTGGCCGACTTTCAGTTTCATGTTTGTATTTACAAAATTTTCTGTCGCACATGCCTCTAACGAAATCTCGACAAACGCTATCTTCTCTATCAGTTTGCCTATCGGTTTTATTACTATTGTCTTCGGACGTGTCAGACATTCTTCATGAGCTGAAAATAATGATAACCAGTTGATGAATCATAGTTCTACCAAGAGAATAGAAAAGGTGAATTATAAATGACAATTTCAAACTTGTTTATCCATGTTTTCTCGAATAATTCAAACGTAACAATTTACCCCAATCGAAAATATGCGCAACATGGGATAAAAATATAATTCTTAACCGCAAAATCAGTGGCGGCGACATTGAAATTTTTGTAGGACTGCAATGACACCAATAAGTAAGAACAACTACACCCTAAGCCAAGTAGCAAACGCTAACAATATTAAGCTGTATTGGACAAACATAACAGAAGGCGATAGTCAGACACGCGAGCTTTATAAATCGGGCTGTGGATATAGAATGCTCTATATTTGAACCAAATTGAAGTAGAGACTGTATAACATATTCATTGAATACCTTAAGGGCTACTTACATTTTGACGTTCCAAATTTATCATGTTCTAGGTCATGCATTTTTTTAAAGCATAAATAAGTGAAGGCAATGTTCTCGTCTCCCGAGTCAAAGTTAGGATATTGCATAAGCGCCCAGGCATTGTGAATAGAATAAACAGTATACAATTTGTTTCTTGAATACATACATGTTTATATCTATATTTAATATAATTTTAACGTAGAATACGTTTTTACAGAGGCATCCTACTAGACGAAATCGTCACGCGGAAATCGACACACGCATGCGCTTGTGGTAGGTGAGGTGGAGCCATAACGAAATTGTCAGTAGCTGGCGTTCTTTCAGCAGTGAGTAAAGCGTGTGGACATATTTGTACCGCAGAAAGCATTATTAATGAAAAACGTTGTCTAATAGTAACAGCCTACATTTCACCCAATTCTTCAATGGAGGATATAGAGTGTTTCTTTCTAGTAAATTTAATGATGTATACTCCAACATATTCTACACATTTTGTTTTCGTGGAAACTATATCTTTTTTTTTTCCAGATTGACTTTCACCTATGCTAAAGCTCATGTAAGCTATTGTGAAGTGTAGTTGAGTTCTTTTTTAGAGGGTATTACAGTGCACGATTTCACCACCAGCCTAGCCCTCGCCAACATTTCATAGTAGGGAAAACTTTGGCCGAGCATGTAGAAAGACCACTCCGAATGCTGTATATATAATTGAACATTATTATAATACATTCGAATAATCAACATATGCGCATTTATGTTTAATGTACTAATCATCAGTCCTCAAAATCCTTCATGAAGTAGATTACTTCATCAGGTTCATAAGATATTAAATTCTTATCTCTTCAACCCCATCATAACTTGCTATAGGTAAAAAATATTTCAGTGATATTCGTTTAAAGTAATAATGATAAATTATAGTAATGTTGAATATATTACAGTAGACATTTTGGAGACCTAAGAAGCGTAAGCCCTTGACTATAAAGGATATATAGAGTTCGACTCTTATCTAGGAATCAATTTTTTGCGTTTATTCATATCAATGGTCCTATGTTGAATATTTTAAATTATACTTCTGATTTAGAAACTTGAATCCAAATCTCTTGTATAACTCAGGGAAACGTGGCCATTATATGAAGAACAGTTAGTCCTCAACCACTTAGTAAGACATAGTATGTCGACTTTCTTGGTATTGTGGTTCGAACAGAAGAACATGTCTGCAGCCGAGTTGTGTATTAAATTAAAAATGAATAATTATTGATAGTTAAACCCGTTTCTGCTATGCAGATACATACATCCAACACAAAATACATACTTTATTAAGATAGAGTTATTAAGTTATCAACAATTTCGTGAAATTATAGCTTCAATCATCCTAAGTTAATGTTCAAACACAACTTACGCAATGTATGGGGTTGTCCAATATGAGCAATACAAATCTAATAACTGTAAAAGCAAAGTTCTGTGACTCAAACCGCTTAGACTTCTTCCTATGGGTTTTCTTGTCTGTGATGTCAATAACCCTCAAACGATTCAGGATCTTCCAGTTTACATTGAAGCAGAAATCGCAGAAATATCGCCACAGTTTAGTGGCCTAATATTATGTTACATTATCAACAGCATCTTTATTACTGCGTTTTATTTCAATTTCAAAAAGCAACCTTAAATTTGAAAACCTTTTCCAAGACACTTTACGCAAGAATAACTAATAACTACAACACTTCAGGACCCACCTTTAATGAATTGCCAAAATATGACTCCAAGTTAAAAATAATATGTTTCCAAAAACATATGAACCTGTCTGAAATGGAAATTTGAAGGTGAAATATATATTAGAGTGATGTAATAACTATTTTTAAAGTATGAAAGAAAGTAATCACAAGGTTTACACAAGAAGAACATTTTATTACATACCTTATATGATTCTTCAAATAGTTTATTTGAGTACTTCCGTATCGTCTCTAATAACATCAACAAGTTAATACTACATCGGAATCAATAAAATGTTTTCTATATATCTTGCTTTTAAAAGGTTTTCAATAATTTATAATGTAAATTGATGCTGCAATAGCAGCTTAATTGTTTTCGAATATTGTGTTTGAACTAACATTGTTCTTAATGTAAATTAAAAAGAATGAATCATAATCGTCTTTTAATTTTATAGCTGCATATTATTTAGACAGAATCTTAATTACTATTGTGTGTACTGTCATAATAATTTAGTAATAAATTCAATAAAATCACGTTGATGAAAGTTATACCACCATTCAACTTTTCTGTTTGTAGTAGATATGAATTTCATTATGTAATAACAAATCAGAATCTATTTATTCAAACCAGTGCTGATAATTAAATAAATTACTTATATTAGTCTTGTAATGTGGATTACAAAATGCTTCATGGCGGCCTATAAAAGCATATATTCATTCATAAATAAAAGTTGGCATGAAAAAAGAACAATCTACATCAGAATTCTGAAACCACTGGAAGAAATCCTTCATCTATACCACGGTCGTACATACAGGTCTGGGAACTCGAGGCTGTTTACAATGTGAGAAGTGGGTCCGCTAAGCATCGACTATCG
This sequence comes from Endomychus coccineus, assembly GCA_958510875.1. Taxonomy (NCBI): domain Eukaryota; kingdom Metazoa; phylum Arthropoda; class Insecta; order Coleoptera; family Endomychidae; genus Endomychus; species Endomychus coccineus. The sequence goes on from OY294069.1 coordinate 37,535,204, forward strand.
CGTAGTACCAAAAAGGGTGGCGCAGTAAAGAGTATTCTCTGACAACTGTCATTCTTGAGTTGTAAACACAAGGAATACCTGTGTTTTTAGAAACAAATTACGAAACCGTGCATTGTGCCGAAATGCAAAACGGGGTACAAAAGTGTAAAGCAAGAAACTTCTGTTTTTAATGTGCCGAAAGATGCGGAAATCCGAAAAAAGTGGATGCTTGCGATTCCGGATAGAAATCGTTTTAACGAGGTCTTTTATGAAGTTATTTTCAAGATGAGTTTGACAGGAGTAACAGTTCTATTCCTCTCTCAAATCAGAATAGTAAATATTGCGTTACGAGAAAAATTGGCAGTGTCAGCCGAGGTTTCCGGACGTCGAGTGTACAGTACCGGAGGTTTTAGTGTATAATGTATATGTTACTGTGAATGTTCGAAGCGGAGTGTATCTTAAGATACACTGGTGTATGTTAACAACCACCAAGCTAGCTGGTGATTGTTTTTTATTTATTCTGTTCTTTATGTTTCCGGTCATTCACCAGTGAATGTTATCATACACCGCGACGACTTGGTTAATCTTCATTCTCCTCATGATGAGTTAAATTATGAAAATTTAGCAAAGATATCGGCAAAACAGATGTTCGGGTCTGATTCAAATTGTTACAATAAATAAAATCATAGAACTATAATAAATAAAACAAATAGAATTTGCTTATTAATCAAAATCTTAAATCAGTAATACAAATAGCATTACCTGCCAAGTAAGGTAAACAATAACGTACACTTATTATTAATGCTATTTATTGCCCTATTGGCTATAGAATTCAAAAATTATTCATTCGTTACAACGTACCTACTCATAGGTAATTAGGTATTGCAGCATTTTTCGCCATAAGAATAAAAAAAAAAACTTATTTATTAGTACATGGCAAACAGTATTAAGTATTACAAATAACGAGCTTTACAGTTACACTTCTTGGTGTTGCATTTTTGTGCACAATTGCAACGCTTATATCCTTATCCTCCAAATCCTGATTCCAAAGCAACAATTTCACGCATTAATATTTTTGTAGAAGAAGTTTCAGATATATTGATAACATTTTCCTTACAGATGGAAAAGTGATTTCTAGTATACATCTGTGATAACGTCCCATGTTTTGTAGCCAATTGATAATAGTCACCATCCACATTCGTAAAATATGTAAGGATATTTCTGGAATCTGTACGACCTCTGTCGACATCAGGAACACGCAACCTTACAGTATCTCCACATTTTGCAGGAGGAAAATTTGCCTGCGATACTTTAAGCATTTTTTTTCCTTGATCTTGAAGTCCAAGTTTCGCTAATTTTATATTTCTTTTAGATGCCTCTTTTCTGTCGCACAGTAAACATATTTTGGATTCTGATATTCTGCCCTATTAGCGGTGCGGCGACGGGTGGTAGGCGTGGAAAAAAGAGAGAACAATAGCACTCTGACTTTCTCACTTAATTTCGAACAAACACTGGCGTGTGTTAACATTCAGGTAATTAGTAAATTGCACTATCTAAGACACACATAATCGCCTTTTAGTATGTTAACATTCACCGGTGTATGTCCAAAACAAACAAAATATTGAAATAATTTCGGACCATTAATATTGGTGATTGTCGACATACACTGGTGCATCTTAACATTCACTAATATCGGACATTCACAGTAACATATATATTGTAAACATAATGAAAGACAACATGCTAAACTAGTATTATACATGTATTTTCATTGTAATCCTAATTTAATTAAAAAAATGTTTATATGCGATCGATTATTTTCATATATTTCCTTTTTAAATTGCTACCAAAAAAGCCTTAGATAATAAATACATACTCCGGAAAGAAATCGTTTTAACGAGGTCTTTTATGTGTGCGAAAAAGGGGAAGTTATTTTTAAGGTGAGTAACACATTTTGACAAGAGTAACAGTTCTATTCCTCTCTCAAATCAAAATACTTAGTAACACTGCTTGCGATTTCGGAAAGAAATCGTTTTACCACTTCGATCCAAGCGCTAGGTAGTGGCTGAGCGAGGGACTACGAGTTTGGCGACGCGTAAGAGACCCATGTCAAACATACGAGTTCCCAGACCTGTATGTACGACCGTGATCTACACAGAGCAGAATATTCATCCCTAAACTGGAAGAGGCGACACGGAATACCGTCTAGTATAATTAATTTTGCTCTCTGAAGCCTTACTTTTACACTTTTTTTTACATGTAAACGTGATTTGTACAATAAAAGATTAAAGTGAGTTCGAGTTAAACTGCTTTCCGATTTAAGTTCATGATGCATTAGCTATCAACGCAGTGTTTTCTACAATAAAACAAAACTATTCTTATGTTGGTATCACATCTACTAACATTTCAAATTTTCTTAATAATTTAGGTATAAAACGAGAATAATTTAGCCCAGTTTATCGAAAATAATAAAGATAAATCATCCGATGCTGACAAATGTGGGGTTTACAAGCTGGCATGTTGGTCTGACCTAAGATATACATTGGTGAGACAAGAAGAAGGACCTTCGAAAAACGGATGAAATAACATGCGCGTAGTTTCATTAATAATAAATCTGATTCAACCTTTGCAGACCATTCAATTATGGAAAACCATAACTATAATGTATAATTTTAAGATTTTACAACAAATACTTAATAATTCTCCCTTGTTAAATATGCATTTTTTTTAGATAAACACATGAATATGAATGTACATACTAACTATGTTGCGAACGAAATACGAATATGTATCTTCAAATTTAAACAACTCAGACAGATTCTTAAATTAAAGGATTTAGAAACAATCTATTATTCTTTAATTGAATCCATAATAACAAACAATGTTATAACTGCGTATGGAGTGGCTTATACCAACCAACTACAATCAATTAAATAATAAAATAAATACTTGGATACTATAAAACAAAATAATAGTTGGAGTATGTCTTGAAATATAAAGGAAATAAAGTTGCCCATTCCAAAAAAACGATAATAGTGGATTGACTGTAATTGTTCAAATGACAATGAAGTTAAACACAAATATTTTGAAATTACAACACTTAATAATCTTTTAGCCATAAATAATACTAGTCACTATTCAATTAAAATTTTGAATTCTATTTCTTTTTCTCATTAAATGTTAATTTTCCATTTTGTTTATAGTTGCTCCACACTAGATATTGATTTAAAGTAGTGTTTATTATTGTTGTTGCTATCAGCTTATCGCTTAAACCATCGATGGGTTAACCCCAATTAGGTATAATTTCAATAACCATCTATTCTAAGATTATCATTAAAGTTACATATTACGAAGCTCTTTTGTAGATACGGTGTTAGCGTAGTTACATTTATTTATTAAAGTAGTGAAATTCCAACTTTTGATAGTTATTTTATTTCAATTTAGACTGCATCACGTAATGGCTGATTCTATTCAAATCCGGATGTGCTTCATTTGCAAAGGTGAAATATATTCAATTCTATTCTAATTAATTCAATGCAAATTATTATAAAGTAACTTATATGCATTACCTGTAGATTTTGGGATTACCTTTATCTCACATTAATACGATTTGCAGATTTTCAAATTAGTACGACCAAAAGGAATGGCGCAATCGTCTCCAGTGGTTTACGCAAACACATAAGCACCCACACAATCATCTCAAAAATAGTTTAGATAAAAATGTTAAAAAGTACCTAATCGACCATATTTTTTATAGTCTTGATGAATATTTTAATTCGTGGGTTTTCTTAGAGCATTACTTAATGCATGTGTAAATATTTTAGCATCTTAATCTGAATCTTAAATTGAACTGTGGAAATTCCATTTTCATACTGTTAATCTATTATTACCAAGTCAATTTGTTAACTCGACAATCCTCCATGTACTTTATTTGTATTCACAAATGAGATATATTCTGTTCTATTCAATTCAATATAAATTATTACAAGGAATAAGATAAGAATGTCCATCATGGGGATATCGAACACGGACATAGATACAGGAGAAAAAGTTGCATAGCTAAACGGTCATTCATATGCAAGTTTAAAATTATAAAATAAAAAATACGTGTGGCACCCGGGGACTGCCGCGGTAAAGCTATTGCATAGCATTTTTTCTCAACTGATGCAATTATAATTATTTTTTTTTTAAATTTATGCAGTATTTTTTTTCTTTGATATTTTAATTCAAGTTTTTTCTTTGATATTAATTCAAGTTACACTTTTTGAGCGTGGTGACCGATAAGAAAACAATTTTTTTTTCTTTTATTGAATAAATGAGAAGTTAATATCGTTTAAAATATTTTTATTATCTCTGAAAGTCATTATTGAAATGCCATTTCTATTACTAATGAAATCTAAGACACTTTGAGCTGTCGTCTGAACACTATTTAAAGGCAGTCTTTTGAATTCTTGCAACAAAGATGCAGCCGATGCAGCTTGCCTTCGATTATTATAAAACTTGAATGTAGAATTATCGTTTTTTGTCGTGATATACAATTTTTCAATATTAGTCACCCGACATAAACGAGTTCCTGTTATTTTTCGTTACGGATTTTCTTGATTCGGTCGTCGCGCTCAAAGCCCGCGATAAAAGCTATATGCAATATATGCAATAGCTTAATAGAAACAGGTACTCTCAGGTCTCTGCTACGCGCGTCTAACTTATAAACTATAACTGACGCGTAGCGAGCTCCTAGAGGCATATGTCAAAATGATTTCGTTCGTAGCTAATTACATAGGACGTCTGGAGTTCATGCAATTATGTTTTTAGATAATTCGAACCTTCTAATTAATTAATTAATTTGACACATGTTAGGTGTTTAGGTCTTACATTATTTTTCGTTACGGAATTTCTTGATTCGGTCGCCGCGCTCAAAGCCCGCGATAAAAGCTATATGCAATAGCTTAATAATAAATTATCTTGAATAAGTAGGCTTCCACGGACAAGTAATCTAGAAAATTCTTGGCTTCCGGATGAATTCCGCCTGACAGCAGTGCGACACGATACCGACGTTTCCCCAATTCTAGGTGACATCTCCAGGGCAAGCTTGAGGCTTGAGCTGGAATAAATTATTCTGGTTTCTGTAGAGGTATTTACTGTGTGAAATTTTCACACTACATAGTTCACAGCCTTCGTTCCGGCTGTTGACACTGCTATGGTACTTTAAATTGACCCGGGAACCACCCTTTGAAATATTCGCACATCAAGTATATTGTTTACCTCATAATTTTGTATATGTTTGATAAGGGCAGTTCAGTGTTGAAACTATAGTAACGTTTTCATGTTATTATTAAAAGTCGTATAAAAACAACGTAATTGTTCTTTAATTCTTTCCTGGAATCATTTAAGTGAGTTCCAATCTTGAACCCCCCTTTCACGAATATTTCTTAATATGTATTTAAGGGATTGTATCTTAAAATTTGGTTCATTACCATTTATTCTGAATATGTGCTGGCGAAACAATTATTAAAATCTATAAATAATTTTTACAGACAAAAAGTGTAAATTTATATAAGCTCAATTAGTGAATTATGGATTTACACTTAGTCTACGCCAAAACAACATTGCAATAGATTATTGCAGATTGAGTCTTATTTTTATTTAGATATTCTGCAATTTTTGTTATTTCATTATATACAAATCCGAACTGCCGCCTTAATGGAGTCATCTGCAAATTTTCATAACGGCCAACATTTTGCGAATAACAACTCTAGACATGTCTGTTGGCTATTTACGGAAAATGATTTAAAAAATATGTTCAATCGATACTGCTACAAGTAAGTTCAAGCACTTTCAATCTAAAACACAAATCATGTCCACCCACCGGGGTATTCCCCTATTAATTCCGGGGTCAACACCCACAATCATTTGCTAACTAAGTAGAAATTCATTAGTAACTCATAACAATTTCGTCAACATCGAACATTTAAGTACTTTCGAACATAAAACTTCAGATTGAAATGAAACCAATCTAGTCAATTTCTGTGAAAAAAATCAAATAAAAAGAATGAGATATTTACAGTCAAAACTGCGTTCCATTTTGTGAGGTATAAAAACGAAATCTGGGATATTTATTGGCAGTTTATTTCTAGTACGGTAGAGGAATGCCGCTCCACAAGATTTACTTTTTCGTTTTGTTCGTGTCAATGGTTTATTGCGTCTCAGAAATTTCAGAAGAAACCTGTGAAACTTTACCTTCGGAGATACACATCGTTAAAGGTATTAATATCGATAATATACGTGGAAAAACTATAATACACCAGTTATGATGTTTTTGCTACTGTTCCAGTAAATATTAAAAATTCAAATGACTCAGGGGTAACAATCACACTTTGACAATATTACAGAATTACAAGAAATGATTAAAAAAAAGTAGAACTCATACTTCGATGAAACTTTAAATCGTGCGACTTAAAAATATATCAAGTCAATTATTCAATAAAGTTCAATAAAGGAAAAACTCATGTATCATTCATTGAAAATGTCATTTAAATATTGTTCAGCAAATTAAATCTGATAAATAAATCGGGGAACAGTTATTGATAATTTTTGTGGGTTCCATAGACTTATTATTTCCTAACGGAAACTGATTTTCCCACAAAATCTGATTTGCACAAATAATTGTTTAGGTCCCATTATTATAATAATTCAAAAGGAACACATTTTTTTCCAGAGGAATACGATGAGCTTGGGCGGCTGCAGAGAACATGTAATGGAGAAATTGCAGTTAACAAATGCGAGGGATCCTGCAAAAGTCAAGTTCAACCATCAGTGATTACCCCGACAGGCTTTCTAAAGGTAAATCATTACATACAATTTTAGTAAGTCAAATATTCGATGGATGAAGCAGTTACCTTCGTGAATGGGAATAAGAATTTTTCTTCGTTTTTTACAATAAGTTTGTTATTCTAATCAAAGGTACAGAGTACGCGATTAGAGCACGATAACCAAATGAACACAATCTTCTAAAACACTTAATTTAAGCTGTAGAGGCAAAATGTTGAGCCGATGTGGCTGCACGAACCCTTGGCACAGACGTGCAAATTTAGCTATTAAAATCACTACACTTCGGCGAGTTGTTGTACGTTGCCCAAATTGAGTACAAACTTTGCAAAATTGTTGTGCCTGTACCTTGAACAGATGCCAAATTTACACGTATGCTGCAATCATCGCCTCTCTATGAGATGTGAACAACAACAATTATAAAATGTTTCAAGATAGTCTAGACATATTCAATATATCCGTTGCACATGTAAAAGCTATTACTGGGGACATAGCTGATGTAGTGCAATAATTTAAAATATTGTTCAATACATCCTGCCTGCTCAGATTGCAGAACAGCCTTGTTTCGATGTTGATGTCAGTATTGATAATGATACTCAATAGATCGAAACAACTGATAATTCCTAGCAGATTTGAACACAGTCCGATACACTTGTTCTAAGTGATTTTAACATTGTTAACTACTGTGATATGTTATATGGCCCTTGTTAAGTCTCTTAATTCTTCACGTATGAAAAATTCCAGAAATCGTGCCCTAGATTCATCTAGGGCCGGGGTATGAGAAAATATGATGCAATATTTTATAGATAAAGAGATTAAATAGTTATCTATGTTCAATAGGCGAGTATTTCACTCTGTAATTTTCTTTCAATAAATACTTTCCGTATCTTTATAACGAGATTAGGTAGAGGGTACAGTGCTGACATTAACACCTCAAGTTTGATATTTAGGGGTTTTATATCCCCACCCACTGATTGTATAGCCATATATCGGATATTTCTTCTATTAATTTCTTCATGATAATCGTTCGTTATTTATATATTTTTAGATTTATAATATACATCTTTTTTTTAGTGTTTATCGAATGATGCATTTTTTGCATATAATTTGAACTGGGGTATTTTTATACTTATTGCTAAATTAAGAGTGGAAATGAAAATCAACTATCTATTGTTTCCCCCCCCCCCTTTGTTCCAAAATATTGATTAGAGGATTCAGTTTTGAAATAGCTGAAGATTGTCCAGTTTTCATGTAATCCATCCAGAAATTGAACCTATATCCACAGTTATCAATTCTCTAAAATTCCAGAATTGAACATAATTTTTTACACTAATAAGTACGAAATAATCACCCTATCCACTAAAAATACTATCAAAGTACTAAGGACCTTTCAAGCACCTATTTAAATACTATTTTGGGGTTAATAATGCAAACAGGGGGCAGCCCTTGCAATTTATTATATTCAGATTTATCTCCAGCTGAGGGTAACCCCTTGAAGGTCCTTAATACTTTAATGGTATTTTTAGTGATTATTTCGTACTCATTAGTGTTATAATCCACAATTGTGAACTCTTTTAGACCATTATAATATTCCACGTTTCAATAAATCTGTTTTTTTTAGGAATGTTATTGCTGCAGGGAGAGCTACTTGCGAGAAAGAGTAATTACGTTATCTCATTGTTACGATCCAGATGGAATGCGTTTAACACGAGAAGGAAGCAATGCCATGGACGTGAAGTTGAAGGAACCGTCAGAATGTAAATGTTACAAATGCGGAGATTTTAGTCGATAATATTCTGTTCAAGTTCAATTACACTAATTCCATAAGTATATATTCATTTAGATGTTGCTATTTTATTGAACGTAATTCGCAAATTGGTTGAAAACTACTACATTAGTAGATTTTGTAATATGAAAGTGTATTGTACAATTATTTTTGCAAATAAAAGATTTTTGAAGTTGTTCGGTGCCTCAATAACTTGTACATTTAAATTTCAGATCTCATAATAACCTTCCATAACAATCTTAATAAAAACAGTTCTGCAGTATTTAAAGAGAAGTAGGAAGTTGTCAAATAAATATGATTATAGTAGATTCAGATACTCAGGTATTAAATGACGGTTCGCCTAAACAAAAAAATGACGTCATAGTAAGTAATTGCGTGCTATCAATTCATTTGAACGATTTCCGTAAAAAGAGCAACAATATCTTCAACAAACCAGCAATATTTAATTTTAAAGTTGCCACACATTCCGGAGTAGCCTCATATTTACTCTATTTTAATCAATTGATTTGATAGTTCATAAATTAGTTGTCAATCTAAATTATAATACAATTAAACTCCAGTACATAACAGTTCTTCTCGGGACTGTAATTCATACGTTCACGTCAAGTGCTGTATAAACTGCGAAAATATCGAAGCAACTATTAGTTCAGTAAAAAACGTACTCAACTTCTGATTTGCCAGTTACAGGTGGATGCTGAAAAATTCTTTTTGCATATTCTTTGGTTTGGTGTACAATGCACAATCCACCCAAAAAAATGGGTTTAGTCCTCTTCTATTAATAAACAGTATGTTCATAAACAATGATTGGCCAAAATGAACAAATGATTTATTTGATATTTCATGTGATGTAGGGGATTTTCGAGGTCGCTGATTACGAATCCAGTGTAAGGAATAAAATTTCAAAATGCCCTAAATTGCGAAAAACACGAAAAAGAGCTAATATTCAACGTAAATATAACGTTCTTTTTAACTGTTATTTTCTTGAGATCTTCTATCTGGTTGTGGGCCACTTTATAAACTATATAAGAGTATAAGAGTATATAAGATATTTACACAAATAAATAAGCTTAAAACACAGTAGAAAGCTGAAAAAAGTAAAAAAGAAGTAGCGCTTAGTGTACTACCCCCGTGCGGGGGGGAGTAAATTCGCTCTAGAATGAAATGTATTAACCGTATCGACTTGAAACAAAATGCATATTAGAAGTAAGACAATACTCTTTGTTGTCCAAAACAGTTTATACTGGAAAAATTGATTATTGTTCGAGTGATGCGTATTTAAAAACGTATCATTCTAATTTTGCTAGCTTACAATAATCTCAAAAAGTGATATAAAGTCAAACCTAAAGAATAACTCTATTTGAAGCATGAGGCAAACCTGTTACAAAATAGCCACATCTTTCATTTTCATTTTCATACCTGTTATAATTTGTAAGTTTTGGTCACATTTAGGGGTGCCTATGAACTGTCGCGCACCCAAATTTGGAACTTTCAATCTGCATCCTTCTCTTTAGAGATAAGATATCGAAAAAAATCAAAATGCCTATTGAAGTAATACCACAAAAGTAGAACCTCCGATTGTTTTTAGGTAATATAATTTAATGAAATAGCGCATGGCGTAAAAAAATAGTTTCTAATCAATAACTTTTAAATCAATAAATATTTTGAAAAAATGAAAGTATAAACTTGTCAGTCAAAAAATGCCTTTGATATGTATTTAGTTTCATTTCAATGATTTGTAACTTTGGCCACTTAATAATGCACCGACTCGCTGTGGCGCCCCCAAATTTTGATATTTGAACTTGCATATCACCTCTTAGCTCAAAACTCAAAATTACAACCTCCAATTGTTTTTAGTTAATTAATTTCAATTAAATTTGTTTGAATTTCATGTTTTAGTGAATTTAGTTATCGCTGTACTGAATAAAGTGTCAACAACCGCCTCCAAGAAATGTGATGTACAAGAATGGTTAAGTAGGAATAATATACATTAAGATAACACATTTTTGAAACAAGTTGTTGAGCTCGATGAAAATCCACAACCAGTATATTAATAGTACATATATAGATTTTTTTTTGCAATTCACGTGTGCATGGAAAAAATCACTGCGGGTTATAGCATGCAATGGACTTCTTTCCGCATTGCTTAGATGTACTTGATGGAAAGCACAAAACATTACAAAAATATTTTGCTTGCATTGGTGGACGCAAATACTCGGGTAAACATTACGATTTGAATCAGAGGATCTTACTCTTACGAGGGCAATGTGAAAAGTGCCTGAAAAATGGAACAAGAAACGATTTATTTGGTCAAGACTTATTTTATTTCTCAACATAATCTCGTTATAGCCTAATTTTTCGATCCCTTCCAAATAAAACGATTTTGGCAATCCTTCAAAATAGACGTCTGTTTCAGCGTTGGTCTCTTTCCGCGAGCCATTTCTTCAAGTTAGGAAATAGATAAAAACAGCAGGGAACAAATATTGAAAATATGGTGGACCAATTGGTAGCGCAATTCATGCAATTTTGCCATTGCGACTGTGGACAAGTGCGCCGGTGCCTTGTTCTAGTGAAAGAGCACTTATTTCTTTGCCAAATACGGCCGCTTTCGCTTCAAATCGGCGTCGAATCGATGCAACAGCTCTGCTTAATATACGCCGGGCATCACTTTACCCTTTTCAAGGTAATCGATATGGACAATAACGTGTGCATCCCAAAAAAAAAGTCGCCATGACTTTGTTGGCCGATAAACCCACTTTGGCGTTTTTCGGCTTCGATTTGCCAGGACAAGTCCACTGTTTCGACTATTCTTTGGTTTCTGGTGTGTTGTGATGGATCCATGTTTCATCCATAGTTACGAAAGGGCGCAAAAAGACCTTATCGCGCTTGAACATCGCCAAACACTTCTTTGAAATTGTCATGCGGCACCAATCTGGCAGATAACTTTCTAACGTTCAAAAATTTGTGCAAAATGTTCCGTACCCGTTCGGTTGAGATAGATGGTACATTACAAATGTCACATGGGATTTTCGATTGTGCTGCCACCTGTTATATTTTCCAGACACCTTGCCCTCGTAGAGAGAATCACAGCCTACTGTATAAAGACTATGAGAGAATACGTTAAGACTTTGAAAAGGTGGCCCCAGTCCAAGGGTCAAAACCGAATTTACTCCCAAGGAATAATCAACAACCTTTTCTATTCTACGGATTTCCAATGGTTTTTATTTTAATAATAGCATCATTTTAGTTCACGTTTCAATTAGTTTGATCAGGAAGCGCGTTTAAAAGTAGAATTAACCATTTTTCAATTACTTACAGACACTAATCCGAATCCACTGGCAAGTCGTACTTCTTATGCAACTCTGATAACCTGGAACGTTCACTACTTGACTCCGTGTTTGATAAATAACCCAATACAACCTGTGTAGTATCTTTTATTTCATTATATTCATGCAGAGCTTTCATTAACTCAGACAGATCAGAATCTACACCACGATTTTTCAATTCAGCTATATCGCAATCCAATTTAGCTTTTTCTTGTAGCAATTCGTCACGCCGATTTCTAAGTTCTTGGGAACAATGGTTGGTTAACTTGATTCTTTTCCCCGTTCCTCTATTTTTCTTCATTGAATTTGCCATTTGAGGATTTCATTCTATAAAAGAAGTAATTATTAGTTTATTAGAGTAAAAAATTCTAAATGAATTCATGTGGAAATATTTTGAAGTAGACTAGGTATTTGACAAGATATTAATTTCAATCAAAACGAATAGTCGGATAATTGAAGATACAGTATCTTTTATCACTTACATTGGTATATTTGTTGATGTGAAAGTATGGATATTTACAGTTATTTCAATCATATACCTCTCAATATAAATCATGTTAAATGAAAGATAACACATTTGTTATGATTCTAAAACCCGAACATCTTTATCTGTAGCTGTATCAAATTTTAACAGTTTGTGCAATTAATTAGTTCTATATTTCATGCTTCCCAAAAGTTATGTCTAGAAAAGCATGACAATTTTCATTATACCGGGTTTTTATTCCGTGATGTGTTTAGAATGAAGTTAGCATTATTTTATCTTGAGTGAACTGAAACGAACAATCGTGGATAAAATTGAAGGCAAATTTTTACAAGGGGGAATGTAAAAGGTAATCCAAAACGTAGGACAATTCCAAATGATTCTCAGCATGTTATTAATTTCAGATCAAACGTTCTCATTAAATACATCGTTAAATACTTGTAATACAATGAACGAGTATTATAAATATGATCTTATTTTTTGGTATTATAATTTTTAATCTTACCACCGGGTATTTTATTTTACATGATAGTTTTATTCAGTGTTGTAGTTTGTTTGTGACTTTTATTACCTGAGTATATCATGTATTTATTATTGAATATTTTAACTTGCTATAAATAAATATTTCCGGAAAGCTGTTTCGCTCTCTCATCGAGCTCATCTTCTACAGAATCATCGCGTTCAGTAACATAGCAAACTTTCTTGTTCCGCTGATGACTATTAGCTTGTAATGTTATAATAAAGATTCTTGACCCAGGATGAATTATATATAAATTCTCGGGAAATAGGTCACATTAACACGTATGTTTTATATTTTCTGGCCTTTAGTACGTACGTTTCGGTCTCGCGACCATCATCAGAAGACTTATCATGTCTAAAACTGGATTACTTAAAACTAATTGTATTACACAAAGCGTCCTTATCGCACCAATCTCAATTAAAATGCTCACGTCGCAGAACGAACAGAAACACGAATTCGGAATTGTAACACATCAATGTTGTAAGTACCGGGATATCAAAAAATATCTTGGTCAAGGGTGGTTGTGGAATCTAAAACGTGTGTCTTACTTTACGTTTGAAATAATTATGTCACTGTCATACTGATATCATCAATAACCTACAAATTTCATATCTATTTATTTCAGTTGTAAAACAATAATGAACTACAAATTATGAAATAATTATGTGAACTTTGAACCTTTTCAGAGGTCGTGATAGCCACAATCCGGGTCAAAAACTGTTTTGAAATAGTTAATTTTCCGTAAATCGAATGACGTTCATGTGACGTCCAAAGGGAATTTTCTCGCGACTAAAATATACACGAAGCGGGTAAAAGCTAGCGGCCCATAGCCAAAAGCACTTTATTACAGCTGGCGCCGGTCGCACGGGGCAAGAAACGGCCCCAAATTAACAAGACAGAGGTAAAATGTATAAACTCTAACTTACGCGCAGCGAGCTCCTCGAGGCATATGTCAAAATGATTTCGTTCGTAGCTAATTACATAGAACGTCTGGCGTTCCTGCAATTATGTTGTTAGATAATTCGATCCTTCTAATTTCGATAGGCCACGTGAAAATCCCGGAGTCCAGAGCGCTAAAGACTTCTGAGTGTTACAATATTCGTATAAAATTGCGATATTTCGCACTTTTAGAAACTTCAAATTAATTATGACATAATTATTTGAAACGTAACCCTTGACCAAGATAATTTTTGATATCCCGGTATAATATATCAAGAATCTACTGCTAAGCAGTACTCTTAATAAATGCGAGTTCATGTCAACAAAGTCTATGAACGACTAGAAACGAGAACATTAGGGTATTCAGTTTCAAACCAGATGTTAGATTTACGAGCTAATAGAAAAAGGTTTGTCAGTTATTGGAAATATACTATTGACATTCTACCTAAAATATACTTTCAACATTATAAAGACGCATGTGTAATTTGCAAGTTTTAATTAATGAAGTTAAGTATAAATCTGACTTAGTGTCTGAATATCTGTCTTATGATTTACAGATTTGGAGTCACGTTTTATGTGAATCATCTCCAGAATAGATCTTTTATAATAATTGGTTTCCTTAGTTTAGATATTAACATTATTGTAATCGAATTGATGGTCATAATCAAAGCAGTGTTTAGTAAGGGCGGTGGAAGTTTTTGTTTCTTGTGCTATACTTATGGCCATACATTCTTTTTTGTAAGTACTGTTTAGAGATTCCAGTATCCCATCGCAATCTAAACAATTTAATTTATATACTGTGTGGGTTTGTTTATCTTTAGGTATTACAGGTTTTAGATTTGAGAAATATTTCCCAACACAGTTAGTAAGTTTATGCGCGACATTTATATCATACTTTTTCAAACATTTCTTAATTTTCTCTGAGGTCTCCGGAATGTATGGTGATGTTATAAAATTGTCTGTATTACCTTTTATGTTATTGATATATGAAGATCCATTATAGATTGTGTTCATTCTTTGATAGGATTGAAAAATGTTTTTGGGTAGCCATTCATTTCCAGTGTGTTACGAACAATTTTTAAATTTTTGGGACTGTCCTCTGCGTGAGACAATTCAACCGCGCGATCTGTAGCCTGTAATGTTAGTGATCCATCTAGACTGGAGAGATTTCAACAATGTTATCTGACAAAGGCCAAGAAGAAATAAATATTCATTTATTTCTCAATTGTTACAATAGAAAACTATCCGCCTTCTCTATTATTTTCCATCCTTGCACGAATGTAAATGGGGGATTTTGCACTTACATTCCTAACGGTGTATTTGTGGTGATAACTCCCTGAAAAATGAAACAAGAAATGATTTATTTGGTCAAAACTTATTTTATTTCTCCACATAATCTCCTTGTAGCCCGATACACTTCGTCCAACGTTTTTCTAAATTTTCGATCCCTTCCAAATAATACGATCTCGGCAATCCTTCAAAATAGGCGTTTGTTTTAGAGATGACCTCAGAGTTAAATCTCTTTCCCCCGAACCACTTCTTCAAGTTTGGAAAGAGATAAAAATAGCAGGGGCCAAATCTGGAGAATGTGGTGGATGACGAATCAATTCATAGCGCAATTCATGCAATTTTGCCATTGCGACTGCGGACCTGTGCGCAGGGCGTTGTTCTGTTAGAAGAGCAACTTTTTCTTTGTCAAATGCGGCCGCTTTCGCTTCAAATCGGCGTTGAATCGATCTTGTCCTTTTCAAGGTAATCGATATGGATGATACCGTGTGAATCCCAAAAAAACTGTAGCCATTACTTTGTTGGCCGATAAACCTACTTTGGCCTTTATCGGCTTCGATTCGCTTGGACAAGTCCACTGTTTCGTTCTTCGGTCTCTGGTCTGTTGTGATGGATCCATGTTTCGTCCATGGTTACGAAACGGCGCAAAAATTCTTCTTATCGCGCTTGAACATCGCCAAACACTCCTTTCAAGTTGTCACACGGTCGCGCTTGTTGTCAACAGAGAGCAAATGCGGCACCCATATGCTTTTTCATATTCAAAAATGTATGCAAAATCTTCCGTACCCGTTCGGTTGAGATGCCCATAGCCTCGGCAATCTCGTGCACTCGCCGATCGTCCAATATCATACCATGGATTTTATCAACGATTTCTGGCGTTGTAACCTCAATTGGAGGACCAGAACATTCGGCGTCCTTTGTGGTCATCATACCACAACGAAAATCAGTAAACCACTTGTGAATCGATCCAATCGATGGTGATGAATCCATAATGTTTAACAAGCGATGCTTTGGGTTGCGTTATGTTCTTCCACGCAATAAATAATGTTTAATCAAGACGCGAAATTCAGTTTTTCCCATGTGTACAAAAATCTTAAAGCTTACTTGCTTTCGATGGGTGTCAAAACAGAACTGAATAACATATCAGTCTGAAAATTTTATTGCGTCACATGGGATTATCTATTATATTTTTCAGGATTTTTCACCTTGTCCACGTATAGATTTTGAATGGCCAGTCACATTTAATTTTTTGAAAGTCTGATGCCACTGTGGAAATGTGAATTAGTATTTGCGTTCCAGATATACGGGATAACTATGTTATTGTATTTTGGTGAACTATAAATTCTATAAGTTCATCAATAATTGAAAATCCCAGAAGGAATTTGAAAAATCGAGTTTATAAGCTAAGCTATGTTGAGTAACCTTGCCAAATACACAGGTCAGACATGACGCTGTTTTCGTATACAATCCAAAGACCAGACGATGAGTTATAGATAGAAATAAAATTAAAACACTTATAAGAACACAACCATGATTTCACCCATGGTGTCGATATTTTTGATGTTCAACAAAGTATAAGGAGTTAGAGACATGTCACTGACACAGCACAGGTAGCACAAGATTGGCGGTAACAAATTCTATTACAATTATCCGAGCAATTATCGCTCATTTGTTACCGTTGAACATATATTTAAAGAAATGCTGAATTTACACAAGCTAACCTACAACCAGCAAAATCATTTATTTATCATCGATTCTGTTTAACACGATTAGTTACTTATTACCAACAATTTGCGTTGAAAAGTTGTTTATAAAAAATATCTAGACAAAAATACGATGCAATGTTTAGCGACTTAAAAGATACGGAATGAGCAATTTTCAATATTAATTTAAGCTTAAAAAATTGGGTCATCAGAAGAGATAACAGCTATAGTCAAGGACTCGTTTAATGGCAAAGTTAAATGATGTGGTTGGGATTTTCAAATATGCTGTTTTCGATTTCAACTCTTCCAAAAAATTTGAATATGGAATTAATTAGTTTCTTCCTAGAATGATGAGGTCTATCTAGTCCAGATCGTTCAGTAACGTCACAAAGTTATAGCTCCAGACAGCTGTTTCGCTATTCTCATAGAGCTCACCAGTGGAACGAGCAAGTTCGCAACGTTACTGAACGATCCCTGTTGTAGATAGTCATAACCGTTCAATAGACCAGAAGTATCTCACGCCATCTATGAATAGAGGTCCTAATAAATCAAACAATGTACCACATTGACTAATAGATTTCTCGAACTTTCTAAAAGTTAGGGGAATGTGAGAATACTTGAGTGCGCCAGATGGCGACACCAAACCAAACCAATGTAATCGAAAATAGAAATGAATGAATATATAAATATACTCATTTATCTCAAGTTGGCTTTTTCCAGAACACAATGATAAGGTCTTTTATTTATTTCTAATTTTCTTACATTGGCTTGATTTCTTAGTGGGACATCTATTCATAGATGGCGTGAGGTACTTTTGGTCTTTTTACTATGTTGTTGACCGGTCATGACTACTTACAAACAGAGATCGTTCAGTAACGCTGTAAACTTGATCGTTCCACTGATGAACAGCTGCCTGGAACTATAAGTTTGTGACGTTACTAATTCATCTGGACTAGAAAGAATTTATCATTGTTATCTGGCAAAAGCCAACTAGAGATAAATGATGTAACTCTCTTACATCTTCCTAGAATTTTTATTTGCGAATAACAACGTTTATAGAAATATTCTGAACGAACTCAGTACAACCCCTTAAGAAATAAGTCATTTAATTTATATAATTATTCGGTATGTATGTTATATAGATCTATATTGAGAAGCCTAATAACCCATAATTGATAATGGAAATAGCATTGACTTGAATGTTACCATTGTAACGAAGTACCCTCGTTACTTATGAATTGCTGTACTCACTCCTCTGGTGAAAAAGAAATAACACCGACGAGGCTGAGATTCTAACGCATCAAAGTTCTCATCCTATGCGGAGAAAGTTGAAGCTACCATCAGATAAGAAAGTTTTTATAAAATTCACTGCTGACTGCCAGAATCTCAGAACACCTCTGACGTTCACGTTACATACGCGTTTTACTGGTGAGGAATTAATTCATTCATCTCAATCAGAATCTATTTTCCGCCTTAACAAGAAGAAACCGTATCATTTCCCGAGAAAGGCGGTCACACCATGGGAGGAGTGTCTATCTTATCTAGTCTACGCATATTTACAAAAAAAAATAAAACTCTTATTCATCCGAATATGAAGCTGTATAGGGAATTCGGGGAAGTCACTATAACTTTTCAATGCAAGAGCTAAGGAGATTAGGCAAGAGAATATGTGATTTAAGTCTTAAATTTAAAATACCACTATACATTGCCTTTTGAAGTTTTCGTAATTTTGCAGTCAATAAAACTCTCTTTTTGTTTGCATAATGAATCCGAAATGTCTCGCAGATTTGAATCACCAACGCTTTCATCTGTGTTATAAAACTCACTCAGTATAAAGCAAGTAGTTTTTTTCTTTTTGAGAATGTTCTAAATCTCTTACTCTACTATTAATGAACTCCATTACAATTTTTGTGCTCTTTTTATTCATGCGCTAATCTTTTGAATGGTGAATGCTGCACCTCCAGGCTTATAATATTATTTACTTTGTTTAATTAGAGCTGTTGGTTGGTCATTATCTTGAATCTCTTGGGAAAAGTATCGCAGAAGACGTGTCATTTTCTGAACAAAATTTTAAAGGAGTTGAAGTCACTTTGGACATTGAACGTGATGGTTTTAAACACGCATTTAAAATTTTCAATCATTTTCATATGCATCCCTCCTTTTCCAAATTTTTTTTCTAATATAATTGTAGCTAAAAGTCGCCAACTAAAACAACTCAGAGAATAAAGAATAAATAATAAATAATGGGTAATGAGCTAATGATCTGCTCTATTTGTTTTATTAGATTCTGCACATTGCAGGGATATTAGAAAATTCGATAAAAGCAAAGAACTCTTTGGGCAAAAGCCGCTAACTGCCCGCATCCTTGTTATTACTTTCACCGGCTCCTGCCGACAGGTCTTCTGTCCGCCCGAGAGTGCGACCAACCCCTAAGTCGATCCCCAAAATCAAAATCAATTGAATCGTATTGATTAGTATAACAGATAAAATTCAATTGCAACACCACAAATAGCACCATAAATATATTTTATCTTGTATTCCATAATAAAAAAAATTATAAAAAACTTCGTTAATGGATCGTGTAGGTCCCCGGCAGTGAAAACAGTAAGTACAGGAGTAAGTTATCGTGTCAGATTCTGGAAACCGTATGACCGCATAGTCGGGCGCGAACATGTATTTCATATATTTACCACCCTCGCCGACATCTCGTTCTGCAGGGTTCGAATACAGACAAAAAGCAACTGCACCACTTTCATTTTAATATCAAAACTGCTTACTGTAAAAGTTTATAAAAGTCGAAACCTAGCGAAAAACAAAAGAGTTCCTAAGTAATACACAGTGGGTCCAGATCTCCTAGTAATGTTTTTAATAGCATCGGAAATAAGAAAAGGTATTTGTCTACAATTACACTTGACGTACACGATGTAGAATTACATATTCATATCATTTTTCATTCTGTAAGAATATTTATTCAACATCCATCTAGAAAGTAACAGTTATGGTCTCATCTCTATTGAAGGGAGTAGGTTGATTTTAAATAGCGTTCACTGTTTACCTTGTTGCCATAACTGCAGGGACAAAATATATTATATTGAGGGACTGAAAGTCTACTTTAGTCTTAATTTTCAAGAACTAAAGTGTCACTGTTGCTCCCCTAGATTAAATTTATATTTAATACCTTCTCTTCAAAATGTCCGTCTTGATTTACATGGTTACCTTAGTAATCCATGTATCGATATATGCAAGGCTATGTACCTCGAATCAGAGGGGAGATCGTACTAAGTTTGTCAATTCTATTTAGTTTAATTACTCATATTAATTTCAATAAATGTGTTTAGGAAGTGCAAAAAATTGCCTATATACCACAGGACTAAACTGTCTCCCTATCCCTCAGGTGAATGTAGCCCTGGGCAAAATGTATTTCCCAAGGGAAATGCATTGTTATATAAATAATCATGGTTCATTTGATCGATCAACATTAATGATTAAAGTACAATATGTACAATTAGAAATACAAATGTACTATTACTAGTGATTTATTTAGGATAATGGTATTCAAGTTTGCAATTTCTGTATCTGTATTTGCTGATAATGTAATGTGTTGGATTTGCTTGACTGGCGTACTAAGACTAAGTGGACACACACAAATAGTCTAGGAGTCAAAGCGATATTGATAGTATGAACATTAACCCGATGCGTTGATTGCAAGAGTTGAGAAGATACGCAACGCTAGTGCATTTTAGCGTAAACGAAAAGGTGGCCGAGATCTAGATGCGAGGAACGGTTGAGGTGGCCGAGATTCTCAGTCTACTAGCGACTGCCGTGGGGTTCAGAGCTCGCGCTACGTTCCGTCCATTTTATATTCACACGCTTATTACCCTTGACTATTGCCGTGGATAATTCCAATCAACGCTATTATAGATTTACAACGCTTCGGTATCTAATAATAGTTATTCAGATAATGAGATACACTTTTATAAATTTTGTTTCTATGTGCTATATATGCATTATTTTATATGCAAATACTGCTTCGACGTACCACTACATGTACCACCAGAATCCAAACATTTATATTTATTTGTTTATCTTGTTTGAGTCTTGTAAATTATCCTGGGCGGGTACAACCGTATTAAATTATCATTCTATGAATTTTAATAAAATCAAATGTTTGATTTTTTCCATAGCCCTGTTCAGATAATGAGATACAATTTTATAAATTTTGTTTCTATGTGCTGTATATGCATTATTTCATATGCAAATACTGCTTCGACGTACCACTACATGTACCACCACAATCCAAACATTTCTATTTATTTTGTTTATCTTTTGGTTCTTCCAGTTAAAATATTCTCAACAGTTATCCATAGCTGAGGAACGCGAATATTTAAGTTTTTTAGTCAATACTAATTTATTTCAAGATTGGTAGGTATAATTTGGTCATTTGGTATTTGCATATGTTTATGGAGTTGAATGTTTAGGGAAAATCTGAAATAGCCATTTATAAAAGTAAATAAATATTTGTTTGTATATTTAGTGGAAAGTTGTTTTGTCAACAGATAAAATTTATGGTGTCCCATGTTTAGTATTCCTAGGAAGAAACCCCCAGACTGGGTATCTGCAAACATATTCCTTTCCCCGAAAATTGGTTAGTCGAGTTAAAAAGTCTTCCTATTAAAGATCAAATAGGTATCTTATAAACCGTGCCTCTAATAAGAATTTTGTAGGTATACCTCCTTTTCTCCAAATTAATGTATATGTATATTGAATACTGATACAAATTCACCAACCAGTATTCTAGATATCAAAGCCTACACTTCATAAGAAAAATTGTACTGATTTCCTTTCAAATTTTTACTCATTTGGCCACACTAGAATACAACTGGGATGTCGCCGTCTGCTTGAATTTCATATTCATGCGGAAGCGTCACCGTAAAAAGTCAAGTCGTTTTTAACACTTAAACTTCTAACGCTTAAACATCTTGCAATCTAGTTCTGTCCACGGCCGCGCGTAAATCAAAGAGGGCGCACCAAACAGTCTACTACTTTACGAGTTTATAGGCGGAGGGAAGAGGGTATGGTACGCCACGATAATTTACATATGGTTGCGCATCTTCTCAACTCTTTCAATCAACGCCCTATGGCACTATGGTTTATTGTCAGAGGACGGTTCAATGACCAATTCATCTCACAGACAGAATTTTTGCCGGCTACTGGCTAGAGCGCGAGATATAGCCTCCGCAAATTGTTCATTTTTTGACTGGAGGTTAACCCTTTTCAAGTTGCGGTTACTTGAGAAGCATGCCATTGTTATACACTTCCACCAGGTGCCATCATTCTTTACCGTGTCCGTTTATCAGGTCCAGTTAAAATTGGACCGAAAATGGACTGCAAGTTAACCCTCCCAAACCTGGTGGAAAATGTTCATTGGTGTTGGCAATTGTTAAGATACCCTATGCCATCAAAAGTTATCGGTCCATTTCCGAGTAATTGGCCATTATTTGGACCAACAATGGTTTTTTTCTCATTTTGTGGCTAAACCTTACGGATTACAAGGTAACACGATGGCACCATGTTAAATAACTTTATTGGAGGTCAAATAAAGATTTAAAATTATTGCCATCACTCCTTGCCTATTTCAACCCCCCAAAACCCCCATAAAACCACGCCCAAAAAATATGAATAATATGATATGACCAATTTTATGATTGATTCTAGCTGGGTTTAAAATCGAAACAGTAGTTTTTCGTTTTGGGGGTGGTTTTAGGAGATTTTGGGGGGTTGAAATAGGCAAGGAGTGATGGCAATAATTTTAAATCTTTATTTGACCGCCAATAAAGTTATTTAACATGGTGCCATCATGTTACCTTGTAATCCGCAAGGTTTAGCCACAAAATGAGAAAAAAAACATTTTTGGTGCTAATAGTGGCCAATTACTCGTAAATAGACCGATAACTTTTGATGGCATAGGGTATCTTAACAATTGCCAACACCAATGAACATTTTCCACCAGGTTTGGGAGGGTTAACTTGCAGTCCATTTTCGGTTCAATTTCAACTGGTCAGACTAATAAACGGTCACGATAATAAATGATGGCACATGGTGGAAGTGTATAAGAATGGCATGCTTCTCAAGTGGCCGCAACTTGAAAAGGGTTAACCTCCAGTCAAAAAATTAGCACTTTGCGGAGACTGTATCTCGAGATCTAGCAGCCGGCGAAAATTCGGTATGTGACATGAATTGGTCATTGAACCGTCCTCTAACGATAAACCATAGTGTCATCGGGTTAATGTTTAGGCCATCAATATCGCTCTGGCTCCTAGACTAAAATAATTACTGGCAGTCGGCGCCTATGAGCGCCCGTAATTTTCTTATCTCTTAAATTATTGTGGACAGACATAGCATAGCGCGTCGGAACTTATTACAAGCGTGAAGCGGTACTGACTAATTTACCGGAGTGAATTTTGAATTGTTGGTCGCTTGTCCGTTTTCAATAGAAATTATTATTACTATAACATAATGGATATATAAATTCTGATCTCTGCAGTTTTAACTAGACCTGCATTCTGGAACAAAAGACCAAAGTCTCACAGCAATTGAAACGTGACACAAAATTTGTGAAACTCTTGATTAATTAGATGTATTCCTAGGCGCGTTCTTTGTATTCGGAAAAGCATATTTTCCAATAAAACAAATTCTTCATCGGAGGATGAACTGGACATCTTGACATGACAAAATCTGCTAAATTAGTCGACAACCAGCGTACTTTATGTACGTACTAGCAGAATTACAGGACTGGTATTCAGCGATGAAATTAGGCGCTGGATATCTTGCTTTCGTTGTCCCTTTAGGCTTCTAATATCGGGATCCAGTAATAGTGTAATCCCAGTAATGTAAGTCACTGAAAGAATCGAATACACGCGCCTCTCAAAGCGTTTTCCACGTAAGTAAGCCGACGCGACTGGCGGATGTTGTTTGATTAAAAACGGCTTTAATTTCAAAAAGTATGAAGATTAATGAGAGAAGAAAGACCCGGCCCGTGTTACCTAATTCGTGAATCTTTCAACAATTATTCTTATTCATAAGTAAGAAAGTAATCACCCTTCATCACCCTGGTCGGTATCAGTGGAGATAATGCAAGCTCAACAAATAAGAAGAAAATTTTGATTATATGAAAGAATAACTACTTTGTTTTTATACCACTTTTATTAATAATAACGTGAAGACGTAACTATAGTTTCAACACCGAAGTGCCATTATGAAACAAATAGAAAATTATGAAGAAATCAATTAAACAATTCAAGTATAAATAGAATAGAATAAGTAGGGTTGAGATTAAAGGATCAATGGAAATTCCAAAAACAGGTAGATCCTAGGATTGTACAGTATTACATAGTAAACATAGTAACAATTTATGAATTAGTGTGATTCTAATTCAATATTCTAAGAATTATCTTAAGAGCGTTATTATCAATAAAAGTGGTATAAAAACAAAGTAGTTATTCTTTCATATAATCAAAATGATAAATTACCATGAAGTAACGGCTTCCATCATCGATTTTTTGAAGAAGAAAATTATTCACTCAATACTTTCACAAGAGACAATAAAATGTTATTCCAAAAAATTAAACAACTCAACATTAATGTCATTTATAGAAAGTTTCAAAATACCTGAACTACTTAAATGAGTTGTCTTTGCCAGGAATATAATTTTCAATCAAAATTACAATTATTTTTTGCTGTTCAAAGCAGCGTTTGTTTGTCGTATTACTTTTTTAAGTCACTGTAGACTACACCCAAGATGAATTTAGTCATTCTTTCACAGAACTTTGAAATAAGTATTTATGGTCCTATTATTTACATATTTCAGTAATTTACTCAATATGAAGGATCTTTTAATTACTTAAATTTAAATTTATTGCAAAAGAACCATCTAGTAAAAATTTGATTTTGCCCACACTATCTATCAAGATACTTATTAATTTCAAGTATTTTAAAATATATTTAAAATCCTTACATCACTGTGGCCAATTAATTGTTTAAGTAGATAATAGACTATTCAATTGTTAAAAAAAATAAAAAAATTAGTACTTAATTACAAAAATGCCATTAGGGGAAAACCAATTTAGCAACTAGGTTTATCCACATCTAGAAAACATCCGCAAATGTATCAATGTCAAGTTCTACTGCTGAGTAAATAAACTGTAAAACATATTTAGCAATTATTTAAAAGTCATTAGAATTGCTCAGCTTTCCATAATAGAAAGTGGCAAACCTTAGAAATAGAACACCTAAATTCACATATAGCACTCAATTTTGCTTTTGATAATAAATTACTGAACAGCTTTTGAGAAAAAAATTATTCTGAACTAGCAATGACAAAAAAATATCATTTTATAACTCGTCTTAAAAATTATTATGCTTAATTGTTGAATGCCTTATATTTTAAGCTATTGAAATAGGTTAACAAAAAAGGTTGAAGGTCTTTATAGATATTGAGGTACATCAAGTAGTCTCATCTCACAACAAGTGATACACTACTAATGTTCCAAGATTATTTTCTTATAGCTTTAGGTGATCATTCCCTAAAGCAGCTTGAATCAATGAATCTACTTTCATCGAGGATAAGCATTTATTGATAATTCTTTCCTATTATAAAGTGGTATCTATTGAGAATTCATTGGCATTGAAACTTTCAGTATCATGGAAAATATTAAACCTGGTAGTTTCCAGTATCATACTTGGAAGTGTGTGTATGGATCCAAGATTAACAAACAAAATAGAAGCATCTGCAGCAAGTACAACAGACGAATGTCAAGTAACACCAGTAATCCACGTATTACAATATCCAGGTTGTGTACCGAAACCTATCCCTAGTTTTGCGTGCATAGGACGTTGTGCTTCATACATACAAGTTGGTACATAAATGATGCGAAAGAATTCCCTTATTGTTTATATTTACCTTTCTGCAGGTTTCTGGGAGTAAAATCTGGCAAATGGAAAGATCATGTATGTGTTGTCAGGAATCTGGGGAACGAGAAGCTTCAGTTTCTTTATTCTGTCCAAAGGCCAAGCCTGGAGAACGCAAATTTATTAAGGTTAGTTTTTCACTACTTTTTCTTAAGTTACGTGAGGATCCCAGCATACAAATTAACTTACGGTGCACTACTAATTGTAATTAATACCAATTGTCTTTAGTGATTATGGTAGATCTGATCTTTAATAACAAAAGAATAACCACTTTTCGAAAGCTTCTCGCCTGTTTGATTGAAAACAAACGGGGGAAAGTGAATTGAGAAGGATGCCTCAAGCTTGTTTATCATAAATCACTAAGACACAATTACTTTTTAATGCGAATCGAATATGGCAAATTACACAAATAAATCTGAACAATTTTCGTTTTCTATGAAACGCGACTGTCACAACAAAATGTCATAGAAGAAGAACATCAAAATTGTAATTTACCAACTTAAACACAACAAAACAGTATAACCAAAGAATAAGAATAATTTTCTGGTATAACATAGAAATACTTTCATAATCCCTGCAGGGAAATGAGGAATGATGATTTTGTATGAAGATTCTAGTCGGAAAAATTGACTTGAATCAGTGTCGTATATGTCAGGTTTTGACGAGAACTACTAATTCCACATTGTATTAGGGGATGATAACTGTTTTGTTAAAAATAATAATAATCAATTATGAAGGAACTTCAAACTGCAATCTCCTGTTATTAAGATGCCGCAGATTTTATTATATTAATGATTAAATGTTTTGAATGAACTCTTATTGATCACAGCAAATGTAAAATAAATTATAGGTTTATTACTTGTGTACTTTTTAAATTCTTCAAAGTGTACTTTGGATGGTTTTGGTGCATACTCGTTGAAAATTCGTATCTATAGTTTAATAAAAATACACTTAAATTTTCACAAACTTCGTTTTTATTAAACAAAGCGTGACATGTTTCACCACAGGTTGGCTTTATCAAACAATTTTATTTGTTGATAAAGCCACAATCACCGTGTGGTGAAACACGTCACATTTTATTTAATATAAACTATAGCAGATATGAATCAGGAAAAGTAGAATGTTTATACTAAATGTTGTTATGTGATACAAAGAAAACGCTGAATTCCTGTTGAAAAAAAAATTAAATCAGTATACGTTTTGTTTTAGGTAACCACGAAAGCACCTTTAGATTGTATGTGCAGGCCTTGTACAGGAGTAGAAGAAAGCGCAGTGATTCCTCAAGAAATTGCTGGATATGCTGATGAAGGGCCTTTATCAAACCATTTTCTGAAATCTCAACCACAATAAAACTATTCCTATAAACAGCTAGAGAATTAGAAATATTTACTTTTATGAACAATTGACAATTATATAGATATGTATTGTCTTTTAATCTTAATTGGTTTGTGGTTCCCTAGATCATCTGAGGAGAAAACTATTCTCTACTTTTATTAGATTATCTACCATTGCCTCGCAGCGAGAGAAGCAAAATAATCTCCCGTGTTTTTTACAATTTATGTTACTTTCAAACAACAGAAATTGTAATCGGTGTTTTAATAACGGCAGGGAAATTAGAAATAAAATTAAGGTTTGCAGTTGATATGTTAGATGAAAATAAAATTTCTATGTTCGCATTATCCTCAGATAATATGACAATGTATTTTTATATTACCCCTTACCAAGATGCCAATTGGATTACTATTAATGTGTTTTGTATATTGTGATTTAGTTTTTATTTTATAGGAATTAATATGCTTGTTCATGTAAATCATAACCCAAAATGCATGAAACTATTACAGTAAAAACTTGTCAGAATAGAATAAAATTTGTTAAAATAGCGTAATTCTTTACTAACGTCGACTATGTACAAAGCTCTGCTTAATAAACTTTTTAAAATCATTTGTTTGAAGTTTTTTCCTTTAATTTAATAGAATGAAAAATTCTCAAATGAACAACTAAGTTTCAAATGCCATAAGAAAAATTGCTTTGGCATCTCCAAAAGTAAAAATATTGGAATCACGAACCCACTTCTTTAATTTCATCTTGTAATATGTCCTCAATGTTTATAAGATTCTCAAACTTATTACGATCATAATGAAAGATTTGAATGTTAAATGAAATTGGAAGATAAATAGTGCGCAACATTTGGTTAGACAATTATGGACATATTTTGAGAAATATGTATACAAATAAATAGAACTAACATTGGGAATCGACATTTCTTCAACAACAATGGTTTTCGAGGATTACTTTTTAATCGCTCAGAACTAAAAATTCACTTGAAATTTCTGGACACTAGTATTTTTCGGTTTTTATTACGTTCAAAACGTACAAAAAATCAGTTGAACATATATTCCAAATCACGGTTTATAGTAAAAGAGTATTTAATTCCGCCAATAAAAACCAGTAACTTTGCACTTTGCTATTAGCAAACCAGCAATTATTATTACTCATTAACGAAAATCAGAATGAATTGGCGAAGTTCTCAACCAGTGGCGGAACTTCAATTTTTTGGCCCCCCCCGCAAAATATTATTCGGGCCTCTACTACAAAAGAAACACAAATTTTTATTGATATTTTTATTTAAAAATAACAAAAAGGAACAAAATTGCATTATTAACAATTAAAAATTAACAAAAGAAAATATATTTAAAATTTAAAATCCGTCCTCCTGGATTTCAAATTTGCAAAATTTCTAATCACATCTTTTATTTCCATATTTGAATTAAAAAATAAAGCTGAAAATATAACTTACCTACTTTCACAGTTCACACTTAATATTTATTTAATATTTTGTAACGAATTCGAGTTGAATGCAAATTTCAAAGTTACCCACACATTCACAAGATATAGGTATCTTAAAATTAACAAACTTAAAATCTAATAGAAAAGTAGAAGAGGGTGGAGTTTACAAATTGGTAGGTTTTTATTGGTGACAGGAAGGAAGTGGTGGAAAACATGCTATTACTGAGGAATGTGTAAGAAGAAAGGTTCAAATACTTCAAATGGAAAAACCCGAATTGTCGATGCGCCAAGAAATGGTCATAAATAACATCTGGAGAGGTATCATAAATAATAAATATTTGGGTTTGTATAGTTCTGAAAACATGAAACAAATGAACGTACCTACCCGAGGGGACGAGACGGTGACGAGACGGTTGTAAAATTGGGAAGTACATACATAATTAAATAATATAAAATAATATATAGTGGCGTTAATTAGCGACGTAACACTGTCACTGATCAACCTACTCAAACCATTTTCGACAAGTGCTCTGAAGAGTGTCAGAGAGGGGCCTTTTTCTTTGTTTTCAAGCAGTCGAGTCAGTGCGTCAAAACAAAGTAATGACAAACAGATGTGGGAGGTTGCAATACTTGCTAAGGGTTTTAAAATGTTTTG
The DNA here is from genome assembly GCA_958510875.1 of Endomychus coccineus. Lineage (NCBI taxonomy): Eukaryota > Metazoa > Arthropoda > Insecta > Coleoptera > Endomychidae > Endomychus > Endomychus coccineus. The sequence goes on from OY294069.1 coordinate 37,564,456, forward strand.
TATTAGAATTGTTTGTTTTTTTTTGGGCTTGCTGGTAAAGTCGGTTATCAGTTTCGAGAATGTTTCACTCTTTTCATGATGCATTTGGGCCCCTATAGCTCTGGGCCCCCCCCGCGTTTCGGGGTCCCGCGCATTGTAGTTCCGCCACTGTTCTCAACCTACATTGCTTTTTTTTGAAGTGAGCGCAAACATTAATTAATAATACTCAATAGTGGAAAGCATTGTTTACACACATATTCGAGACAATAGAGAACGCCTAGCAGAAAAATGTGAAAGTTGAGTTCATAATATCTCAATATCTGTCGAGCAGTAAACATTCTTTCGACAACTCTGTTTGCTGAAATCATGTTTCAATAGAACGGCTACACTATATCCTGGTAGGCGATGTTACCTCCCCCCCTTGTCGCACTGGTTACTTCACACTTCTTGCACTATACCTACTTCCACCATTGCTTCCACCATTATAATGCTTCCACGAATTACCCTACCTGACCAACTTCAGGGTGAACGAGAAAAAGATAGTCCAGAAAATATTAGGTTAATAATGATTCTTGACCCACAGGTATGAATTATGTATAAATTTTCGGGAAATAGGTCACACTAGCACATATGCTTATTATTTTCGTCTTTATGTACGTTTCGGTCTCACGACCATCATTAGAAGACGTATCAATGTCTAAAACGGGATTTCTCAGAACTAATTTTACTAGCACAAAGCGTCCTTATCGCACCAATTTCAATCAAAAACGCCCACGGCGCCGAAACGAACAGAAACACGAGTAATTGAAATTGTAACACGTTAATGTTTTAAGTATATGAATATGTATTAGGAATCCACTGTTTAGCCAGTCTTATACGACTGAAACCAAAAAATATAACGCTCAAGTATCCACTTTCGAACCAGATGTTAAAGATTTTTGAGGTAATAGAAAAAGGTTGTCATGCCTTATTAGAAATATTGCTATTTGTGCATTCTATCTAAAATATACTTTTAACATTATAAAGACGCATGTAGGAATTTGCAAGGATTTTAATTAATTAAATTAGTATAAATCTGACTTAATGATTGAACGTCTGCCCTATGATTTACAGACTTGGCGTCACGTTTTATGTGAATCATCTATTATCTCATGATTCTTTAACATATGGTTCAAAAGTGGATACTTGAGCGTTATATTTTTGGTTTCGGTCGTATTTGAACATTGATTGAAATGACTTCGAATATTATAAGAAAATTGTTGTGCAGTGGATTCTTGATACATATTCATATACTTGAAATTGGTGCGATAAGGACGCTTTGTGCTGATGCAATTAGTTTTAAGAAATTCCGTTTTAGACATTGATACGTCTTCTGATGATGGTCATGAGACCGAAACGTACGTAAATTCGAAAATACGAAAATAATAAGCATGTGTGTTAGTGTGACTTATTTCCCTAGAATTTATATTAATACTATATACCTATTTTTTCTAAAAGATTCGAATATGATACTAATTTATTGTTTTTCAAGTGAAGTATGTAATATTTTATAAAATATTGATCAATAATTCTTAGAACAGACGAATTTGTTTTAAATTTACAAAAAAAATCTAGAAAAACCGAGAGCTACAGGTTAGTGTTGCCAAATTAGGGTAAATTTGTTTCTTTGCGTCTAAAAGGAGACGTTTTAGGAGTGGAAGTTAAAGAGAAAACCAAGCTGGCAATTGGAGACCCTTGGCGTCATTTTAAGAACGAACCTTGTTAAAAGTTGCATTGTTTTCGCGTTTTTTAAATTTTATAATGTCAAAGCCCATACTTAAGTAGAATTAAAACCAGTTGACATAATTTATTTCAGTTCATATCTGGGAGTTATAAAAACTAGAACTGAGTAAAATTTGACGTGAAAATAGAGTTTCATGATGAGCTGATCATCTGATATTGCAATGCTTAAACATTAGTATGAAAACCAAAATAGATTTTTTAAAAAATTCACAAGAAATAAAGTATACTAGTTCTTCTAAGATTATAAATGTTACACTTAGTTTGTAGGTGATGAAAATTGATGACAATTACAAACTTATAATTACTTTATATTCCATTGCCAGTTACTTATTAGGCGACTTAAAAATACACTTTGAGTTTCCAGAGGGCTGAACACATGAGAAATTTCAAAACCTTAAAATTCGAAATTTTTCAATATATTTTGTACGTAATATTTAGGATGTAAGAGGTAAATAGTTAATATAGAATAAGAACCAACGAGGGCAACAGCTACCTTGGATGACAAGCTACAAGCCAGAAACAAAAGGAACAAACAAGTTTGAACTGTGGTTGACGCCAGGTGTTGCAAAATTCAAATCCCGTCTTCTACAGAATAATTCAAAAACTTCTTTCAAAAAGAGAGGTTTAACATTGTTGGTTAGCAGCTGGTGTTTTCCTACCTATCAGTGCTGTGACAGAAAGCACATGCGCATAAACACACTTCTAAAAAGTTTCAGTTTCAGAATCACATCTCGCTTTTACACTTGCGAGCGCGATCGTGATATTTCATATTCAGAGTGATTTCGAGGTTCGTACGCGAAAGTGTAGTGCACAAAAATCAACTAGATAATACTCAGACATGAATATAACATCTGCTGGTTTGTAAATTCTTCAATTATCAAGAATAATTCCAGGAGATTTGAATTTTCTCATATCCTTGCACATGCGTTTTGCAAGTCATCTCTTCTAATTTTAAGGATTTCTCGTATATGTATTGCCTTGGACCCATTTAGTTAATGGATAATTATTCCTTATTCACATTAAATTCAATATAAATATTGCTTAAGATGATTCGATTATTGAAAGATCCGGCTTTTAAAAGTTGACTCTCATAACCTATAAATGTTCTGTTTATAAACAGAAGTTTTTAAATTTTGCAGCGGGAATTATTTCCCTTCTCGAAGAGCCTAGACCGGAGCTGAAGATATTCGCCCTTAGAAAATTGGACTCTATAGTTGACGAATTTTGGCCTGAAATTTCTGAAGCAATAGAGAAAATGTAAGTTGCAAGATTTTGCTATGAGTCATGTTATATTACTTGCAAGTTTATTCTGTCCATTATTATAATCACTTTTAACGCTAATGCTTTTTCAATTATCTACGAAACATGAATTATCACTATTTATTAAAAGCAGATGAGTTTTTGACTTCATACCCATGAAAAATTCACTTATTTTACATCCTTGCTGAGTTTTCTGAATGGTGTATTATTAATATATTTTGAATAATCATATATTTCTTCCAGAGAAATTTTGCATGAGGATAAAATTTTTCAACAACATCAGTTAGCTGCATTAGTAGCTAGTAAAGTTTACTATCATCTTGGTTCCTTTGAGGATTCTCTAACATACGCTTTGGGGGCTGGTGATCTTTTCGATGTTAATGCCCGCTCTGAGTATGTGGAAACAACTTTAGGTAAACAAAATAATAGAAGATCTAATTACTTGGCACTAATTTAACTATTGTCTTGCAGCGAAATGCATCGATTATTATACTCAACAACGTATTGCTTTGGCAGAGGATTCTCCTGATATCAAGCCCATAGATCCACGATTGGAAGCAATTGTAAACCGTATGTTCCAACGTTGCTTGGATGATGGGCAAAATCGGCAAGCTATGGGCTTGGCTTTAGAAACACATAGAATGGATATATTCGAATCATCTATTCTTCAGTCTGACGATATCATCAGTATGCTGAGCTATGCCTTCCAGGTAATTAAATTTTGTATATAAATAGTTTTAAAATTACAACTTATGAATATGTCAAAATATATTATTGCAGCAGACCAATGGCAAACCTTTTCTATTAAGAGAAAATAGGCAATCTCTCTTTACTATTTACCACGACACATATTCTCAAATGTTATATTAGTGACACTATTATATTTTCAGGTTGCTATGAGTCTTATCCAGAACAGGGGTTTCCGCAATACTGTTTTGCGTTCTCTGGTGGGATTGTATCGTGGATTAACAACCCCTGACTATGTCAACATGTGTCAATGCTTAATATTTCTAGAAGATCCCCTGTCTGTTGCTGAAATTTTGGATAAGCTAATTCAAGCAGCTGAAGAAAGTCAACTCATGGCATATCAGATTGCTTTTGATCTGTATGAGTCAGCTACACAACAATTTCTAGAAAGAGTGTTAGTAGCTTTGAGGGCTACTGCCCCAATACCATCAATACTTGAAGAAAAACTTAAACCCAAAGCAATTGGAATTGTTCCTGAACCTATTGTAGTTGATGCTGCTGAAGTCAAAGTCGAACCAAAAGAGGAGAAATCAATTGAAAATCTTGTGAGTAATTTCAATATTAACCAATATGTATATAGATTTAAAAATGTTTCTCCTAAACAGTAAAAGATGTGGTAGCTGAATCTTCATGTGGAAAAAGCCTATACAGGGTGGTCCAGTTTCGAAAGTGGAAACTTTACAGGCAGACAGATAACTACAAAATAATATCAGTTTGTACTATAAACTATATTCGAAAAATGCTTCGTTACAAAGATACAGGGTGTCAAAATTTTTATAAAAAATCCAAATTTGATAATATTTTTAAAACTACTTTAGATATTTAAATGAAATTTGGCACGTTTGAATAGATAATTTAAATACATCTTTTTATGTAAAAAATATTATTTTACTTCCACCAGTGGCGTGCTTTTAGACACATCTTCGGCTATTTTTCATAAAAAATATGGTACGCCACTGATTTTATTAGAATCAAAAATTATTTCTAGAATCTTTGTTCAATTTTCAACAAAAAAAGGCTCTTTACTTTTTTTCGTTTGACACATCGTTTGTCAGTAAGAAATTAAAATTCTTTAAGCAACTGGAATTCAGACAAATTTCAATCTGTCGTAGTAGGCCATAAAAAACAACTACTAAACTAAGAGTCCTTTCATTTTATTATGACAGTTGATTGAATTGTGTCAGGTAATTTAATTTCGAGTTGTTGTTAACATTGTTATTAGTGTTGCGCAAGTATTAATCTGAAAAATGCTTTTTTCTAACAACGAATACGTAGATATTAATTTTTGCTACGGACTTTGTAATGGAAATGCAGAAGCGGCAGTTCGTGAATACCGTAGACGCTATCCGAATAGAAGAGTTCCGGATGCTCGGGTTTTCATCAGAACACATCAGAATTTTCGTAACTTTGGCCTGCGTGTTAATAACGAACGGAACAGAAATCGTCGATATAATATTCAGAATAATCGTATAATTCGTACTTTTGATAACAATCAGAGCCTGAGCTCTCGGAAGGCAGCTCAGAATCTTCACATACCGAAGTCTACAATATTACGAACACTACACGATGACCACAGACATGCATATCACCTACAGCCTGTTCAGGATTTGCATCCTGGTGATGCTGAAAAGAGAATAAGATTTTGCCAGTGGCTTTTAAACTCAATGGAAGAAAATCCTGACTTTTTCCATAAGGTTCTTTGGACGGATGAATCCTCTTTTACCAGACGTGGGGTAACAAATTACCATAATACCCATATTTGGGCACATCAGAATCCTCGAGAAATTTGGCCAAGATCATTTCGAAATGAATATTCTGTAAATGTTTGGTTGGGTGTTATTGATGTTAATGTTTATGGTCCACATTTCCTACCCCCAAGGTTGAACTCGCAACTTTTTATGGAGTTTCTTAACAATAATCTGCAGGACTACCTAGAGGATTTACCCATGAATTTAAGGCATGAAAGTTGGATAGAACTGGATGGAGCTCCCCCGCATTTTGGAATATTTGTAAGAGAATAGCTCAATACCAATTATCCTCGACGATGGATTGGCCCGCTAGGGAGGAATGACATGGATAATGACGTGGTTTATGGTATTGGACCAGTGGCCTGGCCACCCAGGTCACCGGATCTTAATCCGCTAGACTTTTACGTTTGGGGCACTATTAAAGATAGAGTCCACACTAATCCCGTATTAACAAGGGAATATTTAGTTTTAAGAATTCAGCAAGCCTGCAATAATATGCGGCAAAATCCGGAGGAAGTTTCTGCTGCAGTAAATGCGTTAGTGAGTAGATGTCGAAAATGTATTGAGGTGGGTGGACTACATTTCGAGCAATTTTTGTGATTTTACCTTTAATTTTCTTTCATTTTGTTATTGTTGTTGTAAGCCACTAATTAAAAAGAGTAAAGAGCCTTTTTTTGTTGTAAATTGAACAAGGATTCTAGAAATAATTTTTGCTTCTGAAAAAATCAGTGGCATACCATATTTTTTATGAAAAATAGCAGATGTGTTTGTAAGCACGCCACTGGTGGAAGTAAAATAATATTTTTTACATAAAAAGATGTATTTAAATTATCTATTCAAACGTGCCAAATTTCATTTAAATATCTAAAGTAGTTTTAAAAATATTATTAAATCTGCATTTTTTTATAAAAAATTTGACATCCTGTATCTTTGTAACGAAGCATTTTTCGAATGTAGTTTATAGCAAACTGATATTATTTTGTAGTTATCTGTCTGCCTCTAAAGTTTCGCTTTCGAAAGTATAAGTATAAGCCAATATGGAAAAATATATTGAATTTGAGTTTATTCATATCCACAAAAAAGCAGCAATTGCAGCTAACAAGAACAATATATTGGCTACTCCAATTTTCCCACTTTTTCCTCATAATAGCATTTCAAATTATTTTTAATGAATCAAGTGCAGAATAATAAAATTAGATATACAAATGTGAGAAAAATTAATGAATATGTGATTTGATGAATATTTCAGTATCAGTTTGGTAACTAATAATTCAAATTTTATTTACAGAATGATGTAGAGAAAATACACCAAGGCCGCCTTGAAAAGTTGCACACTATTTTATCAGGAGAAATTTCCATTGAGCTTCATCTACAATTTCTCATCAGATCCAACCATGCTGACCTATTGATTTTGAAACAAACTAAAGAAACTGTAAGAGTTAGCATTTGTCACACAGCAACAGTCATTGCAAATGCTTTCATGCATAGTGGAACTACAAGTGATCAGTTCTTGAGGTAAAAAAATTGAAATATGTATAATCTTTACTTTATATATTATTTATTACTCTATTATTATGATTCTAAGCAGTATACTTTACACATTTTTGCCTCAAAATGAAGCCTTTAATAATTATCTTACAGTTACAATTACATGGAATAGATCAATTTGGAAACTGTTTAATTTTGCTGCTTCCCTAATAGTCCAGGCAACGAACCGGAAAAAAAAATATAGTAAGCTAGAATTTCAATTTTTTTTGCATTTTGTTCCTAATACCCCATAAATCATTCATGACTATCAAGACCGCGGGGGTCGAACTTTTCACCCCCCAAAACGGGGTTTCAACCCCTCAGGAGCATTCTTATAAAAACAATCCAAAAGATTAGAAAATTAATGAATTAAGAGCCCAAAATTACCCCTAGTATGTTTTTTGGGTCGCTGATCACGATTCCGCAGTTAGTTTTCTCGGAAAACTCCCTCCAGATGAGAAATTTGGAAAATTTATATATAATATATAATTTATAATTTTGTTGCAAAAATGACCTCTAGTAGGTTTATTGGGTCGCTGATCACGGTTCCGCTGTTATTTTCCCCAAAAAACTCTCCAGATGGAAAATTCGGGATATTTGAGATTTTCCTGAGACGGTTATGAATAATAAAGTATAATCGTTATCAGCGACCCAAAAAAATCTACTTGAGGTCATTTTTGCAACAAAATTATACTTTATTATTCATAACCGTCTCAGGGAAATCTCAAATTTCCCGAATTTTCCATCTGTAGAGAGTTTTTTGGGGAAAATAACAGCGGAATCGTGATCAGCGACCCAAAAAACATACTAGGGGTCATTTTTCGGCTCCTAATTCATCAATTTACTAAACTTTTGAATTGTTTTTGTAAGAATTCTCCTCTGAGGGATTGAAACCCCGTTTGGGGGGGGGGGGGGTAGAAAGGTCGACCCCCGCGGTCTTGATAGTCATGAATGATTTATGGGGTATTAGAAACAAAATGCAAAAAAAAAATTTTAATTCTTGCTTACTATATATAGTAGTAACATTTTAGCTTGAATGTTGATTTTCTTGACAAATCCACAAAACGAAGTAGTATCCTTGAATTATTTTATTATTACAGAGATAATTTAGAATGGCTTGCAAGAGCCACTAACTGGGCAAAATTAACAGCTACGGCATCCCTGGGAGTCATCCACAGGGGCCATGAACAAGAAGCTCTGACCCTTATGCAAAGCTACTTACCCAAAGAAGTTGGACCCAGCTCTGGCTATTCTGAAGGTGGTGGCTTGTACGCTTTAGGTCTCATTCATGCTAACCATGGGGCCAACATCATAGATTACTTGTTGTCCCAGTTGAAGGATGCACAAAATGAGGTGGGCTACTAGTGTTTTAAGTTTTTTTCTATATTTAAATAATATAAGGGTAAATATTCAAAGCTATGAATTATGTAAAGATTTATGAAATGTGGGACAAATTGTAATTTTGGCATGCTATTACATTTTAATCAGCGTGTACATTTTTGGAAAAAATAAATGTGTATTTGAATTGGTGAGTGATATTTGGGTGTTGAAATTTTCTATATGACAAAATTAATTTACAAATCATTTCTAGACTTACCAAAATATATACATATTTGTCTTTTTAATTTAAATATAATTCACATTCCAAATTAAAAGGATTTTCAATTTTCATTAATCAGGGTTTTACGGAACTAGTAAAATTTAAATGGTGAACTCTCTGGGAGATTTGAAGAAGGTGTTGTATTCACAATTTTTCGATTCAGGCCTCCAATAAAAAGATTGGCCTATTAAAGATGGCAGCTGAAATGAAGGTTTTATTGATTTGGTGGTCAATTGGTGCTTAAGTAGTGTGACCATTCTGACCTATTATCACATTCTATACTTTGCCTGAACCTTTTTTCGAAATTTTTAAATACAAAAATGTTATTATATGTCTTTCAGTTTTTGCGTAAAAAAATAATACACAGAACTACGCATCCGAAGGCTGACAAGAAAATAAAACCGTTTTTATCATATTTAGCCTATGCAAAGATGTGAACAATTTAATTGATGACAATATTATAAAATTAACTCTAAATGCCCACCAAATTGTTTTTTTTTTAATTGGGTTATTTCAGAGATAACCAATAATACCTACATTTGAGCTGTCATATTTAAAAGGCCATTACTTTTTATAGGAGGCTCAGATATAAAATTTTTATATGAAACGTCCCCTTTTAAATTGGCCACGGAGGTCACCGTTTTTTTCTAGAGAGTTCTGGAACACTATATTTGTGTTATTTTGAATGAAAAATTTTTGTATTAAAAAATTTGAAATATAATTTTTATTGTAGCTATTTTGATATACTTGAAAATGCGCCGCATCTTTAGACCCCAAATAAGAGTAAAGGGTATCCCCGATTAAGATGGTCAAAATGCCCCCGCCGCGAAATCTAAAATCGGAATTATTACCTGTTTTGAACTGTCAAATAAACATGTTTCCTGGGGTGGTATAGTCGATACCACCCCCCGCCCCACAGACCACCGTGGAGGAGAAAAGTTTTTTTCCTCGTCACGTATATGCAAAATTTTAGCCCTCGTGCAAAAGTATGGGTATCAATGGTCACTTTCAGCACACATTTTTTGACCCCCATCTAGGTCCATCTAAGGCTCCAAAACGTGTTTAAATCTTTAAAATAGATGTTTATAGCACCAAACCAAGTGGTACACCAAAGTTCGATTCACCATCGTATTCCTGAGTAAAAAACCTACAAAAAACTATACGTACATGATTTAGATAGGAGTGGTGGTTCACATGCAAAAATCGATTTTTTATGTTTTTTAAGGTTTTTTACTCTTTTTATGTAATTAAAAGTATAGAAATACGTAATTTGGTAAAACAATTTATAATTCCCGTGTTTTTTTTTCGCTTAATCGATTGAAGTAAGTCACAAGGTACTAAAACTTTTGAATGACGAGTTATGAACACATTTTCAAGTCTGAAACATGAGAAGTTATTTGAATATTCTATGTTCTACTTTTAACAAAATTGAAAAAATTTGAAATTTCCCGTGAATGTCTGAATTTTGGACTTTCTATAGAAAAAGTCAACAATACTGCTATAAATAATTATTAATTATTCCCGTGTTCTTAATTATCTACAATAAACATGTATGGATTAAAACAAAATCAAATCATATTTTGTAATAAACTCCGGTGAACTTATTAATGACGCTTTTTGCATGTGAACCACCACTCCTATCTAAATCATGTACGTACAGTTTTTTGTAGGTTTTTTACTCAGGTATACGATGGTAAATCGAACTTTGGTGTACCACTTGGTTTGGTGCTATAAAAATCGATTTTAAGTTTTAAACACGTTTTCGGACCCTTGGATGGACCTAGATGGGGTCAAAAAATTTGTGCTGTAAGTGACCATTGATACCCATACTTTAGCACAAGGGATACAATTTTGCATATACGTGACGATGAGAGAAAAAAAAGAAAAAGTTTTTTCTCCTCCGCGGGGGTCTGTGGAGGGGGGTATCGACCATAGTCAAAGTATACCAGGTCTGCCGGAGTCTCCCTTCCATCGTTTCTCGAGCTGGGTGACGTCACCCAGTTCCTCCAATCACAGCCTTGTTCTCATCAGCTCGTCGCCGGCACGTAACAACATCATATTATGTCCTCGCCTATGACATAAACGAAATAAACGACCAATCAGATTGCACTAAAATAAAAAAGAGTAGAAGGGAGGCTCCGGCAGACCTGGTATACTTTGACTATGGTATCGACCATACCACCCCAGGAAACATGTTTATTTGACAGTTCAAAACAGGTAATAACTACGATTTGCGATTTCGCGGGGAGGGGGGCATTTTGACCATCTTAATCGGGGATAGCCTTTGTGGAATTATTGATTGAGAGAACTTTTTACAATTTCCTCCTGATGTGCTACCGATCAGATTGTTACGACAAGGGATTTTTTAATTCCATCTAAGATTAAACAAATTTTTTAATTTCTTATTTGAAGAAGTTGACGTTGACATTATAAAGGGTTTTTCGTTAAGATTGATGGATCTTTGTTTTGGAATGGAATAATTTTTATAAGAGATATAAGGACGTTGTTCTATTTTTAAATGGAGGGACATATTAGGACATTATGCACGGAAAATTACATTTGTCAAATCGCCTCCTCTGTATCGATGGGTGGCGTCGTCCATTCAAGAACTCCAATTTAGGCAAATATCGGACTGTATCTCTGCAATGATTCCATTGATGTAGTATCTTAGTTCTGAGAGCTTTATTTACATGGATGATACTTTTCACATATCCCACAGAATGAGCCCCTGACCAATTGATATTAATTTAAAATTGAACCGGTCTTTACTTGTTGGAAATCCATTATATTACAACACTACATTGAATAACACGTTCTGCAGTGTATTATTTAATGTATTGTTCCAAAATAAACAATTATTATACACAACAACACTTCATGATCACCTTGAACGAAATACGGACCCGGCCTATGGCGCCACCAGAGGAATAACCACACCAGACAGTAACATTCTGTAGGTGCAGTCGATACTCTTCGATCTCGTGGATTCGCTTCACCACAAATCTGACAGTTCTGTTAATGACGAATTCGGGGTCAGCTTTCAATTTATCTAGCGCCCAATTAACAAAACCCCGAACCCAGAAATGGTCGTTTAGTCATCGAGTCAGCCGGATCGTATGTGAATCTAAGCCCTAGTCGTTGCACAAGATTCGACAAACTGAGGGCGGGGAAAGGCCAAATTCTTTCGAACGTCTGAAAATTGGGAGTTTTCGACTCTCATATAAATCTTCTCGAACCGCAGCAATATTTTCAAAAGACTGCGTGTTACGACAAAGCAGGGGTGTTGGAAGATTCACAGCAAATTGTTTGACAATTCACCGAATAGTGCCTTCTTGTGGCCGGTGATGATAACCATAAAATTCGAACGATCATGCTGACAATAAATTTCAATTATTCGGATTCTGCCACCGCTGATGTATCTCCCACACTGATATCTAGATAACATCTGGATAAGCCGTAGCATATGGTAAAGTGATGTTGATTTCTGTGCGATGGCGGCCATGCTCTTGAGGTCTAAATCTAATCCAATATGACGCAAACACGAAAATACGAGTAAAATCACTTGTATCCATGACAAAATAGGAAATACTTCGTCATATATAAAGTGACTATATTCGTATATTGCTGTTTCGCGCGTTCTTGGATTAGATTTAACGTCAAGAACATGGCCGCCACCGCACAGGAACAGGCTTTACTTTATCTAACGCTATTGCCTATCCAGAAGTTATATCAGATCAGTGATTTCTCCATCATAAAATGTCAATTTTTTTGGTCAGTACTTACGTCAGAAGATGACAGTCTTTTGAAATAACAACGAAACCGTTGATCAAATATCTATCATTCTTAATGAATCATCGTCAGAAGTATTTCTATTTCTTAGTGTTAGACATACAATACTTGTTGAACCTCTCTAACTACTTCTACACCTTGCTTGAGCCCGCTTTGCTCTCGATCCCCTCCAAATTTTAACATTCACCTTTTTCCTTTCCTAGTTCCTGAAAAGTTTCGTAAAGTTTTCCTAGAATATTTTACCTCTGCTGAAAGAAATGGATGAATTTTAATGTTTTCAACACTTATATCGTAGCTATTCTTGGGTTTTTAGCATATAACGCTATAAATACACTAGAACACTATAATTAAGAAATAATCACCCTTATCTGCTAAAAATACTGTTAAAATATGATGATGATGACTACTTGGTAGCCGAAAGGTTCTCAGTACTTCAACAGTGAATAAGGATGATTATTTCTCATTTATAGCCGATGTATGTGTTTAGTTTTCAAGTACTTGACGTCACTAATCTTGAGAAAGCGTTCGCGGTTTACATTCCAATTGATATTTTTAATGAATCCCCCCGATCTCTCTAATCAAATGCTACTTGCAGATGGTGAGGCATGGTGGTTGTTTAGGCCTTGGTTTGGCAGCAATGGGAACTCACAGACAAGACGTTTATGAGCAGCTGAAGTTCAATTTATACCAAGATGATGCGTGTACAGGAGAAGCCGCAGGCATAGCTATGGGCATGGTCATGTTGGGATCCAAAAATGCTTTATCTATTGAGGATATGGTGGCGGTAAGTGATGAATAGTATTCATAAACTAATTTTTATGATTTCTCTCAGACATCATACACTGGCGGTTAGTACAATTTACCACTTGGAAATCTTCATATAAATCGTTTCTATTCAACTTGAAACGCTGCCAGAATGAAGATTTTTTGTAGAGAACAAATTTTCGACAAAGCTTATAATTCGGCTCGAGTGTCAAGGTATGGGAGATTCAGTTAAAATTTCTCCAATGTGATTACGTGCTTGGAGAAATCCAATTGACTTTCCGTTTGTATTTTAAATTATTATTAATTATTTCCAAGAAACGTCTTCGGCAATTTTTCTTTCTCTATCATGGTTTGATAGTCGAGGAAATAAAGCAGAAAAATGAGTAAAAAAAAAATCGGCATTTAAAAAAAATGTTATCAGTTTATTTTTCATGATATGCATATTAGCATTTTTGCAGAGGTAAATGTTTGAATGCATTTTCAGGAGATAATATTATAAATGTTGAAAAAATGGCCAATTATAGCTGAAATAGGCCAAAATTTCTTACTAGGGGGTTTTTGGGGTTGCTTATCACGATTCCGGTGCCCTATTCGAACTACGACGCACCTGGGGCTCATCATGATACTTCCGCCGTCTCCAGGGAATTCGAGAAAATATCTTTTGCAATGGAATGAAACTTGTGAGAGAGGTTCTTTTGAGGTTGCTGGTTGTGACTATGACTCTCAATAGTCACCTGGTGTTCAAGATACCCTGATGACATAGCTCATCTCCATGGATTGCTTTTTAGTATGCTCTGAAATGTAACCAAATTCATCTCTCGGGTTTTTTTTTGGGGCGCTGATCACGATTCTGGAGTCGGGATCAATAATAATAATAATAATAAAAAACTACTTACATAATATTTCTAATAAATAATTCAAAAAGTTGAAGTTTGCTTTTACGATATTGTTTTTGTTGTTTTTTCTTGTAAAATAATCTGTTGTACATTGATTCTTGAAGAAACAAACTTGATTATTAAAATTTTCAATATTTAAAATCAAAAACATTTCAATAGCAATCAAGTTTGATTACTGTGCAAAAGGTATTTTTTGAATTCTTCATAAGATGCATCGTCGATTGATTCCGAGAGAACCTCCCTCACAAGTTTCACTCCATTACAAAAGATATTTTTCCGAATTACCTGAAGAATACGAAAGTACCAGGTTGTCCTGAGCCTCAGATTCGTAGTTCGAATCTGGCACCGGAATCGTGATCAGCAACCACAAAAACTCTCGAATAAGAAATTCTGGCCTATTTTGGCTATATTTTGCTATTTTTTCAACATTTTTAATCTTATGTTCTGGAAGTGCATTTAAAAATATGCATTTTCTCTGTAGAAATGCTAAAATGCATATCATGAAAAATAAACTGATAATTTTTTGAATGCCTTCTGGAATGGATAAAAAGAATCATCATAATCTGTTCTGCCGATTTTTTTTTAGACCTTTTCTTCTTTATTTCATCGACTATGATCCAACAGCGTTGGGGTTCAAGTGTTGATTAATCTATATATATTGGAAAAGTTATAGTCTAGGAGCCAGAGCGATATTGATGGTCTGAACATTAACCTACTACAGCACCATAGCTTATCGTTAGAGGACGGTTCAATGACCAATTCATCTCAGAGACCGAATTTTCGCCGCCTGCTAGAATTCGAGATACAGCCTCTGCAAATTGTTTATTTTTTGACTGGAGGTTAACCCTTCAAGTTGCGGTTACTTGAAAAGCATGCCATTCTTATACACTTCCACCATGTGCCATCATTTTTTATCGTGTCGGCTTATCAGGCTGATCAGTTAAAATTGGACTCAAAATGGGCAAGTTAACTCTTCCAAACCTGGTGGAAAATGCTCATTGGTGTTGGCAATTGTTGAGATATCCTATGCCATCAAAAGTTATCGGTCCATTTCCGAGTAATTGGCTATTATTTGGATCAAAAATGGTTCTATTTCTCATTTTGTGGCTAAACCTTGCGGATTACAAGGCAACGTGATGGCACCATGTTGAATAACTTTATTGGAGGTCAAATAAAGATTTAAAATTATTGCCTTCTCTCCTTGCCTATTTCATCCCCTCACAACCCCCTAAATACACCCCAACCCAGCCAGAATCTCAATAATTGACGAATTTATCATAAAATTAGTCATATCCATATTATTCATATTTTTTTGGGGGGTGGTTTTAGTGGGTTTTGCGGGGGTTGAAATAGGCAAGGAGTGATGGCAATAATTTTAAATCTTTATTTGACCTCCAATAAAGTTATTTAACATGGTGCCATCGTGTTACCTTGTAATCCGTAAGGTTTAGCCACAAAATGAGAAAAAAACCATTGTTGGTCCAAATAATGGCCAATTACTCGGAAATGGACCGATAACTTTTGATGGCATAGGGTATCTCAACAATTGCCAACACCAATGAACATTTTCCACCAGGTTTGGGAGGGTCAACTTGCAGTCCATTTTCGGCCCAATTTCATCTGGCCAGCCTGATAAACGGACACGATAAAAAATGATGGCACATGGTGGAAGTGTATAAGAATGACAGTGACCCGCAAAACCCCCGCGACCCGGGTGTCACGCGCACCAGGTGCACCGTAGCATTTTTTGGACATCGAATTCGTGTTCAGCGACCCCAAAAACTCCCGAGAAGAGGAATTGGGCTGATTTTACTGATTATTGTTCTAGTTTTCTCAAATTGAAAAAATACATTTTGGAAAATGCATCTTTTATATGCATTTTTGAGTGCAGCAATGCAAGTGAGCCACACCCCCAAACGGTTACTAGTAGACTTTTATTTAGACGAAATTTCACGTCGATTGACGCCTCATTTATTGAATTCTGTTGACTAGAATTTTTTTTCGTGATTGTTTCTATATTTCCTCGACTAACCAATCTTACTACCAATCGGAACGGCGCAATCGTCTCCACACTTTTTACGCACACACAGACATCAAGTCAAAAATAGTCTATATCGATTCTGGGATGCTCAAAACAGATATATTGGCGAAAACACGAAAAATTTTTATGGCCCAATAACGATACTTGCCTTGCACTATACAGGTCTCACCACGAACTGCATCGATCAATATCTCAAAAAGTAAACATAGATTTTTTTGGAAATTTGGCAGCTGATCAAAGTCAATGAGTACTATTCATCTAAAATATTTTCAAGATGCGGCACTCTCGGTTGTACCGGAAGTCGATGACAACTTCGTTAGTTTGAATGGAACAACCTACAATTTATTGCATTTTTGGATTCTACAGGAAAATTCTAGGTACATTTCATTTTGAGATATTTGCAATTTTAGAGAAAAAATTACAGATGCAGACCCGTACTTGATTGATAGTTTCTTCTTGAAGGCAGCATATTTCGTAACACATTTTCTAGTTAATTACTTAGCGCAGATAAATATCATAAATAAAGTTTCCGATCTTGTACAACTTGCTCACAAAAAATTATAGAAACATTAATTCAAAAAGTGCCAAAAACTCTAAATTTTCAAATGGAAACCCCCATTTGTTTCATACTAGTCGTATTCAGCACACAAAATTAAGGCAACTTTGTGTTTGGTTACCTATACCAAAATAATATCCTTTTCGATTTATTTACAAAATACTGGTTTTCCACCTTTATCAAGCGCGGCTTTTTAAGTTTGATAAATGTAATTGGCCATGGCTGATTATACCGGGATATCAAAAATTATCTTGTTCAAAGGTGGTTGTGAAATCTAAAACGTGTGTCTTACTTTACGTTTGAAATAATTATGTCATAATTAATTTGAAGTTTCTAAAAGTGCGAAATTTCGCAATTTTATACGAATATTGTAACACTCAGAAGTCTTTAGCGCTTTGGACTCCGGGATTTTCACGTGGCCTATCGAAATTAGAAGGTTCGAATTATCTAAAAACATAATTGCATGAACGCCAGACGTCCTATGTAACTAGCTACGAACGAAATCATTTTGACATATGCCTCGAGGAGCTCGCTGCGCGTATGGTAGAGTTTATACATTTTACCTCGGTCTTGTTAATTTGGGGCCGTTTCTTGCCCCGTGCGACCAGCGCCAGTTGTAATAAAGTGTTTTTGGCTATGGGCCGCTAGCTTTTACCCGCTTCGTGTATATTTTAGTCGCGAGAAAATTCCCTTTGGTACGTCGCACGTTAGGCGCGCGTAGCTGAGATCTGAGAATAGCTCAAACTGTTTTAATTAAATTTTCGTATTTAATGGACATTTATCGAAAAAAGAAGGGCCGTCGGGCACGGTCCAATACTAAATCTAACTACATGGAGCGAAAACGCCATGCGAAAAGTCGTCGTAAAGCCGTATTAGGTACAACCAGTTTGTACTTATCTTGGATAGTAGACTTCCGCGGACAGCTAATCTTGAAAAATCTTGTCTTCCGGATGGATTCCGCGTCACAATAGCTCGACTTGATGCCGACGTTTCGCCAACTGAAACTCAGTTTCAGTTCAAGCCTCAAGCCTGCCCTGAAGATGCCACCTGTAATGGTTGGCGAAACGTCGGCATCAAGTCGAGCTATTGTGACGCGGAATCCATCCGGAAGACAAGATTTTTCCAGTTTGTACTTTTCTAACTCGCGTGCTACGGGCTTCTCACGTGTACGTCATTCGATTTAGGCAAAATTAATTATTTCAAAACAGTTTTTGGCCCGGATTGTGGCTATCACGACCTCTGAAAAGGTTCAAAGCTCACATAATTATTTCATAATTTGTAGTTCATTATTGTTTTACAACTGAAATAAATAGGTATGAAATTTGTAGGTTATTGATGATGTCAGTGTGACATTGACATAATTATTTCAAACGTAAAGTAAGACACACGTTTTAGATTCCACAACCACCCTTGACCAAGATAATTTTATATACCCCGGTACGACTGTAAGAGAATGAAGAAATGTCATTTACTTTTAAGTTATTGTAAACAATACCGGCATGGTTAAATTACACAAACGAAGACTATTGAAATTTATTTATTATTTATGGAGTTATAACAAGAACGTGTAATTCATTTGCTGCTCGATATTCCGAAAAACAGAAACCATCATGTTTACTTTTTGAGATATGGATCGATGCAGATCGTGGTTAGACACCCTGTATATTACGTATAGTGAAGGAAGTGAAAAAAATGGGCAACCCTTCAAATTGAACGCATGCTCGGACAAAAAAAACCTCTCTCTACTGCTGCTGCTGCTCGATATCCCGAAGAACAAAAACCATCCTGTTTACTTTTGAGATATCGATGGATGCAGATCGTGGTTAGACACCCTGTATATTACGTATAGTGAGGGAGGTGAAAAAAATTAGCCACTTGGGGCAACCCTTCAGATTGAACGCACGCTCGCACAAAAAAACCTCTCTACCAAAAGTGGACGCTTTTGGGTTGACAAGCGATTTAGGAACTTTTTGATTCTCATTCTTTCTCTAGGACTATCAACTCTGTGTATTGACTAACACGAAAACTTTTCTGTATTGAAATTACAGTAACGTTTTCATGTTATTATTAAAAGTGATATAAAAACGAAGTAATTGTTCTTTCATTTAATCTTTCATAGATATGTTTGTTTTTTCTAGTATGCCCAAGAAAGTCAACACGAGAAAATTCTTCGTGGCTTGGCTGTAGGGATCGCTTTCACCATGTACGGTCGCTTGGAAGAGGCCGATCCTCTGATCCAACAACTTACATCTGATAAAGATCCGATTTTACGTCGTTCCGGAATGTACACGCTCGCCATGGCGTATTGTGGAACTGGTCATAATCGAGCCATACGGAAGCTGCTCCATGTTGCGGTAAGTGCACAATGAATTTAACGTGATTTTTGTTGGATAATTGTTTTATGGACTCTACACGCAATGTATAAAGCTCGTATTTTCATATATCGTTCGATTAACCGAATTGAATTGAATGACGTCAAGTAAACTTGTGAAATACTGGAAATACCTCTTTTGCGACGGTTCAAGAGTGGGGCATGAACCTTTGTGAACCGTCCCACCGTAGATTCTGGACTGAAAATCTCGTTGTCTTTCATGTGCCTAAAAGGAATAATGGGTAAACTTTATTTTCAAGGTGTAGAACTAGCGGTTGAGCACAAGAACATTGAGGTAGCTACAGTCTTATATCCTAAATCAGGAGTCTCCAAACTTTCCAGCCTTGGGGTCATATTGTTTACTCCAGTAAGTTCCAAGGGCCAAAACAGTTAATTTTCCTGCCATTATCTATAATTTCTAGACTACTCGCCGAGTACGCGCCCTGAGCGAGCATACGCTTGCTAAATTAGCTAGTTCAATTACTATTGTGTACTAACTGTACTTTGTTGTTACGACTGCGTCACTTGACGACACCTGGTGGTCACACGCGGAAGTAATTAGTGGTAGTACTCTATAACTAGCAGATAGCGCTAGTAGTACTTTCGAAAGCGCAGTAACATTAAACCTTAACGAATAATCTTCGAGAAAGTTCTGATGTATCCCACTGACTTCTGGATGGGAGTAATTGAAGTACAAAAAGGCTATCGGCGCGACCGCGAGTCAGTCCGTCTAGGAAAGGCGAAGGAAGCGAAACTGTCTGTTGTGAAATAAAGTAGTGCGTAACTCCTTAAAACGTATTTGTGCGTGTTTAAAAGACATCTTCGTAACAGTATTATGATTGGACTTGTTGTTTTTGTGTGTGATTTACTAGTATGGAAAAGAAGCGAAAAGTAGACAGTGCATGCAGAACATTCAAAGATCAATGGAACTTTCAATATTTCGTAATTGAGTCCAGTAAGAAGACACTATGTTTGATTTGCAATGAAACCATAGCCGTTCTCAAAGAATATAACATTAAACGTCGTTATGGAACGAAACATTTTCAAAATTACTCAAAATATACAGGAAGTATGCGGACAGAACAATTTGCAGCTTTGAAGCGCGGTTCGAAATCGCAGCAATGTTTGTTTACGAAACTCAATACTGAACAAGAGGCTGCAACTCGTGCCAGCTTTCAATGGCTCTTGAAATTGTGAAAAGTGAAAAACCATTCACCGATGGAGAAATGATCAAACTATGCGTAATTGCAGTAGCCGAAAAAATGTGCCCCGAAAAGGTAAATTTATTTAAAACTGTCAGTTTGTCAGCAAACACCGTGCCTCGGAGGGTAGAAGACTGACTAAAATGGACATCTTGAGTGGTTTTATCTGGCCTTGGATGAGTCAACCGATGTGTCAGATACTGCTCAGGAGGAGTAGATGAAAGGTGAAGTGTATGAAGAACTTCTTGATATTGATAGTATTCACGGCACGACTACTGGGGAATATATTTTCAAGGGAGTTGAAAATGCCATTAATAAAAAACTTGAAATCTATTACTACTGATGGAGGCAAAAACATGTGTCGTAAAAATAAAGGGATGGTTGATCTTGTGTCAAAGGCTGTAGAAAATGATGGTGGTTCAAAATCATTTATATCAGATGTTAATTTCATCTGATCTACTGGGCTGAATCACCGACAATTCCCCAAGTTTATTGAAGAGATTGGTGAAAATGACTTACCATATCATACTGCCGTATGCTGGCTTAGTTGCGGAAAAGTCCTTCGGCGCTTTTTTGAACTTCGAGCAGTGATCGAAATTTTTTTGAAAGAAAAGCATCGCCCTCTTACCGAATTACAAAATGACGAATGTCTGTGGAAGTTAGCTTCTATGTCGATTTGACAAAACATGAACGAACTGAATTTGAAATTGCAAGGAGAAAACCAGCTTTTCCCTGATTTATACACTAATATCAAATCGTTCCAAAGGAGTGTTTGATGGTAAAAAGAAATTTTTGCGCTGTTTCGTAACCGTGAACGAAACATGGATTCATCACAACACACCAGAGACCAAAGAACAGTCGGAACACTCGACTTGTCCGGGCGAATCGAAGACGAAAAAGGTCAAAGTGGGTTTATCGGCCAACAAAGTCATGGCGACCGTATTTTGGAATGTACACGGTATCGTCCATGTCGAAAAGGGCAAAACGATCACCGGCGTATATTATGCAGAGCCGTTGGATCGATTTGAAGCGAAAGCGACCGCATTTGGCAAACAAAAAAGTGCTTCCCCACCAGGACAACGCACCCGCGTACAGCTTCGCAGTCGCATTGGTAAAATTGCATGAATTGCGCTACGAATTGGTTCGTGATCCACCATATTCTCCAGATTTGCCCCCTGCCATTTTTATCTATTTCCAAACTTGAAATCGCTCTGCAGGAAGAGATTTGGCTCCAACGATGAATTCATTGCTGAAACAAACTCTTATTTTGAAGGATTGCCGAAATCGTATTATTTGGAAGGAATCGAAAAATTGGAGAAACGTTGGACGAAGTGTCTGGCTACAAGGAGATTATGTTAGAAATAAAATAAGTTTTTCTAAATGAATCATTTCTGGTTTCATTTTTCATGCACTTTTCACCTTGCCCTCGTATAATAGGGAGGAAAGTATGAACAGGACCTCTGCTTATTCATCTTTTTTTGTTTAATGTTTACTTAGTTGCCATATCTAGAAAAATGACTAAATTTAAATATAGACTTGTATTGCATAAAGAACAACTACGTTTGAACGAAGCGGATAATGATTTTGATGGTGGCGGCGTTTAATTTTTTATTCTTGGACATCTGCTGGTAGTGCGAAATTGGAACATAGTAGAATCTCCGCTTCTATTTCAACCCTTGAATTAGAGGTGGCGCTGAAACTGATACGCATCTAATAATTTTAACCGTTTTCTGGCAGACATAACATCGTTATTTTTCTATGCAAACGAACATTAAGTTTTCGAAATATGTAATCCATGCCTATATCTAATCTAATGTTCTTGCAAATTGTCTATTCATCGCTCATTCCTGGAAGTTTTACAAAAAAGAAATTGGTTGTCTGTAGTGGAAAGAGAATGTCAAATGTGAATTAGGAATACTTATTTACTTTGGGTCTTTTGGAATTCATATGACAAGGAATATCTCAAAGCTTTGTCTACTGCCTTGTCTACTGCCTATCTTCCATATACAGGGTGTTTCAGTTTTTTCGTTCATAACTTCGGGAAACGATAGATCTTCTAAAAATAATAGGGGTCTTTCATATAAATTTTTTCTCTAAATCACTCCGTTTCCGAGACACAGGGTGTTGAAATTGAAAAAAAATAATTATTTTTTTCCGAATATCTCCGGAACCGTTTATCGTACAGAAAACAGCTTTTGTAAGCAATTTCTACTCATAGTAAGGTCATAATAGGTGAAGATTTTGAAGGGGTAGTGGTTGTTTTTCTCCCCAACTTCTACGCTACTGGAAAAAGTACGGTTTTGAGATGCCCATTTGAACCGCCAATGTTTTCTACACGAAAAAGGTACTTGGTCATAAGCTCTAAAGCTGTCCGTTTTCGAGAAACAACATTGATTTAAACGTTAGAACAAGTAACAAAAACAAAAAATTGACCATGTTTTTCAACGTAAAAGTTGATTCTTCTCGAAAACGGTCAACTTTAGAGCTTAAGACCAGTACCTTTTTCGTGTAGAAAACAGTGGCGGTTCAAATGGGCATCTCAAAACCGTACTTTTCGCAGTGGCGTAGAAGTGGGGGAGAAAAACAACCACTACCCCTTCAAAATATTCACCAATTATGACCAAGAAAATTTTTTCATCGCACAAAACATAGGTTACTATGAGTAGAAATTGCTTACAAAAGCTGTTTTCTGTACGATAAACGGTTCTGGAGATATTCGTAAAAAACTATTTTTTTTTCAATTTCAACCTGTATCTCGAAAACGAAGTCATTTAGAGAAAATTTTATATATGACAGACCCCTATTATTTTTAGAAGTTCTATCGCTTGACGTAGTTATGAACGAAAAAACTGAAACACCCTGTATTGAAAATATAATAGATCCAATTTCCAAAATCTTTAAGAAGCATAATATTTCTACTCGGTTTTTCAAACTAAAGATCCCCTCTTCATTTAGGAAGTATTTATAGCATTTATTGTTCTTGCGGTAAAGTCTACATTGGTCAAACAGGTCGTACAGTAGCTACTCGTGTGAAAGAACATGAGCGCTGTACAAGGCTTCAGGACACCAGTAAATCTGTACTTGCGTAACACAAGTTTCATCAAATTCTTTTCTAAAATACTAAAATCCTAGCCCGACCTAGACATTTCTATCAGCGAAAAATTCGTGAAGCTATAGAAATCCTAAAACTTTAAAATAATCTAAACCATGACTCAGGATATTACCTTCCCAATATTTGGAAACTCGTCCTCTAACTTCCACTTCGCACATGATCACACAACGGCAGGGTCAGGTGCCAGAACGGAGTTAATCAGCGGTATAAAGGCAGTGAACTATGTAGCGTGAAGGTTTGTTGCCACAATAAATACCGCTACAGAAACCAGAAGAATCAGTTTCAGTTCAAGCCTCGAGCCGGTCCTGAATATACCAACTGTAATTGCTGGCGAAACGTCGCCATCAAGTCGTGCATTGTGACGCGGAATAGCCAAGAATTTTCAAGATTAGCTATTCAAGTTAATTTACATTATTCACTGGTTTTGAATTGATTAGCGACAACTATAGGTAAACCGACTGGATTCGCCATGAAGCATATGTCTGAGGTCCTTTTTACTAGCAATTGTGAAGCGAGAGAATGAATCTTGGTAATTTATTTTTAATTCACAAACTCGGGTTTTGCTCTAATCTGGGATTGTTCCGAAAACTTTCAATAGCAACTATACAAAAGCAAATATTCCATCAAATTGATTAACAAAGATATTCAGACTCGAATCACGCGATTAAAAGGGTACAGAAGAATTCATTACTGTTCAATCCTGTTACGTTTTAGATGCAAATAACCTCGCGCTCTAAAAATTAGTACCCGAAGTTATTAATTAACTAAGACTACAAGTTCTTTGAAGAAATTTACATTTTCATTGATTTCTTTGGGTAGGATTAGAGAGATGGAGACTCAAAGCTTTGTAGTTACTTATAAAAAGAAATCGGGGAGTTTTTACGGCGTCAATTAAAGACCACAATCATACTCATATTTTCACGTCGTGGCGATGTTGTACTTCAGATTCAACTTTTTTCTTGATTGCCGAACTTTTCTATTATTTGGAACAGTTTCTGAGAATTTGTTTCGAAATGATTTAGAAACAGCTAATGAAAGATGTTAAATTATACTGTGTGTTACATTGACATTTTATTCAAATTGTCTATATAATATATTTTACAAATCTTTGCTCTCAGGTTGACTTTCGTAATTATTCACACTATTATATAACCCTGTTTTATACTGACACCTACTCTCACATAAAATGGACTGTGACATCACATAAATATAGGAGTGTTATAAATATTTATAACCAGAAAAACACTGTTGTCATTATGGTTCGATAAAGTACTATAATTCCTTTCGAAAAAATGAAGATGGATGTCAAAAAAAAACTTGAAACGGGACTATCGCCCCCTAAAACAATACACTTGTTGCTCATGTGGTAATAGAGCCTGTACAGTGTACACGTTGGATGTGGTGAGGGTATAGCTGGTTCTACCTTAGAAATGGTACATACTGTTTTAGCGTTGGCATTAAGGTCGCTGGAAATGTTTGCTGTACTAATACTGGGCGTATCTTCAAGTATTTGAAGGCATCACTCCAAAAAGCTGTGATCGATTGACGACCATGAAACTTCCCCATTTTTGTTAGCTAAATAGTTTTCGGACCCTCCTGTGGGTCAAATGTAAATGATTGTAGGAACATAAAATATATTGGAAAAGATTTAGAAACCGCTAATGAAAGACGTAAAATTATACTCTGTTGAAAATTTTGTCCGTATGGTTTACCTATTGGCCCCTTGTCGAATACGCCGCTGTGATATGGTTTCCTTATCTGATCAAAGACATTCAACATCTCGAAGGAGTTCAACAAAAAGCCTCCCGCTGAGCCCATGGTCTCTTTCATTTTCCTTACGAAGCGCGACTACATAAACTGGTTTTTTTACCTTCCCTAGCTGATAGAAGAATTCGTGGAAATCGAATACAAACTTATCGCATTCTATAGGATTCATTTTTGGTTGACTTAAAACATCTAGTCACCTTAAATTCTGACATCCGACTTCGTGTTCAGTTTTAAGTTAACACGGGAAAACTTCAAATCCACATCCCACCAAAACTTTCTGTCTAACATGAAATGGTCTATTGGATAATGTAGTGTCGGCTACATATAGTCTAGGAGCCAGAGCGATATTGATGGTCTGAACATTAACCCGATGGCACTATGGTTTATCGTTAGAGGACGGTTGAATGATCAATTCATCTCACAGACCGAATTTTCCCCGGCTGCTAGATCTAGAGATTCAGCATCCCCATTTTTTCTTTTTTTTGACTGGAGGTTAACCCTTTCCAAGTTGCGGTTATTTGAGAAGCATGCCATTCTCATACACTTCCACCATGTGCCATATTTTTTTATTGTGTCCGTTTATCAGGCCGACCCGTTAAAATTGAACCGAAAATGGACTGCAAGTTAACCCCCCAAACCTAGTGGAAAATGTTCTTCGGTGTTGGCAATTGTTAACATACCCTATGCCATCAAAAGTTATCGGTCCATCTCCGAGTAATTGGCCATTATTTGAACCAAAAATGTTTATTTTTTTCATTTTGTGGATAAAACTTGCGGATTACAAGGTAACATGGTGGCACCATGTTAAATAACTTTATTGGAGGTCAAATAAAGATTTAAAATTATGCCATCACTACTTGCCTATTTCAACCCCCCAAAACCCTCTAAAACCACCCCCCAAAAAAATATGAATCATATGACAACATGACCAATTTTATGATAAATTAGTCAATTACTGAGACTCTGGCTGGGTTTAAAATCGAAACGGCTCTTTTTTATTTATTTTTTTTTATTCAGCCGGATGATTTTCTAAATTTATTGGAAATTATTAGGTACTGTTCATATTTTGTATTTTGGGCATAATATTTTCTAGAACCACAGCCCTTTCAATAATAATAAAAATAAATAATAATAATAAAGTATTTCACAACTCTATGTTTCCTACTGACATCTGATGCCAAGTTGCTTTCGAAATTATTGACATTATAATATAACCTTGTTTCATACTGACGGCTGCTGTCACATGAACTAACTCAATTTGCCTCAGAGTAAACGCATAAAATAGACTGTCGCTTCTCATCGATGACATCACTTGAATCTTAAAATGAGAATTTCTGACTCTTTTGCAAGTTAAATATAGGCGTGTTATATATTAATAACCAGAAAAACACTGCTGTCATTATGGTTCGATAAAACACCACTCTGAGCGGTGCTACCGCGCCCAAAAACAATACAATTTCTATTGTCACCACTTTGAAGCGATTAGCAAAATTTCGAACCTATACAACCAATAGGAACGGCGGAATCGTATCCACACATACACATACACATCATACAACAGACACATACACACATACATATCAAAAATAGACTAGATCGATTCAGAACGGCTCAAAACGGATATATCGGCAAAAATCAGGAATTTTTGTTTTGGGGCTGATTACAATACTTCCCTTACATTATGTATAGTGACTGAAGTAAAAAGAAAAAAGCAATTAAGAATATAGATTTTTATCTATTTGAACATTATTAATTTTAATCTAATCTATGCAGATCGTACATCACGTTATTTTGTTATATTTGTTATTACTTCATTATCTCTGTTATTACTTTATTATTTTGTTATTTTTCTGTTGCTACAATTATTTTCCTTTCATTTTGTATACATTTGTTTATATTCTTAGATAAATAATCAATTATTATAAATGGGTTTTTCAGTTTTATGTATGTAGGTTAAGTGAAAGAATAGCTTTTTAGCTGAACTTCGCCTGTATACATAGTTGATTATTATTATATATGACATTATTTGGTTGAATGAATAAAGTTGAGTATATATAATTCACGGTTTTGTAGTCTAGTTTTGCAATTCAATGAAACTACGTTAAAATTCTGTTTAATAAGTTTTAAAATTTCTACTGCTTCAATATTCAATATATGCCTTTTTTTGTTGTACATCCAAAATATTTGTGTTATGGTTGAAATTATGATTATGACAGATGTTTATCGTTATTGCAATAATTTCTCTGGAGTCTGTAATGGCTCAAGTGTGGTCGAAACCTCAATAAAACTACATTTCGTCTGACCTACATGTATGACAGTTGTATGAAAAACTTCGATACAGAAGTACTGATATTTTTGAATTTTTATATTTTTTGATGTTGTGTTATGGGCATTGTTGTTGCTGAGATGGATAAAATTGGTTTTATTTTACTCTTTGCGTTCCGAACCGTTTGAGATGTTACGGACATTGCGTCGTAGCCGCGAAAACCATCCAATTTTGATTGTTTACCCACAACTTTTTATATTTTTCATGTGTTTCTCCTCTCCTCATTATTATGAATCAAATCATGAGACAATTGCCCCAACGCTGACGTTCACGTTCCATGGTTATTGTTTAGTGCAAGTAGATAGAACGTATACGGAGCAGCATTAATTCAACGAATTATTAATATCCTGAAAAACCAAATTTCTAAAACTAATAACTCCGTGTTACCGTAAGTGGGCGATATATTCCGGCCTGGCATTTCAAATCATATGAAACTACTCCGTTTTCGAGATTTATTATCAGCAATTTTACATTCCTCGCCGTGTTACGATAAATTTCATCTAAAGTCATTCCCCTGAAGTAGCGAAAGTAGATGATAACATGAACGATATATTTATATTTTATGTTGGAAACTGTTTTTTGTGCAGATTAAAGGATGATCCCCGTGAATTATTTACGAAGTAATTACTTCATTTCCTTCATTTGTTTATTTCATTATAACTTTTATGAGGAGAAACTTTCTTGAATTACTCCCATGGTGAAGGAAGGCGGTTTTTACTTAATACATCATCATTATCAAAATGAGTTTCCTGCGCTTTTCAAGTACTTTATCCCATGCAACACAAACAGTAGGTTGGAATAAATCTCCAAAACTATAAAGCGAACCGACCTGAGACTTGTTACTGGTTAAAATAGATTGAGGAGGGTATTTGAAAGATTGATTGAATGTTGACATTCATAAAGGATTATGAAGGAAGTGTTTAGGGAAGGATTATTATAGAATCAATAAGTAGGATAGAAAATGAAATGAAGGTTTAATTCAAAATTGAAAATAAACTGTGGATTCCCAGGTCTGGTGGTGGTTCAGTAGATGGTATGAAGATTTATTGTATTTGAATATCTCTGCTTGCTTAATGCAATATTTTCAAATTTTGTTTGGGTGGAAAGCAGTGTCGTATTGTCCAAAAAATGATTCGCGAAATCTGAGTTTGATTTGAATGAATGGAATGGGTTTTACGCCCAAGCTTACCCAGACGACTTGGCAGTTTTGACCCTCGGAAGACACGAGGCTACCTTGTGCGGGCTTCAGAACACTGTACTTGCCATCTTGGCACGCTGGTGCCAGGTCGAGGGGCTCAGAGTGAATCCTGAAAAGACCGAAGTGGTTCTTCTCACGAGGAAACGGAAAGTGGTACCCTGCACATGAAAGGCTGAGTGAAGTACCTGGGAGTTATGCTAAATTGAACTGTAAAATGCATCTGGAAACCCGGGTGAAGAAGGCCGTTGCATCCTTATGGGCATGCAGGAGAGCCTTCGCGAATACATGGAGTCTACGGCCACAGGTTCTGCACTGGATCTACACGCCCAATCATCATCTTCGCAGTCGTCGTGTGGTGGCCGGCGACAGAAACGGTTCTGTCCCGTCTGGCGCTGGCCAAGGCTCAACGACTTGCCTGCGTGGGGACAACGGGAGCTATGAGGACCGCTCCCACCAAGGCTCTGGAGGTTCTGGTAGGGATCGTTCCTCTACTGCTCCATATCATAACAGAGGCCGCGGGTACGGCGTATTGACTGACTGGTCTGGGACGGTGCGTCTGTGCCTCACGGTCATGGCAAAATTTGGGATTGGGCAGCCGAGAACTGCCCGATCCTCGGACTGTTTCAAACACCAGACGTCCTCATAACACAGAGGACGGACCGGGAGAACAAGTACTCTGGGCCGCTTCCGCCAGGGGGACGGGTCTCAGACTGGCTGGCGAGTCTAGCCGAGCCGGAGTTTACTCGTGTACACCCAGAAGGGGGATTTCAGCTCCCCTAGGTGGCCACGCAACCGTTTTCCAGGCTGAGGTCTGTGCCCCAGAAAACCTGAGATTAAACTACAAATGTAGGCAGATTTATATCTGCACTGATAACCGGGAGGGACTGGGCGCATTTCGCGCCCACAGAGTGATTTCTAGGCTTGTCAGGGAAACTCAACTCTGACTGAATTAGCCAGAAGGATCAAACTCCAGCTAGTGTGGGTACCCGCCCACTCTGGCGTGAAGGGAAACGAAGTGGACGATGAATTAGCCAAATTCAACGATCGGAATTTCATCGACCACCGAGTTCCACGCTCCAAAGGAGCTACTGGATAGACAGTGGCTCTCGGTCTGGCGTGGTGTCCCCGGCATGAGACAGGCGAAGCTCTCTAAAACCCTATTCTCTACTAGCAGGAGAGGCCTGAAACTGGTGACAGGACTTCTCACAGGACGCTGTCATCTGAACAAACATCTACACACAATGGGCATTGTTGAAGACCCAGTTTGTAGTAGATGTGGAGAGGCGGATGAAACTGCCCCTCACATCCTAGCAGAATGTCCGGCACTGGCTTCTCTTAGGCTACAACACCTCGGCAGGACACATATGCCGCTTGAAGCCATAAGAGATATCAGTCCATGCAAAATCTTAGCCTTCGCCACTGCTTTAATCCTGCTGAATTGATTCTTGTATCAAGGGGCATACAATGGACCCAATCAAGCGGTCTCAGTGCTCCAGACTTGTCCGCCTCAGTTTTGATTGATTGATTGATTGATTGATTGAATGAATGGAAATGTTCTTTATATCGTACTTCAGATGACCTACCTGCTTGATCAATGTATAGGATATTGTGGTTTTAGTATTCAAAAATGCATGAGAAAGTTTTTGACGTGGTCCAAAAGGTACATTAAAATTTTGTTTGGGAAGAATACTGGAAATAGTTCCAAAATACGTCAGATACAAATTTTCTTTCGGATTTTCCTGTTACCTGAGGATATAATCCCGTTCACAAATCTGGTGATGTTGGAAATATACTCAATTATCGTCCAATTGCGATGTTGTCTAACTTATTTAAGGTCTATGAGATGTGTCTGTATCAACGCATTTACTTTCTCACATATGATATCACCATATCAACAAGGATTTGTTCAAAGGAGATCTAAGGTTACGAACCTTACTTGTTTGAACACTTAAATTGCTGATATTCTTGACAATCAAGGACAGGTTGAGGTATTATATACAGATTTTTCGAAGGTCTTTGATAACCTTGATCACACTATTCTTCTAGGCAAGCTCAAATCCGTTGGATGTAGTACCTTCTTAGTAGCGTTTTTTTGCTCATACCTCATCAATAGATCGCAGTTTGTGCAGGATTGCTGTCAAAGATCAAATTCATTTATCGCCAAATCTGGTGTGCCTCAAGGTCCAAACCTTGGTCCTCTAATGTTCCTGTTATTTATTAATGATTTGGCTGATACCATAATCGGCTTGAAACTAATTTTTGCTGATGACTTGAAAATATGTTTACAAATAAAGACCATAGATGACTGCTATGCACTACAAAATGATCTGGACAATATTTTTGAATGGTGCACCGATAATAAATTGAGTCTAAATATTAGTAAATGTTGTGTTGTTAGCTTCAGTCGTAAAGTCCATCCTATTTTGTTCGATTACCTTTTTTTAGATTCAGTAATCATTTCTCGTAATACTACAGTCAAAGACTTAGGTGTTTTATACGATCATCAGTTCACTTTTAATCTACATATAAGTGATGTGTGCTAAAGCTAATAGAACTTTAGGGTTTGTACTTAGGCATTCCAAATATTTCAACAACTTAGAGGTCCTACAACCACTATTCAATTCATTGGTTAGACCAAAGCTGGAATATGCTTCACTCACCTGGAACCCTCAGTATAAATTCCAGATTACACTAATTGAGAG
The DNA here is from genome assembly GCA_958510875.1 of Endomychus coccineus. NCBI lineage: Eukaryota > Metazoa > Arthropoda > Insecta > Coleoptera > Endomychidae > Endomychus > Endomychus coccineus. Next base: position 37,595,824 of record OY294069.1, read on the forward strand.
CATTCGACGTAAATATTTGAAATATCTCTGGTTTAGAACTTTCAATATCTTTCCTAGAAGAGGTTTTGACCATCAATTATTATTATCTACTTTTTGTTCGACCCTTGAACTGAGAAGAAGAATAAAAGGAGCACAATATTTCTCCATAATTTGTTGAATAATAATATTGACTGCAGTTACTTATTAGGTAAATTAAATTTTATTGTACCTAGATTATCTTCCCGCTGTCACTTAACTTTTTAAAATGTTAGGTCTAATACAAATGTATCATCTAAATATCCGATATTTGTCATGACAACAAACTTTAATGTTATTTGTTCACAATGTGACTTATTTTTCTATAGTATTCAGTATCTTATTAGTGTGGTCAGGTGAGGTTATTTATCACCATGTAATTTGAAAATTTAGCCAGTTTATTTTCTTTATTCCTATAAGATATTATTTCTGTTATATATTTCTTGTTATTCTTTATATTATGTTGCTCTGTATTGTTTGTCCTGTAATTGGGTTAACCTGTTGGGCATAAATATACCAAATAAATAAATATAAGCTGTTTATGACGTATCTGGGAGATTTTTATTGTTCCGATTCGTAGATTCATTGCTAGCGGATATTCATTGATTATTGCCATACTTCTTATTATATCTAATATTTTCGGAAGGGAGAGTTTATTGAATGGATTTGAAAACGTTCTACGTAAAATCATGGAGGGTTAAGCTGCAAGTTTGTGATTGAATGGGTATTTTGAATCTGTAAAATTATGGAGGGTTAAGCTAGTTTGTGAATGAATTGGTATTTTGAATCTGAGGGGATGGTAACATCGGACATATGGGTTTTCTACTATATTAAGCTTGGGCAAAAATCACAAATCCTGTCTTCTTCATTAGTAACCACCACTAGAATTGCAATTTGCGATTACCGATACCACCAGAAAATGCCAGCAAATTTGATACAAGTTTCAAACTCATGGAGATTGCACATACTACAATGTCTTTTGGCAAAATAAACATGCACTAAGTAGTTGTTTGGACAGTCGTGTGACCACAACACTTTATTGCAAATATTTTTTTATGCTTTTTCTTTGGATCTGATATTTAAATGATTATTACGCTGAATACTGAAATGGTACTTGAACAAGAGGTTTCATTCATTGTAGATTCGTCTGACCGATCTTTCACACTTAGTCAGTCGTAAACGTTTGATCGTTACATTTGAATATTCGTATGGCGATCCAATTTAATACGGCCATTCGGTCTAACGAGATCGCGCCTATCTATAGTACTTTATGGCGTTCGTAAATAATTTAACAGTTGCAGTCAAAGCTTTCGCCCGTCATTTTATAGGGTAGATGAGTTTGATGTGATCGTTGCGACAAACGTAAACAATCTACTTTGAAATTAACTTCGTGTCACGTAATAAATAACTGTCAAATGGTGTAGAATGATGGCCATAATTATAATATTCATTGCTTTGAATTCGGAAATCATCCAAGCAAAATGCTTATCTTCATGGGTAGAATTCCGAATGTCTGTTTGAACGTATAATTGATGAAAATATCCTATAGGATTAAACAAAATTTTTTTTCGGTAATAGTGAAAGGATTTTTCAATAAATAGCAGTTTCGGAATCCTTAATTGTGACTCGATCAAAACTTTCGATTTAGCGGTGACATCAACATAATATCGAGTGCTCGCTTTTTTGACTAAAAATCATAGAATTCGTTTGTTTTCGAATATATAGATATATATGTTTATTGAACATATGTTACAATATTTAAGGCATGGCATTTTACAATTTTGTATATACGCCCTCCTCTTCGCATGCCCTACATAGCGGGTCATCGACTAGACCCATTCTTTGATTCTTGTAAGTAATAGCAGGTTCTTCCGAGGTGATGTTTTGGGACAAGGTGCGTTCATCGCCTCTTTGGCCCTCGTACATCCTGACGTTTCATCCCAAGTTTGCTTGAGCGCATTCAGGGTGTTCTCTTTGAAATTGGCGTTAAGGCTTTTCTGTGATGGTGCGATTATAGATCTATCCTAGGCATTTCACTTGCATCTGCCTCCAAGTTGTATTTTATGTCGTGTGTTTTGACCCGAGTTTGACGTTGTTGGTATTTTTGCTGCTTGCCTTAGGTTGTGGTAGCTTTCTATACTAGTTTGGTGGTGACTCCATTCACTTTTATCGCTAGTTTTGAGCTCTGATGTCCGTGAGGATTGCACTGTATTCACCTCTGATTTTGCGGCTCAGGATTTCTTCAGCTTGTAGTATAGGAATCTTCCATCCCTATACGAGTTTACCTAAAATCCCCGAATTATAGAAGGTGACCTTATTTATATTGATGTTTATTGTAAATGTATGTTTAGATCTAGGATCTGGGCCACCAAGCAATGTGTTTAATATATTAACACATTGGCTGACACACATACCTTGACATTCTAGAATAGTTTAGTAGAACAATAATAATAACAGTAGTGACATAATATATATATACTTATGTAAGGCACAGATACAGAGAACTCATATTGTTATAAGATATTCATCCAGATATAGTATTCAAGTGTATCAGTTGTTATTATGTAGAGCAAGACTTTAAGTCGAATGACGTCAAGCTCTACTATTAATTAAAGTAACCCTTTTTTAAGTGTGTGTTTAAATCCCCTATGCCTCGACCAAGACCACGGGTCAGTTTAGGGCAAACCGCTCAACATTAAGAGCTGATCCCCACAAGCTCCATGGTTGATGGCACAGATTACCGATTGGAGTACTGTTGTATGTTTTTGTAGGGGCATTGTTAAGGATAGGTTTAGACCTCTTGAGTTGATAACCGTGCCAGCTCTCATTTTTGTTTTAGAGCCATGAGTAATGTTGTGAAGATTTCCCTCTTTCTTCCTCTCATGACCGTTGATACTCCGTAGTGAGCTGACACGTTGTGCGTTCTCCTAATGAGAGGTATCTTCTTGACAGCTTCATTCAGGAGGTGACAGTGCTTGCCATCAGTACATCCCTTGTTTAAGAGTCCGATTGAATTCAGCTGTAGTGGAGATGTTTTGTCCACGTCCTCTACGTTAATGTCGAAAGGTGTGAGGCAGAGTTGAGAGTGGTGTTGTTCGCATGCCTTCCGTTGTGCGAAGGGATGCGGTTTTTTTCGCAGCTCATTTAAATGTCTCGTTCTGGGTCACCCGATCAGTGCACCGTATGTTACCATGGGTCTTGTATAGCCATAGTGTTATTTTTGGAGATATTCCCCATGTTTTTATGATTACTATCCGACACTGCCAGAATGCGATATTTGCTTTTTTATATCTCGCTGCGCAAAGAGGTTTACTAACTCTTATAACCAAACTAAAATTGTCTTTAGAATTGGATGAAAGATTTAAAGTGGTACATTCGATTGCTTGTTTCGAAATTTATTTGAAGGTCGTCCTCCACCGTAGTGCGGACTATTATAAATAATTTTCAAATTTTCAGGTGTTTAATCCCATCCAAGTGCGCCTGCCTGTTTATTTCTCTCAATCCCTGTATGTCGTAGGATCCAGTGGAGGGTGATTCTGTTCTGCGCCGTACGAGTAACACACATGCTGGTTTTTCTTTATACTATGACTACACGTGAGAAAAAATAATGTTCGAATGCAATCATGTGAGCCAGCGGTTTATGTTAGGAGATGAGATAGACTTGTGAATTTTTCTTCAAAGTTTGGAGGTTATAGCATAAGGAAATACCCCACTAGGCAAAGAGTCTACAACTTCGCCGTTCGATATAAAAATGAAGTCTGGTAGGAAGAAGTTCGACAGGTTTCGATCTTGACAATGAAGGGGTGACTAGCGGCTTTCTGCAATTCTGCTACCCTTTAGAGATCACAGATAATAGAGCATTGGGTCTATAATCATTAGGAAGGTTCTTCTTTCCTCTTTTGGATTTGGTTGGACTCTAGCTGCCTTCCAGCTTGAAGGAAACACATCAAGTTGGTATGAAGAGGTAAACAACTTTCAAATACTGGTGTAATTCTGGGACACATTCCTTGAGAAGAACAGGCGGAATTCCGTCTGGTTCCATAGTATTGAGATCAAGCAGAATGTTCCTAAGTGTGCACTAACGTAAGACCATTTCAGACGGTGGTAACAATATTTGGAGGGTCTTTCCCTCGAGAATCCAAAGTGGAATTTGCTGCAAACATTTCAGCAAAATGGTTGGCTATTTCCTTTGATGTAGTAGACAGTGTGCCATCATCTTTGGTTAGGGGAGGGAATGAGCTGGAAATTAAGTTCCAATTGCTTCGGCGAAAGTCCACAACGAACGGGATCCGTTTGGGCATTCGATAACCTTTGATCTTTATTGTTTGTGCATATATTTCGGGCGTCAAAATATTATATTCTGGTCTCCGGACATGGGTTCCCGCGTCAACGGCGCCGGCGTCATGCTGTTGTTTGTTTTGCAACGACGGCCATTTAACCGATTTTATTGAACCATCCAGGTGATGGTGATTGGTTGGTATGGGGTATATAAGTTTCTATTCCCAGCATGGTAATGTTCGAGATTTATTTGGCACATTGCGCTGGGTCTTCAGATTCAAAACATATATGCTTCTCCAAGGAAACTCTGTACGTGGAGTTTTTGGATTGCTTCGTGGAGGGATCTAAGGACCAGGTCGTAGTGATGAGTGAATGGTCAGAGTTTCCCAATGGTGCGCGAACTTTTACTTTATAGGAATCTGGATTGTTAGTGAGGATTCACGGCAGTATGTATGTTCACTACTCATTACCTGATCTTATGGCGAAATGATAGATAGTTCAGGCTGAATACAGTCCTGAGATTATGAAGGAGCCACCAGGAAAGTTCAATGAAATTTCGTTTGACTTCTTCGAAGAACCCTTCTGTTTCTCTGTGGTTAGTTTGAATCCAGACATTAATTTCGATTCAGTAATTGCATATCGAGTGGAAATGATTTAATTGCTCAAAGCGAATTATGCTTTATGATTGGTTAAATGATAATATTACGTAATATTATATTTCATTAATACTTCTACTAATGGAACTGTCTAAAAACAGTGGTAATCGATATTAATTGCCAATTATCGTCCCTGAGAACAGTTGCTTTTATTTTCTACATTCAAATTGTCGTGTACTATCAATTTTCCGATTGGCTGATGACGGGCATCGTAATTCGTAGATAAACATCTTCTAAATGGTTGTGAGTGATTTTACCCGGCACCTGGCAGGATATCCTTCGCTGAAATTAGTATTGTAATCTAAACTGGTTGTCAGAAATTTTAATTGAAGATGATATTGTTTTGTTTGTAGAGTCGTGAATATTGATTACACACTATTTTGCTTGAAGGTAATGAAACTCGAAATTTTGTAATATGATTGTTTATTTGACCTAACTATTTACACTAACTTAAAATACTAAAGTGAAACTGCTGAATCTTAAAATTATATATTAATGATTGAATTGTCGTAATACAATGATTGATATATTGAAATACTCAGATATGCTTGATTCAGAGAGGCTTGTTGATACCCTAGAAAAACTCTGATATACTGCTTTACTTCACAATTTTATTCATAATGATTATGGTAGGTAAAGAAATGTACTAACATATAAAGTAATAAACTAACTTTTTTTTTGTGGAGAGCAAATGCTTTATGCACACCGTCAGTTTTATCTTTCACTTCAGGTAGTGCAGGACTCGCTCTAAGTTACAGCATACCTGCTAAAACCTCTCCGATCTTCATCCATACCCCGGAACCGCTTATCGCACTACTTCAGGATATGAACTGCGTCTTTCTCTTACGTTTCTCGATGCTATATCGATGTGAGTTTCCTTTGGTGTTTATGATGATATTTACGTTGCTTTTACGTCGATATCTGCATTGTTGTTTACGTTGATGTTCACGTTTGTCTGTTTATAGCGTAATATGGTTGATGCCTAATTCTACGGTATTTTTTGGTCATTAGTTATTTATCACTCTATGGATAACTTCCTATGGTGTTCCTGTTATTCACCAAGATGTTATGGTTTCTGGGCTTCCAGTACTTTATCTCGCTATGAATGTTTCCTGTGGTGTTTCTGTTATTTACCAAGATGTTATGGTTTCTGGGTTTCCAGTACTTTATCTCGCTATGGATGTTTCTCCTGTGGTATTTCTGATTTACCAAGATGTTATGGCTTCTGGGTTTCCAGTACATTATCTCGCTATGTATGTTTCCTGTGATGCTTATGATTTCATCATGATGTTATGGTTTCTGGGTTTCCAGTACTTTATCTCGCTATGGATGTTTCATGTGGTGTTTCTGTTTTTTTTACCATCATGTTAAGGTTTCTTAGTTTCCAGTACTTTATATCGCTATGGATGTTATGGTTTCTGGGTTTCCAGTACTTTATCTCGCTATCGATGTTTCCTGTGGTGTTTCTGTTTTGTACCAAAATATTGTTTGTTCCCAATATTAAGGTTCCTGTGTCTTTAGTACTCTATCGCTTTTTGGATATTTCCTATGTGTTTCAGTAATTTATCCCCGTATCAGCCACAATCTATCCGTCACCTTCTTCTCCGGAACATGTGACTGGGAGCCCATAATCTATCCAGGGTCTGTGTGCCTGTTGGTCCGCGAGAGCATGTCTACTCCTACCCTTGACCCTGCTGGCAACAGGGCCTTGGGTATTCCCCCATCCGCCACCTGGAGACGCGCCTGGTTGCGGTTTTCAGACTCTGTACAAGAGAAGAGGCTCCTGCTTTCCAGGAACTAACCTAACCTAATCTAACAAATAAAGTAATAAACTAAATAACAATCCTAACGACTCTAAATAAGCATTAAGACCCAAGTCAATTACACAGTGCATATTAGGTATTAGGCTAATATCGTAAATATCCATTCAAAAAAATAAATTCTTGTTAATTCATTTATTATCCTTTATACATATAAAATTTAATATTAATTCATTTATGCTCTTCTGTTAGTCTAATTATGTCCTCAACAGATATTATACAGCTTTCATTTTTTAATCGCGAATATAGTTTCGTCTTTATATTCTATAGACAGTTGGTAAATTATTAGAAACATATTATATAACTTAGATCCTACTATATCCTTATGTAGAACCTGGAAATAATTTTTAAATAATTATTTTCTGGGTAATACCTCAACGGATATTGGCGTAAACTATATATTTATAAATGGAGGAAATTTTATGCCTATCAATTGTAGATGCTTGCACCCTATTCATAAGCAACTAGCTGTAAGACTAATAAGTGGGAATCTCCCTGGCTTGACAGCTGTAATAAAAGCACTAGATTTATGGGTAAAATATGGAATAATTTCACGAAAAATGTTGCTCATATTCTTAAACAGATCTTCTTGTTCAGGATCTAGGCTAGAGTTGTTCATCAAATACATTAAATACCTTAGATTTTTATGATAAACTTGAATCGGCTCAGATTTTGTACAAAAGGAACAAAGATTGTATGTATTGCAATTCATTTTATTATTAAATAATTAATTGGCTTTGCTTTTTACGATACCCAAACATCAACAAGACGATTAACTTCAAAGAACTTGTCACTTGAACTTGTCACAGGAATTTGAACCACAGCCAACTTTATATTATTATAACGCGTAAAATTATGATTTATTTTGTTTGCATTATTATTTAATTCTTTTAATACTTTTCCCTTGTTCCTAGTAGTATAAAATTATGGAACGTTTAAAAAATTATATTTATTCATTTAAACATTATTTTACTAGAACACAGGGAAAGTAATAAAAATGCAATTAAAACTGCTTCTGATTTACCAAAACATAGTACCCACTATTATTTACAATGAAGGTTTATATTTTTTTTAGTACTATATTGTATGACGTGAGTAGAATGTATTCTACTTTATTTAATTATCTAATCCTTATTCAAAAAATCACCACACAATGAAGTATATTTGTAATAATAATTAATGCCTCTAGAAATAGGTTGAGATCGTTAATTAAACTGACTAAGGAAAATTATTATAATAATAAAGTAGAAGATATGTTGAAAATACGAAAAATAAAGGAACTTTGTAAATGGAACAAAAACAAAATGAAAAATTGATAAAATAACCTCACCTAGCACTAAACAAATGATCTACGATAATATACAAATGCTAATGAATTCAATGAGTTCTTTATAAATATAGGTTCAAAGAAGGCAGAGAAAGCTGATAGTATACTAAAATATGAAAACGATCAATCTGACTAACAATAATACAATTTTTATTGCAACAACAAATACATATAAGATAATAATAATTCGAGCAATGAACATTAAAAAATCCTCAGGAGTTGATCAGATATCAATTAAAACTATTAATATAATTGCTGAATACTTATCTAAGGCTTTAATCTTTATAATTAATAAAATCCAAAAAGAAGTATTCGTCAATTGTTTCAAAAAAGCGAAAGTAATTCCGATCTTTAAAGCAGGATATGAGTTTAATCCTACCAACTGTGGACCCATTTCCGTTCCTTCATGAAATTATTCAAGATCTAATCACTTCTGATTACTAGAATATGAAATATATGATCTAGATTTTCTCAGATAAACTCATTCGATCCTTTGACTTTGCTTACACTCCAATGGTGACAAAAACATTTTCTCGAGCAGCATCAAGCCAATGTAACGACATAGACATAGGCCAAAATTGTTTTCCCCTTTCTCTAGTACTATAAAATTGAGTGATATGAGTAAAATATTATCTACTTTATTTAATTATTCAAACCATATATTACTAGAGCAAAGGAAAATTTAAAAATCTGTTTTCTGTCCAAAACGTAACATTTTCTTTTTGTGTCTAATATAACAAATAAAACGCGACTATGCTTCTGAAACTTATCAGGCAAAACGTCTAAATAACATTCCTATGCAACACTAACAACAGCTTACCATGCTGTCCTGTACATAAGATTGCCTGTCATCAATTTAATTCTAATTTTAAATAATTTTAGCATACAATTTTCCTACCGAATCTCGCACGAGAATTTTCGGTAATAATTTAAGCACTAGGGAGATTATAAGTGAATCTTTCAACAACTAACTACTTCAACTCTACTAACAAAGGGATGGAACACTAAGAGCTGTAAACTATTTCGATTTGCATTATTCAGATAAAAGTTTTTTGCCCCTAAAATGCCAATGAAACATCGGATTCTAACAAACTTTGGCTTATATGAAAGGTCTTGTTAAAATTCGTCTTTTGTGACCAACTTTGACTTTTTAGTTAATTTGTTATCAATAAATATTATACCGTACCTGTTTGTTGATAATTTGATTGCCAGGTATTTCCAAAGAATTCAACGACATACAGTATCATATTTATCCTTTGGTTGAGAAATTAGAAGTGTTTAACCAAATACAACATTAACCAGTTTAGTCACGTGATCAATTGATCACAGCTTTCTTGATAATTTGCATGTTGCATGGTTCTATTACTCTGAGCAATCGTTCCTTAGATGAACTCTATTTGCTTCCTTATCTTCTTTTACCTGGTAAAAGCCACTATTCTAATTTTACTAAGATTAATTCCTAGTCCAGCTGATTAATTTCTCTGTGGTCTTAGCACCTTCCTGGATGAAATATTCCTCTAGCGACCAAGACCACTTTCTGGGCTTCCCCATCCCCATCTTTTGCGGGGATCCCCTTTTCTGTTTACCTGGATGGTGTTCCCTCCTAAATTCTTCGAAAATACAGAATCAATTGTATTGTTTTACGATAGTAATTTATTGTAATAATTTGAATTTTGGAAATGAATAAGATTAAAATTGATTATTTCTTCTTGATTAGTTCACTAAGTACAATTTCGTATACGAATAAAAAACTTATGTTATTTTTGAGACCATCTTCGGCTGAAAATAATTTTATCTAAAACATGTTGGAGATTGAGAGAAAAATGTAAATATAAAAAATATCGGACTGGTGATAGAAGATTATTAGAAAATAATGATAAATTGATGAGAATATTATTCTGAAGAATGCGATGAAAACGTAGTTGACTTTTATAGAAAACCCACGCTAACTAACAATTATTTTGGGAATAAATTTAATGTAATGTATACTGCCAGGAACAGGAATAAAGCGATTTATTCTGATGTGAACATGACAAGTACTAATACCGCAAAATCGTGTTTTACCCTTTTCGCAACAAAAACAATGCTCTTTTATTTTCATTTCTTCAATGTTGCGCCCTGCCGTCCCTTTCATGTTTGTAGCTATATTGTTGACTTTCATTTTATTAATCCAATCTTGTTACAGGTATCCGACGTGAATGACGATGTTCGACGAGCTGCCGTAACTGCTTTAGGCTTTCTTCTGTTCAGGTAGGACTTTTTGTATGTTAATCTTTATCAATCTAGCACAATGGGATTTGAACACGACAACAACAACTCGATTTAACGAGGTGTACAAGCAGAATTAATTACGGTACGAATTTCCAGAAAGCCAACAGTAACAAATCGTCACGGATATAGCGGTTTCAGATTTGAAAATGAAAATTCCCATATGATTTGATTTGATGGATTGCAAACATATTACGTATTCTTGGTATTTTGGTTCTTTATACGACTAAAAATAAAAAAGATTTTTTCTCTTTTTGATGTTTCGATATTTTAATTATATCTTTATCAAAAATTGCCATAAGAACATCTTGAATAGAACTGTGCATAATAATAGATACATCTACTTGTAAAACTGTGCAACCTCCTCAAAGCATAGCACATAGTTGATGATTTGCTACATAACAAGTCAATGTCAATGTGAGTATCCTAGTTCAAAGAGTTATCTATACATAGCCCCAGAAAACGTACAGTCTGAACTTGCCTCAAAGAATATCCGACAATTTTTAAGTGGCAACTCTCATTGTAGTTTATCGCGCGAGGTGTAAAATAAATGAAGACTGTTTTTGAGGTATTCAGAATGAGTTGATTCGCAGCAAACCGTTTTACTCAGCCATTCAGACCATTTTGGGTATTTTCCACCAGCACGCGTGTGTCAGATGCGGTGCTTAACATTGAATTATCATCCGCAAACATCGTTAGAATCCCTTGCTTCAGTACCATTGGCAAATCATTAACAAATAACAAGAAAGAATGGGATCCAAGTACAGGCCCTTGAGTACACCATTCACATCCTTCAATCGGTTAGATTTTATACCATCAGTATCAACGACTAATTACACTAACGTCAAATGTATTAACAGAATCAAAACATAATGATATCCCTTCCCTGCAAAAAAATATTAATTTATCCAAATCTTGAAATTACTTTGAATATGGAATTTTGGCCTAAGAATATATCTAAAAAATTGTCTAAATTGATGCAGTGGGATAATAGAGATTATTTCACTAGATTCCATAAATTTACTTAATTCAATGAATTGCTCTACTTTCTCAAATAATCGATACCGATACCGGTACGCTATCGATATAGTAAATACAAATGTTAACTAATAAATATGCAATTATTATGTCAGCAAGGTGAGGAGTCAATGTCAACCTTCATAACGATGTTTGAAACATCGTAAAAGAGAACTAAACATGAATATGGATCATAATCTCACAGTTATAATGAAACCAACCTGTAATGGTAATTAATATTCTACGTTAATTTACGGTTGTAAATAGGGATGCTATCTACGTATATAAATGTTACAATAACCATAACCAATCACTGAGTTATTTCTATACAACCTTTGATGACTTTATGAATTACCTTTTCTATGATTTACATTTTATTTCTATTACTAATAACTGATCAAGTTTAAGATAGCTCTATGGAATTTAATTTCAAAACTGTCACTGTCATAAATGTAACAATGTCTAATACATTATCTTTTTAGGTTGAATTAAATAGACAACAGAAAGTGGTAATTCAAAATATCGGAATTTGGTCAAGTTTGAATCAGATTATTATAATGTTTTGAAAGAATAGAATCAATTTTATTATTAACACAACTGATTCTTTTAATTTTGATACTTTCTAATAATAAACGTTTATCATTATTTTTTTCAACATTCAACATTTTTATTTTCGAAATGAATAATGATGAACGTTTAATATTAGAAAGTATCCAAATTATGATGAAATTCATTCTAAATCTTTCAGAACTTTATAATAATCTGATTCAAAGTTAACCAAATTCAAATATTTTGAATTACCAATTTCTAATGTCTATTTAATTCAATCTAAATAGTATATTATTCAACGAGCATATTATGGTGGCTATTATTCACGTGGATGAAGTTTACGGCACGAACCGCAGGCGAGTGTCGTAAATCATCCAAGTGAATAATAGCCATAATATGCAAGTAGAATACTATACTTTGTCCACGACCCATAAATATTACTTTGATATTAATAAACTTTGCTGTTGAACCAACAAATTGTTGACGTTTCAAATTAAATTCGATCAGACTTGACGTTTCATAGCGCGCTCTACTTTTATCGTATTTGTCAAGAAAAATGTCTATCATGTTTGTCATATTGATGTTAGTGAATAATGATTCCATTATTCACTAGTGATTAATGGATATCATTATGCTTGAGGAAACACATGCATTATGCATATTTTATACAATAATCGTGGACAAAAGATAATGTATTATCTGACATTGTTATATTTATGACAGTGACAGTTTTGATATAAAATTCCATAGAGCTATCTTAAACTTGATTGATTATTAGTAACTGAAATGAAATGTAAATCATAGAATCGGTAATTGATAAGATAATCATAGTTATTTATCTTTGTAAATCATAGAATAGTATCTTAGGTATTTAATTAGCTACATTCAATCCAGTTCAAGTAGATCAATTTGATTATCACCCATACCCAACGATACAATATTTTCTGCAGTTTTAATTGGATTTTAATAAACCCAAGTCGGCTGCAGACACATTTCATCAATCGAGCCTTCTATCTTTCTTTTCTGAATTACATGGAAACACTAACTAACATAACCATTTTTGATAAAGATATAAATAAAATATCGAAACGTCAAAAAGAAAAACCTCATTTATCTTTGGTCGTTTTAAAGAACCAAAATACCACACACCCCAATTAAAAACAAGTAATTAATCGACTAATCAACAGTTGTGTATTTGATTGATTTGCTTTAGCAATTCAGGCAAAAACAACTCTATATGTCCAAGTAATCAATATTCCAATCAGTTCGAACATTTTATAAAGAACACAACATTTGGAGAACTGCATTTTCCATATTCGGTTAATTACCCAATTAAAATTAGTTAAAGACTCCGCCAATTTGCAGAATCACCGGCTTAATAAACCAGTTTCACACATCACATCTAGGAAGCTTAAAAAATCAATCACTGCATTGAACATCGATTTTGTGTGTCGAAACATTGAACGCGACTGAGTTTCTGCATGCTGAGCTGAAATTTCATCATGTTGGCATACTTAGGTTGCTCACTGAGTGATTTCAGTGTTTATCTTTTACTGTGTATAGCTGATCCCACTATCCGAGGACGTATCCAGAGACCGTATTTGTTTATGGCTTGAAATTCGTAATTACTTGCTGCCTCTTCAAACGACACGCAGAACGGCATAGTTGTGGGATTCAGTTGTAATAATATATCCAACAAAGTTAACAACTGTGAGCTATTTATGCATATTATCTGCAGGCGCTTCGTCTGTGAACCAGTCAATGTTTATGTATCTTTATTTCATGAATAATCTGTTATGTAACCATTGTTTTGTGTGGGTGCTGAATTTATTACGACGGCTTAACAACAAATATTGAAGTCGCATTAATTATCCCGAAAACAAGGTGATTACGGTCATCATCAAAGTAGAATACAACACGAAGCCATGTCTGCGTTGTACGATATAGCATGATGGAAAAATATAGTGAAAAGGAATTGAATCTTTCCACCATGAAATTTTGTTTACAAGTTCTTCAGAAGCAACTCAATAGAAAAGTGGGGGATCTAGTATCATTAGATGGCGTTAGATATCATCGTTCTCTCTTATATTTTAGCCAGAATGATTGTATAATAACATTGCAAACTTTATCGTTCCGCTGATGAGCGCGAGAGGACGAATGCAATAGTTCTTTCGTCCCTTCATGTCCGGGATATAAAGTGTTTGTGAGAATAGAATGAAACTCACACATCTCGTATCAGAAGATTTGAACTTAACCTCTACCAGCAAAATCATCAGCTTTATAAAAAGACTGAAATTGCAAAGTGAACTATAGTTAGAAGTGTGCCACAATAGACGACATGGTCATGGTCGAAGAATTGACTTACAAGAAAACTAAATCTAAACCTAGGTGTTAAAAATATGTGCAAAAGATCTCAAAGGGTTGTGAACAAGGCTCCTGAGAATAGACAACTATTTCAAACTATTGGGTCATCTCGAAACTATATGACAACCCTAGTTATCATTTGAAGTCAAACTTTTCTTTCATGCATTAATACTGCGATAGATATTCCAGTCTTCATTCGTTTTATTTCATAGCACTGCGTTATATTTCAGTAGTAGTCGAGGAAATAAAGCACTAAAATAGGCCAAATCTGGGAAAGTTGGCGCAGTTGGATGGATTGAGATGCGGTTTTCTGCATTCGATTCAGAAAGTGATTTAGAAACTTTGTCCGGAATTTTTGTTTTGCGGAAAAAAATTGTTGCATTTCTACAGCCAAAAATGCATTTTTCAAAGATGCACTTTTTGAGATAAATAAAAAAATGGGCTCGAATTGGTTTCTTGGAGGTTTTTGGAGTCGCTGAACACGAATATGATATTTAAAAAATTCCATGAGGTCCCCTTGGACCTCCCCGGGGGTATACTAGCGTCCTGACGTCCAGGATATCGACGAAATTAATGAAAAAATTATTTTTAATGTTTGTCAACTGTTCGAAAGGTGATATGAAGGTTGCTAGTGATGATAACGACATGAAAAAACTCTTCTGCAATACCTGGTGTACCCTGCGTATTTCCTCGGCTATAGATACAATCCATTCAATAATATGTGAGTTGATTAACTGACCTTTTATACCAAGAAGAAAGGTGGTAGGTAATCCTTCGGGCATGCGCAGCGTATACCTCCTAGTATATTTTGGTCCCGAAATATTTGTTTTCGTTCTTAACGAACCCTGTATTTTTGGCTTTTCTTGCGTTCTAAAATTAGACATATCCAATTTTGATATTTGTCTTTCTAGTATAGCATACTGCAACATTATTTTCAACTGTCAAACTGTTCTCAAGTCTAATTTAAAATTGCCTACGCGTCCAGTGTTGAAGTTATCAGTAAGTCCATTTTCAGTGACCTGTACGTGACGGAAGTTTCTATGGATCGTGCTCATTTAATTACTATATTCATTAGTATAAAACCATTTATCCCCAAGTGTTGGTTCTAATGTACCTTGTGGGTTACGCTGTTCTTTATTTATGTTTATGATAGGAATTTCTGAATATACGAGCTAAATGTCAACTCTCTTTTTAATTAGCTCGTCCTCAGTCGACTTGTTCATTAATCGCTAAACAAACAGAAGAACTCCACGTTTTATACCCGTCCAAGCAGAACATTATTTCCAGAGTAAACGTTTGTTTTGATAATTATTATGTATTTTCAGGTTATAGGTTAAAAGAACTACCGCAATATTTAATGTGAATTTTATATAACTCTATACAGAGTTTTGCCCATCCGTACTAATAAATGAATAACAACTTTTATTCCGCATCGAATTGTACAATGCACCAAGGTTCCGTATGAAACTCATACATGACATGGAGCAAAGATTTATTAACTCCGTATTCATAGAAGAAAGTGCCTCTGAATTTTGAAGAGTTATTTCCAATAGCCTCCATTTTATTATATTTGCCAAGTCCGTGAAGTTTTAGAAAGCTTCAATGCTTCAATATAGATCAGACCCGTCGAAACGGGTTCGGAACGGGTCGCCATCGTTATAAATTTTTAATTCCGGTAGATTATATTGTCACGACTTCGTTTTTTACCAAATTCAATTATTACCAACTGTTTTTCATTATTCTAGATCACTTTTATTTCTATTATAATCTTTCAGATATTTTATTTCAATGTATTATCCGATTACAAAACGTATTTAAGCTATTTCCTGTCAGTCGGTGCTAATTTCATTCTCAGATACCTACTTTTATATTGGAAATAATAAATAATACTCATATGTAAATTCTCGGGAAATAGGTCACATTAACACGACCATCATCAGAAGACTTATTATGTCTAAAATTGGATTACTTAAAACTAATTGTATTAACATTTCGGCGACGTGGCACTTTAATTGAGATTCGTGCGATAAGGACGCTTGTTAATACAATTACTTTGAAGTAATCCAATTTTAGACATAATAAGTCTTCTGATGATGGTCGTGAGGCCGAAACGTACGTAAAGACGAGAAAATATAAAGCATAAGTGTTAATGTGTCCTATTTCCCGAGAATTTATATATAATTCACACCTGGGTCAAGAATCTTTATTATGTGAATAATACTGTCATGTCAGTCGTGCCGAACAAATTCAATACCGTGTGAATTCTAAATTGGAAGATTTCATCAATTTCGCTCGTGAAAACCTTGATCTGAATTATGTAAGTAATGTTTTTTATTCACATTAAATGGAGAATTGATTGAACTGATTTTTAAAATTATTTTGTCATTGCTTTATTATTTAATTGATGTGTTACCAAATTTGCTATACTTATTTTCAATAGGTACAAATAGGTACATTCACAATCAACAATTTAGACCGAACTAATTTTCAAATTATTTGTTATTGTGTCATACTTTATTTATTATTTTTAAAAATACATTTTATTAAGTTTTAAGTTTACAATCATGTTCTCTCAAATCACATTTAACACATATCTAACAAGGATCATCAGGGATTCGCCATGCCCATACCAATCTTCATTTAAATCAGATAGGCGCGAGATAATATGGATTTTTAACGTTGGCTACCTGCTGTTACGGTAAGATCCATATTGAAGGTTCTGTTTCCAAAACAGATTCGATTCGACTATAAAAATATCATGTACTCTCTATAACACAATTCATATGTATAGTGCGTCCACCAGCATTTCTACACTTCCGTTGCAGCGTGAAGTTGAAGAGATGAAATTATTACCAAAAACGTTATTTCATCAAATAACGTTTTCTAGTTCTCTAAAACGCATAGTAATATTTGGTAATTCATTGTAGTGAAGTGGTGAAAATAGGAACTGCATTGTTTTGGGGTGGGGTAGCTCCATGGCAAGTGGTACATTTGGCTTTCATTTTCAATTGTTCAACTTGTATCTATATTACTTTTTGTACCATTGTGACTACATTGGTTTTCTGGTTATAAATATATATCATATCATACAACGTGCAGTTATGTCATCGAAAAATGACGTCACATATGTGTTCCTCGTCATACAGACAATCTTAAAAACTATAGATCTTGAAACATTGTTACTTTATAATAAGTTTTCATCAAATTAATTACTCTGGTATCATGACAGTACATAGATTGATGAGTAGCCATACCAGCTCATACCTTATAGATTATCCTCCTAGTAATAGACACTTCATGATACTACTATGCACACGGATGCATTGTGGGAATTAACATACGGTTAACAACCATTTGCTGATGATTAGAGTCTGTAGTTTCATCGGCCTCAAAAGCAATGAAATTTTTATATTTAATTCCTTTTAATATTTCCTGCTTGTAAATTTGCAACATTGCATCTAGCAATCTGTTCTGAATAGTTTTCGAGACGCCTTTAAACACTTGTGTACCCGAACCTTTTATATGTATTGCAAGCACAGCATCTAATTCAGCTGCAAAGTTGATTAAGCCTAGATAAATACCTGGATTTTCCGATGTCAATGTCTCATTATGGCCTTGTAACGCCAATTCAAAGGTTCATTTCAGACTCCACGTCTGAATTGAATTCACACACTGTACACTTTGAAAGCAACACGTTTACTGGAGATACGATTCTTTGTGCCCCAAACCGACGGTATAAGCGCGTATGACGAAGATAACCGTAGTGAGCCGAATCATACTTGAAATAGGTACACTCCACAACGTTCCCCGGAACATAGTTTTAGCGTTATCAATGCATGCGCCTGACATGCGGAATAAAATAATGCATTCAATTACATGCGAATTTGTTTGTGTGTTGTTGCATGGTTGGATGGGCACGTGCCATTGTGCCGTTTATTACCAGCCGCCACTGGTTATGATAGGTTAAACCGATGATGCCTTAATAGCTAGATGTTGCGACAGTATACAGTCTTAAATTACTGTATGATCTTGATGGTTGATTGATTATGTCATATATATATGTCGTTATAGTTCACCATTACGACAGGTTAGTACCAATAAAAGTTTACCACCATGGTAGATAGATGTCCTGACACTTCATTGATTGAGATGTAACAATGACAGTTGTAGTTCGTTGATAGACGCCATAACAGTTCGTTGATTGACATCATTGTTGTTGTTAACGGTAGGCTCTACCACCTTACATTCTAAGTTCACTATTGCCATGTTTTTGAGTTCTATGTGACCTCGTTCTGTGGTTTCATTTGAATTTCGCTGAATACAATGTTTACCGACTTATTTATAAGCTAGTAAATATATCACAATCATACAATTAAGTCGCAAATTGTGGGAGTTAGTGATCTAATGATCAGTTGATTTAAGTTAATTCACTACAACAATATTAGATAATTAGGAATGCGATAAGTGTGTTTAATTTGTAGAAACATATTGCAATATTATTCATATTGCACTTTATATTACTTTTAATACTGATTATAATTATCAGAATAATTGTATGAGTAGAATTGCATTTTACATTCTGTTTCCCCAGAAATTGTTGTTTATGACATTGTTCTTCAAACGAATTAGACGAATACTATCAATTTTCTCATAAGTAATACACTTCGTCACACTACCAATCCGAATTTTCAAATGTACAGTAGATCAGTATGGCTTGTGTCGTGGTTTCTAGATTGTTGGTTGTGAAATTGAAGTGTGTGTCTGTATTTGATAGATAGTGCGTGAATTGGCGCTAGTGACTGAGACGAATGACTTGCCGAACTTTGAACCGTAAATTCAATTAGGTTTTTACTTCGAATTGGCCTCGTTATTTGTTCGTTTGTTATACTGGTGTCGGCGACAATTTATTGCGCTAAGGAAAGGAGACGGCCAGGTAACGATATCTTGATTACGCTCGGACCTTAAAGTCTTTATCGTATCAGGGTATCCGGTTTTTCTCTTAGACTAATTAATGTACATGTGGCTTTGCTAACTGCTCTGCACTTTTTTTAATAAGTTCTGACTGATTGTATCAGATTGTGCAATTCCATGTTTTTCACTCTCTGTTCAGAGAAATTCAAATTGGCTTATATAATTTAAAAAGACTCCATTAGCCACAATATACAGTTAGATTGAAGTACTATATGAATCAGGAAGATGTTAGCTGCATCACAAAAGTTTTTCGCCCTGTATGCAAATCATATGTGGTGAATAAAATGGCTTCATCAGATGTAGAATTATCAGTTTAGAAGGGAAAAACTACTAAATTACGACTTTGGAAATAGCTGTCATAGCTTCTAAAGGTACAAGACTGGAGAATATCAATTGGTGAGATGAACAAATTGTGGAATAACATTTTGATTTTTCTCTTATGTTGTTTTAATAAGAGACAATGGAATCGTTTGGTTAAACAGAAGGAGATACAGGACGAAATGAAGACATGGAATATTTCTTAAGTTATATTGACAGTAATGATTTGAAGTCGAGCACTACAACTAAATGAACCGATTAAATTAAAAACGTATAAGAAAATTCAAATTGCTTCTCAAGGTCTCCACTTTTCCATTAAAATATCTACAGCAGGGGTCTCCAAATTTTCCAGCCTTCGGGTCATACTGCTTACTGCAGTAAGTTCCGAGGGCCAAAATCGTTTTAATTTTCCTGCCATTATCTATAATTTCTAGGCTAGTCGCCGAGTCCGCGATCTGAGCGAGCACACGCTTGCTAAATTCGCAAGTTCAATTACTAACGTGTACTAACTGTTCTTTATTGTCACGAGCGCAACACCTGGTGGCGGAAATAGGTAGTGATAGTACCCTTTATCGCTAATAGATAGCGCTACTAGTACTTTCGAAAACGCAGTAACAATTGAACATTCACGAATAATCTCGTTGTTTCGAGAAAGTTCTGGTGTATTCCACCTACCTCTAGATGGCAGTAATTGGAGTATAAAAAGGCTAGCGGCGCGACCACGAGTCAGACCGCCTGGGGAATGCTAAGGAAGCGAAACTGTCTGTTGTGAAATAAAGTAGTTCGTCACTCCTTGAAACGTGTTTGTGCGTGTTTAAAAGACATCTTCGTAACAGTATTTTGATTGGACTTGTTGTTTTTGTGTGTGATTTACTAGTATGGAAAAGAAGCGAAAAGTGAACATTGAATGCAGAACATTCAAACATCAATGAAACTTTCAGTATTTCGTAATTGAGTCCAGTAAGAAGGCACTATGTTTGATTTGCAATGAAACCATAGCCGTTCTGAAAGAATATAGCATTAATCGCCATTATGAAACGAAATATTTTTAAAATTACTCTGAATAAACAGCGTGTCTGACAAAAATGGACATCTTGAGTTGTTTTCTTTGGCCTTGGATGAGTCAACGGATGTGTCAGATACTGCTCAGGTGTTGATTTTTAATCGAGGAGTAGATAAAAGGTATGAAGTGTATGAAGAACTTCTTTATATTGATAGCATTCACGGCACGTCTACTGGGGAAGACATTTTCAAGGGAGTTGAAAATCATCAATAAAAAGAAGCTTTGATGCAAAAACTTGAAATCTATTACTACTGATGTAGGCAAAAACATGTATGGTAAAAATAAAGGTGTGGTGGCTCTTGTGTCAAAGGCTGTAGAAAATGATAGTGATTCAAAACCATTAGTCTTCATTGTATCATTATTCAACAGTCCTTGCGCGAGAAATGTTTGGATATGTCTGAAGTTCTAAAACCAGTCATATCAGTTGTTAATTTCATCAGATCCACTGGGCTGAATCACCGACAATTCCGCGAGTTTATTGAAGAGATTGGAGAAAATGACTTACCATATCGTACTGTCGTACGCTGGCTTAGTTGCGGAAAAGTCCTTTGGCGTCCTTTTTGAACGAACTGAATTTGAGATTCCAAGGGGATAACCAGCTTCTCCCAGATTTATACACTAATATCAAATCCTTTCAGCAGAAAATAATACTGTTTCAATCACAATTACGTAAAAAATGTTACACACATTTTATAACATGTGATATATTCACATTACTGAGACTGAGTTTCCCGTCGATTTTGCAATCGAAGCTTCAAGTGATTTCAAGATAAATTCTGATACTCGTTTCTCAGACTTTGATGGCGAATGAAATTAAGATTTTTCAAAATGCTTTTGATACTGACATTGAAACCATAGCCCCGGAACCGATGAGCATCTTAAATCTCTTTTTAATAATTGGTACAAGTAAAATTGGTCCACAACTACAAACTATTGTCAGTGGAAAATCACAATTACATAAATCTCATTATAGGCCAGTACAAATAGTATTTGAACAACAACAAAATTCGTTACAGCAATCTGACAGCGGGATATTGTAGAACAAGGTATTGTAAAAGAGGGAAAAATAAATCGAACCGACAGCTGCTATCCCGGGTGGAATGGGGTGCGTTTTTAGGGTTTTAAAAGTTTTTCTTGATTTCTGGCTATTAGTACTGGCCTATTAGTATGTTATATGTTATATGTTTATGTGTTTATATGTTATAATGTTTCAATTATTTGTTAGTTATTATGCGTATTATACTTGTCATTAAGCTTTACCTAGCAAGTAAATAAAACAGAGTTATTATCATTATGTGTCTTTTATCCAACTTATCACAACAACAATAAGCCATTAGCTGTCTCGGGTCGGATTGATGACCTTGGCGGGCCCATGATCTACGGCATTTATTGTTTCTCATGTGGAGACAGCTTTTCGAAACTGGAGATAATATGTTTCTACATCCTGAAGCAAAATTGTCCAAGACCTATGATGCAAACTGCCGACGTTTTCGCAGAAAGCGTCATTCGTCACTTCCAGATTCAGCCTTCCATGAAGGATAAGGGATGACGGCGGGGAGATGGGCTTGAAAGGAGGAAGAAGGTACTGAAGACGACTTCATTATTAAGCGACAGAGAAATGCATTATGTGATTGGTATTTGCCATGAGAAAATCTTAAAAATCCCGATTAGAACCAAAGTCCCTTGCCCAAATGCTAAGTGAGTGCATGCCAAAGACTATACGCGATGAGCTTGATATGTGGAGTATTCCCTAGATGGTACAATAGAAACTTTCATGATTCGTTTCAAATACTTATACGGAAGAAATGTATCTCTCACGGATGCCATTGAATAGATTCTCATATGTGTTCTATTGGCGGGTATCCTTTGAGCATAATTGAAAAGCCTTTCGAGTCTTTTTTGATACTCCCTTTGCAATTAATAGAGACATCGTTGTAATTGGAGTGGAGTGGTCTTTCCTTGACGTTTTAAATTCATTCAGAGTTTAGAGGTCTGAGTACAATACCAATTACTCGATTCACGTAGCCGTTCGTTTCTTTCGCGCCTAGTTGGTGGAGCCGAGTGCCTCAGCATTTTAAATTAGGTTACCGTTTTGAATTACGTTGAGTACATAAATATTATCAAAAGCTTCAAAAGAGAAAATAATGTAATTGTACATTATAAAGCGACTTCCTCGACTGTAATAACCGAGAAAACGAATTAAAAAACTCAATTACTACTACATTGCTGTTAGCTTTTTCGTTTAGGTACTGTCAGGTTAATACATATATCTTTCGGCATTACCGGATGTCCAAGAAATGCGAGCTATATAAATGAAATAAAAAATGTCTACTTATTAAAAATAAATCGTAAACGTTATTTTTTAAATCTTTCCTACAAGGATTCAAGAAATACGCTACCAAATCAATAGTACCAGAAACTCACATGCGTTCTAACAATAAAACAACTATGAAGAGAAGCGCATGCTTCTTGTTAGGCCACAGAAACACGCTTACATTAGGAATGTGATTTGGCGCGTCTTTTGAAATGAAAGAGACCGCGAAATTTGGAATATGCCTAAACCTTAATTCGTTAACCATCACTTAGGACTACCTTGTAGCTCATTATGTAAACATTGTGAAGGTAAAGACTGTTCTAATTGCCCCGAGTCAGAAATCAGTATATTAGATGATGATGATACCGATGATCAATGACAATTGCGACGATCAAATTTTATCGAATTCAGATGATAAATCGAATCACGATGATCCGTATATCAATAATGATCATATTACATCATGATGCTGACAGTGATAACGAAAACTTAGGTTACTTGTGAATAATTAGACATATAGACAATTTTTCAATGAATATGAAATGTAAAAAACAAAACAAAAATATGAATGTGAAAAAAAAAACAAAATTATTTTTTAATCTTATTTTTTTT
This sequence comes from Endomychus coccineus, assembly GCA_958510875.1. NCBI lineage: Eukaryota > Metazoa > Arthropoda > Insecta > Coleoptera > Endomychidae > Endomychus > Endomychus coccineus. Next base: position 37,619,396 of record OY294069.1, read on the forward strand.
GTTTAAATGTTGAAATTTGTTATGTAACACCCTATAAAAACATCATGTCACTGTCACGTTCACACGTCTACATACACTCACACATTCATAAAAAACGATTATGCCTTCAGGTGCATTTTAAAATATTAAAAAAACCATAATTTCGCGCGCGGAATCTATTGTACCGACTCTCGCTTATAGCTAGTTCTTATGGTGAAATTCGTTATAACTTGCAATTGTGAACGAATCTCCGTACGCTGTTTCAAACTTAGATAGCAGATGTATATCTTCATAATTTGCTCCAAGATTTTTGTCGATAGGCCCAAAATTGGACCCTCTACAGGCCCAAACACATTTATTAGGATAGCTTCATTTCTACTCGACTCAAATTAATCTGCTTGGACTCGAAATACCTATCAAAATCTTTAATTGAACCTTGAATTTGGGTTCCGTGAAAAATTTCTAACCTCAAAAAATTTGGATTTTTCATTGGTCCTAAATTTAAAAAATGGCGCTAAAGTTATGTTTTCAAAGCAAAATGCTTGAATTTTGGATATTATATGCAGAATGATGAAATCTTTCAAATAATTTTAGTTTTAAATTGATAACACTAGCATTTCGTCTGAAATTTGCAAAATACGAATTTTTCAAAATGACCGATTGTGACGTCAAAAAATGAGATAGGTCAAAAACCAAATAAAAGAGGAATAAAAATACTATCTTTCCACATAAACAGAATATGAAAAAACAGAAACTCTTCGACATATACTCAATTTTTCAATGTGCCACAACCTCGAATCAACTTGGAACCAAAACCAAAACATGCGTATTGATTTTTCCAACGACTTTTGTTGGAAATATTTTTCCATAAAACCAATAGTTTTGTCTCAAAACTCAAAAAATCGAAAAATGGCCATTTTCGGGTCCAAAAAATGAACATAGTTTTCCGAGCACAGGGTTAATCCAAATTTAAACTACACCATCGTGTTCAGCGTGTCAAAATACATAAGAATAGACCAAAATTAGACCTCGCGGAAATTCGGACAAAAATCGTCGATTTTCCTCCTTAAATGCCTGGACTATAATGCTTTATCTGCCAAAATCTTGATTCTGGCTTTAGACCCGGTGTTGCGATAGTTTCCTAATATGTTGCTAGGTAATACTTACCGGGAAATAGTTATCTAACGGACAGTATATGAAATAAATAATATTACAGCACAGCTCTTATCTGGTGCGAAGTTACGCGTACTCATTTGCTGCAATCTCATTGGATGCAATTCCCCCCGTTTTCAACTGACAGTCCGCCATATTTTTCGCGACTTTGCACATACCAACTTAACTCTCATGGTTCCAACGCAGCATGGTCCCAATGTGGAAGATAATTTTCGCAATAATTTACGCCAATAAATAATTAGTTTTATTATTTATTTTTTATTATTCTCTAATATCAGAGTTCCTTATTTTTTGTGGATATTTCATAACATAGTGAAATCCTCTGTATCATCCATCCAGTATCAGAAAGACAATTTGGCGGTATGATATAATCACATTGTCAGTTTGAATTTTATATATTTGCACCGTTTATTACTATTTTATTTTCGGAATATGGAAAGCGGCTGTTATTTCATTTGTGTTCCTTAACTTACTGAACGCCACCTAATAAAAAAAATAGTGTAGTCGTTATGGAACAACCGAATTATATTTTTGATATTTTAAAACTAGCGCTGTGGGTTCGCGCAATGACAGTTTGGACAGACTCGCATTTTGTGTATCTCTCCCTGAAATTATCAAAGTAGAGAATACATTTTGAGCTGTATACTATTAAATAACCAAGTTTTATGTTTACTCGTTCCCGCACTATTAGATTTAGATTTAGATCGTAAAGAAATTTTCCTCTAGCTTATATTGTCTGCCTTGCGTGAGGTGCTTTGGTAAGTAATAAAGTTACAATGTGCATAGTTGGATTGCGGGAAGACAACCAACCCCTAATACTGGCCTACATACTTCATGCATAAGCAGCTTACGCGGAATTGTTTACGTCTCTATGTAGCATTATAACTGGGATTGCTGGCTTTGGCACTATGATAGACCGGGATTCCACTCAACCAATGATCCTAGCATGGTGAATGCTTCGATGTTAATTAAACGATTCGCTTCATGAAGCGCCGTCACGTCATACCAATCCTATAATAAAGTAGCTCCTACCTTTGACGTCAACATGCAAACCGTTCTACGGACTTAAGATTTAAACTGAACATTCACTGCATTTATCTCGAATCAGTTCACTCTATGATCGAAGCGATCATTTATATGACGTTTAAATTTGTGGTTAATTAATTTTCAATCTTCATGCAAATTAGTTGATCTAGAGCAACTTTTGAAATTAAAGATGATGTTGCCTGTCATTTGGCATCAACAGATGATGGAGCAATTTCTTTTCACTATGGGTATGGGAAATGGAGATATACACAAGAATCAACAAAGTTTACATGAATGGGAGAATTGGTTAACGTTCAAATATAACAATACTTGTTTGGTGAATTGAAATTGCAGTAAATTGAATAATTTTTTTATGATAGTTTGAGAAATTTATAACAGAGAATGCCCCAAATGTAACAGGAACATGTTTACTCTTTAATCAAGGAAGCTGTTTCTATATCAAAATGCAGTGTCTTACTATAAGGTCCCTTCTTACGTGGAAATGAATCAATTTTGCCATCTACAAGCAAGAAAGATATAATTAATACTTAGTCATAAAATTTCACTAGTCACTTATAACTTTGATATTTGCTATTGTGCTCTCGAATTAATCTAGCATTACTATTTATGTATCTGAAAAATACGTTATTTTGAATTAGAGGAGTGCACAACACACGTTGTCTTTAAGTCAAAAGTTAATATAATATTTATCAACTGGGCTCGTAATTTGGAATGCTCTGCATTTGAACTAAATTGAAGTAGAACCTGTATGAAATCTTGAGGACTACTTTAACATTTTAACGTTTCAAATTGTAGGATAAAGTGCTTTATGTTCTAGCTCATGCATTGTTTTTAATGCATAAAATGAGGCAATGTTCTCGTCTCCCGAGTCAAAGTTGAAATACTGCATAATTTGATTGGGATTTGAATTTATCCAATTATTCATTATATATGTGAGAATGTAAACGGAATCGAATGAGCTGAACTGAATGAGGAGCACGATACTTAACTTGTTATGTTAACCAACATTTTTGACGGCTTTGCTATTGAGTGCATTGTTTTCACTCATAATACAGGATATTTTGTATCCAATTTGTCGTAATTTCAAAATAATTCACAAAATGTACAAAATTTACTGCGGTACCACTACGAGAATCTTGTTCTGTTATTACTGTTACCATGGAATATTTCACAGGGACAGCCGATATCCATTGTTCCCATAGAAAACTAAACATATAAACTTTTGGCTCATTGTTGTAATTTATCTGTCAGCAACATGAACATTTAATTAGGAAGCCATTTTGCAATGCAGTTTATTCAGTCATAACACTCTTATAACACGCTTATTTGCAGGTAAAAATGCCTTCCAATCTCACGAGGTCACTTTAGGAACAGGGGCAACATATAATTTTCCGCAAGAAAGATGAAACTTCGTTAAATACTAATATTTATCACTTGTCAAAAGCAGCTACGCGCTTTTGTTGATGACGTCAAGCTGAATTTTGCACTCGGCATATATGCCCTATACTAAATTGGGTATAGTCGTATGCGAGAATCTATCAACCATCCACCAATTACTACACAAATTGTATTGTTATTTCGTGTACAATAATTTTCATGTTTTCATTATTGACAGCTGTGGTTATATTATAGAAACATTATCTTCCCTAATGATGATGTTCAGAAAGTGATTATAGATGTTGTTTTGAATCCGTCACAATATATTTATTGAAAGAATTTAACCCCTGCTCCGATGGAAATGTTCGCTAGAAATATCTATTTGCTGGGCTCTTCAACCGAGTTTTTGAGAAATATTCTATATTGGCGCTCCATATGAGATTATAGTGTTATTTCTCAACGATCAACCGAGCGTGTATGTTCATGTTCGTGATGCCCGTCTCGACTGCTTGGTTCACCTAGAAAGACCTTCTATAGTCATCAATTATTTTGGAGAAACAATGAATCATTCTGTAGATTTAGTTTGGTTTGATGTTACTTAATTCGGGAGTTGTTGCAAAAGTTTAAGCGCAATAACTTCCCTACGAACTCGTCCGGTTTAATTAAAACTACAATCTAAATTAGAATGCCTACGCGGTCGATACTGAGCAACTGAACTGTGATTTAGGTAGACTGGCATTTGGGGTGCAATTGTTGGTCTCACAAAAGCCAAGCCTACTAATGTGTCTGAAAGCTGGGCAACATTGACGGGGGAATTATATTTGTAGGGCGAAACTACTTAAAAAGTTTTACTTAATATTCATATACAGGTTGAGATTAAGGGTATAGCCAGATTTAATAAGTGCGATAAAGATTCGATTAAAATGGCGATAGGGCGGGCGTGATTCATTAACGCGACTATCTAGCTTAACTGGGAATAACTAGACGACGCATTCGATTGATTAATTTCGCTTGTAGCGTTTGTTAGAAAATTATTTATTTTTCTAAAATTACTATAAGATAACAAAATCGTACCGACGTGCAGGCATCTTACATGTCCAGGCCGAACCTTCCGAACATTCCATTTCGTTGAGTTCATTGGTATAGCCAGATTTAGTATATGCGATAAAGATTCGACAAAGATGGTGATAGCATGGGCGTGATTCGATAACGCGACCGTCGTCAGTACCTTATTTAGGAATAACTAGACGATGCATTCGATTGATTCATTTCGCTGGAAGCGTTTGTGGTAAGCATAAATAATTATCTGATATTCTGTACGATGACAAAACCGTGTCGACGTGCACGCATCTTACATGTCCAGGCCTAACCTTCTGAACATGTGATTTCGTTTCATTTGTCTTCACGTTATAAAGCAATAGAATGCGTCTGGCTCGCTCACAAGACTCAGATATAAGTATTCGCAAAACTCGCCCAATATATACTGAGTAAGACCAACGCTCTCGAGTGCTGATGAACAATTAAACAAAGGGAAAAGCTGTGTGATGGTTTTGGTTTCATTCTCCTGCCATGCATGTGGGTGCATTTTGAAAATATTGTCGATAATGGAGGAGAAATTAAGCCAACAGGGTATTTTGAAAGCACTGGTCAAGAAGCTAAGTCTTTGGGGGTTTAACATTTATAGTATAACCTACATAATTGGTGATCTAGAATGATTTTCGCACTTACGGGAATTAGGCTTCTCTTCAAAATTAAACAAAAAATATGAAAGGCCCCTTTGGGCTATGACATTATTCAAAATGTTCGTGTTGTTTTGTTGAAAACTATGAAAAAGTTCACACTGTGGACACACTATAACACTATAAATAAGAAACAATCAGCCTGTAACGAAGCTTAAATTTCGAAAGATTATTTAATTTAGATCAGGCAATAAATACGGATGTTACATGTAATTTCAGGTCGAACAGTTCATTATTTCAATAGATATGAATGAATTCCGAATGTGTATTCCGTGATTGTCACTTTTCTAAATCTCCGTAATTTCAAATAAGTATAATTATTCAAATAGATGAATCTAATTCATGCCCGTTCAAAATTGCATTTCATTCCGATAAAATATGTTGCAAAAACAGGGGTCTGGCCAGTTAAGACACCAAACTTTGTGCAGCCTTATGTATAAAAAGAGCGACCAACCTAAAAACACTTGTTTACTCCGCTGGGAAGAACTGGTGTGATATCATGAGCGCGAATTTTAGATCTAAAAAGTAGCGTCACTTTTAACCATTGTTCGGGGCATAAGTAAAAACTATTGGCACAAAAATAAGGATTTGGTGGAGCAGACCTGTCCAGAACCTCGGAAAACATATAAAAGCCGTGACAGCCGAAAGACCTCTCTCTTGTGTTTTTAAATTTCGAGCCGTACAGTATCTCTCTTGTGTGTTTTTGATTTTCAATCAGTAAAGTAGCGCTCTTGTGTTTTTTTGAATTCCGATTAATATCGTTGAAGTGTAATCATTTAAGAATCGAAGTGAATTAAAACCCGAGTTAGAGTCAGGTTTAAAACGGTGAATTAATAATAGTTTTCCGTGCAAGTGAATTGTTTCAGAAGGTAAATGATAGCAAATAAGTTTATATTTTGACATTACGATATATTGATTTCCGTAATTTATGATTGTTATTGTAATTGGTGAACGTTTGTACGATACCTGAGTTCCGTAGTATTCAGTAATTTGAATTGGTGAATTTGAGTTTATCCTAGTTTATCATAGGTCGAATCGCGCACGATTTGAATTCGCGCGTGAATTGAAATATTCAAGTAATTGTGTAGTGTTTATAGAGTGTGTATGTTTGAACGACAGGGGCGTCTTTGGGTATATTTGTGCACGCCGTGCTGATACCGGAAGTATAAGTATATCATAGACGACCAAACTGCCAACAGTTTGTGCACGCCGTGCTGATACCGGAAGTATAAGCTGAGGGTGGTTGTGTGATTGTGTGACGATTGAGAATCGTAATAAGTCCCTTAATACTATGAGAAGTCCTCGGCCGTGGATATAGGGGTTATTGCAGATAAGATAATTAGGGTTTGTGCACACTGTGTTGATACCGGAAGTATAAGCCCTAATTGTTTAGGTTCCGAATCTGTAGAGTGTATAAAATCTAATACTGTCACACAATTACCGGGTACTCCGTGAAAGTTAGTACAAGGGTGGGTGTGATGACAGAATAAACTCAACTAGAGTAATTAACCGAAAATAGTAAAATCTGATATCGTACAATCGGAAAACTAGTGCAAACAATATTTTCCGAACAAACCGAATTAATAACCGAATATATCGTAGTGTGATTTGAACATTCCATTTATTAGTGCTGCTATCTAAAATTTACCGCATACCGCTCATTACGCTGAGACCTGTTTGATTCGTACTTTTCCGCAAATTGATCATTCTGAATCATTCATCAACCGATCCCGTACCGCCGAATTAAATTTAACGACCGAACTTGTCGTAGAGTTGGTATCTTGAAAGAGTTTTCATTTACCGTTTGAGCTTCATTACATTTTCCGTCTGGGTGTAATTTTGTGAAATAATACCGTTCAATTGCATTTAAATTGATTATTCTGAAAGTGTAATTGTTAAAATCATTATATATTTTAATATTTGGAATTCCCTGTTTTATTAAATTATTTCTGCTCCATCTTTAACGAGCTAAGCTATAACCTACAATTTCGATACTGTTTTCTGCCCATTGGACTCTGGTTATACTTCACTGTAGCTACCCTAGGGACAAGGCTATCTATAGATAGCATAGTAACAAGCCTTGTGGTGAAGACCCTAGCAGAAGTCTTCAAAAAGGAGTTAACCTTTGGGAAAAATCTGGCGCCCGAGGATTCGAAGCTTACCGCAGTAAGCAATTTACCGAAAAGCGACAAGGTCACGTTATAAGCCTTATCTACTAAAAGTTGAGGTGAGTTTACTCTGATGATGGATTCTTGGTACCTGGAAAGTCCTAAGTACTTTAATATTATTTTTAGTGGATAAGGGTGATTTTTTCTTATTTCTGACTCAGAATGCAGTTCAAGGTATTTGATATGGAATTAACCCTTGGTTTAGAAAAGATTAACACTAATGTCTCGATACATGTTTCCATATAAAAAGCTTCATTCAATTCAGTCCATAAATAGAATTCTGTTTTTATTAACGAGAAGGTATATCATTGTTTATCAGATAATTAGTTCATACGTTAATACTAGGGAAGACCAGGAAGTGGCCGGTGGTTTCCGGCTTTAATGTCCAACATTAAATGAAGCCAATTATCCGGAATATGCCTACTTTGTCGACATTGAGGGGAGGCTTCGGTTATCCGCATTCACCGTATATTTTCTTGCTACGTTTGTGCGTTGATTTATACGTCATTAGTATACATTTACATTGCTAGAAAGGGGTCACGATTAATAACTACTATGTTGTGGATATGCTGTAACATCCGGTTTTGTTACTGAATACGGAGAGAAAAAAATTGAACAAACCCACCGTAATTTTCAAGCGTTTTAACTTGTGCGGAGGTGGGTTAGTTGTTGTCTCTTTTGAACGATATTCTATCTGCAAAAAAATCCAGTTCTGAAACCTTTGTTAAGTAAATTAAATTTAATATTCAGTTCAAACCTAATAACAAACACCTGTTGAAAGTTACACTCAAAAATTCAGAAACAAAAATTAAATATCTTGCAAGCGGTATACCGATGAATTTAAGAGATTAAAATCGCCAATTAATTGATTACTCAATGAAAAGACAGTTAAAAATAATATCGTGTTCACAGAAAAAAGGTTAAGGTAATACAATAATTGCAATAAATCAACCCACATATTTAGATAAAATTCATCATATTTTAGACCCAACAAAATTTATAAAATTAAAATCAGACCCTACAACAAAATTCCACGAAACATTTAACACTCTGAAAAAACATTCAGTATATTTTCACTGAATGTGAGAAATGCCATTAAACGTAAATCCTCCATTCACAAAGTCTCCTAAAAATATCAATGCCTCATTTCACAAAATGGCGAGGAAATTAGTCAACAAAATATCAAAATGTACAAACTTTAGCCCTGAATAGAATATAAAGAATTTGTTTCAGTTAATAGAAAAAATTGAAAATATAGAACTAAAGACAAATACCAAGTTTGTATCATTTGATGTCAAAAACCTCTTTCCTAGAATTCCCACACAGCTGACCATTAGTCTAATTGAAGAACTTTTAATCCGCGATAATAGCACAGGAAATATTAACTACAATCTCACTTTGCACTTTACTGTTAACAATAAATATTACAAAGAGAACACCAGTTCGCCACTATCTCCTTTTCTAGCAGAAATATTTATGAATAACGTGAAAAATCAAATACTAAATTCAAAATACCAGCACATTTTATTGGTATCGCTATGTTAACGACACAATGCTTTACAGGTAGTACCCGGCAAATCAATTAATTTCTTACCTATATTAACAACTTACATCCAAATATTTCACCTTAGAGATAGAAAACAACTCCTTAAACTTTTTATACCTGACCATTCCACGTACCTTTCTATATGACCTGAAAATAAGAAAGTAGTTCTATATTGAAAGGTCACATCTCTCATAACATATTGATTTTCGATACAAGTTGGTGAAGGGGCCGGATGTTATTTATTCATGTCGTCATCATAGTCATCCACCAAATCGGAGTAGACCTATTTTGGACTGGGCCGGTATCTAGTCACTAATAGTTGCAGGTGCCAATTTGCCTTTTTTCATATACGACGGGAAATTATAGAGTTCACTAAAACAAATGAACTGTTTCCATAGCTCATTAACTTGCATTACCTGTAGCAACCGAAAATATATTGTGAATTATTACAAACAGCTAAATACGTTGAAAGACTTCGAATGATAGCTTATGTGTTGAACAACTCTTACGTTTTATACTTATAATCAGTGGGTCAATTTCTTGCTAGTCAAACTTGACTTCTATTCATACCATCTCGATATCTCCAACAATCAAGTACATATATATAAATGCCCCAAAAAAAAAGAAGTAGACGTTTTTAAACATTAAACGATTCTCACTGCTTTGTTAAATATAGTACCGCTAACACAGTAGCTTCTTCAAACAAATATTACAAAATACTAACTTACTACAAAAGAGCTATCTGATATATATCTTTCATGATAATCCTAGGATAGATGGTTATTGGAATTTCACCTAATTGGATTTAACTCATTGTGGGATTAAACTATAACGTTTAATCCCTCAATTAGGTTAAATTCCAATAACCATCTACCCTAGGATTTTAATTGAAGGTATATATCTGGTAGTTCTTTTGTAGTAAGTTAGTACCATAGATAACTCTACTCCGTAGAATGAAATGTTACGCGTTAGGTACCGAAACCGCGATAAGAGCGCCGCGCGCGGAATGGAAGCCTACTAAATGATGCTTTGGAGGGAAATTCGAATCAAGTAAACTGCAAATTTCGTTTTCTAACAATTGAAGTAAGAAATGAAAGTCGATAGTTTTTACCAATAGTTTTTATTCAACAACAGAGTTAAAATAGAAATATATAAAATATACATATAAATACAATTCAACATCAAAAACAATAGAAATGACTTAAAAGACTGACCAAGGTAATTTTCAGGATTTCGGTGTGAAAATAAGCTAATTTTTTCAGTAAAGTTTTTTGATGTTGGCATTCAATGTGGTAAAAAAAATACGTAAAATATACATATAAATACAGTTTATTAAATATCGAGACTAATTACAATGGATTAAAAGAAAAATACATAAAATATTCAAATTATGTTCTTATCAATTTGCAGTTGTACACTTCTTGGCCTCTAAATAAGTTTCTTTAGCCTGTTGATATAATGGAGAACAGTTTGGTGGTAGAATTATATTATCATTTCCTGCTATAATGTTGTTCGCTCCATTGAAATAATTGAATATTACAAGCCGGAAAAATGTTTAATAACAGAATTCTCCAACATTTTTGAATGTTCACAATCAATGAACTTAAAATTCACTGATACTTTAATAATGTTTGTTATTTTTTCCAAAATGTTTTTAGTGTGGGCAATTTTGGATAGCATAAATAACAGAATATTATAGCACATTACCAAATTTTTTATGAAATCAAAATTGCAGTACTTTGGCGTTTCAACTTTTTGTCCACCATATTCCCTACATCTACTTAACAAGATAAAATCGTCATTTTCCCCTTCTCTTCTTAATACATTGCATTTACAAGCTATACAATTATACGCGATTTTAGTTTTCATTTTCACTATATATCCCGCTACATATGACAGTGATGCAGCTTCCAAAGGTCTTACAATTTTTAAATGCTTGGGTAAGTGAGATGATCGTTCTTCCAAAGTTTCCACTTGTGGTTCACTGATGAATCCCTGTGAGAAATAAGATTATTGATTAAAACTGATGAAAATAATTATGATACAATTTTTATAACATACAATGTAAATACACACCTGACTAATGAACTGCTCCAATGGTCAAACTGCTTTACATGTTGGCTTGATAAATCTTTGACCTCTCTGCATAATTCGCCCAAATATTTTTCAAGGGGATCTTGATTAATATTTTTCGGTTTTAAGAATCGGAACCCCAAAGATCCTAATTGGTTAGTAAGAAGTAAAAACCCTTCGATTGTTATTATCCAATTTTTGAAAGTTGGTGGTACTGTTTTTTTTCCTATTCTCTTCACAGTATATAGTTTCTATAATTTTGAGTGATTCTTTCCAATGCGTCATATGTAAATTATTCTTGAAAATAGAGACTCGAGTCCTTAATGGTTTACCCTCTTTGTTCATAGCTGCACATCCATTTAAACTATCAAATAAATTATCCCAAAAACAAAGAAATTTCGCAGTTTCACTGGCTCTTCTCTCCATTTCAACTGTTCCATTTGAACCAACTTGTTCTGCAATTTGAAGATTTAGATATACACTTATTTTATATAATATGACACAAATTAAACTTAGCATTCACTGCAATAAGCTTAATAGTCCACAAATGAATTAAAAATGGCTACTATTGAAAAATAACAATCGCATGCGCATTATAATTTCTATTAATTTGGCACGCTTGATGCACCCTTCCATGTTTTGGAAGCGAAATACTTTCGTCGGCCATGACAGTTTTGGTCCCTACCATAAGCCATTTCATTCTAGGATAGTAGAGTTTTCTATGGTTAGTACTGTAATATTTGTTTGAAGAAGCTACTGTGTATTCTATTTAAGTTTAGAAAGGATTTTCATCACGTAATGGCTGATTCTATGTTACTTTCTTGTTCAAATTTGATGTTATGCTGTTCCAATCCTTTTTGTATTTCTCCCTTTTTCTATAAGGTACTTGGTGGCTTTTCCACTACTTTGATGTAGTATGAACCTTTATTCATTATGATAACGGCCACTAGCTTAAATTTGGGAGCAGTTGTTAAAACAATTTATAATAGTCATGATGATCTGATATCTGAAAAAATCTGATCGATTGCCAGCGAGCGACCAACATCCTATTTTGGAATATCCATTCTTAAAATATTTTCTTCCTATACTTGTTTATATTCCCTCAAGAATAGAATTCTTGATAATTTTGAATATTTGATAATTTCTAGGGGATCATCTTTTAGCACTGGCGACCAATGTTAAACAAAATTTCCCTCAAGGATATTGCAACTTTATAAGCAGATAGGTAATACGGTATTCCACATGAAAAGCTCAAGTATCGCAGCACATTTGATTATTTCTTGATACAAATTGGCGAAGGTGCCAGACGTTGTTATCATGATATTGTCATCCACCAAATCACCATTGAGGTTAGACTCCTTTCAACTATTTGAATTTTCTCGAATAACTATCCCAAATGATCATTTTGAAAAAGGGCCCATCTGCGTACCTGTAACAGCATAAAGTAGAACCCATTCATCACTTTGACGCGCGACATGAACTGATTTTAACCATGTATAAATTAACTAAGAGACCTAAGACAAAACAAAGTATTTTTAATTGACATACGATCATGTTTCGGTTTTCGTATTATAACTTTACCTTATGTCACAATTCTGTAACAGAATTCCTAATAGAATGGCTTTTTACTAGGTCAAAGTTGGTTAACTTTTCATGAAACCATTAATTTCCCGCACCGCGATCAACCAACGTACACTATGCCTGGAGAGAAGTAACTGTCACCGATATCTACTACTGCTTTGTCTACCATAATCTCTTGAGAACGATGAATACCGATCGATCTTGCGAGTACAGTTCACTGTATATTTCTCGAAACCCACAACAGAGGGTGTAATGAGGATGGATTGCTGATAGAGCATTGATCCAGAATACTCCTCACACTCTACTAAAATGAATAGTGGCTGTTAATAATAGGTTGCTAGATGAAGTTCTTCGGTCCGATACATTTAACTCGAGGCGGATATCAAGAACGTACTTGCCGATTAATTCAGACATTCATCTTGCATGAAAAGTATTTTTTAATATCTCAGGTTACCGATTAAATTTTAAAATTCGGGCTTCGTCAGGTGGTAGATATTAGTTAATTCTGTCTATGTCCAATTTCATCCAAATCGGTTTAGGTCAAGTTGGTGAAATTCGCAGACAAACATTTGCATTTACCTAAGTTGACCCCAAAGGAATCTTTCTCTCCGTGTTGCGCATCAACGAAGAGACCCGTACCAGTAAATTAGTTGTTACTACTATAACTTGAATAGTAGACTTCCGTGGATAGTTAATCTTGAAAAATCTTGGCTTCCGGATGGATTCCGCGTCACAATAGCTCGACTTGTTGCCGACGTTTCGCCAACCATTACGATGGCATCTTCAGGGCAGGCTTGAGACTTGAACTAAAACTGGTTCTACTGGTTTCTGTAGCCGTATTTATTGTAGGAAAAATCCTTCACGCTACACAGTTCACAGCCTTTATTCCGGTGGTTAACTCCGTTCCGGCACCTGACCCTGCCGTTGTGTGATCATGTGCGAAGTGGAATTTTCGAGGATGGGTTTCCAAATGTTGGGAAGGTAATATCCTGAGTCATGGTTCAGATTATTTGGATGTTTTACGATCTTTATAGCTTCAAGGATTTTTCGCTGATAGAAGTTTGGGGCTCAGGCTAGAATTTTAGTATCTTCGAAAAGGATTTGATGATTAGTGTCATTGTGTTCCGCAAGTGCAGATCTAGTGGTGTCACGAAGCCTTGTACAGCGCTCATGTTCTTTCACACGAGTAGCTACTGTACGACCTGTTTCACCAATGTAGACTTTACAGCAAGAACAGGGAATGCTATAAACACTTTCTAAGTGAAGAGGAGGAAGGGGATCTTTGATAGGTTTGTGAAACTGAGATAAATCTGGAAGGGTGGAAGAGCGGGTAGAAATATTATGTTTCTTGAGGATTTTGGAAATTCGATCTGTTATATTTCCAATATATGGAAGATAGGCCGTGGATAAAGCAGGCTGGGGGGTTTGTGACTCAAGTCGATTTGAAATCTTAGGCGAAGTGTATTTCTTTATGGCTTTTTGAATGTTGTAATGGGAGAAATTGTTTGATAATAAGGCAGATGGAAGATGTTTTAATTCTGATTTTAAGGATTGAGGTTGAGATAAGTTGACAGCTCTGTGGACCAAGGAGTTTATAACAGATTGCTTTTGGGCAGGGTGGTGGTGGGAGAGATTATTGAGTATCTATCGGTATGAGTGGGTTTTCGATACACAGAATGTCCTAAAGTACCGTCAGTCTGTCGACTAACCAATACATCTAGGAACGGGAGTGAACCTTGCGATTCGACTTCCATGGTGGAAAGGATATTGGGATGTAATGAATTTAAATGATTGAGGAAGGGAACAAGCTTTTCGCGACCATGTTGCCAAATAACAAAAGTGTCGTCGACATATCTAAACCAACATTTCGGCTTGAGAACAGATGAGTCAATGGCATCTTGTTCAAAAGTTTCCATGAATATATTAGCTATGATCGGAGAAAGTGGGGAACACATGGCAGCTCCCTACGACTGCTTGTGAATCTTGCCATCGTATGGATAAAATCAATTAACGGTAGCAAGTCCGTTGAAATGTTTTTGGCAGGTAACAATTGAGAAATTATGGAAAGGGTGTCTGGAATGGGTCAACCTTTAGCGTTTGAAGTTTTTCAACGAAATGAAAAGAATTTAGGATAAAACTATTGGAATCACCTACAAGGGGTTTGAGAATAGATGACAAATATTGAGAGAGTTTATAAGTTTATACTATAACACGTAAAAAAATTCAAGGGTTTTTATAAATTACTCATGTGGAATGGCAAGAAAGTATATACGCTTAGAAGTCATTCTTATTCAATTGGAATTAAAATAATATTCTTATTTGTACTCCAATATAAATTCATTCGGATCATCGGCTGAATAAACAAATTGACTCAATTATTTAGTGCACATCCGACAATCCGCCTTAAATCGATCTACGAATTTCAATTAATCTATTTTAAGTCTTCAATGTGTTCTCTTGTTTTGAATAATAAACGACATGCGATTGCTGTTTTGAAACAAAAGAATTTTGATTTATGACGCATAAAACCGTGGGTTAATGAACGGATTCGTTAAAAGCCAATTCTGTTTTCTTCTCTACCTTTCATTAAAATTCGAAATTGTATACGAATATAATAAACCTTGTTTTATGTTTGAACGCGGCATTACTCTTTCGAATAATGGCGTGCATCACAAGATTTTAGTATGTATTGACGTCATTTAGAACTTTAATATTATTAAAATTTTGACGTTCAACTTCGTTATTCATTGCCCCTACATATTGAATTGAATTTCCCATCCGGCATCTCTGATATTTATTCTCTCGCATCTCTGATATTTATTCTCTCGCATACAGAAACATAATTGGGAACTGAATCGTCAACGTTACAATATGTTTTGGTACACCGCATATTTTCGTGTATTTTTGTAATAACTAGTAGTGGTCATTTGAAAAAATGTGTTGCAATCAACTTTTCTTGACATGGGTCCTTCCTCTGCGAGTTCTCTTTCTCTTCTGCAAGGAAGAACAGTTTTTCGCGCTTTTTGCCACTCAACGCGAACAAGGCTGCTGCACCTAAAATAGTATTTTTTTAAATTTATTTAAGCTCAATATACATGTGTAAGCTTGTCAAATGCAGAAATAGAAACTTCAAAAGGAAAAATAACGTAAATATACAAAAATAAAAACATGATGTAAGTCAGTTTATAGCACAGCACTACTTTACTCCAATCGTAGTTGAAGAATTCGTCCAGGGTATAGATGGTATGGGATAAGAGTAACTTCCAAAACTACCCGTTTTCTCCAACTTTATACTCTGAGGTATATGATTATAAATTCTGAGACACATGTAGTTGATGCCTTGCTGTGCGACAGAGGTTCTGTGGTATGGAATTACATGATCAGTTGCCTTTCTTGTATTGTATTGATGGAGATCTTTATTAGTCTGGTAGCGATCCGTGTTCTCGTACAGGTAGATTGCACAGGTACGAATGTACAATAAGGTAATGGTCAGTATTCCCAGCTGTTTAAAAACATTTCTACAACTTGATCTTGAAGGTATTTCAGCAAGTATTCTTATGACCTTTTTTTGTTTTAGAAGTACACCCTGAAGGTTGTTTTCGTTACCCCAATATAAGAACGCCATATGTTGCAATTGACTGAAATTGTGCACAATATGAACACAGTGCTGCAGTTTGTGTAGCGATGTTCATGAGTCTCCTTATCATATAGGTGGCCGATGCCAGTTTAAGCAACAATTTCTCCAATGGGTATTCCATTTCATCTTATTCTGCGGATGTATTCCCAGGAACTTAACAGATGTAATTTCTTCTGGCCTGACTGTGAATGTAACCAACTGGGTTTTCGACGTATTCATTTATAGTTTGTTAGTTTGTTTCATTTGCTTGTGACAGGCTCTTGGTCATATCAATCTTATGTCTGTTTACGAGGCTTGTGTCATCGGCGAAAATGCTAACCCTATCTGCATCTATGTTGTTTGGCAAATCGTTCAGGTACAACAAAAACAGAACTGGTCCCAGTATGGATCCTTGGGGAACGCCACAGTTTAGTTCCAAGACCCGTGAATCTTCGTCATTATAGTACACCATCTGTTTTCTTTCGTCGAGATATGATTTGTAAAGTTTTGCTGTTACTCCTCTGACACCGTAGTATAGAAGTTTCTCCAACAAGATCTGATGGTCCACTCTACCAAAAGATTTGCTCAGGTCACAACAAGCAAGCTGGATAGTGTATCGTTCCGCCGAGCGTTGTGTTTTTATAATAATAAATCTGAACTTAAATTAAATTGAATTTAATATTCCCAGATAAGTGAATAAGTTCGGAATCCTATCTCACTGCTTGTAACACTTGAACTTGTAACAGTCGGCTGGGTATTATTTCAGGTAGCGTTAATAACTCATCGACGTGTTATATGAATTTTAAAATTGTTTGTTGGAACCTGTTCGGGTATCAGAGATCTCAGTTGATCCGTGTACCCTTAAGGTTCTTTCAAGCTGCCACTACTAGGCGTATATTTCAGCCCACCTAGAAGCTGTTTTTAACTACTTAGATCCCTTGATCTCTTTCAATGGACCGCCTCGTACAATTACTTATACTTATATCTTCATATCTATTCAAGCGTAAATTCTGATGGTCGCATTCGGTGATAGGAATTACCAGTTAAACTCGTAAATCAAATTAAAAAAATAAATATATATTGAATAAAACAAAATTAACAAAAAATTTGATACATTAACCAACGACGAACGATTATAACATTAATCCAAAATTTGATTGCAGGAATGATAGATAGATGCATAGATCTAAAAACGTCTAATTCAGGTTCACCCAAAAATGGGAACCTGCGAAACCGTTATCAATGTCGCTAGTTCTACCCCTTTCGCCAGCGAGCGAGTTCCTGCCAGGATCTCTGGAGAGTTTGAATCAAATGAAAGACTAATTAGCACACACGGAACAGTGATCGGTTTCGCGCTCGATCACGCCGATGATTGATAAATAATGTTAAAAAAATTAAAGAATTCCTCCCTTTCTGGTAAGCTGGGGTAAACCTAACGACATGATGCTCATTTCGCCTAAGTAATCTCCGATAAGCGGAATTTGTATAGACACTCAAAATATCCTGAATGGCAGGAAAAAATTATATTAACAAATAAAACAGTGGCGGGCGGAACATGATCTGAATGGTAAATAACCACATTATATTATATTACCGATTCCGAGGTTGAAGTCAATATAACAGTTGTTCTTTGGCAATCAAAATGCACTTACCCTATTGGTCTAATAACCCAATTCCCTCTCGAACCCCCTTGTAGTGATAAGGCACAAATAATTTAAACACTCGAATTTTACGTCGAATTAAATTTGGTATGATGTGGAATTGGCACAAAAAAAAATGATTTTAAATAAGGGAACAAACACTTTACGCCTGACGCGGAAGACGCGAACAAGTCCAGCGCTGCTTTAGCCCCCCAGGGATGTATAACCCTTGTTGCATTGTTAATTCAATATCTATAAATTTCTTGAACTTGATTTGTATATTCTGGACAAACATTATATTAATTGATTTGATTTAATGCAACAATGAGCATCCCTGTGGACATAAAGCAAGCTGGCCTTACCGACAAGTACCTGGTGGAGAACTAACTGAGAAGGTGGTTGAGAACTCCTTTTTCCTCAAAGTAATTAGTTTTTATGAAATCATTGAAGCGGGGGGCCACCCCACGCTCAATCTTAGAAAACATGTTCAATTTCGAATTCCGGGATCAGAACACGCCCATGAAATATAACAACAGCCAATAGGAATCTAACTGGGCGAAAGAATTGCTCTGTTCAACTCCACGTAAACTTTTCCTGACTCAGGGAAAAAGGTACCATTGACCTCGTGCCGTGCTTACGTTTGTAAAACATGGTTCATGGCTGACCGGCAAATGATACAGGAAAGAGGACTCAGATTACCGTCGCTAGGTCTGTCTGGTATATCGTGTTCAATTTATAAAATTTTCAAATTGAATTTAAATCAATATTATTCCAAGGCCCCAAAACAAAAAGTAATTATCCGTCGGATTATACCAATAGTTTTCTCCTCATCAAATGCCCCTAATATATCCCATATTATATCGACCATTGCTGTTATTGTAGACCTTCCCTTTCTATAGCCATGTTGATGGCTGGTGAATATATTGTTTTTTCCGATAAACTTAATTAGTCGGTCTTTTATGATCATTTCACATACTTCAGACAATGTTGGAAGTAATTCTGTTTTTTGTATGTATGTCGTCTTTCTTGTGTATTCGAATCACTCTGGCAATTTTTAGTTTTTCTGGGAACATACCTTCGCTCATACACTTCTTTAGGACATATGTCAGTGGCTCTACTATGCTATCTATAATCTTCTTCAACATAGAAGTGGACATTCCATAAGCATCCTTTGTGGATTTCGTTTTCAACTTTTTAGTGGCTCGTATATTACTTCCTCTTCAGAGACCTCGAACAAAACAAAAGAACCCACAAATAATATACCTTCTTCACTCGACATTACTAGGAACAATACTCTTGAACCAGTGAAACTGTCTTGTTATATGTTTCTTCTGTATGGATACCCAGTCTCCGACATCAAAGATGCCACTCTGTGTGAACCCCGCTTAACATTCGATATGCTCCGGTTTCGTATTATATAGGTGTCGTCAGAATTGACATATTGTTTTATGTTATTTCAAAGGCCAAGCCCTCTTAAAGAAAAACCCTGTATAATATATCTGCACTTATTATGCTCTTAAATGAAATTATTCAGTATTCAAATTTTTATTATGAGGAAAACCTATAAATGACATAGCTGACATTCGTTAGTCGATAAAAATTCTGCGATAAAAGTAGTTAAATGTTTATATACTTGCATGGCACATTCAATAGTTTAATATTCTAGATCAGAAAAGTGTAAAGCATTGTAATCCTGCGATATAATAAGACGTAAAGTTCGTTGGAGTTTTCATCTCTGGTCGGAAACTGAATTAGAGAAAATTGTTCTTTTGATCAGGTTCAAGTGAGGGAGATAAAAGTCGCAACGTGAGTTGAAAAAATGAAGACGCATATTTTGTCTTAGCTCCTGACGATTAACTCCTTTTCATTTTATCTTATATTTATATTTTAATTACTTCAAATTACACATAAATTACTGAAAATATCCTACTGGATTATTATATAATTGCTATTTCCGGCCGGATTCCGCGTTATTTTGGCACTATTACACATCGACGTTTCGCAGACCATTACATGCATCCTATTTATAATGGAAACAGTTCTACACCGTATTGTCCGCAAAATATAATTTTACGTCATTAATTTGCCGCCGGGAAGTGGAACATTACATTCATAGGCCCGAAAGTGTTCTTTGCAATACTTTCCGGAGCCCTATCCTTCTTCACCGAAAATCTTTTCATGAGTTCAACGCCCCGAATCATTCCAGATGTCTTTTTATTTCCCTCAATAGAATCTTCTACATATTTTTAGTCTATTAGCGGAACTCTTCCACCCACCATGTGGTTTTAAAAATAAAATTACTGTCCTACCATTCTCAAGTAAAGTTGCCGATGTACGTCGGAAGCAGTGCCCAGTATGCCCGGCATTTTTCTTATTGAATTTTACAATTTTAGGTATGCTGCTTATTTTTGTAGATATTTCCCCCAAGTTACTACTTTATAATATCTGTTAGAAGAAGCTACGGTGTTAGCGAAACCAGTTACATTCATTTATTAAATTAGTGAAAATAAAATCTAGTAGTTGTTTTATTTAAGTTTGTATTTGATTTTCATCACGTAATGGCTGATTGTATTCAAATTTACAGTAATACTTTTTCTTGGGGTAATGTCTACATTGCCATTGGTCAAATCTTCGCATCATTTTCAGAAATCATAAACAATCAAATAACCTGATGATATTACCTCCACAATATATGTGAAACCCCCTTTCCATAATTCCATTATTCCATATACCAATTATTGTTATTGCTCATGACCACCCACCGTGAAATCTAACACCGGAGCGAACCATTTTGCATAATTCTTTCCACTCTGAATAGCTCGAGATGTACAGCACAGGTCAAACTCAGTTGTAGATTATAGTCTGCCCTGAGGTTGCCGCCTGTAATGGTCGGCGAAACGTCGCTGTGTTATAGTGGTAATTACGCGGAGTCCACCTGGAAACAAAGATATATGAAAAATCACTGTCCTCGGAATGCTACAATCCAGATAAGGATTTATTATAAGCAAACTGGTCACTGAAGAATTTTAGTTCGTTCGTGTTACATCACATCCACATGAATTTTGTCATTGAGCATTGTAACAAATACTTATTTTGACTTTTGAAGTTAGTATCGCGTAAATCAAGCAATATAAAAGACTTTTCTATTTGGATATACAAAAGGAAAAATAACCCAATTCCAATAAATCATTTCATACTGAATTTACCAGGTATCATAAATCAAAAATCTTTTGTTTTCGACTATATATCGCTCGGTTTTATTACTCGAAAGGGAATAAATTGTAACGAAAATGGAACATAATGAAGGTTTTATATCTGCTAGTGGGTTCGAATAAGTCAAGCCTTCCGAGTTGAACGAAATAATATTCTATCACCTTCCCTTAAGGCACCAATAACTTTATTCGGAAACATGAATTCTCAAATCATCAAATTCTTAAGATTGAAAATTTACTGATATTTTTCGGTGAAATATCTCTTTATCCCGCATGAAACCAACCACTGCAGAAAAGAACCAACAAGATTGAAAGATACGAAGAAAGATTGGTGGAGAAACATTGGGTTTTGAACCAAGAATGAATCTTTGGTTGTCAGCAGTGGTTGTACCATTATTTACTTATGGCTAATAACCGAATAAAACTCATTTCGACTGGTAATGTGAAGAATTTTCCAAATTATTCTTTAGAACAACACTTGATTTTGATTGTCAATAAATTGAACAATTATACTTGTTAGAAAATAATCTAATTCACAAAGGTAGTAAGACCTCTCTAAATCGATCAGTGACACCAGAGCTAAATACTTCCGAGCAGTTGTTTCGGCTTCTTGAGCTCATAAGAGGGACGAGTAAAGCTAAAGTGGTTTTATTATGAGTTTACCACTGATTTAATGTTCTTCAGAATTTGTGGATTTCTCCAATTCCTTGTTAACCAATGAACTGAAGCCTCAAGCCTGCCCTGAATATGCCACCTGTAATGGTTGGCGAAACGTCGGCATCACATCGAGCTATTGTGACGCGGAATCCATCCGGAAGACAAGATTTTTCAAGATTAGCTGTCCGCGGAAGTCTACTATCCAAGATAAGATAATTTTTGATTTATGTATCTACGAGGGCAAGGTGAAAAGTCCCCGAAAAATGAAACAAGAAATTATTTATTTGGTCAAAACCTATATTATTTATCAACATAATCTCCCTGTAGCCCGATACACTTCGTCCAACATTTCTCATGTTTTTCGATCCCTTCCAAATAAAACGATTTCGGCAATCCTTTAAAATGAGAGTTTGTTTCAGCGATGACCTCATCACTGGAGCCAAATCTCTTTTCGCCGAACCATTTGTTCAAGTTTGGAAATAGATAAAAATCGCAGGAGGCCAAAATACGGTGGATCACGAACCAATTCGTAGCGCAATTCATGCAATTTTGCCATAGCGACTGCGGACCTGTGCGCCGCTGCGTTGTCCTGGTGGAAGTGCACTTTTTTCTTTGCCAAATGCGACCTCTTTCTCTTCAAATCGGCGTTGAATCGATCCAACAGCTCTCCATAATATACGCCGAAGATAGCGTTGCCCTTTTCGAGGTAATCGATATGGACGATACTGTGTACATCCCAAAAAACTGTCCCATGACTTTGTAGGTCGAAAAACCCACATTGGCCCTTTTCGTCTTCGATTCGCCAGGTCAAGTCCACTGTTTCGACTGTTCTTTGGTCTGGTGTGTTGTGATGGCTCCATGTTTTGTCCACGGTTACGAATCGGCGCAAAAAGTCTTTCTTATCACGCTTGAACATCGCCAAACACTCCTTTGAAGTTGTCACACGGTCGCGCTGGTTGTCAACCGAGAGCAAATGCGGCACCGTTCGGGTGAGATGCCCATAGCCTCGGTAATCTCGTGCACTTAAACTCGCCGATCGTCCAATATCATACCATGGATTTTGTCGACGATTTCTGGCGTTGTAAACTCAATATGACGACCAGGACGCTAGGCGTCCTTTGTGGTCATACTACCACAACGAAAATCACTAAACTACTCGTGAATCGTTTCAATCGATGGCGAGGAGTCCCCATAATGTTTAACAAGCGATGCTTTGGTTTACGTAATATTTTTTCCACTCAAGAAATAATGTTTACTCAAGACGCGAAATTCTCTTTTTGCCATGTTTACAAAAATCTTCAAGGTTGCTTGCTTTCGATGGTTGTCAAAACAGAACTGAATGACATATCAGTTTGAAAATTTTAATGCGTTCTAGTCAAAGATGGTATATAATAATAATAATAATAATAATAATAATACATCTTTATCTCCACAAAATAGTTGTTGCAATCCCTATATTACATTAACAGAACATTACTATAATATGAACAACTAAATTGGAAATCTTAGGGCGAAGTTCAAGCGAACAGCGAACCACCCCTCGATCTACCATTTAAACCCTAAAATAATAAATTCCGGTAATATGCACTAAATGTCTACATTCTAACTTAATCTAGTTTCTGTCATTATAATATTTTGAAATTACTAAGCTTGTTAAAGATAATACATAGGTAGTTACCTAATAAACTATCTCACTTAATTCTCATCGGTTTGTTTCTGAAACAGTATATTATAAGTTTTTTTCTTGAAAGATGATATTTTATTTAGTTTTATATATTCATTAAATCACAAATGTCACATGGGATTTCCGATTGTGTCGCCATCTGTTTTATTTTTCAGGAACTTTTCAACTGGTCCTCGTATATTCAGTTTGATGAAATGCCTTTATCGAAATATGAAATATTTCTAGTTAAAATAGAGTTGACAGCTACTGTTACTATAATTCGATCACCATAAAACACCTTATCAATAAATGGTGAATAATGGCCTGAAGGAGTTTAATTCAATAATTTTTTTCATAGCAAAATTTGGTATGAAACCAATTCGTAATTGGTAATTCCCGTGGTCTGGAATGTCTCGATAAGCCTTCAGTAAACACACCCGCCGCCAGAATCGATCACTCGGAATATATTAAAATGAGTTTGCCGGGATTAAATGCAGTAATTTCCTAGTTTCAATTTCGCAGCGAATTTAGATGTTTTGGATTCACGGTTTGCACATATTCCATACAACCCTTAAATTATTTTGAATTGGAGGCATTCGCAAACGTAGATTACTTGAATTTTCAAATGGATGTATGTTATGTCTGGTTAAAATTCTCGCGGTTGACGAAACGACGGTGATGTGATGTGAGCTTTTTACTAGCTAAAAAGCTGGTTTCAGTTTGTAATATATTACCTGATTTGTGTGCTGATATGAGATCGACTATCTTTGCTAGCTCATTACCAAGTCGACTCAAATCCCAGGGAAATTAAAACAGATATCAATTGGTTTATTAATGGTGAGCAGTGGCGGCTTGTGACACATGGGTATAGGGGTATGCGTGAATTGCATGCACTGCAGACGAAAATTTTGGATTTTTCAAGATCAGTGCCTTCTTCAGGAATATATTTTTTGTTTACATTTGAAGTGAGTTGATTTTAAGGGAGCACACTCATCTTGGCTTTTAAATTCAGTCTGAAATCAGTCTGTGACATCAGTTAGTGAACACTACAAGCACTATAGCACTATAGCCTCTGTTGCTGAATTGAAATAGATTTTACAGTTTTAATAAAATACACTTCCATTAAATTTTCACAAACTTCGTTTTTATTAAACAAAAAGTGACATGTTCAACAACACACGGTGGCTTTATCAAACAATGGTCTTACAAACTTTGGTTTATTCCTTAAATATTAAAATTAATATTAAGAAGGAAGGGATTAGTGAGGTTCGTATGTGTAGGATAAGAGTTTCTTACAAGTAAATTTAATAATGGAGAATTGGTAAAGTCTATCTGATCATTTAAAAGGTTTCCTGTATTTTTAAACTTATTAATTTTAATTTTCTTCAAGTTGTTGAATACTTTACTTTTAACTGACTTATGGAAAATCTCAAAATCGTCTTTGAAATGATCAGTTTCTTTAATAGGTTTACAACTTTTGAATCTCCTTTGCTCAAATTAAAATGTTCTTTAATCCTGTTTGTGAAAGATCTACCTGTCTGGCCTGTATATAATTTATCACAATCTTCACACTCTACCTTGTATACTCCTGATTCTCCATCTTTCTTATCTCATCTTTGTTGTTTTTAATATATTTGCCTATCGTATTATTTGGTCTAAAAGATGTGGTAACATTTTGTTTTTAAATAATTATTAGTTATTAGTTGATATCTGTATAAAAGACTTTAACGAAATAATTATGATTGATTTACTTAAGAAAAAATATTATAATGAAGCTATGAAGTAAGTTTACCCTAGTATAGTTAAGACTCATATTTATAGGTCAATAATGCATGTAGGTAAACTTTATGATAATGCATGCAATTTACTTAAAAAACACAATGTTTACCACATCTTTCAGAACGAATAATACTGTAGGCAAATAATATCAAAAACAACAAAGATAAGAATAAAAAAGATCAAGAATCAGGAGTATATAAGGTGGAGTGAGAAGATTGTGATAAATCTTATATAGACCAGACAAGAAGATCTTTCAAAACTAGAATTAAAGAACATTTTAATTCGAACAGAGGAGATTCAAAAGTTGTAAACCATAT
The DNA here is from genome assembly GCA_958510875.1 of Endomychus coccineus. Classification (NCBI taxonomy): domain Eukaryota; kingdom Metazoa; phylum Arthropoda; class Insecta; order Coleoptera; family Endomychidae; genus Endomychus; species Endomychus coccineus. Next base: position 37,644,963 of record OY294069.1, read on the forward strand.
TTAAGAAACTGATCATCATTTCAAACATGATTTAGAGATTCTCCATAAGTCAGTTAAAACTAAAGTATTAAACAACTTAGAGAAAATTGAAATTAATAAATTAAAAAATACAGGAAACATTTTAAATGATCAGAAAGACCAATAATTCTCCATTATTAAATTTATTTGTAAGTAACTCTTATCCCCTCATTCTTAATCTTAATATTAATATTTAAGGAATAAACCATAGTGTGTAAAACCATTGTTTGATGAAGCCACCGTGTTATGAAACATGTCATGTTTTGTTTAATGCAAACGAAGTTCGTGAAAATTTATTACAGGTGTATTTTTTATCAAAACTATAGATACGAATTTACAACAAGTAAGCACCAAAACCATTCAAAGATAGATTTTAATTCAAAAGCCAATATTCAGTTGCGTCTGCTCAATATAGTTTAGTTTGCATTGTTCACTATTATTTAATAAATCCCTTATATCGAGAATGCAACAGCCTCAATCAATTATTCAAAAGGATGTTGTTTCTGGTTCTTGTATTTCCAGATTTCATCGGCTCTGTAACTATATTTAAATTTTTCTTTTGTGCATTTTCATTTCCAGAAATTTTTCACGTTAAGAAGGAACAAAAGTAAGTTATCTTGGTTCAAAGAGTTTCTAAGATATGATTTAACCCTTTTTAGAGTGAAAAATGATCGTTCACGCATTACTGTATGCAAAGTAATATTTCAACATTGGAAAATGTTAAGACAGTGCTAATTTTGATTAAAAACTAAAAAATTTTCAGAATTTTCATCATTTGGATCATCGATTTCTTCTCCTAAACCATGGAGTCGTTAAAATCCTACGTCATGCCTTATATTATGTAGCTTGGAGTTAGGCAAAAGTGTATGACAAAAACAGAGCCTATTTTTGCTTCTAGTGGGTCCTTGACTCACCTATCTTCTGGGACCCCCTCGTATAGATTAGGAACAAAGCCGCGCTGGAGAAAAACGTGGTGTCAGAAATAAAACTTCCATAAAATTATCTTAACTCTATATTTAATAATAGAAGTAATATAGGGAAAACATGAAATATAAAACATAGAATAGATAATTCCATAGAATTATTGTACATGTATAATAATAAAATAGTATCTTAGGTATTTAATTAGCTAATTTCAATCTCTTTCATGCACATCAATTTGATATTTGATCATATACTTCATTGACATTTTCTTATAATACTAATTTCGCACATTACCGATTCAATGTCTTCTACAGTTTTAATTGGATTTTAAAGAGACAAGTTGCCTGCAGACGCATTTTATTAAGCCTATCCCTTTTTTTTTCTAAATTACATGGAAACACTAATAAACAGTCGACACATCAAAAACAATCTTATTTTATTCATAGTCATAATATAGAACCAAAATACCACGAAAACTTGCTAACGATTTAGTGACATAGGAAATAATTCACGGAACTTGCAATACAAGATTCATTAAATTTTAATATGAGATGATAATTTCAATCGGGTAATTATTACAATTTCCAACAGGTACAACATTCTGATCCAGATCTAATTATAGCTGCCTTAATAAATTTGGGGATGAACCACCTACACCGCATTCCTTTCAACCGTATCTAATTTATAGAATACCTGTGTGACTTGATATACATATAGGAACATCTTAGTATATATAATAGAAGCTTGTGTCCGACAAGTTATGTTAACTACTGATATAGACGAGACAACAGAGGAAAAATATGGGAAATACTTAATGTTAATGCCAATTTTCGTATTTTTATCGGGTGGAGTGCCCTGAACTACATATGGTGGATTTGGGTAAAACGGGGCACTTAACCTTCAGAGGTGGATATTTCCAAAAGAGTTGGCAGCAAAATTCGTTTTTTGTATGATATCAAAATGTTGAAACATAATGTTTTGAAAACTACATACATTGTTCATCTACAATGCTTTTTATTGGACAAATATAAATAAAACTTTATCTCATAAAAAAGAGTCATACGACAAAAGTTTGTTAAAATGACTTACTTCATCTGACAACATTTCTAATATTATTTCTAAATACAATTTGAATGGAGCATTTGAACAAAATCTAAAAGTTTAAATATATTTTACTCGTTAATGAAAAAAATATATAATCAAAAACAAGTTATAACGTACCCTTGTGCGACTTTTCGGTAAATTGCTTACCGCGTAAACTTCGAATCCTCGGGCGCCAGATTTTTCCCAAAGGTTTACTCCTTTTTCAAAGACTTCTGCTAGGGTCTTCACCACAAGGCTTGTTACTATGCTATCTATAGATAGCCTTGTCCCTAGGGTAGCTACAGTGAAGTATAACCAGAGTCCAATGGGCAGAAAACAGTATCGAAATTGTAGGTTATAGCTTAGCTCGTTAAAGATGGAGCAGAAATAATTTAATAAAACAGGGAATTCCAAATATTAAAATATATAATGATTTTAACAATTACACTTTCAGAATAATCAATTTAAATGCAATTGAACGGTATTATTTCACAAAATTACACCCAGACGGAAAATGTAATGAAGCTCAAACGGTAAATGAAAACTCTTTCAAGATATCAACTCTACGACAAGTTCGTTCACTAAATTTAATTCGGCGGTACGGGATCGGTTGATGAATGATTCAGAATGATCAATTTGCGGAAAAGTACGAATCAAACAGGTATCAGCGTAATGAGCGGAAGTGCCTCGGGGTGCATATAATAGCCAATTATCGACACTTTCCCGAGTGTAAAGATCTCTTGATTGGTATTTAGACGTAATGACCCACTAGCGTCTCGGCTTTGATATACAGAGCAATGTTACAATGCATGCTTCTTGGTTTCTAGTATGTTGTATGTTGCACTGACACTTTTCCTATGTTCTTCATCAAATTCTTTTGTCCCAATGGGTCACATTTCCCAGGAATAACTGTTTATTCATCAAACATTGATGCTTGGTGCATAATAGTTGCAATCGAAGTTCAAGCTCCTGTCATGGCCGAGAAAATACTGGAACCGACCCCCTCCAAATTGCAATACAAACGACTGCGAAAAAGACTGTTCTAAACATTAGAAAAGAGAAGTATCAGAGGAGTATAAAACTTCGGTGGAAGGATAACGACTATTTGAAGATGGAGTATCAATTACTCATGATGTCAAGGACGACATGGGCAAGGTGTTCGTGTTTACACATAACTTCCAAACATGGTAAAATGATTGTTTTGGATCAAATATATAGGCTTCTATAATATATTAAGAAGGAACATCAACCAACTAAAAGAAACTTTCAAATAACGTTCTAGCCTACTATAACCAAAAATATATAGAAATTAAAAAACCTAAGCCTTAAAAAAATTGACGTTTGTAGTTTCGAAATCGGGAAATAAAATCCATTTTCTGCGCGTCGACCACCTTAGCCACAACCACAGACGCAAGTAGAACATTGAACTAGGTATATCAACAGTTATCTCGCTCGCCGCTAGGAGCCCATGCGCGCAATTTTTATGCCGAGGGTAACTCTTCTCAGGGTACATGATCGTAGAGTGAAAGTGCGCACGCCGGAGACGTCCGAATTCAACGATTGATCTTATATTTTATAGTTGAAGTAACCATATTTTTGATGATATCTGGAGACATATCTACTCATGTAAATACATTTTTCAAACTCGTTAGATGGGGTGTCTCAGAAAATAGAGTTTCCTAATAAACAGATTACATAATCTAACTAATTATTTCAGATATTGCACTAAAAATAAAGACAGATTCACTGGTTGTCTAGTTAAATTTATCTCTTTAAAGTGAAAAACCATTTAAATGGGTAATTAAACAAATTCTGTAGAATTATCCTAAAATTAGGTAGTTCAGCTATCGTTCAAAGATATCCGGAATCATCTAATCATTGAAAAGATAAATCCTCAATGATATTTAGAAAAAAGTAACTGAAAATCATGTATCTAACTCCAATTACATGATTTGTATCACCTGATTCTTCACAGTATAATGAGAGGAGGATGTAGCTAGTCCTTTAAGGATGTGGTAGGAACAACACCTCTCACCTTAATATAATTATTGAAATGAGAAACTACCAACCAGTATAAGTATTAAATTCAACCATCTGACATTCAGCGCATAATATAAAATCGGTAATTCCTGTTTTACTGATGGGTCGTCACTTTAATAATAATAACCTTATTGATGGTAAAAGGATGCCACTTGAATTAATGAGGTAGCTTCCTACTCGGCTATCGATTCAGATCTCACGACTAAATTGACATTTGAAATGTACTTTCGTTGTTTATTTTAACATTTTGACAGTTTTATGATGTAGATAATCCAATAAGTTATTCATAGTGCGCTCATTATTTATTATTTCCGGCAACACCTGGTTGTAATACTGGAAAAATACGATTGACTGAAATCTGCCGGCAAAATACCACCATAAATCTGTTCGATGTGATTAAATAGATTATAGTGGGGAATTTCCAACATAAATCTAGTTCAAATATGAAGATAATTAACAGGAGTATTGGGAAAATGTAGTGAATACTTACTTGAACTGTTCGAGGTTATATTAGATTAGGTAGGTCAGGTTTGTTCTCAGTGGAATATCAAGATATCTTCATATCTCTCGCACTGTAATCATACGGTACAAATTAAATCAGTATTTCAATTTTATGAACACACTTCTATGATGATATGATCAGTTAAAAAATATTTGATCGGTGAAAATAATAAACGGTCAATAAGATAGAAGAATGTCAGTTAAATTAATAAGTCGTCAGTGAAAATAATAAAAGGCCAGTATGATATGAAAGTTCAACTAAATTAATAAATGATTAGTACGATATAAGACGGTCGGTGAATAAAAAATCGGCCAGTAAAACTTAATGAACTGTTATTTTATTTCATATAATGTAACGAAGCTTTAAATATTGAATAATTATTTAATGAGAAACTTGCTGCAACATCATTTAAGTAGTCAAGAAGTAACCAAGTATTAATTGCAATTAAAGCCTGCAATTCCAATATAGTTCAGTCTGCCCTATTGACCCCTGGTTACTTACCTCACTGAGACTACCCTGGGACAAGGCTATCCATAGATAGTACAGTGATACGCTTTGTGTTGAGGGCCCTAGCATAAGCCCTCAAACGAGGAGTAAACCTTAACAAAAACCTGGCGCCCGAGAAATCAACATAAAAGTCAATCGGATTCAGATCTGATAGACTTGAAGGATTATATAAGCCGTCGTAAGAAATTATCGCCAAAAAGTAACAAGGTACGTCACAACAAATATAAAAGAAAAACACAAAACAATAATGAATTATACAATAATGAAACAAAACGCAAAGCTCTCCGGGATGTTATAATAAACTAGGTGATGGTGATCATTTGAAAATAATTATAATTAATGATACGCATTAGTTGCATGTATAAAAAATACCTACCTATTGGACAAGAAATGCCTGCCTTGTTTTGGATGGTCGACCACGTCGTCTTTTGAATCCAATGGGAATTAATTTGGTTTCCATTTGTTTAAATCATTCGGAAGGGTAGTAGACCAAATGTTAGATACGACAGTTATAAATTCTTCAAAAGTGGAAAAACTTGCATTTGAAGATTCCTCTAGTTCTGTGACTTCATTATTGTGACCAGCGGGTATAAAATGAACGTAACCTTCATATGTAACACGTGAAACAATGTTTTTTTCCAATAGCCCATTGATAAGCTTTGCTTAGCATAGGAATTGTATGCATTGTGTTTGCGTTGGCAGTGTACTGAAGAGACTAGGTATTCCTTGAGAACAACTGCAATCTGGGATAAAGACAATCTCTCTCGCAGTGTTTTCATCTTTAATTACTCTGTTGAAAGATTCCAAGGTTGTAGACGGAACCAACTTAGAAATTTTTTCAAACCAGCTTGGATTACTTGGTAATATTTTCCATCGCGACAGTCAGAGGTAAAACATCAGGGAACTATACTAGATAAAAAACTCCTGGAGTAAACACGAAAAAGAGATAACTACCAAAGCTAGAAAATGCCTAATGGTGTGCAGAAACTTTGTGGGAAAAACTGGGGATGTAAAACTAACAACTTGTGGTGGATGTATACAGCAATAGTGAGACCAATCATCACATATGGGGTTGTAGAACTAGCTGAGCTAGTTCAAGGATAAATCTATGGAAAATCCAAAGATGACTACAAAACAACATATGAAACTGGAATAGGAGTATATGGGCCTGCAACCAAATACTCTGAAAGCTTGGATAAATCCCCTAGTGGGTATTCATACTATAGGAAAATGTGTCCAGTTCAATATAGAAAGAAACCTTCGCAGACAGGAAGTAATCATCATGTCGAATAGCCAAGCAGTCATCAAGGCGACGATCTTCCACGTAATCACCTCCAAGATGGTATGGGAATGCTTAGAAAAAAAAATGAACTAGGCAGGAACAACGCAGTTACCTTCCTATGGGTTCCGGGACACACCGGGGTGGAGGGTAACGAAAAAGCACACGATCTAGCAAAAAAGGGACCTGAACCCTTCTGCGCGCTAAGCAATTACAAATCTATATGACGCTTCTTATCAATTGCCATTGCATATCGATATAATCAAGAATTATTCCATGCTGGCTGTTGGAATGTTGATTTTATAATGATATGATGAAATGCGTCACAAGTGAACAATGCAAAGATCATAAATGATGAGTAATATTTAACTTGAATCAATATCAACTTAGCATCAAGCAGACCACCCTTGAAATTGTCAAGCAGCAGAATAAACATATCGCGTGGATATATGCAAATTGAGATTTTACAATTAGTATACCCGTCATTGTTAGCCGGTTCCCTTCTCTGCTCTATGGTCCCTCCAGTGTATTAGTGCAGCTATTGTCTACCTTACGCCGCTGCATACATTTGTTGAATTCCAGAATTTCATCGAGGGTTGACGTATTCAAAACAATGTTTGTTCGAAACCAGTTTGAAATTTGAACCGTAGCTTCAAGGAAATATATTACATAGATGTCCCAACCAGACAGGAGGAGGAATTCTACCTTGAAAATTGGATTTTCACGCTCAAACTCCTGTTCCATTTCTACTATACACGCAGTCCAGAATCAAAGACAACATTAGTGATACCATATTCGATTGTACGTCTTCAGCTTCATTACCAAGAGATAAAAAACATACGAACAAACTATTAAAGAGTTCACACTGTAACACTATAAATTATTATTATTATTATTATGTTAGAACTGCACATTACCGAAAGGAACACAGGTATCACACAAGCAACGAGGGTAATGCGTCACTGAAAGAATCATAGCGATTTTTAAACAGTTGACCATTCCAGAGTAGGAAAACCCTGTTAGAAAGTTTTGGTGGGATGTGGGTTTGATGTTTTCCCGTGTTAACTAAAACTGTGACCACGAAGTTGGAGGTCAGAATTTAGGGCGAATATATGTTTTAAGTCAACAGAAAATGAATCCTGTAGAATGCGATCAGTTTGTATTAGATTTCCACCAATTCTTCTATCAGCTAGGGAAGGTAAAACCAGTTTATGTAGTCGCGCTTCGTAATGAAGATGAAAGAGACCATATGCCCAGCGGGGGGCTTTTCGTCGAACTCCTCAGATAAGGAGACCATATCACATCGGCATATTCGACGCCGAATATATGTCTTGTACAGTTGTAACAACAAATCCTTGGAACGCTTTTCTGAAAGTGTAGGCGACGTAGTTTGCTCTGCGCACGATCGAGCTGATGTGCTGGGATCAACTCTATCTGAAATTAATGAGTGACACCAAGATCGATTTTTGTTTCAACAGGAGTAATGAGTTGCCCACCCTTTAAAGTGTAAACTTAATTTGTGTATTGTTATGTCCAAGATGTAAAATTGTGCATTTATTTAAGTTTAGGGGGATATCGCATGCAGAACACCATTTTTCTACTAAGAAACGTTCAGAATATCTTTCCATCATCAGCGTAAAATGTATTCTGGCAACTCAAGAAACCTGATAGGTCTGAAGTATATATTACAAAGAGGATGGCGCCCAGCACAGATATCTGTGGGACACCTGTGACAAAATTATGCAACTGGGACAAGGAACTACCGACTCGAACTAAGAATGATCTGTTGGATAGAAAATAATCTATTCATCGAAGCAGCCTCCCGTCGATTCCAAAAAAGTCTAACGCTTTTGAGAAATCTTAGTAGATTACATCTATGGGTAGATTCCTGCCCAGGTTAGAATTCCAGATGTTAAGACAGTATGATAGGTTAGTTGTTGTTGACCTGCCTGCTATCAGGTATAACTGCTGAGTTCAGTAAGAAAGGAAGAAGTAGATCAACAATAAGTATTTCCATAACTTTAGCACAAACTGGAATAAAAACTTATTGGTCTATAATTTTCGTCCCCTGTTTTAAATACAGAAGTTGCAACCGCAGACACCCACATTTCAGGTAAAGATCAGCTATCAAATGAAGTTTGCATTATGTCTGCCAGTGGTTCACATAATGGAGAAGCGCAAGTTTTAAACGACTGCAGTATTCCATCTATGCCAGGTGAGAACTTAGTGGCTAGTTTGTCAAGTTGTTTCTGCACTGTTCTGCAGATAGATCTATAGTGGCTAATGTAAGTGTTTTTCTTCGCAGCGCAATGGTGAGAATAGGGCCTGGAGTTTCATCGTGATGACTGACTCGAATTGTGTAGTTGAAGTCTCAGCGGTATCGGTGTCGTTAGTACATATACAGGGTATTCCACGAGAGCCGTTCGTTAGAAGTTTTCGTGGTTAGAAAAAAGTTAGAATTCTGAAATTTTGGGTTCCAGGGTTATCCAAGATTTTCTTTCTTTTCAAAATATTTTCAAGATCATAATACTTCCGGTTACACTTGATAGAGCAAACAGTTGGTATCAGCTTGATGGTGCTCTAGCACATTCCACTATAGCTGTACACCGGCAATTGTCACTGATGTTCGAGAATCGGTGGATTGGCCCGCGAGGACCTTGGAACTGGCCACCCAGATCACCCGATTTGACCCCCTTGGATTTTTACATCTGGGGTCGCATAAAAGAACTAGTGTACTCTAGGCCGGTACAAACTAGAGAGGAATTGTTGAACCGTGTTCACCATGCGCTTACTAATATACGTCCAGACGAACTTCGGAGGTCTGTTTCGCGAGGAGTATATGACAGAGTTATTCAGTGTTTGAACCAAAATGGAGGTCATATAGAACAATTATTGTAATTTTACATTCTCTTATTATTTTATGTCACTATGTTCCAATTTTTTGTTTTTATTCTATATTTCGGTCTAAATGTTATGTACTAATGTCATGTTCTAATTAAAGTAAATTTTTTACCGTTTCATTGATGTTTATTTGGCTTCGAAAGGCAAGCGATGTTTCGGTTTCTGCCAAAAAACCACATTAAAATAAAAAATATGGATTAACAAGAAAACCACTGGAAATAGGTATAGGGAATGTTATAGCAAATCGATGCAGAATCAAATTCTGCATCCGACCATCCAATAAAATACAGGGTGTCCCATTTGAAAAAACGAACTTTTTCAATTTTTAAAATGATGTAATTGGTCAATAAATTTTGGATACCCTGTATGCGATAAATCAGTTGCCAATATGGCGTTCGAAAGAATCATTCCTGTGCTTCCGTCTACCCCAGAAGCGCTTTCCACCAATTGAAATTGGTTAAAGGGCGCAATGCTCAAAACAGCGCTACATGTGTCAAAATTTTTAAAAAAATCAAGATATCTAAGAAAAAATTGAAAATAGGTATAGGGAAACCTGATGGAATCCACTATGAAATTTTCTCAGGAATCTAAAAAGGAAATAATATACCGGGTGTTCCATTTAAAATAAGGAAGTTAATGGCGACTTCCGGTGTAACCGGGAGTAGTATGATCTTGAAAATATTTTGAAAAGAAAGAAAATCTTGGATAACCCTGGAACCCAAAATTTCAGAATTGTAATTTTTCTCTAACCACGAAAACTTCTAACGAACGGCTCTCGTGGAATACCCTGTAGTTCCATCAGCTTTACGTACTTGACGATTTGATATGGTGGAAGACATTTGAGTACGTGTGTATTTGTATAAAGCCTTAGTGCTGGTGTTTACGAAATTATTTTCATATTTTTGACGAGCGTTGCGAAGGTTTTGAAATAAAGCATTGGAATGTTGGTGGCGATGTGCTAAAAAGTCTTCATCAGATTTTGATTAGATGAATTTACGCCATAATCGACGTTTGCACTTAGCACGTAATAAGATATAATTACCCACCTCATTTTTAAGCGTGAATATTTCTTCTTTATAGTGAACATACGAATAATGAAATATAAATAGTTTCAGGTTAATTCAGAAAGAGGATATTTGTGCTTCAAAATAACAACGCAAAACGGCCTCTGGATAGAAGCGAATGAAGTAAATACATTTTTCCGTCAAATTCATTACACCGAATTCGATATTCGATATATCATCACGACGGATGTTATTCAGTTCTCTTCGTATACCCTACAACATTTTATACAGAGATGCGATCTATGCACTCCGGGCAATTATGCGCTAAAAGCATTGTTTTATTTCCATTAAAAAATCGAAGTTTCCTAAAACAAACTTGGCATTGTTTACTCTGAGCGATGCGGATTTTTTTCAAACTCTCTCGTACACAGTTGTTCTAATGGATGTGACAAAATTCAACTATTCGCTGTAACGAACTTTAAGCGGTTGTTTGTTAATTGAAATAATGAATTCAATTTTTGAAAGTTTATATTTATGAGTTAGTAATATGTCGAAACAGTTTATAACGACTTTGAAGGGAGTGTTAGTTTATGGTAGTATCAACCGATAGTCGCTATAACCAATTTCATTCATAGAAAGGCTCACTGATTATTTGTTCTTTGATGATTAAAAATGTATTAAGTAAAGACCCAGAAGACCTGACCTATTAAATCCTTAGAAATATTTAATTTAGCTGTGTTATCCGCAAATAGAATAAAGCTCAAGAGCTCGTGATCATCAACATTATATGGTAAATGTTAGGAATAATATGGGGCCGAGTACAGAGCCTTGCGGGACACCCTAATTGTTTCATTATTGAAGCAAGTCTGTTGGAATCATCGACATATACATATGGACTGCGCGTGGCAATGATAAGCGCGGGTAGTGCCGGCCGGAGAGAGGGGAAAACGAAGAGGCCTAATACTGTCTTTATCTATCGGCTCGGGACGTAAACATACTAGCTACAGTCATGTTGCATTTCCATGGCAACGCAGCGGCTAATAGAAACGCGATAGATAAAGACAGTATTAGGCCTCTTCGTTTTCCCCTCTCTCACACCGGCACTACCCGCGCTTATTATCGCGTTTCTATTAGCCGCTGCGTTGCCATGGAAATGCAACATGACTGTAGCTAGTATGTTTACGTCCCGAGCCGATAGATAAAGACAGTATTAGGCCTCTTCGTCTTCCCCTCTCTCACGCTGGCACTACCCACGCTTATCATTGCCACACGCAGTCCATATGTATATGTCGATGGTTGGAATCTATCAGTGACATAAGACTGTATCAGAGAGATACTGTTATTAGAAAATAGAGATTTTGTAATGTTTCATTTTGGTTATCAAAAGCTTTATAGTCTCATTTGTATTCGGAACTAAATTGATATCTTGTAGCTGGTTATTTTTTTTCACACATTCTTCTGAAATTTATTATTATTCTATTTATTATTCATATTGTTACCTGCTGTATTATTTGGAAGTGAGGGGATTAATTCAGTTTCTTTATTTGTTCTTTGAGATCAGCAATTCCCTTATGTCATTCATTACTTATTTCGATTAATAAGGCGAAGTTAGATTTGATCACATTCTTCAGTATGCTATTTTCGTCAACCAAACTGTTAATTACTTTTAGACATTCGTAGGAACGATGCTGTTGTTAAGGTTCATTTTTAGGATTTTTATCAGGTGTAAGCATTATTTACAAATCCACTGTTTATTAGTTTTGTCATCACACATCACATGATTTTGTTCTACACTTATGTTTACACATCATAAATGGATACAATTAGTGATTTGTCTCTAATGTTGAACTATTTTCTTTTTCTTCGTAACATAGTAATAGCGTTAACTAACTACAAGAGGGAGACGTTTTTCCAGTATTTTGCAACCAGCAAAAGCTTTTAGACAAAGTATTTCGATATAAAAAAATATGAAGATTCAAAGAAGGCATTATGCAATGGCAATACAATTATATCAGAATACCACATTTTTTTTAAACTCCCAGTCCTTCAAAATGAAAGTACGAATGACAAAACATATGACGAAAACGAAATGAAAGAGAAGATTTTGTCAAAGCGGCGAAAATAAAGATTGCTATTGGCATTTTCGTTTCATCGAAATTAAATTTTTACGTCGGCAATTTTGTAATTGTGTTTTTGGTTAGTTTCTCTTACCGGACAAAGTTCGTTCTTGTTTTCTTTTAATAAATTTGTTCTTTTACGTATAAATCTTAAATTTTTCCTATATGCCCTAATAAATTAACGAACTAGAAGGTCGTATCAATAAATTCAGATTTTTACGGTTTGTTTTGACCAAATTCCGTAAGTTAATAGTAGTATCCAAAATATATGCTCACTAAAATTTATTTTTGATAATACCGGGATATCAAAAACTATCTTGGTCAAGGGTGGTTGTGGAATCTAAAACGTGTGTCTTACTTTACGTTTGAAATAATTATGTCACTGTCACACTGACATCATCAATAACCTACAAATTTCATACCTATTTATTTCAGTTGTAAAACAATAATGAACTACAAATTATGAAATAACGGTTTTAGTAACAAGAAAAACTAAATTACAGTAATTGTTGGAAATGTCCCCCGGGAAATATAAAATAGTCCATAATTGTTTTACAACTGAAATAAATAGGTATGAAATTTGTAGGTTATTGTTGATGTCAGTGTGAAAGTGACATAATTATTTCAAACGTAAAGTAAGACACACGTTTTAGATTCCACAACCACTCTTGACCAAGATAATTTTTGATATCCCGGTAGATAATATGTAAAAATTGTCCACCGATTTTTGAAATGTTTTTTTCGAATCCTGTGAAACCATGTTTTGATTGATTCCTTTTGGTAGGAAGCCCTCTATATGCAAACCTTCAATTTCTAAGAAAAATACATTCTGAAAATTTTCTGTTCAAGATAAGAGAGAATGAGAGCTAATTTGGATTGATAAAAAAATAGAAAGGAGAAATCTCTTTCAGATTGAAATAAAGTTACTTGGAATTGCTGGGAACTGAACTTTTTATTTGCCGGTACATGTGACATGCTTGAAGCAAACTAGGGCTCCAATTCAAATACATAGTAGTATCGTTATTATGTTTTATGTTTTCGTTCAAATATCAGTGAGCTTATGAAATATATGCTGAATTGGTTTGGGTGAAATATTTGTAAACCATTTTCAACATTCTATGAATTAAACTTATTCGTTAACTATATATTAAAATTCTCGGGAAATAGGTCAAATTAACACTCTGTTTTAAATTTTCGTCTTTACGTACGTTTCGGTCTCACGACCATCATTAGAAGACTTATTATGTCTAAAACTTGATTACTTAAACTAATTGTATTACACAAAGCGTCCAAATCGCACCAATTTCAATTAAACTGCCCACGTCGCCGAAACGAACAGAAACACGATTAAACGAAACGAAACTTGCTAAACACTGCTTTGATTATAAACATCAATTCGATTACAATAATGTTAATATTCTAACTAAGGAAACCAATTATCATAAAAGATCTATTTTGGAGATGATTTACATAAAACGTGACTCCAATTCTGTAAATCATAGGACAGATACGCAAAATCTAAGTCATATCTATACAAATTTGATCAAATAATATCTCTTGCAATTTCCTACATGCCTTGTTATAATGTTAATAGTATATATGTAGGTAGAATGTCAAGTATACCTCCTGTCACGACAAAACATTTTCCTATTAGCTCGTAAATCTAGCATCTGGTTTGAAAGTTGTATACTTAAAAATTAAATTTTATTGGTCTCTTCTCAGTCGATCACTTACTGTGTTGACATGAGTACGCTTTTATTAAGAAATCTTCTTAGCAGTGGATTTTTGATAATTTACTATAGCATCGAGGTTTACAATTTCGTTTAATCGTGTTTCTGTTCGTTTCGGCGACGTGGGCATTTTAATTGAAATTGGTGCGTTTTGGACGATTTGTGTAATACAATTAGCTTAAGTAATCAAGTTTTAGACATAATAAGTCTTCTGATGATGATCGTGAGACCGAAACGTACGTAAAGACGAAAATTTAAAACAGAGTGTTAATGTGACCTATTTCCCGAGAATTTTTATGTGTAATTCATACTGGGTCAAGAATCTTTATTCTTATTCGTTAACTTAAAATAATAGTTATTTGGAGTATGAATCGATAAGTATTAGAAGGTGTTACTGTACATACCACTAGATCAAAATGATGACATATCAGTTTGAAATTCATCCAAAATAATAATGTATAAGTAACTACTGACGAGATGTTTTTCTTCATATCATATCGATAAGCGGATGGTTCTGAGACGTGGATGAAGACTTCTCATCTTGAGCGCGTTCTTCTTAAAAATCCGTTCGCTGGAAATTTATTGTCTATGAGATAAAATCGTCATTAGCGCGAATATGGAGTTTAGCAGGGCACTTGGATCAAATGAATGTGTTCATTCACGGGTAATCGTAAGCCTACGTGGAAAGGTTTAATCGCCTTTTGCATTCAACGTTTTAAACTTTATGGTCCTATATTTTAATTCTAATTTGTGTTATTACACGTTTCAACTACGTATACCTATGTTGGAGATTGGCTTGTAATTTCAGCTTCTGTTTTATGTGTTCCTTACCTACATTTTAGGACAGAACTAGATCTTGTTTTATTTTACACATTAACCACATGAATATTCTGTTCGTAATTAGAAAAGTAATCATGTGCTTGTCCATGCCATGATATCTAAATATTCATCTTGTATTAACGAGTACTCAATGTAACTAACTGAAAGGTACTAATGCATCTGAATAAATATATGCCTTCTGTATATCATATACAGGTGCTTCATTGGGAACCTATACTGGAAATGGGTGTGAATGAGGTGATTGTAAATAACCCATGCCTAATGGGTCTTAATTGACCTTTAAACAGAGATATAGGGCATCAATTTTGTACTCATAACTTGGGATGTACTCATAACTTGGGATTCCCTTCTGTAGATTTTTTAACATTTGGCGCATGTGTAATAACTTGTCGAGTATAGAGATGTAATAACAAAAAAAAAGGAAATCAGGTCCGGAAAATTGAAAAAAAATCACTTGAAACAACATTTGCATTTTCAGAGATGAAAAATAATCTAGATGTAACAACTAAGAAATAGATGATTTTTTTTTTTGGTTTGCCAGATATCAATGGTTAGGTTTCTCTACTCTAGATCGATCAGTAACATTACAATCCAATAGTTCCGGGCAGCCGTTTTGCTCTCTAGAGCTCATCAGCAGAACGAGAATGTTTTCAATGTTACTGCACCCGAATAGCAGAATGCTAGAGCTAACCATGATATCTAACGACATCTACGAATGGAACTAAAAAAGAATATAAGGGTGTATGTAGTACAAAATGTTTTTATTTTTGGTAAATATCACAATATATGGAATACTTTCATAAAACTCAAATTGACCTGGCCCATGTATCCCAATTGTGCGTTAACCAAATACTGAAGAGCGGCATACTCATTTAGGTTAGTTTTAGGTAACTTTGCGATATTACGCTGAGACCCCCAAAAATAAACACTACAACTTAAAAAGTGTGTTGGGGTTGATTTATTTTTCAACTCGCCAATAGTTTTCAATCCCCTTTTTTCTGAAGCATGCTTTATAAATAGGATAAAACATAAGCACACGTAAGTATATTATTTCCTTGAAATTTATTTATGAAGATTCCTACAGCAGCGCTGACACGATGGTTTTGTGAACTATCCGACTGTTCCGTCTATCCCAATGGTCCATATATCCCGGATATGTCCAAATGGTATCACGGTGGAAATTCGTGTCAGGAAATTGTGTAAATTTATTATCGCTGAATTCTGACGTGCGCCGCACATCGCACATGTTCGGGCCCAACCTTCTAAATACATTCTAGTCTCTTGTCTTTCGTCAGCTCACTATTAGACGCATTCTGCTTGATCTCAATACCAAAAAGTCTATGGGACCAGACGGAATTCCACCTGTCGTTCTCAAGGAATGTGCGCCTGAATTAACACCAGCTTTTTGCAGGTTGTTTACCCTTTCATGCAAACTTGGTGTGTTTCATTCCAGCTGGAAGACAGCTGGAGTGCAACCAATTCCAAAAAAAGAAAAGAAGATCATTCCTAATATTATAGACCCATTGCACTATTATCTGTGATCTCCAAAGTGATGGAGAAAGCAATCAACATCGAGCTCATCAAATACTTAGAGAGCTACAAAATTTTGAATGACCGGCATTATGGCTGTCGCCAGCAGAGATCAACAGGAGACCTGCTTGCTACGTTACACATGCATAACAGAAACCTATTGAAAAATATGGGGAATCACTAGCTGTATCATTGGACATCTCCAAAGCATTTGATCGAGTCTGGCACCAAAGCATTCTTTGGAAACTTGCGTCATATGGTTTGCCGCCTCAACTTTGTCGTTTACTATCGAATTTTCTCTCAGATAGAATACTCCATGTGGTGGTTGACGGTGTATCCTTCGATACAATGGCTATCAACGCTGGTGTTCCACAGGGATTTGTCTGGGCACCAACTTGTTTCTGCTCCTTATCAACGATTTGCTGGAAGTGGCCACCTGTCCCGTCCACAGCTTTGCAGATGATGGTACACTTCATACCGCTTTCTTATATAGAGCCACTATACCATCTATTGAAGCCAGAGGATCGAGACAGGGGCAGGTTGAAGCAATTAATGGAGATCTGCCAAAGATTTCGAAATGGGGATCTTATAATCTAGTAGAGTTTTATGCAACCAAAACTCAACCTTGCGTCTTCTCCAGGAAGGCGGATCCCACAATCCCTAATATGATGATGTCAGGTACAACTATTTCTATGAAGTCTTCCACAACAATGCTCGGGATCACAACCCTCGGGATCATCACCCTCTCATGGGACGATCATGTTAGGTCCATTGCGGAAACCGCTTCTCAAAAACTAAGTCTTCTATCTCGTGCCAAGAGCTACTTTACATCCCAGCAGTTCCTCATAATCTACAAAGCACAGATTCGACCTGTCTTGGAGTACTGTTCAAACGCTGAAGCTATTGAATTCTATACAAAAGAGCTATTCGTTTGATTGATGATGTCACTCTTACGACTTCATTGACCTCTCTAGAACATCTCTCCCTTTTCTATAGATATTTCCATGGTCGGTGTTCCACCACGAGAGATCCCGAGTAGACGGACTAGTCACCACTTCACTTTCAAATTCGAGACCTGCCGAACTTCTTCCTACCAGACTTCATTTCTTTTATCGAACAGCGAAGTTGTGGAACTCTCTTCCTAGTAAGGTCTTTCCCTATGCCTATAACCTTCAAACCTTCAGATAAATACAAATGCCTATCTTCTCTCCCTACATTCCACTGCTGGCTCACACGATGTTCTTCGAACATTAAAGGTTTCCCTCTCTTGTAGACAAAGTATAAAAAAAATGCTCTCGTATAATATATCGATTCGTAGAACTAAATCTGTATAACTTCATGGTATGAAAATTTGAAGTTTAGTTCAATGAAGAATCTCTGAGTATATGAAATTTCTCAATATAGTAAATCGCTCTTCCCTGAATTCACGAAAACTCTCAGTAATACACAGAATTCCCAGCTATTTCGTACGATACATTCGGATGTCACGGACATCTGCGAATACAATGGTAATCTATCTTGAATACTCGAAGGCAATAGCAACTTGGAAATCTATGTTCACATATTTCTCAGCAAACTACTTTCGCCGTATCAAATAATATAGCACATCACATTTGTTCAATTATATTGTTTTATTCGCTAAATGCGGATAAGGAAGATTTAATAATGAAGCTGTCAATTCGGATATTAGATGGTGACAGCTCTTGTGTACTGCATGTAATCAATCCATACCACAGCTAACCTACCTCCTACGCTATCAAATAAATTCATATCAACGAAGCAATTATCCTGAAACATAATCTCCGTCCAATAATAAACTGGAATATTTCCACAAATATGAATTTAATGAGCTGTATCAGAACCGATTTGTTAATTTCATTATTTCCACCATGCCTTTGTATTTGTATTTTCAATTAAAACTCGGAATAATTAGAATGTTTGTTTGGTGTATTTTTCCATTAGAATCAACATTCCTGCTGGCAGCGAATTGAATTCACCATCTGTACAATATAATACACGATAGCGCCATGTAAGAGTTGATGGGAATCTGAATCTACATAAAACAAGATTACGGCTGTTGTTAGTTTTGCATCCTCTAGCGTTTTGCGACATCCCAGCTACTGTAATCTTCCTTCAATATCCAAATGTTTCTTTATAGTTGCTTACTTTACATTATATAGAACACTAGTAACAGAATATGAACATGCAAAAGAGGATTTTTTATAACCGAAAAATTCGAAGTAACAAAGTTACATCTTGTAACGGATCACTCCGTCTGCTAGGATCAGTAGTGATGAGTGGCCCCAACTAGCTCAACGGATTTATTTACTCTCAGGGCTCGTAGTGAAACGTGTCCTGAGATTCGTGACATAATGGATATTACCCTGAGTGCCAACTGCTTTAGCACTAACAAAACTAAATAGAATCCAGTCAAGAATTCAGGCACTACGAGGTCAATAAAAGTTGATGGATATATAGAAAAATGAAGACAAGGTCTAACTTAACAATTTGGCTTTATTCCTATTAGGAATTTGATATAACAGTTTTAGACAAAATACAAGTATTGTAATGAAAAAAAAAATGAATATTCGTAGATAAAAATACAAATTAAATTATAGGATTAATTGAAAAATATATATAAATTATGAACCTACAGGTTCGTTCTCAACAAATATATGAAGTTAATGATAATACAAGTTCGATTAGAACCAAGGGGTTCGATCTCAACAAATGAATGAAGTCAACGATATACAATTTTAGTTGAATAACAAAAATTAGTTAAATGAAAATATGGTCATTTTCAAACTAAAAAATGTTACCTTCCTTGGAACTTGAAGGAGCTGGAAGTAGGCTCTGCCAGGAAATTCCCTCTAACGTCACGGGCAAAAGGAAGGAGACGTCTAAATCGTTCAGACCCTGTAATAACAATAACGAACAATACCTTGGCACAAGTTCGAGGGACAAATAACTAAATCAGTAGGAATAACCAATTATGTTATCTTCCCACAACTGATTATGTTATCTTCCCAAATTGTATATACAATATGTAATACTGAGACATCCCGAATCTTCATCTTACAAAAAAGGTGCTTGCGAAATATATTCAGGATCAAGAGAAGGCAGAGCTGTTTGAGCTTTTTCGTTAAGTATAAAATGCTTACCTTCTATTCTCTGTATATTTATGAAGCCGTCTTGTTTGTCAGAGATAACACATCTCTATTCATGAACAATGCTGACAATCATGAGTATCAAGGAAAATATAAAATGCCAAAAACTGAATTACACTTATCTGCAAAAAAATGTTGAGTTTTCGGCATCAAAAATATTTAACAAACTTCCACAAGCACTTCACTCTAAGCCTAGGAATGTTTTGAAGTACATTCTGAAATCGTTTCTCATTGCAAGGGCTTACTACACAATTGATGAATACTTTGATGACAACCTAGTCAGCCTAATCAATCTTTACTAAAATGAAATATTTTATATTCAAATAGTTTTTATTCTATCATGTATTTATGTTTGTAGGCTAACGCCACTCATTTATTTTTTCTTTTTTTCTCTTTCTTTTACTGTGACCTGCTCTACACCCATAGGGGTTCTTATGAATATCTGAAATAAATTACTTCCTAATAACAAATTTGATATCTTGAGGAGAATAATAATAACAATAATTAGATCTGAAAGAAAATTGGTTAATTAAATTACTTATTATGTTACAACAATTTAAATTAACAATTATGAAGGTAAAGGTGTTTTTCAACATAAAAAGTGATTTCTCTCGAAAACGGTCAACTTTAGAGCTTATGACCAGAAGTACTTTTTTTGTGTAGAACACATTGGCGGTTCAAATGGGCGTCTCAAAACCGTACTTTTTCCAGTGGCGTAGAAGTTGGGGAGAAAAACACCCACTACCCCTTCAAAATCTTCACTAATTATGAATAAAACTTTTTTTATCGCATAAAACATAGCTCACTATGAGTAGCAAATGCTCACAAATGCTGTTTTATGTACGATAAACGGTTCCGGAGATATTCGCAAAAAACGAATTTTTTTTTCAATTTCACCCTGTATCTCGAAAATTGTGCATTTTAGAGGGTCAGTTAATAGAAACTTTTTTATCAAATTTTTGGACGAGCTATCACATCCTGAAGTCCTGCGCATATATTATGAAACACACAAAACTAGAATTGAAGAACATTTTAATTTGAACAAAGTAGATTTAAAAGCTGTAAACCATATTAAAAAAACTGATCATCAGTTCAAAGATGATTTTGGAAATTCTCCATAAGCCAGTTAAAAGTGAAGCATTAAACAACTTAGAGAAAATTGAAATTAATAAGTTTAAAAATACAGGAAACCTTTTACATGTTTAGAAAGACTACCAATTCTCTATTATTAAATTTATTTTCAAGTAACTCTTATCCTACTGTACATGCACCTTACTCATTCCCTCCTTCTTAGTATTACTTTTAATATTCAAGGAATAAACCATAGTTTGAAAAACCATTGTTTGATAAAGCCACCGTGTGGTGAAACATGTCACGTTTTGTTCAATACAAACGAAGTAAGCCCGAAAACCACCTAAAGTAATCCTTAAATCTAGTTGATTCGCCTGGCGGTTGATATCTCCGTTATGGGGTAAAAAATGATCGTTCTGGCAGTTGAAACGGACCCACTTTGGGTCGGTTTTAATTGGCCCAACTAGCTCAATTTAAATTAATTAATCTCAGGGCTCGTAGTGAAACGTGCCTTGTGATTCAAGACTGGTGAATTGCCCAAGCGCCAACTGCTTAAAAAAAACTATAAAACTAAATGAATTCACAGTCAAGAATACAAGCACTACGAGATGGTTTAACAGTCCATGGAAATTCAGAAATACAATACAAGTTCAACTTAACAATTCGTATATTCCAACAGAATTTGAATTATAAAGAAAATTAAATTACAAATTTTTTAGAATAACAATTGGAAATATAAATAATATTGAACTCGTAGAAAAACAATTATAAAATTAAATCAATTTATAACATAAATGGAATTTTAAGAAAACAATTATAAAATTAAATCAATTATTAACTTGAAAAGAACGAAATATCCAATAAGAGGAATTAAAGTAGACCTCGAATGATTCTATAAAAATTAGTGGAATACAACTTCGGATAAACAACAAAATCAGAGAATGAAATTATGGTCATTCAAACAAGAAAATGTTACCCTCCTTGGAACTCGTAGGAACTGGGAGTCGGTCCTGTCAGGAAAGTCACTAAACCGCCTTGGAGTGAAGGGGTGAGGAACCTCAGACGTTCAAACCCTGTAATTTCAAAGAACAAACAGTACCTGACTTGAGATCAAAAGGACAAGCAACACCGTCGGTTGGAATAACCAGGTGATTCCACAACGGATAATGTTATCTTTCCCAAATTGTGAAACACTATTACAAAATGGATATCTTGACGAGATATCAATTTAGGCAAACATTCAATTTAATCTGAAAGAAATAAACGATTACAATTGATATTTAAAATTAGCAAATAGTTAACATGTGACTGAATTAATAATACTAAAAATGTGACTTTGAAAGAATAATAATTAAATTGTATCTGAAAGAATATTATTTGAAAGGTTGAAATTTGCTAGTTAGCATAAAATTCTGGTTTGCTTGAAATGAATTGTACACGTGGATTGATAATGTAAACTGTATTAACTCCCAAACGGCGTGACAGTGTAATAAATATATGTATACCTAATAAGCAGTAATTAGGTTATTTGTTTCTTGTTCACCCTTATCAATCTTTACTGCACATTTGTCTAATAAGACCACCCTATGTATCTTGTACTAGGATAACAAAATGGCGATCTACAAAATCGCGCAAATAACATGTGCACAAATTGCGGGGTCATGTAAAAAGGTGGAAACTAAATATTGTCTGTAACAACTGCCCACGTCTCGTTAGAGTAATTTCACACAATGACTACAACAATCCCTGCAATGATGAAAAAGATATACCTGGGATCATGCTAAATGCAAATCTGATTGGGTGAACAGGATAAGTCGAGAGAGACTTCCTCGGAAATATAATCACATTCAGGTACTGTACATCCAGAAGTTTAATAACAAATCTAAATCAAATTATATGTAGCCTGATGTGCATAATATTTCGGAAGCAAAAATTAAGAAAATGTATGTAAAGAATGAATTATAAATCTCGACTTACCCTGTTAAAGATTAACACCACAATGAGTTCTCTTCGACTTCCGTTATCATACCTGCCACTTCGCGATATTTAGCGACATCCCACATCAGGAATGCTAATTTCCATAGTCGATGTTTTATCGACCGGCAGATGTCTTTAATTAACCATATGACAAGATTCCTAGCCGAAAAGAAATCTAATCTGTTCATTACCAAGTTCTATACAATCTCGTAACGCAACCCGTTACACAGTTGAGTTCATCCCGATTATTTTACTTAAATTTACTGAGGATATTTTACTTGCGGATAATTGATGAAATTGCGACTAACGTTGTTGGAGTAAATCTGCGAAACTTTCTTTTGTAATGCAAGGAATAGTAATATTCTCTTAAATGGTGGATACAGTATAATTTCACCTACTCAGTAAATAAAGGAAGAGCATGAAAAATGGCGGAGATAGCAATTTAATATTGATGGTATTGGGTTCGGAACCTCCTAAAGGTTTGTATCCTCGGATGAATATTTTATTTGATCCCCGCTATGCTCATTTCAAGAATATCATCTCTTCAATTCTGATCCGCCATTTCAAAGATTTGATGAATACCGTTCCTATGAACAATGACAATAATGATCTCATTAGAGTGAATATAGATTTAACCTAGGCACTAGAATGAACGGCATATTCAAGAGTAATTGTGAGTCTTGTGCGAAAAATAAAACGCTCACTAAACTTCCCATTAAAACGTCGAACACTCCCCAATCGTTTAAATCGTCAAATTCCACTACTTTTGAACGCAAAAGTACGTTTCCGAAGGTTCATAAACTCTATGAATTTATTTCTCTTCTTGCCTGTTCCATAATGCATTGTTTCGTAAATCATATTGCCAGTTCTGCCGCAGCGCGTACGCATTTGAAGGCAACTAAAACTCGCAATAATTCGAATTCACAAAGCAAGTACTCTTCAACGTTTATGATAACTGCGAAGGTAATTATAAGCTCTCCCACGTTATTCCATAGTGGGGATTAATTAACGTAAGAATTATTAATGCGTTGCTTCAAGTTTTCATATATCCTCTCACTATTCTTACAATATGAGGCATGGTGTAATTTTTGATTTGTTAAAATAACTTTCTTCGTTTTCTGCAATTGCGACTCTGGATTGGTTGTTTTGTTTTGAAATATGGCAGGAAGTAGTATGTTTGAAAGGCTCTAATTAAAATTCATAATAGGCTGCACTTCACCCTATTTGAACCGGCGGTTGGGAATTATTCGTTTTACCGAATAATAATCAGTTTATTTGTTAACACGCAATAAAAGAAAGCTGTCATTGTTTCGAATATCTAAGGAGTCTATAGAAAGGTTAATATTAATAAGACGCAGGACGCAGTAAAGTATGGAATTGAAAGTGTTTCAAACGTTTCTTAGAATTATAATACATTAGCGTTGTTTTATATTTACTGGGTAGAATTAATATTTAACGGGATTTTCAGTAGGAACACTGCACATC
Source organism: Endomychus coccineus (assembly GCA_958510875.1). Lineage (NCBI taxonomy): Eukaryota > Metazoa > Arthropoda > Insecta > Coleoptera > Endomychidae > Endomychus > Endomychus coccineus. Next base: position 37,669,138 of record OY294069.1, read on the forward strand.
TTTAACATATCTTGTTTCATAAATGAGAATATCGCCGATAGACTTTATTTGTTATTAAGAAACTTCATGAATTTCTTGTAATTGAAACAATACAATAATATAACAAATAGTCATGACAACTCTCTTGACCTAGTAGTATCTAACACTACATGTCATTTGTTTAGAGAGAATGCTCCCTTAGTTGAAGAAGATTCGTTTCACCCTGCACTCTTGATTGAAATGTCATTGTGTAGACCTCATAAATCAAAACTTCAAAGGTATAAGTGTAAACAACACATATAACTTTAGAAAAGCTAATTTCTCACAATTAAATAATATGTTACTTGAAATTGACTGGTCCATTCTGAATGATTACTCTAATATTGATAAGGCTTGCTCTGAATTCTATAGTATGGTGTACTCTGTATTTTATGCAAATGTACCATTATTTCAAAATCAAAAACGTGACTATCCACCATAGTTTGATAGGTCTATTATCGATCTAATAAAACATAAAAATGATGCTAGAACTAGGTATTTAAAACAGAAGTATCGTCAGAATCTTGGAGATTTTAATTAACTGAGATCTTTAACCAAGGTTCGAATAAAGGAAGCTTATTATCTCTATTAAGAGAAAATCTGTAACTCCATCACTCATGATACAAAAAGTTTTTGGAACTTCATAAATGAAAAAAAATACAAGACTTGAATTCCTGGTTCTATGCGTTTTAATGAAACACTATTAAATGATTCCAAAGAAATTGGTGAAGCATTTGGTACATTCTTTGCCAGTGTATACTCTGGACCCAATAACAATAACGATTTCAGCAATATTTCAGATTTGACCAACATTAAATCATCATTTTTAAATATCGAAGATATCTCTTAGAAGCAGAACATTTCCTATTATCGAACTATCAGGGTAGTCTTACGAATAACTTTAGAAAGGAGTTACTATACGTTCTTTCATTCATAATGATCTCAGTGAACGAGCAAGTTTCAATCTGATTTGGTCTAAAATATCACATCATGCATCTATTTTGAGTTCTGAATGGACTATTTTCACGCACAAGTGTTATTAAAGTAATTTTACCGCAACATATTTCAAACATACTTATCTCAACTGCTTGGAACACTTATTTTATTTGTAAACATTGATTCCTGATGGCACGTAGACTCATAGCTATTTATAAATTCATATATTTGTTAATGGCAGTGGGAGTTCTCGAGTATTTGACAAACGTATCACTAATACTCTCAACAATCCTGGGATATTGTTCGAAATTATCTATTATTTAAAGTGGAAGATATCCATATTACAGTATCTTTTGTTATCATTGAGGACAAAATTAGCGATTCTTCTGTGTTACATTTTCAACCGCTGACTTTCACTCACCTATTCGATTTAGGAATTCTATCAGCTCACAGTATTCACCTATTATAATTATATAATTTGTTCATACGATTGACGTCTGCGATTATGCAATTAGGAAATCCACGGGTGTCGTAAGGATAATAAGCCTTCGGTGGACGTACTCGATACGTTATTATCATAATAACACCCTTGATCATCATCAGTAGGGGTTTAACCCCCTAGATACACATATACCGTTGGATTGGGCTATTGTGTGCCCCATGGTCAGTAGCCTATTTTATTCAAGCAGGTTTGTGGCCCGCCAGATACCCAGAATTTTGCTGAAAGTAGTTCTGCTTCGCCGAAGTAACGTTGCACGGGGCATATTAAATCTGGTCATTCCAACAGTATGTGTAAGGCAGTTTCATCCACCTCAGTGCATATACCACATATATGGTGATCTGCGATGTCCATTATATGAAGGTGTGAGAAGTGAGACAGATAGCTGTATAGCTATCTAGTATGGGACACTCTTTGATATCTTAATTACAATTTATATTGTAGATTAAGTCCTCGACTGAGGCTGAGGAGTCGGTATCTCCGAGATGTGACTAACTGATAACTGTCCATCTTTCAGAATTGGATAGCTATTGAAAGAACATAGAGTCAAGATTGTATCAATGGCTTAACAAACTCTGTCCAACCGTATTGCTAGAGAAGATAATAAAATACCTAGAAACATTAGTTTTCCCTGAACCTTCATGTATCTTGATGGTTACTAGATTTATGTTGCAAAAGACTGCATTTAGATATTAGAGCAGCAAACACCACCCAGAACATTGAAACTTTAATGTGATTTTTGCAGAATTTGCACAATGTACGAAATAATGAATTCCAGCTACTCCCAATAAACAGCGAATTTGTATTCTATAGATGTTATATATAAATTCTCGGGAAATAGGTCACATTCACACTTATGCTTTATATTTTCTCGTCTTCACGTACGTTTCGGTCTCAAGACCATCATTAGAAGACTTATTATGTCTAAAACTTGATTACTTAAAACTAATTGTATTACAGAAAGCGTTCTTATCGCACCAATTTACGAGCTAATAGAAAAAGGTTTGTCAGTTATTGGAAATATACTATTGACATTCTACCTAAAATATACTTTTATTAACATTTTGAAGACGCATTTAAGAATTTTCAAGAGTTTTAATTAATTAAGTTAGTATAAATCTGACTTAGTGTCTGAATGTCTGTCCTATGATTTACAGATTTGGAGTGTTCTATGTGAATCATCTCCAGAATAGATCTTTTATATATAATAATTGGTTTCCTTAGTTAAAATATTAACATTATTTTAGTCGAATTGATGGTTATAATCAAAGCAGTGTTTAACAAAGGCGGTGGAATTTTCAAAGTTTTTGTTTCTTGTGCTATACTTATGGCCATACATTCTTTATTGTAAATATCGTTTAGAGATTCCAGTATAAGTTCCATCGCTATCTAAACAATTTAATTTGTATACTGTGTGGGTTTGTTTATCTTTAGCTATTAAAGGTTTTAGATTTGAGAAATATTTTCCAACACAGTTTTTAGGCTTATGCGCGACATTCATATCATACTTTTTCAAATATTTCTTAATTTTCTCTGAAGTCTCCGGAATGTATGTTAATGTTATAAAATTGTCTGTATTACCTTTTATGTTATTTATATATGACAATCCATTATAGATTTTGATTATTCTTTCTTTAATGATAGGATTGAAAAATGTTTTTGGGTACCATTCATTTCCAGTGTATTACGAACAATTTTTAAATTTTTGGGACGGTCCTCTATGTGGGACCTACATGCGTCTTTATAATGTTAAGAGTATATTTTAGGTAGAATGACAAAAGTATATTTCCAATAACTGACAAACCTTTTTCTATTAGCTCGTAAATCTAATATCTGGTTTGAAAGTGGATACTTGAACCCAATGTTCTCGTTTCTAGTCGTTCATAGAATTTGTTTACATGAACTCGAATTTATTAAGAGTACTGTTTAACTGTGGATCTTGATATATTATAGTTATAACATTGATGTGTTAAAATTTCGATTATTCGTGTTTCTGTTCTGTGCGATAAGGACGCTTTGTGTAATACAATTAGTTTTAAGTAATCCAGTTTTAGACATAACAAGTCTTCTGATGATGATCGTGAGACCGAAATGTACGTAAAGACGAGAAAATTTGAAGCATAAGTGTTAATGTGATCTATTTCCCGAGAATTTATATATAATACATACCTGGGTCAAGAGTCTTTATTATATTCTATAGATGCTAATTAAATAATAATTTCCAATTTTTATGTTTTTGGCACAACGCAAAAATGTTTTTCACGTATCCAACAAATTAACGAGCTTATTCAATATAGAAGGGTCACAATTTTGAAGATACTTTTCTCATTACAGATTTGCTTCACGCACATAGCTATTTTGTATGAGGACAGTTGATAAGTTTTCCGCATCGTTCAAGTAAAGCTTTCATAAATTGATAATTATTATGTGAATGAAGTTTGAGTAATGAACGAAGGATTCTCAGAGGTAAATATTAATAGTAGCAGGATTCTTCCTTTATATTCAAAGTGTATTTCACAGCATCACGGTCGATGTACAAATTAAAAGCAACTCTGAAAACACGTTGGTATTTGAACGAATGAAAAGAGTCCTCTTACTCGGAACGCTGGTGGGATTTCGATTAGAGATTTCCACAGTTCGCAGATGTAGAAAATTAATCCTCCGAACGCTATCAGACTCGGCCCAGTAAAACTAGTCATCCATGTTAAATTTCAGGAATTGCAATTGTATAATTCGGATTTATACAGCAATTGAAAGTTTCAATGGATACCTACATAGTTTGAAAAATGAAATATAGGAAGCGAGCTGAGTGATGTTCTCTTCATTCGTCTAAGTAGTAAAGTGCTTTCAGGTTGCCACAGTTTTCGAGTGATATTCGCTTCTTTCATAGGAATTTAATTTCTTCCATATTCACTCGCCTCGCAGCAAGTGCAAAACTTTTATCGATACTTGAACCCACTCACAGGCGTATAATGGCTAAGACGTTTCTTGAATTTTCCAATTAAACAACGGAAAACTTCTCTTTGCTTCTAACTCACTTTTCACTATATTTATTTCCACAGCGACACAATAATTCCTGTGAAATATCCTAGTTATGAGCTATAGTGCTTATATGTTCAATTCAATGATTCATTTCTTCTAAAGCAGGGATCTCCAAACTACGGTCCGCGATCAAATTCTGGCCCGCCAGTGTCATCAATCCGGCCCGCGACAGCTAATTACTTATTGTTGTTATTGTTGTTGTGATAAGTTCGATAAAAAAACACAGAATGACAATAACTCGGTTTTATTTACTTGCTAGTTAAAGCTTAATGACAAGTATAAATACGCAGAAAATTTAACTTAAACATAATAACTAACAAATAATTGAAATGAATCCGACTAACATTATAAATATTATAACATAAACATATAACATATAAACATTATAACATATAAAATTCTAATGAGATTTATGTAATTGTGATTTTCTACCGACAATAGTTTGTAGTTGTGTACCAATTTTACTTGTACCAATTATTAAAAGATATTTAAGATGCTCATCGGTCAACTTAGATCTGTAAACATTCTTTGTGTACTTCATTTCGGAGAATGTTTTCTCACACTAGTAATAGTCGAGTCATATTATCAAAAAAGCTCAGAAAATTTGCGGGCAACTCCGGTCGACTCTGGGTTTTTTGCACAATTTTCCTGAACGGATTTACAACATTCCCGAAAAAACAACTAATATGTGATTTTCCATTTCTCAATTGTTATAGAGGAATATAGAGTAAAATGGCCAATTTTCATGGCCAAAAAATTAGTAAATTTCTAAAATTTCTCTATGAAAAAAAAAATTAAGAAAACATTTTTTTTCAAAATATCTGTTGATATGGAACAATAGAAAATGATATAAATACTTACAATTCGTAATTAGTGGATGTAAAAAAATAGACAGTTGTAAATAAATTTACTTTTTCGGGGCAAAATTCCTTCGGTATCTGCAATTACGCATTGTTTGATCATTTCTTCATGGGTGATTGGTTTTCCACGTTTCTCAATTTTGAAAGCCACACGAAAGCTGGCACGAGTTGCAGTCTTTTGTTCAGTATTGAGTTTCGTAAACAAAGATTGCTGCGATGCTAATTCGCTCTTCAAAGCTTACTATTTTCTCAGATGCCTAGTTTTATCTATATTATGTATGTTTTGTTTATTTATTAACCCGACTTGTTGCTAACTGTACCAAAACCATTTCTCATCAAAACTTCCCTCCTTCCGTCCTGGCAAAAATACCCGCACTAATTTGATATTTGATATTTACATGTTATTAGTAGGTGCCTCCTAATTTCAAACACCAAACTATTCAAAACTATCATTAGATAGACCAAATGAAAATAAGGAATTCAATATTGGCTTTCAAATTTGGGTAGCTTCACTTCTGCACCTTCTCGTTGGTTTTGCTGAACGATTAAATATCTGATTTTAATGTGTAGGAACAAGCTAACATTCAATAATATATTTATTAATCTCACATCATTTTGGTTTATTTGATTGACCAAGCAGGCTATCCTACCTTAGTTATGTATCTACGATGTAACATGTTCAAATATGAATACTACAATTTGTAAACAATGCAATGTATATATTGAAGCATATTAATACAATTTTTTTAAGATAGATGTCGCATCTATTAAAACGGCACTCATTCACAGAGCATAGGACTACGGTTAGAGACATATGCGGTCTTGCATGTTTTACATCTAGTCCAGGCTATGAACCGGAAAATAAAAAATAAAAAACATGTAAGTTCGAATCAAAATATTTTTTTGCATTAGCTTCAGGAGGTTTTCAGGATCATTCATACACCTTAAAACCTCTTGGGAACCCCAACCTCACCCATTGGGGCGAAAATGGCCCGAAATCTCCAAGTCTTGAATTGTATTTTCTACAAAAAAAGGTATTTTGGCATTTCGAGGGCACATAGGGAATTTTTTTGGGTCGCTGAACACGAATCCGTAGCCAGATTCACTTGCAATCTATCGTAGGGGTGGTCAAATCGACAAAGTTGGCCAATTTCGCACCCCTAATATGTTATTTTGCAATTTACGTGTTTTAGACATTTCGGTTGCACCAAGGAGTTTTTTTGGGTCGCTGATCATGAATCCGTAGCCACATTTACTTGCAATCCATCGTAGGGGTGGTAAGATCGACGAAACTGGCCAATTTTGCACCCCCATATGTTATTTTGCAATTTACGTGTTTTTGGCATTTCGAATGCACCAAGGAGGTTTTTGGGTCGCTGAATACGATTCCGAAGCCAGATCTACTCCGAAGTAATTTTAAAATGTAAAAATAGTAAAAATTTAGAAGCGTGTCAAATTAGCCATTTTTGTTAAATTTCCCACCCCTACGATGATATTCGAGTAAATCTGGCTTCGGAATTGTATTCAGCGACCCAAAAAACCCTTTAGTGCATTCGAAATGCCTAACACACGTAAATTGTAAAATAACATATTAGGGATGCAAAATTGATCAATTTTGTCGATTTTACCACCCCTACGATGGATTGCAAGTGAATCTGGCTACGGATTCGTGTTCAGCGACCCAAAAAACTTCCTAGGTGCACTCAAAATGCCAAAATATCTTTTGTTGTATAAAATACAATTCAAGACTTGGGGATTTCGGGTCATTTTCGCCCCCAATGGGTGGGTTAGGGGTTCCCAAGAGGTTTTAAGGTGTATGAATCATCCTGAGAACCTCCTGAAGCTAATGCAAAGAAAATTTGTTGATTCGAACTTACATGTTTTTTTTTATTATAGCTAAAATCCCGGTTCACAGCCTGGACTAAGACTCAACTTGTTTGGCTCTAGCTGTATTTTAGCTTGTTCGCGAATGGTTCATGAGTACTTTAGTACACTTTAGAGTAGGCTAAACTTGGTAAGGTTTGCCACTACTGAAGTATTCTACTTGTAGCCTAGGATGATATAGCTATTTTAGCTGTGTTTGCTGATTTGCCAAGCAATGCTCTTGGTCGATAAATTTGAAGCTGCACCCTCCCTAGGTAGAGAGTCTGCTGCCTCATTTCCCGCAATGCCCGAGTGACCGGGTATCCAAATCAGACTCACTTTGTTTTTCAGCTGCACAGAGTTCTACCGAGCGGTTATGCATCTGGAAGTGATTCTCGCCAACCTCCACCTGAACAAATCAACAAGATCGCAGAAAGAGCCTGATGTCTTATTGAATATGAGGTCTCGAACCCAATATGATCTGTTAATCATTTATGAATGACCGCCTATGTGGTCAAGCTATGGACTATGGTCACCAAGTGTTCAAAGAACTTCCTTGACCTAGAAGCGCTTGCTATAACGAAGAATGTAATTTAATTTTGCACTTCTGTGAATGAGGAATACGGAGAGCTATAAACTTGTTCCAAACACGCTATATCAAGAATAATAATTACGTATGTTGAGGGTACATTTTACTTCCATACCGTCATAACATCTCGTGTTCACATTTTGCCAGAAGTCAGAACACATGACAGATGCAGGCGTCTGCAAGCAAAGACACCCGTTAAGTGAATATGACGTACCAATCCGAGAAATTCGTGTAATTTACTTGAAACGCGACAAAAAGGAATCCTTTATGCTTTCTACCATCGCTGTATAAACGAACAATAACAGGATTACGTCCTCATATCTGCGACAATCTAGAACTACCTACGAGCGCAAATAAAATTCCCAGCGTTTCAGCTTGTTTATATAGGAATTTCTCATTCGGAGCATTTACTTAATCCGTCATGTTATTTTTATTTTGAACGTTCGTCACTGTTTGGTATCTTATCAAATATTCTGAATGTTCCTTTTCAAATAGAAAAACGCTGAAACATTCATCGTGTTGTTAGAAAGGATTTGGAACCGCTCTTCTTATTCGATGTCTTCTTACGTTGAACCATATACTTTTTATCGTATGTGTTGAATTGATCCTCAATTTTGTTTGCTATTTCTTTCAGAATCCAAAGAGATATTCTAAATAAATACTCCCTATACAATTTCACAGCATTAAGTTAACTTGCTCTGTCACTATAGAAACATTTCGTTACAGCGAGAAAAGAAAATATTGGATAGTTTCGGCATTACGAATGTGTAAATTTATTTTTAACTTATAAAGTTGTGGAAACAAAACCACAAATTTTTATTATTATCCACGTTTGCTCACATATGTTCCAACACACAGTGTCATCATTGATAATAATCAAAAAACTATTGCAGTATTTATGGACTTAGCTAAGGCTTTCGACACGGTCTCACATAAAGAACTATTAGATATACTCTCTGGCTATAGAATCAGGGGAAACACACACACTTTAATAAAAAACTATTTAGAAAATAGGTGTCAAATAGTTAAAAAATAACGGTACCTTAAGTGACTCATTGACAGTTAATATAGGAGTTCCACAGGGTACAGTATTAGGCCCGATACTTTTCCTAGTTTATATGAACACACTCTGCAGATGACACAATTTTGATTTTCTCTAGTCCATCATGAGATCATGTAAAAGAAAGTGCTTTCGAAGGACTCAAAACAATAAAGACCGTGCTGGAGGCTCTTAAATTAACAATTAACTTAACAAAGACGTAACTACATTGCATTCTCAATCAGCAACCATTCTCGGCCAGATTTTAATTACCTACAACTTAATACTACTGAATATATTTATGAAACTAGTACAATTAAATATCTAGGTATCTATGTTGATAAATATCTTAAACGGAACCATCATGTCATTTATCTGAGTAAAAAGTGAGAAACTTGTAGACTCATACTGTATGTAAGTTTTAATCATACACATTTAACTAGGAACACTACACATAAACAAATCAGCATCCCTATATGCACCAAATCTAAAACACAAAGAACATACCTACATCTTGCGGTAAAATGCTATAACTTGCTTCCTATTGATATTAAAACAATTTCTAATATGAAATACTTTTCTAAAATTTCTAAACGATTAATTTGTGAAAACCAAAAGAAATTCTCATCCTTTTTTACTGACTGAAGGTAAGATGAAAGAATGAAGAGAAAAACTGTTTTTGTTTATCACATTAATTTAATTTGATTTTAAATGTTTTACGGATATATCACTATTATCAACATAATACTAATGTAATTTTAAATTTATTTTCAATAACAATATTTGTTAATTTACTTACACATACAAAAGTTGCTTTATTGTAACATTATTCACATGAGATATTATCACTTTATGATATTATTAGTTCTTAAATTTGACATGTATACAAATACTATTGTATATATAAAATGAAATATGTTTATCTATGAAATAAATGAAAAAAAAATAGTTACCGAATATTTGAAGAACTACTAAGGAATTGATTAATAACACAGCTCAACACGAATTTCGACTTTGATAAGAGGGTATGAAATTTCGATAGATTTATCGATAGTTACGCAAAAAATATATATGGCCTGAAAATGTTCGCTTTTGTATCCAGAAGAACGGTTGTTCAATATTTTAGAAAATCCGTAGTTTAAATTTTTATTATATTATTTATTATATATAATTTTTATCAATTTTTACTATCATATCATATTACAAAATAGTGGCAAAAGTTAAAAAGTGAATCTTATTACTTTTTCTATCATGTTTATGAGTACTTTCTCTCACTAAACCCCAAATATAGTCCCCATCATAGTTTCGTTGTATTGACCCTGATAACGTTGTTCGAATTCCATGATCTCTTGATGAAAACGTTCTCCTTGTTCTTCTGAGTACGCCCCTTGTTGTTTTCAAATTTACCTAAATGAGCGTATAGCATATGTACTTTTAGATACATTCTACAACCCATAGTATTAAAGTTTTCTTACATGTTTTCAACTAGCTCCTGGTAATTTTCAACTTTGTTATTCCCTAAAAATCCAGAAACTACTCCTTTAAAACTATCCCAACTTTTTTGTTGAGCACTATTTATAGTATATTTTGAAAATTCTTCACCACAAAAATTTTTTTTCGACAGCTGTACAAAAATTCATATTGTTTATTTTTCTCTTATTGTTTCCAACGTGCATTTTAGGGTACCTACCATTACTAAAAATTCAAAATAAAGATTTTAACTTTCGATTTGAATAATTACCTATTTGAAACTGATATTAATTAATTGAATAGAATAAATATTCATTTATAATGAGTTGCTAGTCATACATTTTCGGGGTCTCTATCTAAAATATTGATATGGGAATAAAAATGGAGGAAGCTCACCTACATCCCAACTGCTTGTTTGTCATACCGTACCTCGTTATATAAATTTCATAATTAATGTTTTTCAAAAGTATATCGTTTCCTTGTTACGAAATATTACCTGCGCGCAAATAAGAAGTGACACGGTGGAGTCGTCGTTAGCAGGCTCTTCAAAAATAGAACAATTATTTAACGATGCCTTAACGCATGAAAACAGGATCAAAAGACGTGAGCGAAGGTCAGTCGGGAATTGTCAACCGGAGAGGATTAAACGGAACTAACAAGAGCAATCCGATGAGTGTGTGTATCTTCACCTCCCTGATGTTTTCTCAAATTAACTTTCAGAGAATTTCAACGGAAATTGATGACAGAGAAATTTTCAATTAATTTAATCTGGAGAAATCGAGTAATACAGAGTCAAATTTTAGGGAAATTTGTTTTGACGCAAGTGTCACTGACGTTACATTATGAACTTATTTAGAAGGCATTTGATAATGGCGACATTTGCTGGTGACAAATTTGAATTTGATAAATGGAATGATATTAATTCTCGAATGGGACTCTCCGTGGGTTATGAATCTAAAATTCAATATATCCAAGATAACTATATAAAATCATGCATACATTTGTTACTGACAAGGTCGGAGAGCTGTATTTTAAATAATAATGAGGATTTTTGTTATTGTTACCTATTAGAGCAGAATTTTTATTAATATATTTCCACATACCTCGTGGCGTCATCTTCTGAATATAGCTTAAATTACTCCTAATGGCTTGCTGAATTAACACCAGTTTTCTGCAGGTTGTTTACCCTTTTATACATAATTTGTGTTAGTCTAGGAGCGATATTGATGGTGTGGACATTAACCCGATGGCACTATGGTTTATCGTTAGAGGACGGTTCAATGACCAATTCATCTCACAGACCGAATTTTCGCCGGCTGCTATATCTCGAGATACAGCATCCGCAATTTTGACTGGAGTTTAACCCTTTCCAAGTTGTGGTTACTTGACAAGCATGCCATTCTTATACACTTCCACCATGTGCCATCATTTTTTATCGTGCCCGTTTATCAGACCGACCAGTTAAAATTGAACCGAAAATGGACTGCAAGTTGTTAACCCTCCCAAACCTGGTGGAAAAAGTTCATTGGTGTTGGCAATTGTTAACATACCCTATGCCATCATAAGTTATCGGTCCAATTCCGAGTAATTGATCATTATTTGAACCAAAAATGTTCCTTTTTTTCATTTTGTGACTAAAACTTGCGGGTTACAAGATTAATTGAAGGCACCATGTTAAATAATTTTATTGGAGGTCAAATAAAGATTTAAAATGATTGTTATCACTCCTTGCCTATTTAAACCCCCAAAACCACTTAAAACCACCCCCAAAACAAAACAAAAACAAATAATACTGCCGTTTCGATTTTAAACCCAGCCAGAATCTCAAAAATCGACTAATTTATCATAAAATTGGTCATATTATTCATATTTTTTTGGGGGTGGTTTTAGGGAATTTTGGGGGTTTGAAATAGGCAAGGAGTGATGGCAATAATTTTAAATCGTTATTTGACCTCCAATAAAGTTATTTAACATGGTGCCATTATGTCACCTTGTAATCCACATGGTTTAGTCACAAAATGACAAAAAAACATTTTAGGTATAAATAATGGCCAATTACTCGGAAATGGCCCGAAAACTTTTGATGGCATAGGGTATCTTAAGAATTGCCAACACCAATGAACATTCTCCACCAGGTTTGGGAGGGTTAACTTGCAGCTCATTTTCGGTCCAATTTTAACTGGTCAGTCTGATAAAAAATGATGGCACATGGTGGAAGTGTATAAGAATGGCATGCTTTCCAAGTAACCACAACTTGGAAAAGGTCAACCTCCAGTCAAAAAAAAATTGCGAATGCTGTATCTCGAGATATAGCAGCCGGCGAACTAGATTTGACTTCAACGATGAGGTCAACGCTGAAACAAACGCCTTTTGAAGGATTGCCGAAATCGTATTATTTGCAAGGTATAGAAAAATCAGAAAAACGTTGGACGAAGTGTATTGGGCTACAAGGAGGTTATGTTGAGGAATAAAATTAGTTTTAACCAAATAAATCATTTCTTGTTCCATTTTTTAGGTACTTTACATTTTGGCCTCATACTTCGATGAACCTTAGGTTAAATCTAGGTGCAGCTATTATAAGTCTTCATTTATTTATTGTAGCATATTCACTACCTGGAATATTTGATCTTTATTTTCAGCCAAGAAGTACCCGTAATATTTTCATTCATTAGAATTAGCATACTGGTCGCAACCATTAAAGAGTATGCCGCATTCTTTCATAATCTTAGTTTTAGAATCGGTTCACATATTATTTCTTTCATAATGGCTGCATCGCGGTTGAAAAGTGATTTAGATAAGTTACAATTCCAGTAGAAAAAGGGGGTTGATGTTAACTAAATTGTATTATATTATACTCCACAGTTGTACCACGTATAGTATGTAAGGACGGTAATAATTCCACAGTGTCTCGGAACAAATATACAGTTTCAGTATGTTGGATCTACGAACAGTCATCGACTTAAGAATAGTGAGGTATTTGATATGAAATGTAGCACTATTGTGGTTCGTGATATGTACGGTCATAATATGTTTTACGATATTCCATGAATATTAAATTTCAGATTTCAGTTTTGAAAGGTCTGTTGAATACATACAATACGCTATCAGACTTTGATTGACCCTATTTGGAACACAATTAAAATTCAGATGCATTTATGGTAATTGTCATTCTCATCCATAATTGATGTATATTATTTTCCACGTGCTATGCATAATAATATCGCTTAGTGAGGGGTGTTTCATCATATGCAATGTTGCCTGTTTGAATTAGGAAGTACTTCCTGCAATATGAGCAATTGTTACAGTGTGTTTTTATGCTCAATGAAAAGAAATTACTTCCGGACATTATTGTATCATTTCTAATTTTTGTAACGTTACCAGTGACGACAGCGTCAGCAGAAAAAAGTTTTTCAAAACTGAAATTAATCAAAACATTTTTAAGGAGTAGTGACTCACAACAACGTCGTAGCTCTTTGGGAATTATATCTATTGAACGAATAATAATAGTTTATGAACTTGATTTGGACAGCCATTGACCAATATACAAATAAAAACAGCGAGAAGAAAAACGATGCTTATTTTATGTGAAAAGTAAAAACTAAAAACAAGTACAGTTATTCACAGAACAATGAAAATAACATTCAGTTATTATTATAAGTTATGAAAGTTCATTCCTCTTTTAAATGTATCCGTGAGACCATAATTTGTAATATTCTACAGTGATAGATAAGATGTAAAAATTTCTTGAAGTTGAACAATCTATGATCCATCAAGTCAAAGATGTTAATTTTGTTGTTCCATCATCAAAATTTGACTCAATTCAAACGAATATCTTGATAATATGTATCTACACCTGTGAGATAATAACTTCTTATCCCACTCATTAGAGTGGAATAAAGAGTTGATTACCGCACGCAGCATCATATCTTATTATAAATGTGTCTAGCCTAATTAGAATTTCATAATGTTTGATCTACTTCCTGCCATGATACAATATAAATACAAAAAAAATATAGAGGAGCATACGTCAAAAAGTTGTGGAGAACATCATTAAAATTTGTATGCAGATTATAAATTACAATACACTTGTCACCATAATTTAAAATCTGTAAACACATTAGAATTTTGGAACAGACATTTGTAATGTTCATAGAACATCGTGTGAGCCAGCGGTGGAATGTTGGAGACGATGTAGGCATTGGAGTTTTTCTTGAAAGTTTGAAGGTTATAAGGACAGACATCACTGAACAAACAGTTTTACAACTTCGCCGTTCGTCGAAAGAGAAATGAAGTCTGGTGGAAAGTAATTCTGCAGGTCTGGAGCTTAACAACGAAGAGATGACCAACTTGATCTCGTCTAGTCTGCCCACCTGGAATCTGGAATAACAGACCAGATTTCTGATGAGCACCGACAATAGAAATATCTATAGAAAAGGGAGAGATCGCTCACCTTTCTACCATCTTCCAGAAAGGTCAATGAATTCGTAAGTGTGACCACCAATCAGATGAATTCTTCTGAATGTAATCTGAGGGTCTCAGCTTTTGTGTGGGAGTTGAACTCCAAACATGTGAATAATGCTCCGGTACAGGTCGAGTCTGTGCTTTGTACATTATGAGGAATTGCTGGGGTGTAAAGTAGCTGTTGGCACATAATAGAGAACCAAGGGTTTGTGAAGCGGTTTTCGCAATGGAGCTCACATGATCATCTCATGATAGGATGCTATTGGTGGTAATACCGAGCATGGATATTGAGAACTTTATAGTCCAGTCGTACGGTCACAAAAGTTAATTTGAGAATTGATATGGGTAATTTGTATGTTATCTTATATATTTTGGTGCTCTAAAGACGGGAAAAATAATTAAAAAATTCCTGTTTAAAAAATTTAAAATTTCTCCAATTTTCCGAGGTCCCGCCAAAGTTCGGCATTCAGAGCAAAATGTCATTTGATGGTTATTTTAGGTAATATTTGTCAAAATCTACAAAATGCATTTCGGTTTGAGTCAAAATATGCATTTTTCAACGTGAAATCGCAATTTTACGGTTTTTCGCGAAATTAAAATATTGTCGGCAAGAAAAAATCCAGTGGAAAGTTGAATAAAAATTCCAACTTTCCACGCAAAATATTTTTACAATCTTTTTTCTATTTAAAAAATTTGTATACCAAAGAAAAATCACAAAATGGGCCTTATCTCGAGCCCATAACCTAAATGACTTCTACTTTGGCTCATTCGACGCGTATCCATATTATCTATGACTTTGATCTCTTGTATTTCTTTGATTAGAGGCTTTTTCTCTAAAATAATTTAAATAAATGAAAAATACCAGCAAATTTCCCGAAAAAATGGCTATAACTTTCCTAGCGAAAGTTTCTGATAAAATAAATGTGCAAATAGATGCACAACTGTTTTCCTGACAAATGAGAGCAAACCACTAGAAATTTAGAGGTAGGAGGAATCTGACTAGGTTTATCCATTCAGAAAAGTAGATTTTTTAAGAACATGTCCGTTTTACAATTTTGAGACCGAGCCATGGATCTCTATAGAACGTTGTAAGCTCACTTCCTATCCAGACTGGAACGAAAGGAAAATGTTCAAACATAACATATTAATTTGCAGTCACGATCAGAAGAGAACATACCAAATACTGACAATGTCCCCACGTCAGTTCTGCTTCGAAATTGTGATGAAGTATTCAGTAAATATTCCGTACATGATTGCCTGATATAATTCTATGACATGATGTCGGGGGAGAGACCTCGGCGTCTGTTATTTTCAGGAGCTGTAAATTCGTCACACACGCCGAACTTAATAGAATACGTGATGCCGCTACCAATAATCCGCTGACACTGACACCTTACAGAATCTGATACCGTTCAGACATTCCGAGAACATACATACAACAGGTTTTAGAGCTAAGAATGTTCAAAGCCACAACACGCACGAGTCATGGTCCTGATGAATGATAATGTTTTAATGAAAAACAGTTGAATGAAGCGCGAATTATATATATGCAAGGAAAAATACTGTTAGTGTTTTTAAAGAAACACTTATCAAATAAAAGTTAATTATATTTTAAAAGAAAAACAATCTCCAGAATTTTTTTATTACGTTCATATTATTTCTGATATCTTCTCATGCTAAAAGCGTAATCCCCCTCTTGCCTTCCTCGCTCTTCTATATACCTTGCTCATCGACCACGCATCGAGGGATCTCCCCTAACCAACTACGGGACTTCCCCGCACCGTCCTAAGATAGGAACAGTGAAGAAAATTCTTGAACAATTACTGATGAAACCCAAAAGATCGAAAATAATTTGTAATTTCTTCATTCTTTACAATTTAATGTCTGTCGATATGTGTATAGTTGGTTGTTTAGCATTCAAAAAGAATGGAGGCTTCAGAAGTCGAGTTAATTGTCGAACTACATGCTCTCTATATACAAGGTTAGTCAGAGAATCGGGAAAATTTAAAACTATGTGCATTACGATCTACGCATTCTTATAGTTTTATTCGGAAATTTTTTTACACAATTGTTTTAGTTTCGCTAACGTTTGCGGTCGCTCAACCTTGCTCTTGAGCCAACTTCAATGAAAAAAAATCTCATGCGGACAAATCAGGCGATCTAGCCGGCCAAGCAGTGTCTCCATTTTTGGATATGATGTAGTTCGGAAAGAGTTCTCTTGAAGCAGCAATAGACATACGAGCAGTATGACTGGTAGCACCGTCAAACCACTTAATTTCTGGAAATGGAACCAATTCTTGCCCCAAAAATGTTGTGACCATGTTTGTGTAACGTCTTCAAAAAAGATTAGCCCAATAATGCCAGATGATGAAAGAGCACACCATACTGTCACCTTAGGACTATGTAAGGGTTTCTCATATAATTGAAGCGGGTTTTCAGCGCTCCAATATCGGCTATTCAGTTTATCTACATAGCCGTTAAGATGAAAATGGCCTTCATCTGACATAAACATATGATGGATTAAGTTCTCTTCCATATCCAAACGCTGTAAAATGTCTTGACAACATTTTATGCGAGCAACCAAATCAGCTTCTTTTAATTCTTGGACAATTTGAATTTTATAGGGTTGAGAACTCAAGTCCTTATGTAAGATTCGACGTATCGACAGTTCACTGATATTCAATGCTAATGCATGTTTAATCGCAGAACGTTTTGGACTAAATGTTATGCCAGTTCGAACTCTATCAATGTTTTCTGGCGTTTTAACACCTTTTGCTGCTCGTTTATGTTTTAAATTTGAAGTAGATCCAGTTTCTTCAAACTTTTTGCTTTAATAGACGGTACCGGCCCATGACGCGGAATATTGAACTGATTGCGAAATAACCTTCTCACAGTTGTCGAGGAGTCATCATTTTTATGAAAGGATTTAACACAGAAAGCACGATGAGCACCTGACTACTGTTCCACATTAGGAACAAGTGCAACATAAAATTTTCCAGAAGAAAGAGTTAAAACTGTTTAATTCCAATTTACCACCTGTCAGTATCGGCTACACGCCAGTAAGACTAAACGGTACTGTCTTATGCGACGACTTGTATTGATGACGGCACGTCTACTTTTATACTAAGCGTTCGAGTCTTGTACTATATACAGGTTCGGAAAATATTCATCTTGGGTATGGTGGTTTCATGAGAGCGTAAAGAATAGCTTGCTATATGTTGAGAGAGCATTACAACTTCAGGGCGGTCAGCTCAGGACGTAGGACGTCAGTATCATACCAGTACCAGTCGGGAGAATGTGCGAGTCGCTGTGTACGCCTCGGGTGGGGTAAGAGGAGGACTCAGCAGATTAGTTGGAGAGCCGAAGTGTATAAATCCCAGTAGTATGACGTATCGTATACTTAGGTAATGAAAAAAAAATGAACGAAACCTATTTAATCTGATTAATGTTTCGCTACATATTAATATTAAAGTACGAAATTCAACAATAACTGCGTAAATAATCATGAACAGCCAGGTAATTCTCGCGAAAAGTTGTGCAACAAAACGAGGATGAGGGAAATCAGTGATTCATGGCTTAGTAAATTATGTATGTTGTAGGTTTTGGAAGTGATAGAAATAATTTTTTTCTCCTTGCTATTGATTCGATATCGTCTGAATATATTACGTAGTTTGATCCGTAGATTCCATATTATTAGTTTATCGCTAAAATTGATAATTTATGATTTTTAAGTGTTTTCAATTTTTACAGTGATGGAATTTTTTTTCGACGAATACTTTGTATTGCATACTCTGAATTCATTCATCGTCAATATTGATATGTTGAGAATTAGTACTAAATAATTACAATATTACGTTATTTAAAAATACAACACTCTTATACACGGTTATTTCTATAAAAAATAGCTTCTAATCATACGAGGAAACATTAGGAACGGGTGCAACATATAATTTTCTACAAGAAGGAGCTAAAACTCTGTTTAATTCTAACATTTACCACCTGTCACGAAATGTATAAATACCAGAGCTATGCGGTGTCGTGTTCTGGAAGCTTTTTTTTCTTGCAATAATTGTATATTAAATAAAATGGTTTCAAAGCTATGGGTACAACTATATTAAATAGTTATACGAAGTATATAAACTATTTGAGACTTAAGACTAGCACAACCTGAGTACTAAATAATTACAATATTACGTTATTTAAAAATAAATTTTTAGTAATTTTCGCAACAGCTTTATACAATACTTCATTGTGAAGATAATAGTAGACGATTTGAGAAGAAATGAGAGATTGCGCTCTCGCAGCAGTCGCTTCATCACCCCCTACAAAATTTCTTCGGGGAATCCCCTATGTAGCAAGAATTATTAGTTTCCTATCATAGATGGTAACTCTTGAAATATTGTTTAGGTAGGTAGTTTTATTTCTATGTATAGTTACTGCAGGTATAACGCGATGATGTTTTCAAAAGAACCCACCGGGAAGTCTCAGAAACTATGAAATTGCCGAGACACGTACATTTTTATATATCTTTTGAAGTATGACGTACTTTCATATAATTCAACTGCCTGTGTCCTATAAATAGGAACAGCGATTAACTAATTGATATGTTTGATTCGCTAATAATCAATAAATTTTCTACATATACTAATGAGAGGCTTTGCCTGACCCGCCTTCACCCCTATTTCCATACCTTCACATATTGTTTGAGGAAAAACACCTGGTTGTATGCAATTACTATCTGAATTTTAAGGAACAACTTGAGGTGAAACAATAGTAAGTTAATTATGTTGTTATACTCGGATGTTGGTGAGATTCAAAATTGTACTTTGTTTTCCTCATATAAATCTTTACAGGCAGACCAGCCTATATCCAAATAGCTCGCTGACAGATTCCACTGAAAATGAACTCATGCCCGTCGTGAATCAATCTACGTGTGTTTTTTCAACCATCGAGAGAATATTGAAACACCACCTTTCATCATATGCCGCAAGCAGAAACGTTACGTTTTAATCAAGTGCCGGACCACTGATTGATTGATGAGCGAAAGTGGATGCTGATCGTGAAACAATTGAATTTTAAACCGTTCGTTTGGAAAGCAAACCTTAACGCTTCAACGGAGCATGGGTTAGCGTGAATTCTGTTTTCTTTTGTATTTTCGAAATCGTAGCCCGATTCCACTGGAAATGTAATGCTTACTGTAGTTACTCATTCATGCGTAGCGGGTTGGTAACGAATATTCGAAAGTTCAATCTTAAAAGTTCACGGACGGAAAACAGTTCTCGATAAATCTAATTTTTTTAACGAAATTCCAGACCCAAACAGCAGTGCACGTGGCATGCAAGTTGTAGCAATAAAGTTATTGATTAAGTCATGAGTTTGTGGAATATTTCCCAATGAAGTTCATGTTTGATGGATCTCAGAGCATTACAATAACCCTACTGCTTGAAATGATTGTAACAAATTGAATGATAGTAACTTTCGGAAGTTAGAGCATCAACTCAAATTCACACAAAACTTTCTGAGAAATAATTCTTACACCGGTGTCGGATTTGATAAATATATCTATGGTTTCGGCGATTACGTGGTGCCCAATTATTTTAACTTTCGGAAGTTGAAGAATTAAACTGAAATTTTCACAAAAATTTGCTTTCGCACTATGCAAACCCTGAAGCCATAGATATATGATTGGAATTTTTGGACTGTAATTGGAAAATTCATCGGGCGACAATTCAGCGCAGCAAGATTTCATCGCTATGACAATTCATCGCTACGACAATTAATCGCAACGACAATTTACTGCTTTCATGATTCTCTAGTATTGGACCTCCATAACGGCTTCTAAATAACAATTTTATTTTTTAAATGTGCATATATCCCAGCTCTTTACAAACATTTTGGTATTGCCAGGGGGAATCGTATATAATTCGGAGAAAGTTTAATGCTTATTCTTGAATGACTGAAAAATAAATCCATCCTTATTTAGGTAATTTGTTATACCTTTACGATGGTTCTTCTTCGAAGACTAAAGCCTTTTGTTAATAGTAAAGGGTTAAGGGATTATAGTGCAAGTATTCATATACATAATTTCTAAGGAATAGTTCTAATCAGTTGATTCCATCGTTTGGTGTAGTCCTAAAATCAAATTATTCGATGATGGCGTTACAGTTTGTAGAGAGCGAGAGAGGTCGGAAAATGCTAGTTAAGTAAGAACGGATACATTTATTCGCAAGAAAGAATGAGTGGTGAACAGATTATTTGAAAGTGTTCTCTTCACCATAAGCGTCCAGAATCTGTTGATATATAAGCAAGAAAAGCACTAGACAAAATGAAGCGCCTAGCTGCACAGGCGGATTGAGTACTCAACTGATTGTAGCTGCCACATCAGAAGGTATTTCGACGACTGCAGCTACTGCATTGCCACAATTATCGGCAATGAAACGAACAATACAGCGTACTCGAGAAAGAAAAGAAGGCATGCCTGCAAACCCTAATTCTCTGCTTGAGTTAACAATTCCAGAAGCATATGCACAGACAAGCAGTGGCGAGCAATTTATGTTTTACGACAGTAGTCTGCCGGAAGATGGCATTTTATTGTTAACGACAAGGAAAAACTTAGAATACATGATGCAGATGGAACATTTTCAACATCTCCAAATATGTTTAGCCAAGTTTACACAATTGATGGTGCAAAACGTTCGAATACAATTCCAACAGTTGACGCTTTGCTGCTAAATAAAACAGAAGCTACATATAGACGACTGCATTAAAAACTTTGAAACCAGAACTTCAACCAACATCGGTATTAATGGATTCTGAAAATGCAGCCACGAATGGTGTGCGAAGTGATTTTCCTAGTGCACCAATACGTGTTTTTCCACTTCAGCCAGTGTATCTGGAGGCAGATCCAGGGTAATGGATTGCAGAGACAATAGGTTGAGAAATTTGAATTTTCTACAAACTTGAGACTTCTTGCAGCATTGGCTTTTATGTTCCTGAAGATGAAGTAGAGAATGCTTTTCAAGCATTATTAGAAAGTGAAGGAACAACTATTGGCCGATTTGATGAATTTTGAGAATATGTGGATTGGAAGATTGGACAGATGAGAAAAGCGGCGATCGGCAAAATTTCCAATTAGTGTTTGGAATTGTTATGCTGCAGGCAGAAAAGGAACAAGTAAAACTAAGAATGGAGAAGGAGGTTGGCACAATAGCTTCAGTTCACCTCAATATTTGGAAATTTATTAGGGCTTTGCAAAAAGAGAAGAGTCTTAACAAGTTGAAAATTGAACAGCTTGTAACAGGAAATGAAGTCCAATAAAAGAAGATTTCTAAGGATTCAACACGTCGCCTTCAGGTTGTAATTGCTTCGTATGCAACACGGAACACCTTAGACTATTTAAGAGGAATTGCATTCAATTGTATGCTACCAGTTTTACATAATTATTTAATTTTTACGAAAATAATTATTTTGCATTTATTTTTCGTCAGTTTTGTATAATAATTTTTTCAATACATTTTTTTCAATATATTTTTTTACTTGTTCATCAATAATATTGATTTTACGATAAATTCCTTTCACGATAAATTGTCGTTGCAATGAATTGTCTCTTGAGAAATTGTCGTAGCGATGAATTGTTGTGCGACGAATTGTCAGCTTAGAGTTGTCGTGCGGTGCATTGTTGTACGATGAATTGATGTGGACACCATTGGAATTAACACGTTTCAGTGGACCATATATGATATGCTGCTAGTTTTATGACAAATGGGTTGGAAAACTTATTTGACACAAGAAATAGAAGGCATAAACGTCGTTTAATAAAGACGCAGTGCCTCCTTTTAACCTGGCCAAAACGGTCTACCATTCCTTGTTACCATTTTTCAGTCCACTTTCTCGACTAGTTCGGTGAATTGACATCATGGCAAGAGCAGTTTTTATTCTGCGTAATTCCCAAACTTCCAGGGTGGGGCACCTGCCACCCCTTGCGTCCTTTCCGGGCGCCTATGCCACTTCGGGTGCCACTATAATCGATGAGGAATGCTCTTTGATAGGTCGTACTTTCTATGATTGTTCAATGACTCGAGTTCACTACTATTGATAAGTTCCCTCATGTTAAATCAAACAAGCGACACAGACGGCAATACGATGCAGCTGAGGGCATTCTAATTAATTTACTGGATCAAATGGAACGTTGTGCGCAACAATTCTTGTGTGGAAACTACGCCAAATGGCCCACCATCAATTCGTGGAAGTACATAGCCGCAAATATCAAATAACATGCTCATTCTCTCTTTAGTTCTCTGCTAGGGAAATGTTTGCTTAATTGATGTAGGCATTGAATCATCTCTGAGTCGAATGCCACTCGAGACAATTTTATCGGGTTGAGATACAAAGCAGACATTCCAGATATTGCGAATGCTGGACGTTCCATAAACAACACTTCTCTAAAATCAAATTGTAGATACAGGGATTTTACCAGCTCTTGATCACATCCGGAATATTACCATCGACGAAGAATTCCTCGTCAATAATGTAGATTATACCAACCAAATGTGATAAATGAAGGACTTCATGACAAAGTAGAGCCAGAAATCATTATAATAGTATCGGGATATCAAAAATTATCTCGGTCAAGGGTGGTTGTGGAATCTAAAACGTGTGTCTTACTTTACGTTTGAAATAATTATGTCTTATGTCACTGTCACACTGACATCATCAATAACCTACAAATTTCATACCTATTCATTTCAGTTGTAAAACAATAATGAACTACAAATTAAAAATTATCTTCGTCAAGGGTGGTTGTGGAATGTAAAATGTGTGTCTTACTTTAAATTTTTGAATATGTTTTGTTGTGTAAGAATCTGTTAAGTCATTGTGCTGAAATTTTCTAATCCAGTTTTTGAATCATGCCTCTTACCACACAGCACAAAATTTTCATGGTTGAAGCCTATTTTCGAACGGGTGCACTAGTTAATGGAAATTGGCAATACAGTCAACGTTTGTGTTTGGACAATTTTCGAGAGCACTTCCCAAACGTGGTAATATTACCGGACAATTTTTATGCGTGCCTTACAAATTGTGTTTCGCGAAACTGGTTGTGTGACTCATAAAAAAGATGCTGGTAGACCAAGAGTTCGTACAGAAGAAGTTGTCATCACGTTCGTCAACTCCGGTAAATAATTTGCAAGAACTCCAACAAAGAATAGTTCAGCAATGTGCAACCATAACGCCAGAAATGCTGCAAAACGCGAGGATGCGCGTCAACTTGTGCATCGAACAAAACGGGGACATTTCCAACAATTACTGTAATTTAGTTTTTCTTGTTACTAAAACCGTTATTTCATAATTTGTAGTTCATTATTGTTTTTACAACTGAAATAAATAGGTATGAAATTTGTAGGTTATTGATGATGTCAGTGTGACAGTGACATGATTATTTCAAACGTAAAGTAAAACACACGTTTTAGATTCCACAACCACCCTTGACCAAGATAATTTTCGATATCCCGGTAGGACAGACCGAGGCTAGTTGTCCCAATTTTTATTTCTGGCTCTGTAACTCAGAATACTTTAAATTTTTCCAACCAAAATTACTCTAAATAGTCACTTGGTATTTGGGCTGCATATCCATATTTTTTAATATTTCAAACATAAGCGATCAAAATAATGAAATTTTTTATCTACACACGTGAGATAAGAACTTCTAATCTCTGTTTGCGTGATATAAGTGGAAAGTGGAAATCAATCAATTCATAAAAAATCATCAGACATTACACCACATCACCTGGTTGATGTGGTGTAAGTTGACAAAAGGAATTGGTACTTCATGCTGTAGCCATAATGTTGCTAAGGATGCCGATTTCCTCAGCTTCTTGAGAAACGAACTGGTCAACGAGCATTGTTCATAATAAATTGAGAAACAGATTGACCACCAAAAAGCCTGAAAAATTAGTTCATGTAAAATATAATTTCAATATAATGGATAAATCGGTCGTATGTTACTTGCGCACTTTATGATCCTTATAAAATGGGTCAGGGGATTAGGCCGCTTTAGGTATTACATATAGCAGTATATATAGCAGGTATAGAGTGCCTAAGTTACATACTTACGCACTCTTTACCTGCTGCTCCACCGCTTTGACAATACTTGTCACAACGCAACTATCACAAATAAAAATTCCCATTCTCAACTGCAATTTAAAAAAAAAATTAAAAAATCTCCACTCTGCATTTTTTTGCTATGTAGTCAGCGAATTCTGTCACTCGATGATCATTTAGTAGTGTGGTCATAAGCATTCTTCAACTTTTTGAGGGTGCAGATATGGCAAACCAAAGACTAACATTGTCCAGTTGGACTCACAAGATCTTCATCAACTTTTGCTAAACCCAATGACTAGATCTTTCTCCATTAAGCTTGAGTTAGGTGGAAACGGCAACAATACCATTGATGATGGCCATGCATTGGTGACTGCATTTTGAAGGCCCTTCTCGAAATTGGCAAGAAGTTGATGTCTTAACAAACTGCACCTCCACTTCAAAACTGTCATAAGTTATTTGCTCTTCATTTGGTAGAAGGCAAAATGCTAAAGGAATATAATGGCCATTTGACACCGTATGTAACGTAAATAGCTGATACCAAAATTTTGGTGCGAGGTGCGAATTGGAAGGTGCCATCCGAGTAGATGTTATTATTCGCGTACAAAAATTGTAGTGATGCACATGTAAAAATTACAATACCCTTTTCAGGATCTATCCATTCACAAAAAAGTTAATTTTTAATTGTCACTATATCACTCTCGTAAAGTCTTTTAATAGCTTCTTCACGTGATGCTGTTATTTTTGGCAAACGTTTTCGCCGAGCGTTATATAAATTCCTACTAATATTTTTCATAAAATTTTCAGTCAAATAATCTAACGTTTCAACTTTTTCTTCTATGACACAATTCATAATTTTCAAGGGTCTTTCAGATATATCATCTGTAGTTTTTTTTCAACGGCACTATTCACAACTATGTCGAACAATTTTTTGTTGTTGATAACACCATGAGTATGTTCATTACACATTTTTAATATTGAATCATCAATGGTAGACGTATGTGCGTTAGCCTGGCAGTTGCTGGTATCTTTCAGAATATTAACAAAACAATTAGAATAGCCGTTCGTTAGACATAAAGGTTTACCTTTAGTGGATTTTGTAAAAGTGACATCCATTTTGGATATAAAAAAACACTTTATTTTTCACAAACAGAAAAAAAACTTAACTATTCACAACAAAAAAATAGGTATTGACAGACGTGTTGACGAAGTCAAGACTAAAAGTCAATTAAAAATGTAATTGAAAAAAACCTGCGTTTCATTTTCGAAATTATTGGTCAATTGACTTGTCAATTCTTTCAAATAATTGGCAACGCAATATATTTCCAAACGAATTGTGGAAGTTATAATCGTATCAGTTGAAAGCGACGCAACAAGTTTGTTACAATAACGGTGTTTTTCTCTTAAAGATAGCTAATTGCCTGGCATGTGGCGTAATGAAAAAACTGCCCCAGCATGTGAGATGATAATGGAGATGTGGGATGCTTTTCTCCGCATAAATCGCTATTAGATGGGTTTTACTTGGTGGCCGTTAAAGGTCGGAGAAATGCGGAAGTGTTTCCGGGAACTTGTTGCCGGAGCTTGTGTATATTTTTCTCTTTGTTCGGAAGATAAATACCGTTCATTTGCGAGAATCTATTGTTGGAGAAATATTTGCCAGCTTACTTCGGCTAATTGCGAAAACTCTACCGCTAAGTTGTGAGATTGTAAACTAATTTGAGAGCTTTACAGCTTCTTGATGCCGTAAGACATTGTAATGATTGATTCTAAAAATAGTGGACAACAGAATCAACAATTCGGCGTTAACTAAGTGCAGTGCCGCAATAAGGGAATCTTGCGCTTGGGGCCAACGTTTTTAATTGCGCCCCGTTTTCGCGCAAGAAAACAAATTATAGTCTATGAAAATTAACCACTGAAATCGGTAAATCTTTTGATTTCAACGTACACGGTAAAAAGGGATGAAATTTGAGAATCAGTTGCTTATGGGGTCTTTAGTGTATGAGAGGTATAACTTCGGGGCACCCCCTTGATTGTTTAATGAACAAATACAATATCTCTAAATGTACTGGCTCAAATGATATCTCTTATATATTTATGAATATCTCGGCAACTATGAGCCGACATTGGCCGATTATGCACACTCGAGAGGTTTTCAAGGTCGTGAGATTAATTATTCTTGACCCAGGTATGAATTATATATAAATTCTGGGGAAATAGGTCACACTAACACATATGCTTATTATTTTCGGCTTTACCTACTTTTCGGTTTCCACCATCATCAGAAGAAGTATTATGTCTAAAACGGGGTTCCTTAAAACTAATTGTATCAGCAGAAAGCGTCCTTATCACACCAATTTCAATTAAAAATACACACGTCACCGAAACGAACAGAAACACGAATAATCGAAACTGTAACACATTAATGTTTTAAATATATGGATATGTATCAAGGACCCACTGCTTAGCCATTTCATTATAGTATATGAACTCATGTGAAACAAAGTCTGTATACGACTGAAACCAAAAAATATAACGATTTCGTATCCACTTTCGAACCAGATGTTAAAGATTTATGAGGTAATAGAAAAAGATTGCAGACCTTATTAGAAATATTGCTATTTGAGCATTCTACCTAAAATATACTTTTAACATTATAAAGGCGCATGTAGGAATTTGCAAGGGTTATAATTAATTAAATTAGTATAAATCTGACTTAATGACTGAATATCTGTTCTATGATTCACAGAGTTGGAGTCACGTTCTATTTGAATTATCTCCAGAATAAATCTTTTATAATAATTGCTTTCCTGAGTTAAAATATTGACATTTTTGGAATCGAATTGATGGTTATAATCAAAGCAGTGTTTAGGAAGTGCGGTGAAATTTTCTAAGTCTTGTACTATACTTATGGCCATACATTTTTTTTTGTAAATATTGTTTAGAGATTCCTGTATAAGTCCCATCGCAATCTAAACAATTTAATTTGTATACTATCTGGGTTTGTTTATCTGTAGGTATTGAAAGTTTTAGATTTAAAAAATACACAGTTCATGCCCAACAGTTATATATATCATACTTTTTTGAACATTTCCTAATTTTCTCTGAAGCTTCTGGAATGTATGGTAATCTATGAAATTATCTGTATTATCGTTTATGTTATTTATATATGTGTGGGGTTCAGCTCTTAATGACTGGGAACGGTTTGCCATAAGCTGATCGGTGGTCCTTTTGGGGTCATAGGAATTGAAACTCACTTATAAAAGGGTTGCACTTTACTGAACGTAGAGCTCCAAGTCAATAATGATCGGTGGATATGAATCCGAATATGAATGATCTAGTTAATCTAAGCTTCGTATATATATATATCGGTCTATCAATACTACCTTGACTCAAGGTTCCCAGGGTGTCATGTCAGGGTCCCTTGTTATGTAGCTTATACTAAACAATATGTTTATATTATTAGAAGGTAATCGTAACACTAAACATATTGTTTATGTATCGCCTATGAATTTATAAACATATGGATTACATACATTTAATAATAGAAATAAGGTTGTATTCTGTAATTGAGGGATTTTAGATGATCTCGTATAGGGAAGAATTCTATACTACATATGACGTTCCATTATAGAGTTTGTTTATTCTTTCTTTGATGATGTGATTGCAAAATGTTTTTGGGTAGCCATTCATTTCCAATGTATTAAGAACAATTTTTAAATTTTTGGGAAGGTCCCCTGGGTGGAACAATTTAACCGGGCGATCTGTAAGACTGTTTATAACACTTTTTTTATAACTTGTT
This sequence comes from Endomychus coccineus, assembly GCA_958510875.1. Lineage (NCBI taxonomy): Eukaryota > Metazoa > Arthropoda > Insecta > Coleoptera > Endomychidae > Endomychus > Endomychus coccineus. The sequence continues at coordinate 37,697,809 of OY294069.1, forward strand.
GGTGCAACGGAATTGAAGGAAGATAACGTTGAGACCAAACTTCTTCAGTAAACCACGATTTTTCTATTTTTTCAGCTGCATCATGCCTTGTTCATGTTCATATCCAGGAAATTTATGTTTTTGTTCACTTCTTTTTCACAAGTTTACAGGGGAATTTGTTAAATTTATTAATCACGTACTGAATTTTATCAATGAGATTACGCATTAGGCAATCTATATACAGTTTAAAGAATACGGGTTGAATATCTAATGAATCTATTACAGATTCCTCTAGGAATCAGGATTCGTATGTTTACTCGTTGATTGTCGAATTAACAATGAATTCGCAATGAACTAATGAATTATCTCAGCTGGTATGAATTCAAATTCAAATTGCCAAGTCGGCATATAGAAAATTTGGTGCGTATAAGGAAAAATAATAGTGATAAATCAGCTTTAGCAGAACATATGGTAAAAATAGGCCACGCTATTTCTTACTTTTAAAACAAAGTCAAATATCCAGGTAATTTAGAAGGAATGGACATGTATAAGCGAAAAAGTAATATATTAAATTCAGATTTATCTCCAGCTGAGGGTAATTCCCTTATTTGCATTATTAATCCCAAATAGTATTTAAAGTTTAAACAGGCACATTTGGTTTTCCAATTTAGTTTACTCTGATGATGGCTACTCGGTAGTAGCAAGATCCTCGGTACTTGTAACAGTACTTTTAGCGGATATTCTTATTAGAGTATAATTTATGGCCGTTTAGGGCTGTTCCATCAACTAAGGAATGATAACATTCTTCCACACATTTAAAAATAGTTATTTTTGTATGAAGTGCGTAAAATGAGTGTTTTTTTAATGGCACATGAGAGTGTTAATTGTCTCGAATGTGCCATGAAAACATGAATTTTATACATGAAATACAAACAACATTTTTTGTACTGTGAATGTGAATTTACATCGTCTGGAATTAATTAAAAATGAATACTTTCAAAATAATTTCACACCATCCAGTGGTCTTTCTGTGTCGTTTTTATAGAAAATGAAATTGTTTTATGATAAATAATCAATTAATAATTGACTCTGTTAAAAATAAATCCTTCAAAAAGTAATATTTCATGTTTATTTTGTGAATTATTTTGGCAGTGAAAAAAAGGCTTTTTTCACGATGAAGAAAAGTAAACATTTACGCATCAATAGAGATGCAGAAATGTCAAGTTTTTTTGACAGTTGTAGAAAAAATACTATCTAAGTCGAAATGTAGAACCGCTTTTTGATAATTTCTAGCCTGAATTCAATGAGAACTTACTCGTCAATACAGTGAATGACACGCAGCGGATGTTCCCTCCTCATGTACTGTTGGAACGTTAAACTAACTTCATTCGATTTCCCGATGAACAGTTCACAAGATAGAAAGTTTGTATTTGTTTCTCGTTTACTCAAGTAGAAGCAATCCATTAAATAACAATTGGTTCTAGATTCGACGGCGCATTAATTCTATTATGGTCCAAGTAAAATATTCAACGAATTGCATTCTTAAATTGGCAGGGACGGGTAACCACGTTGTCAGGATACAGTCGGGTGGATTATGGATTCAAAGATTCTTCCCGTTCTATGTAAGCATCCTGTGCCAAAGGAAAGAGATTGATGTAGATCTATTAAAGGCAGTTTATTTTAAACTTGGTAATTGCTAGTGCATTTGAACCTTTACTGCCAACAAAAGGAAAAGGAGGAAAACAACCGGAAGAGCTTTCATTAAAATGGTGATAGTTACATAGTGCTTTCGTACGCACGTTCTATATAATAGCGTGCCTTTCAAAAGGTGGGACGTTCGAATTCGGGAGCACCATCTGTTCAGCTATTTGTCTAGTATTATTTTAGGCAATCTACATCATCGTTAGGAAACAAATTAAATACTGTGGTAACATGAGCTGCAAAGGATCGCCAGAATTTCTTGTGGTTAGGTGTTAAGACAAGATTAGATAAATTAGTGGTCCATAAAAATTGTACAAATAACATATAATTTAAGTGCAAAATTATGGGACAAGTCATAGTTAGGGAGATAAAACTTAATCTAAGACACAACTACAAATACAAAGAATAGCACAATTAATATAACATATATAATACAAATATACAAGGTGTCCCATCTCAGACGAGCCACCCCGTATATTTCTTATCCCATAGTGAGTGGAAAAATCTCCCGGAACACGTCGAATGATTTTGTTTGGGGGACATCTTTTGACGTATATTTGAGGCTTGAACGAGCAACCCCCTAATAGGGGGCGCTTCAACCCCTCAAAATTGAATGGGGAGAGGGGTTGAGTGATACGTCATTTGAAAGGTCTTGGAAGCCTCTTTACAACGGTGTATGAAAAACGTAAATTTGATGAACCGTTTTCGCCAAAAATTAATTTTGTTGCTCGAATGGGCCACCTTGAATATTTTGGTTATTTGTACAATGTACAAGCTCATTTTTATTAAGCCTTTTTTACAAACTTGAACAATCTTCAAAAAATCACATTCGTAAAAAAATTTAATTGTGTTGTCATGCTTACAATGAAAAAAATTAAACCTGCGTGTTTAAATCAAATGTTCAAATTGTTCTCCATTGACTTCCATACAATAATACATTCTCTCTGACTAATAAATAAAAAAACAGCAAAACATTTCCTTATGTTGCCTTCATTTTTTGTTCTTAGAAGGTGTTTATCTGGTTTTAACGTTTCTTCGATCATTTCATGATTTTAATCAATCTGTTGAGTTACTACTTTGCTGATTTGTTTGCAATTTCTAAAAATATGGTGTACACATTGCAAGAACGTGTTGAGCTGGTTCGCCTTTATTACCAAAATCAAAATTATGCCCGAGCGGCTGCAAGGATATTTAACGAAAACCATCCTGAACGTAGCGTTCGCCATAAGTACGTAATGGAATTGTATAGAAACCTTTCTTATTAGAAACATTTTTAATTCCTTGCGAAATTTTGATGATGTGTATGTTTCAAAATATTGATGCCTACTTACAAGTTTATTATAAAGTTTTACCCCTAGGTAGCGCGGATTTTGTTGGCAAACTGTTAATCTAGCCATCGGTTGATGGAGAAGATTTGTTTATCTGGTGTTATGATCATTTATATTAGAGCATTTTCCCAGTAATTATTAGTTTTAACATATATAAGTAGCGAATATATGTAGAGTGATGGGAGAGTCATTATACCCCAATCTATAAATTTATCCCTACAGTGTGTTCTACCTGATGCTTTTGCCATATATCGTAGAGCCCTCTTTTGCGCAATGAAAATCCTCTCAACATTATGAGCGGAGCCCCATTATTAGTCCATAGGGGATTGTGGATTGAAAGAGACCATAAGTGGTTGTTCGGAAGAGGCAGAATTATAACATTGTTGGATTTACTGGCTTATTAGTAAACAGTTATACACGTAGTAATATGTAGTTAAGACTCATGATGGATGACTAGTAACTACTAGGGCAAGGTCAAAAGTCCCTGAAAAATAAAACAGATGGCGCCACAATTGGAAGTCCCATATGACATTTGTGATGTACCATCTTAAACTAGAACGAATTAAAATTTTCAGGCTGATATGTCATTCTGTTCTGTTTTGACATCCATCGAAAGCAAGCAACCTTGAAGATTTTTGTCAACATGGAAAAAAGTGAAGTTCGCGTCTTGATTAAACATTATTTCTTGCGTGGAAAAAACATCACGTAAATCAAAGCATCGACTCCTCACCATCGATTGGAACGATTCACAAGTGAAGAGACAGCCGCATTCGGCAAAGAAAAAGTGCTCCTCCAAAAGGTCAACGCATCGGCGCACAGGTCCGCAGTCGCAATGGCAACATTGCATGAATTGCGCTACGAATTGGTTCGTAAAATTAGATGGAAAAATTAGAAAAACGTGGATGAAGTGTTTCGGGCTACAAGGAGATTATGTTGAGAAATGAAATAAGTTTTGACCAAATAAATCATTTCTTGTTCAATTTTTCAGGGAGTTTTTATGTTGCCCTCGTATTTATTATATTTAACAGTAACTTAATATAATAAATATCTATGCTTCAAAATAAAATCTTATTATCATACGAGGTTCTAACATCGTGTTAGTTTAATCGGAGGTTGAACTTGTTGCGCGACATTGACTTGTCTCAACCTTGTCGACTAAAAATTTGTTATTGTAAAAGGGGCTGCGCCAAATGTAACAGAGTAATTTTCTTTCCTTCTTACTTCATTGTAGGAATTAAGATCAATACTTAACTCGTTTTGATATGCAGTTCTGAACAAAACGAAGAAACCCTTCTGTACATGTAAATTAATCACTAGAAAGAAGATACTTACCCTTCAATTTCACTTAGTCACTCAAACCTTTGATGCACTGTAGATAGGTAGAAGGGGTATATACTCAACTAGTTAATTAAACTCAACTTTCAACAATACTAACAAGATAATATATTAATAATAACAATAAGAATTGTTTAACCAGATTGGAATATGTAAAAAGATTAATGATTAATATTTCAAGATTCCCATTTAAACTAACATTAATTCTGATACCAACTAATTAAATAATTAAGAAAATGAATGGAATTGAAACGAAACTATAAAAGAATTCTTCAACAGAAGAATCAAGACATTGAACTATTTTCACTTTATGAATCTGTATAACTCAATCCAATAAAATTTTAATTTAATAATGTTAGCTCCAATTCTAATTATCCTTCAAATAATATCCCCTCTCAAATGAAATTAAATACTTAACTGATCTTAAACGCAACAATTAAGTGACGGCATAAACATTAAAGGTCTTAAATGTTGAATTATGATTAATAATTAAAGGAATTCTTTTACAATTTAAGTAACTGAAAAAAAACGTTATTTCAAATTAGAGGAATGCAAAACACAAATTGCCTTTAAGACCATCATAGTTCAGCCTGATCTTTCATCCATACTTTTATATTCCCTTTTAGAACTACTGTTAGATATAGAGGTATACAAGTTCATCCTTCTCTAAACTGTAAAACTACTCCTTATTCATCATTACGATATATATAATTTTTAATTGCTTTAATTACAATTCTAGATAATAGCCACATCGTCTTATTCTCAACTTGCGTATGATTATTATTTGATTATTCGATAATAGGAAAGGATGAGTAAAAATTATGTCGAATCATAGATAGTATTTCTGGTACAAAATATTGGTACGTTGTTTCCCCGTTGCGTAACATATTATTCCCTTCTCTTAATGGTCAGTTTATCTGTTTTCAAATCTATCTTGAGGGTTGTAAGATAACGTTTTTGAGATGTTTTTTTACTTCGTGTTATGGTATATCTGTGAGAACTACAATCTCGCATTCGCCCATTATTTTTCTAAGAAATGAAATGTTATCGTTATGATTTGAAAATTGCTTTTTTAATAAATAAATTAAAAATGAATTGTTACATATGCCTTTGTTACATTATCACATAGCATGTTTATACTCTAGTAAACATTGTGAATAATGTTCCGCAATAACAATTGAATGCTACGAGTTTATCTGCTTTAGGATTCATGGAAGATAAATCCCTCACATTACAATACGCTTGATTGCAAAACAAATGAAACAATATTGTGTTAAGAACTTTTTAATGCAAATATTGATAAGTTTTACAACCCATATAACTTCTCGTAACTACATTGTATTGTGTGCTTTGAGGTTATATCGCCCAGTTTTAATAGACATATCTATTCATGTAGGCAGATTCGCCTATTCGTTTCGATTTCATGCACAATAGATTAATTTTTCCTTTAAATCGAAAATTTGAATCTTTCGTACTCGAAATTGTATGGGTTATTTAAAATCAGCATTTGTGTTTACAATGGTAACCTGAACATTCAATTAACTATTGTTAAGTTATATCAAAAGCGAATCCATTTGGTTAGTGTATGACTTTACCGAAGAAGTCAAGAAGGCATGTTTATAGATCATAAATAATAGTAAACCGAAAAGAGGCGATAGCGAAAATAATGATAGAATCAATTGATTGTATGAAAAGAAAACTTATTCCTTCATTCGTCTTGGATCTGAATTCAATTGACTTATTTTGGTAGTTCGCCCTCCAGATCCTTCACCTTCTCAACTGGGAACTTTGCAGAAGTTTACACAAACCTGAAGTGGCAAGTATGTTTTATGTAAACAATTTTGTCTCTTGGTAGCTTCAATTGAGAAAACTAGGGGAGGCAGAACATTGGCACGGAATTAATCTAGATCGAAAATAAATTACAATCAGAGATTTCGGTTTGAATCTTGAGCTTATTCTAAAATTTGGTAGGCAGCTATATAGGTCTACAGTGATTTGACATTTGGAATGTTTTTGTTCAGCTCTTTGCAGACATTTTAACGTATATATTTCGTCATACTTCCATTTCCAATATGTTTGTTTAACAACTGTAAGATGGACCATTCACTTATTTGAAAAAGCAGCCAATATCACCACTTTCACCAATAATAATTGTTCAACGTACGATTATGTACTTCTAGAATCTTAAAAACACCTTCTTAAAGTAAAAGACGTTATTTGACACACTGCATAAAATAAAACAAGGTCTTGAATATTTATCACTTATTGACATTATATGTCTTAGGATACCTACTATAAGTTTCGTGCAACTATTCCGAAACATTGACGATTTTCCCTGTTTTGGTAATGATTTTGCTTCCGAGAAATGTACCTAATTCCGGTCAATTTAGACATTCGAAGGTAATGATGATAACAAGAAGTTATCACCAACGGCATCCGCTTTCTTCTTTCTATGTACGGAGCTCCTAAAAAAACTACCTGTTTAGATAAGCATCGATATGCAGGCTTCGTTAAAAATACTAAAAATAAAAAACAAGTTCAATTAGCTTGTCTTCCTCCAACCTCAGTTGCTGCTCATCAACATCTTTTTCGGGTATATTACCAAATTCAAGTGTGGCTTGGTTATCAGCTAGACCCTACAGACTGGGGTTAGAAGTTGATCAACAATATATTAGAGCCAGTTCGAACTTTACTCCCACCTTCCCCGGAAAAACTGCTGAACACAATTTTTTGCAACTGCAAAAAGGGATGCAGTGCTGAATGTGGTTGCAAAAAAGTCGGACTGTTTTGTTCTCTGGCATGCACAAATTGTCAAGGCCGGTCGTGCTCTAATGTTGAATCACAAACAATGGAGGATTCGTTTGATTCCGACGAAGTGTCATGCGATACATCGCTATTGACGCAATTTACTTGCGTCCAAAATGAAGATGAAGAAGAAGCAGGAGAAGAAGAAGAAGAAGAAGAGGAAGAACAAGAAGAAGATCAAGAAGAAGAATAAGAAGAATTTGAAACTTACGAATCAGGCGAATGAACTTCACCACTTGTTTTAAATTTACATCGCTTTTATCTTTTCCAATCTTTGAAAATTTCCGTTATTTTGCAATAGTTTCACATTAAACAGGATCACAACTGACCCGTGGAGGAGGCCTACTGGGGAAACCACGTTAAAAAAAACGCGCTAAGTACACTACCTCATAGATGGCGTGGAAACGTGTGCATATTATGACGATAACAACTTTTATACCTTTTTGAATCGTTATATCTCAGAAACGGTGGCTCGTAGGAAAAAAGTATGGATACATTTTTATAGATAATTTTGATCTACAATTTTTTCAGAGGTACTTCTATGATAAAACTTACCGTTTTGCTGAAAATCGCGAAAAACTCTTTTTTTTTACCTTTGACCTCAAATAAAATTTTTTCCACACACGGGAATGATGGGGAACTTTTAAATATTATTTACAGTTATGTTTTGAACAATTTTACTGATTTTCAGCTTGTTGGGATTTTATGTACCTTCACTCTCATTTTTTAGTCTAAATTGACCGGACTATAATGCTAGTCCAGAATATGTAAAAAGCCAATCTGTCATGAACATGGTATAAGTTTTGTCGCAATGTGACGTATGAAAAGAAGGATGATATCTTTACTAATGAATTCTCTCAATATGAATCACAGGGATGAATGTTACAGAGTGTGTGGGAGTCATGTGAATTTTAACATTTTACTTGCTAACACAGCTCTGCGAATTATTTGATTGTTATCTCAGGTAAAAGCGAGCTGTTGAGATTGCCATAGAATTGAGAGTGGTACATTTTCATTACCGAGCTGCTGTTGATGAACTCTAGCGTACAATTTTAAATTGACTGTATCCAGGAATCGATCACTCAATATGCAAATGATAATGGTATTCTTTCATTATGGCTTCCACACTTTCATCTGTAGAAAAGCAGCTACTTTTATTCTCCACGTTCGTTTCATACTTTGATCCACTTTTCAGAATTAGGAAAGTGCGTTCTGGGGTAGGTATTTATAGACTTTTCGTAATCAACCTTTTGAAGAACACATCCAAATACATTCGGGTGCGGTTTTTTGACTCCGGGTAACATTAAATGCCATTTTGTGCCATATTAGTTACGAGTTGAAGCTTGATTTAAACTTGTAAACACGGCGACACATGGTGTCAGTTGAACTGAGGTTGTTTTCACGTTTTGAAAGAATATTATTAATGAGAAATGGCTGCAATAAAGTCAGAAAGGGTTGTTCAACGTTTTATACCAGAAACTTGAATGTTTGTGAAATATCAAATTAAATTCCTATAAAGATAGGGATGCAAGAATGAATGCATTATCTTATATAGTAAAATACATGGAAATAGACAATTTGACGACGGCTAATATTAAAAATAAAATCAAAACTATACGAACAATGAATAAAGTATAACTTACGCTGATATTAAAATCTAAGAAGTTGGATGATTTATATAAACCCAAAATATTCTGGTTCAAAAAAGCAGACTTATTTTTGAGGGATGTGTCACTAACAAGAGATAGAACATCCAATATTACAAATTTCTATTGTGAAAATGCGTGGATATGCAAAGTCAATTATTATGTATCAAAAATGTTCTTGAGTTCTTCAAATTTTTGTTCTGAGATTCTTGAATGATTTCTGTATCCTTGGACATCTGCTGCGGCAAGTTATTTTAGAAGAGATCTTGAAACATCTAATTCGTTTCTTCTGAAAATCCAACTCCTCCCGAAAAACGACGTTTTTTTAAAATTATACACTGATGGAACGTTTCTTAATTCTGCATTTAGTAGCTCACAAATTCTACGGATACCCGTACGAACAACTTCATAAGTCGTCATTTAAATTCTAGCTGTTCATTTTTACTTGAAACGTATGACCAAAAAGTGGATTCGATTTTAGTTGATCAACAAACATCGTTCAACTAATATCGGTTCGAGATCAGTAGGTAGTATGTTTTAGCTTATCATCATTTTTCCTAATTCTCCTTCCTTCTCTCAAACAAGCGCTCATCCTATTCAACATATGGCTAGAGTGTTTTCGCATTGTTATTTTTATGAATTTTCGAGCTTTTTCCAAATTTAAATTCTCTAGTAGACCATCAGTTTGTATCTTTTGGAAGCTGAATTTTCTCTCCTAAATTAGGACTAGATGTTTTCTTGATATACTATACCTTCCAAGCACACCATGGGGTGGGTAGTGCTTTACCAGAAGGTTATTTTTGTCATTCTTTTTATAGAAATTTTCAGAACTATAGTTTTCTTTACGCAATATCGCTTTTAGTGAGTCAATCAATTAGATACTTTCTGTTTTATCACGGCAGATTCCCGCGGTGCATTCATGTACATTTATATTTACGAGAAAATGTAACAATTATCACGAGTTCCGCGGTAGATTATAACATATTCTTTCCTCCGAATGGCTGCATATCTCGTGTAAGTTTTACTGGTAGCAATTCGGAGCGGATTTATCGGTTCGTAAAGACACTTCAAAGTTGAGTTGAAAAGGGAATGTCGAGAAAACTAAAAAACGACATGGAAACTTGCTTATGTCGCTCATTTTCCAGTTAATAAATGTGTTTAAATTTATCTTTATAACAAGTTTATTATCCATTTTGATTATACAGACTGTGGTTGTATGTTTATCTGCGTTTTATTGGTACATATAAAATGTTTTAAGTAGGTCGCGGTTTGCATCCGTTTCCAGAACCGTTGCTCTGGTATTTAGTCTAGGCCAGGTAAAAAAGCATCGCCTGGAACTTTTCGCCACTTGTAGATTTTCTTGAAAACTGTTAATCTAGAAGCCATCAACTTTATGATATTGATAACTCTAAACTTTGAGAACGCCACAGTATGGGTAAATAATTTCTCAGTATTAATTAAAAGTTAAATGTTACAAGATTTTATGTAAATTTGAGTTTTATTCTCCAACTCCAACCCCGAAACCACAGACATAATGAATTTGCCAACTGCTAATTTTGAAGACCTGTGTTCCAAAGAAATAATCATTTATTATGATATAATAGATAGGGACCTGTAATTAAATCCTCTAGTGGCTTAGATAAAAAAAGGTACAAACATAATGAGTAGCTTTTAAAAATTTAATTAACTAGATAGGGTAATTTTGAGTTATTACTAATGATGGGAATAATCTACTAATCTGGTAGTTATAAATTAGTAAAAGTATCATGGCTACCTAAGTTTGGACTTTGGATAACTACGTTTATTTCATATTCATGTTTTAGTACTACCTATATTATCATATATACATTCTCGGGAAATAGGTCACACTAACACATATGCTTATTATTTTCGTCGTTACGCACTGTTCGGTCTCACGACCATCATCAGAAGACGTATCAATGTCTAAAATCGGATTTCTTGAAACTAATTGTATCAAGCACCAATTTCAATTAAGAATGCTCACGTCGCCGAAACGAACAGAAACATGAGTAATCGAAATTGTAACAATTAATGTTTTGAGTATATGAATATGTATGAAGAGTATATGAATATGTATATGAATATGTATGCTTAGAAATTTTCTTATAAAATTCGAAGCCATTTCAAGCAATTTTTGAATACGACTGAAACCGACAAAATGTAACGCTCAAGTATCCACTTTTGAACCAGATGTTACAGATTTATGAGGTAATAGAAAAAGGTTGTCAGACCTTATTAGAAATTTTGCTATTTGAGCGTTCTACCTAAAATATACTTTTAACAATTAAATTGTATAAATCTGACTTAATGATTGAACGTCTGCTCGATCATTTACATACTTGGAGTCACGTTTCATGTGAATCATCTCCAGAATAGATCTTTTATAATAGTTGGTTCCTTCAGTTGAAATATTAACATTTTTGTAATCGAATTGATGGTTATAAACAAATAAAATTAAAGGAAAATATTCTAACTGATATGAGATACAAAATATCAATTTAGTAAAATCGAGCACTTTAAATTATAACATAAAATAAACACTAAAAATTAAACATCGCTCGCAACAAGATATCGGGATGGAAACCGGATCGTTCTTGCACATCGTGATGTCTTTGTTACTTCGTGCGAAGTAACAAAATAACTCTTTATTATCTATCGTCGTTGCCGAGTCGTTATTAATATTTTGATTAGAAGTTGAGTCTTGCTTCTGTTCTTGCGGTCTTGAAATATTATAATCTGAAAGTAAATAAGCAGGTTTCATACTATCAACTGAAACATTTGAAATTCTGCCTTTAATGTCCATTGTAAAATATTTATCCGATCGCTTAATCACCCGGAAAGGTCCTTCGCAAGGCGGGTCCAAAGACTTCTTAACACGATCAAGTCGTAAAAACAAATGCGAACAAGAACTGAGATCCTTATGTACAAAAACAGATCTAAAATTATTTGTGCGAGTTGCATGAGTTCGGAGTTCACCCAAAATTTTCCGAAGTTCTGTGGTGAAATTCTCTGAATTTAACGGAACTTTAGGTGCTTCAAAGAATTCACCAGGTAATCTGATAGTTGTACCATCTCAGCAATTGAATGTTGTGAGTCGTCTCTCAAAGCTGTACTTAATCCCAGCAGTACAGAAGGAAGAACATCAGTCCATGTTATTTTATTCTGAGTCCGTAGTGCTGATTTCAGAGTCCTGTGTAGTTTCTCGATTTTTACATTCGATTGTGGATGATATGGAGTTGTGTGCTGGATTTTCACTCTACATAATGCAGCAAGAGATTCAAATAGTTCACTCTCGAACTGACGACCCTGGTCTGTTATTATTGTATGAGGTGCTCCAAATCTGGCAATGCAATGGTTTTAAAATAATTTTGCAACTGTATCGGCAGTTATTCTCGTCATAGGAATAACTTCCATCCAATTGGTATACCTATCTGCGAGGGTGGTGAAGGTCTAAAAATGTCCACATGTATCACACTAAATCTTCCATCTGGCGCTTTGAAATTCTACATGCCTCGGTTAGCAAAAGTAGCTGAAGTTATATTTTTTTGTTTCAGTCGTGTTCAAACAATGCTTAAAATGACTTCGAATATTGTAAGAAAATTGCTAAGCAGTGGATTCTTGATACCTATTCATATACTCAAAACCTTAATGTGTTACAATTTCGATTACTACTCGTGTTTCTGTTCGTTTCGGCGACGTGGGAATTTTTAATTTTAATTGGTGCGCTAATGACGCTTTGTGCTTGATACAATTAGTTTCAAGAAATCCCATTTTAGACATCGATACGTTTTCTGATGATGGTCGTGAGACCGAAACGTACGTAAGGACGAAAATAATAAGCATATGTGTTAGTGTGACCTATTTCCCGACAATTTATATGTAATTCATACCTGGGTCAAGAATATTATTAATTTAGTACTACCTATAGATAAAACATTTGTGCTAATTTTCTACCACTATTTCTTGAATACACTGATTCATTGGCTTCACATGTGGCATCCACATGGCAAGTAAAAAGTAGTTACTTTTAATTGCAGGTCAGGCAGGTCTACATTTTTCTTTTGCCGCGTCATGATTTATGACTTGTTATCTGGATATTGATTGTAACCCGCTTTTCGCCAAAGCTTTACGTTTATTACTCCAACACGTCTAGTCGGGTCAAATTAGACGTTAAAAATGTCTTATGATGGTATTTTAAATTCTTGATGTTGTATTTGTGCTTCTGTTTTACACAGCCTGATTCTTATATGAAAATTGGAACCATAAAATAAAATATCCAATGCTCTCTTCAAATTTTTAATTCCCTGTTCACTTCCACAATTTATGGTTCAGTTTCAGTTGTTCTATAATATCTTGATATCGACTCGATTATTACTCGAGACGTTGAAATTCAAGATGAATCGCGACAAATTGTAGAAGGGCAGGGAAAAAGTCAATCAATTACAAAAACAATTTCTTGAATATCCTACTAACCTAGTATTTCCAAAAATATTGAAAAATTTAAAGGAACCAACCCTTGAAAATTGATAACTTAATGAAATAACCTGTGATGACCTTGCCGCTTGGAGTTTCGAACCTCCACTATCGGAAACAATAAAATATGTGGCCGTGGTCTAAAACCGCCGATGCAGGTTTAACATCGAATTCGGTATATCAACTGTTAATTTGGTAAGATACTATTATAATAACAAGTAGCCATCATCAGAGTAAACTAAATTATAAATCAAAATGTACTTGTTTAAATACTGTATGTGGTTAATAATGCAAACAAGAGGTACCCTCACCTGGAGATAAATCTGAATTTAATTCGCTTATACATTTCCGTTGAATCCAAATTACCTAGATATTTTTGCGTACTATGTTTTAAAAGTGATAAAATTCCTTGACCTGTATTTGAAATATGCGGATTGTTCAATATATTTTTTTTATATGGGCAGAATGTTCTTTATAACTAGTCAAAATGTCGCTTCCAGTTTGACCCACATAGCACAATGAGTTTTTTAAATTCCAGATTTGTCGAAATCAGGAATCAAAGGCATTGCCTAAACGGATTTTTATCATGTTCATGCATCTACAAACTGGTTTTATTGCGAATTCAGAAAAAAAAAATTATGGAATTTATCGATTACTGAAGGATAATGAGTGAAAGTCAATTTCGTTGAATTATTTGAAAGTAATGACTCCAATTTGGTTAGTTGATTGCCTTCCATTTTCCGTTTTTGACTAGAAATTAACTTATTAATCAAAGATTTGCCGTAACCATTATCCATCGCTATTTGCTGAATTTTCACAACTTCTTTATTATAATTTTTCTGGCTCAAAGGAACGTTTAATAATTTAATTATTTATTTATTTACGGCAACGCCAATTTAGAATACATAAAATACGTGTTGACAATTTTACAAGATAAATATAACAAACGTAATTAATTTGATGTATTGATATTATAAATACCTAATCAAGTAACCAATTAATAAATTTCAAGAACATATCAACATAAAACATTTCAATAGATATTTTTATTTAAGAACTATCCTAGTTAAGTAATGAAAACAGCCTCTTTTCAAATCTAGCATCAGAAGGGACAATCAAAAAGGTGAATATTTTGACTTCTTGAGTTGATAAACCTGAGCATCTTGAGATCGACTCATCCATTCCATATATAGTCTTATGTAAAAGCTCTTTCCTCCTACTCCTAATGAAATGAGACTCATAAGATCTCAGCAATCAATCTTCTCTTTGTAAATGAAACAAAAATCTGCTTGATGTCTCCTGTTCTACAATGTCAGAATGTTTAAGGAAGCCCTTATTCAATCATAAGCGTACTCGTTATGAACCAAGCCTAATCTAGAAGCAGTTACTTTCAGAAATCTATTTTGAACCCTTTCAAATGCTCAACAACTGATGAGTACTGCAATATACGTACTAAACTTTGTTGTTAATTTTGTATGGAAATCTTACTATTTTGGTTAACCTAGGAAAAGTTATCAAATTGAGGTCCATTCGATTAAAAGAATTAATATCATTTTGCAATAGTTGTGAGTCCTCAAAAGATGAATCCTGACGATTAAGTTGAAGGTTATCTGCAAATGATAATTATGAGTTGTGGGCAATAATTGATATTAGGTACTAAAATACTTGTAGTTATTTTTCCGATCAGAATGTCTACTTTATTGCTCTGCAAGTTTTGAAAGCACAGCGCTTTTAAATTTTGCCAAAAGCAACATTTCGTGACTCATTGTGAATAATAGTAGGTTGCTTACCAGGTAATAAAACACACCCTCATTAAACAATTAAGAAATTGCGCTGTGCGAACATTTTTGGAGGAATTATTAAACGTTAGCGGCTACATATAAGCTTTTCACAACGAGTATCCACAATAATTAATATTATTGCCGAGTTGTGCACTTCATTAGATCAATCGATACCGATTCAAAGCAAAACAGTCTTGTTTGCTTATAATTGAATATCGTATCCATGTGTATTAACTGATATGCCCTAATGTAATATTGGTGTAGTGTAGTAGGTAATTCCCCAATAAGTGCAAACCTTGCGGAACGTTGAAGAGTTGTTCGTGTCAATCAGTGAAATAGTTTCCCTGATTTCCATTATACCGTACGCGGCCAGGATAAGCGCTTATCAATTCACGGTCACTGAGCAAAGTCCAGCCGTTGCCGTCGTCTGCCAAACTCCATCCCGTCGACTGTTGTTCGTTTTCCCGGGAAACAACTAAGTCCCATGTGCGTTATTGATTTATTCTTTCAGTTTATCCATAGAATTAATTAGGAATGTGCGATGAAAGCTAAAGTTAATGATTGCTGCATATTTCAGGAATACTCTAACGGACCAATCAAACCAATTCATTGTTTTGTATAGTCAAAAAGTAACGATAACTTGAAAAAATCTATCGTATACATAAACAAATGGATACGTCGATTTTGATTCCCGAATACGCTCTTTTTATATCTTCAATTATTGTATTTACAACTCTCATTATTAACTTCGCCAACTTTAAATATTCTAAGGTGCTAAGAATTTTGGAATTTTCTGCTGATTTACTATTGTGAAACGAAAATGGTACATCGTACATTCCAAATTGACAGAATGATTCGCCAATTTTATTTTGGAATGATCTCTTAGATGTGGTAAGGTTTCTCTAGTTCCGGACAGCTGTTTCGCTCACTGTCGAATAAAATAACCCGACTGATAGAATGCTAGAGAGAACTTTAATATCTAACGCTATCTACTATTAGATGTCGAGAAATCTATCAGTCTATGTTGTACATTGATAGTGGGAAAAATTATGGCTTATTACTCCAGCTATCAACACTGATACTTATTCCTCATTTAGTTATTAATTCATAATATACAAGCTAGTAATAATAAGCGATGCTCATTCCTTATTTTAGTTATTGAATTAATATGTTCTATTGCCTATTATTTGTTTGTTTTTAATTACGGTCAGGTATAGATTTATAGACCCTGTGATATTATTCATATTTCATAGTTTTTAATAGAATTAAAATTGCAGTGTAGTAGTATTCAATAGAATTGAACTTAGTCATGTTATTAAATAAATTGCTTAAACTGCTAAATAAATTTCATATTATTGTTATCTGACTGTAGATGGCGTTACTATTTATGGTTTTACCTAGCATTCTGTTAGTCGGGTTATTTATATTTTCAACCGAATGATCACCCAGCAAACTTTTTCTTTCCGCTGATGCGCTCAAGAGATAGCGAAACAACAGCTGTCCGGAACTATTAGATTTTGATGTTATTGATTGTTTTTATCACCTTGGTTGTATTACTTCTGATATATCATTATTAAATAACAAAAAGAGAGTAATGGACCTATATGGGATCCTTGGGGATTCCTGGTGCTAACATAAGTTGATCAATTACTTATGTTATTTCAATGTTATAATAGCAAAAAATCAAACACTTTCTGTTTTCATATTCAGGAATTTGGGAACATTCTCATCAGTGTAAGTTGTGGAAAAATAGTTTGCTAAAAGATTCACAATTTCATTCTTATTATTGCTTGTTCTGTCTTAGAAAAACATGTTGGTCAGTTATATAATTTTCTCTTAGTGTTCATATAATTCCAACAACAACGAGGATCATAAGCAATATTTCTTTCAATTTTTTCAACATAACTTCTATGAAATTGTTTCTGAAGCTTTTTACATCTTGTTCGGATGTTATTAAATCGTTACATAACTTACAATCCGTAAATTGCGTGCAGGCTGAAAGTTTTCCTTCTGTTATTTCGTACATATAGTTAATCCGGAATGTACAACAAAAGCTTAATTCAATGGTGATATGTTTCAGGATGCTTTGACCGAGCAATATAATCCGCTGTTCAGTGTTCACCGCTTTGTGTAGTCAAATAGCGGTGCTGAGTTGAAAAATGTATCATATGAAAATCATCTGCAACATCAAATTTTTGGTTTCACAAACCTCTTCCCACAACTACCTCTACTTTCATGTCTGCCTTTGTGATGGCATGGATGCTAGGATTATTTTACGGCATAAAGAACATGGAATTCCATTGACTCTTGAAGAGGTTCTTCCTCCGGTTTATGGTGAAATAATTATTTCGTAAAGAGATGGTTAATATGAACATTCATTCTAAATGGAATGAATTTATATATCCGATTTAGATATCCAGATAGATTACTCCTATGCTTTGGCTGATAATCCTGATGCAACCAAATTTGTGTTTTCTCTAGGAAGGTGGATCCCCTAATCCCTAATATGATGATGTCAGGTACAACAATTCCTAAGAAATCTTCAATATCCATGCTCCGTTGCACCACCAACAGCATCCTTTCATGGAACGATCAAGCTAGATCCATTGAGAAAACCGCTTCACAGAAAACTTGGTTTTCTATCCGTGCTGCCCTCTCCCCACCCTCGCTAACTCGTCATAATCTACAAAGCACAAATTCGACCTGTCTTGGAGTACTGTTCATATGTTTGAAGATCGGCTTCCAAAGTACGTTGAAGCTCTTAGATCCTGTTCGGTAGGGAGCTATCTGTCTGATTGGTGAAGTCAGGTACGAGCTTATTGACCTCTCTAGAAAATCGTAGAAATGTGGGTGATAGGAATTTCCATAGTCCGTGTTGATCAGAAATCTCGTCTGTTATTCCACCACGAGAGATTCCAGGCAGTCTAGACGAGCTCATTAATAAATTCCAAACAATCGGCCTTATCCACTAAAAATAGTATTCGTGGATAAAATACCGAACCGATTCCCAAACGGTCCAGAACAAGTTCAGAACTGTCCTAAGAGCATGTCTAGTTATGAACCGGGTCAGGATTTTATTTTACCGCGAACTATTTAAGAATGGAACAAGAACTCCGACCTGTCAGATGTTGGTTCTAATCTAACCTAACCCAGCTTTTTGATTTGATGTGTTTGAAAATTAAAAACCTTGAATGAAGGAGCCGAAGGAAGTAAATAGTTATTTATCTATTTCATTCGTTTTGTACCAACAACAAATATGTCTAGAAGTATTACTCAAAAATTTGGTCTTTCCAAAAACCTCAGAATTGTACTTTGATTCTGCTAGTCTTTAATAGTTTTTAAATTCTCTCAACTGCAAATTATTCCTAACATCCTTTCGAACTGCTACAGCGTCTCCGACATCCCTAGCTGGGTGACCAACTTCATTTAAAACCCCTGTTAAAACATTCTCATATTGAGGAATTGATGAACCGCTTATTGGTTGTTCGTCTGCATCAAAA
This sequence comes from Endomychus coccineus, assembly GCA_958510875.1. Classification (NCBI taxonomy): domain Eukaryota; kingdom Metazoa; phylum Arthropoda; class Insecta; order Coleoptera; family Endomychidae; genus Endomychus; species Endomychus coccineus. Next base: position 37,716,378 of record OY294069.1, read on the forward strand.
ACAACATCTACCAATAAATTATTCAGAACAGGACATGCTCTTATGAAATGAACTATAAATTCAAAATTTCTTATACATATATTGCATTTACACAGGTTATTTCTAAAATGGTTAACAAAGACCCAAAGAGCAAAAGTTCTTGCACCATAGTATTTTTCACCATTTTAAGCAACTGTCTGTCTGTCTGGATGTCCGTCACATAATGTTTGTTAACACGATAACTCAAAAAGGAAACGTCCTGTCATATTCAAATTTTGACAAGATAACACCCGTTTCTAAAGGGTAGGAAATTCAAAAAAAACCGTAACTCCCAAAGTATACTTAGAATCGGTTGAAAATTTTTACAGTCAACTTAAGTTTCTTTGGATGCTTTTGGTGCTTGTTGAAAATTCGTATCTATAGCTTTAGCAAAAAAACTTGTAATAAATCTTCACAAACTGTGTTTTTATTAAATAAAACGAAGTTTATTATTACAAATGTATTTTTTATTAAAATTGCAGTAAATTTGAAACAGACTAGACCAAAATTACAAAAAAATCGTTCAACAATTTACACCGTCCTTTAATAGTTTATAACTAGCAGCCGATGTAGTCTAGGGGCTAGGTTACTTGGCTCCCAGTCAGTAGACTCGGGTTCGATATCCAGAAATAGAAAATTTGTTCCCGAACATTATTTAAATGTGTGACGATAATGAAATAAACAATTTAACTTATTATCTTTACGCAAATGCGATGAGTATCTTACATAATGTGAAATAACTATATAAAAATCAGTAACCAAATCAAATGATTTAGTAACGTTGCCACTCCCACTAATTATCTATTTTCCAAGCGGCAACACATTGCTAGTTTATTTTGACATGGTAAAGTTTTTGAAATGTTTCATAATTCCAAAACAGTATTCGAAAGTGTATTGATTTGAAGAAAGTGAATAATTATGATTTCTTTAACCATTGTCCCTAAATGTAGTTAACAAATTCGTCAAGTAAGGATAATCACTGTCATATAGATTGCATGAATCTCCACATTCAAATGAAAACTTCTCAAGAGCCGGCTCTCGCCTGCTATACATCAATCTAGAATATCTCACTAAATACTTCAACAAGCTGTAACAATTACGACAGTATAATCTTCTTTATACTGTGACTACTGAAAACTAGGTTAGAGGGCTACAACACAAAAACAGAAAATGCTGACAACGATATCGATCGGTATTGCGCATGAACAACCAAACCGACTGGCTTTCAGTCCTAACAAAAATTCAAGAACCACTAGGTTCAATTTCGAATCAATAATAAATCGTTCCGATTTGATTCGCGAACATAGAACTGTTATTACTAATTCAGAATTTTTTAACCGCTAAAACCGCTCCTCAAACTGTCCATGGAATATACCCTGAACTGGTCCGGAATTGCACCCGTTAACGAAGCTATTTTTAGCGAATAAAACTGATTATTCCGCACTTTCCAGTGTTGAGAGTAGTTTTAATGTATTAGACGAGCTCAATCTGGTCATCCCTTCATTGTCAGGCCCGAGACCTGCCCAACTTCGTTCAACCATATCAATTACCTATCGAACGGCGAAGTTATGGAACTCTTTGGCTTGTGAAAATTGATAACCTTCTCTCCCAACATTCCATCAATGGCTCACCCGATGTTCTATGAACTTTATAGGTTTTGCTCTCGTTTAAAATATCATTGTAAAATAATGGTCAAGTGAATTTCGCACAAATTTACAAGGGAGCTTAAGAACACCTATTTTCCTAGAGGATACATGGCTAAATATGCCGAAACAAAAATTACACTATGTAACAAAATTCAACTTTTTGTTCTGCGTAACCTTTTCGATGTTTGCGTTCGATTCTACATCTATTTCGAATAATTAAAAGCGACCTTAGAAGTCGAAAAGTTTGCTCGGAATTTCAAAAATTCATAACTCTTCAAAGATTAGGAGCTATAATAAAAAAAAGGTAGAAGCTTTTGTGCCCACCAAGTACCACACAAAATTTCAGCAAGATCGGATGTATACTTTTGCAAACCGCAATTTAATGCAGAAAAAGCACTTTTGTAGGGTGGGACCCATTTTTTCCACTCCATTTTTTCCACTCTGCTTTTTCCACTCCGCTTTTTCACTAATATATTTTTCCACTAATACATTTTTCCACCAGTTTATTTTTTCCTCCAGTTTATTTTTTAATACATTTACTAGTTTTATAAATGGATATCAAACAGGATATCAAAATTGTATATGGTGACCGACAGCTTTTAAATATTCCAAAACTTCGCCTCCACTTTTCCTATCTTCATATTGGCGAACTAAATTGTTAATTCGCTCTTCGTTTTTCACTCTGGACTGCTGTGTAGTTTTTTTTAATTAGCTCGCGGATCATGGCCTCGGTGTCTCCTTGTTCTTTCTGTAGCTCGAGGAGGAAGGCGTAAAGACTAGGGTGGTTTTTTCCAACAACCACCTGGAATCTGTTGTGCCAACCTTCCGACACATTGTTGGTCCTCGACAGATTTTGTAACACGGGCTCGTACATGTTCCACAGGGAGGGGGGATAACTGTCAGAGCAATGTGTTAGGTCAAACTGTCAGTTCAACGTATCAAATTGTCGTTGCTATGATACTTGTTCAAATCATTTCAATTATGCTATTTTCGAATTGGTTGAAAATCATTACTAGAGGAAAAAGGTTATTGGATAAAAAAACTAGTGGAAAAATATACCAGTGGAAAAAATGGAGTGGAAAAAGTGTCACCCAATCCTTTTGTAAAATGGCCGTAAAAAAGTTGTGGTGAGGTAACGAGCGAATTTCTTTTATAGGATAATCTTCTTCAATAGTTAATGAACAACTTACCAAATTTCCAACCTCTTATCTTTCTTAAAAGTTGGTAAAACAATTATTTTAAATAATGGTATTTCGGGCGCTTTGCTGTGGGCGCTCGTGGAATCCTGAACGTATTATGTTATCTTTATTGCAAAATTAGGAAGACTATGAACAAGTTTGATTTTGTTCGTATAAAAATAGAAAATAGCAACAAATATGTTTATGACAACCTGATAGTTTGTTCAATTTTTGTTGGGAATTGTTTACAAGATAGGTACTAGTATCGTGGCAGCTTCATCCTTTCAAAACTTAACAGTTTACAATATTGAATTTGAGGTCCTGTAAATCCAGTAGTACAGCAAGTTGCCACATCACGTGGCAGATTGGTAGGGAAATTTTCCAGGACTAACAAATTGTTATTTTAAGGTAGTGGGTAGAGTGTGTGACGCAACAGCTAAAAACTGTAAATTAAAAGAGATTTTTCAGTCTATACTTCTAAATGTTGTCACATCCCACATCCAGTCAAAAATAACACCACATTGTTGGAAACGTTATTTCGAACTCAATGTGTTAATCAACGTGTGACAACCTCGACCATAAATTTTCCATTTGTAGACGTCGATGCAGGTAAATAGTTTGCACTTCGATTTCCCATCAACATTACTGTCGTATCAATTTCGGAACGGTAATGAAGATGGACTACACATGGTTTTCGCACGATGGGAAATACTACCTTTATCATTTATAATACTCTACTCTTTATAATAAACATTGAGCGATTTGTCGTAATTTTGTTTAATAAAGTAGCGACCTAATCGAATTAGTTTGTACCTGCTAGTATTTAAAACAACAACATAGAGGGAAGCAAGTGAGTAGAGATGACTATTGTTTTTCATGTAGACACTTGGACAGCTAACCCTTAAAACTGTATCAAAATAACCCCAAGGGCCGGAGTAACTTCGGTAGGGTGAATTTTCCATCATTATCTTTATGTAAAACGCTTGTGTTCTAAAGTGGGCATAACCATTACTTATTGAGTGTTGGAAAAAATTGAAAAAAATGGAAATTATCGGGATATTTTATTCCTTTGTTATGATTTTTGATCGCCCGGGATCTGATCGTCTTAAATGTTTGACGGTAAAACTGCTTCTAACTCGATTTGCTATTGATAAAAAAACTGTTTAACTAGGAATTCATCTTTTGCTGCTCTGGCAAGAGAAATATTTTGTGAATATCTTTGGCTAAACTCTGGTCGGCGACGATGACAATTGTTGTAGTTGTGCAAGTAGTTCCATTAGGAAAACTGAGGATGGATGTGAAAAGTACTACTTGAAAGGGGACTACTGCGCATCATTGTTCCTATTTTGACTACTGAAGATGATGTACGAATTTTCAAATCTGTACTACCAATAGGAAAGGCGTAATCGTCTCGAATTAATTTATTAGTTAGGAATTGTTGCAATCTCATCTTAAGTAGAACCATCATTATTATCACTGCTAACATGATTCTCGACTTCGAGCTTTGTAGGATTGCTTGCAGATGATGTTGAGGTACTTATCTAAGAGGACAGGTGGCGCCACAATCGAAAATCTCATGTGACATTTGTAACGTACCATCTTCAACTAAAACCCATTAAAATTTTCAGACTTATATTTCATTCAGTTCTCTTTTGGCACTTATCGAAAGCAAACAACCTTGAAGATTTTTGTAAACATCTAACAAAGTGAATTTCGCGTCTTGATTAAATATTATTTCTTGCGTGGAAAAAACATTACGCAACCCAAACCGATTGTTAAACTTAATGGGGACTTTTCACCATCGATTGGAACGATTTACTGATTTTCGTCGTGGTAGGATGACCACAGCGGATATCGAGTGTACTGGTCGTTCAATTGAGGTCACAACGCCAGAAATCGTCGATAAAATCCATGGTTTGATATTGGACGATCGGAGAGTTGAAAAGCACGAGATTGCTGAGGCTATGGGCATCTCAACCGGACTGGTACGAAACATTTTTGAATAGGAGAAGGCTATCTGCCAGTTGGGCTCTCTCTTGCCAACAAACGCGACCATGTGACAAATTCAAAGGAGTATTTGGCGACGTTCAAGCGCGATAAGGACTTTTTGCGCTGTTTCGTAACCTTGGACGAAACATGGATCCACCACAACACACAGAGACCAAAGAACAGTCGAAACAGTGGACTTGTCCTGGCGAATCGAAGCCCAAAAAGGCCAAAGTTTGTTTATCGGGCACACGGTTTTGGGATGCGAAAGCGGCCGCATTTGGCAAAGAAAAAAGTGCTTTTCCACCAAGACAACGCACTGGCGCACATGTCCGCAGGTCCAATGGCAAAATTGCATGAATTGAGCTACGAATTGTCATCCACCATATTCTCCAGAGTTGGCCATCTGCGATTTTTCTCTATTTCCATACTTGAAGAAATGGCTCGGCGGAAAGAGATTTGACTCCAACGATGAAGGCATCGCTGAACAAATGTCTATTTTGAAGGATTGCCGAAATCGTATTATTTGGAAGGGAACGAAAAATTAGAAAACCTTGGAAAAGGTGTATTGGGCTACAAGGAGATTAGGTTGAGAAATAAAATAAGTTTTGACCAATTAAATCATTTCCTGTTCCATTTTTCAGGGACTTTTTACTTTGCCCTCGTATATGAAGGAATTCGTAGTCTTGTCTTGTTCAAAAGAGAATACCTCGGTCTATTAGAAAATGTGTAGAATAGTGTGCGAATAGAAACTGAAAAGTGTAATTGCTTGTTTCTCCTGTTTCTGGGTTACCGTTTTGAAAACATCATTGTGTGGCAAAACTATTGACAATAATTAAACTTTTTAGTTTCTGTAAATTTAATTTTGTTTTATTTATCTACAAGTTATTAAAACATTTACATCAAGTAAACGCCAAATACCTAATGATATTACCCTTCGATTTGTATTTGTAAGATGAGAGTGATGTTAACCTAATGGTGTAGTTTGGTAAATGAATCAATATTCATAAATAATGCTCACACCATGAAAAATCATGTGTCTCACGGCAATATAAGCTGACTTGAAGAATGCAAGAGTTTGGAAGTGAATTATCAATAGTTAAAACGGTACTCCAACTATCAGATCTATGTACCCAAGTAAGCACTATATGAAGTTCTAGTCTGATCTAGATTAGCTCAGCTCCTAATTATTGGCTACGCCGCCACAAGTCAACTTGAGGCAGCTTTTCCGGAGATGCTGATTTGGAGAGTGGTACTATGGCGTATTCACAGACTTTGTTATTTCATTTATATATACTCAGAGAATTTCTTTTATTCATATTATGAACTTGTTTCAAATAACAACATTCACATTCATTCAACATTTACATATAACAACAACACATGCATTTTAATCCACTCAAATATTTTAAAACTTTTCGAATTATAATAAAAAACAAGTTATGTTAAAGCATTATAATACTAACAAATCTGCATCTAATAGTACCATCCCCAGATTACAGAGATCCCTCACAAACAGCATTTGTTTTATCCCCGAGGGCTTTTCAAAAGATGAGCTTATATTCATTATAGCTCTTCTAATTTTCATATAGTTCTTCAATCTGAGTAATAAATAAATTTCTACCAGACACATGCAGACTTGAAAAATGTTTACCTTTTAGTGGGATATTGATTCACCAGCGTTTTGTAAGATGCTACATTTCATAAGATGCTTGAAATATGAGTCATATATTTTGCGGGACCATTATAATAATTGAATTATAACAGGAAACCGCGCACAATAGCTTAGTTTGACTTCTTTTGTTTGTATGACAAGCTTCAAATGGGGTGGATGTTTACATTCTGCTCATCGAAAGGTTTACATGACTCCAGTAGACCTTTATGTATATTGATTGGATTGGATTATTTCCCCAACATTTTCATCCGCATAAATTTTAAAATTAACAACAAGCACATTAGTTATTCATGATGGGCGACATAATGAATTCCAAAAGGATAATCTCCTGGGCCATTGGGAGAGTAATTATTGAACTCGCAAGTTATGTTGGTTTGATGCGTAATTTCATTTGGGTTAATAATTTTCCGTTAATGATAGGGTTAATGATGTATTAGTCCTTTGTGTTTTCGAGTTATCAGTTTACAACTCTCTAGAAGCATTTTAATTTTTCATTCGGGTCTGAGTTCATTACGTCGAATTTTGATTCTAATTCATATTATCCTTATCGTATCAATGGCGGATCCAGAAAATGTCCAAGGGGGGCCAATTACCTTTTTTTAGGTATTCGATACTGATTTTTTTTAGATATTAGTACATCTGTGTTACTCATGTAGCTACTACATCACTAACTAACTAGGGTTCATGCCCCAATGGTTTATTGACAAACCTAATATAAACGTTACGTAAAGTGAACTTTGTGAACTTTACACACATAATCATGTAAATTTTATATAAAGTATTAGATGACTGTGAATAATTTCAATTTTACACAAATTGTCTATATTGTACTATAAATATTAGTCGCCCTACGCACAATACAAGATAGAAGATGATAACATTTCATACCGGGATATCTTGGTCAAGGGTGGTTGTGGAATCTAAAACGTGTGTCTTACTTTACGTTTAAAATAATTATGTCACTGTCACACTGACATCAATAACCTACAAATTTCATACCTATTTATTTCAGTTGTAAAACAATAATGAACCACAAATTATGAAATAATTATGTGAACTTTGAACCTTTTCAGAGGTCGTGATAGCCACAATCCGGGTCAAAAACTGTTTTGAAATAGTTCGTTTTCCGTAAATCGAATGACGTTCACGTGATAAGCCCGTAGCATGCGAGTTAGAAAAGTGCAAACTGGTTGTACCTAATACCGCTTTACGACCACTTTTCGCGTGCTACGACGGCCCTTCTTTTTTCGATAAATGTCCATTAAATAGGAAAATTTATTTAAAACAGTTTGAGCTGTTCTCAGATCTCAGCTACGCGCGTCTAACGTGCGACGTACCAAAGGGAATTTTCTCGCGACTAAAATATACACGAAGCGGTTAAAAACACTTTATTACAACTGCCGCCGGTCGCACGGGGCAAGAAACGGTCCCAAATTAACAAGACCTAGGTAAAATGTATAAACTCTAACCTACGCGCAGCGGGCTCCCCGAGGCATATGTCAAAATGATTTCGTTCGTAGCTAATTACATAGGACGTCTGGCGTTCATGCAATTATGTTTTTATATAATTCGAACCTTCTAATTTCGATAGGCCACGTGAAAATCTCGGAGTTCAAAGCGCTAAAGACTCGTGAGTGTTACAATATTCGTATAAAATTGCGAAATTTCGCACTTTTAGAAACTTCAAATTAATTATGACATAACTATTTCAAACGTAAGGTTTGATTCCACAACCACCCTTGACCAAGATAATTTTTGATATCCCGTTATTAATTAATTGACATTGTATTAAGTGGATTATGGATTAGTATGACTAAAACTAATTTCAGACAATTAATTTTTATTCGAGCATACATCTGAATATATACAATTTTATGATATATTACAGTTCTCCATCGCATAAACTCCACTTTTTTTCAGATTTGTCTGGTAAACAGCTTTCGCATCCGTTTTCCAATATACTTACTTTTTACGCCTCAGTCACTGTATGGTTCATGAAGTTCATGTGCAAAATACTTATGTACAAACTTCGTGAGCCACCGGTGGCACAGTTCTAATACTACCAAAAATTAACGAAAAACAAATATAACAAAATTCACATTTAAAAGTAAAACAAAATAAATGGCTATGCATTAACACATCCGGTATCAGCTACGTCGCGAACGAGTTAAACCTATTGACTATAAACTAAACTAGGCAAAGGTGTTTACATGAAAGTGTGAGTCGTCAATTGGTCAGATTCTAGGTTAAAACAGGAGGCAAACAATGTCCCCCACCTCACTCTTCTCTGACCGCACCCTCATCATGTTGGCCGCGAAATTGATTTAGACTAGAAACATCGAATTTCACAATAGAATTTTTAAATTTTTGAAAGCGTTGACTATTATACAAATGTTTAATCAGTATTTAGCAACACCTAATAGAGATGACCACTACAAATGGGATACCTACCGATTAAAGCTATTTTTCCGTGATACCACAATTCAATAAAGAGCAGTAATATAATTCTATGTTGATGTTGATGCATATTGAAGGGAGTAGTTTTCTGAATCATTATTAATTAGATCATGATGCGATTACTCCTTGATAGCATACCAATTTGTTAAAACGCATTATGCGCCGGAGTCATTATTGCTTGAACACTCGCTTCCTAATTGAATTTATTGGCTGAAGTTATGGCGAGGCAATTTCAACTACGTTGTAAGTGCATTATTCGACGAACATCGAACTGTTGTTTCAGAAAGTTGGGACCTGTCGACATATGTCGAGGGCACTTCGTTGGGATCCACCTGAAAAAATAATAATGATAATGATAAGTTCAATTTTCCGGTGATCGTCCTATCTAATATTGCGCAACTTCAAATGTCGAATAAACTAAAATACGTCAGCAGCTCCAGGTATATCGCAGAACTCATTTCTTGTCAGTCACTCCCACGCGGCGCTAATTGTTTAGCGTACGACGATCCACATGGTTGAGTAGACTGTAACTCTTTCCCATTATATGTTCGAACTTTTTGAAAAAATTCCCTCGGCTCATTTCTGGGCAAAAGTGGAAAATTTATTTATCAAAAATTGAGTGTGAATATATACCCGATTCTATTGACCATTAGAATCGCTTATTTTTATTGAATAGATCGAGCAGGAAAAAATTTAAAGCGAGATGAAGATATTATTGCACTGTGTTATATTGCTGTGAAAAAAGTAATTTTATTAAAACATATTAAGACCGAGTGAGCGTTAGCGAATGATGTCGTTTCGTGATTCAGTAGGGTTATTTGGCTAATATATGTTCTCTTGTAGCTTTTCACTAATTTAATTAAGACGGAGTTATCGTAGCGAACGAACGTCTTTCCTCTTTTCGGCTCATTTACTCCGCCCGAACTATTTGCCAGCGGAGTGACTAACCCCATTCCAATCAGAAAATAGTATGTTAGAAAGTTGTGCAGAATGAAAAAATATATCTATTCAAATAAATAAACCTCTTCGGAAGATTTTGTGGCTTTCTTTCTTTGTTGTGGTTTTATTCCTCGAGGACTGTTAAAAAGTAGAGTACTTGAAGATAGGCTTAGAAATTTAGGAGAGCTGATGACAACCATAAGAAAATATATTTGAAAATGTTAACCTTCATGTTGTATATTACTTCATCAAAGTTTTTAGTTCAGGCAATAAGCCGAGTAAAAGGCCAAAATAAAAAAAAATATAGTGATCTAGAATTCCAAAATTTTTTTGAATTTTGTTCCTAATACCCCATAGATCATTCATGACTATCAAAACCGCGGGGGTCGACCTTTCTACCACCCCAAAACAGGGTTTCAACCCCTCACAGGAGCATTCTCATGAAAACAATCCAAATTTAATGAATTAAGAGCCGAAAATGACCTCTAGTTTGTTTTTTGGGTCGCTGCTCACGAGTCCGCAGTTCGTTTTCTCGGAAAACTCCCTCCTGATGGAAAATTTGGAATATTCATATATAATATATAATTTATAATTTTGTTGCAAAAATGACCTCTAGTAGGTTTTTTGAGTCGCTGATCACGATTCCGCTGTTATTTTTCCCAAAAAACTCTCCAGATGGAAAATTCGGGAAATTTTTAGATTTTCCTGAGACGGTTGTGAATAATAAAGTATAATTTTGTTGCAAAAATGATCTCTAGTCATGTCAACAAAATTATATTCCCGATTTTTCCATCTGGAATGAGTTTTTTGGGAAAAATAACAGCGGAATCGTGATCAGCGACATAAAAAACCTACTAGAGGTAATTTTTGTAACAAAATTATACTTTATTATTCATCACCGTCTCAGGAAAATCTCAAATTTCCCATCTGGAGATAGTTTTTCGGGTAAAATGACAGCGGAATCGTGATCAGCGACCCAATAAACATACTAGAGGTCATTTTTGCAACAAAATTACAAATTATATATTATATATAAATTTTCCAAATTTCTAATCTGGAGGAAGTTTTCCGTGAAAACTGACTGCGGAATCGTGATCAACGACCCAAAAAACATACTGGGGTCATTTTCGGGTCTCAATTCATTAATTTTGGATTGTTTTTATAAGAATGCTCCTCTGGGGGTTTGAAACCCTGTTTTGGGAGGGTAGAAAGGTCGACCCCCGCGGTCTTGATAGTCATGAATGATCTATGGGGAATTAGGAACAAAATGCAAAGAAAATTTTGAAATTCTAGCTTACCATATATTTTTTTTCCGGTTCGTTGCCTGAACTATTTGTTTATGTAGTTACATCTTATAAGTTGCTTAAAATAGGGTCATATACGATTTATTACGTTTCAGTAACAATTCAATACCTCTGAAAAAATATTATTTCGTTTAGTCTTCAAAATGGCCCAAATTGCAATCTTCACATTTTTGACATCACTGGAATGGCGTCCTAGGTCCTTTCCAAATTATCAAACCGGTGATAGTTACTTGGGGCCATATCTGGACCAAACGGAGGGTGATTGAATTTTTCAAAACCAGTGCCGAATTGACGGTTTGCGTAATTCCAGCAGTATGTAGGACGATGGAGGTGAACTGTTAAGATTTGCTTGCCACTAACTTTATTCATGTCCGAATCTTCGTGGATGATTCGGCGAACGCTTGTATTTGAAAGCCCCGTCATTTGTGCTATTTCTTCCACTTTCAAGAGTGATCGCCTAATACCAGATCCTCAACAGGAACCAATTTTGCCGTCTGCTACCATTCCACCCTCCTTCCTGTTCTAGCATCATCTTCCAAAATTTCATGTCCCATTCAAAATCCACTCCAAAAAAAAATTTGTTAGAAAAAGTGGTGCAGAATGAAATAAAATACATCGATTCGTATCCAATTCATCTTCTTCTCTGAGAGATGTGAGACTCTGGGCGATGTTGAGAGGCCTGTTGATTTTTGGCAAAGTATTGTATGACATGTAGCCCTCCCTGTGTGCAAACAAAACTGTGCATTCTTGGAAAGTGTACTAGTTTGTGTTTATGGATATCTGAATTTCACTATCCTAGATGCGACTATTTTGAGATTGACAAATCCATTCGAATGGAAATGAGTTTTACTATGAGATTTTTAAGCTATTGCATATAGCTTTTATCGCGGGCTTTGAGCGCGGCGACCGAATCAAGAAATTCCGTAACGAAAAATAATGTAAGACCTAAACACCTAACATGTGTCAAATTAATTAATTAATTTGAAGTTTCTAAAAGTGAGAAATTTCGCTATTTTATACGAATGTTATAACACTCTAGCGCTTTAGACTCCGGGATTTTCACGTGGCCTATCGAAATTAGAAGGTTCGAATTATCTAAAAACATAATTGCATGAACTCCAGATGTCCTATGTAATTAGCTACGAACGAAATCATTTTGACATATATGCCTCTAGGAGCTCGCTACGCGTCAGTTAGAGTTTATACGTTAGACGCGCGTAGCAGAGACCTGAGAGTACCTGTTTCTATTAAGCTATTGCATATATTGCATATAGCTTTTATCGCGGGCTTTGAGCGCGGCGACCGAATCAAGAAATTCCGTAACGAAGAATAACGGGAACTCGTTTATGTTGCGCTCTCTCCGGTGACTAATATTGAAAAATTGTATATCACGACAAAAAACGATAATTCTACATTCAAGTTTTATAATAATCGAAGGCAAGCTGCATCGACTGCATCTTTGTTGCAAGAATTCAAAAGACTGCCTTTAAATAGTGTTCAGGCGACAGCTCAAAGTGTCTTAGATTTCCTTAGTAATAGAAATGGCATTTCAATAATGACTTTCAATTGCCAAAGTCTAAATAGTCTCAAATACGATTTACAAGATTCAGTTACGAGACAAACAAATGTGTTACTTCTTACCGAATCTTGCATGGCGCATGATAATCCGATTGAAATACCTAATTTCAATTGTATTGTTCAATTCAAACGAGATACTGTTCCAAAAGGTGGGGTAGCTATTTATCAAAATAATAATAATGTAACTAATATTATGACTCCGAATATTGAATTAAATATTGCACACGTTAGCGATGTTAATGTTAGGCGCTCATTTTTTGGAGATATTTGTGCGTGCTTATGCAAACTTAGAAATGGCCTACACATAGTCATGGTAGCAATTTACATTTCTCCGAATCCAAAATTGGACGAGATGGAGCATTTTATTCATCGCACTTTACTAGAGTACACTGAAGAAGGGTCGAAAATACTTGGTACAAATGGTAATAAATTTCCACTTATCTTTTGGCTGGCGATTTCAACATCAACTTCGCTGATAAAGAATCAGAGCTGTTGACAACTTTTCTTTCGGAAAAATTGAATTTGAAAATGAATAATGATCCACAAGAATCCACAACAAAATATGGGGCCACCATTGACGCGGTATTTTCCAGATATTTAGAGGATATCAAGTTTCAAACTTATGTCTCTTATTTCAGTTACCATAAACCTATAGTTTCAATGATAACAAATTCCTGAATAACCTACATGTATTGTAAGATAATTAAAATATTTTAAACGATATTAACTTCTCATTTATTCAATAAAAGAAAAAAAAGTGTTACTTGAATTAATATCAAAGAAAAAACTTGAATTAATATCAAAGAAAAAAAAATACTGCATAAATTAAAAATAAATAAATAATTATAATTGCATAAGTTGAGAAAAAATGCTATGCAATAGCTTCACCGCGGCAGTCCCCGAGTGCCACACGTTTTATTTTTTTTACAAGAATCTGCATCAATAATTCATGGTTTCTTTCAAGATGCGATGTGTTTCGATACCAATTGTAAGAATGCAAACAACCAACATTTATACAAAGTTCAATTTGAACACTATATTAGAATTTAATCTGAAACAGGAATTGAATTTGTTTTCGTTTTCTGCTGAGGTGGGGGAAAATTCCTCCACAAAACATACACCTGGATTAGAGTTTTATCGATGACGGCTATGTAATTTGTATTCGAGATTCGCAGTACTTGCAGTGCAGCTGTTGCAAGATAAAACAATTGCAGATTGCAGGCGCTATTGGTTTACAATCCTAAGACCCTGAATTATAACCCCATGAAGTAGAAATTGTGCAGTAATTATCATCAACTATTGCTGTTTTCCCGATATATTGTACAATCTCATTGTGTCGGAACATTGGAATGGTCTTATTCACGTTATCAAAGATACGCGAACGAGAAACATTGTCAACAAACCTAAATGAAGGTAGACATGGAAGTGGACTTGTAGCAGTAATTGGTTCTGGAATTAGTCAACATACTGACTACAGAATTCGATAAGTAATTAGTTCAGTAAGTCGGGGCAGCAGCTAATTAATTATGTTTTACTACGGGCATGAATGTCAATACATTCTAATATTAAACACATTTACTTCCCTCACTATACGTTGTTTATAGTGTAAGGAAAGTACCTGCTCAATAACAGTTTCTAGATTTTCTCAGATATATCCGTTTTGACCATTTCGGAATCGATCTTTACTATGTGTATGTACGAGGGCATGGTGAAAAGTTCCTGAAAAATAAAACATAACGGCACAATCGAAATTCTCATGTGACATTTGTGATGTACCACCTTTAACTAGAACGCATTAAAATTTTCAGACAGATATGTTCTTCAGTTCTGTTTTGGCCCATCGAAAGCAAGTAACCTTGAAAATTTTTGTAAATATGGAAAAAAGTTAATTTTGTGTCTTGATTAAACATTATTTCTTGCTTATTAAGCATTGTGGGGACTCCTCACCATCGATTGGAACGATTCACAAGTGGTTTACTGATTTTCGTTGTGGTAGTATGACCACAAAGGACGCCTAACCGTCGATAAAATGCATGGTATGATATTGGACGATCGGCGAGTTAAAGTGCACGAGATTGCTGAGGTTATAGGCCAGTCACCAGAGGAAAAATTAAGAAAAAAAAATTGAAGGTGTGAATTTGCTGTGTTTTTATATGTATTTTGGTGTGCTGAAAAATAATCAAAAAATTCCTACAAGTTAGCTTCAAAAGTTACGGGCATGTTTTGGCGCGAAAAAATACGATTTTCATGTTTTTTGCGTTTAAAAATGAAACGGTGTCATAAATGGAATAACATGTGAGGAGACAAATCGTAGAAAAAGTGGAAACACATCGTTTGAGATGGAGTAAAATATATTTTGAGGTTATGGTCTTGAAATATCAGCGCATATCGCTTGAAAAATGAAGTTTCAAATTTGGTATGTTTTAATATGTATTTTGATGCGCTGAAAACGGGAAAAATAATGAAAAAATTCTTACGAGTTAGCTCCAAAAGTTACGGCCATTTTTGGGCGCGAAAAAATACGATTTTCATATTTTTTGCATTTAAAAAGATAACGGTGGCCCAAATGGAAAAACATGTCGAGAGACAAATTATACAAACGTGGAAACGCATCGTTTGAGCCGAAATATAAGTCATTTTGATGTTACAGTCTTGAGATATGAGCAAAATAGTGTTTTTTTTGGGGGAATACAAATGTTTTTTTTCTCATTCGAATATTGACCAAAAAATATTCTATTCAAATTGAAAGATGGTATTTTTTATACACTTCCTACGGTGTTTTGCTTTTTTTTTATCTTTCATTTTGGCTCCACAATCGGCCATTTCCAAAAATTCCTAAAACTGAGATTGCCAGTCGAAAAATGGACTTATCGACGAAAAAAAAACCTCTCGTAGATTTCAACAAATGTGATACAAAACATTATTCAATACTGTTTTGGAGCTTAAAAAAAACGTAGGAAAACTTTTGAAAATTTCGGACCTCGGAAAATGTGCAAATTTGTTTGGTTAGAAATTTTTTAGGATGATCAAATCTCAGGTTCTATTATGATATTTTACGACGCGTATTTTACGCTGAAGAAAACTTTTCTAGGTTGACTAGAAGTTGAGATATTGATATAAATGTTTTTGGGCCTCCCCAGAACCCAATTTTGGGCATATAGAAAAAAAATTGGAAATCGTTGGAAAGTAGACAAATTTTCTGATCTAAATCCAAAAATAAGACTTCGTAGCTATCACCATCTCGAATTTAGAGAGCGTTGCCATAAAAAAAATCACGTGTAAAATAATGCAGTGGCTTAAATTTCCATACCGCTTATCTGCCATAATAGTAGATTTCAACTAGTAAATTGAAATTAAATTTTTTTTTTTGAATTTTCACAACTTGATTAGAATCAAAATAACTAAAAAATGATCACATCAATCTAAAATGTTATTATTGCACATTGAACAATGAATAATTTGTTTTAACCTTTCCTTTCAACGCTCTAAAACATTATACTTTAAGTCATTATAAGTTTATACAAATAACCATTACAGGTTCAGAGAAATAAGAAATTTCCAGCCAATAAATTAATATACGTAAGTATGATAAGTCATCGATTACTTTTCTGATTCTTTTGAATATACTATTGATTTGAAGTTTTAGGCGGTCACATGGAAATGCGTTTACATTTGTTAAATATGATTCTTGACAAGAAAAATAATTTAAATTGAATATAACAATGTGCAATAATAATATTTTAAATTGAAGTGATCATTTTTTAGTTATTTTGATTGTATTGAAGGATGTATTGTGTCACATTTGTAGAAATCTACAAACATATTTTTTTTGCCGATAAGTCCATTTTTCGGCTGGCAATCTCAGTTTTAGGAATTTTTGGAAATGGCTGATTGTGGAGCTAAAATGAAAGATAAAAAAAAACAAAACACTGTAGAAAGTGTATAAAAAAACACTGTTTTGCTCATATCTCAAGACTGTAACATCGAAATGACTCAAACGATGCGTTTTCACTTTTTGTACAATTTGTCTCTCCACATGTTTTTCCATTTGGGCCACCGTTTTCTTTTTAAATGCAAAAAATATGAAAATCTTATTTTTTCGCGCCAAAAAATGACCGTAACTTTTGAAACTAACTTGTAGGATTTTTTTCTTTATTTTTCCCGTTTACAGCGCATCAAAGTGGGTATAAAAACATACAAAATTTACACCTTAATTTTTAAAGTGATATGCGCTGGATTTCGTTCCTCTAGCAACTGTACTACTATGGGCATCTCAACCGAACGGGTACGGAACATTTTGCATACATTTTTGAATATGAGAAAGGTATCTGCCAGATGGGTACCGTATTTGCATTTGTGACAACTTCAAATAAGGAATTTTGCACCGTTCCCTAACCGTGGACGAAACATGGGTCCATTGCAGCACACAGAGGCCAAAGAACAGTCGAAACAGTGAACTTGTCCTGGCGAATCGAAGCCGAAAAAGGCCAAAGTGGGTTTATCGGCCAACAAAGTCATGGCGTCAGTATTTTGGGATGCACACGGTATCGCTTACCTTGAAAAGGGCAAAAACGATCACCGGCGTATATTATGCAGAACTGTTGGATCGATTTGAAGCAATTGGCAAAGAAAAAAGTGCTTTTCCACCAGGACAACTCACCGGCACATAGGTTCGCAGTAGCCCAGTAGCAATGGCAAAATTGCATGAATTGGGCTACGAATTGGTTCGTCATCCACCATATTCTCCAGATCTTTATCTATTTCCAAACGAAAGAAATGACTCGGCGGAAAGAGATTTGACGTATATATTTACCTGCACAAGTGATCTCATTTTAAAATTCAAGTGACGACATCAATGTGAAGTCACAGTTTTGCTAGTTCATGTGACAGCAGGTTACATTACAAAACATAGAGTAGTAACGTATGACTATTTGAATAAAATTTCAAAGCATTATAAAGTATGTTAACGTCTTTCATTAGCGGTTTCTAAAGAAACTATTAAAAGACTCTAAGAGCAATAGGTGCGTACAAGGTTGTTGAAACTTGACTTCCGTTACGACCTTCTGAGTTTCGTCTCTGTGGTAACCCTGCAGTTAGACTTGTAACATTTTGCTGTATAAAACAGGTGCAAAAAATACGATCTTCAAGTGTTTCCATATAATAAACGTAAATCTTAGACGATAAGCGGGTGACAGTCAATATCGAGATAACAAGTTATAAAGCATGAAGCAGGAGAAGGCAAGACGTATACTTGAAATAAAAAGCTGTGATCAATTGATCATTCGACTTCCCTCACTTTTGTTTGCACAATACCTTTCGTACACTCCTGCGGCTCAAATGTAAATTACTGCTGGAACAGAAAATATGTTGGAGAGGAAACCGCTATTGAAAGCCTCTATGTTACATTTGAATTCTATCGAAATGGTCTACATAATGTACTTCACAGCTCTGTTTCATACTGACTTGGTCAGATTGACGTTTGTAATTCACCCTTTAATATAACCTTATTTTAAACTGACACCTGCTATCACAAGAACCATCAAATTGTACCACAGAATCAAGAAGTCTATAACTTCTTGCATAGAATAACGACATAAAATAGATCGTGACCTAACACCACTTGAATCTTGAAAAAAGAATTTCGGACACTTGCAGGTTAAATATATACTTGTGATATATATTTTAAACCAGAAGAACACGGTTGTCCTTATGTTTAAATAAAATACCATAATTCCATTTTTTTTTTTAAATGAAAATGGATGTCGATTCGAAACGGGGCTAATGCGCCCAAAAACTATACAATTCCTCCACGTTAAAATCTATAGGAATTGCGTAATGGACATACGTACACATACGCCTACGCAAAATCTGTGTTGACACTGTTTCTCCGGGACACTCATTAAACGTTTGAATGAGAATACTCGTTTGACATACCCATATCAAACCCGGCATCATCAAATGTGTAATGATAATCTCTAATCGAATATGGAGTAAGGAACAGGATGTCCCATTTGAAAATTCAAACTTGAGATTTCATTGACAGCTAGGCGATGCTCGTTTGTTTTATCTGATTAGAATCCCTGACAATTCAAGCAAAATCCTACAACCTTTGCATCTGAATTTTTTTCCATCTGAAAATTTGAAGGCTGTAGGGGTGGCGTAAAATATACGGAAACAGCCGGTACATAGTAGTGACAGTTATGAATATTATAAATAATATACGTCTCTACAGAGCAGGAGCATGTAGGGGACCCCAAAATATGATGATTTAACGCATCTTACCTCTATACCAAGTTGCACCCCTGAGAAGTTATAGGCCCTCAAAGTGGGACTTTAAATTTTGAAAAAAATTAATATCTCAATTATACTTCAACCAAATTTGTTACACGTTGTATGCATTCCAAGAGTATTAATCGACAATAAGTAGAGTTCAGTTGGATCATTTTAAAGGGTTGATAAGGGATGGTGCATCCTTAAAATTTGACAGAATTTTTCAACCCAATCGCTATTTCAAAAAAGTATTACTTTATTTTATGGGAAATTTTATTTTAAAACTTTTTTACTCCTGGGATGGTGCACCCTTGAAATTCGACAGACTTTTATAACCTAATCGCGATAAAAATAATTTATTGCAAAAACAACAACTTTATTACTAGAAATAACATTATACAATTTACTTAACAAGTTATAAAAATTGTTCAAAATGATCACCGTTTTCTCTTAGGCATAATGTTATTATTTTTCGAAAATGGAAGTTTACTCTATCCAATAACGGTTGATTGTTCCTAATAAGTGTGCATTTATCCTTGATGCGGTTCCACAATTCTCCTTGAGACGCAACTGGCGAGCAATACACATATTCTTTTAACGTTCTCAAAAGAAAGAAATCACATTTGTTGATGTCTGGTGATCGTGGAGGCCAAATCTGGGAGCAATTATTTCCTCTTTTAATCCATTTATTTGGATACTGTTCGTTCAAAAAGTCTCTAACATTATTACTAAAATGAGGCGGTGCTCCATCATGCATAAACCAGTGTTCCAGACTTAGTTGTAGTGGTACCTCGTCAAGTAGATCCGGGCGAGTGTTTCTCGAGCCCGTCGCTCAACATTGGAAAATGTTTCTCTATGGGGAATCACACGATTAGGGAATCTTCTGCGATACTCTTTAACACTTTTCCTGAAATTTCCTTCACAGAAACCTAATACCAATAACATGTCAACTTGCTCACTGAATGAAAATTTTCTGGTCATTTTTAACACACTTAACAAACTATTATTTAAAATAAACTACTTAGCTTTCTGATTGTCAAGTTTGACTTTTAATTTCATAGCCTACTTTTGAAATTTCGATGATTTTAAATAACGTAGCTCCATATATGCTTTTATTTATTCGTGTTTTTCTCGAAAACGACAAAGGTTATTGAAAAATTATGGGAGTAAAAAAAGTTTTAATACAAAATTTCCCATGAAATAAAGTAATATTTTTTTGAAATAGCGACTGGGTTGGAAAATTCTGTCAAATTTTAAGGGTGCACTATCCCTTATCAACCCTTTAAAATGATCCAACTGAACACTTACTGTCGATTAATACTCTTGAAACACATACAACGTGTACCAAATTTGGTTTTACTAAGTCGAAGTATAATTGAGATATTATTTTTTTTCAAAATTCACTTTGAGGGCCTATAATTTCTTAGGGGTGCCACTTGGTATAGAAGTAAGTTGCGTTAAATCATCATGTTTTGGGGTCCCCTACATGCTCCTGCTCTGTGTCGGTTCTTATGCGGGATATTCTGTATACAGGGTGAGTCAGTTTTTTGTAGACAAACTGCAACAAGTGTCTTTAAGAAGAAAAGTTCTCATAAACATATGTCGTAGAAGGCTTCGTTTTCGAGATACAGGGTGTTGAAATTGGTAATAAAATTTCGTTTTTTGCGAATATCTCCGGAACCGTTTATCGTACGAAAGACAGCTTTCATAAGCATTTTCTACTCATAGTAAGCTATGTTCTGTGCGATAAAAATTTTTTTTTTACTCCTAATTGGTGAAGATTTTGAAGAGGTAGTGGGTGTTTTTCTCCCCAACTTCTACGCCACTGAAAAAAATATGGTTTTGAGACAACCATTTGAACCGCCAATATTTTCTACACAAAAAAGGTACTCCTGGTCATAAGCTATAAAGTTGACCGTTTTCGAGAAAAATCAACTTTGATGTTGAAAAACATGGTCAATTCTTACTAATTAAACAAAATTTATCCAAACGTTAGAACAAGTAACAAAACCAAAGGATTGACCATGTTTTTCAACATAAAAGTTGATTTTTCTCGAAAACGGTCAACTTTAGAGCTTATGACCAGTACATTTTTTGTGTAGAAAACATTGGCGGTTCAAATGGTTGTCAAAACCGTACTTTTTTCAGTGGCGTAGAAGTTGGAGAGAAAAACACCCACTACTCCTTCAAAATCATCACCAATTATGACTAAAAATTTTTTTTTGTACCGCACAGCACATAGCTTACTATGAGTAGAAAATGCTCACAAAAGCTGTTTTCTGTACGGTAAACGGTTCCGGAGATATTCGCAAAAAACTAAATGTTTTTTCAATTTCAACACCCTGCATCTCGAAAACGAAGCCTTCTACGACATATGTTTATAGGAACTGTTCTCCTTAAAAACATCTGTTCTATCTCCTGTTGAAGTTTGTCTACAAAAAACTGACTCATCCTGTATAGCAGATGTTCTGTAAAGTGGTTGGCTCAACAGTAGCATTTTATTATTCAACAGTAACATTTAGTTAACACTTTTGTATGAATTTAGGAAAATTAGAAGTCACATTTACGTAATTGTCCAGGACATCCCAATAGAAGCAACTATCGGCAAAATATCAGTATTTTTCCGCTTGAACTATAACAGAATTCTAGAATTTACGAAAAGAGTAGAATGGTTGGTATGGTCTAGTTACTAATGATCGAACTTCGAAATGCATTTGTCAACATTATGGGAATTTATTTCGTTATATCGAAGAAAGAACGGTCTTGGAAGTGCAAAAAAATGAAGTTGGGAAGTTGTCCAACTTCTATCGAATGGCGTGACGGACCGTGTTTCAGTCGGCCAATTATTTACTCGGACAGATAAATTGCTTAATACCGTTCCTTCTAAGAGGCAACCAATTTATGTTATGGCCGGTCAAGACCCTTTCCCAATAGCGCAGTTATTCTTGCAGGCCGAGCGACCACATCAAATAAAACTTCCGTTTCGGCCTTAATTCCTTCAATATTGAATACGCGTACTCTTCTGTGAACTTTGCTCATTCAATAAACGACTCCTTTTGTCTTTAATATTAGGTGGACTCGCTCCATCCTTAAAGACCGGATTGTACCACAAAAGCAACGTCGACTATCGAGAGGCCGAATTGTAATGTATGAAATAAAACTTGGTTCTGCGTAAACTTTGAAGTAGTCGAATTGGATCCGATGCAACAGGTCAGACATTTACAAATGCCCCTTGCTCTATTGGCGGTCTTATGCACTAATCAATATTGATAGAGACGAAATGTGTGTTATTTGCAAGAATGCTAGCAGATTTTTTATTGCCTCCTGTGATTTCAATTGCTACAGAGGTGGTGTTTAAACTAGCTTTGTAAGTTGTGGGTCTGGGGGCTCTTGATACTTTCCATATTCTGTTTTCTTCCAAATGCACAAACAACATATTTATAAATGGAGAAACATATTTAAAGCATAAAGTGATTTAAATGAAACTGCTAATCGTTGACAGCTGCTTTTCAACTTGCTAGGTCTCTTAAGAATTCTGACTATCCTTGTTCCCATTCTTCTTATCCAAGTGTATAATAGTCTAGGAGCTAGAGCGATATGGTGGACCTGAATGAATACACCTTGGCACTCCTGTATATTGGTGGAGAAAGGTTCAATGTAGAATAGCTCTCACAGGCCGAATCGTGTATTGTCAGGCGTTTCCAAGCTACAGCCACTTCAAATTTTGGACTTTTTTATTGCACGAACCCTTTTAATTGTTGTATAATGTTGAAAAGCATGTAATTCTTATACATTTGCACCTAGTGCCAATGTTTTTTATCGTGGCAATTTCTTGGAGCTGACCAGTTAATGTAGTAGGCTAAATAGTCGAGTCAAATAGGTATTAAAACTTACGAAAATCGAAAGATATGGACCGATTTTGATGAAACAAAGTGCATTCGATTCGGGATGACGTCGAGAAACAAGCTTACCGGTTAGTTTTTTGTGTAAATTTGTTATTATTTTTTTAAACGAAAAATTGACCAATTTTCTGGCTAATTATTGGGAAAAGTTATTCGGGGGTTTTCGGGGTCGCTGATTACGATTCTGAACTCAGATTGGCCAGAATCGAACTCCCCAACTGGTAATTGGCCACTTTAATTGTACAAAGTGACCATTTTTTTAAATGTCATCAAAAACAGCCAGGAAAAATCACTCGGGGGTTTTTGGGGTCGCTGATTACGATTCTGAACTCAGATTGGCCAAAATCGATCTTCCCAGCTGGTAATTGGCCAGTTTAATTCGACAAAATTGATCATTTTTTCTTAATTTCATCGCAAATAGACAGGAAAAATTACTCGGGGGTTTTCGGAGTCGCTGAGTACGATTTTAAAGTCAAATTGTCCAAAATCGAACTCCTCAGCTGGTAATTGGCAGCATATACATATTTCCAATATTTTTAATCAATAGAATATTATTTACAAAATGCATATTTCAGTAAGTACAAATAAAATCAATCACAATCACTATCATAATCATAATAATTGTCATTGCGTGTTTGAATATTTTCAATGCCTTCTTCTTCATTGGTATTATCTACTTCATCATCGTCATCGTCTTCGTCGTCATCTCCAGGTGAAATTGGATTGATCAGACTGAAATTGTTACTACAATTTCCCATACAATTTGCACAAGCAACAGTACAGTTCATATTTTTTTTGCGACATCCACATCTGCTTGACGTATATGTCCATAGTATATGTAAAAGATGCTGTATGGAAAATAGAAAGACTGAGTAGAGAAGATAGAAAAAATTTTTAGATGAGCTGGAATTTATTTCAAATTAAAAAATTAAAAAATTAGAATTCTATTTTGTTTATGATTTATTTATTTATTTTTAATAATTTGTTAAAAAGGGGTCGTTACTAACCCCCTTTTAACAAATTTTTAAACATTTAACATAAAACAACAACCTCCACAACCCCTAACTAGGGATTTCTGGTTAGTTTTGATGAAATTTCGGAAATTGGTCAATTTTGTCCAATTAAACCTGCCAATTACCAGCTGAGGAGTACGATTTTGGACAATTTGATTTCAGAATTGTACTCGGCGACTTCCAAAACCCCGAGTAATTTTTCCTGTCTATTTGCGATGAAATTAAGAAAAAATGATCAATTTTGTCGAATTAAACTGGCCAATTACCAGCTGGGAAGATCGATTTTGGCCAATCTGAGTTCAGAATCGTAATCAGCGACCCCAAAAACCCCCGAGTGATTTTTCCTGGCTATTTTTGATGACATTTTAAAAAATTGTCACTTTGTCCAATTAAAGTGGCCAATTACCAGCTGGAGAGTTCGATTTTGGCCAATCTGAGTTCAGAATCGTAATCAGCGACCTCGAAAACCCCCGACTAAATTTTCCCATTAATTAGCCAGAAAATTGGTCAATTTTTCGTTTTAAAAAAAATTACAAATTTGCACAAAAAACTAACCGGAAAGCTTTTTTCTAGACGTCATTCCGAATCGAATGCACTTTGTTTAATCAAAATCGGTTCATATCTTTCGATTTTCGTAATAAAATACCTATTTGACTCGACTAAAATGGAATGCACGAACATGGTTTCTAACCTGATCGAAAATGTTTGTTATTATTGCCAGTTGTTGAAAAACGCATGCCAAGGTTTTTTTATCTGTGCATTTCCGAGTAATTGGTCATTATTGGACCAAAAATGCAACTCCGAAGAAGGGTTCGTGCAATAAAAAAGTCCAAAATTTGAGGGGACAGTAGCTTGAAAACGCCTAACAATACACGATTCGGCCTGTGAGAGCTATTGTACATTGAACCTTTCTCCACCAATATACAGTAGTGCCAAGGTGTATTCATTCAGGTCCACCAGATCGCTCTAGCTCCTCGACTATAACGATTTATGAATCTATATTTCCTCCACTGCTGTTAGTAAGTTGTAAGAGTCTTCATTCTCTTTATGGTATGCAATACCAGACGCAATTTATTGAAAACATTTGGTACAGTTAATTCAAGAATGTAAAAGCAGGACTGATGAATTTCCTTCTTGGATAGAATTTCGCAAATAGATAATTTTGAAATTGTTACTCGGGGGGGTTTTCAAGGGTGCTGAACATGAATATGATTATAAAAAAGGCCCATAAATCACCTGGACGTCAGTAATCCTGATTACCACGTCGGTCTCAGAATTCTTGGCTTCCGGATGGATTGTTTCAGTTCAAGCCTCAAGCCTGTCCTGAAGATGCCAGCTGTATAGGTTGGCGAAACGACGGCATCATGTCGTGCTGTCGTGACGCGGAATCCATCCGAAAGCCAAGAATTTTCAATTAGCAAAAACGAATTTAGAACATGCACTTTTCACACATGAAAATCACAAAAAAAACTGAGGTAACGTTGAAATTTGTTGTTCTAACTTTAATTATCTCTTTGTTAAAACGAAGAACATCTTCTGTCAAAGTTTCAAATGAATTGCTCACCTAATCAAAATGTGCTTGGTTCAATTTTGATTTTCTAATTTAGTTCTCATGATGTCTACTTGGTAGTTGAAAGATCCTCAGTACTTCAAAGAGTATTTATAGTGGATAAGGGTGGATTCACTTTGTGAACTCTTTTATACTTTATTAATACTAGTTTTGCGGTTTTTATCAAGTCATTATATTTTAGATAAAATGTGATATTGCTGGTCAGGTTTCAAATGGAAGAGGCAAACATAAAGGATCTGCATCTAAACTAATTTTATTCCGTGGGAGGCGATATCCTTTTTGTACACCTCGCTTTATGTTCTTCGTGTGGGTGCCACACGCTGCTTCTCGTCTTACACAAATTGAATGGATCTTATAATTAATCACTGCCGATTTGTTATCTGACATTTAATTTATCGCGCAAGCTTTACAATTTGTCATAGAGTACACTTTTGGCCCGTTGAACTATGGAGCCGACGCGGTTCAAACAGGAGTGCTAAATGAACATTTTAATCGGACCACGTTTGTACATGGTCAAGTTTTTCGCAATGCGCGACGTTACCTAACCTCTTTCACGTATATTCGGTTAAAAAGATTATTGCATTCGACGTCCATTCAATCAACCCAAATCTATTAAGAAGGTTTCGTTGATGAGGGAGTTTCGAACCGATGAAATGTTCCTTTAAACTTCATCGAGGTTCCAATTTGCACGAATTTCATTGTGGTTATGACCAGTAGCGTATGTAGGTTATTTCTTACTGACTTGGCTTAGCGAGCATATATTGCATGTGTTTTCTATACAGGGTGTCCCAATATTGCTGGGACACAGAGCTACCACGTATTCTAGAGGTCAAAATAAGTCGATTGAGCCCAATTTACCTGTATACCAAAATGTACCGTTTGTCCGTGAGAAGAGTTCAAAGTTTACTAAAAAAAATACATTTTTGTATGTTGTTCCGAAGTGCTTTATACAAATTTAATGAAATTTGGTAAATGTGTATTCTAGATGATTAGCTTACTTTTAGTAATCAAAAAAACCCAAAAAAAATTGTAGAGGGGTTGGAACCACCCTCACCCCTTGGCATTTTTTCCCCCATTTTTGTAGGGGTGGGAATACGGTTTTAAGACTTTTTTATCTGGAAGGCCTACTCATTATCTTTATTTTCTTACTCTTGTAAAAACTCCGTATTTTGCGTAGTTTTCAAGAAAAAAAATGTTTTCGCAAACACTGATAACCGATTTTCGGGTATAGGTTTAATAAAATTGTAATACAAAATTTAGTTGGCCGCGGACACAAAGACAAAACCAAATGTTATGATTTTGACAGGAAACATAGTTTATTGTTAACAGTAAATGTGTCAGTTATTTGTTCTCTTTTGCTTGTTTTTTTATTATTTCTTATTGTCATCACTGTTTTTGTTTAATTGTTATTGCTGTTGTTGCTGTTCCTTTGACGTCCCACAATTATGAATTTTCCTTTTAATGAACAGACCGACATGTTATTAGTTCTTGGATATTGTCAAGGTAACTGCCGCGAAAGTGTTCGCGTGTATCAAGAGAGGTATCCAAACCGGAGAATTCCAAACCATAAAACTTTTGCCCGAATCGAAAGACGTCTTCGAGAAACGGGGAGGTTGACCCCAGTAAGAGTTAACGCTGGAAGACCTCGACAAGCTCGAACACCTATTGCGGAAGAAGCTGTTCTTCAAATGATTGATAACAATCCTAATACCAGTACTAGAAGATTGCAACGAGAAGCTGGAATTCCAAAAAGCACTGTAAGTCGAATCATTAGAGATCAATTAATTCGGCCATTTCACATCCAGCCAGTGCAAGAATTGTTGCCACCTGACTACGAATTACGTTTAAGTTTTTTACAAACTATTCGGGAGCGCAGAGTAGTCGACAACGGATTCCATACTAAGATCTTGTTTACTGATGAGTCTTGTTTTACACGTCGCGGTATGACAAACCTACACAACGATCATGTTTATGCAGATGAAAATCCACATGCCATTAAAAGTAGACATTATCAACGTGAATTTAAAATTAATGTCTGGGTCGGAATTATTGGCGAATTTATAGTCGGACCGTTACGATTACCTGATCGTCTGAATGGCGATAGTTACCTCCATTTCCTTCAACAAAATTTGCCAGAATTATTAGAAGACTTGCCTCTTAACTTGCGTAGAAATACGTTCTTCATGCATGATGGTGCACCACCTCATTTTGCACGTGCAGTAAGAGAATATCTTGGTGAACAATTTGGTGGCAGGTGGATAGGTAGGGGACAAGAAGCACCCATTCAATGGCCTCCGCGGTCTCCAGATTTAAACCCTTGTGACTTCTTCATCTGGGGAGAATTAAAAAGACAAGTGTACGAGGTTCAAATAAATAACATCGAACAACTGTGGAATAGAATTCAAAATGCTGTAAATGCGCTACGAGAAAATGACGATGTTTTAAGAAGAGTGCATTTCAATTTTTTACGTCGAATTGACCTCTGTATTAATGAAGGTGGAGGTCACATTGAACACTTGTTATAAAAATTATTGTTTGTCTTGTGTAAATGTATTGTGTAATTTGTGTCTAATAATTTTATTAAACCTATACCCGAAAATCGGTTATCAGTGTTTGCGAAAACATTTTTTTTCTTGAAAACTACGCAAAATACGGAGTTTTTACAAGAGTAAGAAAATGAAGATAATGAGTAGGCCTTCCAGATAAAAAAGTCTTAAAACCGTATTCCCACCCCTACAAAAATGGGGGAAAAATGCCAAGGGGTGAGGGTGGTTCCAACCCCTCTACAATTTTCTTTGGGTTTTTTTGATTACTAAAAGTAAGCTAATCATCTAGAATACACATTTACCAAATTTCATTAAATTTGTATAAAGCACTTCGGAACAACATACAAAAATGTATTTTTTTTAGTAAACTTTGAACTCTTCTCACGGACAAACGGTACATTTTGGTATACAGGTAAATTGGGCTCAATCGACTTATTTTGACCTCTAGAATACGTGGTAGCTCTGTGTCCCAGCAATATTGGGACACCCTGTATAGGCTGGTTACAGAAATAGTTGCAGTAAACGAAATTGGGTATTTTAGAGTTCATTTCAGGGGGGTGGGGTGTGTTCCATATGAAAATTTTCGCTTCATTGCGGTTTTTAAGCCATTGCATATAGCTTTTATCGCGGGCTTTGAGCGCGGCGCGGCGACCGAATCAAGAAATACCGTAACGAAAATCTAAAAAACAAAAAACAAATACCGTAACGAAATATCCTGACACCCACCATTCCGTCTACCATGTAGCTCGGCCGAGCTTAAAATTGTCGAAATGTTTCGAAATGTTAACTTTGAACCTTTTAAAAGGTCGTGATAGCCCCAAACTGGGTCGAAAACTGTTTTGAATTGGTTGATTTTCGATAAATCGAATGACGTTCACGTGAGAAGCTCGTAGCTTGCGAGTTAGAAAATTGCAAATTTACGGTACATAGAACGTCTTAACTATATATAAAAATTCTCGGGAAATAGGTCACATTAACACTTTGTTTTAAATATTCGTCTTAACGAGGACTTTTTGCATGTGGTTCTCGCTCCATGTCGTTAGTTTATGAACGGGGCCAACTAAATAGCATAGTCTCGGGCCCCAAAATGTCGATTAAATAGGAAAATTTAATTAAAACAGTTTCAGGTATTCTCAGCTGTCCGCTACTAACGTCTAGACGTGCGACGTACGAAAGGGAATTTTCTAGCTACTTAAATAAACCGAAAGCGGGTAAAAGCTAGCAGCCCATAGCCCAAAATACTTTATTACAACTGGCGCCGGCCGCACAGGGTTCGAAACGGCCCCAAATTAACAAAATAGAGGTTAAATGTATAAACTCTAACTTACGAGCAGCGAGCTCCTGGAGGCATATGTCAAAATTGTTATGTTCGTAGTTAATTACATAGGACTTCTGGCGTTCATGCAATTGTGTTTTTATACAATTCGAACCTTCTAATTTCGATAGGCCACGTGGAAATCCCGGAGCCGGAAGCGTTATCGAGATCTGAACGTTAAAACTTTCGTATAAAATTGTGTTTTCAAGTGAACTGAGATTTGTCACCATAGATAACTCTACTACCGGTACACATTTTTTCGATCCAAAAGAATCAATAGGGTTCAGTCATTCTAAAAGTAATGTACTTAAATATAAACAAACACCTCCTAATATTATTAAACAAATAAATATTTTCTACATAAATATACAGTCATTATTTAAAAAAATCAATGAACTAGAAAATTATATTTCTGAAAATAATATTGACATAATTTGTTTGGCAGAAGTATGGTTAATGGAAAATGAATTACTTAATACAAAATTTCCTAGTATGTACTTGGCGGCCTATTTCTGTAGAGAAAAAATCAAACATGGAGGTGTATGCATATTTGTAAAGAAATCTTTTAAAACAAAAAATTATAATGCTTGTAGCATGTCGACAGAAGTCGATGCAGAATTTGCTGCAATTGAATTACTGGAATTTAATATCATAATTGTAATTTCATATAGGTCACCAAATGGAAATCTGGCGGTTTATTTTGAAAAATTAAATAGCTTACTTGAACAGCTTCCGTTGGATAAACGTATTTTGGTTTGTGGCGATTTCAATATTAACTTCAAATATCAGGATAGGAGTGTAATTAATTGTCGGGATACTTTCCTAAGTTATGATTTGAGGGATATGGTGCACGTCGATACGAGGGTTACAAATAGAAGTAATACTAGAATTGATAACGCTTTCACAAACATGCCTGATGACATGTTTTGTGTGAAAGTACATGATCCCCAATTTTCTGATCACAAAGCTATTTTACTTAACATAAAAATTGAACATTCCACTCACACTACACCCATATGCAGACCGCTAACTGAATCGGGAAAAATCGAGTTCCATTCTAAAGTTTGTAACATAGATTGGAGCCAATTTTACAGCGAAAGCTGTCCCAATTTGCAAGCAAATGTCCTTATAAATACCCTCTCAAATATACATAAAAAATGTTTCATAGAAAAGAAAGTTAACTTGTTGCCATTAAAATGTGAATGGTATAATAATAAATTAAGAGATATGAAACGTAATCTATCTACATTGCAAATTATCGCTCAAGCTTCTAATACTGAAATTAATAAAAATATGTATAAAGAATATAAAAAACAATATAAATGGGCAATAAATAAGTCAAAAATCACTTTCAATGACAATTATATTAATAATTCAAAAAACAAGCAAAAAGCAGCATGGGCAATTATAAATAATAATAAACTTAATAAAAAATCTTGTTCTAATAATTCACAATTAAGTGCTGATGAATTTGCTAATCACTTTATTAACAAGATTAATGATTTAATGAAAAATTTCAATATCAAAGATAATACTGATTTTTCTGCCTTTCTTCAAAAGAAAAAAATGCCTCGCAATTCATTCTTTCTTAGGCCCGTGGAACACAATGAAATATCACAAATCATAAAAAATTAAAAAAACTCAAAGTCAAGAGATTTTTATGGTCTTGAAGCTGAAACTATAAAATGTGTAGCCGATATTTTAATCAAACCGATAGCTGAATTGATAAATAATTGTTTCCTTCATGCAACTTATCCGGAATGCTTAAAAATATCTTTAGTATCTCCAGTTTTTAAAAAAGGTTCTCAGGCTGATTATGATTCATATCGACCTATTTCGATTATACCAGTTGTGGCAAAAATTTTTGAAACTGCTTTAAAAAACAGACTAATAAATTACTTAGAAGCTTTTAATATCTTAGATGAATCACAATATGGCTATAGAACAGGAAAATCGACGACAAGTGCTTTAACTAATATATGTGAAAAAATTTTAGAATCCTTTGAGAAGAAAGAAGAATGCACTGCTCGTTTTTATGATTTATCCAGTGCCTTCGATACGGTGCGTCATGATCTATTACTGCAAAAATTGAATTATTACGGAATTAGAGGTAAAAGCCTTAAACTTTTCGAAAGCTACTTAAATAATAGAATGCAGAGCGTTAAATATGAAGGCAATATCTCCGCTAAGCATTTGGTAAAATTTGGTGTACCGCAAGGCTCCATTTTAGGTCCTATTCTGTTTTTGGTTTATTTGAATGACATGTTCTCTGTTTTACCAGATAATGTACACCCAACGGCTTATGCGGATGATTCCTCAGTCTTCACAAGCAATGAAAGTAAAGATATCACAAAATCCACAATAAAAGCATCTGAACAAAACCTTTTCAAATGGTTTTATTGCAACTATCTCACTTTGAACTTGAGTAAAACGGAAACTTTAAATTTTTCTTTAATATCCTCAAAATATAAAAGTGAAGCATCCGTAAAGCTTTTGGGCGTATACTTAGATAGTTCTTTAAATTGGCAAGATCATATTAACTACACATCAAAAAGGCTTTCAACTTCTATTTATGTACTCAGAAGATTGGGGTGTTCTGTTTCACTTGAATCCAGAAAAATGGCCTACTTTGCGATCTTTCATAATGTAGTGACATACTCTATTTTATTATGGGGAGGTTCTTGTCACGCTGAACAATTATTTTTGTTACAAAAAAAGGCGGTAAGAGTATTGTTGCAAGTTGGACAAAGGGAGCACTGTAGACCATTGTTTGCAAAAATTGGCATAATGACATTGCCATGCTGTTTTATATTTCAGTGTTTATTGTATGTGAGACGGCGTGGCAATGATGAGAAAAGGAAAGATGTCCATTCCTATGATACAAGGTGTGGTAGTCAGCTGATATTACCTAGATACAGATTGTCCAAAACATTAAATTCACATGTCTATTTGTCTCTGAAATTTTACAATAAACTGCCAGATTACATAAAAGATGAAAAAATAACTTTTAGCATTTTTAAAATAAAAATAAAAAGATTTCTTTTGAATAAATGTTTTTATTCTCACCTTGAATTTTTGCATTATGATTTTAAACATTTTTAGTGATTTACAACATAATATGCTATATTTTATTGAAAATTATTATGGAATGAATGACAATTTTAATTCGTTGTGTTAGTTTTAATATGTAATTTATGTATTGTGTAAATATATGTAAATGTAAATATTTTAATTTTAAATTTTTAATGTGTACTGTCATGTTTTAGTGGTGTTTCTCTTATATAGACAAAGTGGCTTTCTACATGTTAGACATGAATGTTATTGAATAGTATTAAAATTAAATGCCTTGTATTGACTTGTCCTATCTATTCTCTGTAAATAGCAAATGGATCAATAAATTATTCTATTCTATTCTATTCTATTCTATGTATGCTTGTCACAGAATACTCTTCATAGAGATCAAGATGATACTCTTACGTGACGCCTTTTATGTTTCCCCTACGTGGCTTCTTTTGGTACTACACTATATGTTCCGAAGATTTGTACTTTTCTAACTCGCGAGCTACGCGTTCCTCACGTGAACGTCATTCGATTTATAGAAAATTAACCAATTTAAAACAGTTTTCGACCCCGTTTGTGGCTATTGCGACCTTGTAAAAGGTTCAACGTTAACATTTCGTTTTACATTCCACAACCACCCTTGACCAAGATAATTTTTAATTTATAGTTCATTATTGTTTTACAACTGAAATAAATAGGTATGACATTTTTAGGTTATTGATGATGTCAGTGTGACGGCGACATAATTATTTCAAACGTAAAGTAAGACATACGTTTTAGATTCCACAACCACCTTTGACCTAGATAATTTTTGATATCCCGGTATAATACTGCTATAAAAAAAACAACCTAAATTTTTGATATTAAAATGAGCGATCTTAAAAGTAGCCCTCTTTTATAAACAGGTTTTTTGCAAATATCTCCGGAACTGTTTATCGTACAGAAAACATCTTTTGCGAACATTTTCTACTCATAGCAAGCTATGTTCTATGCGATCAAAAAATTTTTTTACTCATAATTCGTGAAGATTTTGAAGGGGTAGTGGATGTTTTTCTGCCCAAGTTTTTCCAGTGGCGTAGTGCTATGCAATAGCTTTACCGCGGCAGTCCCCGAGTGCCACACGTTTCTTTTACTTCTTCGTAGGAAAGGGGTTGAATAAGACACCCTTTCTACATCTATAACTAGAATTGTTACATTATTGAAATGTTGCTTTAAAAAAAAATATTGCCGATATCAAAAATTTTTTATCTCTACACAAATTTTGATATCTTGTTTCGTTTCCTCACAAAAAATAATAATTTTATCTCTGCATCACAACTTCTTCGGAGGGCCAAATGATTTGTACCATAATTATCGCAGTAGCTGCTGCAAAGAAATAAGAAATACCATTGTCTAGACGATTCAATTGTTTCATTATTGATCTGGGCAAAATATTTCCACTAATTATGGCAAGAAAAATGATTTCCAACCATTATTATGCCGAAATCCATTTGATTTATGGCGAAGCAAGATGTATTGCAGTGCCCGAATAATGTATATGGAAAGATAACATCATGATCGGCGAATCAGAAAAAATTTCAATAATGTAAAAGATCTCTTAATAGATGTAGAAGGGGCGTCTTATTCCACCCCTTCCCTACAAAGAAGTATACACTGTTTAGTGTTGCCCAAATGCAAGAACAAGACGAGACTTAGCCAGTCTTTGTCTTGGTCTTGCGCCAATACACCTGGTCTTGGCCTTGGTATTGCGCTCCCAGTCTTGGTCTTGCAGCAAGAGTCTCGCAAGTCTCGCAATTACCTATTAGTGTTCCTGTTTTTCATTTTTATTCAACCTTTTTATGTTGACACAATTTACACGAAGCAATTTGGGATGCATGAATTATTTCGAAAACTCATCAAATTTGCTTTTAGGTCTTTTAGATCTATAACTCCAACTCTCACTACTCCGACTAGAACTATTTGAATCTTCATCACTCATGTCAAATTGTAAACGTGATAAGTTTCCCGAGAACAACAAGGATTAGAGTAAAATCAATTATTACATTAGACTCGAAGCAAAGCTCAATTGAGAATGACTGGAATTGAAATAAATACTATTACTTATAGTCCATTCGCTTAGATAGTGTCGCCTTGTACCGCGCCGCCTTGGCACGTGCCGGCTCTCATTAAAGGATGCCGTCGCAAATCAAAGGATGCCGCATGCGGCGTACAAACGCATGACATTGTAGCGTCCTGCTTTTCGCTCTTATACCTACCTTATTATTATAAGTTAGATTTCAAATTAGTTTGAAAGATCTCTTTTTCGGCCTGTAACTTTTGAAATATTAAGAAAATAAACATTTTCTCGGTAACATACTACATATAATATTATTACGCTTTATTCTATATAGTTTATTTTTCGTTTTCATTATTTTCATATTTTTATTTATTTTCATACTATATTTAATATATTATTTTTTATTTACTTATTCGGACTGCGTAAATTCCCCCTTCAACGAAAATGCACTGATAGTCATTTATATCTGTACTTTACGTCTTCCTATTTTCTGCCTATTTTCTTCTTCAAAATTGTATGTATTAGTACTTTCTTTTATTTTGTTTCGTTTGTTTTCTGTGTCAATTTCTTGTATTATAAATTAAGCCTGTCCGCTCCCTGAAACGACACTCAGTCCTATCTGCAAGACGCAAGAGTCTCGCAGGCTTAGTCTTGTTCTTGCTCAAATCTTGCACGGTCAGTCTTGGTCTTGGTCTTGCTAAAATTACTTGGTCTTGGTCTTGGTCTTGGTCTTGCAAAAATGCATGAACAAGACCAAGACTGCAAGACCAAGACCGATTTAGGGCAACACTAACACTGTTGTACCGTCCAATGTCCAATGCTTCATTGTCACTGAAAGCGTTGAAAGCGTTCCCTCACACCCTCTGAATGCTCGTTTAGTCTTGCGAGCTGAGAGGCTCATGAGCCGCTCGTAAGGCGGTCATTGAAAAAATTAGTGCCCGAGCCTCCATGAGCACTATGTGAGCCGACATTGATCGTGAGCCCATAGCGCTAAGTTTGTGTACTTTCCATATTCAACAAGATATCTGAACATGAACATGCCACCAATTTATATATGCAAAAGAAAAACCGTCGGTGTTGGCGCACTGAGCTATACAAAAACGGAATTGATGTTGGACAAACCATCTCATCTTTTATATACTTCTGTAGTTCCTGGAAAGAAAATTACTTCAGGATCACAGATACTCTATGTTGCATTGCAACCTATATTTAATAAGCATACCTATAATGGCTAACATATATACTTAGCTAATTTATTCAATTTTATTATTTTTTTATTGGAAGATTTTCAGCGTTTAAGCCAATATTTATATTTATTTGTCTTAAACACTACAAAGTCGCAAACGTATATAGCTTAGTTATTATTATAGTTTGTTTCGTAACATAATTATTATATTCATGTTTCAAGAAAATTCAACTATGTCGTTATAAAAAGAATGCTCAAGCTTTTACATAATTCAATAAGGGAAACTTTCCTTTGTCAGTCGGCAGTAGGTACAACTTTTCTTCATCTTGTATTTTTCTCTGCGGTACGATCTCAACAAATTAACCATTTTCTTCTTACTTTCATCCGTGGCCAACCCCATTGATTCATTGATATTTCGCCAAGCATCCTCTTTTTTAAATGATTAATTCTCTGAGTCCGATAAAACAGTATTTGAGCGATAAATATCAATAAGCGTTTGTAAATATTCAACCAGCTAGGCCGCCATGGTTTGACACATGTACACATTTGCGAAGATGACTTTTTGCCGTCCAAACTGATCCTGAGCGTCCCTTTGGGCTCGCTGAAAAAACCGAGTCCAGTCGGTCACAGTGAGTGGCTCAGAATCGGCTCAAACTGGGCTCAGGACCCCGTCCACACTGGCGACTCTTGTTACGTGAGAGGCTCATGACATTCTCGAGCTAAGTATTACACATCCGAAGCCGGTTTGGTTAGGCATTGAATTTAAAATGGACGCATCAAAAGAAATGAATAACACAAAATCCATACTGTTTTCATTTCAGCAATTCAGACTAGAAGGATAAGGTTGCAACAAAATGGTCAGTTTAAATGGTGTTTTTCCTAGTACGAGCAAATCATAAATCAAATTGATTGACAGTTCGCTGAGTTCCCGTTACTAAATTAATAGGGTTATGCTCTAAGCTCCGACTGTTTCCATAAAACAAGCCTAGTCGATTTGATTTCTGATTGCTAATTCTATTCTAAATAAATATTATTAATTCTAAGTAGTCTATTTTCGATTCGCTCTAAAGTCTAAACTAATCACTCATCTGCTCGTAAAATTCTGATTCATTATCGAATTTACCATTTCACATATTTTTCATTCGACAGCACAACCTCGATAACAATTAACCAATTACTATCTCATTTTCTATTCACAATATTTATTTCTCGTCGGTTGGACATGAATTTGTATTTGATGGCAACATATTATAATTTTCTTTTTTTCTTTCAGGTGAGTCTGCTTTATCAATACCTGGAATTACAACTAAACTATAATCAGTGTGGTAAGTATTTTGATGATTTGATTCACCCGTCGAACCGGAAGTTGAGTTATAATAGCGACATTTTTATTTTATTTAGAATAAAAGATATAAAAGTGACAAACACGATAAATATCTCAGAATGTTCTTTTTGGGTGGTAACATTTCTATTTGCTGTATAATCATGGCGAATGTTTGTAATACAAACACAAACTTGTGTTGTTCCGCTGAGTAACACTCGGAATATTCAAATGTAATGAATAATCAACCCTATTTCGGAAACCGATCAAGTTTGTGAATTAGGCATGATACAAATAACCATCGGCATTTGTCAAAAAATGTATCATATTGATAGAACAAGACACTTATATTGTAGGACACTACTTTTACCAGTTACAAGGAATACACCACCAGAATTAAATATGAAATTGGATTAATATTTGACAATAATCTAAAAAGACCGTACAAATCAATTTTAGTTAAAAACTGAAAACATTTTTAGATAAAAGCTAAGTTTGATTTAATATTAAATTTGAAAAGAGTAGACTAATTAACTGTAACTCATGTTATCCTAATCATGAAGGTCTCATAAAAAATGTCAAACCAAATGCCCTTATCCGCCCCATAGTATCTAACATTAATAGCCCTATACATCTAGCCTTGAAATTGAAAACTATTTTTTTAAATATAAGTAACGTCGAGTCAAAGTGTACAGTAAAAAATTCGATTGATCCCCATTAAACGACTTCCACAGATACAACTATTGCTAATTCCTCCTATAGTCTTCATACCCACAAACTAGCAAAATATGAGCATTTTCTCTTCCTCTTACCCAAAAAAGGTAAACGAGAAATTGATGAATTGCAAAAAGCAGACATTAACTTACACAAGCATTTATCTCATTATTAAAAAATTTAATTAATCATGAAAATATTTCGATAGATATTTTGGTTCTTTAATTGAAAAAATCGCACATATTTTGTTAGCTTCAAATCTCAACATAAATTATCTTATAACCTGGAGTTTATAAATTAACACTATTGATAAGAAATAATCCAAGCCGCACCAAGTTTGTCTGTGAAATTTTTTTTGGAATTTATAGCAAAATTGAAAACTTAAACCTGATGATGCTCTCGTTTCATTTAATGTTGTTTCACTATTTACAAATACTCCAATCCCTGAGTCGATGAACATTCTGAAGAAATGGCTTTCAAATAATAATATCCCGATAGAAACTGCACAGAATACGTAATCCTTACATCTGTATGGAGCAAATTTATTTCACCTCTAATAAAAGTTACTATAAACAAACAAGCGGGTGTGCAATGGACAATTCATTCTCTCCTTTTTTGGACAATATTTCTCCAAGCGAACTTGAAATCTCCTTGAAATCAAAATTGAATCAATTTCCAAAAGTTGGGTATAGAATGTTGAAGACATTTTCGAGATTACAAGTAAAGATTTTGATTTACATGGCTGGATACGTTTCACATCGGGAGATCGAGTTGCAATATGGTAACTAAATATAAGGAATATTTCAAATATTCTAGATTAAATAAAACAGATTTTTCTTTCTCTGACCATATTTTAGAGGAAGTTAATATTTTGCATTTTCAGAGTGAAGGTTTATAATGAAACACCCTAGAATCAATAGAAATATTTAAAAACGTATTAAGAAGAACGACAATAAAATTCTAAATGATCAATTATATTTGTATTACAGCATCCTTTTCTTTGTCTTGAGAACAAGAATATTTCCGCGTGATACGTTTACCTGCACCAATTTGTCATATCTCCGCATTATAATTCCCCAATTACCAACTCTAAGTAAATACTTGTTGGTTTTATCTAATTTTGACATGTATAGCTTAAGATCCCTCATATTTAATCATAAGTTTTGTATCTTTCTGAAGATGACACGTCAGTAAACGAAATAGCTCAGTCTCCTATAATATAAGTGATAAAAAAGTAAAAGTGTTTCATTCTATCAATCGGCATATCTATTCAGTCGATACCAAAGTAGCTAAAATAGATGATTATAGATAGCTCTGTGGTAATCAATAATGTTGATAATGTTGTTTCATGAGCAAAGTTTACACGGTTTCTTATGTGTTTTACCACCAAACAAAAATGTCAATGAAGATTCTACAGTGATGAAATTCTGAAAATTCCTTTGAGGAAATGTAGCTTCCAAATAATTAATCAAAATTTCAAGTTAACATCAAACGAAATTCGTAGGGAAAACTCATTGGTATAGCTTTTTGCAGTTGAACTGGAAGCCGAAACGAAATATTTTCGAATGCGACATGGAAATATTTCAACTTAGTTGAGATAACTAGGTATTTCAGGATGGATAAATTTAATTCGACTCTCGCCCTTTCACTGTATATTTGCCTCTAAGTTGAAGCCTTAGTTAATGTGTACTTTTCAATTGCGGTACTTCTGACGCGAAAAATTATTCAGCATATTTGTGCTTATATGTCAATAGAAAAATTTGCTCGTAAATGTCTGCAATGCGCTACTGGTTGACTGAGTTTAGGATTTCACGTAAATATTTCTTTATATAGTGCGAGTTTTGACATTGCAAATAAAAAATAATAAAACAAGGAAACTAATCATAAAAGCAAACAGGTGGGCAAAGTAGTTCAGACCTTGATGCGAGAACCAGTGAAATAATAATAATTATACGAAGGGATACAGCTATAGTTCGTTCAAATCCAACTGGAAGTAAATGTATACTATACACGACAATATTCGTCAGAGTTGCACTTTGGCGGTGGGTTTTTACTATTTAATAAAAATGACTCACAATCATAGTACTATTTCGGCAAAACAAAAAAGCATTCTTTAAAATCACACTACCATCTGAAAACCGTCCTTGGAGCGATATTGCGAAACGGAATCCGAACTTACTGCTGATAAGTCAATTCTGTGCGAATACCATTCGAGCACGGGTCGGCCTAGTGACTTCTGTGAGTCGGAAAAATATGAAAATATTTCAGAGCCTAACGAGACTCTGCCCCCTCCCCCGTTTTCGAGGATGCTGAACACGATGGCGGTGGTTTAAACTATTTCTGAGTTGACCGTCACCCCCCAAACGGCCAAAAACAACCCTCAAAAAGGGCGAAACGCGGTTATACCGACATATTTCGAGAAAAACCGCGTCACCTCCCGTTTTCGAGGATGCTGAACACGATGCCGGTACTTTGGAATTTCTTCGAGTCAACCCCACCCTTTAAACATCAAAAACCAACCCCCGAAAGGGGTGAAAAAATGTTTTATATGGATATATAGTGGATATGTAGTTATATGCGTCAATGAAACAGTTTTATATTTGTATATATAGTTAATAAGTAATTGTACGCGTGAAATAAAAATGTTTATGATTTAATAGAATAAAATATGTAAAATTGTACCACTGATGATTCCATACAGGAGATTTTCTCACCTAAAAACCACCAAATAACCTAGCCAGACATGATGTATACGCCTATTTTTCAGGGTGAACAGTCAGTCAACAAATGTGGAAACATCATCCGGTGTGTATTCAATGATTTGTTATACATTTTCTCTTATCGGATTTTTCTTATCCACTTCATAAATTCAGGGTATCAAAGGGGTAGTTGTTGTCCGTTTCAGCGGTTAGTTTGTTTTGGGGAGAAGATCCAGAATCACCATCGTGTTCAGCACACTCGAAAACGGGACGTGACTCGGTTCTTCTCATAATATATCCGAGTTTCACCCCTTTCGGGGGTTGTTTTTTGCCGTTTAAAGGATGGGGTTGACTCGGAGAAATTCCAAAGTACCGGCATCGTGTTCAGCATCCTCGAAAACGGGAGGTGACGCGGTTTTTCTCGGAATATGTCGGTATATCCGAGCTTCACCCTTTTTGGTTTTTGTTTTTTTTTTTGCCGTTTAAGGGGTGGGGTTGACTCGGAGAAATTCCAAAGTACCGGCATCGTGTTCATCATCCTCGAAAACGGGAGGTGACGCGGTTTTTCTCGGAATATGTCGGTATATCCGAGCTTCACCCTTTTTGTTTTTTTTTTTGCCGTTTAAGGGGTGAGGTTGACTCGGAGAAATTCCAAAGTACCGGCATCGTGTTCATCATCCCCGAAAACGGGAGGTGAAGCGGTTTTGTCGGAATATGTCGGTATATCCGCGTTTCATCCGTTTTGGGGGTTGTTTTTGGCCGTTTGGGGGTGACGGTCAACTCAGAAAGAGTTTAAACAACCGCCAACGTGTTCAGCATCCTCGAAAACGGGGGGGGGGGGGGGGGGGG
The DNA here is from genome assembly GCA_958510875.1 of Endomychus coccineus. Lineage (NCBI taxonomy): Eukaryota > Metazoa > Arthropoda > Insecta > Coleoptera > Endomychidae > Endomychus > Endomychus coccineus. The sequence goes on from OY294069.1 coordinate 37,757,660, forward strand.
GGTTGGCAGAGTTTCGTTAGGCTCTGGAATATTTGCTTTTTTCGGCCTTTTTTCCGAATCACAGATCGCTCACTGTTCGCTTCCACTACCCGTTGGGTTCGAACATAGTAGAGATTTTAAGTTTGCATTGGTGATGTCATAGCCGAGCCATAAGAACTAAGGAATAATCTTTCATACTAACTGCCTCAAAAACAAAGTTAAGTTTACGGCCTCTGTGATGATTCGGGGATTCATGACAGCTAGAGAAGTAGGAGACTTACACTTTGAAGGTGCATTATGACGCTGATAGATACATAACGCCCTTCAAAATAATTAGATGAACAAAAGCTTTTAAATAATATCGAATTATCTTCCAACCAGATGGTGCCTCAGTACAATTTCCCTTCCTTGAGATGTTATTTTTAGGGAAATGAACTCCAATTATATCAAACCACTTTACCTCACAGGTCATCACATCGACGGATATATGAATAATTGCGAATATTCATCAAGTAAAACTTAGATCACATAGAACTTGTTATGTCTTTTGGGTTTGACAGCATAAAACGAAACTGGGGCAGGTATATCTGTCTAATAGATACGCACGTCTTCACAGGGAGTTTAGTAAGCATATGGAAACAATTTGAGGTGTTATTTTAAGAATATTTTGTCCTTTGATGAATTTCGGAGAGCCACATGTTCCGAAGATGTTTTTTGACAAAAAGGGTTTTGATATTTAAAAAACTTTTAATGTACCTTAAAAAATGTGAGGCGTACTCCATTGGGTTCACCGAGATCAAAAAATGGTCGCATTGCGTTTTTATATTTCAATAATATCCTATTACTAAGAACCGATACCTTGTACACTTACTGCGGGCATCAGGTTAAACGTGGATGGATTGAATCTGAATACTCGTGATTTGTCATTTTGTATCTTTCAAATTTGTTTGAACTAATTGCGTTTCATTTTCTAAAACTTTTGTTAGTGTTCTCCATCATGCATAGTTATGCCGAGCTGACTTAACATGATTTGCCAGTGGGAAACTCGTTACGGGATAGCGCTAGACGGTTGTACATTGAACGAATTGCCAACCTTCCTGATACAGGCCCGTAGCCAAAAATTTGGTTTGGGGGGGCCCAAAACGTAGTAATAATTTTTTGGGGGGCAGGGGGGGCAGAAATGCTTGATAAGATTCCCGCGTTCTCATTAAGAAATTTGTCAGACAAATTCTGAATCAGCGTATCGAGGCAAGGTATAAAAACAGCAGACTGAAAGTACGATTCAACAGAGTCTGTTTGATAATTGGAACGAGTTTGTTTGCTTCGACGTGAGTCTCGGAACTTTCAGCTCCATATCGAATGTATCGTTTGCAAGCTTTTCAGCTGCTATAAAAATTTTGCTGAACGATACTTCTGCAGTTTTTCGTTCTTCTTGAAGCATATTCACGATTTCGTGAACATGCTCTACTGCTGATGCCAAATCACGTGACTTTTTTTGCAGTTGAACTGACAAAGGAAGCGTGAAGCTGAAATGTCTGTTACAAACCAAGAGACTGACGAGAAACTCACTTTTCTGAACTGCTGCAAGTAAGCAGGCCGCAGTCTTCGAAATAGCCCAAGATTTTTCTGAAATTTCTTCTAATCCCATGTGGATGATTTGAAACAGTTCTACTAAAGATAGTATGCTGTCATGTCGTTCGATGAATCTTGTTTCGCAAAGACGAATAAGCGTCTTCTTTTTACTCTCCGGAACATGTTCTTGGATGAGATCTTGAAGAATTTTCGTCGCATAGGCGTGGTTTCTGAATAAGTTCACGACATCGTTCACAATCCCAAGGCAATTTCGAACAGGTGGAACTGACATGGCATTTCACAATGCGAGATTCAAACGATGGCTAGAACAATGAACGTACATCATCAGTGGGTACAGTTTCTTCATTCTCGCCTGGACGCCATTGACATGACCAGACATGTTGCGTGCTACATCGTAACCTTGACCAATGCATTTTTCCATTTCGATGCTCAACTCTTTACAACGTTTCAGGAGAGCTTCAGTTATTTTTTCAGAAGTCTGGTTGTAAATCGGTACAAATCCTACAAAATCTTCACGAATAATCAGTTTTTGCGCAAGTCATCGTCGAAGTCGAGGTATCTGAGCCATACTGACATTTGTTCAGTTCCTGATATATCCATGGTTTCATCCCCGAGCAAGGTGAAGCATGGTGCATTATCAACTTTCTGAATAATTTTCCTAATGATAATGTCAGAACATATCTCAATAATTTCATTCTGAATATCTGGACTCACAGTGTGAAAACCAACACTTGTCTAGTAAAAGCGTGTTTTGTTTCACAAGCAATTTTTGATGATCGGATTCGAGATAATCGATCCAGATCAAAAAGTAATGTTCTGTTCAAATGTTCTAACAGAGATATTATACTGGGTGTCCCATTTTAATCCGCCAGTAGCGATAATTCTGAAGCAGTGCATTGAAGCAAAAAGTGTTCCGAATAAAAAGTCAACGGTTATGAGGGGGACATCTGATGCCGTCGAATTTGCCCCCCAGCCCCCCGGGAACGGCGCGAACAGGGGACAACTTTCAAATCTTAAATGGAAACCCCTATTTTGTATTGCAGATTCGGATAGTGTTAAAGAGTAGGTCAATTTTATTCGGGGTGTTTTTAAAATTTGGTAATAGATAGCGCTGCAAACGTCAAAATCGGTTTGTGTGTCTGTGTGGTTGTTCGTGTGTTGCATGGGCATGTGAGTGTGCGTGTTGCGTGTGTGTGAGTCCGTCGCCATTGCAATTCACATGTACTGCTCAAAATTGTGTCCTTGATCGTCTCGACGCAATCGTACACGTTTAGCGAAACTCTCCACGCACGCCCGCAACGTGTTTGGAGAAATTTCATGACAGGCATTAGTTATTCGCTCCATCATGTTCTCGCGCGTGGTTGGAGGATCGCGGAAGACGACGTCTCTCAGGTAACCACAAAGGAAAAATCTTGCTATTTAATTGATAAAAAAACACATTTCCACGTTTTACTTTCTAACGCTCTATCCGAATCTGCGATACAAAATAGGGGTTTCCATTTAAGATTTGACAGTTGCCCCCTGTTCTCGCCGCGCCCGGTGGCTGGGGGGGCAAAGTCGACGGCATCAGATGTCCCCCTCATAATCGTTAACTTTTTATCCGGAACACTTTTTGCTTCAATGCACTGCTTCAGAATTATCGCTACTGGCGGATTAAAATGGGACACCCAGTATATGTCTCATAGGCGTGAAGTTGTCATAAAAAATATGGCTTGTTATCGATAGACATATTTTTAAAACATGATTCACATCTTTAGGAAAATTTTAGGGTTCACGGAATTTCGGGGGGGGGAGGGGGGTGGTTTGTCTCGGGCCCTACGACTGGCTACGGGCCTGTCCTGATAGAAACACCTTCCAAACTATACGGATACAGGAAAATCCAAGTACTTCGACTAGAAAATTAGGAAATACTTTGAAAGTAATGGGACTGTGTGGAAAGTTTTGAGGAACTATTGGTTGTACCCCTACCATATAAAACTCGTTCAGGCACTTCTTGGTTATTTTCCTCGAGGTATTGCATTTAGTCAATGAATTTTGCACACAATGGTTCAAATACCTCAACTTCGGTCGCCGATTCTTTTTACCGATGAAGCAAATTTATCAAGAAATGCAACAACGAATTTTCATAATAACCATGTATAGGCTGAAGAAAATCCACATGCGTCACCCACAGTTGTGGGTGACTGATTAATTGGACCGGTATTTCTACCAGGAAGATTTACCGGTGAGGCTTACCGAAACTTTTTAGAACAATCTCTACCTGAGCTGCTAGAAGATGTACCATTGGTAACGAGAATTGCAATGTGGTTTATGCACGATGGAGCACCACAGCATAGTTGCTCGGGAGTTAACAGCAACATATGGAGATCGCTGGATTGGTAGAGGGGGACCTCACTTATGGCTTGTTCAATCCTTGGATTTGAGCTTGCTCAATCCTTGGATTTGAACCCGCTAGATTATTTTACATTAGTTCACACTACTCAAGTGGAAAATGTTGAAGATTAGAGAAATCGGATTATCGAGGGGGGAAATTCAACAAGACACGACCCTGGAGTTTTTGAAAGAGTTCGGCAGTCAATGGGGAGAAGATTGAATGCATGCATCCTTGCTGGTGGTAGTCATTTTCAACAGTTATTGTAGGTTAAGAAGCTTTACATGTAATAAAATATTTGTTGACCAAATCCAATGTTTTATTCACATCAATATCAACCCTTTTGATAAAATATTAACATTATATATGAAAATTTTTTATGTAGAGCGTAGTCGCTGGATTAGAAAAAGCTGAAAACAATTATTGGTACGAAGAAAACACGGGACTATACATTTCTTTTCGTCTTCGCCGAATACCAAGCTACGAACTTCTCTAATATACGGTTATTTGATCAATTATGAATGTCACTCATTTTGCAAATTACGTCTGGATGTGGCGTACGGCTTTTTATGGGTCCTCTTCACAATTTACTTATGGTAAGCGCTACACAAAATTTCGTAAATCGCTTTGCCAATTAGTTAAGAAATTTATTAACGTTGATGTTTGCGAGACATTAAGAGTAAAGTAAATATATAAGTAAATTACAGTTTTACGAATCTATAAAACGTTAATATCAATCGTACAATTTGGAGTGATTTGTAATCTAGTTACCAGTTTTCATTGAAATGTTTGCGCTTAAACAAACAATTTCATCAAGGTTTCCGACGAAAGTCGTCTTTTGGGGAACACATTTTCTAACTAGATGATTACTTTGCTTATATGTTTCGAATGAATTAAGTCTTATCAATTTAAAAGAATACCACTTATGAAAATCAAATGGTTTTGATTTTTTTAAGGGGGACTTCAATTGTGATACCATGATTTATAAGGTTATAAAAAATACTTAAACCATGTTCAGTATTATTGCTAAATGATAGACCCCATGGGATATATAGAAGATGAGTATTTATGTAGAAGTAGTTTACATTTTTAGTATCATGGTAAAAATAATCATTATACACATTTGAAGTATATTAGTCTTAGTCGAGGAAATAAAGCATTGAACCTGGGAAAGTTGGCGCAGTTGGATGGATTGAGATGCGGTTTTCTGCATTCGATTCAGAAAGTGATTTAGAAACTTTGTCCGGTATTTTTGTTTCGCTGAAAAAATTTGTTGCATTTCTACAGCCAAAAAATGCATTTTTCTAAGTGCACTTTTTGAGGTGAATAAAAAAACGGACTCGAATTGGTTTCTCGGGGGTTTTTGGAGTCGCTGAACACGAATATGATATTTAAAAATTCCCTGAGGTTCCCTTGGACCTCCCCGGGGGTATACTAGCGTCCTGACGTCCTGGATATCGACGAAATTAATGAAAAAAATATTTTTAACGTTTGTCAACTGTTCGAAAGGTGATATGAAGGTTGCTAGTGATGATAACGACATGAAAAAACTCTTCTGCAATACCTGGTGTACCCTGCGTCCGGGTAACTACGTCATCTCCTAGGAATTTGCTAATTTTTCTTCATAAAGAATCCTGGATATCGACGAAATTAATGAAAAAAATATTTTTAATGTTTGTCAACTGTTCGAAAGGTGATATGAAGGTTGCTAGTGATGATAACGACATGAAAAAACTCTTCTGCAATACCTGGAGTACCCTGCGTCCGGGTAACTACGTCATCTCCTAGGAATTTGCTAATTTTTCTTCATAAAGAATCCTGGATATCGACGAAATTAATGAAAAAAATATTTTTAATGTTTGTCAACTGTTCGAAAGGTGATATGAAGGTTGCTAGTGATGATAACGACATGAAAAAACTCTTCTGCAATACCTGGTGTACCCTGCGTCCGGGTAACTACGTCATCTCCTAGGAATTTCCTAATTTTTCTTCATAAAGAATCCTGGATATCGACGAAATTAATGAAAAAAATATTTTTAATGTTTGTCAACTGTTCGAAAGGTGATATGAAGGTTGCTAGTGATGATAACGACATGAAAAAACTCTTCTGCAATACCTGGTGTACCCTGCGTCCGGGTAACTACGTCATCTCCTAGGAATTTGCTAATTTTTCTTCATAAAGAATCCTGGATATCGACGAAATTAATGAAAAAAATATTTTTAATGTTTGTCAACTGTTCGAAAGGTGATATGAAGGTTGCTAGTGATGATAACGACATGAAAAAACTCTTCTGCAATACCTGGTGTACCCTGCGTCCGGGTAACTACGTCATCTCCTAGGAATTTGCTAATTTTTCTTCATAAAGAATCCTGGATATCGACGAAATTAATGAAAAAAATATTTTTAATGTTTGTCAACTGTTCGAAAGGTGATATGGAGGTTGCTAGTGATGATAACGACATGAAAAAACTCTTCTGCAATACCTGGTGTACCCTGCGTCCGGGTAACTACGTCATCTCCTAGGAATTTGCTAATTTTTCTTCATAAAGAATCCTGGATATCGACGAAATTAATGAAAAAAATATTTTTAATGTTTGTCAACTGTTCGAAAGGTGATATGAAGGTTGCTAGTGATGATAACGACATGAAAAAACTCTTCTGCAATACCTGGTGTACCCTGCGTCCGGGTAACTACGTCATCTCCTAGGAATTTGCTAATTTTTCTTCATAAAGAATCCTGGATATCGACGAAATTAATGAAAAAAATATTTTTAATGTTTGTCAACTGTTCGAAAGGTGATATGGAGGTTGCTAGTGATGATAACGACATGAAAAAACTCTTCTGCAATACCTGGTGTACCCTGCGTCCGGGTAACTACGTCATCTCCTAGGAATTTGCTAATTTTTCTTCATAAAGAATCCTGGATATCGACGAAATTAATGAAAAAAATATTTTTAATGTTTGTCAACTGTTCGAAAGGTGATATGAAGGTTGCTAGTGATGATAACGACATGAAAAAACTCTTCTGCAATACCTGGTGTACCCTGCGTCCGGGTAACTACGTCATCTCCTAGGAATTTGCTAATTTTTCTTCATAAAGAATCCTGGATATCGACGAAATTAATGAAAAAAATATTTTTAATGTTTGTCAACTGTTCGAAAGGTGATATGAAGGTTGCTAGTGATGATAACGACATGAAAAAACTCTTCTGCAATACCTGGTGTACCCTGCGTCCGGGTAACTACGTCATCTCCTAGGAATTTGCTAATTTTTCTTCATAAAGAATCCTGGATATCGACGAAATTAATGAAAAAAATATTTTTAATGTTTGTCAACTGTTCGAAAGGTGATATGAAGGTTGCTAGTGATGATAACGACATGAAAAAACTCTTCTGCAATACCTGGTGTACCCTGCGTCCGGGTAACTACGTCATCTACTAGGAATTTGCTAATTTTTCTTCATAAAGAATCCTGGATATCGACGAAATTAATGAAAAAAATATTTTTAATGTTTGTCAACTGTTCGAAAGGTGATATGGAGGTTGCTAGTGATGATAACGACATGAAAAAACTCTTCTGCAATACCTGGTGTACCCTGCGTCCGGGTAACTACGTCATCTCCTAGGAATTTGCTAATTTTTCTTCATAAAGAATCCTGGATATCGACGAAATTAATGAAAAAAATATTTTTAATGTTTGTCAACTGTTCGAAAGGTGATATGAAGGTTGCTAGTGATGATAACGACATGAAAAAACTCTTCTGCAATACCTGGTGTACCCTGCGTCCGGGTAACTACGTCATCTCCTAGGAATTTGCTAATTTTTCTTCATAAAGAATCCTGGATATCGACGAAATTAATGAAAAAAATATTTTTAATGTTTGTCAACTGTTCGAAAGGTGATATGAAGGTTGCTAGTGATGATAACGACATGAAAAAACTCTTCTGCAATACCTGGAGTACCCTGCGTCCGGGTAACTACGTCATCTCCTAGGAATTTGCTAATTTTTCTTCATAAAGAATCCTGGATATCGACGAAATTAATGAAAAAAATATTTTTAATGTTTGTCAACTGTTCGAAAGGTGATATGAAGGTTGCTAGTGATGATAACGACATGAAAAAACTCTTCTGCAATACCTGGTGTACCCTGCGTCCGGGTAACTACGTCATCTCCTAGGAATTTGCTAATTTTTCTTCATAAAGAATCCTGGATATCGACGAAATTAATGAAAAAAATATTTTTAATGTTTGTCAACTGTTCGAAAGGTGATATGAAGGTTGCTAGTGATGATAACGACATGAAAAAACTCTTCTGCAATACCTGGTGTACCCTGCGTCCGGGTAACTACGTCATCTCCTAGGAATTTGCTAATTTTTCTTCATAAAGAATCCTGGATATCGACGAAATTAATGAAAAAAATATTTTTAATGTTTGTCAACTGTTCGAAAGGTGATATGAAGGTTGCTAGTGATGATAACGACATGAAAAAACTCTTCTGCAATACCTGGTGTACCCTGCGTCCGGGTAACTACGTCATCTCCTAGGAATTTGCTAATTTTTCTTCATAAAAGGTAACAAATTCTAGCTCTCGGGGGTTTTTAAAGTGGCCGATCACGTCTGTGACACTCACAATGTTCTGTAAATTAACTGGGGGTATTTCCGGGACACTCGAGCCCTGTGTATCCACGTCATCTTCTAGGAATTTCTTGTTTTTTTTTTAAATTAAATGTAATAAATTCTAGCTCTCGGGGGTTTTTAAAGTTGCCGATCATGACTGTGACCCTCAAAGTTTTCATGCTTAGTCGTGATCGGCAACTTTGAAAATCCCCTGAGCTAGAATTTTTTACCTTTTATGAAGAAAACTTATCAAATTCCTAGGTGTACCAGGTATTGCAGAAGAGTTTTTCATGTCGTTATCATCACTTGCAACCTTCATATCACCTTTCGAACAGTTGACAAACATTAAAAATACTTTTTTCATTAATTTCGTTGATATCCAGGACGTCAGGACGCTAGTATACTCCCGGGGAGGTCCAAGGGGACCTCAGGGAATTTTTTAAATATCATATTCGTGTTCAGCGACCCCAAAAACCCTCGAGAAACCAATTCGAGTCCGTTTTTTCATTCGCCTCAAAAAGTGCACTTAGAAAAATCCATTTTTTTCTGTAGAAATGCAACAAATTTTTTCCGCAAAACAAAAATACCGGACAAAGTTTCTAAATCACTTTCTGAATAGAATGCAGAAAACCGCATTTCACTCAATCCATCCAACTGCGCCAACTTTCCCAGATTTGGCCTATTTTAGTGCTTTATTTCCTCGACTATCTCTGTAATTTCAGGATATAGGGCTGCATGGTATTTGTCAATAGATTTACAATAATTCTCGGATTTGAACAGAAGATCAGATCATGTTTCTTACTGTATTTACTTGATGTAAGTCAAGTAAGGCGCACAAGTTTATCACTTCATATAACATAATTTTTTTGGTGTTCTAATTCAATTATTCCCTAGTTTATATTTGCCAAATTAAAATCACTACTACATACTATGAATAATTTAGATATTTTTCACTAACTGACTCAATAATTTTACCAAATGATTCATATTTATCCGTATTTTTACGTCTGTATTTTTTCTCAAAAACTCATATTTCCCGAGGAAAATCTGAAAAAACGCGAAAAACGTAAAAGTGAGATATACAGGGTGTCCCAGGTTTTAGTAGCAGAACTTCAACAGTCGATAGAAAATTTGATTTTGAGAAAAAAGTTCCTATTAACATATATGCACAGACGCTTAGTTTTTGAAATAAAAAAAAAATTTGTTTTTTGCGAGTATCTCCGGAACCGTTTATCGTACAGAAAACAGCTTTTGTAAGCATTTTTACTCATAGTAAGCTATGTTCTGTGCGATGAAAAATTTTTTTTTAGTCATAATTGGTGAAGATTCTGAAGATGTAGTGGGTGTTTTTCTCCTCAACTTCTACGCCACTGGAAAAAGTACGGTTTTGAGACAACCATTTGAATCGCCAATGTTTTCTACACAAAAAAGGTACCCCTGACCCATAAGCTCTAAAGTTGACGGTTTTCGAGAAAAATCAACTTTTATGTTGAAAAACATGGTCAATTCTTACTAATTGAACAAAATTTATTCAAACGTTAGAACAAGTAACAAAACCAAAAAATTGACCATGTTTTTAAACATAAAAGTTGATTTTTCTCGAAAACGGTCAATTTTAAAGCTTATAACCAAGAGTACCTTTTTTGTGTAGAAAACATTGGCGGTTCAAATAGTTGTCTCAAAACCGTGGCGTAGAAGTTGGGGAGAAAAACACCCACTACCCCTTCAGAATCTTCACCAATTATGACTAAAAAAATTTTTTTATCACACAGAACATAGCTTACGATAAGTAGAAAATGCTTGCAAAAGCTGTTTTCTGTACAATAAACGGTTCCGGAGATATTTGCAAAAAACGAAATTTTTTTTCAATTCCAACACCCTCAAAAACTAAGCGTCTGTGCATATATGTTAATAGGAACTTTTTTTCTCAAAATCAAATTTTCTATCGACTGTTGAAGTTCTGCTACTAAAACCTGGGACACCCTGTATATAGATCTATAGTTCAGGAATAACCCTTTTTTAAGGGTGCTGGTTATGACAGATTAATATCTTATGTAATTACCTACAATTTGGTATAACTCACAAGACTTTTTCCGATGAAATCGCGAAATTTTCCTATAAAATTCCGGAAAATTTCCCCTAAAAATCTACATATACACGATTCGGCAAACTCTAGTTGGAATTTTTTTTGCTAAAGGAACATTTTAAAGCACCATATCAACCGGAAATTTTTTACTCCTGTCGTATTTCCAAAAAGGCGTATTTTCCGACTTGAATGCGAAAAAAGACACTCACCGGACAGTGGGTATTGCTGAAATGTTCGACTATCAAAAATGTAATAAAGCTGAAAAGTTCTCAGCTGACAGAGAGGAGGAATAACTGAGACATTTGCTGTTATCTTTTTCGAACGGAACGTGAATTTCATGTGAAAACTTATTGCAAGGAATTCGATTTAGTGCCTACATTTGATTTATATCAAAAGTTTATTCATCGAACTTCGTTGCGTAGTTTTGGTTCTCATGAGTGAAACGTTCAGTATTTCCTTATATTATGCTGTGCTGTATTTTCTTGGCGCAGAGCTGGAATCTTTCCGTTTTTCCGTTCACGTTCAAGTCGTTAAACTTGAGCTGTAAAATTTACACAATGGTACATATACACATTTACCTCTACCTCTACCTAACATTTATGAGTGTTTTCGGAAACTCTGCTTGCTTGCGACAGAACTTATGGAATGGCGGATGGAATGAAGGGCACGATGGTGTTATTTTCTAATGATAATAAAATGTATTCTTACATGATTGAATCAAGATAAAACGAATTTTTATTTCAAGAATGGTTTGATACTAACGAAAATTTAACAGATTCAAAAGTTCACCAAACACCGAGTTGAGAATATTTATTCATAAAATCAAAATGAAATAAAATCTTATTCTAACCGAAAATAATTGATCACTTATTTTGCTGCAGTAGCTTCGTTTGTTTCGAAGACTGACCACTGTTTTAGAGAATGGAAATTCCAAAGTAAAATTTCTGAAATTGTTGAGAAAGTGGTAACTTCTAAGAGGATTTGATAATTAGTGTTACACATTCTGATTGAAGGAGAAGAAGACTACATTCGATCGGTGTGTGCATTTAGGAGTGTATATGGAATGTTTGCAAGGACTCAGCGAATGTGGTCGATAACATTTTGGTATTTCGGTGACTTCTAAGATGATACGATAATAGTGTCGAACTCATAATACACATTTTGAATGAAGGAGAAGACAAGACGATCTCTGAACGGTACTTGGAAGATCAACATTTTTTTCTTCATACTTTGACTACACGGGAGGGAAATCTATAATGTTCGAAGAACATCGTGTGAGCCAGCAGTGGAATGTAGGGAGAGGAGATAGGCATTCGTATTTTCCTTGAAGGTTTGGAGGTTATAGGCATAGAGAAGGACCTCACTAGGTAAAGAGTTCCACAATTTCGCTGTTCGATAAAAGTCTAGTAGGGAGAAGTTCGACAGGTCTCGAGCTTGACAGTAACGTGGTGATTAGTTTGAGCTCGTCTAGTCCGCCTATCTGGAATGTCTCGTGGTGGAGCAACAGACGAGATTTCTGATGAACACCGACCATGGAAATATCTATAGATAAGGGAGATATCTGCCACATTTCTACGATGTTCTAGAGAGGTCAATGAGCTCGTAAGTGTGACATCATCAGTCAAATGACTAACTGGATGGAATCCAAGAGCTTCAGCGTATGTTTGGGTGCCGAACTCCAAACATGTGAACAGTATTTCAGGACAGGCCGAATCTGTGCTTTGTAGATTATGAGGAGCTGCTGGGATGTAAAGTAGCTGTTGGAACAGAATAGGATACCAAGTTTTTGTGAAGCAGTTTTCGCAATGAACCTCACATGATCGTCCCATGAGACGGTGCTGCTGGTAGTGATCCCGACCATCGTTATGGAAGACTTCATAGGAATAATTGTACCTGACATCATCATATTAGGGATTGTGGGATCCGCCTTCCTGGAGAAGACGCAAGCTTGAGTTTTGGTTGCATTAATCTCTACTAGATGCGTCAACCTGTCCCTGTCACGCTCCTCTGGTTTTATTGGATGGTATAGGGGCTCTAGATGAGAAAGCGGTATGAAGTGTATCATCATCTGCAAAGTTGTGGCCGGGACAGGTGGTCACTTCCAGCAGATCGTTGATATGGAGCAGAAAAAAAGTTGGTGCCAAGCCAGATCCCTGTGGAACACCAGCGCTGATAGCCGTTGTATCGGAGGATACTCCGTCAACCACCACATGGAGTGATATATCTGAGAGAAAACTCGATAGTTAGCGACGAAGTTGAGGCGGCAAACCATATGATGTAAGCTTCCCAAGAAATCGTTGGTGCCAGACTCGGTCAAATGCTTTGGAGATATCCAATGTTATAGCTAGAGATTCCCCATGTGTTACTTAGGCAAGCAGGTCTCCTATTGATCTCTGCTGACGAAAGCCATATTGCCAGTTATTCACGATTTTGTAGCTTTCTAGATGAGTTTGATGTTGATTGCTTTCTCCATCACTTGAGAGATCACAGATAATAGAGCAATGGGTCTATAATTATTAGGAAGGGTCTTATTTGCTTTTTTTTGGAATTGGTGCACTCTAGTGGTTTTCCTGCTGGAAGGAAACACAAAATTTAATAACCTGCAGAAAACTGGTGGTAATTCAGACGCACATTCTTTGAGAACGACAGGTGGAATTCCGTCTGGTCCTATAAACTCGTTGGTATTGGGATCAAGCAGAATGCGCCTAATTGTGCGCTGAGGAAAGACAATTTCAGGCTTATGGCTATCGACGGCAGCAATATTAGGAGGGTCCTTCCCTTGTGGATTCAAAGTGGAATTTGATGCAAACATTCCAGCAAAAAGTTTGGTTTTTTCTTGTGGTGTAGTAGCCAGTGTGCCATCATCTTTGGTTAGGGGAGGGAATGAACTGGAAGTGAAATTCCTACCAATTCTTTTGTGTGAGCCATTCGGGCATCCGATAAACTTTGATCTTATGTTGGCATTATATGCCTCTTTCGAAACGTTTATTGTTTAATTGCACATATTTCTGGTCTCCAGAAATGGGTTACTGCGCCAATGACAGTGTGCTGTTTGTTTTGAAGTGACGGTACTAGAACATATTTTATTGAACTATCGTTCACCAGATGATAGTGATCTGTTGGTATGGGGTATGTAAGTTTCCATTCCCACCCCGATAATATTCGAGATCTCTGTGGCACATTGCGTTGGGTCATCAGATTCAAAACATGGATTAGTTCAATTAAGAACATCAGATCAATGAAACCATTCCCTCAAGACAGAATATTGCGATGAGATAAATCGTTGCATAACACCTATAAAAATTGGTTCTGTTGGGATAATACGTTCTCAAGGTGGGCCAGCTAAATTAACAGCCCTGCAGACCAGATAATTTTTCCAGATTATATTTGAGCAGGTTGGTGATGTGAAATACCGTTAAGATATTAATCGATGTACATTGTTCACAGTCTTCTTGTCGGTTTGCTAACAAAATATGATATTCAGTAACAGTACAATTCAACTTTCATAGAGGATAATAGGTCTTTGGATTTTTCTTTGGCAGGTAACAATTGGGTAATTATTGGAATGATATTACGGATTCAACGGTATATTGAAGAAGATAAGTTTGACATCGAAACAGACTAGGAAATTCACAGGATCAACATTAAGGGTTTCAGGATTACCAACAGAACGGATGAAAGGTATCGTGACGGTCTATAGTTTAAAGTAAGTGAAACGTGAAATTACTTAGCTGGGCCGAGCCGTGATAATTATCACCTGTATTGGTTGGTGTTGTTTAGGCATATAAACAAAGATTTACATAGCGAGACGTACAATGCTTCACCCCTTGCATCTAAAGCTTTTATCTAGGCCTTTCAATAAGTATCATAGAACTTGTCTGTAGGTTCACAACATACGGTTTAGTATCAGCTTTTGCATAGTCTATGACTAAAGAGGGTAGCACTTGTCGGGAGTGAGAATCAAATTGATAGCTCTCTACATCTTCAGTTCTCATTGTTTCTGTCGACGCTGATGGTAGCTTCTCATTGAAGAGCGAAGTTCAATCCAGACTCTACAAAATGTGTCACTTTGTTTCTCACCACGTAAATTTTGAGTGCTACCGTAGGAAGGTTTTTGTAACTAACTTTGAGCAGGATGTAATAGATTTTCGATCGGAGGACATTTATTAACTTATTTTTCAATACTCCATGTAGTACGGTAAAGTAGTGTAGAAACGCTGATGCTAGGTTTTTTTAAAGGCAGATGATCTACTCAGTCATTCAATTCTATTATAGCTACTTTTTTTCATCGTGTTTTGCCAGAATAGATGTATGCATTGCGCTACATAGTTTCGTTTTACCGCCTCTCGCACGAGAGTTAGACGCAAAGCAGGGGCCAATAAGTTAGGCTCAGGCTTTGCGTTGGAATTACATGATGATATTGGCTTTTCTGTACCACCTTTGGCTTTGCAAGATAATGCGACAGACGACAGCCGACACAGAGCTTCTATCAAATGCCATCTCCATGAGATTACACTCATTCCGAGGGTATTTATAGAGAGAATCTGCTTGAGTTATTCCATCCAGACAACTCGTATGACAGTGTTCGAATAGTTTAAGGTTCTGAATATAATTGAATACGATCAAATGAAAGAACAATTATTTGTAAACAATAAACATTTCAAGTATAAATAGGAATTAAAGTATAATAGGGTTAATGAGATAACAATTGAGAGTGAGGCATCATCGGAAATTCCGAAATAGGTAGATTTCGGGAAAGTACAATGTGAATTTGTGCATTAGGATAATTATTATTTAATATTGTAAGAGTGCTTTGAAAGACAAAGGAAAAGATCACTTTGGTATAGGTCTATGATCATTTAGGTATTTGTTATAGGAGTTTTGGACACCTTTATAATCTCTACTGATTCTAACGTATTTAATTTGAAACCTTTGGTTTTATTATGTAAAATGCTTGGACTATCTAAACTAGGAAAGGTGTGACCTGTTTGTAAAAAATATAGTAACATTAAAATAATAACGTATTTCATAGTACAAACAATGTAACGTTGATGTGGATCACAGACATGGTTTATGATAACTGTAAATGGCCCAAAAACGGATGAATCGTAAAAAAAGTTGATACGGACATATACCGCATTAAAGTACATAAAATAACCTTCAATTTCAGCCTAAGTAGAGTACCCGACTTTTTTAACGAAAGGGGGAGCCACTTTACAATTTGGGCAAATTTGAATTTTAAGCAAAACTGTTCAATATTTTTAAGCCATATTTGGACAACTCATTGTGACCGCCACGACCTACTTTTCCATCAAATTTCATTCAATTTGATTGCACTTTGGCCGAAATGGCCCAATTTAAATTTTTGCTCCAAAAAACGTATAAATATATACATTCCAGGTGAAGGGGTAAACGGAATGTCACGAAATTTGGACTGAAGGTTCCTCAAATATCAACAATAAAAGGGTACCAATTTCAAACCTTAGCCGGAAGTCTAAGGGGTCAAAACAAAATAAAACTCCAAAACTGACATAAAAAAAGGACAAAGAAACAGTTTTTCGAAGGTTAGACATGGTTCCACCCAATATTGGTAATAGAAATTTCACGATCTTATTATTTTTATCATAAGATATATCATTTTTTCCAGGTCGCTAACCTCGTATCAAATTTTTACGAACCTCGCCCTATTTTTCCGTAGATTGAATCCACGAAAGCCACTTTGAACGCACGAAATCAGCTTTCAGTGCGAGCGCGCAGCGCTTCCCCATACTCTGCAGCACGCCCCGGCAGCCGCGCACGCTTCACTTTGTTATTCAATTTCTAATACTATAAATCAATGAAACATATCCTAGTATTTTTGTATTGAAAATTTTGGTATTTAGCATTAACATCCATAAAGCACACTTCTGTAAAATGTTTATTGCATCTTACAGATTTTTTTGAATTAAAAATGTTATCTCTGGTCTAGAAATTTTTTTTTGGGCAATTCGTGAAAAAATGTCGGGAACCGATTTCCGTCAAAGATATTTCCCCTAAATCAAAATTTGTAAAACTTATCTGAAAAAAACATGTTCAAAAAAGGTGCAATTTTTTCAGTCATTTTTTCACCGTTAAAATTAAAAAAATCGCTACATTTCTTCAATATCATTATAGCACAACTCTTCAAGAAGAAAATGAGCCCTGAATCGTTACTCTAGGAACATCCGCTGAGAAGAGCTACCCAATTTATGAAAGCGCCTTTTTTCCGAAAAATCGATATACCTATCTCGAAAAATAATCAATATTTTAAATTAAAAAAAATCACTTTTTTCTTGCCATGGGCTATATGTACATCAAATAACAAGTATGGAAACGTAATAGTTTTCGACTTCTCGATACCCCGATTTTTAACGGTTTTTTCGATATAACTCGAAAAGTATGAAAGATATCGATAATTATCATAGAAGCAAATCGATAGATCTATTTGATACCTACAACTTTCTTGCTTAACTTTTTTCGTTCCGAGCTATAGTTTTTTGCAACTTTGCCAATTTTTTAGGTTATGTTCGCCATTTCGGATCGAGTTGCATGGAGCAGAAACTCACCTTTAAATTTAATTTCCTATATGCTAATATTCTTTTCCAGTTATCCAAATCACTAAAATATATTGTTGCGTTTGCCCAATGAATTATTCTGCTATGATTATTATACAGTTATATCCTGAATGTCTTGCCTCACATGGACCTTAGTTTTGAATAAGCCAGCTAATCTCAACAGTATTTTTATTTCCATTTCCCGTTATCGAAATATTTTACAATAAGTAATGTAGTTGTTAGTTCAAAATTTATCACTGTAGTGTGTAACCTGGGTTATTATTAATATACCTTGCTGTCTTGCTGAAAATCTTTCGCAAATTATAATTTTTTCAATAGTTTGACTACACGAGAGGGATACCTATAATATTCTGGGGATAAAGATATCTACACACTATCTATAAGTACATTTGAGAACTCTGGTAAAGTTATATTTCCATCGCATTATATCATTCATCTTCAAAACAAATTTCCTGCGGTGGGCATTTTCTATCTGATCAGCTTTGATGGTTCTAGCTATAAGTAGGAAGGATCAAGGAGGGCAAAAAATAACGCATATTCAACAGTACTGCTTCTTGGTTATAATCATTTTCAAGAGTTATCACTTCTATAACACGTTTCAAAGCTACGTTTAAAGTACACAACATATAAACATATTTACCTAATATTTACTGTATAGAAGCATTTTTTCCCCAAGTATTCGGTTTTATTTGAACCGATTCATTTTAAAAATGTACCTAACACTATAATTATCACAAAAGTTCAGTGCAATAGCTTCTGATAGGCCATATTAAAAATTATTCCATTTTGGATTCTGTCAGATATGTTTCATCAAAATTGCAATTGAAGATAATTGCTCTTATTCAATTTTATCCTATCTAGTAAACAATACAATGAATTGAATGGAAATTGGCTTATTTATTTTTTGATGTGCTAATTGAACAATACCTCTACCACTGATAACAAAGATGAAAATATCAGGAAAATGAGTATATGGTGGGCCAAAAGTTTAAAGGATATATGTTAGGAGTCTGATATACGTTGTATTAATTTTTCTCCATCACGTTTGATTAAATGTATTCATGTTACTAACGCAAATACAAGGTCTCAGCACTTGGTCGTACAAGAAATTTAGCACGAGTGATTTTGGAAGCGTTCGACAAACAGCTGCCGATGATACCAACCTGTATTTCCTGAGACCAATATGTGGTGTATATGAATAAATAAGGTGATGGGTCAAAATTACCCGGGTAACGCTCTGTTACCTTAGCTATTTACACGCCAACTCGAATACCTTCCATAAAGGGTATTCTGGATATACCAGACATAAACTGCGAGTGTCTTCATCATGTGTTTAATCAATACAATAACCTCCCCCCGCCTTGCAAACTATGTGTCTCTACAATCACCTTGGTAATCAAGACGCGGCCCATAGTTTTTGATACTGAGCATATCTCCGTTGCGGAAAGGCAGTATACTTTTCAACCCAACATCTCCTGGAGTATTATCCGGTTTTTTAAATTTTGATTTCTTCTCAAATTTCTGCCCTGAGTTTAACTCTAAAGTGTATCCAAACCTAATTGGCACAAGAAGTCGAACCCTAGATTGAATTTTATCCGCACTCCCATTGGTTTATCAGCCGCGAAACGCCACATGTTCCCAACTTCGCTCCAGAGACGGATTAATTGCTAGGTGACTTTGCTAGGTCGCACTTTCTATTCATCTGCCTGAGTATGAGTTTATGAAAATTATAGTGACTTCGATTCACCAAACTAGTATCATTGTAAGTTATAATTTTCAATAAATAGTAAATACCTACTCGATTAATATAACCACTGCCTAATTGCGAGACCATCCAGGTGTTGTTGTTTACACATGGTGCTGGTTGGCTTTGAACGAACTGCAATCGCCCCACAATAAAGCTGATTTCTCATTGAAGGCTGATAAGCACCTCCTCCGACAAGTTGATTTGCACCATTATTTTCATGAGCTGCCGGTTACATCGAGTCGATCCTCTATATTACCGTCAACGTGATTGGTGTGTTATTTCGCAGAGATGAAATAAACTACGAAATTAATCATACCTATTCCGCTTTCTTTCTGGATGAATGTATTTGTGAGATGGTACTCATTTGTTTCATCTAAGATGTACTAATACAGATAGATATGTGAACATTCTGTGGGTGAATTCTCCAACCACACTCACGTTGTAAGAGATAGGAGATAGCGCATTTGTCACGTAATTGCAACCCCCACTTGTGCTATCTGTGTTAATTGCCGCGAAAACAATGCATGCAACTGTAACATACAAACTTTTAATGTGTAACGATAAGCGCCACTGTATCTTGCAAATTATCTGAAATAATGGACTGATTAATTTTGGCATGACTCAGTGTCTTCATTTGTTTCAAATGGGCTTTCTCGTTAGAAGAATAGCTACCGTTGATAACGATATATAATATTCATAGGTATCAATTATTGAATCTTACGTTTTCATCAATTATCCCAAAAAAATTAATACAGGGAGATAACCCCCTCGTGTATGGCTATACCAAATTTGCCGTTACAATTATTAAGTTGATGATCGGACACAAGCAATACTTTCTGAGTACAAACGTGAGTGTGACTTCATCAACAAAAGACTTGAAGAAGAGAAGATACGGCAGTATCGTTTAGTCTTGATGGCGCCTGGGCGATATTGACTGTGACATTTGATAAATATTAAAATTGAACAGAGATTTATCTCTTCCTTGTGGAAAATTATATGTTGCATCTGTTCCTAAGGTGTTCTCTTATGATTGGAATATATTTTTACATATGTATGTGTTATCACTGAATAAAGTGCGCTCCAAAATGGCTTCCTAAAGGATGTCTATGTTGGTTTTTCCCGCGTTTTGTGTCGTACGTACAGTTTACTGACGTTTCTTAGTTATTATGATGCGCTCCTTCCTGCAAGGGAAATTGCAACAATTGGCCAACGGATACGGATACACTGGATATCGGCTGTCCCTGTTGAAAATTTCAACCATTCTATATATTCAAAAATTTGAATATTGCACTTTTTCGAAGCTGATCTGGTAACAACATTAGCAGAACAAAATTCTCGTACAAATTGGATACTAAATATTCTGTATCATAAGTGACATTGATGCACTCAATTTGAATATTGCACTTTTTCGAAGCTGATCTGGTAACAACATTAGCAGAACAAAATTCTCGTACAAATTGGATACTAAATATTCTGTATCATAAGTGACATTGATGCACTCAGTAATAAAGCCATGGACAATTTTTCTAACATAACAAGTTAGGTATCGTGTATCCTCATCCACTTGTAATTCAAGACCATTATTTTATCAATTCGATTTGCTTCACATTCTCAAATGTACCGGGATATCAAAAATTATCTTGGTGAAGGGTGGTTGTGGAATCTAAAACGTGTGTCTTACTTTACGTTTGAAATAATTATGTCACTGTCACCCGAAATCATCAATAACCTACAAATTTCATACCTATTTATTTCAGTTGTAAAACAATAACGAACTACAAATTATGAAATAACGGTTTTAGTAACAAGAAAAAGTAAATTACAGTAATTGTTGGTAATGTCCCCCGTTTTGTTCGATGCACAAGTTGACGCGCATTCTCATGCTGTGAAATCCGTTTTGCAGCATTTTTGGCGTTATGGTTGCACATTGCTGAACTATTCTTTGTTGAAGTTCTTGCAAATTATTTACCGGAGTTGCGAAAATCTTGTTTTTTAAGTAAGGAAATATAAAATAGTCCATAATTGTCAAACATGGTGATCTCGGAGGAAACTCAACTTCTGTATGCAAACTTATCAGCCGGTCATCAAAAAACTCGCGGAGAAAAGCAATATTTTCTCGTGTAGTATGTGCTGTTGCACCGTCATGCTGGAAATAACCCTACCGAAGTTCATCATCGTTTAACTGTTGCACAAATTCAGCCAAAAAGTTGTGTCTGTACCTTTCTGCGTTGACGGTGAAATCGAAATAAATTGGCCCAATTATTCTTCTGCGAGAAACTGCCATCCAAACACCGATTTTGTGAGCATGTAGTGGCGATTCAGTAAAAACATGAGGGTTATCATTGCTCCAGATTCGCATATTTTGAGAATTGATGTATCCCGAATGGTGGAACCACGCTTCGTCAGAAAAAAAAAAGTTAAGTCCAGAAGATCGTAATTCATTAAATTATTGACAAATCGGCAGTGAGCCGGTCTGGGGTGGTCTGTGGGCAGAAGAGCTTGATGTGCTTGCATCTTATATAGATGCATGTTCAAGTCTTTCTTCAAAATCTTCTGACATTTTCCATAAGAAAGTCCAATTTCCTGAGAACGACGTTTCAAAGGTTTTGCAGGCTCCTCTTCCATACGTTGACGAACGCCATTGACAACTTCTTCTGTACGAACTCTTGGTCTACCAGCACCTTTTTTATGAGTCACACAACCAGTTTAGTGAAACACTTCAACACAATTCGTAAAACACGCATAAAAATTGTCCGGTAATATTGCCACGTTTGAGAAGTGCTCTCAAAAATTGTCCAAACACAAAAGTTGACTGTATTGCCAATTTCCATTAACTAGCGGCAGCCGTTCGAAATTAGGCTTCAATCATGAAAATTTTGTGCTGTGTGGTAAGAGGCATGATTCAAAAACGATTAGAAAATTTCAGCACAATGACTTAACAGATTCTGACACAGCAAAACATGTTCAAAAATTTAAAGTAAGACACGTTTTACATTCCACAATCACCCTTGACCAAGATAATTTTTAATTTGTAGTTCATTATTGTTTTACAACTGAAATAAATAGGTATGAAATTTGTAGGTTATTGATGATGTCAGTGTGACAGTGACATAATTATTTCAAACGTAAAGTAAGACACACGTTTTAGATTCCACAACCACCCTTGACCAAGATAATTTTTGATATCCCGTTATAAGGAATAATTGGCTAAATTCAAAGTCAATTATGCAGTATTTCAACTTTGACTCGGGAGACGAGGACATTGCCTCATTCTATGCTTGAAAAAAATACATGAACTAGAACATGATGAATCGTTAAAATTTGGTTATTCGCTTTCGCGCCCACACAATGACTACTAGGCTTGTCTTGGAGTGCAGGGAAACTTTGGGCTGAATTAGCCAGAAAGGACAAACTCCAGCTAATGTGTCTTCCCGCCCACTCTGGCGTGAAGGGGAAGGAAGTGGCCAATTGGGGTCCCTTGAGTTTCCCCGGCCTCGATTAAACGATCGGAATTTCACCGACAACCGGACTCCAAGCCCTCAAGGAGCTAGTGGATAACAATGGCTCTCGGTCTGGCGTGGTGGCCCCGGCATGAGGCAAGCGAAGCACCACATTAGGAAGCTCTATCCTAAACTCTCTAAGACCCTACTCTATGAGAAGGAGAGGCCTAAAACTGGTGACAGGATTCCTCAGGACACTGTCATCTGAATAAATATCTACATACAATGGTCATTGTTGAAGACCCAGCTTGTAGTAGATGTGGAGAGGCGGATGGAACTGTCTCTCACATCCTAGCAGAATGTCTAACACTGGCTTCTCTTAGGCTACAACACCTCGGCAGCACACATATGCCGCTTGAAGTCATAAGAGATCTTATCCTTCGACACTGGCTTAGACCTGCTGGACTGATTCTTGCGCACAATGGATCCAATCAATCGGTCTAAGTGATCCGGACTTCTCTGCCCCCGTTTTGATTGATTGATTGGATTTGAGAGCACTCTATCCTACACATTTGGAACGTCAAAATCTTGATGTAGTATTTGAGTTATTCAATTAATATTTTATATAGACTCCACTTCAATTTGGTTCAAATATACAACAATGCAGATCCACAAACCCAGTTTAGAAATATTATATTAACTCGATGGAAAATAATGAATGTAAAACCCTCCAAAAGGCACCTATCATCAAAGGTAACTTATAGAGGACGATTCGAGTGCTGTTCAACCAGGAAAACCATAACTTTGACTATTTATTCTAACACGAAATGTGTTTTTATTTCACTTTGCATTGCGATGATTTTGTTTGACACTCCTATCAATAGTTGCCGCAACAGCAACTAGATTCCGTACTTTTTGCTACTAGCTTAATCATAGAGTATACCTCTTACTTTATGATAACCCCATACACACCTCGTAAATCGCTGATATGTCAAGCCTGGAGATTTGGTAACTCTGAATATAACTTCACCAAATTTGCAACATTGGATTAGGTATCAATCACACACGATGTAAACACTGATTCTTCTATTGTAGAAAGTAACGGTATTTATTGTAACTCATGAGAAAATGGAAAGGGCAAATCAATTCTGATACGTAGTGGTATTGTTCAATATTACATATTATGACATTACAAATACGCAACAATGGCCATTTAGATAACATGTGCTTTTCGAATCAAGACATTTCGATTCAAATCACATATCTTGCCTAAAGCACAAAATAGTCTGAGATTGATAGGAAAAGGTTTGTCACAATTTCTATGAATATATATGAAACAATATGATACAAAGTTAATATACAACTATGTTAATGTTTTCTCTTAAACTACCAAAGTTCGTTCGACTTTGTTTTTTTACACCTTATTTTTCGGGACACTTGAAGCTAATTTGATCCTACGTTTTGCTATTTTTATTTGTCACCTATGAGGTCTCCACGATGTATTCCTGTATTTACAAGTTAACACTTTTTTGAAAGCTTGTCGGAACACTTTGTTGAATATCGTATAGAAAATGGGATTCACCATGGAACTAGCATATCCCAGCCAAGTCACCAGTTGTATGACCCACTCGTCCAGGTGTTTGTCACATTCGTTACAAAACGCAGGCAATAGGTTCAATATGAAAAAGGGCGCCCACAGAATCACGAACGTGAAAAACACCACACCTAACACTTTCGTGGCTTTCTGTTCCAAGCGAATGATCCTACCGTGTCGCGACGAATTCCTCGAGATCACGCTGGAATTTCGACTGTGATGAGATCGGACACTGCGAGAATTCGCGGATGGACTCGAATAATTGCCGTACCGTTGCAGGAGGCACGGTGATGACGGATTCTTGTTCCTGTCCTTGAGACCCATGCCACTGTGCCCATTATGACGCAGAGTTGCAGATCGACGAAGTAGCAGCGGAGTCCTTGGAGAGCTCGCCGAGTTGCTGAGAATTGTCGTCCTGGTGTTCCCGAAACTAGAACCTGTTGAACAATAAAAGGAAGGTTCAGTTCATGGCAATGCAGTGTGTTATTCAAGACAACTGATACTGGGATCTGAATAATCTGCCGCCAGTTCAGGTGGCAGTGCAATTTCACTAATTTTAATTGTAATTGTACAGATGGTACTGGATTTGTTGGAAATCATCAAATTCACTCGTGGTATTTTCATTCACGTGGATTAATTAGGAACAATCAATTTTTCTTATGGATCTAGTATTCTAGATGACATATTACAGAATATGGAATTACCCGCTTATGAATCTTAGGTAAGCAAAACAGTTCAGGAAGATTAGGATTCGAAAGTCTAAGTTTGTATTTTGAACATGGTGAAATAAACTACCCCTATTGAATTTTAGAAGGCAACTTTTCCTTTTTTCAAAATTTTTACATACTAAAATAAAGTTTTGATAGCCTCATCAAATCATACTTTTTTATCGGTTCAAAAATTTCACAATCTCTTAGTTTTTGCGAGAAAAATAAAACACGGAACTACGCATCCCAAGTCTGGGAAGTAAATGAAACCATTTGTATTATATTAGCCTATGCAAAAATGTAAACAATTTGATTGATGACAATATTATAAAAGTAACACTAACAACCCACCAAGTTTGTTTTTCTGTAACTTGGGTCATTTCGGAGATAACCAATAAAACCTACATTTCAGGTGCCATCTTTAAAAGGCCGTAACTTTTTATGGGAGGGGCCCAAAATCTAAAGTTTTTAATGAAAGACCCCACCTCAAATCGGCCGGAACATCCTGTATACACCAAACCCACTCTAACAAATAGGTATTCTTCTGCGGATTCAGTTACACCAATTAAAATAGCTGCAGTTAATAGTCTTGGTTATAGATTATTAAACGTCCCTTCGAGACAGCAAAATGGTAACAACGAAGTTGACAAACATCAGCAAAAAGCGTTGGACAATGGTTACGACACGTCTTTCATCAATAATTTAATTTATAACTAAAAAGGAAATTGGAACGCAACCATTGAACCAAATTCGAGCCACTACCTCCAAATTGTTCAATAAAATTCAAAAGTTTCACACACCATCCTTCAGTAATTAATGAATTCCATAATTTTGTGTCTAAATTTGCAATACAACCTGTTTTAGATGTAAGAACAAGCTGAAAAAATATTTTGCCAACATCTTTGATCAAGTTTCCGACTTTGATAAATCCGGGATTTACAAAACCGGTTTTGTGTCATGTTTAAAATGATACGTTGGTTGAACTAGAAGGAACATTTTAACTAGCTATCAGTGAAAATTTTGCCCATAGAGAAAAATAATAGTGAAATATCACTTTTAAAACACAGTACGGACAAATATCTAGGTAATTCAGAAGGGATGAAAATGTATAAACGAAAAAGCAATTAATTAATGTTTGCATTATTACCCCAAATAGTATTTGAATAGGCACATTTGGATTTCTAATTTAGTTTACTCTCATGGTGGCTACTTGGCAGCTGAAAGGTCTTCAGTGTGTATTTCACCGGTATTTTCATTTTGTACAGAAATGGTTCGATAGATTCAGTATCATTTCAAGATGAAAGCGTCGAAATATAAATGGCTATAATAATATAAATAGACACAGCATCGACTACACATTACTGAAGCAGTATTTGCCGCCGTCATCGTGTGGGGGCGGGTACGAGAAAAATAGCACTGTTTGCTTCTAGTTTCGACCAGATGTTCATTCACATTCTTCGCTTAGAATGGGACGAATTGACGACTCACACTTTCTTGTAAACAAATGTCCATATTAGAGTCAATGGAAATTATGGTGTGATATTGCCGGGAGAAAAATTTGTGACCAAGACTCTGAACAACATGTGTTTATCAATATTTAGAAATCTATACACATGTTTTGGTAGTTAAGTTGTCATCAGTAGATTAATAGAAAGCAATACCATAGTTGAAAAATCTTGGCTTCCGGATGGATTCCGCGTCACAATAGCTCTCAGAATCCATCCGGAAGCCAAGATTTTTCAAGATTAGCTATAAGTTCCGGCAACGAACCTTAAAACAAATATAGTGAGCTAGAACTTCAAAATTTTTCTTGCATTTTGTTCCTTATACCCCATAGATCATTCACGACTATCAAGATCGCGGGGGACGACCTTTCTAACCCCCCCCCCCCCAAAAAAAAAAAACCAGGTTTCAACCCCTCAGAGGAGCATTCTTATAAAAACAATCGAAAAGTTTAGAAAATTAATGACTTAAGAGCCGAAATAGACCCCTCCAGATGGGAAATTCGGAAAATTTGTATATAATATATAATTTTGTTGCAAAAATGACCTCCAGTATGTTTTTTGGGTCGTTGATCACGATTTCGCTGTTATTTCGGGAAATTTGAGATTATCCCGAGATGTTTATGAATAATAAAGTATAATTTTGTTGCAAAAATGACATAGTAGTAGAACAACATGTGTGTATCAAGACACCACATCAATATTTAGATACCTATACATATATTTTGGCAGTTAAGTTGTCATCAGTAGATCAATAGAAAGCAATACCATAGTTGTCAAAATTCGTATTTCTTTTTCTAAACTTGATATATTTATTTATTCATTTATTTATTTATTTACATTACACCCATTTAACAGCCGTAGAGCCCAATTACAAAATGAGGAATAACACAAGATAAGATATATACATTAAGGTGACCGAGACTCTGAACAACATGTGTGTATCAAGACACCTCATCAATATCTAGAAATCTATACACTTGTTTTGGCAGTTAAGTTGTCATCAGCAGATCAATAGAAAACAATACCTTAGTCGTCGAAATTCGTATCTCTATTTCTAAACTTGATGTTTGAGTATATTCATTTAGTGCGTCATAAATTCGCATCATCCAATCACGTACTTTCCAATCAGATTTTGGGTTCATACGAATATTGAGAAAATCGAATTACTCAATTTGAGCTGTAGATATTTGTCCATAGAATAACCGGTCCACGGATAAATTATGGATTCTTCAGTTAATAGTTTTGAATGATTTTGATCGAATTCAGTTGTATTTAATACACACGGGACTGCCATCCTGATATATCAGACAGGGATGGAGCTATGCAAAGTATTTGGTCGTATCTCATTTTTTATTCGGATACATGCGGCTCCACAGAAAATTCCAATTCAATCAAAATTTGATATGGTGCAGCCGTTTCGTATTTGTCAAATATCTCTTGGTTTTTGTTTAACAAAGGCAAGGTCGAATTGTTTAGATCTGGACGAATTCGTTTGGAATTACTACATTGTTTATTTTACATAATGGAATTTGCAGTCGAGCTGAAGCATTTGGTATTTTCTCATCCACACGGTTTTATGCCAATTGTCTTGCGTACACACTCGAACCTGTGCAGGTTTAAATTGTGCAAGCCACTGGTTGGATGTCGCATTCAGGAATCTCTCAATAGCTGAACAAATATTGAGCACAAGAATTGTGCAATATCACGCTGAAAATCGTGAACTGGCATACCTGAATACCAGTATATCTTGCTTAAATTATTATCGGGAAATTGCCAGTAAATCCATGCTTCAAAACGGCCATTTATTGTTTGCAGTTCCGGTGATTGATTATTCCAAATATTGATGTTGAAATATCGATTCGAGCAAAGCGAAGCTCATGGAATTCCATTTTCAATAGTCGGATTTGATAGCAAGGTTATGAGATGCTAGTACACTTTACGAAAGCCGTCTTGACTCCATGGTATAAGACAAATACAGTTACAAATGAAATTCCTCATCTAGAATGTTTGCTTGCATTTTGTTTGTTGGCACTCATTAGAAGTTTGCTCGGAATATGTCTTTGCATAATGAGCGCCTTCTATTTGCTTGAGAGTACTCAAATGCTAACTGTTTGCATTATCTTACAACTGTTCGAGTGCACCCCTTATGTGACATGGTTATCCAATTTTAGAATCAATTAGATGCACCAGACTATGTCTAATGAATAATTCATACGTTCATTTTATCGCTTGAACTGTTTTCGACATTCTCTTGTATATAATAATGTTCGTACTGGTTTTAAAAAAACCACTGTTTTACAGACCCAAATTTGTTTTCACTATTTGTGATAGGTACAGTAGAACAGTATTGTTTATTGTTATATTTTCTTTAATCCTATCATAAACAACAATAGGTCAAAAGATTACAATTTTGGATCTACTAGCTTTCAAAAATAAGGTATGAGAAAGAGTCACCTCTTGAATTGCTCTCAAATATTCATTAAACAAATTAATTTCATTGTCTACATTAAGAGGGCTAAACGATCGATATAACCGAGTATCATCAACATACTTAATAGATGTTACAGAGCTTAACATATTCAGGAAATGCATGGGTATGAATAATAAACAATAATGAACTAAGGAATACTAAGGATGGATCCTTGAGGTACGCCATAATTTCATATAGATAACTAAGAATGAGGATTAAAGTAGAATTATCAACGCCAATACTTTTCAGGATATTCAATAGAACATGGGGAACAATATTGCCAAAAGCCTAACAGAATCAGAAGGATTACCAACTTTTTTTACATATGCATTTAAAATACCATCAGTAATTTTCCATAAAGCCGTGATACAACCGACGTTTTTACTAAAGTATGGCTGACATTAAGGTCGAATATTATTATCTTCTAGATGTTTAAGAATTTGAGAATATAACACTTTTTCGGAAATTTTCGACATCACTGGTAAAATACTTTTTGGTCTAAAGCTCTTTAAATTTTGTGGAATGTTTGTTTTTTGGATTGGAATGATAATTGGCCGTTCGCAAGAAGTAGGGAAATAACTAGCCGAAATACTAGAATTTACAATAATAATTGCAAAGTTAATAATAAAGGGACAACAAAGTTTAATTCAATTTACATCTAAACCTTCAATTTGTATCTAAACCATACTGATTCATGACCCACATGGTACTTAGAGGGTGCGCAAATTTCGATGATTGTATAGGGTAACTCGGTAACTATAAGAGATACGAAAAAATAGAAGTCACATTCTTGTTCTCTCATTTTGAGACAAATTCACCGCCGGAAACAAAAATTTGCTATCGTTGTTTTCGAGTTATAAACAAAAATTCGATTTTACGACTTCCAGACACATTTGTATATCGTGGTTGTTTGTAAAGTTAGTAGAAATTGACTTTTACATTTTTAAGCCAAATTTTTCTGTATCCAGTGGCGTCGAGAAAATTAAAAAAAGGAGAATGTCGAGTTATGGCCTGAAGTTATATTTTTTCAAATGGGAATGGTTCAATTAAAACTGATTTTTTTCTTTCTAATTATGTATCACATGTCGGGTTGCTTTCTATGTGTAATTCTCTAATAGCGAAAATAATGTTTGACTATATTACTTTTTACGTCTTTTTATATATTCCAAGTAGGCGGGTGTTATCTATGACAGTGTTTATCTGTTTGTCAGTAAATTGCATATTACTTAACGATTTTGTTTCGGTGCGCACGATATGCCAAATTAACGGCTAGCTCCTGGAATCGACCAGAATATCTGGACAAGAAACCATTCAACATTTTTAAGGATCTGAGTACATACAAGATGAATAATGGTAAAATGTATATTTTGATTTTGATGTTTTGATGTTGAAACCCATCGATACCTATCGAAATTAACCATGAAAGTTTATGGTAGTTGAGTATGTATATGACGAATAATGGTAAAAGGTATATTTTGAAATAAAAAAAAACGAAACCAAACCATTAAATTATATGGTAGTTGATTATGTACATGATGGACAATGGTAAAAAATATGTTTTTAAGCTGAAAAAGTTGAAAAAAGTTCATCAATGCGTCCGACGTGCCAAATTAAACATATGGACAAGAAATCATAAATTTTTTTTAGAAACTGAATATGTAGATGATGGACATTGGTACCCACAACGCTAGATGGTCTTGGTTACGGTAATCGACATTTTTTCTTGTAAGGTTATGCCTAAGGGGGTGGGGCATTGAGCCAGTATTGTCAGTATTTTATCAGAATTTATTTACCTCAAAATTCAATAAATGAATCAATATTTTCTTTGTGTATAAGAGGAAACAATATATTCGATGTCCAGACTTTCTTGCACCATGCGATTTGAAAACTGAAGGACACTTTCTTATGAAAACATTTCAATTCTATAAACAACTTATAAAAGTGCTTATCCCAGATTCGGATTCCGTGCTTGGATTCGTCTGCAACGAACATTACAAGTGAATAGCATCTAGCATCTCTTAACAGCAAAGTCTTTATCCCACTATATCATTATTTTATTCAAGTAGGCTTTCTTCAAATGGCAAATGGCAAGATTCGTGGTCCTGGAATTATTGGAGCAAGTTGGAGTGATGTATCACACAGTTGTACAAAAACGTTTGAATAGAAATGGCATCATTCAAACGTAACATGACTTTCTCAATGAAATACGTAGGAATTTTTGGAAATGAAATAGTGGTGAGAGCCTTCATGAATTTTATATTTAGGAAATTAATATTCATGAAAATATGAGATATTACTTGATAACATGTGACAAAGAATAATTGCATATGACGTAAAATAAAATTGGAAAATGGATTCTCATCAATTGAAAACTGAAAAAGTTGGTAAATATACACATATCTCTTCGCAATAACGTGCTTCAACCAATTCGAAAAATGGAGCTTTATTGTATTAATCGTAGCTAACAAGGCTTTCTGGTTAGAATAAATAACTAGAGTAATTGTATTTATGTCCTACTTCGTGAAAATCATTCGATGATATGCCGTAATGAATGGCATTGCCTGCCACTGCATCATCAATATCAGTTTGCCTACCAGGTACAAAAAACTTTCGAAACTAAAAGATATCCCAGAAGAGTGCCAGGAATATATCTTGGCTACAAGTCATGAAAAAGTACTCCAACAACCACACTAAACAGTAAGCATTTGTTTCTGAAGAATAAGATGAAGGTGTTCTCTGCCCCAAACACGACAACTTCTTTATTTACGTACACATTCATGCGATAATGCTCCTCGTCGCTCAAGATATATCATTATCCAAAACCGCTTTTGTACCTAATTGGTAAACGTTCGAAGCCGTCCATGATATAGAGGCTTTAATTCTTGTGTTAGCTGGATTTTGAAAGCTTGCAAAACTTTTGTATCAATTCAATGTGATCTTGAAGTCTAATGACCAGTTGCTGGAAACGGTGACATTTCCCGTGTTCATTGAACATTTTCGGCAGAACGTTCCGCATTTGAGGCACGTTCCTCTAAATTTTGCGATTAACTTATATGAATCCCCTCATCACTGAGCACGTGGTCTCCACTAAAACTACACCTAATTTGGGTAAAATGTTTCAATAAACACAACTAGTTGTTCAACCATGTACCACTCCATTTTGTGTTACCTCAGACTTGTGATGACGCATGAAGTTTCAATTCATGGAGGTTTTTAAACGAACAAATTCAATAAAACAAAATCGTTAATATGCAACGGATAACTGTCAGAAATGCCACCCGCCTACTTTGAATAAATATAAAAAAACGCAAAAAGTAATATAGTAAAATATTATTTTAGTTATTAAAGACTTACACATCAAAATCGACCAGACGTATGATACATAGTTAGAAATAAAAGAAAAATTCATTTTAATTAAAGTATGATTCCCATTTGAAAAAATACAAATTCAATAAAACAAGATATTTGCTTGCTTTGAGGTGGTAATGACTAGTAGTCCAGGCAACGAACCAAAAAAAAAAATAGTGTGGTAAGTTAGAATTTCAATTTTTTTTTTTTGCATTTTGTTCC
Organism: Endomychus coccineus; assembly: GCA_958510875.1. Taxonomy (NCBI): domain Eukaryota; kingdom Metazoa; phylum Arthropoda; class Insecta; order Coleoptera; family Endomychidae; genus Endomychus; species Endomychus coccineus. The sequence continues at coordinate 37,789,936 of OY294069.1, forward strand.
TAATACCCCATAGATCATTCATGACTATCAAGACTGTGGGGGTCGGCCTTTCTACCCCCTCAAAACGGGGTTTCAACCCCTCGGAGGAGCATTCTTATAAAAACAGTCCAACATTAATGAGTTAAGGGCCGAAAATGACTCCTAGTATGTTTTTTGAGTCGCTGATCACGATTCCGCAGTTAGTTTTCTCGGAAAACTCCCTTCAGATGGGAAATTTGGGAAATTTATATATAGAGAGTTTTTTGGGAAAAATAACAGCAGAATCGTGATCAGCGACCCAAAAAACCTACTAGAGGTCATTTTTGCAACCAAATTATAAGTTATTTATACATTTTCCAAATTTCCCATCTGGAGGGAGTTTTCCAAGAAAACTAACTGCGGAATCGTAATCAGCGACCCAAAAAACATACTGGGGGTCATTTTCGGCTCGTAATTCATTAATTTTGGACTGTTTTTATAAGAATGCTCCTCTGAGGGATTGAAACCCCGTTTTGAGGGGGTAGGAAGGTTGACCCCCGCGGTCTTGATAGTCATGAATGATCTATGGAGTATTAGGAACAAAATGCAAAGAAAATTTGAAATTCCAGCTTACTATATTTTTTTTTATTATGGCTTTTTTCCTGGCTCATTGCCTGGACTATAGATGCATGCAATCTTATCGTTCTCGCTGAGGCGGATAATCCTCTCAGTAATCACGTTTCAAGCAAAATTGAAGCAAATTATTCACGAGAAGTATATTCACGCTCTAAAAACGTTCGCCGTGCAACTTTTGAGCTGCTTACTGACCTCATTCCGCTCATGGAGCAAACGTTTTGTGAGGATATACTTCTGGCGGTATTTGTGGAGTAAGAACTGGAACTGACTTCCCAAATCAAATACCTTAGCCTAATCTTGGAATATTTGTAGTCTCAGTTTGAAGTCAACGTTAGGAAGGATGAGGCATAAACTAGAAATAATGCTAGTAAGGCATTTTATGATAGAAAAAATTCAGAGACATCGTACTATGATGGTTTTAATGTGTGCCTGGAAGCAGGAAATCCGTTAAAATGTTTAAGCAGAGTCAAAAAATATAGTTGCAATGCGACTAAGACCCGATCTAGACACAAAAGCTTTCTTCTTGAACCATCTTAACTAAATGCATTACTATTGAAACTGTACATTTGTGCCTTTCTACCGAATTCCTTGGAAAGTTTCTTTGATTGTCTCCTATTTTTCGAAAAGAGTATTATCGGATGATGATCTGTGAACTATCATCAGTCATATATTTACAGATGCACCATTAATACATGTATGAATAACATAATGATATTCATGCATAATCAGTTGGCCAGACTCACCTCTCCGATGACTTCTCCTAGATGACTCCCATGTGACGACGATATTGTTTGGCGAAGATTCGCCACTGTTCGATCTTCTAGACACCAATCTACGTTTCACCGGTGATATCAATGGTGAAATTGGCTTGGCTACATCCAGCGTCAGTTTGCTCATCACCGATAATTTTTCGCTCGACACGTTCTTGACATCGGAAGGCTTGAGCGGGGATGATTTTCCATTTTGTTTCTCTCCGAAATACGGACAAGTACAAGGCGGGGGCAAAGGAAACGTCGAACATTCCGAAGGTTCCAATGATCTGTCTCCTGAACAATAGTCGTTCGACCTGGGCATTTCATGAAAACTAGACCCTCGCCTCCTCCATCTCGGCGATGGACTTTCATCTGTGGTATCGCCTTCGTGGAAAGTGGAAGCGCGTCGTCTCTTTATTGGCCATGGTGAAGATTCTGACGTTGCCAATGAGGTGTGGGAATCTGCCAGACTTTCGTTACTCCGATCCCCAGAACTGGAAATGAAGAAATATTCATGAATTATATCAATGACAAATTTTTTTTTTGACAACATAGGTAACTATATTTGTATTCGACGTATTCATATTTGGAGGGAAATGCATGTTTATTACGAACGTTGGAATTATTATTGAACAATGAATATTTCGATATGTACATTTTGAATTTGGTATGGAAAAATAACTGGACCTAGAATCCCATAAAAACTCGTAATAATTCCCTTGAAGAAATGTGAAATTAATTGCTTAAATTTAATAAATAAATGTAGCTTCTACAGACAAATATTACTACAAAAGAGCTAACCAATACACAACTTTGATGTTAATCTTAGGATAGATGGTTATTACAATTTTACGTAATTGGAGTTAACCCTCAAAGGATTGAACTGGTAGCAAACGGAACATCGAATTATATAAATTTAAGAAGGGAGAATTATTAATTATTTGTTGATCTTTCAACAGGATATCGCATACTTCTTATATTTATTAATATCTAGGGATTCTAGGAAATTTAATTTCCTACTTTCACTTTGAACGTGTAAAATCTTAAAATTATAATTGTAATAAAGATTCTTGACCCAGGTATGAATTATATATAAATTCTCGGGAAATAGGTCACACTAACACATACGTTTATTATTTCCGTCTTTACGTACGTTTCGGTCTCACGACCATCATCAGGAGACGTATTATTTGTATGATTTCTTAAAACCAATTCTATCAGCACAAAATGTCCTTATCCCACCAGTTGTGTTGTCTAGTATCTAAAAATTTCCAAGGAATGGATAATTACTTTATTAGCCCTTCCCCATGATAGCAACCCATACCGTATGTGAGTTTCCACTAGTGAGTAATATAATGTTTTTAACTGTTTTAGATCTAAGACATCTTTTAGATGCTTGAATTTATGTAATATATTATGTAATTTTTTAACAACGAAGCCGATTTGGAAATTCCATTTTAAATGCATGTCAATCATGATACCAAGATATTTTATGTAGGCCTTGGTTTTTATTTCAAATTTTTGTTCATTTTCCAGCTGAACACATTAATTGTCGAAGTCAGGCAGTGTATTTTTATGTAGGCCAATTGGCATGAAAAAAGTTTCTGTGAAATTTATGGTGAGTAACTTGTGATCAAACCATTCTTTTATATTCAATAAATCCAACTCTGCTTTAAACTTTAGATCATGCCATGTTGAGTCTTCGTAGAATATTACCGTGTCGTCTGCGAAGCTTATTATTTCACCAGTAGTTTTAATAAAAAATATATTGTCAAGATATATGTTTAATAAAATTGAGCCGATCACTGTACCTTGCGGAATTCCATATTTTACAGTGGAAAACTCGCTCATAGACTCTTGTATCTTAACACATTGTTTTCTATCTGATAAATAAATTTCGAACAATTTTAATTCGTTATTTCTGACGCCTATATCTTGTAATGTTAGCAGCAAATCTTTATGTGAAACAGTATCAAATGCATTTTTTGAGTCAATAAATACACATAGTGATTTTTGACCTCTGTCTAATGAGCTATATATTAAATTTGTTAATTGCAACATTGCATCTTCAGTCGATGTGTTTTGTTTAAATCCGTATTGCTGTTCAGATACTAAATCGATTTTTTTGACAAATGACGTTAAACGTTGCTTGAGGATCTTTTCTATAATCTTTGTTATATTAGAAATAAGTGAAATGGGTCTGTAATTTTCCAATTTTAATTTATCTCCCTTTTTATATAACGGCTTTATCACAGTTACTTTACACTTGCTTGGAAATTCACCAGTTTGAAAAATTCTATTCATTATGTTTGCTATAGGTTTTGAAATTATTTCTGTGATTAGTTTTAGGTGTTCAGCTCTTATTCCAGCATAACCTACAGCTTTTCTATTCCTTAGTGTTTGTACAGGGTGTCCCATTTTGGGTACTTTTGCGGGGTATCTCCTTTATTTTTAAAGATAGAGAGTTGCGGTTTTCGCGACACTGTGCCACTTTTTCGTGAAACTCAAGATGCCGCCAACAGAATTTTCATAGCCCTTTTAGTTTTTAAGATACAGGGCATTTCTGGAAACGTTGCATTTTGTGACCCTCCTCGTATCTCCGTTATCCTGCAACTTATCGAAAAGGTAAAATAACATACTAATAGATTTTTTTCCGTAGAATGCAGTGGTGTAGATAACTTTTGTTACATATTTAGTGTTTTTGAGTTATAAAGCAAACTTATGTTTTTTTAAATGGAACACCCTGTATATTTATAGACTATAAAATTTGTCTTTTTTTTACCTTTTCAAAAATATATGATAATATAAACTTTTTTTCAGAAACACGCAAATAATTGACAATTTTCAGAAATTAAATACATATTTTAATAGTAGGCCATTGATATTGTTTATGACAAGAAACAGAAATAAACGTCAAATCTCTATCGCATTTAAACTGTTTATTTTCGTTCTTTTGGTATCATTATTCAATAGATATTTATCAATTTTTTCGAATAATGGCAGTTTACGAAAATTATGAGAAATATGATATGATGGTATGTTTTATACAGAGTAATGAAAATTCTGAAGAAGCTTCGGAATTATATTTCCAAAGGTGAGTAAGCTATTATGGCTATGAAAATCTCTATTATCATTTTAATTTTTGCTTGTTAGATATCCAGAAAGAAGGCAACCGTTTTTTGGGATATTTGCCCGTTCAAAAGCAAATTTAGTTGAGCACGGATCATTTGTTCACCCGCGCCCTAAAACATACAACAAAGAGAACAGGGAAAGAAAAGAGATAGATACTTTAGGATATATAGAAGCAACACCTTCGTCCTCATGTAGAAAAATTGAGAAGGAAATTGGTGTGCCAAAAACTAACGCTCAGAGGATCTTGAAGAAATATAAGTATCATCCATACAAATTTAATACACTACAACATTTGCATCCTGGCGATGTTGAGCGCCGGGCACTGTTTTGCCAATGGTATTTGCAACAAATCGATGCTAACGATTTATTTGGCAGACTTGTTATCTGGTCAGACGAATGCTTTATTTCAAGTGCTGGCATTTTCAATCGTCACAATACCAGGAACTGGCATAGTGAAAATCAGCATTTAATGTTTGAAAGGGCACAACAAGGACGCTTTGGAGTTGGGGTTTCATGTTTTATTTTGGGTAGACATATAGTTTATAGGATTTTTGAAGGAGGTCTTACAGCACGTAGATACCTAGAAATTTTTGAGGAAGTTGTTCCAGAACTGCTCGAAAACATTCCATTAGCCCAGTATAATGCTGTTTACCTACAGCAAGATGGTGCCCCAAGTCATAACTCTAGGCTCTTTTCTAGGGCCTTTCTTAATAATAACTTTCCTCAAAGATGGATAGGTACCAACGGACCTGTTAGATGGCCTCCACGATCACCAGATCTCTCAATTTTAGATTTTTTTTATGGGGCTATATAAAAAATGAAGTATATAAAACTCGATATGACGGCATTGCAGAACTTCGAGAGGCAATTCATTTAGCTTTTCGAAATCTGCGAATGAGAACAATGGTTCTTTTGAACGCTATTCAAAGAATCTCAAAGATGTGCCAATTTTGCATTAGAGAAAATGGTAGTCAATTTGAACATCACATTAATTTTTTTTAATAATGTTATTTTTTTGTGTTTTTGTTTTATTGTCACTTTACGCCACAAAACTGTTGTTACAAACTTACTGTTAGAAAAAAGATCTATGGGAATTGTTTTTAATAGATACCTATATACAAAGTATCCAATTATTTGTTAGTAATATGTAACTTGCACTTGTTTATTATTGTTATCCATAGCCTACTATTAAAATATGTATTTAATTTCTGAAAATTGTCAATTATTTGCGTGTTTCTGAAAAAAGTTTATACTATCATATATTTTTGAAAATGTAAAAAAAAGACACATTTTATAGTCTATAAATATACAGGGTGTTCCATTTAAAAAAACATAAGTTTACTTTATAACTAAAAAACAGTAAATATGTAACAAAAGTTATCTACACCACTGCATTCTACGGAAAAAAATCCATTAGTATGTTATTTTACCTTTTCGATAAGTTGAAGGATAACGGAGATACGAGGGGGGTCGCAAAATGCAACATTTTCAGAAATGCCCTGTATCTTAAAAACTAAAAGGGCTATGAAAATTCTGTTGGCGGCATCTTGAGTTTCACGAAAAAGTAGCACAGTGTCGCGAAAACCGCAACTCTCTATCTTTAAAAATAAAGGAGATACCCCGCAAAAGTACCCAAAATGGGACACCCTGTACAATATTTTCTACTTCTTTTTGATCTGTGGGAAAAAGGTAAAAGGAATGTTGGTTAATGGATTTTTTCTCTATATTTTCTACAGAAAAGATATCTTCAAATTGTTTTCGATACTGAAACCGGAAACAATCTTTGGAACATCATTCATATTTTCATTAAAAAGAATTAAAATTCAAATATCATCTCCCTTGGGGTCAGGTTCGAAAACCAATATTTTCGCAATGTTCAAGGTTTAATCTCTTCTATTCGGAAGAATAGTAGGTAAGCAATCTTGAACAAGTACAGATTAATGACGTTATGTTACTTGTCTTCACTGATAATTTCACATTTGGGAAAATTTTCACAACATACCTATACATTTTCATTGGAAACGAAAGCATCTCTATTGATTGCTCCAATCTATATTTGTTTGAAACTCTCACCTTGTGGAAAATCAAATGTAGCATAATAAGTCTTAATAGGTACAGAACACGTTCGCATTCTGAGATAATATTATGATACAAAATAAAAAGAAAATTTCACTACCAAGATATCGCCAAGAAAACAAGTAATAACCATCTTTTGCATTTTCTGAAATAAACACTAGAAATAGCTTGGTATTTTAAATTGTGCAGTATAAAACTTCACTCAATCACCTAATCTATAATTTGTTAATTCTTTGCACCACAAATTAATTCGATTACTTCTTTATTTTCTCTGAACATGTTCACAGAGTACATACTCTAACTGACGCCATTGAACTAGTTTCAACTGATTCAAGCTATCGTTGTGACATAGCCCTGTTATTATAGTAGGCTATGCTTGCTCCCGCTCAACCCGTCTATACCCCCACTGCGCAACAGACGCAATACACGCCTTTCTATAAATGCCTTCTACAATGTGGTTTCCGCATGGTCAGCATGCATGTGGGTTTTAATGTACGTACCTGTCATGATGACCTCTAATATTATCTATCAACATTTTTCACATTAGGACGATGATGCATTACCATGCGCATTCGGACTTGCATTGTTCTCCATAGCAGTAGTATTCTACAATGTGTGGGGCTTTGAAATTCTACATCGATGCATTTGGTTTGTAGGAAATGTCCAATTTGTTTCGAAGAACTTTCTATTTCCTCCACTTTATGAAATTAAATTCTTGATAAATGAACAGCTTATTCGAAGAATGATTTAAATAACGTGTCTACGTGGGAACCTACTTTTATCCATTTCAGTCACGATTCGCGTTGGATAGTAGAAAATGTCATTTTACAACATTAATATGGAAGCTATTAATTTCTTTGATTAAATATACGACGTGGGATTTTCGTTGAACTGTCAAAGGGCTACGTAGTTAGCGTGACACGAAATTATAACATAAATCCTGTTATGCAAATTCAATGGCATTTATTAACACGCAACTGCTTCAATATGATGATGATGAGTTTGAATTTTCCAACAATGCTAATATAGTCATTTCCATCGTAATCAGTTTGTAGGATACCTTCTCCATATTTTCTAAAATTTGTTATATAATTGGCTCTATTTCCATTTGGCTCATTCTTATTCTCAATTATAGATACAATTCGTTAGTCTCCTGCAGATTCAACAAATTGAAAAGGTGTGATGAATATTTCTCTATTGCTGATATATGTGAGATGAATGTTAAAACTTCGTTCACATGTGATACCGATATACTTGGGGATGATCAATATCTTAAATTTTTGAGGCATTTTAATTGGGTATAACCAAATCATTATTTCTGAATTTGTGATCAGGACAGTTTACCTGCACCCATTCTTTGGAAACGATTACCAGTGAATCTCGAAATTCCTAGGATCGTGCAATATCGGCAGCGTTTACAGTTCGGTGAATCCCCGATGTGGCATTGCAGTTTCGCAGTACGACAATAAGTTCATATAACTAGTATTTGCATCATCAGGGGCTTTAACAAATAATTTCGAGCAGCTAGCATCTGTCTGAAGATGATTCTAAGGAGAATTTACCATTATCCAGATCCCAGACTACAGCAAATTAACCAAGTTTCATGTTCTTTTGTTTTATTTTTATTATGTCTAAATGCTTATTTGCCGTTAAAATAATCATTTTTATTTGTTCTTTTAATTTTATTTACAAATTGACAATTGACTGAAAACAACAACTCAAACTTTCTTGATAATCCACTCTTTCGGTTAGCATGAACCGACATTTTGACCACCGTTGGGCCCAATTAAGCCGTAATGCGTTCCATAACATGAGAGTGATGTCTCGAAATCTACATTTATCTCCTTCAATCCTAGGTTAAGAGTTCCAAAAATATTTAAGTTCTGAACCATAATGGTTCAATCAAGGCAATCTTGCCTTGATTTTAATTTTGCTAGATGTTACTCAGTTGTAATCACCAATTAATTGGAACAATCTATTCCTTTCTATTTTTATTTACAAGCTACTAACTCGAGAACTGAATCGTAAAAATTTTAAATTATTATCGAGCGTCGTATTGCCACCTAATAAGAGCAATAAAAAATCGACGCACATGAGAATAACATGTATCCCCAACCTGAAACAAAATGGGCGTGATTTATAAGGCGCATGCCAGTAACCATTAACTAACGACACAGACCAATATTTTTACTAGAAATGGGCAAAACTTATTTCTAAATATAAATACAATAATCATAATACCAATTGCTATTTCTGCTATTTCTATCTCAAATCTCAAAATAACTGTTTCAAATAAGAGAAATCTACAAAATAGCAGTTGCTATCTCATAGTAGCCAAAATATACTACAGTACTAACAATACTCTCTCTCTCTCTCTCTCTCTCTCTCTCTCTCTCTCTCTCTCTCTCTCTCTCTCTCTCTCATTCTTCCTCATACTCTCACAATAATCCTATAAACTGACTCAATCTGTGTGTTGAAACCCATGGTACAATTATATGATTTCTGCAGATGCTGAATATTTCCATTAGGAACTGAATCTACTACAGTAACTAATTCGGTCATAGTAGACGACATAGCATTGATACACTCACTAACAGGAAACATTTTTTTTATCATCATTCAAAATATCACCATTCGAATCGACAATCGTGATTTTTCCAGATTGATGAAAAGAAAAAAAAATTCGGAGGTAATACCCCATACTGCCGTCATGGACAGTACTATTTATCTGAAATTTATGCATGAGACATATTAACATTAAAAAAATGTTCCCAAGCAGAAGTAAAAATTCCAAGAAGAATACGAAAGAATAGTATGGAATGATAGCATCTGTGTTTTAATGCAATCACAATTCCGACGTTCTTTGGCCTACAATCCAATCGTCAGAATACTAAAACATTTCGCCTGTCTTTGCTCCACATTGTAAGCCTTTCATTGATTTAATTATCGCTATCAATGTCTTCTAGAATCGTGTTACTTTCATTTAAATTGCGTTTGTGATCATCCATGGAAGTAACTACTAATAACAGCTAGTTCTGATTAATAGAATTAACTCACGCATTCATCTAACATGAATTTATTATTGTTATTTCAATTCTACTAGTTATTGTTACATATTACTGATGGTCTTTATCAGGTTTTGATTCACTTTGAAATTTTTCAAGGTTTGATTGAAACTATATTGAACTGTCCCCGCATTAGCAGACGTCTTTAATGTAATAACTCCAAGACTAGGTCCATAATAATTGTGGAATGGTCCTTCTAGATAGATTTACATTTGTTTGTGCATACAGTCTGGGTAATCCTATTTTATAATCGCAACAAGTAGACAAATTCGTGAAGCGCGAATGTTTAATATAAATCTTCCCGTCAACTATAACAGCGCGAGGATAGCACGAACACCGAAATCAAACGGAATGATGTTTTGTTTGCGATCTACGTGAAACAAACAACGTGTTTAGTACTTAGCGTGGTAACACGGTAAATAAAATCTCGAAGTGAAGCTGTCAAGATGTTACTACAAATGATAAACCGTCAAAGCGGTAAGAAAAGTTATTTCCGCTGAACAAAAGAGAAACTGAGACTATTATTCTCGTCGAGGAAAATATTAACAGGCCCATGCTTATCAAATGAAAATGGCCCAGCGAAATCTATATTATCAGTATAACAAGGAAGTTTGTAACGATACTGAAGGATTGAAGATACACATAAGCGCGAGACAGAGTGGTAAGAGGATCAAAGTATTCAACGTCGTGTATGAATAACTGTCCCACTAAGAAGTCACACAATGTACCACATTGAATAACGCATTTCTCGTACTTCCAAAGTTACGGGAAATGTTGAACTACTTACTTGAGTGCCAGATGGCAACACCAAACCGAACCGATGTAACAACTGTTTAGAACTATTAGTTTGTAATGTTGCTGATCGATCGAGACTAGAGGAACCTTATCATTGTTAACTTATAAAAGCCAACTAGAAATATATTCATTCGTACTTCGATTGTTACCTTTGTCTTCAAAATGTGTCTAAACTGTAACCTTCACATCTGCTTCCTCACGTCTCCGAAGATCCTTTTTAAAATTCCCAAACCGCTGAATTTTGTGATAAACGGGCGAGATTTTTAAGGAATTCATGTCAGGCCGGGAATTTTTGGTGCTTCCCTCCTAGACCAGACATGATGTAATTTTAATGTACGCTTTCAAGAACAATTGAGGAATACGGAAACAAGATTCAAATTACGATGAACATTTATTGTAGGAAACAAATTTGAATCAGTATAATATTTTCAAACATCAAAATAGAAAATTACCTTAGTTTTGAATGATCGATAATTTTCTTAACATTTCTTTAAGAAGTATTCTCACATACACTGTCACGATTATTTCACCTATCTCTATATATTCGATGCTTTTTGTTATTGTAAATTCATTGTAGAACATATTTAGAATGATTAAATAAAATCCATATGAAATTTACAAACTGCAACGTTTAATGACAGGTAACTCGCTTTGGAAATGTCACTGTGAATTAAAAATTTTTTGTATTTCACTATTCTACAAATTGATCTCTTTATATCATAGTATTCAAGGTATGAAGCCTCCCATTATAAGCGACACTAGGTGACGCCACTAGAACATCAGGTATCTGCCAAAAATCTACGTGGTTACGATCGAGTTGGACTCTCATTTTCCGCTCTATAAAATGCTTTCAAAGCCATCATTTTGTTATGTCCCGAAAACGTCTACTCTGTATCCATGTTTGTGTGTTGATATATTATATGCGCATCATATCTATGTAAGTTTACTTTCATTTAATCATTAACATTGGTTTCAATTAATAAATAAGGATTAATAAAAAACAAATATTCAGGTCGATACTGAATGCAAAAAGTGCTTCTTATTAAGGAGAAATTAAATTTCAATAATTTTTGAATGCAAATTATATGTTATGATTAACTATTATCTTATATACAGGTTAATACTCCTTGTTTTCTTCCATGTAAAACACCAACAATTAAAATTGAATAAAAAATTATTATTAATAAAAAATTTAATAGATGATAAGTTGAATGAAAAAATAAAAAAAAATATTGCAATTAAATAGAAATGGATAGAAAACGAAAGACTAGCTGATTTTTTAGGATCAAAACCACATTTGAAAGGGGAATTTCTTTCTCGATCAAAACATGATTTCTTTGAAATAAAATTACGTAATACTTATTGTACCAACTGATTAAATATTATTTCTTGTTTCAGTCAGATATTTTCCAAAACAACTTACCAAGTACCAAGCAAGTTTTCTGTAGAACTTTTCAGTTCTATGTTATTGTCATAATCTCTAAGCCTGTATGTCTAAATATTTGAATTCTATAAAATTCTGTATTGTTGAAGTTTACGTTTCCTTCCGAGTGGTTGTTTGAGAAAATAGTTCCTGTGTCCAAGCTTCTCCTTTTTTTTAGCTCGTGTTTGCTTCATTTCTGATTTTAACTCATTAACGTATCCCTTTGTTTCCACGTTCATTTGTTATTACTCTGAATCTGTCGTTCAAGAACATTAGATACATGGCACCAAACTCCCTTGAAATGATTTAATCAAGTACCTAATGGACGCAGGGTAGGTAGGATCTTCGAGTCGTCGGAAATAAACGATATTGCATATATTAGGTTTCTATTCCAATTTCACATCCACCTGATCCATGCGCAACGTAACTGGTTGTACTCAGTATAATGTATTGTATGCACTACCCCGTCTGCGTACATGTTCTGATTCATCTATACAGCGCTGGATAGGAAGTTTGGTATCCTGTCCTCCTGTTTCTAGTCTTCTTTCTGTCGTGTTATTGGCGCCAGTAGTATCCAAATGATTGTTCATGGTAGCTCTCATTAACTCTTCATATTTTCAGTTCATAAGTCATTCTGAGCCACTGTCCCTGTGTGGTGGAATACTAGTCAATATGTTGTTATTAAGTTGTAAATTCGGATTTTATCTATATTTTACTATTGCAATAAATTTACTCGTAGCATACACATCTCTAGAACGTTTAGATGATAGTTTGATGTACTCCATGCGGTGAATGATGAAACAAGGAAATATACTATAGTTGTTGCAGGTCCATTCTTGTTAATTACGATTCCAATACCTGACGCCATGAAATATATTGTGTTGATGAGCGTTCATATTCTAGAATGTCTAATGTGTCATAATTAGAATTAGTAATTGAGTAACTACGTCTTACAGTTTTGAGAAAAACAAAATGCATTTAACGCATCCATATGCGTTATCATTCAACGCTCCAATAATCCCACGTGCCCGTAAATGTTTTACAAGAGTTCCATGAAACAAAAGTAATAACTTAACAATTCATTACCTGTGTGACGACACGTCAAATGCAGTCTTTATACAACCTAGCCAATATGGATCTTCCATATTTTAGTATTAGATTATGCAGCACACTTTATTTATTCAAATAGACTTGTTTACATTTATCGACGTTTTCAAGAACATCGGCGCCAGCTGTACGAATATACAGGCGTAGGCAGAAAGAAGTATGGAATTAATGTATATCTCTGTGTTGATGTTTTATTTTGGTATATACATTTTGCTACGTTAATTAGATGAACAATTTAAGGCTTCTTTGTTGTTTTATATTTTATATTGGGCCATTTGAGCGAAACTAAGGGCTGATTGTCTTTCAATTACCAGTTGGAAATTTATTTGTTCATTCTATGTCATTGAGTAGGATTTTATTTACTCTCTTTCTTCTTCTAATTCATAGGAAGTCAGAGAGAGCATAGTATAATATGAAAATATAATATAAAACTTATTATTTTTATTGCCTCGTGTTGGATACCAGGTGAGACCAAGGTAGTTTCACGCATTTGTTGAAGCTATAGGCTTTATTAGACCAATGTGGACTCCAGTGTATTTGCCGGAACATCAACGATATGTTTCTGGAATATCTTAACGTTGGCTTCTAGTCTTTAAAAAAATGTAATTCCGATCTGGATACTGATGTACTCAACACCGTAGAATCTAGTTTATCATTTATTGCTTCATGTTTAAAAAAAGTATATCTGGTTGAAACTAATTAAGCTATAATCGAAAAAACCCATTTTCACATCTTCAATTGTGTTTTGATATAATTAAGTGGACTGTATGAAATTAATATATTTATTATCTGATTTTATAATTGTATACAAAATCGTGTGAATTGATTCTAATTGACAATTCGTCTCTCTAAAAGTCAAATCAATTACAATAATAATAAAACATTCGAAGACGCAATACAGTGCCGTATCATTTATGATTTTACATACCGGTCGCCTTGAAAGTATTGCCTTTCAAAAAAAAAATAAATACAATATAAAACAAAATATGGTAACATTGAGAATTGCTCAAACATTGAATTTGATGATAGTTTAACAATCTGGTCAATCATCAATCGGTAGTGCACAGACTCGCGACACTGCTCTTTTCACTACACGATTTTTCACTTTGACACTTATGACTCTTGTAATGTCGTCAGCACCTGGATGCAGCTCTATTATTCTGCCTAGCTGCCAATTCAGCACCGGAATGTTGTCTTCCTTTAATAATACTAAGGTTCCCACTTTGAGAAATTGTGAAAAATTCTGCTTCCATTTGGTCCTGGACTGTAATTCAGAAATGTATTCTTTTTGCCAACGGGCCCAAAAATGTTGATACATCCTTTGCAATTTTTGATAACGGTTGAGTCGATTTTCTGATATTTCGCTTAAATCATGTTCTGGGATAGCAACCAACGATCTTCCAATTAAAAAATGTCCAGGTGTCAAAGCTGTGACGTCTTCAGGATCAGAGGATAGGGGGGATAGGGGTCTTGAATTTAGAACGGCCTCAATCTGAGCTAGTGCCGTCGAAAATTCCTCAAATGTTAATGATGCATTACCCATAATTCTTTTCAAATGATATTTACTACTTTTTATGCCTGCCTCCCATAGACCTCCGAACGTGGCAGATCTCGCAGGTATAAAATGCCATTTAATATTATCGTTGATTAAAAAATTACTTATTACCTCAGACATTGATTCGACAAACTTATAAAGTTGTTTAATTTCATTATTGGCTCCAACAAAATTTGAACCATTATCAGAAAATATATTGTTTGGTTTACCGCGTCGGGCGATAAAACGTTTTAATGTTGCAATAAATGATTCAGTGGTCAAATTTGAAACAGCCTCTAAGTGCACTGCCTTAGTGGACATACAAATGAATAAACACAGATATCCCTTTATGAATTTCGCTCCACGACCTTTACGTTCTTTCAGTGAAAATGGACCTCCATAATCTATTCCAACGTTTAAAAATGGTAATGACGGATTGACTCTAAATTCAGGTAAATTTCCCATGAGGTAATCTATTCCTCTAGGATTACTTTTGAAACAAGTGATACATTTTTTCACAATGTTTTTGGTTAATTTGCGTCCTGAAATAGGCCAATAATTTTCTCTAATATTATATAATAGTGCTTGAGCGCCACAATGCAATAAATTTGTATGTCTCTCTTTCAATATTAGTTCAGTCAATTTATGTTTATGAGGCAATAAAACTGGATGGACTTTATCATATTGTCCCCTAGAATTTGTAATTCTGCCACCAACTCTTATTAACTTGTTATTATCAATGAATGGATTTAAAGATAATATCTTACTTCTTTTGTTTAAAGGCTTGCCTATAATTAAGTTATTGTAATCAAAATTAAAACATTCTTGTTGACAAATTCTTAATAATGTATCCAATGCACATTTCAATTCTGATTGTGTCAATGGTCCAATAATTCTATTGTCTCGACATAATCTTGTATTATTTCTAAATCTTAATATATACGCCACTATTCTCTGTAATTTTTTCAGAGAAGAATATTTAGAGAATATGTCAATATTATTTGTGGCCATAACAATATTGCAACTTGATCGCTTGTCGGGAATTTCTTCTCCTAGTTCGATTTCAACTTGTTTAAAACATATATTCTTATCTTTTTGAAGCCAGGTTGGTCCATACCACCATAACTTTGAGTCTATCAACATAGTAGGACTGCATCCTCTAGATATCAAATCCGCAGGGTTGTCTACTGATTTCACATGATACCAATCTTCAATTTGTGTTATAGCTTGAATTTCAGCAACTCTGTTGGCTACAAAAGTTTTCCAACTATTTGGAGCCTTCTCTAGCCAATTCAATACTATTGTCGAATCCGACCAATAATATTTTTGATGAAAATGAATTCCCATCACATCAATGATTTTTTTTACTAAATGTGCAAGTAATACCGCTGCATTCAATTCCAAATGCGGAAGTGTCAACCTTTTTAAGGGCGCAACACGTGATTTTGCGCAAAGTAAATGCGACATAATTTGCTCTGATGAACTTATGCAACGTATATAAACACAGGATCCAAATGCACATTCCGATGCATCGGCAAAACCGTGCAACTCTATTCTTATATTTTGTTCGCTAATTAAAATGTGACGAGGTATTTGCATCTTATTTAAAATAGGTAATTCTCTCTGAAATTCTTTCCATTTAATATTTAAATTTTGATCAATCGGTTCGTCCCATGATAGATTAGATTTCCATAATTCTTGTATTATCATTTTTGCTACAATTATTATGGGACCCAATAATCCTAGCGGATCAAATATTTGACAAATACAAGACAAAATAATTCGTTTTGTTATATTTTTTGAGACATCATTTTGCTTAATTGAATATTGTATGATATCTAAATGAGCATTCCAATATATACCAAGTGTTTTATTATTTTGATTTTCGCCAAGCTGTAAAATACTACATTCTAAATCTGAATTTATTTTAAGATTTTTCATTATATTTTGGTCATTACTTAACCATTTTCTTAAATCAAATTTGCCCTGACTAAGTATATCTGAAATATTTCTTTGAATTTCTATGATTTCTGACATTGAATTTGCACCTGCCAGAAGGTCGTCCATATAAAAACAATTTTTTATAATTTCACATTCATTAGGGAATGAATCTTCATTTTCATATGCCAATTGGAACAAACATCTGACTGCTAAGTACGGTGCAGAAGCAGTACCGTAAGTCACCGTGTTCAATTCATAGCATTCTAATTCACTCTCAGAATTAGATCTCCAAAATATCCTTTGTAGACTACGCTGATCTTTATCAATAAGAATTTGTCTGTACATTTTAGACACGTCAGCTGTTATTACATATTTATGTTTGCGAAAAGTTAATATAATTGAAAATAAATCTCTTTGAAGAGTTGGACCAACAAATTGTGCATCATTCAATGATATTCCACTATCGGATTTCGCACTGCCATCAAACACCACGCGCAATTTAGTAGTAATACTAGAATCCTTTAACACCGCATGATGTGGAAAATAATACTCTATTGTCTTATTATTTTCATCATCTTTCATAATTTTTGTCATATGACCCAAATTTTTATATTCTTCAATAAATTCATTATATTGTTGTTTCAATTCCTTAGATTTTTTCAATTTCCTTTCAAGAGCATGAAACCGATTTATTGCAATTTGTTTAGAATCACCCAGCTTACTAAGTAAGTCTTGGTTCATTGGCATGCGTACAATGAAGCGTCCATCTTTTGCTCTTCTTGTTGTTAAAGAAAACTGATTTTCACAAAATTTTTCCGTATTTGACAATAATCGTGATTTATTGATATTGATTTCTTCTGTATTCCAGAATTTAGTAATTTTTTCATCAATAGAATTTTCCATATCAATATTAAAATAGCTTGATAATTCAGTTGTCCTTGTTGGTAAATTCAAATTTCCAACAATAACCCATCCTAATTTAGTCTCTTGTAATAACGGTAAATTATTGTTTCTAATTATTTGTCTTTTGCCCAATAGAGACCAAAAAACATTTGAACCAAGCAACATATCAATCTCTCTTGATTCATTAAAATGAGGATCGGCTAATTGTATATTATCTGGTATTCCCAAATGTTCTTTACCAAACGAAACTAGAGGTAATTTATCTGTTATTACCGGAATAACCAAACAATTTATATTTGTGTTAAATTGAGAATTACAAGACGAAATGTTCACCTTGATTTGAGATTTTATATATTGTAAAGATTGACTTACTCCCTTTATTACATAATTAACCTTGATTGACTGAATTCCTAAAATATTGCTCATTTTTTCCGTTATGAAATGACTCTGCGAGCCACTGTCAAGCAGTACACGACATTTTTGCTTCATATTATTTTTGTCTTTTACTAAAATTATCGCAGTTGATAACAAAACTTGTCTTGTAATTTTGTGCATTTCTAATTGCTCTATAGAATGTCGAACAACTGACATCTGTGTTGATTGTGATGTATCAGTCGAAGACGGCGAAACTATTGCTCGAGTATTGCTGTTGTTAGCCGAAATCGTTTTCACACTATTAGTCGTATTCGTTGTTCTGTGCATATTCTGTTCAACGTCGTCAGTGTTAGATTTATTGAAATAATCTTTCTCTAAATGCAAAAGCGTATTGTGTGGTTTGCCACATTTTTTGCATTTTTGCGATTTACATTCCCACGACAAATGTGCCCTGTGTAAGCAATTCAAACACAATTTCAATTTTTTCACTTCTGCAATTCTGTCATCAATATTCAATTTCAAAAATGCTTCACATGCATATATCATGTGAGATTGTTTACAATAATAACATTCAAATTTATTATTCTGACTATTATTAGAAGTATAAAAACTATTTGAATGTTTTCGGATCGTAATGAAATTTTTATTTTTTTCTGATTTATTTATTTCTAGCTTTTCTAGAATGTCACATTTATTTTTCAAAAATTCATTCATATCATTCATATTTGGCAACTCATCATTGTGTTTGTGCGATTCCCAATCACGGCGTGTGATTCCGTCGAATTTGGTTGTAATTATGTATATAATCAGAGCATCCCAAGAATCAGTTTTCTGACCAAGGGTTTTTAGCGCTCTCAAATGTTTGATAGCACTATCATATAAATTCCTCAATTCTACGTGTGACTCCCTAGTTAATTGTTGAAGCTCAAAAATAGCTCGAATATGATTATGAATTATCAATTTTTTATTTTCGAATCGATCAATTAATAATTGCCATGCTATTGAATAATTTTCAGCCGAAACCTCTAAGGATTTTATTATCTGAGCTGCCTCTTTCTCCAAAGAAGATCTTAAGTAATAGAACTTTTGTACATTTGACAAAGTCGAGTTATTTTCTACCAACGCTTTGAATGAATCACGGAATTCCAACCAACTCGCGTATTGACCATCGAAAGTCGGCAATTTGATAGTAGGCAATTTGATACTATTTTGATTCGCATTACTGTTGACTATATTCTGATACATTGTATGAACTGAATTGGAGCATGAAACATTTGTAGCAACATTTTCATTAGCCATTGCTTTATAATAATCATTAGAAATAGTTTTGATTTGTGATATTAGCGAAAAATAATTGTTCTCGAATTCTTCTCGTTCTGTCGAATCATTGTCTGATGGCATGAGCACTTCAATTTCCAACTGAATGTCATTAAATTCGTCAAAAGATGATTCAAATTTATCCATACGAGCATTCAATTCGATTACCATTTGTTCTTTTAAATTAGAAATGTCTAAAGAATTGACGTATGTTTGTAATCGAGTTGTTTTACCCTTGATAATACCCCGTTTTACCTTTAATGCATCCGTCATTATGAAATCAATATCAAACACGCGTATCAATCAATATGATATGTCACATTGAATATTGAATTCTACAATACCACAAACACTGATAGAAATATTCAACGAAACTGGCTCAGTATTTTCTAAATCAATTAGGAATGGATAATGTTATGAGGAATGATTAGGATTAATTAGGATAAAACTCACAATATTATAGGGAATAGGTACTCAGGACGATACTAGTAATTTGTTTATTTCAGCTGCACTGGACCACTGCTGCTCTGCACGACTGGCCGGCTTCTTGCTAATTCTTACTTTACTTGATTATTTGTATTCACCATTCATCCGGCTCGAAGTGACCAATGTTTTGATATAATTAAGTGGACTGTATGAAATTAATATATTTATTATCTGATTTTATAATTGTATACAAAATCGTGTGAATTGATTCTAATTGACAATTCGTCTCTCTAAAAGTCAAATCAATTACAATAATAATAAAACATTCGAAGACGCAATACAGTGCCGTATCATTTATGATTTTACAAATTGATTGATATGGGACTTACAAAATTTTATACTGGCACATTTCATATTAATGATGATTTTAATATGTATAGGAATTAATTCTTATAAATTTAAGACCAGAAACATTGTTGTTCATGAGAATGTGTTTTCCTTGGAAAGTCATAACGTCGAGTTTCGCTTGGCTGAATTCAAAAATCTTTGGCAATTTTTACTTCAATTATGAAAATAATTTATAATTAATCTGGATGCGGCACTATGTTTTGATCTTCGTAGTGTACTATTTGATTTTATTCTACAAGATGTTGCAAATTAACTGCATTTAGCATTGTTATCTCGGTAACTATAAGAGATAGAGAATTGCTTAAATGAAGGCACTGTTGCGCATTGAAGTTCCTAACAAGTAGTTAGTTAGTTTGAATTTGAATACCTACTTGATTTTTTAAATTTAATTTTTGAGTAGCCTTTGACCTCCCAAAACTAATGATATATCACACTTGTCAGCAAACTGTTTGCTATAGGAGTTATTGATTTTATTCAAATGAAGAGTACGCATTGTCTTTGACACACAACAAAGTGCGCCTTGACAATAAAAATTCTCCCATTTGTAGAAATACATAGAAATTTTTAATTCTGGTATCTCTTATGACACATTTTTTGAGTAAGTTCTCAAGAAGGTCTACGACACGTATTGATTTTATCACGTTTTAATTGTTTAGAGCTAAAAAAAGTTCGATTTTTGTAATGTCAAAGTCAATAAACACTGTTTTTCTGGTGTTTTGTTTCAATGTCAATGCCTACTCTTCAATTATAAAAAAATCAAATAACTCCTATAGCAAACAAAATTAGTGACATCATCAGTTTTGGGAGGTCAAAAGCTACTGAAAAATTAAACAAAAAGCTAGGTACATATTTGAAAAATAATTGTTGATGAGGGCATCTAAAAACGTAACTTTGCACCTGAAAAACAAAATACTATAATTGAAGAGAATAATAGTGTTCCCACTACTCTTTGTTCCCCATTATAATCAGTAATAAAGCCTTAAAAAAAACAGCAAAAGAAAATTGCTGTTTCCGGATATATCCGGCGCAGTGCACACTGGAGAAACTACTTTCGAGGTCTCGGATCGACACCAATGGTCGCACTACCAAACTGCGTTGGAGGTCTCGCTCTTCAAGGCCAGCTAAATAACAGTGGTCTGACTTGAGTGGAATCCATCAGGCTTGAAGTAGGCCTTGCTCTCAAGGAAACTCCTTTGTCTCAATAGGAGGGACCTTAGGCAGATGATGCTTACGGTTCATTATCGTCTTAATAGTCATCTACACCTTATGGGCTTCGTAGATGACCCTAATGTAGGAAATGTCGAGAGGTGAGAGAAACTGCCTCTCACATCCTGTTGGAATGACCTGCTTTGGTCTCCCTCAGGTATCGTTTCTTCGATGGAACAGAGCTGCTTCCGGAGGAAATTATGGTAGCCAGCGTCAGCAACATTCTGAGATTCTGACAGCCCATAAATCAGATGTCCTGAATTGATGATGATGAATGTTGTCCACAAACTTGAGAATGTTGCAGCAATGGTTACAACTTGATTCAATTAACTCGCATTAACTTTAAATTTTCTGGTTCCAAGTAACTATACTTTCAAACCACCCCCGTAGATGATTTCCTACATTTCCATTGATAATCGTATTTTAGTAAGCTATTTAGGAGCTAGTAGAACTCGATAAACTGGCTGGCTCTACTACAATACACGACATGTCCGGGATAACTATATGTGATATTCGCATCCTGATGTATAAAGAAAGATTCCACGAGGCACGAGCACAATCAAACCGGCATATATCTCTCGCCGGTGAAAACATAATACGTCGAAGCAAACTGCGAACTGATGAAATTAGCGAGGTACTGCCTGACAGCCTGATTTATCAATAATCAATTTGCATCCACAACAAACAACAACCAGCAAAAACAGACAGCTGAGATAATGAACGGCTAATTGATGAACGATGTGGAAGGCAAAACAATGGAGCAATCCGGTTTCACTTTTGAAAATAAAAAAGCAATTATCTTCGGATCGCTTACGCATAAATTAACGGATAAATTGTGGCTTTTCTTCATTGAACGATGTAAAATGGATTTTATTACTGTTTACTCACTTGCGGCCAACTAACTTGAAATTCTCGGTATCAGCGAAATTATTAGTACGCGATTTGTTAATAGACAAAAGTCAATTATAACTCCCTCCTAATTTTCCGCGGAATTGTTTGTTCGGCAAAAAAAATACCTAATTAAAATTCGAAGTTTCTAAAACTGATATAGCAGGAAGTTGAACATCATCGATTTATAGAGTTTTATTACCGCCGCCAACACGAAAAGAAGGCAATTTAAAGATTGTAGATATTCTTTGTTGAAAGAAATGTCAATGTTTCGTCACTTACAGTTTATTCGCACCACCCTGCAAGGATCTGTTTTGGGAAAATGGAATTTTTTGTCTTATACCATGGAAGAGATGAATATGCATAATCTCAGTGGGTTTATGGATATTGATTTTCAGCTAGTTTTCAACTTTGAAAACGCAAAGCGCATTTCAAGAGAAACTTAGAATTAGAAATGCGTCACCAATTTGTTTGACTAAAGGACTAAGTGAGATGTCTGTTTTGAAATTAACTGTGATTCGGTCAATAAATACTTCAGATAAACTTTATAATCTTGCTCAATAGCGTAGGAAAATCAAATTATACGAGGACAAGGTGAAAAGTTCCTGGAAAATAAAACAGATGGCGCCACAATCGAAAATCCCATTTGAAATTTGTGATGTACCATCTTTAACTAGAACGCAATAAAAATGTCATGCAGCTCTATTTTGACACCCATCGAAAGCAAGCAACCTTGATTAAATATTATTTCTTGCGTCGAAAAAACATTACGCAAACTGAAACATCGTTTGTTAAATATTATGGGGACTCTTCACCATCGATCGGAACGATTCACCTTGGTGTACTGATTTTTGTTGTGGTAGTATGACCTTAAAGGACGCTGAACGTTCTGGTCATCCAATTGAGGTTACAACGCCAATCGCAATCGTCGATAAAATCCATGGTATGGTATTGGAAGATTGGTGAGTTGAAGTGCACGAGATTGCTGAGGCTATAGGCATATCAACCGAACTGGTACGGAACATTTTGCATACATTTTTGAATATGAGAAAGCTATCTGCCAGATGGGTTTCGCATTTACTCTCGATTGACAACAAGCGCAACCGTGTTATAACTTCGAGAGAATGTTTGGCCATGTTCAAGCGCGATAAAAAGGACTTTTTGCTCCGTTTCGATACCGGGGAGAAAACATGGATCCATCACGAATCGAAGCCGAAAAAGGCCAAAGTGGTTTTATCGGCCAACAAATGAATGGCGTTTTTTTTTGGGATGCACACGGTATCGTCCATATCGATTACCTAGAAAAGAGCATGACGATCACCGGCGTATATTATTCAGTGCTGTTTTAAATCGATTCGACGCTAATTTGAAGCGAAAGCAACCGCATTTCGCAAATAAAAAAGTGCTCCATCACCAGGACAACCCACCGGAGCGCAAGTAAATGTGGCTACGGATTCGTGATCAGCGACCCAATAAACCTCCTAGGTGCACTAGAAATGCCAAAATACCTTTTTTGTTGAAAATACAATTCAAGACTTGGAGATTTCGGGCCATTTTCGCCCCCAATGGGTGGGGTTGGGGTTCCCAAGAGCTTTTAAGGTGTATGAATGATCCTGAGAACCTACTGAAGCTAATGCAAAAATTTTTGATTTGAACTTACATGTTTTTTTTTATTATAGCTGACATCCCGGTTCATAGCCTGGACTATATCTTCGAGATACATTCAACCTCGTACTGTATTAACATAAGAAAAACGGTCGCATGTGGGAATGTCCATGAGATGATATTCTCGACTGCATACATTGTCAATATGTACAAAAGTCGGAAACAGTATGAATCAAACATTGAACTGAATTGTTCCGTGTTAATCTCACGCTGCTTAAACTGTACCGCAATTTACAGAAGAGTCATGTTTGTGGCGAAGATGTTGCATTACATGTAAATCAAGAATGATTCGATAATCCTGATTCTTACATCCTCAACGACAGTCGATTGTGACAGTCTGAGTTCGTCTGCACCTTTCGTCCAAAACCGTTTATGGAGATGCTAAACGAATGATCCATCTGCAAAACTAATCTTCCATTATAAAGTGTAATAACTATGCAGATTGCAAGTAGTAGCAAGTTCACTATTTATTAACATACAGTTTGTAAGTTCATCCCTCATTTGTCAACACCGTAATACATGTTTGTGATATTAATTACCCAATGATGGTAACAGAAAACAGGCAGCATTTCCGTTTAACCGAGGCTTGGTTTAACAAAAGGGATTAACTGTTGAGGGAAGCGGTTAGCGATATGTGCCACCAGTTGGAATTGATATGACTTGTTGTTTCCAAAGCTGTCTCAGCAACGAACTTTGTAACTATGACATTGTATTCTATGCTGCGATGAAGGCGATTATCATATCTAATTAAGGTGCACCGAAGTCATCTTGTATTCAGTTTATACAAACATTGTGTGTATACGAGTATTAGTCATCTATTATAAATATGGAAGCCATAATCCGTTTCTGAAATTTATTTGTACCATCGGAGTGGTCAAGTAGGTGGTACAAAAAGATACTTAAATCTTAATGTGTGAATTAGCAATAATTAGTTCTTGAATTGCCATAAAACTGGTTATTGTATTGCTTTTGTAATCTATTAACTATGCCAAGACATTGTTCTGTCCAATTATTTATCTACGGGGGCAAGGTGAAAAGTCCTGAAATGGAACAAGAAATGATTTATTTGGTCAAAACTTATTTCATTTCTCAACATAATCTCCTTGTAGCCCGATACACTTCGTCCAACGTTCTTCTAATTTTTCGATCCCTTCCAAATAATATTTGAGATTTCGGCAATCCTTCAAAATAGGCGTTTGTTCCAGTGTTGACCTCATCGTTGGAGCCAAGTCTCCTTCTGCCGAGCAATTTCTTTAAGTGTGGAAATAGATAAAAATAACAGGGAGGCAATTCTGGAGAATATGGTGGATGACGAACCAATTCGTAGCGCAATTTATCCAATTTAGCCATTGCGACCTGTGCACCCGTGCAATGTCCTGGTGAAAGAACAAACTGTCACCATGACTTTGTTGGTTGATAAACCCACTCTGGCCTTTTTGGGCTTCAATTCAACTATTCTTTGGTCTCTGGTGTGTTGTGATGGATTCATGTTTCGTCCAAGGTTACGAAACGGCATAAAAAGTTCTTCTTATCGAGCTTGAACATCGCCAAACACTTCTTCGAAGTTGTCACACGGTCGGGCTTGTTGTCAAAGAGCACAAATGCGGCACTCATCTGGCAGATAGCTTTCTCATATTCAAAAATTTGTGCAAAATATTCCGTACCCGTTCAGTTGAGATGCTCATAGTCTCAGTAATCTCGCACTTTGACTGGCCGATCATACCACGGATTTTATCGGCGATTTCTATCGTTGTAACCTTAATTAGATGACCAGAACGTTCAGCGTTCTTCATGGTCATACTACCACAACGAAAATCACTATACCACTGTGAATCGTTCCAATCGATGGTGAAGAGTCCCCATAATGTTTAACAAGCGATTCTCCGGTTTGCGAATGTTTTTTCCACGCCAGGAATAATGTTTAATCAATATGGTAAATTCACTTTTTTCTACGTTTTAAAAATCTTCAAGGTCGTTTTCTTTCAATGGGTGTCAAAACAGAATGACACATCAGTCTGAAAATTTTAATGCGTTCTAGTTGAAGATGGTACATCACAAATGTCACATGGAATTTTCGATTGTGGCTCTATCTGTTTTATTTTTCAGGAACTTTTCACCTTGCCCTGGTAGTTTGAATAAAGTGTAAACAAAGAGTACTTCTGTCTTGCCTAAGGTGTAGCAAAGCTGCCTTATTAATTATCAATTACAATTCATTCAGATATCAAACATGTTGCTAAAATTCAAGCTGGGTTATAAGAACACCCATTAACGTAAATAGAAATAGGATATTCTTTGTTGCCTTTTCTTACGGACAAGTCAAGTATATGAGTTCACTTCTTAGTACGACCGTCCCATCATAAACTAATACAGTTTGTTATTTGTATCTGTTGGACGAAAACGAAATATATAGTTGCTGAATCCTTGTGAAGGAAGGGTCATTATAATTTGTAAAATACCGACAAAGTCGAAAAGTTCCCTCACAGTTCCAATAGGAAATTATAAATTACGAAGTTAACAGAAATGGTTCTAAAGAAAACAAGTGCTTTACAGTATATTGGTAGTTAAGATGTATTTTTATGAACAATTCGGAACGGCAAATGGATCACTTGCTATGGTTTAAACAAAGGTTTTCACCCTGTCTTTTCCTTTGAAGCTACAATCTATTAACGTAACCATAACATAAGACGTGCAAGACGCAGTCGTTTCTCATCAAATACGTATTCAGAATATTAAGTTGATATAATTTTCATTAATACCTTAATTCAAGGAAGTCTAAATAAGGTCATAAAATCAAGGTCCCTGCCAACAAGAATAGAATAGTTCTTTTATATTCAGCTCACCAGACAGTCAGTTGTATTTTAACTTCTTGAGTTAAATCTTACTTTGCCTATTTCACGATTCACTTAAATTGTATTTTAGAAAACTTTTCAAGTTTCCTAGTTAAGCTTGCGTTGTGGTGTTTATGGCAGAATTTTCGCTAAGTTCATTTAGAATCAGTCATATTGCTGAATAAACAAGATTTAGAATTTCTTGAATAATTAAATCTTAATAGTTTTGTTTGATTCATTACCCTGGTACATCGGGGCTGAGTTAAATCAGCTTATCATTTCATATTTAGGCTATAATGAGGTTAATTTAAAATTAAGGATTGATTAATTCTAAATTTATCCTAATTTCTTGATTAATATTTTATTATACTTAAACTTCAAACTTTTAATTCATTTTTACAATTGTTTATTTCTTCATTATTATTAAATATTTTAATTTGTTTTGATTGAGAGTTTTTCTACTCAGCGTAATTTATAAACTATCCTTGATCACACAGTGCTTAACTCATGTGTTAGTGTCTCAACCAAAGAGGAGTGAGTGTTACATATATCTATTGAGCATATTGTTGCCTGATTTGACTAGCTAATGAGAAAGCCGTGATGTGGGTCACTCCCTGGTTATCGGTACACGTACTGTAAGTTATATTGATATCAAATAATCAAGGCAAATGATATATAAGAATGAATTCGATAAAATTATTAAATTGATAACCTTTAATAAACAAAGTTTGACCAAGGAATGGCTCGTTATTACAAAGGAAGTTGAAATGAAAATGGCTAAAGACCATAGATACCTAATTTTCTGTAGTATCCAGTGTTTTCTCAAACAGGACATACTCTAATTCATAATGAAATCAGAAGTAATTTTTTGTTTCAAATACAAGCTTTTATTTTCTAGTGTACCAAGGAAAAAAATGTTAGATATGAGAATTATGTTATTCAGTTCGAAGACAAAGTAGTGATTTGCACACGGCGAGCTTTTAAATCGGTTATTTCCTGATATGAGAATAGAATAACGTTTGTCTCATATCTAACAAAATAATAATTTTTTTCTTTCTAGTACACTTTAAAATTAGATGATTCCTCATTCAGTTTATTTCCATGGAGGGCTTCAATATTTAGAATCGGACCATAATCACAAACTTGTCTGTCATCTTGTTTTCTCCCCCCTAAAAATTGCTATAATGAATTGTCACCCTAATGATGAACACCTGCCAAATTAAAAGTTACTCGGACTACTAAAAGTGGGTCACTGGCATATAAGATCGGACTATGGTTGAAGAGATATGCGGTGTTGTGTTTTTTACTTCCTGGTTTGTATTAAAGGCGATTGTAGCGTATGTAAAAGATTTTTCAAATACTACCGGGTTATCAAAAAGCATCTTGGTCAAGGGTGGTTGTGGAATCTAAAACGTGTGTCTTACTTTACGTTCGAAATAATTGCATAATTAATTTGAAGTTTCTAAAAGTGCGAAATTTCGCAATTTTATACGAATATTGTAACACTCAGAAGTATTTAGCGCTTTGGACTCCGGAATTTTCACGTGGCCTATCGAAATTAGAAGGTTCAAATTATCGAAAAACATAATTGCATGAACGCCAGACGTCCTATGTAATTAGCTACGAACTAAATCATTTTGACATATGCTACGAGGAGCTCGCTGCGCGTAAGTTAGAGTTTATACATTTTACCTCGGTCTTGTTAATTTGGGGCCGTTTCTCGCCCCGTGCGACCGGCGCCAGTTGTAATGAAGTGTTTTTGGCTATGGGCCGCTAGCTTTTACCCGCTTCGTGTATATTTTAGTCGCGAGAAATTTCCTTTTGGTACGTCGCACGTTAGACGCGCGTAGCTGATATCTGAGAATAGCTCAAACTGTTTTAATTAAATTTTCCTATATAATGGACATTTATCGAAAAAAGAAGGGCCGTCGGACACGGTCCGATACTAAATCTAACTACATGGAGCGAAAACGGCACGCGAAAAGTCGTCGTAAAGCCGTATTAGGTACAACCAGTTTGCACTTTTCCAACTCGCGTGCTACGGGCTTCTCACGTGAACGTCATTCGATTTACGGAAAATTAACTATTTCAAAACAGTTTTTGACCCGGATTGTGGCTATCACGGCCTCTGAAAAGGTTCAAAGTTCACATAATTATTTCATAATTTGTAGTTCATTATTGCTTTACAACTGAAATAAATAGGTATGAAATTTGTAGGTTATTGATGATGTCAGTGTGACAGTGACATAATTATTTTAAACGTAAAGTAAGACACACGTTTAGATTCCACAACCACCCTTGACCAAGATAATTTTTGATATCCCGGTAGTACATACCAACAACTTCCAACTTTCTTTAATAATAATGTCCATAGTTAACATAACCTAACACGTTGTTACAGCGTGAACTTTTTTGGCACCGTTCTATCAACTAGTAAACGCAATTGTATCTCAACAAACACTTGACACTGTACGGCCATATCCAATGATCTCAACCGGTCTTGTTTCGAATCCAAATAGAAATAAGAATGTTGGTTCTTCAATTGTTTTGAAATTATTTTTCGAGAATTGCACCTATCCCCCAGTTACTTCAAACCAAACCGCAGGAAAATGGCAACGTATAGTACGAAATACGAATACAAACAATTACGGGTCAATTTCATTTGAACATAAGTTACTGTGTCAGTAAACCGGTAAATGGAAGGGAACATATCTCACATTGCTGCAAACCATATCTTATTCAGTTACCTCTAAGTATGACGAGGCTAAATCAGGTTTTATCATTGGATAAAAATACAACCGTCGCGATCTTAGCTTCTATATCCTGGCGGCTATATCAACCTGATATAAATTTTCCATTCCGTCTTCTACCTCACTCGGTTTATAATTTCCCCTAAGGATACTCGTCGAATCCAACGTAGTTTTCTTCCTACATGGGTTGACCCACATGTAGTAATGTAGTAACAACTGCATCGAATACAGAAAATTTAGAGACGAAAATATTCTATTTTTCTTACTGCATCGGTACTAAGTCGGTATCAGTATACTGATCGTATGGAGCGACTTCACCTGAAGGACAGTTCTTATCATAAATGAAGCGGTTCACTACTGAACTAATTGACAATTCAAGAAACCATAGGAATTAATTCTATTATGGATGAGTGAAGCGTTCAATTATTGCTGTGGGATATTCAACCCATCATATAATGAGGATAAACTGTGCTATATAATAAGTGGTCTTTTAATATACGAGGGCAAGGGGAAATGTCCCTAAAAATGAAACCAGAAATGATTTATTTGGTAAAAACTTATTTTATTTCTCACTATAATCTCCTTGTAGCTCCAGATACACTTCGTCCCACGTTTTCTAATTTTTCGATTCCTCCCAAATAATACGATTTCGATAATAGGCGTTTGTTT
This sequence comes from Endomychus coccineus, assembly GCA_958510875.1. NCBI lineage: Eukaryota > Metazoa > Arthropoda > Insecta > Coleoptera > Endomychidae > Endomychus > Endomychus coccineus. The sequence continues at coordinate 37,819,790 of OY294069.1, forward strand.
TAGCGATGACCTCATCTTTGAAGCCAAATCTTTCACTGCCGAGCTATTTCTTCAAGTCTGGAAATAGATACAAATCGCAGGGGGCCAAATCTGGAGAATATGGTGGATGACGAACCAATACGTCGATCAATTCATGCAATTTTGCAATTGCGACTGCGGACCTGTGCGCCGGTGCGTTGTCCTGGTGGAAGAGCACTTTTTTCTTTACCAAATGCGGCCGCTTTCGCTTCAATCGGCGTCCAATCGATCCAACAGCTCTACATAATATACGCCGGTGATCGTTTTGCCCTTTTCAAGGTAATTGGACGATACGGTGTGCATCCCAAAAAACTGTTGCCATGACGATAAACCCACTTTGACCTTTTTGGTTTTGATTCGCCACGACAAATCCACTGTTTCGACTGTTATTTCGTTGCTAGTTTGTTGTGACGGATTCATGTTTCGTCCACGGTTACGAAAACGGCGCAATAAGTTCTTTTTATCGCGCTTCAACATCGCCAAACACTCCTTTGAAGCTGTCACACTGTCGCGCTTGTTGTCAACAACAGCGCAGCTAGCTTTCTCATATTCAAAAATTTATGCAAAATGTTCCGTACCCGTTCGGTCGAGATGCCTATAGCATCAGCAATCGCGTGCACTTTAACTCGCCCATCGTCCAATAATATACCATGGATTTTATCGACGATTTCTGGCGTTGTAACCTCAATTGCACTTGTATGATGCTGTACTTTCGAGTAGGTAAAACCCAAATCAAAGGAATTTTTTTAAATTAAAAAAAGTACTTTTGGACACATGTAGTTCAGCCAATCTGAATGACACAGCAAGAAAATCCCGAAAAAAGAACAGTTTTCCATACTTTTTCGTTTTCCTGATTATTTTGCAAACATTGATATTTGCGAGGAATTACTATATCAACGTTTAACGATAGGAACTGAATATTTCGCTTCATAGGTTTTCCCAGAACTTGTAACATCTCTTGGAGTTTATCCTTTTAGACTCATTCCAATAGTGAAACGTATTGTTCGCCAAATCCCTTTTTTGATCTGAGAATATTATGTATCAAAAATATGAATGTATTTTTATCCATTATGGGTATTGGCATTTTTTACCCAAGGTTTTATAGTAGAGTTGTCATTAATCTCCACATAAGTAAAATTAACGTTTCAATTCCCTTCGTTCTGTTCTTTAAAAGTGATGTCTAAAGTACTTTTTTAAATGGGATGACACAAAGTAGTGACAATTCAATTCAATATACATGGTAATGAAGGCACATCTATTATGCAATTCCTGTAACTGGGAAAAACATTTGAGCTCTTCATAAAATTCAATTGATTTGTGGAAAAAATGCTGAACTCACCCTACTCGCAGCGTGTTTCGGCTGACGTTACTCTTAGGCGATGGGCTACAATTAATATGAGACACTGCTTCCAATCCTCTGGACAGCTTGAGCATTTCGGCCCCGAATTGTCCTAGAGCTGACATGGTGATCGGCGTCGGTTCGGATTCCTGTATCCATAACTCGTGCGTGTCTATGGTGGTTAGTTCGGTGTCCGTAGATGCTGCCGAGTGAGCGTGTTGTGGCGTTATCTGCTTACCGGTGTTGTTGTTGGCATTTCCCTTTGTGCTCGGATTTAGGAACTTTCGCCATGTACACCTTCGTTCTGTGGAGAGGATGACATTAAATTACTTTGAGGCGCTTGCATTTACTGTCATAAAATGGGTTTGAATGTACTGGATGGATACTAATTTAGTTAAAACCGTAAAGTAATCTTAAGAAAATACCAATTGAACAGTACAACTCCACTACATGACTGATTTGATATTAGCACACCACCAGTCCAGCTCGATAGATTACCGAAGTCTTCCACAAATCGTACCATAAGAGATTTGGCATAAGTTCGAGATCTTGATATGGAATTAAAATTAATTATACTCATTCTGATATTTCTAAAATTCTATTTGTTTTTTTGGCTACTCAATTACATATTCTTTGTCGTATGTTCCCCAAGTAGTGTCGAATTTTAAACTGTTACAGCAGACCACCACCATCATATTATAACAGCTGGAAAATAGGAACTTATGAAAATATGTAATCTTAATAGTCTAGGAAGTCTTTTTTACTATAATCATGATCTCATGAATCAAGATCTGGAACCTATTCCAGGTTCCATATTTCACGATTTGGTTTGGGCTTCTACTGGATTTATGCTTATGTGGTGTTTGACTGTTGGCCAGCAAATACAGCAAATAGTCGAGTCAAATAGGTATTTCATTACGAAAATCGAACGATATGGACCGATTTTGATGAAACAAAGTGCATTCGATTCGGGATGACGTCTAGAAAAAAGCTTACCGGTTAGTTTTTTGTGCAAATTTGTTACTATTTTTTTAACCGAAAAATTGACCAATTTCCATCAAAACTAACCAGAAATCCTTAGTTAGGGGTTGTCGAGGTTGTTTTTTTATGTTAAATGTTTAAAAATTTGTTAAAAGGGGGTCGTTACTAATTCAAATCAAAAACAAAATCGAATTCTGATTTTTAAATTTTTTAATTTGAAATAAATTCCCGCTCATCAACATTTTTTTTCTATCTGCTCTACTCAGTCTTTTTATATTCCACACAGCATCTTTTACATATACTATGGACATATACGTAAAAAAAACCGGGCGAGAGTAGCAGGTAGGTATTTTTCTTAAACTATGCAGTCTACACTATACTGTAACACAGCATCTATCATATAATAAGATCTCTATGGCATCCACCGCTTCATAGAGCAGCTGTTTATCTAAACCGGTCCTCCCTCCCATCCCCCCAAAATAAAGACGCGGCAACGTATACGTGGACCACGCTGCTATTGTAACGTAGATACATAATAAATGATCACCACGTGTCACTTACTGTTGGATGGTGCTGTTGTTCAGGTTAGTAAAATTTCTCATTCGTTTTATATGAAAATTATTTTGTTCTGTTGTTCAGTGAATATTATCAGAAACATTTTTTTAATAATCCAAATACATGTTGTTCAATAAATAAAACATTTCTTTAATAAAGCATTCACGCTGCAAATTAATAAAAGTATTTTTCGGTTAAAACCATAATGACAAATTTGCACAAAAAACTAACGTGTAAGCTTTTTTCTAGACATCATCCCGAATCGAATGCACTTTGTTTCATCAAAATCGGTCCATATCGTTCGATTTTCGTAAGTCGGCCTGTTTTAATACCTATTTGACTCGTCTAAAATCAGTCATATGGCTTATTGAGGTGTTCATGTTTGAGCGTCCAGCATGAATCCTCATTTTAGTGCTAATGTTGGAAAATATCTGGGAGATTCTATGAAGTTTATTTCTCAATTATTATGAAATATCTATTTAGGTCATTGACTATTATTGTGGTTTGAGAAATTATTTGATTCTATTATATGTATTTATGTCATCCTGAAATAAATTAGGTTTAAACAATTTCAATTGCACTGACGCTAATTGAAACAAACTCTCTAACTCCATACCAGATAAGTGATACGAATGGAAAAATTGGTAGCCATTCGTTGAGAAACATGTCAGGAATTCTGTTTTCTTCTTCGAACTTATTCGAAAATATCAGTATGTTTTTTCCAGTAATTATTTTTATGTTACCCCAAAATTAAACTTAGCACACGGTAAAAAGGAAACTTCAAATAAGAACTCTAAATGAATGAAGAAAATAAAAATTTAATTCCATCAAGCGAGACGATATATTCTATTGTATTTATATCTCGATTTTTGCAACCACTTCTATCTTAAATGGTCAAAAAACCAACTTTACTTTACTTTACTTTGTTCTCTTAATAGTATAAACTCGTAAAGCTCAAGTCTACGGTTTGTCTCCCAGTTAAATAGTTTAATGCACGAAATAATTTTTCACCATCGATGACACAGTCGGTGGCATATAAAATTGTTGAGTTTGTTTGGAAGATTATAAATCTTGAAACATGTGTAATAGTTTTGGACTTAGAGGTGAATAATATATGGAAACAAAACCATCGCGATCTACCTTGATACAGTTTATATAGTGTAAGTACATTATAACAAGTTTAACGAAATTGTGTTATCGATTCTCCTATAAATTCTCGTTTAACTCCTCCAGAGGAGGTGATCTGGAATATATTGTAAGGATGACACTGGTCGTTGAAATTGAATTTGGAAACTTGTCTCGTCGTAATGTTAACGTAACTTCATAAAGTTTTCCCTCGATTCTCCGGATTTGAAGCTTACAAGCGACATGAACATAATGTGAATGTGTGTTATCAAAGTGCAAAGTTACCATCGTAGTAGATCTGCATTATTCGAGCGGTCGGTCCAAAGACCAAAGTTTACGGCGGTCCGAAATACCGTTTTTGCATTTATCAATTTCTTTTTGTTTGCAGACAAAGTCATCTTCTAAACTAAATTCACTGGAACGGAAACAAACGTCGGTACGTGTATGTAAAGCATATCAAAAGAAAAGCCATAGGCATTCGCTTTCCTTTGATGGGTCAATGTCAACATCGCTTGAGAGTTTTAGGGTAGCATCAAGAAGACTAGAGACAGGAGACGAAACTTCCTATCCAGCTCTGTGTAGCAAGATACAATGTTTTTCCGGGCTCGCATCCATAAAAGATCCAGCTGTTTCAAGAATTCAAATCAAACGACCGTTACTTATATCGGCGTTTTGCTAATTGGGCGTAAATCATTCAGAATCCTACACTGAATTTACCATAAAACCAATTTTCAGCTATAAATGTCTCCGTTAATAAATAGAACTGTCGTGTATTTTTGTCTGGAGACGTCATCGGCGCCCGTATTTCTATCAAGATGAAGAAGGCGGGAGAACGCTCAACGTAGAATCGAACCGATTATTTTGTTGCTTCGGTTGCATGGTATGGATTTGGAAAGTCTATTTTCCCAACACCATGGGGCCACGGGTCACACATTACATGAAACACCGGACTTGTGGGCCGAAATAATTCCTGGTTCAATAATTTCAAGTAAAGGTGATACCAATTGGCCAGGGAGATCGTGTGATCTCATCCGTCTCCTGGACTTCTTTCTGCGGGAGAATGTGCGAAGATTCGTCTATGTAAATAAAGCACAAACGGTTGAAGCAGTCAGAAACAGTGGAGTCATTGACGAGATTCCACCCAATTTCTGGCAGACAGTTATCCAAAATTGGCCTTCTCGAATGGAGGCTATACCCATCGAACCCGCAAAGGCCATTTGGTAGTTGTAATTTTCCATACATTATGTCATAATATTTGTTCATTCATTTGAATAATGAATAATATAAAACGAAAGTATTATCTCTTATACAACTTATTTAATTCCATTCTTCACTTTATAAAATTTCCAATTTGCCACACATAGTAGCGGGATAAGTACCATTACCTATACAGAGTATCTCAAAATGTAAACATAGTATTTATTTGAAAATTTGGCAGCTGAGTATCATCTAAAATATTTCCATCACGCGCTTTCGGCATTTTGTAGTCAAAGACTTAGCGCAGAGTAATACCGTGAATAAAGTTTCCGATTTTGTACAGGGTGCTCACAAAAATCATTAGAACATTAATTCAAATAATGCCAAAAACTCTAAAATACTAGCCGTATTCGACACAAAAAATTAGGGCAACTTTTTGTTTGGTTCCCTATAACTAAATATTATCCTTTCCGACTAGTTTTCCACCTTTGTCGAAGGTGTTTTTGTGTTTGATAAATCTAGTTGGCCAAGGCTGTCAGAGAATGAAGAAATGTCATTTAGTTTAAAATTATGACATTTCTGCTATAACTATCGACACGCGCATACTCCCACATACGTCTTTCCGCTTATTGCTTCGTGCTATATATGAAGTATATTCTGTTACCACGCTTACCAAGTTTACTAATAATAAGCTCTGAAGGTAAACGAGAATAGCGAGAGACAATAAAACGTGTAATCAAAGACAACTGGAATGTTGGAACCCTTCAGAGTACCTAAGTGTAGTATGTTGTAATTGATAGAATCGTTCTAACTTGAAAAGGTTCCAACTGTCAGTTTCCTTTTTTGGGTTTCGTTCAATTACCAAGAGCTGATGTTGAAGGACCACCCATCCAGTTACTCGACCAGTTAGGCGTTCCCAAGTTCTGTTGCTGTTGTGCTAATAATCTGACCGTCAGGGCATACGTTACCAACATCACCAAGAGCGGAATGTAAAACGATATGATCGATCCTATTAACTTGTACAGCGGATCGGGTATTTGACATGAACCATCTATGGTCAACGATCCTTGATCCTGAAAAGAGAATGTAACAATTAGATATTTTCCTACTTTAGAATAAAGCAAATAATATTATATAATAATGTAATTTTATGGAACACCATACAGCCGAATTGCGGAATTAGCTCCGAAAAAAATGCAAACAAACGAAACGTAAGCAACAACGACCTTCTTGTTTTTAGAATAGATGAGGGATTGATTTGCATGCCTACAGTCTTCAACGTGCGGAGAAAAACCTTTTTTTTCCTGATGCTTTTTTGAGGTGAAATTACATCATCCATTGTTTCACTCAATTAAAGGTATATTCTAGTGATATTATAACTGTCAAAGTATACATTGAATCCATTCAAAACTTACAGTAGATTCAAGTTAATTTAAACCTGCCTTCACCCAAATTTCAACAAAATCCTTCAAAAACAAAAAAAACAATCATTTAAGTAAACTCAAATTTCACCGTACTGTAAATATTGTAAACGACGATGAACTAAAGCTATAGTCTAGGGCTAGGAACTTTTATCTATTCTCTAAGCGGCGACACTTTAGTCGAGTCAAATAGATATTTCATTACGAAAATCGAAAGATATGGACCGATTTTGATGAAACAAAGTGCATTCGATTCGGGATGACGTCTAGAAAAAAGCTTACCGGTTAGTTTTTTGTGTAAATTTGTTATTTTTTTTTTAAACGAAAAATTGACCAATTTTCTGGCTAATTATTGGGAAAATTTAGTCGGGGGTTTTCGGGGTCGCTGATTACGATTCTGAACTCAGATTGGCCAAAATCGAACTCCCCAGCTGGTAATTGGCCACTTTAACTGGACAAAGTGACCATTTTTTTTAAATGTCATCAAAAATAGCCAGGAAAAATCACTCGGGGGTTTTTGGGGTCACTGATTACGATTCTGAACTCAGATCAAATCAATCTTCCCAGCTGGTAATTGGCCAGTTTAATTGGACAAAATTGATAATTTGTTCTTAATTTCATCGCAAATAGACAGGAAAAATTACTCGGGGGTTTTCGGAGTCGCTGAGTACGATTCTGAAGTCAAATTGTCCAAAATCGAACTCCTCAGCTGGTAATTGGCAGGTTTAATTGGACAAAATTGACCAATTTCCAAAATTTCATCAAAACTAACCTGAAATCCTCAGTTAGGGGTTGTGGAGGTTGTTGTTTTATGTTGAATGTTTAAAAATTTGTTAAAAGGGGGTCGTTACTAATTTAAATCATGAACAAAATCGAATTCTAATTTTTTAATTTTTTAATTCGAAATAAATTCCCGCTCATCTAAATTTTGTTCTATCTTCTTCACTCAGTCTTTTTATATTCCACACATCATCTTTTACATATACTATGGACATATACGTCAAGCAGATGTGGATGTCGCAAAAAAAAATATGAACTGTACTGTTGCTTGTGCAAATTGTATGGGAAATTGTAGTAACAATTTCAGTCTGATCAATCCAATTTCACCTGGAGATGACGACGAAGACGATGACGATGATGAGTAGATAATACCAATGAAGAAGAAGGCATTGAAAATATACAAACACGCGATGACAATTATTATGATTATGATAGTGATTATGATTGATTTTACTTGTACTTACTGAAATAGGCATTTTGTAAATAATATTGAATTGATTAAAAATATTGTAAATATGTATATGCTGCCAATTACCAGCTGAGGAGTTCGATTTTGGACAATTTGACTTCGGAATCGTACCCAGCGACTCCGAAAACCTCCCAGTAATTTTTCCTGTCTATTTGCGATGAAATTAAGAAAAAACGATGAATTTTGTCCAATTAAACTGGCAAATTACCAGCTGGGAAGATCGATTTTGGCCAATCTGAGTTCAGAATCGAAATCAGCGACCCCAAAAACCCCCGAGTGATTTTTCCTGGCTATTTTTGATGACATTTAAAAAAATGGTCACTATGTCCAATTAAAGTGGCCAATTACCAGCTGGGGAGTTCGATTTTGGCCAATCTGAGTTCAGAATCGTAATCAGCGACCCCGAAAACCCCGTACTAAATTTTCCCAATAATTGAAAATTGATCAATTTTTCGTTTAAAAAAATGAGAACAAATTTGCACAAAAAACTAACCGGTAAGCTTTTTTCTAGACGTCATTCCGAATATGCAGTTTGTTTCATCAAAATCGGTCCATATCCTTCGATTATCGTAAGTCTGCCTGTTTTAACACCTATTTGACTCGACTACTAGTTTTTAATAGAATCCTTCCTCCATTAACATCCATTGAAAAATACAAGTCTCCTTAAATTGAGGCAACACTACAAGCGGGTAATAGTTATATTCACAAATTTATACATAATAGCTTTTATCCAGAACAATTCAAGCATTGTTCTATCAAAGTTATAAAGTTAAACAGTTGACATTAAGTTCAACTCCGCATTTGAATACTCAACGTTTTGTTTTGATAAATACCACATCAATTGTTGAAATACCCTCAGTTAACGCGTTTATCGACGAAAACACCGTTCAAGTATACAAGTGATTTGTTTCTGGATTCCAAACTTTCGTGTAAAACTTGTTTGTGGGTGGAAGCCATTCGAGGGCAAAGTGAAAAGTCCCTGAAAATCCCATGTGACATCTTTAACTAGAACGCATTAAAATTTTCAGATTCATATGCAACGAAGATTTTTGTAAACATGGAAAAAAATTAATTTCGCGTCTTGATTAAACATTATTTCTTGCGTGGAAAAAACATTACGTAAACCAAAGCATCGCTTGTTGAACATTATGGGGACTCCTCACCATCGATTGGAACGATTCACAAGTGGTTTACTGATTTGCCTTGTGAAGGTATGACCACAAATAACGCCTAACATTCTGGTCGTCCAATTGAGTTTGCAACGCCAGAAATCGTCAATAAAATCCATGGTATGATATAGGACTATTGCCGAGTTGAAGTACACGAGATTGCTGAGGCTATGTATGGGCATCTCAATCGAACGAGTACGGAACATTTTGCATACATTTTTGAATATGAGAAACCTATCTCTCAGATGGGTGCCAAATTTGCTCTCTGCTGACAACAAGCCCGACCGTGTGATAACTTGAAAGGAGTGTTTGGCGATGTTCAAGCGCGATCAGAAACACTTTTTGCGCTGTTTCGTAACCGTGCACGAAACATGGATCCATCACAACACACCAGAGACCATAGATTAGTAGAAACAGTGAACTTGTCCTAGCGAGTCGAAGCCGAAAAAGGCCAAAGTGGGCTTATCGCCCAACAAAGTCATGGCGACAGTTTTTTCACACACATTTGGCAAAGAAAAAAGTGCTCTTGTACAAGGACAACGCACCGCCACACAGGTCCGCAGTCGTAATGGCAAAATCGCATGAATTGCGCTACGAATTGGTTCGTCATCCACCATATTCTCCAGATTTGCCCCCTGTGATATTTCTCTATTGCCAAACTTGAAGAAATGGCTCCAACCATGAGGTCATCGCTGAAACAAACGCCTATTTCGAAGGATTGCCGAAATCGTATTATTTGGAAGAGATCGAGAAACTTGAAAAACGTGTACGAAGTGTATCGGGTTACAAGGAGATTATGTTGAGAAATAAAATAGGTTTTTACCAAATAAATCATTTCTTGTTTCATTTTCCAGGGAATTTTCACCTTGTCCTCGCATTCTATTAATCATTTGACTTAAATACGAGAAAATATGAATATTAAACTACTATCAAATGTTTCATTTCGACGAGGAAAGTGAAAATTTCTTCAGTATTCTCAGTATTTCAACAGAGATTCTGAATTAGCATTGAATTTCTATTGGCTTCATTGAATTATTGGTCGGTTTTATCGAATAAGACGTCTTCCCAAATGAGTCATTCACTGACTTTGATATTCTCAGTAAAATTAGTAGGTAGTATGTACGGTATGATAATGAGAGAAGAAATTCAAATTATAGCTATCCGCGAATACGTATTCCTGATAATATATTCATAAGTTGATTTACTCAGATTCTACTAATGTGTCTCCTAACATGCACTGTGAATAATTCATAAATAACTACCCCTCTCTGGTTAATACCTCAAAAGATATTGAACTACAAATAATACATTCAGAATGGAAGAGAATATCACATATATTTAGAAAATGAGTACAATTCAAAACACGAAATCTATTAAGGCTTGACAGCTGTGTTTCTTCACGTAACTTTGCACTTATTCATCATGGTCAAACATACCTGTTCATGAACCTGCAGCCAACTTTTCTCAGTACCTATATTAACACATAGTAGAATATGAATAAAGTTTACGTATCTACCTATACAGGGTGATTTACGTAGGCCGTGCACTAGAAGTTTTTCGTTAATTGGATTAGAAGCTTGAAATTTGGTAAGCTGTCATAATCGATCATGTTCGTTCTATCTAAAATATTTTTATTCCTCCAGTCATACAGCGTGTGCGAAAAGTCGGTTCCAACTTTCTTATTTTGAATGGAAACCTAATTTTTTTCCCACATGGTTCGATTGACCTTCTAATTCTGTGTTTAGATAACCTAAGTTATGTCGACTCATCTGTTACAGTTTTTGACATATGTCGATTTTTCAAGCATGCCATGAGAACAAAAGAGAATATTGTAATAAAGTAATAAAAAATATGGACCCTTATGCAATTATACAAGACAAATTATTACTATTAACTAAGGTGGACCATGTTGACAGAACTCTAATATAAATGTTGAATATTTTTGTTGATAATTCTATAATTCTACTTTCAATAGATCGCGTAGTACTTCTGATTTCGATGGGATCCAGACTGTCAAAAGTCTTTGCTATTGATATTGTCTCTTACGAACTGGAGAGGAGTAAACCATTTCTTTTACCCTATCTCAAATATAAAAGTCTAAAGGGGTAAGATCTTTAGATCTTGCTGGCCACAGAAATGGTCCAAGATTTCCCCACCAACGATGATCGAACAGTAATCTTAATTTGTTATCCACAGTTCTTGTATGGTGCGGTGGAGACCTATCCATCCGGTACCATGAAAGTGCAGCTCTAGCCAGTAGCAAATTTTCAAATTCTATCACGTTTTGAAGAATTTCTAAGTATTTTTCACTATTCAAATCTCAATCGTACATAAAATAGGGTACCTCTTAGTTCATTACCAAACGAAACACATTTATTCGAAATTGAACTTGATTCTAAATTTTGAGAACCATATTATGTGTCGATTTCGCCTATTCTAAACTCCTGGCTGACAAAACTTTGCCTCATCATTCCAAATCATGTTTTATAAGAATCTGGGTTGCTCTTGCATTTTGAATAATAAATCCTCGCTACTTACGGGGAAAGGTAGCTGGGTATAATTTTTGCAGTCTTATGAATGAAAATGGATGTATCTGGTGCAAAATGATTGCAGAGTATGAAAATCACGATTCCAAAAACCCCGTTCGTATTGAGGCTTGAGTTAGTCTGAGATTTAAGGTAAGGAGGAGATCGAGAGGTGGCGTGTAAACGGAGCCTTTCAGAAGACAAAGCACTCCCATGACGTTAACAAGTGTCAAGGAGGTATTGACTGGAATCATGTACCATAGATCGGATTTTGTCTGAAAGGATCCATGAACCAATGGCGTTACATTGAACGAGTTTTTGAACATGTTGTGCAACATGTAATATTCATTTTTTGCTGGTGCAGATTTAGTTTATATTCACGGCAATGCTCGTCCTCACATCGCACATTATATTTTCCTTCAATTTTGTCTACAAAGTTCGAAGAACATCGCGTGAACCAGCGCTGGAATGTTGGGATGAGAGATATTCATTAGAATTATTCTTCAACGTTTGGAGTTTATTGGAATAAGGAAATACCTCACCCGACAGAGTTCCATAACTCACAGGTTCATTTTCATTATTAAACAAAAAAACACAAATTTGTTCTACCTAATTTATACTGACGAACGTAATAAAATACATAGTACCTACCTACAACGTACTATATTTGAATAATTGTAGGTTGAGAAAAAATGCAGTAAAATGTACTTATTTTACTTATGTTCCTCAGACAATTTTGAGCAGTGTAAATTAGATATGAATTCCATTTATTTAAATTGAATGTAAAGATACAAGTCGAGTATGAGAGGCTTCTAATTACACTATACTACAAATAATATCGACTTGTTTTCATACACTAGTATAAATAACACCCAACATAAAGACAGATGGGACACACTAGAGAAATGAATTCCCTGAAATTTGTTCGTTGAGGCAGGACATTTGTTTTATTAAGGTTATATAACTCGTGTTTCAAATTGAGTTGGCGTTTCTAGAAAGCCGTAGCAGACACGGTTGTCTATACAAATTTTATGCAATGGGACACTTCATGATATTTGCTCCGCATATTGGATTAGTTTTGATGTTTGATTAGGGTACATTTACGTCCCTTTGGAACTATTCAGTATTAATATGTGTAAATAAAATAACTATTTGAAGTTTATTTTCTACTAATTTAATAATAATATATTAAAAGGTCTTTGAACAAAAATTCCTGCACAATAGTATTTTTTATCGAATTCTTAGCAATTTTGAGAAAATTTGTGTCTGTGTAGATGTCATGGAAAGCTTGTCTACACGATAACTCAAAAACTAAAGGTCCTATCATATTCAAAATTTCACAAAAAATCGTCTGCTGTTCGGGGACGAACTATTTTTTTTCAGGGAAATCGTCTAATAAACACACCTTTTTCTGAAGGGTTCAACATTAAAAAAAAATCAAAACTCCCAAAGTATACATTAAATTCACACTTTATAGTAAATTTAATTGAATTTAAAATTGCTTTTACCCAAATTCCAACTAAATTGCTCAACAACAACAAAAACAATTATTGAACCCAACTTAAATTTACACCGTTTTTAACAGTTCATAAACAATGGTGGTGTGGAGTAGGGACTAGGATACCTGCATTCCACTCGAAAGTCTCGGGTTCGATTCCCAGAAACGAAATTTTTGTTGTACATTTTCTTAGAAAGATTATTAAATTGAATATTACTTAGTTAACGATATTAAAATATATAATTTACGTCATTATCTTAACACAAATGCGAAGAGTATCTTATAGAAAATGATTTGCGAAGGACAACTTTGCCACGCAAGCTATTCATGTATCTTTCAAGCGGCAACACTTTTATAGTTCTATTTTAGTTTTTATGACTTTTTTTCACATAATGGCTGATTCTGTATCCAATTTTATTAATAAATAGGGGAATTTCCATATTTTTGTTTGTAATGGCGATATCTTATTTTTGGTCAAAACTGATGAGTATTGGAAATGGATTGCATTAACAAGGTGTAGGCTAAATTGTATATTCTCTCCAATGGCTTAGCCACCATAAAGGAATTCAATCTCCATGGGCAGGTTTTACAGATTGGTATGTGATTTATTCCAGCAACAAATATCACCAAATTTATATCATTCGAGCTGTTTAAGATTCATACAGTTGAAAAAATGGTTTGTTTACGCTTGTTTGGACTGTTTGGCACATTGCGTATAAGTATATCAAGTTGTACAAATTTATTAGTATTTAAATTTATGCTTAAAATAAAGTAAATCTATGGAAACTTATATTATAATGTTTGAAATCGTTTCTAGAACGGAACGGGTCGATTTATCGATTCTCTGCAAAGCAGACACCTTGATAATTTAAAGTCTAATTGTATAAAAAGATCGAACTAATTTACTCCTTCAAATTAATCAATTGAATAAATGACGCTGTTTGAGCACGATTCGAATTAGAAACTCTAGAAGTTTATTTATCTATTTATTTCGCGTGCTGTTATATTTATGTATTGAGTCGACGACAGTAATTGCCTTTCACGATTTTTCCCTATACACGTTTGAAATGAGAATTCTATTTATTCACTTATACAGGAATGTTCAACTGTTATTTTGAATATTTGCCACGCATTCTTGATTTGTTATGTTCTCGCCTTTCCCGAAGAGTACCTTTGTTTGTGATCCAGATATACACGGGATACAGTTATTTCATTAATTTATGCGGGAAAGTTCCAGCGTTTTCTAAATACTTTCTGTGATGATCCAGATTTTGGAAAGAGATATTGATTTTATGAGGAATCTATGCAGGAATGTTTCAATTGTTTGGAAGGAAGGGTTCGGGGTTTTCAATTGAGAACATTTTGGCAAGAATCTTAGCACAAAGTCCTCAAGTTGCTCAATCAAACGTATCCTAATTGTTATGCAGGCAAAAATTCTGAAATATCAATACATTGCAGTCACAAAAATAACAAAGTGATGTTCAATTGGAATCAATTGGTGAAGAACCTTTATTCTGATTTTTTTTTCTATTTCAACTCGCTCAAAGAAAGTATCTGAAATTGCCCAATTATAGAATTTATTACACGTTAGTTCATTCAAATTAGAAAGTAATAACTTGCATCCATTACCATTAGATCGAAAATGGACAATTCTTCTGGAATTGAACCTACTACTCAAGAATTTTATTTTCAAATCCATATACAGCTTGAGTTTGACCAAAATTAATTCCAAAATAAAATAAAAATCATTATTTCGATTGCAAATGGACATTTAGGCATGAAAAAATTCAAAAATATAATAAACTAACATCGAACTTGGCTAATTAGCTATAGTCTCGAATCTGGATAACAGTAAAATCTCTTCAGATCCATATTCTGAGTCTAAAGATGATGGTATCTTTAAATCACTTCTCTTGGATGTATCCATTATATTGAAATTATGTTTTACATAAACTATTTTTGCGCGTGGTTGTCAACCTGTTCCTCAATTTATTATGGACGATGCCCCACGTTGACCAGTTCCTTTCACAACAAGCTGAGGAGGGCGGCACCCACCGCAACTTTATGGCCACATCATGAAGTACCGATTTCTTTTGCCAACTCTCCCTCCAGGTTGATGGTGTAATATTCGACTATGTTTTACAAACTGATTCGATAGTTTTTGTTATATGATTGATAATATGTTTCTTCATCCTATCTACATGTAAATTGCTTCACAATAGTTCGATTTTCCTTTCACTTTGTTTAGTTGATGTATTTCTTTGAATTGATTTTTGATTTGGATTTCATTGTAAATAATTTTTATACGTATTTATTGTTGTACTGGGAAACTGCGATACCACTTTGGAAGTGAGCATAAATGCATAAATAGCGATATCAAAATGAATTGATGCAAACCCAAATAACTACTCAACTGACCGTTCTATTGACCGCAGTTAATTGACCATCCCCAACGCTAGTTGGTCAAATATTGAATGTTCGTTTTCGGTTGAAGACACGTTTAAATATAAATCAGGCATCTCATCTTGATCGAATCCTCATCGCACTTATTAAGATAAATTTCAATACACGATCTCTTAAACTCAACCTTTGCGTTCGTTTTTATGCAGATATATAATAATTATATTAGAGTAGACGAAATATTTATGGCACCACAAAAACATGACTGGGTCAATGAGTTATTCAACATTCATTTATTGTAAGTTATTTATTACATTTAGGTATACAAATGGTTATACTTTAAAAGTTGCTTCAGTAGTAATGTTTGTTTAAGCTTTCGGTTTCATTTGAAAAGCTTGACTCACATTTTGATAAAATCTGAACAACTTGTAAGGCAAGTTCAGTTTTATCGTTACTGATCAAAACGTTTTGAATATCGATAAGTTTTTTTTACTCATATCTTTGATGGTTGATTTGCGAGTTTCAGGTTTTTCATTTTCTTTTCACTGTCATAATCTGTTTCACCAGCGCGCAATTTCTATGATTTCTTGAATATCGAAACTACTCTTTTCAATCAATACACTTTGATCAATAGATGCATAGTTCTCTGCACTCTATACATTCTTGATGGTTGATGAAGGGCCAATGGAATTACGTTATCCTCGTCGAAAATGTCCTCATGTTCAACAGCGTCCAAGTAAAACATCTTGAAATTGTAGTAGAAGATACTTTTTCCATGCTGCTGACCATCCATACTAAAGCACTACCTACTTAAGTTGATACTTTTTTGCTTCTCCGCATTTGGAGGCAGGAAGACGATGTATACATTTTGTAATTACAGTTTGAGATCATTCAAAAATAGTACGACATTTCCATTTCCTTTAGTAATTTTCTCTCCAAAATTCATGAGGAAATTATTATTTCTGCCGTCATAAAGACTCTTTAATTTGACACCCATTCTAAAGGCAGTTTGTTTACATGAGCTTATTTAGAGCATTTTTGCTTTTCCTAATTATTAACGGGCTTTCTTTTCTACCTTCCATATTGGCACAAAATAAAATGGCAACTCTTTGTTTTCCAGTTTTCATACCGGTACACCGATCACCAATGCGAACGTCTTATTGGACATTGCAAGGTAGGCTAGTGTCATCGGCATTGTATACATCTCTTGGAAAATGATCCTTAAATATTACCAGCAGTTTTCTTTTCCAGTCTTAAACAATGCCTATTTAAAAATCTGGTTGAATCAGCAAAAACTAGAAGGTATTGTGTTTCTGTGACTTCCATTTGAATTTTTAAAATTTGCACCTTTTAAACTTTTGGCTATTTTTTTCTTCTATTAAAGGTCCAGATATGGGTAGGATTTATTTCTTGCTTTACGAAACCAATTGTAAACAACTTTGTCTATCGCTTCTCCTTCGGTTTTAGGAAATTTTCTTTTTGTTCTAAATTAGAACAAAACAAATTAGAAGAGTTTCTTTAATTCATGTTTATTTTTTATTATGCCTTTAACTTGTTTCCGTCCAATACCACATTTTTCAGCCAGTCTTCTCGCACTGTCAACACTTTCGCACTCACTTTCAACAATAATGTCAATTTTCTCTTTTAGAGACAAATGTTTCCTGTTCACGGTGGAACAGAAACTAAACAATTTAAACAATATGTAGGTAGGTGATATTTATACGTAAACTCCTTTTTACGATGAATGAATGGTACCGACTTAATGACAGCAATAAAACTATCTGAGTAAAGCTGATTGTGTGACAAAACTTTCCGGCCCCTACAACTAATACTGTTTATTTACGAGCGGTCCTCTTATTGCAATAATCTGTTCTGCGACTAGTGATAGGAGGTGTAATTGCAAGTATTTTTTCTAAGAAATACCGGCTCTGGTGTCAGAGGTGGCTTTATGGAGGAGTAAGAGGGCTCTTATAATGTGTATTCCCACATAACTGGAATTAGGAATTCGAAAATTGACTGTTTTAGAGGTGACCGCTTTTAAGAGGTGATCAAAAATGAAGGTTTTACTGTAGTTATGTTTTATTGAGTGTTTAATCTCTTCCTTTCCATTTAGCTCAACTCCGAGTTTGAAAATCTATATCACGTAAAATTTTTTTATTGTGAAATGTGAATACATTGTAGTCCTCAGTAGTTTTGTAGTTTTATTTGGTCCATTGAATATGTATCAAGAAAGTATCTGATTTAATTGCCCAATTCTGTTACATATTAATCATTAGAGTTTGATAGAAAACTATGTGACAACAGATGAAATTACCGTTGCTGAACATATATTTACAATTGTTTCACCATATCGATAATAACTCAGGAGGATACCAATTAATTCGTGGTGAAACAATGGTCATATATCTTCATTGAAATGTAAATTTGTATTTTATTCACAATTTACTATGTCCTGATAATTGCCCAGTTAAATTAGGAATGTTCATTCATTTAGGTGACAGGTTTAACTATATACCATCATTTGTTAAAAATAATGAGAACTAACGGTTTGAGATCCCGCCAGATTGATCCTACATGGCGATGAACATTTCAATATTCAAAAGCAAAACGAATAACTTGGCAATAGTGCATTTCCTTTGCGACGAAGTATACTTACTTTAGAATACATCAAGCTCAAAGGCAGGCTCATCGCTATGGATAAGAGCCAAACGAATACAATTTTCAGAGTCACCCTTCGTCTTGATTTATTCCTTCCAAATTTCATGGGATATCTCAGGGATAGGAACCTATCAACGCTGATGGTACATAAGTGCATGATGGATGCCGTGCAGAATAGTACATCGAGGCAGATCCACGCCAGACAGTAAATGGATGGAAGAGGAAAACGACCTGGAACAAAAGACATGCATTAATTCCGTAGATATGCAAGATTTATTTGCTCTCTTCGGAGCGATTGGAGATTTAGATCTTATTGTTTATTCATTTCATTTTCTTATTCAGTGCCATTAATCAGATCAGGATTTTGTAGAGAATATAAAAATTTGGCTTATCTTAGGTAGTACTGAATTAATTTTGATCAAAATGCCCAAAATTCCGTAAGATTGTGTATCTTAAAATTGTATAAAATTTTCAATTCCATGCTGTAGAGATTTGTTGATTCTCAATAAACAAGTAATTTCAGAGAAGAATGACTAATCAAGAGGTGTCTTGAGAATTTAAAAAAATCTTTTCCTTCATGCTCACCATGGTTACAAATTAAGATCTGGTTTTGGTTGCGTATTTCACATCTTTTCTGGGTTTGTCTCGTCTTGGTCTTGTTCATATTATAGACATACAAAGCTTCCATTCTGTCCATTGAAATCTTTGTTCTCGAGTTGATTTTATGTAAAGATCTTAAATATTATTACTTAATTTCTTGTCCCAACCAATAAAGTATTTAAATTATTGTTAACTCTAAGTGTATAAAAAAATTACATAAAAAGAAAAAATTATAAATTGTTAATAAATTTGAATTACCAATTTATGGGTTCATATATTCTTATCCCCCAATCCATTTGTGTTTTGGGGGTCTACTATTGCACCTTGCACCCCATCTTCGGATATTTTTCTAATGGATTCATATTAGTCTAGTTAATTGATTTTATAGCATTCTGAATTCTATGAAGATGAGGTGCAATAGTAGATCGATACTAGTAGTGTATATCTACAAAATGGATTGCGAGATTAAAACTAGAAATTTCAAAATTATATTATAAATTGTATTTATAAATTCCTTGCTAAATCTCTAATTAATTAAAAACATCCAAAGTATTTTCCTTTAATTCAAATCAATAAAAAATCAAGAGAGTTCTACGTTTTTTGTTTCCGGTTATTAAAATTTTGTCAAAAAATTGAAAAATTTAGAACAAGACTCATAAAGTACTAGAGCGATCAATTTTGGTCTTGGTCTTCATCTTTGAACTATTAAATTTCAATTCTTTTCTTGACCCTGTTTTGTCAAATCAAACCAAGAGCAAGACTATTCTTGAGGTTTTGTGCATTACTAATTAGGTACTAAAAAATTAACCATTCGGGTAACTTTGCGCAGATGGAGCTTTCTATTTCTTATTCCTAAGGAATGACTGCGTTCTCCTCATTTATGGGATTGACCAAATGGTTATCACTCATTTATTTAAAAAACGTGTGGCACTCGGGGACTGCCGCGGTAAAGCTATTGCACAGCATTTCTTATCAACTTATGCAATTATAATTATTTATTTATTTTTTATTTATGCATTATTTTTTTTCTTTGATATTAATTCAAATTAGAATTTTTGAGCGTGGTGACCGATAAGAAAACAAATTTTTATCTTTTATTGAATAAATGAGAAGTTAATATCGTTCAAAATATTCTTATTATCATACAATACATGTAGGTTATTCATGAATTTTTATCATTGAATCTATAGGTTTATGGTAACTGAAATAAGAAACATAAGTTTGAGACTTGATATCCTCTAAATAACTGGAAAATACCGCGTCAATGGTGGTCCCATATTTTGTTGTGGTTTCTTGTGGATCATTATTCATTTTCAAATTCAATTTTTCCGAAAGAAAAGTTGTCAACCGCTCTGATTTTTTATCAGCGAAGTTGATGTTGAAATCGCCAGCCAAGATAAGTGGAAATTTATTACCATTTGTACCAAGTATTTTCGACCCTTCTTCAGTGTACTCCAGTAAAGTGCGATGAATAAAATGCTCTACCTCGTCCAATTTTGGATTCGGAGAAATGTAAATTGCTACCATGACTATGTGTAGGCCATTTCTAAGTTTGCATTAACAACATTAACATCGCTAACGTGTGCAATATTTATTTCAATATTCGGAGTCATAATATTAGTAAAATTATTATTATTTTGGTAAATAGCTACCCCACCTTTTGGAACAGTATATATACCTACATGTATACTTACGGGGCGCACATGCGGTGAGTGTGGCATTATAAAGATATGATAGATACCTATACACCTATATACTTTCTCACGAACAGCTGCTTACGTATTCGTCCGATTTCGGAGCAGCTCGTCTCGATCCGTGCGAGCTTCGTACAGTCGTACCATATACATATACGTTAAGCGAACGCTCGGCCGAGCTACATGGTAGGCGGAGTGGGGGGTGTTAGGTTTTATTTTCGTTACGGAATTTCTTGATTCGGTCGCCTCGTGCAATAGCTTAAAAATATTCTCCCAAACGTCATCACGGTCCCCATAATGAGGTGAGGAAAGGCAGGATGCAAGAGTTTTTCGATGATAATTTAAAAACTATGGCAATAATAAAATTTCCGAAAGTTAATGCTGATTAAATTTTCAGCAGTTCCCTTCCTTTTTCGTTTTCTACGATGAAAATGGATAGAACTGGAATTTTCATTCACATCCCTTCCCATACGATCTTTAACCGTCTCTAAATCCTTTCTTTTGAGTTCTCCTTTTGAATGTTCTGCTTCAAATTACTCTAAAATTCAACAAAAACTCAGTACTTTATTAGCTTCATTGCACATCATCTAATGCTACATCTATGTATGCGTTTTAATTTTTTAAGATAACTTCGTGCATTAAGTTTTAAATCTATATCATTCACCATTTTTGTTATTTCTTTATCAAAAACGATCTTATTACTAGACAGAAACAAAACAATCCAACTGTCGCCAACCGGTGATTCCCAGCTATAGCAATGTGAATCTACGTACAGTGGGTAGCGATAACGATTGATTTTTTTATTGCATATTTAAGGTTTTGTATAAAATTGAAAAACTACGTTCATGAGATCTGAGTTTTACTTAATTCATATTCTTCTAATAAATATTTGAAACATTTCGGACGTGGAAGCTGAATGTATATTTACGATCGTCAAATGTGAATATCACGTATGTATGTGTAATTCAGCTTACAGCGAGATAAATCTACCCCAATATGTGCGATGAAAGTATCCAATTTACAAAAATATAGCAAGGTACTAGTGGTTGTTATCGTAAATCCTAAGATGTCGATGTATATCAGCATTAAAGTCTTGTGGTGTAATTACTACGGCGCGAACTGATTTATTAGGAAATTTACAGCGTCTCAGATGTTGACAATCTGAATTAATTAGTCAATTATTGAGAAAATCATATATATGCGGAACCACGATATCGAAAAATTCTAATTTTGTCGATTCGGAATGAATTTTCCATTAAATGCAATTTATTTTCCTTGAATTCGATGAAACGTTATATCCACTCCAGATATATCTGAATCAGAAAACCGAGGGATGCCATATCGAACGCTAATCAAGTTATTAAGAATCACGATATTTTCACAAGGCTGTAAAAGCTTCGAAAAGTGGGAATTGAAGAAATCGTTCTGTTGATGATGGGCGCATGATTCAGTTTCTTCAGGGTCGATGTCATAATAGTTATAGATAGTTTTAAATTCTACAACTTTGAACCAGGATTAGATTTACGTTACCACCGCTTTAGGCATGAACATTTTGCTGCTTTCCTCCATAGAGGCATGTATAGTGCAGCGAAGTTGTTCCTTTGACATCGGAGACTATATGTTTACTATAGATACCAACGTAGGAATTCAAATACGTATGTAGATTATATTTATTTTATTGTGGTAAGAGTTCATTTGTTTATTTAATCTCATTTATAGAGTTTCGAATACCTCCCAACATTTCACCGCTGGCTCATACCGGGATATCGAAAATTATCTTGGTCAAGGGTGGTTGTGAAATCTAAAACGTGTGTCTTACCTTACGTTTGAAATAATTATGTCACTGTCACGCTGACATCATCAATAACCTACAAATTTGTTACCTATTTATTTCAGTTGTAAAACAATAATAAACTACAAATTATGAAATAACGGTTTTAGTAACAAGAAAAACTAAATTATGGTAATTGTTGGAAATGTCCCCCGTTTTGTTCGATGCACAAGTTGACGCGCATCGTCATGCTGTGAAAACCTTTTTGCAGCATTTCTGGCGTTATGGTTGCACATTGCTGAACTATTCTTTTTTGAAGTTCTTGCAAATTATTTACCGGAGTTGCGAAAATCTTGTTTTTTAAGTAAGGAAATATGAGATAGTTCATAATTGTCAAACAAGGTGATCTCGGAGGAAACTCAACTTCTGTATGCAAACTTATCAGCCGGTCATCAAAACACTCGGGGAGAAAAGCAATATTTTCTCGTGTAGTATGTGCTGTTGCACCGTCATGCTGGAAATAACCGTACCGAAGCTCATCATCGTTTAACTGTTGCACAAATTCAGCCAAAAAGTTGTGTATGTACCTTTCTGCGTTGACGGTGAAACCGAATAAAATTGGCCCAATTATTTTTCTGCGAGAAACTGCCATCCAAACACCGATTTTTTGAGCATGTAGTGGCGATTCAGTAAAAACATGAGGGTTATCATTGCTCCACATTCGCATATTTTGAGAATTGATGTATCCCGAAAGGTGGAACCACGCTTCGTCAGAAAAAAAAGTTAACTTCAGAAGATCGTCATTCATTGAATTATTGACAAAGCAATGGCAGTAAGCAAGGCGTCTGGGGTGGTCTGCGGGCAGAAGAGCTTGATGTGCTTGCATCTTATATGGATGCATGTTCAAGTCTTTCTTTAAAATCTTCTGACATGTTCCATAAGAAAGTCCAATTTCCTGAGAAAGACGTTTCAAAGTTTTTGCAGGCTCCTGTTCCATACGTTGACGAACGTCATTGACAACTTCTTCTATACGAATTCTTGGTCTACCAGCACCTTTTCTATGAGTCACAAAACCAGTTTCGCGAAACACTTCAACACAATTTGTAAGGCACGCATAAAAATTGTCTGGTAATATTGCCACGTTTGGGAAGTGCTCTCGAATATTGTCCAAACAAAAACGTTGACTGTATTGCCAATTTCCATTAACTAGCACACCCGTTTGAAAATAGGCTTCAATCATGAAAATTTTGTGCTGTGTGGTAAGAGGCATAATTCAAAAACTGGATTAGAAAATTTCAGCACAATGACTTAACAGATTCTGACACAACAAAACATATTCAAAAATTTAAAGTAAGACACACGATTTACATTCCACAACCACCCTTGACCAAGATAATTTTTATTTTGTAGTTCATTATAACTATAATATAATAATAATATAAATAGGTATGAAATTCGTAGGTTATTGATGATGTGGGTGTGACAGTGACATAATTATTTCAAACGTAAGATAAGACGCACGTTTTAGATTTCACAACCACCCTTGACCAAGATAGTTTGATATCCCGGTACTATGTTCTTCGAATATTATAGGTTTTTCTCTCGTATAGGAAAATTGAAAATCGCATAATATCCCATCATTCTAGAAATCGTATTTTCTTCCAATTAATTATATTGTTGGTAGCGTGTTTAAACTGATGTTCCTATTTTATCACATTCTTGTTATTTAGTTCGTACTCAATACCTAAATGCTAAATCTCCAATCATTGTCCATTCCAAAATGGTGTGCAGCCAAGCGCAAGAACACATATCTTCACAGCTTCGATCTTTTACTTTTTATAGAATGTTGAGCTTTACCCAAATACTATGTTCTCCCTTTATTTCGATTGGAAGTAGAAGGATTGAAACTGTAACATTTCTATCTACTTCAAATAGGTATTATGGAAGATTCTTTGTTTTGTTTTGTTATATCTACCTAGATGGTCTGAACGCAGAAGACCATGATGAATTCAGTATATCAGCGATATCATCATGAAGTAACTATTTGTGCCCAATAACCGAAGATACTGAGGCCAAGATGTACCTAATGTTATGCATCCAGATGATATAATTTAGATGGCCGATACACCTACATCTATTATTTACAAAATTAACAGTTTGAAGTTTGCACACAGTGAAGTAGACATTTGGTTTGTATTCAAGTTTCAAGTTAATTCCTTGTTCCTAGTTCTCATTTCTTGCTTCGCTTGTTTGTCAGTTCGGTGTATTTGCCAAGGTGGAAATTGCCTGTTTTCCTACGATTTATCTTGGGACCTCGCTTATAAGTGTGGTTAGCAAGAACATTGTTTCATCAGTAACTCGATCAGTTCTTGATTCGATTTTATCGACTATTACAACTTCCCCGTGGGGTTATAATTTTCTTTCCTTTCACTTGTAAAATTGTTATTCGTTTAACTATAGTGCATGCAATGATTCTATGATGGTGCCGAACCAAACTATGAGAGCAACAACCATTAAGACCAGTGTCTTTGGCAACGACAACAAAGAGATGCAAATAGATAGATAGTCTTTTAACATTCAGATCTGAAGTAATGGAAAAACTAAAATATTGAATGTACGATTTTGAAATGATATGCGTTCTAGTAACATTTTGACGTTATAACTTCCAACCATATCCCGGTTCTATGAATTAAAAATTGAAGAGAAAATCAGCCTTGATCCACTCCTCCCAACTTGATTGGAATGCTCATTTAGCGGAAGAAACTTTACATGCTCTATTCTTGCTAAAATTGATTTAAATTGGTCAACCAGTTTTGCATTGCTGCTATTCACACTACAATGTTAAACTGCAAAATGTTACACTGAAAACACGAAATAATACTCAATGACGCAATAAAATCAGAGAATGCATCGGACCCTAACTGCGCGGCTTTAGGCTCATTGTGAATAGTACACAGACTTCACTGTATTGATTGGTTAGTTGAAATTGGCTTGTACCAAAACTTAATCGGAAGTTCATCATGTTAATATGAGTTATCATATTCACTAATTGTGCATCGGTCATTATCGTTTTAATAATCAACTGTATTGACATGTTGTTGAATTCATATAAATTGGTGAAATTTGCAAAACTGATGATGCCGATTTCACTCTAGAATGATAAACTGCCTGTAGTAAATTCCGAGAAGGAAATTATCTTAATTTGGGTGAAAATTATATCCCCTTCTAACTACAGACATCGTTAAATTATTTCCATAGACTATTCAGCTGAAATTACAAAAGTCTGTATTATGAAATCATAAATGAGCATTTGTTTCGAACAAAGCTTCAGTAAATGATATATATTCAGACAAACCACAATAACTCAAACTAACGGGGCTTTATGAGGATTCACTATTACAGAAGTTCAGTTTTAAAGAGCAACTTTCCTGCTACTCAGTTTTTGATTAGTTGATTATAAACTCAACTTGGTAAAGTTGATATATTATTTGTCTTCTTTGGCATCATGTTGTAACAATCTAAATTAGTCAAAGTTCTTATTGATTCGAAAATTATGAGAAAATCGTTTCATGAGGAATAACTAGTCTTAATTCAAATTTAATATAATTTAACTATTTTTAAAATGATTATTTCAATCATAGCACAAAAAACTATTTCCACGTGCACAACGACAGGAGGTACACAAGTGGGGCCTGATAGTAGACTCCTCTGCAATCTGATTCGGTATACACTGTCAGAGCTATGCCAAGGACATAGTCATATTCGCAAGAGGTAAGTTCGAGTATATCCTTTGCGACATAGTAAAAAGGGTTCGAATACACTATAGAATGGCGGGCCAATGGATGGGAATTTGCATCATCCCCACAAGAACTACCCTGCTTGCCTTTAGAAGGAGAAGAAACCTCGAAACCATCGAATTGAAAGGGAGCGTTTTTGATTGGAAGTCATAGGCCAAATATCGCGGAATTACTTTAGATAAAACTCCTCGGGAACGAGCATGAAAAAGAAACCGTCGAACCATGAAAGCCCTAATGGTGTTGGAGGAAAACTGGGGATATAACCCAAGTACCTACCCTACGGTGAATGTACACGGCAATAATGATACCGATAATCACCATATGGGCAGTGGCCTAGGGCAGGAGAACTAATCGAGCTAGTTCGAGGTTCGAGGAAAACTATTGAAAATCCAAAGATTAGGTTGTGTATGCAACAGCTTCAATAACAACAAGCCCAACGGCTTCTACAGAAGTAATTCTAAACTTCACACCTCTCCATATGGTAGTGGAGAGTATGGCTATAAGAACAACATATAGAATTATTACTGTAGAGGGAATCACCAAATGTAAGTATAGTTTCGTCCCTGTAACTCAGCAATCATGGGACATGCCCCAACACAAGATGAAAAAAAGTATAGCTTCGTGAAAGAATTTAATACGAAGCTAATAGCAATAGGCCTATTAGTTCGCAGTCTGGAGATGTTCCCAACATTTTAGTACAATACAAACATAGCTCTCGATTGTTGGTAATAATTTATTGGTTCGCATGAGGCTTCTTTAATTTTTTGATGTGGATTGGTCGGATGTATGTTTTCCGCGCAATCATTGTCCGTAACACATTTTTATCTATAATTCAAGTCACGTTTTTGTTATTTGAGCCAATTGTATGATGTATAACTATCGAACAACGGGGCAACGGAAATTGAAACTACAGATCCCAAGCGTAAAGCAGTTTTGAGAACACAGGCTAAGCAAGAGTCCGAAAGCATTATAATTTTTAACGCTATTGCTTGTCAAACTTTTTCAAGCCGACTTCTAGAATTCATCGCAATATCAAATTGGTACTCTCAACCTACACGAAATTGCGGCAACATTATTATTGATAATATATTGAGTTTCCCAGCTTTGGAAGTTCGTTTTTAATTCGAGAACTTTTGATCATTGAACTTTTGGAGTTTGTAAGTTTTATATTAGAAACAATCCAATTACTTCAATAAGAATCATTCTAATACATCCAGTTAATTGATATTTGAACCTGTGAAACCTGTAATCAGATTCATGATAAGATTCATGGTTGATAATTTGATGACATAATGTGTATGCACTAGAGTGGCTAAAATAGCGGAACATTACGTTGCTGTTCAACTGTTATCAACTGGAGTGTTTAATGTTGCACGTGCTGCGTTATCAGACATCACCATAAGTTAATAATCGATTTACTTTCAATAGGTCAAATAGGAATTTCGGAAGAAATACATTCAGTTGACTAGTTTTCATATGATACCTCTGCCATAAGTTGATAATCGATTTACTTTCAATAGGTCAAATAGGAATTTCGGAAGAAATACATTCAGTTGACTAGTTTTTATTTGATACCTTTACCAAATTTCTTCCTAGTGGAAGATGATCTGATTTAGATAGAATTTTTGCTTATCAATAAAGTTTTGCATAATATACTTTAACCAAGTAGGAAATGTATAGTTCAATAGTGTTAGAAGCCAGAAATATTAAGGAACCATCATAACCTCTTTGTTGTTTTGTGAAGAGCGTAACACTCTCTTATCGCTAGGCAGCGTTGTTTTCATAGACAAAACTCTAGCATGTTTCTGAATGTTGGTTGTGGTTACAGTTTTGCGAATGCTACGGTTATTTAACATAATGACGACACCTGTTTGAATAACCAAATAAATAGTCCAGTCAATTATGACCTTTCTAGTTACGTATATAAGCGGTATTGAAATTCCTTGAAGTTTTTATGGGAAAGATATGTATGGGTAACAACTTTGCAGTATTGTAAATTTTTCATTTTTATCATAGAATATACCCAATTTCTTTGTTATTTCGATATCACAAGGGGCTGACCGTACTTCTATGATTTTTCTTTAGAGATCCTGGAAATTTCTCCCTAGAGTCTATTTGGCCGCAATCTCTTAGAAGCCTTGAGCTAAATTTTGTATATAATGTAGGACGTTTTTTGTCAAATGTTCAATAGAATTGGATAAGGATCCACTGTTAGACAAATACTATATGACTTGGCCAAAATCCTCAATTTTTGAATTCATATTCCATTATTGGGGTTTTATTAATATTGTACCACTGTATAAAACCTTAAATTGGATGAAAATATAGGCATACGATTTGATGACTGAAAATAACTGCACATCCAAATTTCGACTTAATCTATTTTCATGTTCTTGTCTTTCAATATTTCGATTTAAAATTCGTTATCGTTGATAAAATTGATTCAAGAGCAGGTTCTCAAAGAATACCATCTGATTGGCATCCTTTTTTCCGCTTGTTGAGGATAACTGTTATATTTTACAAATTTTATTACCTACACCTACACTTTTTGTTGTATTGTTTCTAGAATGAAATCTATTGGCAAACATTTCCAAGAATAATCAAATTCATATTCCTGATTTTTTCATGCGAATATTCGATGAAACTGTGATTGTATTGAGTTCTTATTTTGATTGAAAGTACTTTTTCAAGTATCAGCATAATATCGTGGCACGAGGTATTGTGCCACGATATAGATAATATGTGAGGTAAATTTAATTTGCAATAATTGGTTTATTGACACTTTGACGTGAACATCTCATAGGAAATTCAAGAACGTAAGTTATTATGATGTCGCATTGTATATAGGAATAAAAACTGGCTGCCAATTTATATGACGGTTTCTCGTATAAAACCGCAAGTAATAAGCGATAATTTTGGTTGCATTTTACAGTTTCACTTCGTTTAAATTTAAGTGTCATGAAAATTTTCAACCTCATAAAAGGCTGATTAAATTTTGCGTATTCATGAACTCTCCAATATTTCATCAAAAATGATAGTTCTCCATGAAAATTCTGTTTTAACGATACAACCACTTTATAATAATACCGCACCAGTGGTTATATTTTCGTCATTCACGAACTCAATTATATGTTCTTGAGTTTTTCGTTTACTTATGAGGTACGACTGCGAAATGTAATATATTATAATTTAGTCATACTATCACTATATTTCCTCTTAATTTTCAACTAATTAAAGCTGCTAGGTAGACATTATCAAATACATATTAGAACTGAATTTAAAGCTAAGATTACGAAACAACGAGCAATACTCGAAGGGTCAAATTAGGGAATGGGTAAATGATAACTAGAAATGAAGCTGCTATTATGCAGTTTCCATTGAATGAAAGTTTTACCATGTCTTACAAACCGATCATACAATCACAAAATCGTAACTTTTCCTTAATTGACTAAGTATTTAGCTTCAAATTCAGTTCACATATGGAAAAGATATCATTAGAGTGAGAAAACGGTGAAAATCTAAACAAAATTATATTATACAGACAGATAAGGAATTGGTTCGATCGAAATTAGTTTTTCAGTTGCCTATAATTCTAAAACGTTGATATTGGAAAACAATTTCTGTTAAGTACCGCAAAATAGATTTTAAGTTTAACTGGATACAATTGCAATCTAGTGGAATGTTTATTAATAACTACTTTATTTAGTTCTAGCAATCAAAACTCAAAATATTTTATAACGGAGGTATATGATGAATGAGGTGAAATTGACCGGAGTAGCAAAATTTTTCTTAACTTTCATAGTAATTGAATTTTTAGTAAAAAAAAACAAGAAATATTAGCATCAAAAACATTTATTTAACATAATATTACGAAATTGTTCATAAACCTTATTATTTATGTAAAGATGAATATGTCAAAATTAAAATAAATTTCTCTCCGGAAATAATTGAGTTCTCCTAGTTTCATTTCAATATTATTTATTAGGATCTGCTAGGCTGGGCAAGACAAATATATTGTCTTTGGAACGTTTCAAATAATTGCCAGTGACTTCATCATTATTTACTGACACTTGTTCAATAAATTGGCACGTCGGTCAACTTCACCAAGAGGATCATCTTCACCCCAAAATATCATTAACTCGACATAAAACCGTAAAAAGCGTAATTTTGAAAAACTTCTGAACTGTATAAGTTTTGAAAATCATGTTCTGATTGAAGTATCACAACTGATTATATAAGTATGGCATCCGCTCAATATTATTTTTTATTCTATGTTAACCAGGTAAAAGTTTCACCAATCATTATTTTCAACAAAATAATCATGTAAAGAATACACGTTGTTGTCTTCGTAAGAATTTTTTTTACGAAATATTCTGAGGCGCAAAGTCAGAAAACATTATTTTATAAGTTTAAATAAATTGAATTAGAAATAAATGGATATATAAATATACTCATTAATCTTATTTTGGGTTTTACCAGATAACAATGATAAAGTGTTTCTGGTTCAGATCGATCAGTAACGCCACAAACTTATAGTTCCAGGCAGCTGTTTCGCTCATCAGTAGAACAAACAAGTTTGCAACGTTACTGAACGATCTCTGTTGAAGGTAATCATAGATGGCGTGACATATTTTGGTCTTTTTACCAGGTTGTCGACCATCAACAACAGAAATCGTTTAGTAGTAACGTTGCAAACTTGCTTGTTCCTCTAATAGATTCCGGCTGACCGGAAAATGTTGAGCCTTTTTTCCAGTATTGTTACCTTGTAATCGAATTTTCCTGTCCCTTTCGGAATACTAATTGCATTCAACTGTTTTAAATCAAGTTATAAAACAGGTGATATGAGCTATAGTCCAGTCAAACATTAAGAAAAACGTGGGCACTTCTAAAATTTGAGATACAAAACCGAATAGAAATTTTTTTTGCATTGTGTTGGGTCTGGCTTCTAGATAATCCGTGAACTGGTGAATAAGCACGCTCATGACTTTTTCTATTAATAAACAAGGAAAAACCATTTTCATTTGACAATGTATATAACAAACTGAATATCTCAGGATCTTTTAACCCAATGTTTTTGAAATTGGGTATCGGGGAGTTTTGGGTCCGCTGAACCCGAATCTGAAGTCGGAAAATGGAAAATCTACCCTTTTTCTCGGAAAACCCGGGAAATTTGACCAAATCTTAGCAACAAACAATATTTTTTGTGGGACTCCAATCATATTGAAAATGATAATGTATCGTGATGGTTGTAGGTACAAATTTCACCATAAAAAAATTAAAATTCTGGAAAATTGTTGGAAAATTGCGTATTTTCTTCATATTTCTATGCGGTGCTCGTCCAACGTGTCAAATTATATGTTTTTATGATCGCTGAATATTATTTTATGTTTCAAAAATCAAAAGCAACTATAGTTTTACCGAAAACTCCTGAAAATCAAAATTATCATTCTCTTAATTCGTACATCGTAGTGGTTATAGTATCTAAATATACAGTTTTAACAGCGTTGTACGAATTTGTGATATAACTGTAATATTAATTTTGTTTTTCTGAACATTGTGGACAAGTATATATTATAATTGAGTAACGAAATTACTATCGTAGTAAATACTACCATGTATTGAAAGAATAGAGTAACATTCAAGCGTTCACATTCATTCCTTTAAAGAAATTAAAGTTTGTTTTAAAAACATAAGTGTCTTTCTCGAAGCAGGTAAATTTTAAAGAGCGTCAGTGCCTTTTTCGAAGCAGATAAAAATCAAATTTCCTCAGTGCAGTCAAAACTTCTTTTTCGTACTGAACTTTATTTGAGGAACATGGAGAAATAAGCTGATGCTAGGTCTTAGAGAGTGTGAGGAGGCAGGAGAAAAGGCACATATTTGTTTTAGTTAACCTAATGATCAGAGGCAGCTATGAGTTTTAAACGCTAAAGTTCTGGCATCTCTAGCTACACCCTCATCATAATCATCATCATTAAAACAGTGCAGGGGAGTGAACCCTTGTAGCACGTAGGTAGGCCGATTGTGTCCATTGTGCGCCCCATGATCAGTGGCCTATTTTATTTAGGTTTGTGGTCTATAGAGACCCAGAATGTTACAGACGCTGACTTCCATAACTCCTTCCGGAAACAGTTCTGCTTCACTAGTAACGAAAACGGAAGGGTGCAAAACCTATCTGGGCATTCCATTAGGATGTGAGATGCAGTTTCTTCTCCACCTCTCGACATTGCCTACATACTACTATCATATGTAGGTATTTATTAAGACGACAAAAAACAATTTTCCACCAATTATTCGGAATTTTCTTTTAGTGAAATTGGTACCGAAAACCATCACGGTACCTTATTATTCCAATAACACTGACTAAAATTGTTCGAACAACAAAATAATTAGAGTTTATCGTGTAGAAACGGTAAATTTTCTTTTTCCGGAAAACTTGTCGGTTTTGATTTTATGATCATAAAATAATACTCAGTGACCACGAAAATATGTGGTTAGACACAGGAGACGAGGACCGAAATAGGAATATGAAGGAAAAAAGACACAATTTTCCACCAATTTTCCAGAATTCCCATTCTCTTAGTGAAATTTGTACCGAGATACATCACGGCATTTAATTGTTTCCATACCACGAAACCGAGAAAAAATGTTGTTTGTTGCTAAGATTTGGTAACTTTTCCGGGTTTTCCAGCAAACTGGCAGGATTTTCTAATTTCTGACTTCAGATTCGGGTCCAGCGGACCTAAAAACCTCCCTATATCAAACTTCAGAAACACTGGCTTAAAACGTCTTGAGATATTCCATTTGTTACATACATTGTCAAATGAAAACGGCTTTTCCTTGTTTTTTAATAGAGGTACACGTGTCTACGATATTTGAAGGTGAAATATAATGTAGTTTTTCCAATCAAATCCATGTTCTGATGAATGAAGACTCATTCAAACTGGCAGGATTTTCTAATTTCTGACTTCAGATTCGGGTTCAGCGGACCTAAAAACCCCCCTATATCAAACTTCAGAAACACTGGCTTAAAACGTCTTGAGATATTCCATTTGTTACATACATTGTCAAATGAAAACGGCTTTTCCTTGTTTTTTAATAGAGGTACACGTGTCTACGATATTTGAAGGTGAAATATAATGTAGTTTTTCCAATCAAATCCATGTTCTGATGAATGAAGGCTCATTCAAACTGGCAGGATTTTCTAATTTCTGACTTCAGATTCGGGTTCAGCGGACCTAAAAACCCCCCTATATCAAACTTCAGAAACACTGGCTTAAAACGTCTTGAGATATTCCATTTGTTACATACATTGTCAAATTAAAACGGCTTTTTCTTGTTTTTTAATAGAGGTACACGTGTCTACGATATTTGGAGGTGAAATATAATGTAGTTTTTCCAATCAAATCCATGTTCTGATGAATGAAGGCTCATTCAAACTGGCAGGATTTTCTAATTTCTGACTTCAGATTCGGGTTCAGCGGACCTAAAAACCCCCCTATATCAAACTTCAGAAACACTGGCTTAAAACGTCTTGAGATATTCCATTTGTTACATACATTGTCAAATTAAAACGGCTTTTTCTTGTTTTTTAATAGAGGTACACGTGTCTACGATATTTGGAGGTGAAATATAATGTAGTTTTTCCAATCAAATCCATGTTCTGATGAATGAAGGCTCATTCAAACTGGCAGGATTTTCTAATTTCTGACTTCAGATTCGGGTTCAGCGGACCTAAAAACCCCCCTATATCAAACTTCAGAAACACTGGCTTAAAACGTCTTGAGATATTCCATTTGTTACATACATTGTCAAATTAAAACGGCTTTTTCTTGTTTTTTAATAGAGGTACACGTGTCTACGATATTTGGAGGTGAAATATAATGTAGTTTTTCCAATCAAATCCATGTTCTGATGAATGAAGGCTCATTCAAACTGGCAGGATTTTCTAATTTCTGCCTTCAGATTCGGGTCCAGCGGACCTAAAAACCTCCCTATATCAAACTTCAGAAACACTGGCTTGAAACGTCTTGAGATATTCCATTTGTTACATACATTGTCAAATGAAAACGGCTTTTCCTTGTTTTTTAATAGAGGTACACGTGTCTACGATATTTGGAGGTGAAATATAATGTAGTTTTTCCAATCAAATCCATGTTCTGATGAATGAAGGCTCATTCAAACTGGCAGGATTTTCTAATTTCTGCCTTCAGATTCGGGTCCAGCGGATCTAAAAACCTCCCTATATCAAACTTCAGAAACACTGGTTTAAAACGTCTTGAGATATTCCATTTGTTACATACATTGTCAAATGAAAACGGCTTTTCCTTGTTTTTTAATAGAGGTACACGTGTCTACGATATTTGGAGGTGAAATATAATGTAGTTTTTCCAATCAAATCCATGTTCTGATGAATGAAGGCTCATTCAAACTGGCAGGATTTTCTAATTTCTGACTTCAGATTCGGGTTCAGCGGACCTAAAAACCCCCCTATATCAAACTTCAGAAACACTGGCTTAAAACGTCTTGAGATATTCCATTTGTTACATACATTGTCAAATTAAAACGGCTTTTTCTTGTTTTTTAATAGAGGTACACGTGTCTACGATATTTGGAGGTGAAATATAATGTAGTTTTTCCAATCAAATCCATGTTCTGATGAATGAAGGCTCATTCAAACTGGCAGGATTTTCTAATTTCTGACTTCAGATTCGGGTTCAGCGGACCTAAAAACCCCCCTATATCAAACTTCAGAAACACTGGCTTAAAACGTCTTGAGATATTCCATTTGTTACATACATTGTCAAATTAAAACGGCTTTTTCTTGTTTTTTAATAGAGGTACACGTGTCTACGATATTTGGAGGTGAAATATAATGTAGTTTTTCCAATCAAATCCATGTTCTGATGAATGAAGGCTCATTCAAACTGGCAGGATTTTCTAATTTCTGCCTTCAGATTCGGGTCCAGCGGACCTAAAAACCTCCCTATATCAAACTTCAGAAACACTGGCTTAAAACGTCTTGAGATATTCCATTTGTTACATACATTGTCAAATGAAAACGGCTTTTCCTTGTTTTTTAATAGAGGTACACGTGTCTACGATATTTGGAGGTGAAATATAATGTAGTTTTTCCAATCAAATCCATGTTCTGATGAATGAAGGCTCATTATTTTTTACAATGAACTCATTACTGCCGTTCCAATCCGATATTAAAAGAATATTTTTTTTGCAGGTATGTTTTCTACTTCGGAAGCGTGAAAGTGGAGCCGGCGGTGAGTTAATGTTATTCATAATGTTAAGCGCGATTAAATCAGGGGCACGGATGTGCTTCCAAAAAGATATTATGTCAGTCGGGGCGCCCGCCAAATCTATTTCAGGATGGCAATGTAGCGACTGTCGCCAGATTTATTCGCATATGCTTACTCAAATGCCCCTCAATATTACTCCATCAAAACTGACGCGCGAGTAGCGCTTTTCTCAAAGTGTTATGCCGTTGCGTTGAGTTTAGAAATATCGAATGTAAAAAAGGATATAAGCTGCATATTTCAGCAAGGCGATCCAATGTAATTTCCGGAACCATGGCGCCAATTTTTTCTCAGCTCACACAATTTATGCATAATTACGTACCCGGAACATTTAAAAAGTGGATCATGCATCTTAAGCGAGCCCACCAAACCGCAAACAAAATTAAATGCCAATTATGTGTCATGGGTGCTGCCATAAATTGAATATTGATAATAATAAATAATAATATCATTTTTGAGATTTTACAAAAATGGTAAATTGAGCATTTAATTTCCGAGAGCAAAATTTTTCAATTACAAAGGCAGTAAGTTCGTCAGCTCGCATCCTGGGTCCGGTCAAGCTAAAAAAATGTATATACGAGGGCAAGGTGAAAAATCCCTAAAAAATGAAACAGATGACGCCACAATCGAAAGCACAATGTGACATTTGTGATGTCATCTTTAACCAGAACGCATTAACGTTTTCAGATTGATATGTTATTCAGTTCTGTTCTGACACCCATCGAAAGCAAGTAGTACCACAAAGGACGCCGAACGTTCTGGTCGTCCAATTAAGGTTACAACGCCAGAAATCGTCGATAAAATCCATGGTATGATATAGGGAACGATTCGCGAGTTAAAGTGCACGAGATTGCTGAGGCTATGGGCATCTCAACATTTTTGAATATGGGCTATGGGTACCCCATTTGCTCTCTGTGGACAACAAGCGCGACCATGTGACAACTTTAAAGGAGTGTTTGGCGATGTTCAAGCGTGATAAGAAGGACACTTTGCTCAGTTTCGTAATCGTGAACTTGTCCCGGCGAATTGAAGCCGAAAAAGGCCAAGGTGGGTTTATCGTCCATACCGATTACCTTGAAGAAGGCAAAACGATCACCGGGGTATATTATGGAGAACTGTTGGATCGTTTCGACGTCGAGTTGAAGCGTCACCATTTGGCAAAATAAAATGTTCTTCCTTCAGGACGAATAAAATAAGTTTTGACCAAATGAATCATTTCTTGTTTCGTTTTTCAGAGTTTTAACCTGACCCTCGTATACCTTTCAAGTCTTAACGTTTTTGTGACTTTACGAACATATATATCGAGCCTTCAATTCTATTTTATTCTTCAAATAAATTACAGAGCCACAAATTTGGCACTAAAGTATTCAAGTGGCATTTAATTTACCCTATAGGGTGAAGTGATTTTGTCTAATGTGTCTTTTTAGCTTGGTATATGTATGTCGAAAATGATATCTTGTGCACAAAAGTAAGTTGTTTCTATTTTTATTCTTGTGGAATAAAATTTATTGATTGGATTGTTCTGACCTCCTTTGATTTGAATGAGTTTGTGAAGTCAAACAGAGTGTTTTGTCATTTTATAAGATATTACATGAGCATGCCAATTCTACTCAGATGTTTCTCTGGGAGAGGTCAAGTTGCCTTTGTTTTTCGTAGTTCGCTCAATTTGAGTATTGAGCTTGAGTCAGTTGGATCTTATGATAGGTTGACAATCGTGGTTCTTCTGCCCATTTGTCCTGCTGCGGGACATCATACTTGTTTGGTACTCTGTTGCTCAGACAGATGTTGTCTTCTCATACCTACTGAATCCTTCCGTTGATCGATCCCGTTTTAGGTAATCTCCTTTTGACCGGGCCCAATGGAATGTGATC
This sequence comes from Endomychus coccineus, assembly GCA_958510875.1. Taxonomy (NCBI): domain Eukaryota; kingdom Metazoa; phylum Arthropoda; class Insecta; order Coleoptera; family Endomychidae; genus Endomychus; species Endomychus coccineus. The sequence continues at coordinate 37,856,963 of OY294069.1, forward strand.
TAATTTCGGTCGGTCAGTTGTACGATTATCTACAGTATTTCCACACATTCCGACATCAACCGTTTTGTATGATAGAAACTTATCAACTACTGATGACGTATTTCTTGGTTTGTGGGAGGTTTTTGGATATCAACAAATTGATCCTTATATTTGAACTGACTATTAGGGTCCGAGTACTGCTCCGTTGGATCCCTGTGCTCCCAATTTATATAACCACAGCTTTTAGCAGCTATCTTCCTTCATTTAGTTCGCTGCAAATATTCCACGCGGCTGGTTGTACAGGGATTTTCGTATTACATACATCAGAAAATTCATTATTACATTTCTGAATGACGAGGGATACTCTTCCGTTGTTCTTCGTAGGACTCGCAGACTGGATTGTTCCTTCATTTTCAGCCGCTACTATTTTATGAAAATTCTAAATCATTTCGAAGCATATAGAAATGGGCAACTATCAGGTCGGGAAGACTAGGAGAAAATGTATATTTAGTACTGCAATATCAAAAAAATTCTGCTTTCAATTTAGTATCAAAGCATTAATTCAATGAGGTATTTCACACCAATTCATGGTAATATTCTCTCTCAAAAGGTGCGACTGAAAATGACTTGATGAGCAATAAAATCATCCAAGAAAACTGCTAACTGATGCTGATATTTCACAGCAACCACGTTTTCTAGTGGTTCAGAAAGGTATGTTTATTATACGAGTTCCGAAATAGGATGGAACATTGAAGAAGCAATTAAATAATCAAATAATAAGAAAATTCAATCAATTTTTTATATCATTATAGTTGTTCTGTTTTCAGTTCATAGTAGCAATTTACTTCACAGTTAAAGATCTGTATTCATTGGACAGGTTCAAATTGAATGAATAATGTTATGTATATGTTTGTTTCATCAATGTCATCGCACCAACGATTTAACGATACTGTGTGTTCTGACACTGATGGATGAACATTAACGTAATGCTAAATGCAGGGATGTTGTTAGTGGCAGATCCAGCTCGATATTTCCCATTGAATATCCTAACTTTTGACGTGAAAACCTTCTTTGCATCTCTCATATATATATACGATCATTGTGTATGCTACTTCGATCGAAGAAAGCTCTGACGGCTTTTCAGAATATGTGTCGAATGTTTCCGACCCTTCGAGTTTGAATAGTCCTGTCGGCCATCTAATATATAAAACTAGCAATACATTTCAACACCGCATGCATTATACGACCGTAAGGAGTGCCTACTGCAAGCAATCTCATTAGAAAATGGACCACCCCATGAATAGACTCGTATCAGTTTAAATGGACCGATCCTTTCTTCCGTCATTCCTTTGACTCTTTAATTTGAAATAGGATGATCTGACCTGTTCACTATCTATCTAGATATTTTCCACATCTCTTCGGCTCTTTGTTTACTCAAAATGACCTCAAATGACTAATTGACATACGATTAACCATGTGGATAATGATGTTTTAGTTTGCAGAACTTATTACATCCCAGACTTTCAATCATTGAAATAACATTCATTTAAAGTAATTCAATTATTTTGATATAATTGTTTTTCGATTACCATTCGCAACATATACTGCTGACATAATGTTGCCTCATACACATGTTAAATGTTCTGAAGGTGTTACGATCACTCTAGTTTTTGTCCAATGCTTAACTTGCAATATTTTAGTTTACCTTAGTTATCAATGTTTAAATTACGAATAGGTAGATTGCATTATGAATTATTATTTTGTTTACTGTTTGATAGAAGTTTTGTTATGACCTAAATTATTATAATTAATGTTGTGACTGTTGCAATCATAATAATAATTTAGTTCTCACTGAGAGTGTTCACTACAGAAAGTGGTGTGGGGTGAAGAATAGCTGCTTGTCAATCTCAAATCAGGCTTTATAACTGGCAACGTCGCTTTTATGGTCAAGTTTTTGCTTATGATTCCCGCTTTATTACGTTTTATTTTTGAATAATCTTAAGAATCAAAAATTTTGGACATACTTATATTTATTGCAAGGGTTTCAATTGTAACCATCAATTTAAATATAAAAATGTTAATATTTCAACTAAAGAAGCCAATCATTATAAAAGATCTATTCTGGAGACGATTCACATAACACGTGACTCCAAATCTGTAAATCATAGAGTTGACGTTCAATCATTGAGTCAGATTTATACTAATTTAATTAATTAAATTTATACTAATTTAATTAATTAAAACCTTTGCAAATTCATACATGTGTCTTTATAATATGGGGATTTTGTCTGCAATAGATTATCAACAGTAACCTATGCGTTAAGAATTAAAAAAAAATCTAGTGTGCTATGATGTAGTCAAAACCATGTACTACGCAAACTTCTCTTCTATAATTAAATGTGGTATCATTTGTTGGGGAAGTTCTAATGGTTTAAATAGAATTTTTATTTGTCAAAAGCTCGCTGTTAGACTGATATTTGGAATTGAACAAGAGCAGACCTGCAGAGGCATTTTCAAAACTAATAAATTTCTTACAGTATTTGCCATATATATATACGAGTGTATGCAATTTTTAGTAAAAAATCAAGTAAAATTCAATTCATATTTGAATTCTCGTAGTTATAGTACTAGATTACGGGGAAACTTTGCCTATCCAATTCATAAGTACAAGATGTATGAAAATAGCCCTATATATCAATGTATGAAATTCTATAACACGTTTCCCATTGAAATAAAAAATTTAATGACAGAATTTTTTTGAAAAGGGTGCAGGAGTATCTATTTGAATTAGAGCCTTATTCTATTAATGAGTTAAACTTTTAAATTCAATTTTAGCTTTTACTTACTTATATGTAATTTTTTGTTTTTGTAATTTATTGACATATTTCACAGATCATGTATTTACTACTCTGTTGAATGAATAAACTTATCTATCTATCTATCTATCTATCTATATTTCTGACAACCTTTTTCTATTACCTCATAAATCTTCAACCTCTTCGAAAGTGGTTTAATTTTTTGGTCTCAGTCGTATTTCAAACGGTATTTTGAAATGACTTCGAGTTTTATAAGAAAATTGCTAACCAGTGGATTTTTGATTCATATATTGAAAACATTAATGTGTTACAATTTTTATTACTCGTGTTTCTGTTCGTTTCGGCGACGAGCTCATTCTTAATTGAAATTGGTGCGATAAGGACGCTTTGTGATGATACAATTAGTTTTAAGAAACCCAATTTTATACATTAGTGTGATAGAATTAGCAAGAAATGTCGGTAATTTTAGCATAATTCTGAGACAAAAAAATTGCCTTAAGTAGATAATTATGATACAAATTGAAGAAACTAAAATCGAACACTTTTTGATCATCGCAAATAGTTAAAAAAAATGGTAAAAATGGCCAAACAGGTTTTTCGCGTGGAACATCGTCGGATTGAGTTAAAAAAAGCTTTCAATAAGCTTATGCGCCGTAAAAAGACGGTAAAAATGAGCTGCGGATGAACCCGATTGGTCCAGCGGTGACCCCGCAAATTGCAAAAAACCACCGATTTTGCTCGAAATTTCAAAAATTCATAACTCTTGTTCTTATAAAGATTAAGAGCTGAAATTTTAATAGGTTGTAGCTTTCAGCAAGATCGAATTGATACTTTTTGCAAACCGCAGCTTAATGCAAAAAAAGCACTTTTGTAAAATGGCCATAAAAAAGTTGTGGTACGGTAACGCGCTATTTTTTTTACGGGATCATCTTCTTTAAAAGTTAATGAACAACTTACCAAATTTCCAACCTCTTATCTTGTTTATTATCGCTTCTTCAATTTAACACCTGACGCAAGTCGTCCAACGATAGAGAACATTATAACTTGAGAATTTGATTTTCAATAATTGTAATTAGAAGACAAGTCTCTGTTGACGTTTTGAGGATCATGGTAATGTTTGGCTCAGAAATTGTTATTAGTTCTAGATTTTCCAGTAAAGAAACCTAAATAAAATTCACTAAAGATCTCTACATTAACGAATAACGCTGGTTCCATATATCAAATACATGATGAACTAAGAAAAGAGAGAAACACATCCATTGTGAACTTTGTTTTGTCACGTGGAAAGTCCAACAGGCCCGTATATTTCAATAGGTTACTGCCGTGTAGCAGATAAATAACTCATCTCTGAAGGAACTACAGAATCATTCCTTAGAATCCCATTCTTATCTCGGGGCCACATTAGCCAGCTGATTGGATCCCATCTTCCAATCTATTCCCGCGCACCGGTGTTGGCGGTCTCTTCTTCCTATATTCCGAATTGAGTAGTATTTCCCCCATGCCGCGTAGCGTCCACCGAACACACTATTCGCTCCAGATGGGAGCCGTCAATGTTTCCGTTGATTTATTTGTTCTGTTTTCGATGACCTTCGTCATCCGACCGAAACAAATCAAACCGTATTCTGGAGCTTAATGAGACGGGAACAGTGAAGGCCTAGCGTGAAACCTTTTATTACACGTTATATCCCGGATTGATGTGACACATTTCAGATAGAGTATAAATCTTCCAAGAATTTTTTCTCTCGTGATCCGTACTGTTCCTCCTCTTGTTGATGTAAAGATTCTTTATGTATCGGCAACGACTTTCTACGGTAAAACAAGGAAATTCGAAAGCTTGGTTCATTGATTAGACGTTTGGGTGAGGGATCTGAAGTTGACATAATTGATTGGGATTTAATGGCATTTTGTGAAGATGCAATAATGGTCTGGCGTGAATAGTGCTTTATTAAACGACTATCATGTGAGTTGAAGTCAGTTCTCACCTAACCTTCAAATCCACTTTATGTACAGGAGAAACCGTTCCATAATCCGAAGGTTAGTGTCGTGTGCACTTTAGTCATCTTGGTCCATTCTTTTTGAGACGATGGATCAAATTTTACATCCGCTACTTTCCAGCATTGTTCCAACACAGTCACAACATTTTTAATTCCGGCAAGTAGGTATTAGAAGTCATAAACAGTCAATACATGATTTGATAAAAATCTTCCCGCACCATATCATAACAAACAATTCTTACGTTGTTCCCATACCCTTCTGGATTCCAAGTATTTGGTAGGCCTAAAACGATCCATCATTAGAAAAACTTCAAGAAGCATTACCTATCTTACAGCAGCCTCATCCTCTACTATCTAGCATAAAAAATGGAAAATGTTGTATACAGCTTCATATTCGAAGGGAGATGAGCTCGGAGATGGGTTTTATGCACGGTCGTACTTACAGGTCTGGAAACTCTGTGGTTGACATGAGTCTCTTACGCGCCGCCAAACTCGTAGTCCCTCGCTCAGCCACCAGCTAGCGCTTGGATCACGAAGTGGTAAAATGATTTCTTCCCGGAATCGCAAGTAGTGTCACTAAGTATTCTGATTTGAGAGAGGAATAGAACTGTTACTCTTGTCAAAATGTATTACTCACCTTAAAAATAACTTCCCCTCTTTCGCACACATAAAAGACCTCGTTAAAACACATTCTTTCCGGAGTATGTACTTATTGTCTAAGGCTTTTTTTGGTAGTAATTTAAAAAGGAAATGTATGAAAATAATCGATCGCATATAAACATTTTTTTAATTAAATTAGGATTACAATCAAAATACATGTATACTAGTTTAGTATGTTGTCTTTCATTATGTTTACAATATATACATTATACACTAAAACCTCCGGTACTGTACACTCGACGGGTCCGGAAGCTTCGGCTATGTTGACACTACCAATTTTTCTCGTAACGCAATATTTATTATTCTGATTTGAGAGAGGAATATAACTGTTACTCTTGTCAAACTAACCTTAAAAATAACTTCATAAAAGACCTCGTTAAAACGATTTCTATCCGGAATCGCAAGCATCCACTTTTTTCGCATTTCCGCATCTTTCGGCACTTTAAAAACAGAAGTTTCTTGCTTTACACTGTTGTACCCCGTTTTGCATTTCGGCACAATGCACGATTTCGTAATTTGTTTCTAAAAACGCAGGTATTCCTTGTTTACTACTACGACCGTGGTGTTTACAAGTCAACTGACAGTTGTCACAGAATACTCTTCATAGAGATCAAGATGATACTCTTACGTGACGCCTTTTATGATACTTTTACGTGACGTCTTTTGGTACTACGCGACAGTCGACGCTTAGCGGAGTCACTTCTCACATAGGAAACAGCCCCGAGTTCCCAGACCTGTATGTACGACCGTGGTTTTATGTGTTCTGTACGAATTTTGCATAGACTGGAAAATATAGCAAAACTATACGAACTACTTATTTCCATAGCCAACTGTGAATGTTGTTTACTCACACTGTTTAGAATATTCTATGACAGTACAGTAATATTTCCCATGATTTTGGTAACTGTTGACCAAAAGATTTTTTGTTTATATTTTGAGATTATATCACATTTTCTGTTGAATTAAATCATCGCAATTTCATCAGATAGGCGAACTAGACGAGGTCCTTTAATGTCAAGCTCGAGACCTGCCGAACTTCTTCCTATCAGTCTTTATTTTTCTATCGAACGTTGATGTGGTGGAACTCTTAGCCTAGTGACGTCTTTCCTCATGTCTATAACCTCCAAATCTTCGAAAAAATTCGAATACCTATCTCCTCCCCCAACTTTTCACCGCTAGCTCACAAGATATTCTCCGAAGATCATAGGTTTTCGTCCTGTGTAGTCAACTATAGAAAAAAATATAATGTGCATTCATCTCCAATATTAGGGCATCTGCAAACAATTTTGAATGCGTCATTACATGAGGTGTTCCATGAAAAAAGTATTTTCTTCGCTACGCTGTACTGCGGAATGGTACATAATTGGAGGATTTTGTGCAAAAAGTTCCTGAATGGCATTTTGTAACCATGTCATAACACGAACTTTTGTTTGATATCGACCTTCCATGTAGAAAGTACCCATTCTGAAAAACGTTTCTATCTCACTGCCTGGTCTATTTTTCTTGCAGTTGCACCGTTTTTATTGTAAATTGCTACGTATTGTTGTATTTTGTTTCATAATTAAAAAACATACAATTGAAACAGTAATGAAAATGTATTTGGTAAGGTGTTGAATGAATTTCATATACGTGATATAAGTAATAATTCGTAAGTACATCATTATATCAAAATACCCATCCGTCATGTTTTATACTACCGAGAAGCCTGTGATTAGGGTTTTAGTTTGCATAAAATAGGGTACTCCAAAGATTTCCGGCCCAAAATTAGCCAGACTTAGCCTACAACAAATGTTTCAAAATTGAACCAGAAAGTGAGAACTTTGAACCAGAGGAAGGGTCACAAGCTGATGCAAATGATTATTATTCTATGTTGTATCATATTTACCAAAACCAAATAAATGATACAAATCTGTGTATTATATTACCAATGAAAATTTGTTCATTATGGCGAAAATTTTCTACCCAAAATTAAGCTAATTTTTTCCGGGTACTCAAATAAATATACCTGTGGTAAACTAGTAGATAAGCATTTTTGTTAGAAAAATGTATTGAAATGTTAAACAATATTTAATATTCCCAGATCAAAATAATATCTCACAACACGAAAAAGTGACTATTTTTGCAAGAAACCTTTCAATTTTATGTGGAACTGTTACAGTTGTGGAAGTAAGCTACACGTTGATCATATTCTGGTTAGGTCACAAAAATATGATCAACTTGTAGCTTACAGGGTGTCCGTTACTTTTAAATTAATACTTTATTAAATATTAGAGCTATTAAGAAAAACTGTTTTTATGTTCAAATTGTGATCAATATCGAATACGGGTTCCAAAATTATATTATGAAAGTCATATTATTTTTGCTCAAGGAGTATATGGTTAACGGATTGAACTCCTTCTACGGACATCCTGTATAATGTCTATTGGACGACTCACGTTGGTTTAAAACCTCAACGTTGTCATCGTGTATATAATATTGACTTTGTATCAACTTATTGTGGTAACCCCGAAGTGGCGGAGTCGCCGTTTAATAACTTCAGGTTCACCTTGTAAATATCTGATGTTTTTCAAGTATACCTTAGGTTTGTTCGGCCTGATTCAGGTAGTTAAAAAGTGATTGCCATAACAACCATACATAATTAATAACACTTATCACTAATAATTAACAATACGGGCTGGTATGGCCTTTCGGCAAATCCCACTTAGACAGCTATGCTTTAGCATCTACTTAATAGATACTTCTCAATATCTAATAGTAATTGATATGTATATTCCTCTAAATATGTAGGTATGTATGTCAATTGAGTAAATTTAGATGTAATGATGTCTTTACTATCACTGTTTAGTTAACGTGTTAGTTAGCGATATTATACATTAGCAATATGTCTGTAAAACTCACTCGGGATAGCACATACATAAAACAGTATTCGTGTCAATTTATGTATTGCTCCTCAGTTTACGATCGGCAAAATTAAGTTGGGTGACAGTTCTAACAGAGCTCCCTCGGGAACTTCACCTACATACGGGTGCCGTTCAGAGAATATGTGATAAAGTGACATCCAGATTCGACGATCATCAGAATAGCGTTTCTCTTGTTCCTTGTCACCAATACGTTACGACACTCACATCTTCTACTTACATTTATGTATATTATGATACATGATTTTATTACCGTTCAGATGGAACCGAGAGCTTCAGGAAATGTCGTATTACAACGTGGAAAAATGAAATAAAGAATGAGAACAAGACTACGACAGTTGTTCGAATATGCTACCCTTTACAGAGCCAATCCTCACTTCGTGTGATTCTTTCTATCCAATTGCATTTCGTATATTATTCTTTCATATTCTTAGCTACAATCGCGGAGTGGAAGAAGAGGAAATGGATCAATTCCTAAGAGATACAGGTCTACTGGAACTACTTGTTTCGAGTAAATCTAAATTAAGGAAATATATTGATTCCTCCCTTCTGTACGACCTCTACACGATTTATGTCCATGTTCATTTATAGTGAATAATTCAGATTAGGATTCTAAGGGTTTTCTCCATTGGGATTCATTGTTAGTTAAGATTCTTAACTTCTCACGTCCTGATATTGAAATGTGTTGTGAAATGTGACTTTCTGTGATGTTGTTGCTGACCTCATACTGGGAAACCCGAGTGAATCTGAATAACTGCAGCGAAGGAGCATATCACTTGCGGCGGCATAGTAGGAAAATTACACAAGATACGAAATTTTTATCGTCCTTAGTTCATTATATGAACAAGATTTTAAGATATTGGGGCTCATTATATTCCATCTCTAAGGGTTTATATGACTGTTTCAAGTTAATGCCAACAACTATCAAACCTAATAAACTATAAAAGAGTTCATACTGTGGATATATTATAATACCATTGAAATGAAATAATCTCTTTTATCCACTGAAAATACTATTTCAAAGGACTGCGTTAAATGAATCAACGATAAATTGTTCACACTGTGGATATATTATTATAACACAATTGAAAAGAAATAATCTCTAATAGTCGCTCATAGACGTTGATGAAATGTGTTCGTATTTTTTGAAAGTTCTTCTAAGTAGTGGATTCTTGATATTATACTTATAACATTGTTTTGTTACAATTTTGATTTCGTGTTCCTGTTCGTTCCGGCGACGTTGGCATTTAAATGAAATTGGTGCGATAAAGACGCTTTGTGTTAGTACAAATAGTTTTAAGTAATCAGGTTATCGAAATAATAAGTCTTCTGATGATGGTCGTGAGACCGAAACGTACGTAAAGACGAACATATAAAGCATACGTGTTAATGTGACCTATTTCCAGAGAATTTATATATAAGATATAATCTCCATTATCCACGGAAAATACTATTAAAGTACTGCGTGAAATCAATCAACCATAAATTATTTACACTGTGAATATATTATAACACAATTGAAAAGAAATAATCTCCCTTATCCACTAAAATACTATTAAAGGACTGCGTTAAATCAATCAACCATAAATTTCAACAATTGTTACCAAAAACTCCTAGAGAAGAAACTAAGAATATAAACATTATTCACAATAAAACCGATATTAATTTCAATGAAACTGAAATGAGTTTGTAAAATAAAGGTTTAAATTTTGCAATCGACTCTAAGAAATTACCTACGGAGGATTTAATTAATGATATTGGAAATACGATTTGGTCTCTCAACTTTCAAGATAAAGCTGTTATTCGTAACAAATGCAAGATAATTCTTGAATATTCAAATAAATCGTATGAAAGTTCCTCCAATAACTTCAATAATATTTGTAGATCATTGAAAGAAAAAGACTGTTATTGCTTGAAAGGAGATAAGCAAAATTCTCTCATAATTATTGGCAAAGAGGATTAACACAATTTGGTAAATACCTTATTAAATGAGGGTCCCTATGAACAGATAACCAGTAATCGGTTATCAAAATGCGTTAAACTAGTCAATAATTCATTAAAATCGTGTACAGCTGTAATCTCTGATAATTTAAAATACAAACTTAGACTTTCAGATCTTAATCTTCCTAAACTGTATTGCTTACCTAAGATTCATAAACCGGGTAATTCCATGAGACCAATCATTTCAAACATTAATTTTTCTACGTATAACATAGCAAAATGGTTAGTGAAGGAATTGGCAACAACTGCATTTTCAAAACTTTGAAAATACACTGCTAGCACGTCATATGCTTCTGCAACAGTATAAGATATGTTTTTTATTTGTTTACAGTGTTTGTAAAATTACTTATTACAAGCAAAAACTAAAGACAGCTAAACACTGTCAAGTTCATCGTTTTTGATGGCTTGCTTATTATTAATGAACATTATTTGAATTTATTGTTTAATTACAAACGCTGCGACTTCGTGTTGAATACTTTTGATATCTTTCCAAATATTAATTTTTATGATATATTAATACTTTTTTCTACTAGTTTTCAACTAGTTTGTTACTATCTTATGACGATATTTTTCGCGTCAGACGATTGTTAGTTTTAATACGTAAAAAATTAGAGAATATGTGAAAAAAAGTATTTTCGCGACATCCGGTTTGTGACATTTTTTACATAATTTTACGGGCAACAAAATGAAGAAGCAAAAAATATATCCTCCCATTTAATTTTTCATGGAAAAATGGATGAATAACTAATGTAATCAAATAAGGCGATCTGGTGGTTCCGATTTGAACACAAACTTGAGTATTTTTCCAGATTAGCATTAGGCTATCCAACACCTTGAAAACAAACTCAAGTTGCCTGAAATCGACTAATGTAATCGGGAGTTATCGCACTTTTTCTGCGATACGATTCCGCCTTCCCTCCACCCGTCTTTCAAGAGTTAGATCAATATATAAAGGACATACTTTTTAGATTTTTTATGGAGGAATCTAAAACCGATCCACAAAACATTCCGTCATTATTGATTTCATGAAGACCTTTTAATTTTTCTGTTCTGATTTAAAAATACACCCTCTAGCGGGGAAATTTGAATGTGGCAAATATTTTAAACAGACTTCTCAGGGTCTTTTTTATTGAGAATGTTCTTTTACGAAAGCTGTAGGACAATTAGTTTCCCAGATACAGCCGGTAGCCGACCTTAGAGGGGTAGGAATTCCTAAATCGTAGATAATACGAAGGCAAAATCTGGCCATTATCACGGGTCGCTATTAAAACAGGTTTTACTGTAATGCAAAACCATAAAAAAAGGTATTTGTAGGATTTTAGTGGACATCAGATCATCAAGTTTCATAGCTTCACAAAGTTTAAGTTGGTTTATGCCAGGAAGTTGGATTTTGTGGGAATAAAACTTTAAACAATGAGTGATAATATTTTATGAACAAGTTATATAAAACTGCAAAAAGTATCATACAGTTATTGTATTTTACTTGTCAGCCCTAAAGCAATCATCCACCATATTTTATTTCAGAGATTGTTATTCCATGGACAATTCTATTACAATATAGTTCGAGTGATGCGGGGAAAGCACGATATTCAAACTCGAAGTAATTGAAGTACTCGAAGAGTAGTCCTTCAACTATTGCAATCCTCAGCCGGTTTCTGAAGAGCCACTCGTAGTCTAACAACCACGATGCGGCGAAATGCACAAACAAATTCGTAAGCGTTGAAGTTGTCGTACGCGACCTTCACTAATCTCTTTCAAAACTGCTTATTACTACGTTTTGCAGCTTTTCAAGTTGAAGGTTGAAATATGGAGGAAAGGCAAACGCCTTCAAATTCCTTCGGGGACGGACGAGGCGGTGGAGTTCGCGGAGCGCGATGTGACGAGTGCAGAACGAAAGAGTTCAAGGATCGCTCTGGGACGAATTAATAAGGCGTCGTATACGCGCTAAGTGGCAATTGATCTTTTATGAACTTTTTAATGCAACCATTTCGTCCGAATCGTTCATTTCATCGATGTTACGTGTCCTACGGAAATTGAACCAGTCATGGCTCAATCTATTTTCATTTCCGATTCTGATTCCCGGGAAGTTTTTCAGTTGTAACCACTCTAAACATTCGCAACCATACATTTCGCAATTAATATCGCCGATATGATTCACTTTTCAGATGGATTCTAATGGAATAAACATCACTTACCTATATTAGATACATAACGTTACTTTATTCATTTCTAAATTCTACAAATTTCAGTACACAAGAACCTTCATCCCGCAGCCCCTTTGTACGGTGACTGCCTATCGTGCCGCGCGGAGGGGCTCAGGGTAAATCCCGACAAAACGCAAATTGTACTGTTTATAAGGAAACGTAGGCGGGGTATATTGCCAGAGATTACTTTCTCTGGCAAGGTCCTGGAATTCAAAGGGTCGGTGAAGTTTCTGGTAGTAATCCTAGACTATAAATTGACCTGGCGCGAACACCTCGAATATCGAGGACGGAAGGCCTCTGCGTCTTTTTGGGCGTGCAGAAGAGCTTTCAGCAGCACATGGGGATTACAGCCAAAGATTCTTCATTGGATCTATATCGCTGTGATCAGGTCTATGGTTACCTATGCTGCGGTAGTGTGGTGGTCAGGGACAAGGACTGGTATATCCCAGCGCCCCCTGGACCGACTGCAGCGGCTTGCATGCATAGGCATATTGAGCGGTATGAGGTCGGCTCCAACGAGAGCTCTTGAAGCTGCCGGATTACCACCTCTACACTTATACATAAAAACTGAGGTCATGAGAATGGCGTATAGGTTAAAGGGTCTAGGCCACTGGACTAAAACGCACTACTTTCGTGGACACTCATCGATTTTAAGTGAGGCAATCTCTAAATGCCCCATACTAGAAATGAAGCATATAAACCCAGCTATATGTTTCATTTCTCCCATAATCTTCATCCCGTATAGAGGAGATTTGAATAACGAAGCTCTCACCCTACTGCCACCAGACGGGCTCGTATGGTTCACAGATGGGTCCAAGGTAGATCAGGCTTCTGCGGCGGGAGTGTACCTAAAAAGGCCAAAGATCACTATCTCAGTGACTCTAGGCGTATACTGCACGGTTTTTCATTTGGAGCTTCAGAACATTGAAATTGGTATTAAACTGTCGAAATACAGGAACTGGGATGATTATTTGATACTAATATATTTATGGGGCATTCCATGCCAAGTGAGCCACCTTTTGCCCTTCATATTTTTATATTCGGTTATTTATTTTTGAAGTGAAAACTTCTTTAGGCAGGTTCAAGATGTTTTCTTTTACCACCATCCGTTGACATCTTCAATTCGGACCAATGCTATTTAACATTTCTTTCATTTACATCTATGTAAATATCAATAAATAATATGTTTTGAAAATAAAATAATGTGTATTTATTATAATGACTATCGGGTTACATTCATACTCTTACAGGGATTGTACCACCCATTATAAGTTTTTTATTATTAAATATAAAAATGTATATAATTGTTGATTGAAATGCTGACAGTTGTGAAAACTAAAGAAAAACTAATTATATTAATTTTCATTTAAAAATGATAAAATTGTAATTTCGGATGCTACAACGAGTACAACAACTCCATACTAAACTCCGTAGACAATAGTAGTTTTCATTTCTGTCAGCAGTGCTCTGTGACCGCCGTATTTTTTTTTGTATTCATTAATCTACAGAAATACGAAAACAGGTAGGTACATAGTACAGACATTTTGTCGTGTTTTAAGAAAATTTTATCGTGATAGCTGTCAAAATAGTTGGAGGTCTTGAAAATGACCTTCACATCATAAGAACCACCATAGTGAAAATGAACCACAATCGATTTCCCTTTTCTTGGGCTCTAAATGTTGTTCAAAGTGTCTAGTCTAATCTGTGGAAAAATTAAAGTGGGCAGCTAATAGGTTTTTGCAGTGAAAATTTTTTTTGTTCCACATTGTATTCATCATTTCGAACACCTGGGCAATTATTACTATGTGACGTCACGAATTTAAGTTATTATGTAACTACGAATTACAACATGTCCCAGAAAAGAACATTACCCATTATATCAAAATCTGCAAAATGTTGGGATCCAGGGTTTGTTTAGGTATTTACAGGCAGTTGGAAACTAATTAGCTTTTGCTGCGAATCTTTTAATGTTACCACCGATTCAGTCTCATGAGCAATAGCATGGAAATGCCATTAGGAGGTGATTTTGAAATCTTCATGGTGCTGTTTTTGAATATTCTTTTCCAGAACAGTCTTCGCAAATGTTAAAATAATAATATTCATTATTCTTCTCTGGTCTTTGGTAAAATTTTGCGCTAATCTTCTTTCACATCATAATTCCGATTTAAATTTTTATAGTGTCGAGGGTTTTGACCCAAAGTATTTGAAATAATAGTAATAATAAAATGTTTTTTTGTTTTCATCATCGCATTATTTTTTTCTAGAACTTTAAAACGTTTTTTTCGTGTTTTTGCACATTTTGATATTAGGATTAAATGTTCTTTTCTAGAGACCTATTATAGTTTTTAACGTAATTCGTATTACATAATAACTTAAATTCGTGAACTATTGCACAGGTGTTCGAAATGGTGGGTTCGAAATGGTGGCCCACTTCCATTTTTTCACCAATTATATTGGACACTTTAAACGGAAGTTAGAACCCAAGAAAAGGAAAATCGATAGTGGCACATAATCACTATGGGTGTTTTTCTGATGTGAAGGTCATATTCAAGGTCACTATTTATTTTGACAGCTAACACAATACAATATTCTTAAAATACGACAAAATGTTTGTACTATTTACCTATTTTAGAGTTTCTGTAGGCTAATGCATAAAAACAAAAAATAAAAGAAATAAGCTTACCGACATCAATCGAAAAATCTCAACACAGGATTCGGCATAAACTTGGGTGATTACTCATCACTAACATTGATAGAATTCATAAAAATGAATATGAGCGAATATAAAAATATGAACGGTGAAAGGCTAACTTCATGATAAGAGATATAGCTGTTTTTGATTTTTCCACGGATAAGTAACAAACGGTTTAAATTCAAACGAATTTTAGTACCGTTTTGAAGCTTATCTCAATTCGGTTATAGTATTATAGTTAGTATAAATATCATTTAATTGGTTTGATTAGAGTAAGAAATACTTGTGACGATGTTCTTGTGGAATTGGAGTATGTCAAGTTAATACATCAAAGTTCAAAGTCATTAATTATTACAAAAACCTCCCTTAATGATCTAATTATGTATTTACTTATGCATCTGTATCGCATAAATAAAACTAAGGACAAACTTTTCCCCGTATATCATTGTTGGAATGTAGAATTGTAGATAAGGTCAGATAATGTCAAATTGTACACAAATAATTGTGGGTTATAATTTAATTATGTGGAATAATAACCCACCCTAGCTAGTATCGTAACGAATTGGACGCCATCACCAACATTCCTTCATCGTGATTGAATCAAACACGCGAGTCATGTCGGAAATGTTGCTCTAGATCAAATGTGAGGTTATTGACTTCCATAATGTATTAATTTTCAGTTAATAATAGGCGGTCGCCGCCTGATTCATGTTCTGCTGCAATCATAATTTTCTATTAAAACTAGTTTTATCGCTATGCGGAGATTATCAATATACATTGCCTGGGTGAAAGGTGCAATTTAAAATTTTTTCTTCCATGACTTCGAATACTTCAATTTGATGCCGATCCAGTTTTAGAATTCGCAATCACATAATGTTAATGAAGAGCGTGTCCGATTTGAATGGGTGGAATATTATGGTCGCGTGATTTGGAAATCTCAATTGATTCATTTGATGACCGTGCATGATTGATATAGAGCAGACGAACCAACCGCCTGGAAGATAAGCTGCAACGTGTAATTTTGTACTCAACATGTCATGAAGTACTTCTGTATTGCAATCTGACTAGTCTGGAAGCTGTAAATAGTTGGAAGACCTAATTATCAAATCGCTGCGACTAGCCTCCCGTTACCGGTACTGGAACAAACCCGGTAGAAACTGTTGTGATATAATATATGTTTACAAAGAAAGAACTTCAATCCATCAATCACATTTAAAATAAACTATTAACCTATTATGGCCAAAAATATACAAACATTTGATAAATAAACCCGTGAAAAATGCAACAAACTAACCCGCGATGACCTTTCCGCTTGGAGTTTATTCGAAGCAAAAGCTTATAAGCCGGTTTACCGCTTTGGTATATGAAATAGTGGTTAGATTATTACGTTTATCGGAATTTATTCTGGTAGCGGTTCCGGGAAGCTGGACACTACCTTATAAAATAGCGAATTTATTAGTAACCAGGCAAACTTTTTATTCCTGTTCGATGGAGTACTTGGTTCAAGATACTTATTGGCCTTGGTTCTGGCCAGATTCAACGACTGTTCCAACAATATTTATATGTCCATGCTTATTACGATATATAGGATGTTTCATAATGTTATGAAGAAAATCTAAGAGAAGATTCTAAATCTAAAAATGGGTCCGGAAATGCTCGGTTTTCATGATACGGGTCGCTCAAGGTTTTCCGTCTTTAATAGTTTATTTTACATATATGGAAAATCCGTTGAGATCTTGGGATGAGTTTTGGTACACGCAAATGTGTCATTTACACAGTTACATGTACAACATTGTTTTCTAAAAGTAGTGGCGTTCGTGTCAGCAAATCTTTCTGTTTAGTGAAAAAACTGGTTTTTGCAAAAATTAGTGTCTATTCTGAAAGGCAGATTAATTTTTCTCAAGAAGTGCCTCTCGGGCTTTTTCGTTCTGACGCTTTTCGAAATAACACCTCGTGAATCATAGCACGCCGTTAAATGCGTACTGTATGACCTGAATATATATAAAATTGCAATATTATTTTATCCAATTTTAAGGGGAATTTCTACCTTTACAGTCTTTACACCAATGCCAGATCAGCGATACAAAAATGTCTCCTAGTACTAATATTATCTATTTTATTTAAATCTAATGCTATGTATAGTCTGATAAAGAGAATGTAATATTCAACGTACGCTTATAATCAATCGTTTTGAGCTCAAAACTCAATACATGACATGTTTGGAAGGAAATCAAAGATATGGATTTTCCCAGATTACTTTTTGTGGCGGAGGGTATTCTGGGACGTTAATATTCAAATGTGTCTAATCTTTTGTAAGGGATGTGCACTTGTAAAAGTAACCGTTAGGTGTGCCACCCACTATTGAACTTTTCTAGTACCTTTTAACTGGCTGACAATTTCCAGATGTGGGCTAACGCCCTCTCGGCGTGTCATTATATTTTAGGGTTAATTTTAAACTAGTCTAGATGAGTCCGTAGACCAAATAAGTAGTTTTTAAGTATACTTGTACATCTTGTTATTCATCGCTAGTTTAACTTATTAAACTTAATTGTTATCACCCGTATATTCATATCGTCCTCGAACCGATCTTTCTTCTCACACCATAAATATTACATCCTGTAATGAAAAGTAGGTACGATAATTAACGGATAGGGATGATTTTCAAGTGTACTATTCCTTTGTGGTTACGATTCAATATCTGCCTGGCGCATCCACCCTACGATGATAGGTTTGGAGTTGGAGTATTTGGCTGAAGAAAAAAATGGTTGGCAGATTAGCTACTATGGGAGATTGTCGGAATCACTTGGCTTCACGCGAACTGATATACGATGGAGTCGTTCTGGCAGTATAGACGAGCTGATTGGAGTTAACCAATAGACACATATATTGTGAGTGACTTTTCCATATATAGGAAATACAGAGTTGAATGAAATTGTTCTCTGATATTCTCGAGTCACCATGATTCGGAAGTTAAATTTCGTTTGCGCCAGATTTTCAAGAAAATATAACATTACTTTGTTTTTTGCTAATGAGTTCTGAATTGTGTGAATTCCCCAATATGTGTTCAGGTTGACTTCGATTCTATATGATGTCTGGCCTTTAACTCCACATGTACAATCTCCACGTCCTTGCCACGGGAGCGATTTTGCGTTGAAGGTTCTATGATGGTTGGAGTGGTGCTCGTTTGCACTGCTTGTGCTTTCTGCATTGAAAATATTTCTTATGGAGGGGCACCTAAATCCGCCAGCGTTACAAGTCCGATTGATCTAAATGCCATGAACTGAAAGGTTCTGCGGTTTTCGGAGACATTTCTTTTGGGTCTTCTTGTGAGTAACTGGAGGGACTTCGGAATCACCGGGAAAATCTCACAGTCGGAGGTTGCTATATATGAAAAACAAGAATGTGCACATTCGATAGGTATTTATTAAAATCCAACAGAAGCTGCAGAAGAGGGGGACATATTTGTCATGTAGCATGCACCGTTAATGGGCAACTAACTTTCATCTTAACAACCTATGTCTCAGCCTACAGTAAGGTGGAGTATAAAGAATGTTACCTTCTAATAAATTCGTTATTTCGAAAATATAGAATCACAAAATTGCGATGTATAATCCACTTCTGCGAGAATACGCCTGGAAGGTACCGATTGAAACCTTTACGTGAAGGTCAAGGAACTGCCCGTATTTCCCTCGAGCTTGTAAATTTATTCTCATGGATGTGTATTCAAAAGGAACTGCGATATCTGATGCTGATGACAAATTCACTTTCGTAAAATATGATCGACTTCCACACTTGTGGTAATTTCGCTCGTTTATATGCGTAAAAATGAAACCGAGGACAGTTCAATTTATTTCTAGACCTTTTCTCGTATCGGATTGCCATTAAAATTTACCGAAAATGAACTGACGTAATTTCTTTCCGTCGAAACGTGAATCTTTGCATATACATTGCCTTGAATACGGAGTAAAGATATAAACGTCAATTTCCATTAGTACCGATAAAAACTTGACGAGCCCCTTAAAATGCAATATACTTGAAAAGGGGAATGCGAAATGATTCTATCTTCTGCCATTTAGTCAAGCATTTGATTTCCATCTAGCAAGCCAGATTGACTCCTCCTTTTGACTTCCAATCTAATGTAGGGCTTGAATGAAGAAGAATGCACATTAATTGGATCAATCAAAATATTCAGATAGTGAGAAGATATCATATGTACTGAAAATATCTATTGATGTTGAGTGGCGAGAGCTTACTAAACCTTATCAACTGTTGGTTCTGAACAAGTTCTATGCACTCATGTTGATGGTCATTGTCATGTTAAAGTACGCTAATTTTAGAAAATTACTTATGCTTACTACAAACGCTTCAAGTGAAATTAATCAATCGAATGCTTCGCCGAGCAATCGCTAGATAACAATATATGCCTGTCGTATCTCCATCTTCATCGCCCATTCATATTCTGTGACGTTAATATTCAAATGTTTGAATAATTTTGCCTGTTAAAATCGATATACAGCAAATGCATACCTCAGCCCGGCGCATCCGCCATATGATCGTTTCGCAAGGTGCAACTTTACAGTTGTACAAACGTCTGGCCACTTTGGGAGATTGTCCGAATGTCTTGGTTCCTTGAGGAGTAACATACAATGAAGACGTCGATGGGCTGGTAGTAGCTACTAGCCTGATTGAGTAGATATGAAAATCAAATGCATAATCAGTCCGGTTCCTCCACCATATGATAGCTTCGGAATTTTGACAATTTTACAGCTGTACAAACTCGTGGCTACACTGGGAGATTTTCTGAATCTCTTGGTTCCTTGACGAGTGAGAAACAATGAAGACGCCGATGGACTGGTAGTATCTACGAGCCAATTGTAGTTTAAGTTTCAAGTGAAATTAATGAATCGAATGCTTTGTCTAGTGATCGCTAGATAACAATATACGCCTGTCGTATCCCCATGTTTGTTGAATATTCACAGCATATTCATATTCTAGGACGTTGAATAATTTTGCGTGTGGAACCGTTACAATCGATATATAAAGCAAATACATACAACTGCCCGGCGCATCCGCCATATGATGGGGAGTGAGAGACAATGAAGATACCGATGGACTGGTAGTATCTACGAGCCAATTGGTGTTTAAGCTTCAAATGGAATTAATGAATCGAATGTTTCGTCGAGTAATCGGTAGATAACAATATACGCCTGACGTATCCCCATGTTTGTTGAATATCCATCGCATATTCATGTTCTAGGACGTTAATATTCAAATGTTTGAATAAGTTTGGCTGTTGAACTGTTAAAATCGATACGAAGCAAATGCATATAACAGTCCGGCGCATTCGCCATATGATAGCTTCGCAAGGTGCAACTTTTCTGTTGTCCAAACACCTGGCTACTCCTGATAGATTGTCTGAATTTCTCGGTTCCTCGAGGAGTGAGAGAAAATGAAGACGTTGATGGGCTGGTAGTAGCTACAAGCCTAAATGGAGTTAGTAGATATGCAAAGCAGATGCATAATCAGTCCGGCGCCTCCACCATATGATAGCTTCGGAATGTTTGCAACTTTACAGCTGTACAAACAACTGGCTACTCTGGTAGATTGTCGTAATGTCTTGGTTTCTTGCGGAGTGAGAGACATCGAAGACTCCGATAGGCTGGCAATAGATATGATCTTGTTGGAGTTTAAACTTCAAGGGAAATTAATCAATCGAATGCCTCCTCTAGTTATCGGTAGATAAGGTACTGACGATATGCGCTCATCTAGTTACCAACATTTTTTAATAGATATGCACGATATTGTGGAGATTCATATCACTATATGTCACGCATCGATTATAGTAGGTACTATGAATTGACGATACGAATATAGTACAACACTTTGATTGCTACCAATAACGTTAATTATTTACTCAACAATAGCTAATATTCCTAAAATCAATAATATAAGAAACATGCAGCAAGAAGCATTGGACGCATACCTATTACCTATCTAGGATTCATTGTGTTCTCGGTTGTCACTCATTCTACGAACTGTCATCTTTAACGTGCTCATTCCAATTTAGTAAACTTGTATCGACATGAGTTCCGATCGTAAAAGTATAGATTCAGATATAGAACTTGCGGCAAATGAAACAATTCAAATATTAGTACTAGTTAAATTCCGCGATAGATTCGAAAATAAATATAAGCGATTTGAAGAGTGGTGCAGTTCAACAAAAGAGAAAATTTTCTTAGCTTATTTTGCTGGTAAAGCTGAAAAAGAAAAGCCATCCTCATTATGGACACCCTACAGTATGCTCAGAACAATATATTTATAACAAATTAGTTCTTGTTTCCTTTCCTTTGAAAACACTGAAATTCGAAATGAGAAATAAGTGATATTTTTCCACTTTACCTCACTTGCGCGGTAATGTACCTCATTAGGAAACTTATATCAGTGTAGTATTGTTTGACATTACATATTCGTAGCAAGCAAGACTGTCTTTGCTGGCTCACCATGTGCTTAATCACGTGTAAAAATTTGCAAGCCGATTTATCAACGGTGTTGAATTATCCACGTATTAGGATTTGTCTTTGGTAGAGGGCCTCAGATAATCAATTCACGAACATTTCTTGTGGGTTAAAAGGGACGTAAATAACATCCGACATTTTCTAAGAGCTCAATTGATGAGGGACATATCGTACATAACTGTATGGGAATACTTCTGCGACGGGATCGTGTAAGCATAATGAGATGAATAACTTCTGTTATTTGCTACTCAACTTAGAAAATACCGTTCAGACATTCGAGTTCTGGCTTTTAAATGCATTTAGAAAGTTATAAATTCCGTTGGAGTTTGCCAGAACTGTTTTCGTGCAATCTTTATGTGACAAAAGATTTACCTAACTAATTTAATTCGCGTTTCATTAGAAATTAATCAAATCGTAGTCACGCAGTTGATTCCGTACCAAGAATCAGTCGGTAGGTTTCCATCAGTCTGTGGATCGGGAATATTTAATATTAACTGAATTTCGAGTTAATCCGATGCAGGCTCTGTTTTAATATCCAGGGAAGGAAATCTAATTTGTAACTGATTGCGCTCAAATTGTTTTTTGATGCAAGAATGGGGTTAATCTCCATGATATTACGTTCGCTACTTGTTGATACAGGCCCTATGACAAAATTTAATTTCCTATCCTTATCTTGATATGATCAATATCCATTCATGCCAATTTATTTCTGTTTCAATTCGAATAAACTATATCGAATTATAGTGTCTGTAGTATTTTATCCTTCGTATTTATTTCCTCTATGATTATGCAAATTTGTTGGAATATATTCTGTCTGCAATATCATACACATGGAGTCATATTACCCATTCCTCAATAAGTCAATCTAGAGAGATGCATTCTGCAAATTGTGTTACGTAATCAATTTCTACATGTCAGCGATGATGGTTGCTTCCAATTTAAATTATATATCAAGATCTCTACACAATGGAGTCCAGACAATTCTAGAACAACGGTTCAATATCATTTGAGAGGAATTCCATGTTTGGGAATTAATTACTATAATTATTGCTCGTACAGATTGTGATGTTAGGGGCCATTGAAGAACGTACATGCCACAGAGGCGAGTTGTCATCGGTATACGGAATGGTATGATAGGGAGGGGAGAGTAATTGAAAAGTGTACATACCTAAGTCCATGTAATTTTTTCCATGATCTTAGCTGTCGACTTATTTTTAGTTAATACTTCCAACTTTTATTGACTAGCACGTTTTATTACTTATCTGATTGTTTTTATATGTTAATATACTCTTTATAGGCTTCATTAACCGTGTTAAATGTGGACTATAGTCTATCCAAGTTCAAGATGGAACGCATGTTAGCAAAACTTGCAGTGACCGCCTCTCCGCAAGACCGTATTAATTGCATATTAACAATAATTAAATTGATTCAGTTCAATATGTGGAGCACCGATACAAACCAGTCACCTTACCGATAAGATCAGTCCACGATCACTCCACGAAAAATAAAACGGGTTTATCAGTGCTACACTGACTAAAAATACAGTGTCGACAACAGATGTTCGATTTTTGATTGCTTTTGTCATGTTTTGGTACATAATGCAACTCATTTATCTTTTGTACATAGTTAATACAGTTGCTCTGTGTTGAAATATCTCGTACCCTATGGGGTGGGACAGTTTTGACACTGAGAAAATGTAATAAATACTTACCAGAAAAACAAAGACCTACAAATCAATAATCCTTCACTTATTGAGTAGAATTTATCACCCTACATAACTTTTCTCGAATAAGAGCATTAAAATCGTACGAATATAATAATATTCACATGAACAATGTTATCTGTGCAAATGAACAACAACTATAAAATGAACAAAGTAAACAGTCAAAGCACAGTATAATATACTGTGGTCAAAGTAGATGAGCTCCATTATTTGCAAAAACATGGCTCCCGCGATTGATATCGCCGCTGTCTTGTATCGGGTTCTGTAAGCTGTGGTTCTGTTAATATAATTTGTAAATATAAAAATAAACACGTTCTCAGCTCCAAAACCAAATCAAAATCTTGAAAAGAGCTGCGATATCATAGATGACTTTGACAGAGACGTAATCCGAATAATCGTCAATTTTTTTCAACAACAATGTCTTAGCGTTAGATGAAGTTTTGCAAGTAGTCTATGATCTGCCAAGAGAAGCAGATTTCATGAATTCATAAAAACTCTTAATTTAAATATCAAGGTACTCCTAAAGTTATGTCAGTCATAGAGAATTTTCAATCTCCATGGGAATAGTACAACAATATTTTGAATAATGTTGTTACTTATAACGCATTCTTGGAATTAGGATTCATATATTCCATTTGTATTTAATGATAAAAGATATGTACTAATTGTTGTGTAGATGTCTAAATGAACAAAATTTAAAGTTATATACAGAGTGTATCTAAATAACACCGAAAAAATTAAAGGGGTGATTCTGTGATGAAAATCAATGTGAGTGTTTGGTATAAATTTTTTTGAAAAAACCCTCCCCGGAAAAGTTACACCCCTTCGAAAATTAAAAAAAAAATGGTTTTTCTTTTTCATTTTCCCTGTATATCAAGCTAAAGACACGAAACTTGGTAAACATTATCTGTCAATAAGAGTACACTTTTTGAAATTTTTTCAACCCTGAAGTATGCTTAGAAGGGGTTGATTATTTCAACCCCTAAGATATTTTTTCTTACAACTTTTTTTCAGATGAAAATTTTTTCTTTAAAAAAGTATGACTGAAAAGCCCAATTCATTGACTAACTTTTTTAACTCTACAAGTTTTTTCTAAAACTTGAGCATTTACGAGAAAAAAAATCTAATGCAATGCATTTTCAAAAAGATGAGCTAACGCGAGTGTATTTTGCGTCAAGTCTAGTGGCCTGTGCTTTGCATAAAACCATCTTATTGTTTCACAAGTTTTATGATTGTGTATTGTAGGAAATATTAGTTGATTGAAAATATGAATGCATATTCGAATTTGGAAATGGCAGATATGCATTTTACATACGGTCGTGCTAACGGTAATTCATTGGAAGCGCAAAGACTTTATGCTGAACAGTACCCACAGCGTAGACTACCCCATCATACTACGTTCACAACTATTCACCGACGCTTGCGGGAACGTGGTAATTTTGAAAAAAGAAGTTATGATTCTGGTCGTACTAGAGAAGTTAGAACTGCAGCTGTAGAAGAAGCCGTACTTAATTCAATTGAAGAATTCCCAGAAACTAGTACCAGGAAAATAGCTCGTGTCCTACATGTAAGCCATTCCGTTGTTTTTAGAATTTTAAAAGAACAAATGTTGTATCCCTATCATCTTCAACGGGTGCAGGCGTTAATGATTCGAGATTTTTTACCCCGTGTGATTTTTTGTCAGTGGCTTATTAATATGATTGGCCAAGCACCACAGTTCTTAGATAATATTTTATTTACTGACGAGGCGAATTTCTCAAGAGACTGTATTAGAAATTTTCACAACAATCACCTTTGGGCTGACGAAAATCCTCATGGCTTTTTTGAAGGAAATCATCAGTATAAATTTTCATTAAACGTGTGGCTCGGAATTATTGATAATCATTTAATTGGTCCCCATTTTCTTCCGCTACGATTAAATGGTGAAGCATATTGTCATCTCCTTGAAGAATTACCTGTTCTTCTTGAAGAGGTTCCCATTCAAATTAGGCAACATTCATGGTTTATGCACGATGGTGCACCAGCTCATTTTAGTATACTTGCAAGAACTCACCTGGATGAGGTGTATGCCAATCAATGGATAGGTCGAGGAGGACCTGTAAACTGGCCAGCCCGCTCCCCTGACCTTAATCCTTTGGATTTTTGCATATGGGGATATCTGAAATCTTTGATATACACAAACCCAGTTGAAAATATCGATGATCTGCGAAACCGCATTGTGGCAGGGTGTGAAACTATAAGAAATTCTCCAGGAATATTTCATCGTATACGCAATTCTATGAGGAAAAGGCTAGATGCTTGTATTGACGCTGAAGGCGGTCATTTTCAACATTTATTATAATTGTATTGTCGATATTCGACAGGTTTTTGTTCATTGTTTGTTCACTTTTGTTTTTAGTTGTAGAAGTCTCATAATCATAATCATAATTTGGTTGGCTGTTGTTTAATAAAATGCTATTACACATGAGCTTATTTATTTTTTTCTCATAAATGCTCAAGTTTTAGAAAAAACTTGTAGAGTTAAAAAAGTTAGTCAATGAATTGGGCTTTTCAGTCATACTTTTTTAAAGAAAAAATGTTCATCTAAAAAAAAGTTGTAAGAAAAAATATGTAAGGGGTTGAAATAATCAACCCCTTCTAAGCATACTTCAGGGTTGAAAAAATTTCAAAAAGTGTACTCTTATTGACAGATAATGTTTACCAAGTTTCGTGTCTTTAGCTTGATATACAGGGAAAATGAAAAAGAAAAACCATTTTTTTTTTAATTTTCGAAGGGGTGTAACTTTTCCGGGGAGGGTTTTTTCAAAAAATTTTATACCAAACACTCACATTAATTTTCATCACAGAATCACCCCTTTAATTTTTTTGGTGTTATTTAGATACACCCTGTATTATTATATGTAAGATCTTGAGAAAAACATTAACACATATGTCTATATATTTTCGTTTTTACTTACGTTGCAGTCTCTCGATCGTGTTAATGTATATTTCACAAGAATTCACATATAATTCAAAACTAGCCCAAGAATTATTATTATACTTTGAAATGATATAACAATCTCATTACTTTCCTCTATATGATTTAATCATTTTAGTGAATATGGGTTGTGGGAGTGGGATTCCTGCTGTTTATGTACGCGTAAGGAGGTAGGAATATTTTGTTACGGGAGTGTAGTAGGGGTGGAGGTCAACATTTGACAATTCTTGTGTATGTATTTCTTTAACCCCTTAAAAAATTAATCAACATCCATTGTATAAATATTTGTGCGATTGCATTTTTACTATGATTGCGGTATTTTTCATACAAGTAGTTCAAACGCCACAAAGATGACAGCCTGAATAGGACTTATTTTGGGAAAATGAGACGTATGTTTCGAGTATATTCATGATAGTAGCCATATATAAATGTCATCAGTTCCTGTACAGCTTAAGTTTTACGAACTGCTATATACGAGTCTTGCGAGCATGGACAAGCTTCACAAGTTAGACAAAGAAAGTGCACGTCGAATGATCACGGTTATGTAAATGTAGAGTAATTAGAAACAATATTTATGCTTGCCACAAACACTTCGAGTGAAATAAACCAATCAAATGCATAGACTAGTTATCGCTAGATAACACATTATCGTTTCCCGATGTTTGTCGAATCTTCAAGCGCACATTCATACTAGGGTGTTAATATTGAAAATGTTTGAATTACCTTCCATAATTTTGCATGTTGACCTCGGCGCATCCACCATATGCTAACATTGGAATGCTGGAACTTTACAGTTGTACAAACATCTGTCTACTCTGGGAGATCGTTCGAATATCTTGGTTCCTTCAGGAGTGAGAGGCAATGAGCACGTTGATGGTAGTAGCTACAAGCCTAAATGGAGTTTAGCAGATATGAGAGGCAAATGCATAATCAGCCCGGCGCTCCCACCTTATGATAGCTTCGGAATGTTGGCAACTTTACAGCAGTACAAACACCTGACTACTCTGGGAGATTGTCGGAATATTTTGGCTCGTTGTGGAGTGATTGACAATGACGACGCCGATTGAGCTTCAAGAGAAATTATTCTATCGAATGCCTGCCTAGTTATCGCTGTGGGTGCCAGGACCCGTGAACATAAAAAATTAAGTCACACGCCACATAAGGTGCAGTTTCCATTTGCAGAAGCTGAATCTTAATGCAGGATATATAGGATCATTAAAAAAATATATTTTTCCTTATGATATTCGCAATTCCCTAATTTTTTGTTTCTATTTTTATGAAACCGTGCTTTAAAAAGGATCTAAAAAAGATTAGGCCTAACCGCTGTTCCTCTTCAAATTAGCTATTTGATACAGGTTAATAAGTTTACCTCATCATATTTTGGAGGCACAATTTGCCACTGGTGTCGATTATGATTTAAAAGAGTGGATATCAATAATGTTGGGATATTTCTGGCGAGGATTCGCGTTTAAGTAGAAATTTCTGTTCCTTTCAAATATATCGCGCAAGCTGATCACCAGGGTATTACTTCTTGTCAGCTCTTTTACACCCCCAGTTTTCTTCATAATATTACACACAAAGTAGGGATTTCAATACATCATTTATCAACCGTGATACGATGTGTACCTAACACGGAGAGGAAAGCTGGTTAAACTCATTATCTTAACTAGGGTAAACGGAAGTTGGGTATCTTAAAAGCGCTATCGACCTGAATTCTCAATAAATGATGCAGAGGTAATTATTGTTATGCTTCGTGAAATCAACCTGCAGTGTTTGAGAGGATCTGTTTGATTACTAGTGTATCTTGTTGTGAAACCACATACTGAACTGTTACGTGTGAACATTCGAGTTTCGCAGTTTTAAAAAGCACGAAAACAAATATCGGGTGTTTTTCTAGTGTGATAGGTTTTTTAATTGGAATAAAACACATTCAATTTGACCAACTGGGCGGAATTTCTACCTTAGTAGAAAATCTCATTGCATTTATGGTATACACATTATTTTGTTCATATGACCACCGCGACACTTTCTAATATAGCGCATCATGGAGGTCCAAACTAGAGCGACAGGTACCAAATCTCCAAATGGTTTAATGTCTCTGGTTTATCTGCATATACCAAAGACTCAACATATACCTACAGTAGTATAAATAAGGAACAATCACCCTTATTCACTTAAAATACTGTTGAAGTACTGAGAACCTTGCGGCTACCAAGAAGCCATCATCAGAGTAAACTGTTTACTCTGATGATGGCTACTTGATTGCCGAAAGGTTCTCAGTACTTCAACAGTATTTTTAGTGGATATGCGTGATTATTTTTTATGTATACTTTTATAGTGTTTTCACAGTGTGAACACTTTTATAGTTTATATAAATCCAGAGACGTCCTGTCACATGATCGTGGTGGCCATTTAACATTTAGCGAAATAACTTGATCGCCGAACGTTTCTCTCAACAAATCCATTGTAGAACGCGCTGCATGGTATGTAGCACTGTACTGTTGAAACCACATCTTGCCCACATTTATTCCTCTCAATTTGGTGACAAGAAAGTCTTATTACTACTGTAAGCGTTTGTCATTAAAGTAACACGCTGGCCGGCATAATTTTTGAAGTCTGAAGTCTCCTCCAGCTCATAGAGCACACCAAACAGTGCATTTTCTGGTTACAATGGACTTTGAAGAATCGCTTGAGGATTATCTTTCGCCCCGAATGCGACAATACAGCTTGTTGGCATAGCCATTGAAACGAAAATGAGCCCTATTCCTGAACAATATTTTTATATGAAATAATAAGTCTACTTGCATTTCGTTTGCAGCCCGTTCGTATGGTTGGTCGGCTCCAATTCTTATACGAGCTGGATCTTGTAAGTTGTTAAAGCAAGATCTTTGGGACAATTTTCCATAAAATGGAGGAACGGAGTTCCAAATTTTGCGCACAGTGTATCTTCTTCGTAACTCAACAGCGGTGATATTTTCTTCGATACGCACTCTACTAGCGTGAACGAGATGCGAAATTGATTCGTTCGTAAAATGTTAGCAACGATTTGTAAGCTTCATGAAAACAATCGTGAGTTTCACGTTAAATTTGCAGTTGCTGCTCTGTAGTTAATCTTTTCAAGATGCAATGGCAACCATTACGGAATAAAAATAATAATCATCGAGTTATTCTCAGAGCTGCCTCCATCAGACATTCCATTACGCCGAAGAAAACTCCTACCATGGAATAGTATTACAAAGCCAATGACGAAAAAATTACTTCCTAAGGCGCAACTTGAATATATACGAAAGCAAGGTGAAAATTGCCTGAAAAATTAAACAAGAAATGATTTATTTGGTCGAAACTTGTTTTATTTTTCAACTTAATCTCCTTGTAGCCCTATAAACTTCGTCAACGTTTTTCTAATTCTTCGATCCCTATCAAATAATACGATTTCGGTAATTCTTCAAAATAGGCGTTTGTATCAGCGAAGACCTCATCGTTGCAGCCAAATCTCTTTCCGCCGGTCCATTAATTCAACTTTGGAAATAAATAATAATCGCAGGGATTCAAATCTGGAGAATATGGTATATGGCGAACCAGTTCGTAGCGCAATTCATGCAATTTTGCCATTGCGACCGCGGACCTGTGCGCCGGTGCGTTGTCCTGGTGGAAGAGCACTTTTTTCTTTGAAAAATACGGCCGCTTTCTTTTCAACTCGGAGTCTAATGAATTCAACAGCTCTGCGTAATATACGCCGGTGATCGTTTTGCCCTTTCCAAGGTAATCGTTATGGACGATACCGTGTGCTTCCCAAAAAAAACTGTCGCCATGACTTTGTTGGCCGATCAACCCACCTTGGCCTTTTTCGGCTTCGATTCGCCAGATCAAGTCCATTGTTTCGACTGTTCTTTGGTGCGTTGTGATGGATCCATGTTTCGTCTAAGGTTATGAAACAGCGCAAAAAATCATGCTAATCGAACTTGAACATCGCCAAACACTCATTTGAAGTTGTCACACTTGCGTTTGTTGTCAACAGAGAGCAAATGCGGCACCCATCTGGCTTTCTCTTATTCACAAATTTCTGCCAAATGTTCCGTACCCGTTCGATTGAGATGCCCACAGCCTCAGCAATCTGGTGCAATTTAACTCGCCGATCGTCCAATATCATACCATGAATTTTATTGACGATTTCTGGCGTTGTAACCTCCATTGGAAGATCAGAATATTAGGCGTCCTTTGTGCTCATACTACAACGAAAATCAGTAACCCACTTGTGAATCGTCCCAATCGATGTTGAGGAGTCCCCATAATGTTTAACAAGCGATGCTTTGGTTTGCATAATGCCTTTTCCACGCAAGAAATAATGTTTAATCAAGATGCGAAATTCACTTTTTCCCATGTTTACAAAAATCTGCGAGGATCCTTGCTTTCGATTGGTGTCAAAACAGAACTCAATGACATCAGTCTGAACATTTTAATGCGTTGTAGTTAAAGATGGTACATCACAAATGTCACATGAGATGTTCGATTGTGGCGCCATCTGTTTTTATTTTTCGGGAACTTTTCACTATGCCCTCGTATGAATAGAATTCAATAAAGTAATAGTGGACACTTCCATGAATGTCTATCAATAGCTTCATCATTCTACCTTCTAAGGAGCTATTCTATTTTGCAGGCTCGAATAAATATGTATAATTTTCATTTCATGAAAGATAGCACGAAATGTTTCACCCAGCTGTTAGACATTAATGGAAACTTTTTCAAACCTGAGCTGAGAAATGTTCAGTTATTCGGATTTGGAACGGACTTGTATTAAATTATACTAGTGTTTTATAATTCGAAAGTATGTAGCCATGTCACGATCTTGAATTAAGCTACTTTCTTTATCAAATTATGTACTGTTTTGCTTGTACAGAAAATCGAATTATTAAAAACGTTCCACGCAAGTGAGCTTCTGTTTACACACTCTAAAGTGGAAGCTATAATCGCGTTAGATACCTTTTCAAAAGCTGAGAGAGTCTTAAGAAATTTAGTTAAATTCTAAGTCACGCTCTTCTTACAGGGTTAAAATTAAATAATACAGTAGATTTGTTAATTTGCATTGGTTATGTATTCATTCCGAGCATGATATAGTCGACAAAAGATATAAATATGAAGGAATATCCGCAGCATAAATGTAGTCTCTGACACTGAAATTAAAATATGGAATTTGTCGATAATGCACTTAGTAATTCCGACTAATGTCTAATATACTCACTTGCATTTTTGACAATTAGAAGTTTTGTTTCCGTAAAGATGAAAGTTCTTTTTAAACACGATTTATTTATTATAAATCTAACAGAGACAATGTAAAAGTAAAGTACGCTCGAAATATAATGACTTCAAATCTTTGCAAGCAGCTTCTCATAGTCTTAACGTTCCTTTGTCCTAAGAATTACTATCTCATCTTATACAGTTTTATACGAAATAATGCAACAAACGTCAGCTTCTTACCATATAAAGGTTGTATGTGACACGTAATGATTAGGTCATAGAACAATCTGGAATTATTATATATGAGTCATATGCACGGCCGTACATACAGGTAGTGTTGCCCAAAATCGATCTTGATCTTGCAGTCTTGGTAAATTTTAGCAAGACCAAAACTGACC
Source organism: Endomychus coccineus (assembly GCA_958510875.1). Lineage (NCBI taxonomy): Eukaryota > Metazoa > Arthropoda > Insecta > Coleoptera > Endomychidae > Endomychus > Endomychus coccineus. Next base: position 37,889,075 of record OY294069.1, read on the forward strand.
GTGCAAGATTTGAGCAAGAACAAGACTAAGCCTGCGAGACTCTTGCGTCTTGCAGTTAGGACTGAGTGTCGTTTCAGGGAGCGGACAGGCTTAATTTATAATACAAGAAATTGACACATAGAAAACAAACGAAACAAAATTAAAGAAAGTACTAGTACATAAAATTTTGAAGAAGAAAATAGGTAGAAAATAGGAAGACGTAAAGTACAGATATAAATGACTATCAGTGCATTTTCGTTGAAGGGGGGATTTACGCAGTCCGAATAAGTAAATAAAAAATAATATATTAAATATAGTATGAAAATAAATAAAAATATGACAATAATGAAAACGAAAAATAAACTATATAGAATAAAGCGTAATAAAATTATATGTAGTATGTTACCGAGAAAATGTTTATTTTCTTAATATTTCAAAAGTTACTGGCGGAAAAAGAGATCTTACAAACTAATTTGAAATCTAACTTATAATAATAAGGTAGCAGGACGCTACAATGTCATGCGTCTGTACGCCGCATGCGGCATCCTTTGATTTGCGACGGCATCCTTTAATGAGAGCCGGCACGTGCCAAGGCGGCGCGGTACAAGACGACACTATCTAAGAGAATGGACTATAAGTAATAGTATTTATTTCAATTTCAGTCATTCCCAATTGAGCTTTGCTTCGAGTCTAATGTAATAATTGATTTTATTCTAATCCTTGTTGTTCTCGGAAAACTTATCACGTTTACAATTCGACATGAGTGACGAAGATCCAAATAGTTCTAGTCGGAGTAGTGAGAGCTGGAGTTATAGATCTGAAAGACCTAAAAGCAAATTTGATGAGTTTTTCGAAATAATTCATGCATCCCAAATTGCTTTGTGTAAATCGTGCCAACATAAAAAGGTTGAATAAAAATGAAAAACAGAAACACCAATAGGTAATTGCGAGACTTGCGAGACTTGCGAGACTCTTGCTGCAAGACCAAGACCAAGACTGGGAGCGCAATACCAAGACCAAGACCAAGACCAGGTGTATTGGCGCAAGACCAAGACCAAGACTGGCTAAGTCTCGTCTTGTTCTTGCATTTGGGCAACACTACATACAGGTCTGGGAACTGTATGTTTGACATGAGTCTCTTACTTGTCTCCAAACTCGTAGTGCCTCGCTCAGCCACCAGCTAGCGCTTGGATCGAAGTATGGCAACAATCACATTATTAAGTAAAATAATTTTTCTCGTAACGCAATATTTACTATTCTGATTTGAGAGAGGAATTGAACTGTTACTCTTGTCAAAATGTATTACTCACCTTGAAAATAACATCCCCTTTTTCGTTATACATGCTCGCACACATAAAAGACCTCGTTAAAACGATTTCGTTCCGGAATCGCAAGCATACACTTTTTTCGCATTTCCGCATCTTTCGGCACTTTAAAAACAGAAGTTTCTTGCTTTACACTTTGGTACCCCGTTTTACATTTCGGCACAATGCACGGTTTCGTAATTTTTTTCTAAAAACGTCGGTATTCCTTGTGTTCACAAAGCAACAATGACAGTTGCCAGAGAACACGGTCGTATACGTGCCAGAGATCATTCCTCGACTCATGCGTCACCCTTTTGGTACTATGCAACAGATGACGCTTAGCGGAGTCATTTCTCACATAGGAAACAGCCTCGAGTTCCCAGACCTGTATATACGACCGTGGTCATATGTAACATACAATCCTGTCAAATAATGAACAAAATCTAGATGGCACTAATAGTATCGAAACAAATTTGTGTCTGAGAAGTACCATCTTTCAAAAGGCGGGGCTCGTTGATTTACAATTGAGGCTAACCACTTCCGTTATTTTCGAAGAATGGATGGAAACGAGTTTTGTGCAGTAACAAATAAACACTTTCATTTCAGAGGTAATACACCGAAAGAATCAAAGCCGAATTGGATGGAGTTCATGGTATATCTGCACTAGCGTTTCGAATTGTTTACAATTGGATGAATGAGTTTATAAACATCCACAAGTGATGATCATCGTTCAGAAATTAACTTTGCCAAAATCCGCAGTATTGTTTTGGGTGATTGACCAGTCAAAGTGCGCGAACTTGTTGAGGCCACAGGCATATCACATGGCTAAGTGGTTTCGATTTTGTACGAAAAATTGGCTATTAAAATGACATTGGCACAATAAGGGCCACGTTTGTATGGTGGATTCTGAGTTTCTCCGTCGATGGAACATCCCAGAGACGAAATAACATTGTGAACAGTGAATTTCTGGAGACGTCGTGCTCATTACTACTACCCAAACTCTCATTAAACCGAGACCATCGAAATTAAAAATAATATCAAAGCGTTTTGGAAGGCCTACAGTTCATCGTTCAACTTTCTTAATATTTCAGAGTAGTCGAGGAAGTAAAGCCGAAAAGGTCGAATAAAAAAGCGGCTGAACCGATCATGACGCTTTTTTTCGATCAATTCTAGAAGTTAATTGAAAAAATGTTGCCATGCATGTTACATGCATTTTAGCATTTCTACAGAGGAAAATGCATCTTTTTGAATGTACTTTCAGGAGATAAAATTCAATGTGAAAAAAGTGGCCAAATATACCCGGAATAGGTCAGAATTTATTACTCGGAGGTTTTAAGAGTCGCTGATCACGATTCTGGAGTCGGAATCAATTGACGATGCAGCTTTTGAACAGATCTGTGAAGAATTCAAAAACTACCTTTTCACTGTAATCAAACTTAACTGAGGTTTTCAAGCGCGAAAAATATTATTGTGAAATATTTTTGGTTTTAATGCCAAAAATGTTGAAAATTTTAATAATTAAGTTTTTTTTTCTAAGAATTAATCTAACAATAGATAACTTCAACCTTTTGAATCATTTATTAGAAATATTATATGAGTAAAAATGAAGTAAATTTTATTATTTTTATTATCATTATTATTATTGATTCCGACTACAGAATCGTTATCAGCGCCCCAAAAAAGCCCCGAGAGATGAATTTGGTTGCATTTCAGAGCCTTTTAAAAAACAGTCCTTGGAGACGACCTAGATCATCAGGGTATCCTGATGACCACCAGGTGACTATTGAGGATCATGGTCACAACCGGCAATCTCAAAAGAGCCTCCCTCACATATTCATCCCATTCCAAAAGATAATTTCACGAATTCCCTGGAGACGACGTTAGTACCAGGATGCTCTGAGGCCCAGGTGTTTCGTAGTATCTGGCACCGGAATTCGTGATCATGGACCCAAAAAAAAACCGAGAGACGATTTTGGTTGCGTTTCTGAGCATATTAAAAAGCAGTCCCCGCAGATGACCTAGGTAATCAGGGTATCCTGACCACCAGGTGAGTATTGAGGGTAATGGTCATGACCGACAACATCAAAATAACTTCCACTCCATTGCAGAAGATAGTTTCACGAAATTCTTGTAGACGACGTGGGTACTAGGGTGTCCTGGCCCCCATGTGCGATGTTGCTCCAATCCCACTTAAGAATCGTGATCAGCGACCCCAAAACTCCGCGAGTAAAAAATTATGGCCTATTCCGACTTTATTAAGCCCCTTTGTTTCACACTGAATTGTAGCTCCTGAAAGTGCATTCAAAAAGATGCATTTTCCTCTGTAGAAATGGTAAAATGCTTGTAAACAAAAAATAAACTAGAATTGATTAAAAGAAAGCGTCAAAATCGGTTCAGCCATTTCTAGTTTTTTACTTTGGCCTTTTTCGGCTTTATTTTCCCGACTAGAAAGTTTTACTTGTCTATCTTGTAAAGCAATATAAATCGTCATGCTCGCTCCAACTGACGAGACTCTCATATATAGCGATTCGTAAAACTCTATCTGTATAATCTATTATGCAGATGATGATGTAATGATATTTCTGGATGACACTTAGGAAGGTGCTGAAGAAGAAACTGTAGGTCTGAACTGTAGGTATGTTTCGCCATAACCTTTTCGATAGAACTAATCATAGGATAGAGTATCGCTGTATATATGCATCAGACACGCCTACAAACCGATAAGTTGGATCTAAAGCCGTTCTATTAGGTCAGGATTCTGTAAAGCATTTGCATTATATCAAATTTTGATAAGTGTGATTTTGTTTTCAATTTTTATTTCAAACCTATTTATAGAAAAAAACTCTTAGACGACCGGATGTAAATTCTTATATCAGAGATTCACGGATCTGTTCATCTTATTTACCACAAGTATTCAAACAAAGTCAATAGTTCGCCGCTACACCAAATCTTTAGTATCAATCGTACGGAGGTTCATGCAAGCAGCACGTGTCGCTAAACAATATTTGAGTTTTCGGCAGAAATTTATTCGCCGGCGACATTTCGCTATCGCGTTAAGTCGCAAAGCTTGAAGGAAGCTTGTTTTCTATATCGAGTGCCGTATGTTTTTCATGAATAAATCTGTTTATAAATAATGCATTTCTGTTTCAGGTGAGTGTTCCTATCCTCCAATTCAACCTATTTCTAGTCTCACATTCGAAAACTTCTTGGTTTTACGTTCAGGAAAAGGTAAGTTTAATCTGAAATTTCAGCATGAAAGAATATCAAGGGATGGTTCTATATGTTTATTATAGTTAACTAGATGATTATGTAAGTTCAAATAAGAGAAATTTAATTTTGGACCAATGAGGATGAGATTGAACAATTTCTAATATTTTTAGCGAATTGTCAGTCATGTTTATTTTTGTTGTGTTCGTTGATGTCCTTAACAGCGAATCAATAACATCGTAGTGAATTATGCATTCTGAACTCCAAAGGACAATTGAATCCTGTGAATTAGTAAATAAATTTAGTTGTAACTGAATTTAGTTGTAATTGGAAAATTACTGTCTCAACCAAATGACAAAATTGTATTTGAAGGTCATCCCACCCGGGTGGCGTAATGTAGTTTAGGGGATCGTGTTATGAGTAATCGAAAATGAGTAATTAATAATTTCAAGCTGCCACATTTTGTAAACGAAATTCATTATTTTGTGTTAGATCCTAACATCAACACGACGTTCCGAAATTGATTTTGAATATAGAATCTAAACTTTCTATGATGCAGAAAAGTTAACCTGAAAATTGCATTCAGGAGCAAATAATGGAAAAGAAAGAGAAACTGAAAAAGTGCACTATATAAATCAAACGAGAAGAAATTAATTAAGAACAGCTTGCTGATTGGAAATAAATGCTTCTGTTTGTCTGTCCGTCAATTCTTCGGCGATTCCAAAATTGTATATGACCAATATAATATAAATGTTGATATTTATTAGGAAAAATTTCAACATCGGATACTTTGACCCCATTCCACCCAGAAATATTCAAGTATCGATGAGACATGATGAAGATAATCTTCTATAGGCAAAATGTTCTCGGAATTAGAATCATATGTAATAATTCACGTGAGGCGGTACAGAACGAAGCCAAACATGCATTGACTAATTTGGTATTACTTTTTTGAAAAAATGCTTCCATAAAATATGTGGAATGGATAAACCCACTTCTTAATTTTTTTTTAATAATGTGTTTCGTATCCGATGATGAGAAAATGTGATCACTCTCAAGCGTTACTACTTAGACTACTTGGTATGTTTAAATTCAGGATGCGAATGAATATAATTTGTATTATTTAAATATATGGAAGTATCTCAAATATTACATCATTTTTGTACATTGCAAAAAATCTTCTTGAATCGCATCCATGGTAAACCAACCTAAGTTTAAATATAAAATTATAAAAGTATCCCATGTTTCTCTGATGCCAATACTTTTATAACTCATAATAATAAGTTTGCTTCCCATGGTAAATACATTAATGTTTGTTTCGAAATAATGTTTCTGTTCTAGATAGAACTGATGAATGAATATTGTTATGAATGGAGCGAAACAATATTTCAGCACGTATAATAAATTATCAATAAATCGATCCTAATGTTCGCGTTTTAGTCCGACCTCGTGGTTTGTTGATAATCGTATGATCTCATAAGAGAGCATTGTTATTTTGGAGTATTTGCATTTTCTAGGTGTATTTCTGAATACGTGAAACATCTGTGCTTAGGTTACGTGAATTGTTTCCACTTAATGTGATCTTATCATTATGTTCGATTTAAATATTTAGTACTGCATTATATATAAATGATTGATAAATGGATATATGTTTGAATCTTTCATATATCCAATCTTTCTTACTATTTATTGTTCAATGTATGGAATGATATTAGCATTTCTTCACATTTCAACTTTTGATTCTTTATTTGAATCATGCAATTTTAGATTCTGAAAGAGCGTTCTTCTGAACTTCTTGAAAATTTTAATAATCCCACTTCTTTTCGACAATTCTTGCCACTCTCATGCTATAGATCAACTTGTGATCAAAGAAATTTCGATCGATGTTGTGTGCCTTATTGTGTCCGATTTTAGAAAGGAATTTCGGCCCGCTCGTACTTGCTACTGGGTTGGATAATATTGAATATTAATTATAATAACTGATAAATTGATTTTTATATACTTGTTTCACTATTAATTGGTTTCGTTTCGATCTCTTCAACCTACTGGATAACCGACTGCCAGCGGTATTCTATTTATTTATTTTTTCCATACTTTGACTACACTTGAGGAAACACTATAATGTTCGACGAACAAGTGTGAACCAGCGCTGAAATGTTGAGAGAGGAGTTAGGCATTCGAATTTTTTTTCGAAAGTTTGGTCGTTGTAAGCATAAGGAAAGGCCTCGGTAGGCAAAGAGTACCCCAACTTTTCCGTTCGATAGAAAAATGAAGTCTAGCTTGAGCTCGAGTAGTTCGCCTACCTGGAATATCTCGTGGTGGAATAACAGACGAGATTTCTGATGAACACCGACCATGGAAATATCTATAGAAAAAGGAGAAATCGCCTACCTTTCTACGATCTTTTAGGGAGGTCAATGAATTCGTAATTCAACTAAACGAATAGCTATCTTCTGGATAGAATCTGAGAGCTTCACGGTTCGTTTGAGAGCTGAACTCCAAATATGTGAATAGTATTCCAGGACAGGTGCAGTGTGTTTTGTAGATCAAGTTTTTGTGAAGAGGTTTTCGCCATGGACCGAACATGGATATGGAAGACTTCATGAGAATAGTGGTACCTCACATCCTCATATTAGGGGTTGTGGGATCCTTCCTGGAGAAAATTGTTCTGGTATCACCAAACTCTACTAGATTATCAGATACCCATTTCAAAATCGTTGTCAAAACTTCTTTGACTGCGTCGATCTGTCTGTTTCGGTTCTCAAGCTTCCTTGAATGATATAGGAGCTGCAGATGAGAAATCGATATAAATTACCATTGTCTGAAAAACTGTGGATGGGACTGTTACTTCCAACAGATCTTTGAGCGGAAACAAAGTTGATGCCAAGACACATTCTTGTGGAACTACAGCGTTAATAGACATTGTATCGAAGGGGACCCCCTAAAACCACTACATGGAATGTTCTTTTTGAAAGAAAATTGACCAAGGTGAGGCGGCAATCCATATGACGGATGTTGGCCTTGGTGCCAGAATCTGTCAAATGCTTTGGAGATATGCAATGCTTCAGCTAGAGATTCTCCATGTTATAGTTAATAGATGCTATACATGTGTTACGTAGGCAAGCAGGTCTCTTGGTAACGAAAGCCATATAATACAAAAAAGACCCATCTTCCGGCGGCATGATATTCTTACGTATAAAGAAGCCGTCCTAAATCCGAATTGATTTGTTAATCATGCTTGTTTGTCAATGTATATCGATAGATGTGACCGGTAAGTGTTACTCCCTATTTAAAATCACGAATACCAGCCAGAAAAGTTGATATTGCTAGACTAGCGTTGTTGTTAATATAATTGACTGATTGAATATACGACCGCCAGCGGTGTTGCTCATTATCATAGGAGAAAGTACCCAATTCTCTGTTACTACTTGAAAAAAGTTGGTTTCTGTATATTAGAGAACTTCGAATAGGAATTATAACGCCGCTATCCTACCACAATCAATTTATTATTGCTCCATTCATTTTAATTTAGTGTCCATGTTTCAAAAACAGGTGATAATAGTTATCTTCAACAGTACTTTCCTCCCGATTGTGCTCAACACTAATTCGAAGACATTATTAGCTCGTCCTTTCAGAATAAATCTTCCTGGCAATATGCAATCTTATTATCATCCATATTTAAATCTGTAGTGTTCGATGGAAGATACGAAGGGCTATTTTATTCAATTAGAAGTACATCTATTTCAAATTCACAATTGCTATTTGGATGCAAAAAGATACGAATTCTCGTTTGGAATAATTATCCAGTGCTGCCAGAAAGTCTTCATCAATTCCAAAGCCGTCGCCCAGCTAATGCCTTCACGTATGTAGAACACAACTATACACTGAATATCTAGCTTCACTCGATGACAAGAATTCAAACAGTTCAATGATTCAAATAGATAAATATGGAAATGCAATAGGTTACTCTTTTCGGCGGCATGTAATTATATTCTAATAACATACCGCCGTGATTAACAAATTAACTCAGATTTTCCGCGGCTTTCAGAAAGCGGATTCCCACGGCCCTTGATATTTCAGGCCAGGTCGCGCCGTCTGTATCTCGGGGGCTTCAAATGTCTCAACCAACAAAACAGCATACAACAGCAACTGTCATTCCCAAAATGGCACGTGAGAAAAGCACAGTTGCTGCAGCACCTCTTGTATTATATAGTGAGTTGTATTCACTGAACAGAACAAACAAAAAAGGAATAAGAGAAAGGCGTTGGTGGATATCGTCCTTCAAGAAGACTTGGTCGGCTTCTTATCTTTAACATTAAATTGTCTCTTCTCTTTTCTTTTTAGTTCTTCAATCAGGATGCTACCTACAATACCCCCTTTATTTTGAACTTTACTCCACATCTTACTGGTCGTTTCTATTCTCAAGATTCAGATTTTATGCGTTCCACAAAGCGGGTTCGTTTTCGTATAGTTACAAACTCAAAAGTAGCGTCGTTTGTCCACTCCATGTTTGCGTGTGGAACATCGACATATACATATGGACTGCGCGTGGCAATGAAAAGCGCGGGTAGTGCCGGCCTGAGAGAGGGGAAAACGAAGAGGACTAATACTGTCTTTATCTACTTTATCTATCGCGTTTCTATTGGCCGCTGCGTTGCCATGGAACTGCAACATGACTGTAGCTAGTATGTTTACGTCCCGAGCCGATAGATAAAGACAGTATTAGTCCTCTTCGTTTTCCCCTCTCTCACGCCGGCACTACCTGCGCTTATCATTGCCACGCGCAGTCCATATGTATATGTCGATGGTGTGGAAGCACAGTCGACATAAAACGAACAACAAAAGATTAACAAACAGAAAGTGACAGATCCTCCAGCGCCATCTGTGTTCTCCACGCAACTGTACGCGCCTCTCGCCTTTGAAGTTACCTGCTCGCGGAGGATCTGGCTCTTCAGCGCGGATCTCCAAGGGCCACCTCGGGCCGCAGCCATCCCACTGCGCGGCCCGGCCAGTAATATTACGACCCGTTTGAAGCGGCCTTTACACGTTTGAAGATCATGCCGACGGACAACGGTATTTTTTGTATTAATAAAAAATTTATCCGACGCTTCGGTCGGTTGCCAATATACTTCTTTAAACCTCTTATTTCTACCCTAGTTGCCATTAATTATTGTATAGATGAGCTAATTGAAATTTCTTAGCTTCGCATTCGTTGTGGTATATTTATTAAAAGACGTGGTTGTCGGGAGCACGTGAATCATTAAGAATGCATGGCTTGTACCGCCTGATCGGATATTTATTGTAACACTTTGTTATTGATTTCCAATTACCACTTTACCTTAGAAAATTACATAGGACACCGTCAGTGCATCATTTATTGTATCCCAGACCTTCACTTATGTATGTTTACATTCGTTTCTGTCTTGAGACCGAGTCATTTCGTTTATTAATAGCTTATCGATATTTTATTATGCTGAATATAGCTATCGCATGCAGGTCTGGAAGGAAGTGGAAAATGGAAATACCGTTCATTCTATCGTATTATCAAAGTTTGATAATACATGCATATGACAAAGTTTAAGCTTTATCCTGATAAGTTGCGTCGTAATCTTTCCTAACTCGAACAGGGTAATATTCTTTATTTATTACTTGGTTTATGAGGCTCGTAAGTAATAAAGATTTAATTTCACTTGAGGTTTGGACGGTGATATACTGCATATAAGTTTGGGTATCTTGGCGGAGTAATTTTCTTGGTGCAGTATACATAATATCGCTCTGATGATCCTTCAGATAAATTTCCATATGCTTTAACTTAGACCAATTTTATAGCGAACATTAGTGTATCTGAGTAACTTTTGAGCCAAATGCGACCATTTTAACAAAGGTCCGATCGGGTTGAAGTCATCACAATAATTACTGTTGCAGATTACAGATATGTGTGTTCTGATGTTTTTTTTTTGTGGAGAATGCTTATTTTTTTCACAATATATAGATTTAAAAATCGTCTCGATATATATGATTCTCCTCGAAATCTCTTGTAAAAATATAAAGGTACAAAGTAAAAAAGCTTTATCAAACTGACGATAAATAATAATATAAATAATAATAACTTTATTGATAAAATATACAATTAGTTGATATAAATTATAACACAACAACAATAAAGTTGATTCAACACATAAGTTCTTTAATTTGAACTTGTATGTGCAAAAATAATATAAATCAATTAAATTGACTGTTCGTGAATTCATTAAAATAGTATATATGACACATCACGACAATTAATTATAATTTTAAAGAGTATTATAAACATTTGAACTTAACATGATATGCCAAGTACAGTAAAATAAATGAGTATTCAACAAACATTGTATCAACCTTAGATGAATAACAACCCTTAGATGAATAATAGTTATTATTCATCTAAGGTATTAATAGCACAAGATAAAATATGTTGAAATATATAGCATATTGTCAGCGTATGGTTAATAAGTGACTAAACACTTGCTTCAACCAAACACTTAATAATATAAGTATAGCCACTATTTATTAACATTATTAGCATCAATTCATCATTATTATTAACATTATTAAAATACAATTTGAAATGTAGATATAAAAGTAAAAAAATAGAATAAAATAATATAAAATAAAATAAAAGAAGTTAGAGTAATATAAAAATGTCAGATTAAAATGATACACACTTCAATAGTGTAATCGTGGCACTGTTTCATTATTAAATTCTTCGCTAACGAAGTAGAGTCTGTTGCATTTACTCAATCTGCTTATAAAATCGTTAAAAAAAGTCCTAGCGTAAAAATTCCTTGATCATAGTATTTTTCATCGACATTCCATCAACTTTGAAAAAATCCGTCTGTCTGTGTGGATGTCCGTCACGAATTGCTTGTCTACAATATATCTCAAAAGTAATCGTTTGCTGATTAGTAACGAACCCTATTGTTTTTCAGGAAAATTTTGAAATAAACACCCTTTTCTGAAGGGTTGAAAATTAAAAAAAATCGTAACTCCCAAGGTATACATTGAATCGATTCAAAACTTTTATAGTAAATTTAAGTTTATTTAAAACCTAAATTTCACCAAAATCGTTCTACAACAACACCAACAACAAGAACAATTATCGAAGAAAACTTAAATTTACACCGTATTTTAACGGTGATTCCCTGAAACTGAAAGTTTGTTTTTGTAATAAAATTTTTTTAATTATATTATTAATTTGGATATTTTTGTGTAAAGATAGAGAAATAAATAATTTATATCATTATCATTACATAAATGCGAAGAGTATCTTATAGAAGAAGAAACAATTATATTATATATAAATTCTTGGGAAATAGGTCACATTAAATATATGAAATATTGGAATGAGTAATAATTTCAATTTTTCATGTTTCCTTCGTTGTTGCGACAGACTATTTCAATTGAAATTAATGCGATATAGACGCTCAGTGCTTAGTGTAATTGGTTTCAGAAATTCCGCCCTTTGGTTGATGTGAATTTGTGTTCAAACGTCTTTTGATGATGGTCGTGAGACCGAAACGAAAGTAAAGACAAAAAGATATAGTAAACATATGTGTTAATTGACCTATTCCCCTAAAATTTATATATAATTCATACCTGGGTGAAGAATAATCATGAAACAATTATATAAAACTCACACTATTTATCTATTATCCAAGGCGGCAACACTAGTTTAATTGGACATAGTTCCCTTAGAGTTATTAAATTTAGTTTTAGCGGGTTTAGTTTTGATAAAACTATAAATAGATGGATGTGTTAAAATGATTCATTCTAATTCGAATGGCACGCTGCGCATGAATTTGTGGTGTTAATGAGTACAGTAGCCCACATAGATGGAGGAAAAGGAGCATCGTCTTCTATGTATGTCTCCGACAAATAATCAACCTCTGCATGAGTTGGTTTTTCGACAAACAAATCTAAGGTACAATAATCGACTTTTTCGTCAGGATTCAAATACGTCAATCTAAATGAATGTCGCAGCCATCTTCCCACTTCCGAATTTTAGTTCCTAAATTCCACTGTTTAACGTAAAGTGCTAAATTTCTTGAACTACGATTGGTGTACATGGAAACGACAACCATTGATTTTTGCTGTTGGTGATATAGCCTGGACCGCTGTGTAGTTAGTTAGCATTTGAAATAATCAAACAAACAAAACACCAAAGGAATATAATGTCCTTTATTAAATCTTTAGATTGTAAATAATAATTATTGTAAAAAATATGAAACTGTACATTATGTGCATTACGCATAAACTTATAACATTGGTTTCACAAGAAAACACTATAATATTATAAAAACAAATCTTTCATCTTTGCTTGTAACATTAGCAGCTTTATACTATGGACTTTGAGTTATTTTATGGTACTCACCCTGGAAGAAAATTTCTCCTTGTATTGTACAAATTTCTTCGGATATAAGTGAAATCTGTTGTAATCGTTTTTGGTAGTTTCTTAGCAAGCTCACGGCGTATATAAGTTTTCTGGTTTTTTGGAAATATCATCAACGGCTTTATGCCTATATTCACTTGAAATACCTTTTTGTTTTAACTTCCTCTCTTTCTGTCCATGATTATGCTCCAGATGGATTCTGCTCACTAAATTTTCAGCACCAAGCGTCACTTTTGCAGCACAATTGGAAGATTTTTTTGTACAACGCCAAAATACTTCGCCACTCAACTACCATTCTGTTTGGAGAAGGTGTACGTGCTAACAAGTAAGAGACGTTTTCCGTTGTCACAGTCCACGAAAGGGAACTACATAATTGTTGTAAATTGGGAATTTCACTATAATACGCCTACATTATATGTCGGATTTTGCAATCCTTTTTGCAGGACAGGTAAACCCATAAATTTGGAATCCAGTTTACTCTCATTCTATCGAGATCGGTGTTGATTCTGAATTCATTTATCGAAACAACTAAATGTTAGCTTAGCTTCGATTTGTTCTACCGTGATGTTTGTTTATGTGCCTATGAGCTACGTTTATTTTCCAACAAATACCAATCCAATTCACATTGTCGTTGAAAATCCTGTTGATTGATTTTCGAGAAACGAAACACCAAAAAAACTGACCTTCTGTTAAAGTCATTGCATCCGAAGTTATCATACTGCAGATGTTTCTTCTGGAATTCTGATGTTATCGTTATAGTTATGAATAGGTAAACATTTACATATTCCGACTAAGCTCAAGGTGATCTGAAAAACACCAGTACCTGTACGTTGCAAATTGGCGATAGATTTATTGACCGTTCGGGTACTTTTCCAATTGCAATATTCTTCTCGCTTATGAAATATTAGATGTTTGCCGCAATCATCACGTTTAGCAAACGAGCTGTTTATTTGGAATACTCAAAGTGAATGTTGTCTTTGAAAGTTTCTCATCCATACGGGTTTAAAATAGAATACCGGATCGCATGTGGCAGGTCATAAATTTGTAAGATTTCGAGGTATTCGTGAATTAGTTCGTGTTTGAAAATACTAGATAAACAAATGAAGTACGCTTCTATTTTATTGCGGTAATTGTAGAATCATCAGAATTTAAGAAACTGGTGTTATTTTTTTGATAATTGTATTGGAGTAACCGGATATTGATTTTCATACTGCGATTAAACTATGGTTAGCGATTCCGAATCTTATAAGTAGCTTTCTTCTTATGAACACATAGTGAATGTCTCGCTTCTTGAAAGAATGGGTCTGGATTATATAGAGTCTGAAATAACGAGGAAAATCCGTGAGGGTTTCACCGCGAAAAACCAGGCTCAGGAGTTATCAACTAGCTTTAGTTGATAACTCCTTGCTTTGAAAATGCCACAGTGTGAATTGAATGTTGAAAGTTTTGTGTAAAATTTGAGTTTCATTCTCCAACTTCCGAACATATTTCATTTGTTATAATTGTTGATTTAAATCATCATCATGATCGTTGGGTTTGGTGTATGTGAGTCTGTTTTGGAGCATCATGACGCGAAATATGCAGAAGTATATACTACATTCATGGTTACCTACACCGATGTTTGAGATGTTTATTATATTTTCCAAACCATGGTGTACGGTATTTGCAATCGTTTTGAAGTTGCATTAACTCTACTGATTGACAGCGGCTTACTATTGTCTATGTTTCGATTCTCCTGAAGATTTTCTGCACCTTGGATATCACTAATCCTTGGTCTTCCCAATTTCGGAAGGTCGCTTACCCTGTTCTTTCAAATTTGCTGTTGAATAGAATACAACTCGCCCCGTCGAACTTGTACGTCGGCTTATGAACAGCTTGACATAATCCTAAGAAACCACTTGCATTTTTCATATGGTTAGTAATTGGAGTTTTGCGTCCCGCATATTTCTAAGAAAGCGTAGCTCGAGACATGCTACCATACCCTCATAGCTTTGCGTTACGTTAGACGTTAGTTGTATTATTTTTATTATTCATTGGCCATTCCCTACCTTTCTTACGAAAACTGAAGTATATAGCGACATTTAAATCAATGCAATACATTCCATCTTGGTCAAAGCAGGAATAATATGAAATTCCATTAGAATATTCCCGAGTCATTCTTCGTTTATTCACGAACCGTGATTTATATTTGGTAGACACGCGTTAGTTCAGACAATAATGGTGTTATCATCTAAAAATAAACCATTGAGAAGGAACTCGTATGAGAATCGATATTTGGGGTGAAAGTGCAATACGAAATTCATAGATAATTTCCTAGAATCACACGAATACATACATATATCATTATTTTAAGAGTACCTTGAACTTTAATAAACCGTGATGAAATAATTGATAAGGATTCTGATTAGAATTAGTACAGAGTCGTCATTAGGACCATTGTATCCCCGCCTTGCGGTATGTCTCTAACTTTCCAGCCATCCTAGATATCGGACGAACAAGATCACCACCTTTGGAGGTCTCCTTAGAGCTCGACCAGAGCCTCCTCATCATAAACTATCTAGTGCTGGCGAAAGCTTAGCACATGATCTGCCATCTCATACTCCTATTCACATGGCCTACATAAGGATCATCTACTAGACCCACACTGGGCATGAGTCTTACTAGAAGGTGTACCGTGGTGATGCTTGTAAGTAATCGCTCTCTATATAGTTTGTGATTTCATTCCATCTTTGCTTGAGGGCATTGATCCATCCTAGATATTCCTTGGCGGATCCCTCGTCTGCCTTACAGTTGCCTCCTGTTATGTCGTATCCGTTTACCCTACGCAGTTTGATATTGTTGGCATTCACTGCTTGGATTTGGTTGTTGAGGTGTTCCGCTACTAGTTTGGAGGTGATCTTGTTCCAGCTTATCTCTACTATTATTGTTCTGCAGTCGTTGAGCATTTCAATGCATCAACCGGTGACTTTGCAGCTCAGGATTTCTGCAGCCTCATGGCATATATTTCCGATTAAAGTTCTATTGCGCATATTTTCATAGGGCTGTATAATTTACATAGAAATATCGGTAGCAACAGAACTTATACATACTAAGGTTTTGAAGGTGTGTTTCACTGTAAAAGTTCAAGATGAAGAATGTGTAATCCTTCAGGATGAATTCGTTGATTGCTCAGATAGACAGCTCTTGGAAGTATATTGTAGCATGAGGCCTGAAGGTTCGTATGACTTCTTCTGATCTAGAAGGTTCATTGCTTCTGTATTTGATTAATTTTATGTTGGCTGTTGTGATAACATCCTTGTAGTTCAACGTGGCTTCATGGTCTGCAGTTTATACCCTCATACCCATATACTGACTCGATTTGCTTCTTGTGCACCTTCCCCCCTTTATAGAAATGAATATTTAAGTTCTATAAACTCGGGTTCCCGAAGTTGCAATGGACGTGTCTCATCAATTGTTCCATCTTCAGCTTTGCTTGTCTTAGATCCTTTCGATCTCAATAATTTGGCCTATGTCTTCCTCCGTCTTGTTGTTCGTTCCCTCTTCATGTAGGTAATGTCAATATCTTTTGCGATAATTTCGCTGTTAGTGAAGTTTTTGCACCAGGAAGGTTGCGAACGAGCGGTTCCTTCAAACCTTTCAACAGTCAAAGTTGAACTGAGAAATTCAACTGAATGGCTCTTTGTGCAGGTGAGATGCGAGTATCACTTTTCTACCGTTCCAAAATGTATTTATTTTTGCATCCAGGAAAGTTGAATCATTTGCTTCTTACTAATGCCTCGATTATTGAAATTTCACATATTATATTCTATACTAAAACTATTTTGTTTTTCGGAATAATTTCCGAGTGGAAGTTAAGAAAATCCAAATCTGGAGAATATGGTGGATGACGAACCAAGTCGTAGCGCAATTCATGCAATTTTGCCATTGCAACTGCTGATCTTTGCGCGGGTGCGTTGTCCTGGTGAAAGATCACTTTTTTCTTTGCCAAATGCGGCCGCTTTCGCTACAAATCGGCGTCGAATGGATCCAACAGCTCTACATAATATACGCCGGTTATCGCTTTGACTTTTTCATGGTTATCGATATGGACGATACCGTGTGCATCCCAAAAAACTGTCGTCATGACTTTGTTGGTTGATAAACCCAGTTTGGCCTTTTTCGGCTTCGATTCGCCAGGACAAGTTCACTATTTCGACTGTTCTTCTGTATCTGGTGTGTTGTAATGGATCCATGTTTCCTCCGCGGTTATAAAACGACGCAAAAAGTCCTTCTTATCCCGCTTGAATAACGCCAAACACTCCTTTGAAGTCAACAGAGAGCAAATACGACACCCATCTGTCAGATAGCTTTCTCATATTCAAAAATCTATACAAAATGTTCCGTACCTGTTCGGTTGAGGTGCCCATAGTCTCAGCAATCTCGTGAACTTTCTCTCGCCGATCGTGCGATATCATACCATGGATTTTATCGACGATTACTGCCGTTATAACCTCAATTGGACGACCAAAATGTTCGGCGTCCTTTGTGGTCATACTACCACAACGAAAATCAGTAAACCACTTGTGAATCGTTCCAATCTATGGTGAGGAGTTCCCATAATGTTTAACAAGCGACACTTTGGTTTTTTGTAATGTCCTTTACACATAAAAATAATGTGAAATTCCGTTTTTCCCATGTTTACAAAAGTCTTCAAGGTTGCTTGCTTTCGATGGGTGTCAAAACAGAACTGAATGACATATCAGTCTGAAAATTTTA
The DNA here is from genome assembly GCA_958510875.1 of Endomychus coccineus. Classification (NCBI taxonomy): domain Eukaryota; kingdom Metazoa; phylum Arthropoda; class Insecta; order Coleoptera; family Endomychidae; genus Endomychus; species Endomychus coccineus. The sequence goes on from OY294069.1 coordinate 37,906,748, forward strand.
ATGCGGTCTAGTTAATACATCACATATGTCACAAGTGATTTTCGATTGCAGCGTCATCTGTTAAATTTTTAGTGACTTCCCACTCTTCCTCCGTATAGTATATACGATTTTGTTAAAAATAATATATGTTGTAATGGATCGTTGTGAAATGAAGTAGTTCAATTGTTTCAGACATTCTATTTTTATCCCGCTTTTCTGTTGGTTGGATTGAAATAAACTCCTAGTAGGTTCGGTATTGATAGTATATCCTTTGTCTTCATACCAGCCAGCAGATTATCAATGGTATCATGACCACAACTGAAATGATTCGACATCCACAAGTTCTATTCGTTCTACAATGTAGCTTTATGAGAATGTAAAATTCCAATGCTACCTGTCCGAATATTGATACGGTTGGCTTTATTCTCGACGGTAAGTTTCGCGTCATTCTGTCTCATCCGTTTGATAAATTTCAGACGTTCTCTTTCTCGTTCGGTGGAAGTAGAACCCCTGTTTCAGATCAGGGGTTCCATTGGGGCAGAATGAACTGAACGTGAAAGATTGAAGGGTACATTCTGCACATACAAAATTTTTTGTATTGTCTGGGCTTTGCATGTCTACAATGCTTCAATGATTTGTTATATCCCCTAGAAGTATATGTGCGTGCATGAGAAGGTGAAAACTGTTGATTCCAATGTTAACAAATATTGGCCACACATTGGCGGAGCACAAGTTCGTCAACAGTGATTTATATGCATGGCGTTTTTAATTTATCATGTTTCGAAACCTGCTTCTGACAACGACTGTGAGGTTTGGTTTTGTAATGGACGTGACTGGAACTGCCGCATTCATGATGTTAGGAGACGCGTTGATGAAAAATGTGTCAGGATTACTTTGGCACGTGATTGTGTTCTCTTCGATTATTTCGAATTGAAACCTCAATTCGTGCGAATGCAGCAGGAAATGTAACATCCGGAAAATATAAAATATCACACATTCATCTTAAAATCGGGTGGTTGCGGCCTGTGAGGTAAAATTTATTAATTGAGTAAAAGATTTCATTCTATTAATTATTCCATTCGAACTTAATTGATGGTTTGGGTGTGTCGTTTGAATCTGAAATGGCAAGTTAAAACTGCAGAAAACATTGGAACGGTTGTGTGTGAAAGAGTATTGTATGACACTATTTTAAGATTATACAATTCTAAATATCTATGAATTAGCTTAAAATAGTGTGATATATTCAATCAACTATATTTAATCCATTTCAAATTGATAATTAGCCATCCATTACACTTTCACACACAACTGATCTAATGTTTGCAGTTTTAGTTGGATTTTTAAAACACAAGTCGGCTGCAGACGCATTTTATTAATCGAAATCATCTATTCTTTTCTAAATTACATGGAAACACTAATTGACAAAACAATTTTGATAAAGATAATAATATATTATCGAAACGTCAAAAAAAGAGTTTTTATTTTATTTTTAGTCATACAAAGAGAAAACGTATTTTGTCTACTAGAATTCGTGTACAACATTTCAGCAAAAAAATCCATGATGTCATGGTGAACGATCTGTCTGATCTGGCATGGAATTACTCTGAAGAAAAATTGAGAATTTTTTCAAAATTTAAAGATAATATATTATTGCAATGACCATCACATAATAATATTGGACTACACAGAGTAATACGGAGACATCCATTTGGAATAAAATTATACTATAGTTCTGCACTTGAAATTTGGCGCTTTAGTACAATAACGGAAGATAGAAAACTATTTTCTTCAACTGAGTTCGAAGATGGGGCACTCAGAGATGATGTACCTATTGTCTACTTCCTAAGTCTTCTATAAAGAAAATTGGGCAAAACGATAAAACAATCACATGTTCGATTATCGTTGAAAATCCATGTTAACGATGAACAAAACTCAATAAGTTGCAGTTATTCTTCAGAAAACTTTAGTCGCATACTTCGGTAGTTTGGTATGAATTACTCACAAATTATGCTGACACTTTACAGGTGATCGAATAATAATACAAAGTACAAAGGAAAGCTTAAATATCAAGCCCAATTACGGGTTAAAAACGATCAAAAAAGGATCGACTATTCCTTAGTAAAGCTTAATAAATGAGAACGTAACAGTTTGAAGATTGCAGAATAGCAGAATTATCTATTTCAACAGGTTCCAAGAGGTTTAATTTTATTCTCGACATGGTATTTCCCGACTATGGTTAACCATATAAACTTTTTTCTAAAAGAAGCCGATTTCGTAAAAAAGAAATGTTGTAAATGTCCAACAGAAAACCAGATAAAAATTGTTGAAGTTGCAATAACAATTGAAAATAAGAAATTAGGCAAAAACAAGTCCAAAAGTTCATTTTGTATTTTATACTGTGATAAGAACGGTAGTGCAGGCTGTTATTTAAAAGTGTGTTTTTGGTTAAAAACGTCGGATAGGCCTCTGTATATGTAATATTTCGTTAAGGATTGTTAACTTATTTGGGTAAACCCCCTTATAATATTTCTAGATTCTTTAAGAAATATAATATAATCCTTACATCACTAACTTTCCTGAACCTACTTTTGTAAATATAATTTTTCGCTTTCGGGCACTTCTGCAGGATTTTGTTCTGGATAATGATTTCAGAAATGGAATTGTAATTTTTAGCTGCCAAACAAATTCGAAATTTTTATATAACTCGCGTTTTTCATTCATGGATGGCACATTCCAATACAACTATTCCTATAAAGGTTGGAAATATGATTGTGATATATATTTACAGCTATCACTCCTAAAAACAGTTGACATATATATGTATATATACTGCAAATGATTAGAAACAGCTTGACAACATATGTGTTTTACACCTCTATGTTTAATACTCTATGTGAACCTTACTACATATTTTAGGATATGCATGACTAGGAAAAACAGCATTCAAAACAAATAATGAATCGTGTAAATTGATAGGAAAGAAGAAAGGTACAATTTCCCCGAACATTGTCTGTGAAGGTATATAAAGAAACTTGTAGTGAGGCCCCATTGTATATAGGTCAACTAGGAAGAACGAAAAAAACACAAATCTCAGAACATAAACTTTTTCTTTATATTAAACAAATATTCTTGAACTTTTTAACCATCCTTTTAACCAATACACTTATAATCATCACCCTTATCCATCCAATAATTCCTATGTTTGTAATCAAGATTTTTAAATAAATATGTGACAGTCCGCGTTTGAATCGGTCCTATATTTATTGTCTTACTTAGTTCTTCTCACGTCTAATTGGAAGTTGGCACACATATATTTATCGCTCTGAGAGGAGATATAGCTATTACGTATAAACATTTCTAACGTAGCTTGAAACATTGCTGTTAAGTTAGTTATATAATCTTTGAGTTTAACCAATTGCATGATTATGCATCATAAATAATCGGGAGTTTGTTCGGAGCAATTTGTAACCTGCGTACGATCCTATATCCAGCAAACATTAATCGAGTATATCATCAGCGTTCTAAGTGGTGATAGCGTTAAATGTGAACTTCTGGACGAAGGCACGCTATTCAGGGTTAAATATTGTTTCACGATAATGTTGTTACACATGGCTATTTTCTGCACTCCGATAATGCTCGCTGATCTTGCAGAAACGTGAACTTGAAAATTCAATCGCCGTATTCTATTCACTTTATTCCTACAATTTGAACTGTACTATTGTTTCGACAAAATGAAATTCTTGCTTTATATTAACTAAGATTTAATTCCTTATTAATAATTTACTAAATACGGAGTTTATGAAATAAGCTGTGAACACTGCTCCGCCATATAAATAAGCCAGACAAAACGTAGTTTCAGTTAACTCTCCCAAGAACACTTGAGAGAGAACTCACATACTACAGAGATAAGATTTCAATTAAATTAGACATCAATTTTAGCACAATCATAATTTCAACCCCGGCCTTGCATGTACAACAAAAAGTATATAAGAGGAATAATTGGAGTCAGTAGAAACGCAGAAACATATTGAATAAAGTAGTACTTAACGTAGTTTTTAATGATCAAAATAAATAATAACGTATGTGACACAGATTCATTTTTATTTTCTCAGCTATTTTTCGGAAGTTTGGAACATTGGATATTCTCACTAAGAGGCACTGTTTGACATATTGGGAGATTTTTACATCTCCCGGTTTTTACGGAGTTCAATTTTGAAATGAAATTTCCTGTATATTATTACATTTTTGTAAATTACGTAATATTCAGAACGCTCATTCTATTTTTGATCAAGAGACCAATTATGTCCTAAAATTATACTAAATGATCAAAATAATGCTACACTAACGCAATCCGTGAAAGGAATATCAAATTCCCATCGATGGTATATATTTTCAAAAGCTATGTCAAGAAGGTACCATTTCAAAAACTTGAGTTTTGGCAAAAAAAAACGTTCTGGTATACTTATTTGCACGTCTTTCGGAGTATGAAAATTGTATTGGTGTAGAATAATTTTGATCATTTGGAATATTGTTAGGGGTTCATAACTATCTAGATCAAGAAATGAAATGAGTATTTTGACAATTGAATCAACTATCATTGGAACGGATAATTATGTAGATTTAAAAAAATTAATATTATCCCAGCAGGGGCATCAGCCTTGAACAATCGAAACATACTGACGAAAGGCGAGGTAATAAAATTCGATTCCGAAGTTTCGCCTATCATTAGGTACAGGTGTCATCTTCAGTGCATGTTTGATGCTGGAACTGAAACTAATTGCTTCTGGTTTCTGTAGCGGTATTTATTGTTTTATTGTGTAAAAGTTACATGCTTCATAGTTCACTGCCTTTGTTCCGGTGATTGAGTGTGCTCTGATACTTGACCCTGCCGTTGCGTGATCATCTGCCAAGTGGAATTTTCAAGAATTTGTTTCCAAATGTTGACAAGGTAATATAATGAGTCACGCTTTATATTATGTAGTTGCTTCAGGATTTCTATTGTTCCAAGAATGTTTGCTGATGCACATGACCAAAGTGTTGAGGCACATTTTGCGTGAAGACTTGAAGACAAAATTTTCGTTATTCGGCTCGGAAATTGTTAACTTTATGGTCCGCAAGTGCAGATATACTGGAGTCACGAAGCCCTGTACGACGTTCATGTTCTTTCACACGAGTAGTTACTGTATGCTCGTTTCACCAAAGTAGTCTTCACCGCGAGAACCGTTAATGCTATTAACACTTTTTAATCAAGATAAGAAGGGAATCTTTGATATGTTTGAAAAACTGAGATAGTTTTGGAAATGTGGAAAAAGACCGTTTGAGTGTTCCAATTAATTTAATTTGCATTCCTTTTTCATTTGGAATCACATCGTCCAGTTATTTTTACCGCACCCGATAACTATGGTCAACCAGTATTCGATAACATTGTCAGCACATTTTTTGTTATGTCATTTCAATCATAGGCTTAGCCCTTCGTTACAGAACTGTATGTTAGTATTTGAGGAGTTATCTTGATTGAATGCAGTTGATAACTCCTTCTGAGGTTAATACTATGTGGTGGGCATGTATTCACATGTTGTTTTGAAGTGTTAATTTCTGTTTTATTCGCATTTTACTATTCAGTAGTACGGGTTATTCGTCAAATTGATAGGTCAAAGCCAACTCGATCTTGGGGAAGTTGTTGAAAGGACACTCATTAGCTGAATATAATGGAACCAAATCATCAATCATGATGTTCTGGTTCGAGCTAGATTGATGAATAACACCTGTAAAATACATACATTATCTGCAGTCCTCTACTTTGGCTTACTAGCTATATACATACAATGAGCAGCTACTCAATTTTTGGTTGAATTTAGAGAACCACATTTTTTAAGGGACAAATATCAATGATATAACCAAGTTCGTTCCATAAATTCCGAATGTCAAAAAGGTTTGAAGATATGAGCAAGAAAATTCCACAGAGAATCATGATAAACTTTGAAAAGAATATTACCCTCTTAACTCTGATCCTATCAAGACCGAAACTGTACGATAGATCTCAGACAAATAAAAACACATTACTTTTTTAAATATCACTACGTTCACTGGAACGTTTCATTGCAATCTTGAACTTCTAACATCTCATTTCCAATAAGATATAACCGTATGACAGTAGAAAAGCAAACTATGAATCAATGATGTGGCTCAATTAACACAGTTATTATGTTTCCATTCTGGTGAGGTATTTTCTCACAATTTTTATATATTTACAACAATAATTCATCAACCATGTCAAAATATCAAAGCGAGTGTAAATGATCATTTTTACTTCCCCTGACTTCACTGTGTTTAACGATTGCGCCGTTCCTACTGGTGGTAAAGCGATTGTAGATCGCTTTAAATTGGTAAAAATAGGAAATTCTTCATTTCTTCAAATGAACCTATGCTATTTTATTGAACCGTAAGGCAACCATGTTTTTCTGAATATAAATATACATCACACGTAAATATTTAACTTGCAGAAATGTCAGATGTTTTCATTTTAAGATTCAAGAGACGTCATCGATGTGGTGTCACCATCTGTTCTATGTCTTCATTCTTTGGAAGAAGTTCTCGATTTCTTGATTCTGTGGTACATTCTCATAGTTTATGTGAGACGTTTCAGTATAAGAGGGAGGTTGTTATTCTGAATAATTGCGACAGGCAACCTGACAGCGGTGTCAGTATGACACATAGAGTTGTGAGATATATTATGTAGACCAATGGGATTAATTTTCAGTTAACATAGAAAATAATGTAACGTCTTTCATTAGCGGTTACTAATACATTTGCAATATATTTTCTGTTACTACAATCCTTTACATTAAATTTGACTCGCAGAACTGTCGGAAAGCTATTTTGCGATCAATTGATCACATCTTCATCAATTTTAAAGTGAACTGGTCTTTACTCGTTGGAAATCCATTATATTACAAATGAACTTAATGCTGAATAATACACTGTAGAAAAACTGCAGGTACCTGAAGAAGCCGAAACAAGTCGCGTTTTCCTTTACTTTTATAATAAAAGTATATACTGGAATTTTCTTACTGCTTATTATTTAGTGTAGTGTATTTTATCTTTGTAATTATTGTTCACACTATTCTAACGTTTTTTTAGTAATTTCAATTTCGTTTGATATCCAGGTTTGTTAGTCTCATCCTCTCATCCCAAGCCATTCGTCATTTAATATTGATATATAAGCGCAACCAGTTTTATTGGTCACGTAAAATACCGCGAATTAGCCAACCGTGATTCATTCGATTACATTTGTTGAGTTTGTTTTATCCCATCCACGAATTCTTTTTATACTGAAAAAGTCGTTTCTGTTAATGCTAAAGCAATATTTACCGAATAATTTAGAGCAGCTTGATACATACAGAGTTTAAAATAACACGAACATAAAGATATAAAAATGTGGAACATCTTCAAGCAATGTTTTCGATTATTTGAAGGTCTAGTTAAACCTTTGAACGATCTTTCGAAGTAACAGTTGCAGATTGAACGCTAGTGTATACTTTAAATAAAATCTATTTTAGTTCGCGCCCAAGTCAAACTTTACTCATAAACTTGTAACATTAATCATATTTCTTGCGCAATAAAAACTATCAGGAAACGAGTGTTTAGTTTTGAAGCAATAGCAGTGGATATTTCGGTGTCATGAACAGACACAGTGCGGTTTTTGGTTGCGCCTATTTGACTAATGGATTAGTAGAGGATTGTTGGGGATTTTACCGACCCTTTTTTAGGTTATTCCCCAACTAATGTATTTCGCACAGTGTTATTGTAAAAACATAATGCCGTGACATCCACAATATTATTTTGATTATCCGAAGTGGCTCACCTTTCTACTCTTCGTCCTTCATTAAGTTTCTCTCTTAGAGTGTTTTTTAATGCACATTGCTGTGCTTGGTGATAAAATGTTTTATGACTTATCATTCTGGTGGGAGGAATTAATGGTGCGCTTTCCTTGTTCCGTAATTGAATTTCCTAGTTGGAACTGAATAGTGTCGTATGTTTTGCAGTAAGAAACTACAACTATAGCTATGGGGTGTCCAATCTCCAACCAGTGCCGACACTGCATATCGAGTTTGTTTCTAGGTTTTACACAGAACGTCGTATGGCTTTCTATAGCGCGATCTAATGTAAGAAAAATGTATTTTGGCAGATATAAATTTCTGTGAAATTCATCTAAAAATGACATTGTATCGTTTCCTAACAAGTTGAACCTAAAAAATATCCTGTTCGTTGATATTGTAGGTAGCAGGGCATCAGTTTGTTACACATTCACGTTCTCTTCAATTATTTTGTTGAAGCACACAATCTATTTATTCGTTAAATCTTTTTCATTGATTTATCATTGAATTAAAATGTACACATATCAATAGACTGAAGTTTTGGTTGGTGCTACTCACGATCGTATATACAGGTGTGGGAACTCGAGGCTGTTTCCTATGTGAGAAGTGAGTTCGCTAAGCGTCATCTGTTGCGTAGTACCAAAAGGGTGGAGCATGAGTCGAGGGCACGTATATGACCGTGTTTGAACGATATGGCGCCTAATCCTGACATCCTGACAACATACATCGATCCAAGCGCCAGCTGGTGGCTGAGCGAAGGACTACGAGTTTGGCGACATGTAAGAGACTTATGTCAAACATTGAGTTCCCAGACCTGTATATACGACCGTGGTGCTACTATATTCAATAATAAAATACCGTATTTATCATTGTGTTGGAAGACACATGAACATTTTCTTACCTTCCGCAATGGATGAAACAATTCGGAAGTATTTGACAATAAAAATGTAGAAATCAGCACAAATCATTGTTTTCTCAACCACCAACTTTTGTCATCGAACCTGTGCTTGTTCTGACCTAATCAATAATAATATCGAAAAACAAAAATAGAAATATGTATCAAGAACAAGCTTTAGGGAGAAGGGTTGTTTCAGTTTACTTGATGCAGTTATGTATGACTCAATTTTAGACCACTGTAAGGTCTGCATCAAGGCACGATCTGTGTTATGTTTTAGTTACGATATAACCATCTCTCCACGACGCGAGGTAAGTCGTAAAGGCTAGAAGCAATAGAACTAAGATGCGCAACATCCGAGAAAATACGATAATTTCCTGTATGCTTTACAATTACATTAATAGGGCAGTTAATGTTGTATCAAGGAAAATGCAATTAAGTAGCATAACTTAGATAGAGTGAGCGTTAGCGAACGAAGTTGTTTCTTGATTTGCAAATGTATGTTCTCGTGTAGAGGTCTAATGGTGAATGCAATACACTTGAAATTTCGACAGAAACCAGATATGATGCTCGGAATTTACTGACATAAAAATTCAAAGTCCTTGGATTCTACGGAATAAAACTCGCGCAAATTGACAGACTGCTGCACGCGCTCTTCATAAGTTTATGCGAAAGACTGCATGAGCGTAGTGAAAGCATGAGCTAATCCTTTCCACATGCTCACTCATACCGTCTTAACCCTTCGGGCATGCTCAGCGCTAGGAGCTCTGGAAAATGTACGGCGAAACACAGTTCCAGAACTGCTATTCTAAACATCACAGAAACGTGGTCGATCTCTCCTTTTTACATAGATATTTCCATTGTCGGTGCTCTTCTGAAATCTCGGATGTTATTCCACCACGCAGGATATCAGATATGCAGACCAGACGGGCTCAGATTGCCCACCCATTGTCTGTCAGGTTCGAGACCCCTTTCTATCGGACTTCATTTTTGAATCGAAGGATAAAGTTGTGGAACTCTTTGTCTAGTGGGATATTTCCATGAGCCTTTAAATTATGATCATAGAAGTGACCAAGGTATCCTGAGCTTATGTACCATAATTGTTCAGTTTATTTTGAATAAATGCATACTTGCAGATATTTTCGAAGATAATAGGAATGTTGACGAATATCCTGTTATTTAATTTTGTATCGATTGAGATAACATCTTCATAATAATCAAATCAATTTATAGACAGTTACAGATCACTTATGCAAACTTCAGTAATTAATAAATTCTAGAGTATGGTCCGTATGACTGTTTTGTTTTTGTGTGACAGAACTTCTGATCGAGACGGCTCTGACACTAAATATCATGTGTCAAAGTTGTGATGTTATTTTTATTCAGTAATGTTCTCCATTTCATCATACAAAGATTAACGTAAGAGCAACGACTGCAACTACGATAAATTCGTAAGGAAAGTCATGGTATTACTGGCGCATCTTACACAGATCGCCGCGACTATTTCTAAATCGACGTATTCCTCTATTCAAACAAATATTACATGTAGCTCATCCTGTGAGACAAAAGGGGCGTACTGGAGAAAATATCTTCATCGTTGAGCCAAGTATCGAAGAAGATCCAAACACCTCCATTCGGCATGATGCGCAATAGTTAGAATTTAGTGCTTCCACGCTATGAAAATTTCAGCTAAAGATCTTGGTTAAGCATCTCAAAAAAACCGGCTCTCACAATAATTGAAGCCGACGAACCATCGTTTTCGGCTCAATGGCTATATCAGCCAGCAAAATTGTGACATCTGGAATAAAGATAATCCACACGCGAATCTTCAAATGCCATAACCAATATTTCGTGTGCTATATGGGCTGAAGGAGCCATTGGATCGTTCTTCTTCAAAAATGATGCCAGAAGACGTATTATCGTCAATGGCGAACACTATAGAGCAGAGGTCTCCTAGCACTTTTCTCCCGTAGACCACGAGGCGATTTTTCCAATATTTGGCGTGCTATATGGGCTGAAGGAGCCATCGGATAGTTCTTATTCAAAAATGATGCCGGCCAACGTATTATCGTCAATGGAGATACTAGAGCAGAGGTCTGAAAACATTTTCCTCCCGTAGACCACGAGCCGATTTTTTTAATTTTAGGTAGATCCCCTGCTATCCTAATATTGATTTTCTACAAATTCATCAACTTCAAATGTATTTTTGACAGGTGTCAGAGCTACTCACTTCACTGTAGAGTGAAAATTTTAAAATAAAAAAATGTTTAAAGGTATAAATTATTTTTTCGGCATAATGCCGCTATAAAAATGAATACAGTACCAACATTAATAATATCTCTGTTAAGTGTATTATTACATTTATGGGGAGCCAAAATTTTGGGAAAGGCCTGCGGAAATGGGTTTCACTCTCGTGGATCCCCATTTATATTTCCCGCATCCCCAATTATTTTTCACTGACATGGACCCATTTTAGGTCGGAGTCGATTCTCGGGGGTCGATATAGACCACTTCTAGAATGACTGCTGTAGAGCTACGACAAGAGACTATTATATCCGCCAGTTGGGAGGAAATGTGGTGACAAAATACATTGACCAAGGGAAACATTCGGGGATGAAGATACTATGGGAAATGGACATGTGAATTGGCCATCACGATCCTGGGAGTTGACGCCTCTGGATGATTTTCTGTCATTATCTGTATAAAGTTGAAGATTTCTGAGGCTAACATTGTGCGTATTATTGGCGACTAAATACTTGGTAGTCCAAAATAATTGTACCTTCAGGTTCGCCAGTTGCAAGGGTTATATTATGCCGGAAATAATATCCAAACAATAAATAACATGAGATTCCCTATTGAATAAAGCCGTTTGTTGATCAAATTGAGTGATTTATTCCAATTTAACGTTCAATCACGCCCGTTACATTAATACACGTTCTTTCAAGATCAATCGATTATATAATGTATTCCTGAATTTGACAGAATTAAGAATATTTTAAATGAAGAAATCGAGTCTTAGTAGCGAACTCTAACATGAAACGGTTTGATATCTGATCAAAGAGGTAATAGTTGGCCGCAGGCAATATCTGTTAATTGGAGGAGAGGAAGTTATACGATTAATGTTGAATTTTCTGAGGAGATTATAATTATAATTATAATGAGCTTATTATCATATCGATGTTGTGTCTCCTGAGAGGATTACTTTTAATGGATCTAATATTCTGCATAGAATTTTCCGTTCTCTTACCCGTAGGTGCGGCATTTAAGCTTCCACCGGATTTATACATTTCGAGATAATTGGTCTGCTTGTGAGAATATGATTTATGGAAAATAGCACAAGTTGCAGAACTCAAAGATGCGTTACAGGGAGGCTCCCGCAATTTTTTACTTATTTAAGAAAAACCGATTTTTGCAACTTTGCCAATTTTTCACGTTATGTTCGCCATTTTGGATCGACTTGCATGAAACAGAGACTCACCTTTAAATTTGATTTCCTATACGCTCATATTTTTTTTCAGGTATTAGTTTCTGCAAATTTAACATTAGGCCGTCGTCTATTGCTTGGACTAGTAAGTCATGAAGGCGAGAAACAATAGAACTAAAATGCCCAACATCCGACAAAATACGATCGTTCCTGTGAGGCTCAGCCTCCTCACCAATTTATCTTGTTGATCATTCTTCATTTTATTTCCTGTTTCTCTAATAACTTCTTAAATTTTACAATTAATTCCTCTTTCTCAGTATTTATTTTTAATCTGGCAACAGTGACCTGAGGCTAGACTCTCTATATATCTCAAACCCTAAGCTGTAAACACGTGTTGCTCAACACAGTTGCCGTTTTTCCGACCATTCCAATTGCTAAATACCGTGAAACGTAGCTGAAAAGGCAACACTCACAGTAGGCTAGCCTGCCGCCCGCCGTTAAGTTCAGTACGGTCGGTGTGGTACGGAATACGACACATGCGTGTTACGTCGGTGCTTGTTTTGTTTTATGCAGGTATAATAGTTGAGTGACGCCACGAAATAAGGTTAGATTAGAATTTGTCTGTTCTGTAAATAATTAATTGTAAAAAATGGATAACTAGTGGAAAGATTTTTAGGGTTTTACGATGTTAGTTCGGGAAGAACAGCGGTCAATCTATTCAATTTTTCAATGGAAACATATCAACGATTTGGCGGGACATTTAAACGGTCTTCAAACAAACGAAAGTAAGTTTTAAATAACATAGTAGGAAACAGAATTCCCTGTAATGCCCCAACTCGATGGAATTTTACATCATGTGCAGTATTTACCATCCATAAAGATAAAGACAAATTTATTGAAACATTTGATTTTATGTTAAACAGTGATGACTTTTCAACAGATCAGGTTTCATTATATGTTGCTGTTGGTTTGAAATTTAAATTTTAGATACGATTAAAGATCAAATTGAGATTCGATTTTCCGATTTTCATGAATTGAAGTTTTTCAACTTGACGAATAGAAGATTTTTCGAATCTTTTACAAAAGAGTTTCCCAATACACTTTTAGATAACTTAGTTCTAAAATATAAATTTTTTGATAAAATTGTACTGCACAATGAATTATGCCTTGTATACTCGGATAAAGATATTTTAGGCCAGTACGACAGTCACGCCGATATGATAAATAATATGATAGATAATTATTTGCAATAAGTTTTACCTCAGTTTTATGAACTACTTTGTTTGACAGTCACCATTCCTGTCACGTCGGCATCGGTGGAGAAATCATTTTCTACTCTCAAACGAATTAAAACATATATGCGAAATACAATGGGCCAAAATCGTTTATACAATGTTAGTTTAATATCTATTGAAAAAGATTTAGTAAAACACTTAAAACATAATGATACATTTTAAGATAATATTATTGATCATTTTTCGCAAATTAAAGACCGTAGAATTCTGTTAATATATAAAAAAAGTTGATAAAATTAATTAAAAAAACAAAATATGAAAAATTCCAAAAAAAAAGAAAAAATATTAAAAATCCAAAAAAAATTAAAAACAATAAAAAGAACGAGAAAAAATTTGTTGGCAAGAGAAACTCTATACCTCCACGTTGGTTCTTGCTGAGTAACAATTAATTTTGTCACTAAAGTAGCTGGTACAGCCGCTGCGCAAAGGTTAAATTAATTGGTTGAATAGAGTATATTTTTACAAAAACGTTTTATGACCAGCCTCCTCTCTCAAACAATTCACGAGCCGCCACTGTATTCTGCATCCAATTTTCCGTTCTATTACCCGTAGGTGAGGCATTTAAGCTTCCACCGGACTTATGCAGTTCGAGATAATTGGTCTGCTTGTGAGAATATGATTTATGGAAAATAGCACAAGTTGCAGAACTCAAAGATGCGTTACAGGGAGGCTCCCGAAATGTTTCTCCCACCGGAAATGGCAATTTAATATAGCATTTTATTATGACATGTGAAAGGATATGTTTTCCTCAAGTTCGAAGATCAGAGTTTTTGCTATCATCAATTTCTAGTATCAAACCTTCTTCGAAAATTGAAATACTGTGGAAACGATAAAAAGTCTTAACTACATGAATTGATGCCGATCGTAACCAATCTCCTGTTTCAATCTATTACGTAGACATTTAATTCGGAAAAAAGGACACTTTACATTTTCCAATGTGACTGAGTAGAATCGACATCGCTTCGAGATGGCCCGTGTAATCTGGGAGATGTCTGGAAAGACATTAGGGATAGATTTGGGGCAGTTCGGAATGTGGGCTGTGCTCTCAAGAGGATTATGGATAAACTGAGGCGCGCTGAGATGATACCGTACATCCGTTTGTTTCCGTAATAATGTCGCCCACCTGTAAATATGAGCTTGGTAGAATCTGCGCCAGGGCGTCGGAAGAAAATGACACTCGCTTGAGATCGCGCAGAATATGATTTATCTCGTGGAAATTTATCTGAATCGAAACAATTTTCATCTAATAAATAAAGATTTATATACCCATAGGGTCAACTGAAAAGGATATTCCAACTTTTGTTGCATTTTATTCATGTAATTTTTGGCATATGCGGCACTGTGAGGATTGAAACTTGGGGAATATAAAATTGTTCGAAACAATGCGTCCAACATTTTAGTTCGTAGTGGAATATATCTCTTACCAAAACCTAGCGCCCAATTCTGAATAACTTCTGATCGAATCAATTATTAATGAATAGTTTCCGGATGAAGAATGATGCATCCGGATCCGAATGAATATTGGAAACATGACGACTCAATAAATTGACATACCCATATGAATAACGAAGATGAAATTGTCATTGAAAATCGTATTCCAAAACTCATCTGTTGTTGTTAATAGATATATCCGCATAATAAAACAAAACGGAAATAATGAAAGGAAACACACATAGACCTTTTAGAACATGAACCACGCTTTCCCTCTTCTCCCGAACAACAAACAGTATGCCAGCAACTGAGGTAATTCGTTTTGGTCAGCCAGGGACGTATTATAGCACTCTAAAGTTACCCGATATGTCTCTGGACCGTAGTTAGAATATACCGATTTGTTTGATTTTTTCCCAATCATTCATTGGGTGCTGTCAAGTCGTTGGCCTCCACATTTTTTTTTATGTATTCATTGCAATGTTATAATGTCATGAGCGATTGAAACAATTTGTTGATCAAAATTTGGATTCAGTAGTAACATAAAAATGCAAAATGCATTCCGTTTTCCGTCTGTGAAAGAATCTCTGTTACATGCCGCTAGACACCTCTGTTCTATTTGGGAAATTGTGTCGACCACCGCCATGGTGGAACTGACCTAAACAGTTGCCTGAGTTGTCGGCTGACTCTGACATTTTGAAGCGCAGTCTATGTACTTGAGAGTTTATGATCAACACATACGCCCAGTTTAGTTTTTCGTCAGTGACAGTAGTGATTATAATGAAGGTCATTTTAATCTTTCATTTCCATATCCAAAATGGACCAGACCTTATCTCATATTTCAGTGGAAGATAGGTACGACTCAGTTTATTTTGGAACACTACTTTATTGTCATGATTCAAGTATTGCATCGTTTAATGAATCACTTTCACTGAGATGCCTCAGCCTCAGCAATCTCGAGCACTTTTACTCGCCGATCGTCCAATATAATACCATGGATTTCATCGACGATTTCTGGCGTTGTAAACTCAATTGGACGACCAGAACCAGAACCAAAAAATCGCGCTAAGTCACTTGTGAATCGTTCCAATCGATGGTTTAACAATGATTAACAAGCGATGCTTTGATTTGCCTAATGTTATTTCCACGCACGTAGTAATGTTTAATCAAGACGCGAAATTAACTTTTTTCCATGTTGGCAGAAATCTTCAAGGTTCTTTCGATGGGTGTCAAAACAGAACTGAATGACAGATCAGTTTGAAAATTTAATGCGTTCTAGTTAAAGATGGTACATCACAAGTGTCACATGGGATTTTCGATTGTGGTGCAATCTCTCCTATTTTTCAAGGTCTTTTCACCTTGCCCTCGTATTATAGAATTTGAATTCAGTAACTGGCACTAACCCAAACTAATCCAAATGTGGTTCATATCAAAACGGATTTTGGAAGTTTAACAAATTCGCTAGCCTTCGACGTAGCATCCGTGCAGGTTGTTCTGATGTTCAGAAGCTTACTACGTGTTATCCATGGAGTTTGATGTTCTCGTCTGTGTAGACAATTCCGGGAAACGAAATCAACAAATTCACGGGAGATTATCGCATTCACAACTTATATTTTGGGAAATTTGCTGTAATGGGGTATTTTTATTTCATGAATCTTCAGAGTCTCTGTTGTGAATATTACAATTATAAAATGTTATGCTGGGAAGAAAGAAGGCAAATCTGGAACAAACTTACTGCTTGCTAGTCGCTGGTGTCTTTCTCTATGCACGAACACGTTGTAAGTGATTTTTTTTTAATCATATTGTTTCGCTTGCACTTGGTATAATGGACTTGTAGATTTGTTATTTCCTAGCAGAATGTTCATGAAAATTCCCTCTGAACAATCATTGAATGCAAAAATAATCCATATTAAAATCAATAATGAAGGGTTGCTAAATTAAAGGGCCCCAGACGAACACACTTTAGCAGAGTTTTGTTACAAAAACAGATTAACAATAATTATTATTGGGATATAAGTTAGTTTATACTTACATCATTTTTCTACTCAAATTGTAACATATCTAAAGCAATTTTCAAATGAGATGTAGCCATCATCAAAAATACCCATATGGTAATTATTATTATGTGTTTTGACAGTTGAACATAAGTTTCTTTTTTTATTCAAGGACAATCGGAACACCGTTTCAACTATATCAACAGAACATAATGTCCTGTTCTGTTTTTGCAATGATGCGAACATTTGCAAAATACATGTCTTTGATCGGACAATTATTTTATTCTGGTCTTTTGATTTTCCATTATCGACAACACACTAACAAGGAAATCGTGAGTTAGATCAAGGTGATGGGAATGTGCGCATTCAAAACGCAGAAAAGAACACGGAACAGCGTACACGATGGCTGATTTGGACTCAATAGGGCATCCAGGTCTTTTATTTTGCAGTGTTGAGATAATCGGGCAACGATTTCGGAATCGGTTGCGTTTTGTTTACACCAAGCGAACATTGTTCCTTGAAATATACAACACACTAACAAGGAAACCGTGAGTTAGATCAAGGTGATGGGAATGTGCACTTTCAAAACGCAGGAAAGAACACGTTACAGCATACATGATGGCCGATTTGGACTCATTGGGGCACTCAGGTCTTTTATTTTGCAGTGTTGAGATAATCGTTTTGTTCACACCAAGCGAACATTATTCCTTGAAATATAGACGAAACATAAATAGCCATTGATCTTTCCGCCTTAGACAGAACATGATGTTGTTGCGAAAAAGAGGGATTGGCAGCAGGATTTCTCTGAATTCCTTGAGTTTTTGGGTAATGATGTGGTTTGTTTATCTGGTGAACATATGCCTTGAGGATACTACGTTGGAAATAATTTGCTGTATGAAATTATTCAAAGTACTGTTACTTTAGAAAGATGAGAAAGAAGGTTTGACAATGTGGTAGCGTTATTTGAGGGAATCCTTCTCAATAAGATAACTTGACATGTTTCACACGATCAATATTCAGCACGCTTTAATCGGTGTTAATAAGGAAATTGACAGCGTTTCATTTTAACGACAGACACGCTATCCAGAAATGTAACATCATCACATTATCGTCTAGAAGAGTAATATTTCATTATACTATATTGTGATGAGATGGGATAGAATATCTCATAATACTCATAATGTTATCAATTTGCTATTATTTTTCTGGCACGAACTCATGTTTCAAGGAAACGATAACAAGGTTGATAGTGTTGTAGCAAGAATTTATGACTTACGCGATTGTGAGTTTATATGAAAGCCCTCGACCGCCGCGGCAAAACATCAATAAATCACTTAGTTTTCTTTACATACACCGCCTGCTAATTGTTTTAGACGTGTTTTCACATATCGTCTGCTGTCATCCGTGAACAATGATTCAGATTCCGACATGGAAGGCAGTAAATTGGAAGATTTTATAGCAATATATATATATATATATATAGGTAGGTTACTTTTTTTTATATAGTTTTGTTAATTTTACGAATTTTTTTTCATATTTTTCATTTAGTAGATCTTTTTGTTTTATCATTTTTAATATTTCTTGACTTATAGAGTTTTTTTTAGGGATATTTTTACAACTTATGTTCTAGTCGATTTAAAAATTATATCTTGAATAGTTTTGATTAGACATATTCATCATTAGGTTCATTGGATGTCAGTAAGCTATTCCAATCAACTTTTGATCCCAGATCTTTTAGCACTTCAAAATTTACCTAGTTTATTTATGGTTCAAGAACATTTATTTCTTCCGAGAATTCTAAGGTAGTTATCAATGGATAATGATCTGTGATAAGAGAATCTATTTTAAAAGATTCGTACTCCATACCATCACCCTTTAGGAAAATATTGTCGACGCACCAGCCATCACAGACTGTTGGGACTGGTGTTAGGTCTATTTATGTTATTGTATAATGGAATGTAGCCATTTTCAAGATATCCGTATAAATATAAGTCATTTTCATGATCCAGTATGTCAATGTTGAAGTCACCAACTATAGAATGGTTTTTATTTAAAAAAAATTGTAATTGTGGTTTCCTCATCTAGATCATGGCCCCGATATAATCCCGAAATTATGAATTCAATTTTTTTCAGAAAGCTCTATGGAAGTACTCAAATGAAAGAATAAGAATAAAATTTGCAAGCTATGAAGTGTTTAGAAAAATAAGCAAATACCTAACGAACCATATATTACCTACATATTATGTCAAATTTTCGAAATAAAAAATTTTGAACCGAAAACGAAACCAACAATCTTAACGTAACATTACACAATAATGAACGAACAAATAGATGATTAAATATATAAATACATTCTATTACCAGTATAAATCTTAAGTTGTGCCGCCATCCGTAACATAAAATCTATAGAATTTGCACTTCTTTTCTTCGCACATACAGTTTACATTTCCAACCGACTTTCGTTTTCACAAGTAACTTTCAACACCTTGCTTCTTACGGAGACAATTAAAATTAATATCATAATAATGGAAGCTATTACGAAGATACGTAGGTTAATAACATAAATATGAATTTTCGGAACTTTACCAATACTGGAATCATTTAACCCTAGTAGAAATCTATATTTCAAGCATATAAGAGTATATCACTAATAATCTTTCTACTCTTCAATATCAGCATTGATTTAATCGCAATATACCGCCTAGATCATCGAACTGTGGTATTTCTAGTCGACGCTAGAAGTCGCAAGGTATAACAGTAGTAAATACTTTTCTTCCTCTATGTCATGACCTACGTCATGCGATACTTACTAAATAAGTATCGAAAGTTAAAGTATTGTTACAAAATATTCTGTATCGTTCACTAAAATATCGATCCTTCACTACGTTATGTAAGGATATAGTATGATATGACGATAGATAGGCACCTGGAACATATTCTTCTTTATCTGTCGAGATAACTTATTCATCGTGTCGACCGCGTGATATAATATAAATATGTATATTTGGGAAGCAATTTACGTAACAAGTTCGGAAATAACTTTCTTTAGAATAATTTCTAAGTAAACTCCGAAATGTTTTCTCATTGTCTAAAAATAGCTTCAACGTTTTGAATATGGTCGGGGCGTTACACAATATTCATTCGATTCACAAAATGTTGAATCACACCCCAGCACGTCAAATTGCAAAATAAATGTAAACATCTTGATATTTGTCAGCTTCAAATGGCTATAACATCTCATGTTTGTAGGGTTGCCATCTATTTTCAAGTTCAAGGAATAAAAAAGTACCAATTATTATTTAGATTTATAAATATATTTTTGTTACTGTTGTTAATATTAATCAGGTTATTCTCAAATAGATCGCATTGGAAATTTGAAATGAAATGAATTAACTACTCATTTTTCATTAAACTAATGCTAGTTTTGCTTATATAAAAATGAAAATAATTATGTCATGTTTTGATTTAAGCTTCTCATGTGTGAAAGCGAGTCTGTACAATCAGCTATGCTCATTACTGAGCGAGTCGAATGCCTTAAAATAATATGTCGGGGTAACATGTTTATTGTTGAATTTGAATTATGTTGAAATTTATCAAGTCATTAAACGCGTTACGATGAAATTTCGGATTAAATGTTTCAGACAGTTAATTCGCTGGTTTATTTGATTTCCATTTTGTACACAAACATTTCTTCTCTAAGCTATTAATCGACGGTTGGAATGTGCTATCAGTGTTTGAACAGATTTTATTAGGTATGCTCCCTCTTCATCACATTGAGAAAATAAAACCTGAAAAATGCTCGTAGGGAATACTCTCACCGGTGAAATTCTAAATATTAGATAGTTATAGATTGGTTTAATAGTAGTAATTATTTGTTTTATTTGTAAAGCACAACAACAATTTCGATTTCGTGTTTCTGTTCGTTTCGGTGACGTTGGCATTTTGAATGAAATTGGTGCGATAAGGACGCTTTGTGTTAATACAATTAGTTTTAAGTAATCAGGTTGTTGAAATAATAAGTCTTCTGATGATGGTCGTGAGACCGAAACGTACATAAAGACGAAAATATAAAGCATATGTGTTGATTTGACCTGTTTCCCGAGAATTTATATATAATTCATACGTGGGTCAAGAATCTTTATTGTAAGTAATTCCTATAAAAAGCTTAACTATAAGTATTGTTAAGTGTATCTAACTATCTTATGAAGAAGCAATTTGTAACCTGATTATCTAACACCAATTAAATTGTAAATCGTCCATGATGTGAGAAAGTTCGCAAAAAACTGGTGTGTGATAATAAATTGCTTTAGCGATAGTTGATCACAACCAACACGTTTCCGTTATGTCATTATTTTCTCTAGAGGAGTTCCAGCTGAATGAAATTTACATGTAAGTCGTAAATTTCCCTTTACATCGAGAAACGTTTGTACGGCAATGACATTTACTGATTCGTTGCGGAAGTCGTTCGGGGTTACAGATACACCTAACCAACCATCAGAAGTAACATTTAGTTTGTTTGGGAATCTTTCATTTGCTTCCAAGAAGTGTAGGTATAATCATTTTTTCTCTTCAAAACTTTAATTTCAAAATCTCATTCACATGTTATCAAAACCAACCCATTCATGGTCATATTATAATAATATTTCGTATTTCAGTCAATCTAAAGAGCGGTAGAATACAATTAGTTTATTGTATATACATCAGCATACATACAGGTTGGTTCCGAGGTAATGGGCCAAAATTCACCTCTTGATTCCTAAGGTCATTTAGCCTAACTAACCTTAGTCCAAAAGTTGATAGTTAAAGAAATACCGGGTATTAATTTAAAATATAATGTTGGTTTTTTCCATTTATTTCTTCATAAATATAAATAAATATCCAAAGAAAATTCTTGGGTTTTCTGATCGAAGAATTGAAATATGTGTACAGTTTGGTTATAATTCATAGAATTCGAATTTGAACACTGAATTATATTTAGATTTTCTGCAGCACCCCATTTAGTTCATTACCTAGATGACTTACCATTAAAATTACAGCATGAGCTCCACTTCATGCAAGATGGGACTGTGTCTCATTTTGCTGTCCAAGTATGGATTCATCTGGATCAAACTTTTCCGGATAGGTCGTAGCTCTGACTTTAACTGTTTGTTTCTGGAAAGTTTTAAATGCTGCTGAGTCTCGTAATGAGAATCTTCACTTCAAAATAAGGCAATATTTTACTAAGGCGTTGTTAAATGTATCGAAGTAACAGGCTGACATTTTGAGCACTTGTTGTCAAAAAAACATTCTTTCGTGTACTGTTTATTATAATTCTTAGTTTAAAATAAACCTTTGTGATTGAAATTTCAAAATTTTTCAATTAGTTCAACAGCATTGGATGTGTCAATGCCAAATATATCTCGAAAACGGTGAGAGATAGCGACTTTCACTAAACCCTTTTTGTCTAAAAGATGTTGTCAAATTTCACAAAAGATCAGACATCTTGAACGATAAAATTTTTTTATTGTTTTTAACAGATCCAAACCACAGTAACTAGCGCCCTCTAGGAACTACAACCAAACTGTACACATATTTCAGTTTCTCGACCCAAGAATTCTCGCACCTCAAAATTTGTTTGGATATTCACATTCATAAAGAAATAAATGGAAAAAAAGTAATATTCTATTTTAAATTCAACAACCCGTATCTACAATCATTGCAGGTTGCATCTTCAGTGCAGACTTGAAGCTTGAACTTCAGTTCGTGCAAGATATCTTCTAAATCGTTCGAATAATGGCTTCCGCATTTCGCTCAATCGCCTATTATGCCAATTATCAAAGTGAAACTTAATAAAATAGATCATCTTCTGATAAGTGCCGATCGACTGCTCGGCTGTGCCGCTGACAAAACATAACATTATTTTTTGGGAAGAGATATATCTGTACTTTTTGTTATCTACGTGTTAAGTCATTTGAATTTTGATTCAAGGGGTCTGTAGCTATAGCCCATATATCCCCCCTTAATCCAGGGTTGATGTTTGGCTTAAAACAACTGTCAGTCGTGCATTAGGGTGTATGAGTGTCTAGTGTTGTTGAAGTGGTTCGGTACATTCTCTCTTCTCCCAATACTTTCAAAAAGCAACAGCCTCCAGATAGGTTTTGTTCTAGAGTATATCGCACATTATTCTAAAAACTGAGAGAAGACGTGGTAAACTTCAAGAACTAACTTACTCGGGCTTCTAAAGAAAAACGTAACCTTCCTATCCTAAACTGACTGGTGAGTAGCCCTACTCTCAAAGAGACGCGGCGAACATACCGGAAATATACGCATTACGCATTGCGCAGTGGTATTGATGCTCGAATGGAGAATAATCGGAATGAAAATTCATCCACACGGTATAATTTCAATTGTTCCATTATTATAAAGCAGGAGCTGGTTCGGTATGTCTAAATTTTATTCAGCGTGTAATGATGTCTTTTATTCATGTTAATTAATTTAATAGGATTGTTCTGATCTAGATCGTTCTAACGCTTAGCAGGTGTAGTTGATACTGGATTTCGGTTTGTGTCCCACTCATATTTCATTGTTTGTAGTTCCTCATTCGCAAAGCTATATAATATACTAATAGTGAATCTATGTTAGTATTGATTAATTTAGTTGTACACTATACATTGGAGTATGTGGTTTCTATCGTTGTCTGAAATTAACGTATACCAGGAATTGAATATTCGAATAGATACCTCGGAAATGCAGATGTACTCCTATCATAGTCCGGACAAATTGGGCAAATAATAACTTACCCAACAGAAACTTGCTCATCTACCAGTGGTTCGAAGAAGACAGTCTCTGTTCTCCGTATTTCTCACAGCCACTTCAAACATTACCTCTACCTCTGCATTGATATTCATTTTGATCTACTGGGATATCGAAAATTATCTTGGTCAAGGGTGATTGTGGAATCTAAAACGTGTGTCTTACTTTACGTTATCAAAACTTGTGTCAAATTAATTAGTTTGAAGTTTCTAAAAGTGAGAAATTTCGCAATTTTGTACGAATGTTATAACACTCAGAAGTCTCTAGCGCTTTAGACTCCGGGATTTTTACGTGGCCTATCGAAATTAGAATGTTCGAATTGTATAAAAGCACAATTGCATGAACGCCAGACGTCCTATGTAATTAGCTACAAACGTAATCATTTTGACATATGCCTCGAGGAGCTCGCTATGCGTCAGTTAAAGTTTATACTTTTCACCTTGATCTTGTCAATTCGGGACCGTTTTATGCCCCGTGCGGCCGGCGCCAGTTGTAATAAAGTATTTTCGGCTATAGGCCGCTAGCTTTTAACCGCTTTTTGGTATATTCTAGTAGCTAGAAAATTCCCTTTGGTACGTCGCACGTTAGACGCATGTAGCTGAGACCTGAGAGTATCTGTTTCTATTTTAATAAAATTTTCAATCGACATTTTGGGGCCCGACACTATGCTATTTAGTTGGCCACGTTCATAAACTAACGACATGGAGCGAAAACCGCATGCGAAAAGTCCTCGTAAAGACGTTCTATGTTCCGAAGATTTGAACTTTTCTAACTTGCGAGCTACGCGCTCCTCACGTGAACGTCATTCGATTTATCGAAATATAACCAATTTAAAGCAGTTTTCGACCCCGTTTGTGGCTATTGCGACCTTGTAAAAGATTCAAAGTTAACATTTCGTTTTACATTTCACAACCACCCACGACCAAGATAATTGTTAATTTGCAGTTCATTATTGTTTTACAACTGAAATGAATAGGTATGTTTGTAGGTTATTGATGATGTCAATGTGATAGTGATATAATTATTTCAAACGTAAAGTAAGACACACGTTTTAGATTCCACAACCACCCTTGACCTAGATAATTTTTGATATCTCGGTATATAGTAAAAGCAAAATATACCTACGTAATGTTTATATATAAATTCCCGGGAAATAGGTCACACTGACACATTAGCTTATTATTTTCGTCTTTACGTACGTTTCGGTCTCACGACCATCATCAGAAGACGTATCAATGTCTAAAACGGGATTTCTTGTATCAACCACAAAGCGTCCTTATCGCACCAATTGCAATTAAAAATGCCCACGTCGCCGAAACGAACAGAAACATGAGTAATCGAAATTGTAACCATTCATGTCTTAAGTATATGAAATGTTTCAAGAATCCACGGCTTATCAATTTTCTTATGAAGTACGAAGTCAAGGGCGGTGGAATTGCTAGACACTGTTTTGATTAAAACCAAACGATCAATTCGATTACAAAAAAGGTCAATATTTTAACTAAGGAAACCAATTATTATAGAAGATCATAGAGCAGAAATGCAATCATTAAGTCAGATTTATACTAATTTAATTAATTCGATTACAAGAATGTTGATATTTTTACTAAGGAAACCAATTATTATAGAAGATCTATGCTGGAGATCATTCACATAAAACGTGACTTCAAGTCTGTAAATCATAGAGCACACATTCAATCATTAAGTCAGATTTATACTAATTTAATCAATCAAAACCCTTGCAAATTCTTACATGTGTCTTTATAATGTTAAAACTATATTTTAGGTAGAATGCTCAAATAGAAAAATGTCTAATAACTATTAGTATTTTTCTATTACCTCTTACATCTGGTTCGAAAGTGGATACTCCAACTTTATGTTTTTTTTGTTTCAGTCGCAAACATTGCTCGACATAACTTCCCATTTTATAAGAAAATTGCTAAGCAGTGAATTCTTCGTTCCCTGCGCTCACGCTATCTTTCGCATAACCCGATCAAGAACGCGAGCCACAGTTTACTTCGTTTGCTACATTCACTCCGTATTTCGCATAAGCCGATCAAGAGCGCTAGTCGCATCCCGTTTATTTATGCGAGCTCGATTCTTTAGCACTGCCAAAGGTATGGTTGAGCGTTTAGAATCTGTAACTCCAAAACGGCTTAAGGTATCACATTGAATTTAGAAATTAGTAAATTTAACGCATCAAATCTATATTCTGTGAATATTTTGAGTAAATCGGAGTCACCAACCATTTTGTAGAAACCAACAACCGATATGAGAAAAGACTTCGTGCGCTACGCTCACTCTGTTTTAACGAGTTTAATAGTTTTTTTTAAGACAAATGTATCAAATTTGAATAAGTCTCAGTCATGGGATTCACCCACACAAATATACGATTTAGAGGAATATCTGTATTTTGATAGATATGATTCGTCTGGTTGGTGATGTCACACTTACGAATTCATTAACCTCTTTAGAACTTCAAAGAAATGTGGGCGATTCCTCCTTTTTCTATAGATATTTTCATGGTCGGTGCTCATCGGAAATTTCATCTATTCCCACGACGAGATACTCCAGGTAGCCGGTTCAAGCTAGTCACTCCTTAATTGTCAAACTCGAGACCTGCCGATATTCTTCCTATCAGACTTCATTTTTCTATTGAACAGCAAAACTGTTGAACTCTTTGCCTACTGAGGTTTTTTTATGCATATAACCTTCAAATCTTTGAGAAAAATTCAAATGCCTACCTCCCCTCCCAACATTTCACCGCGGGTTCACACGATATACCTTAAACATTATAGGTATTCCTACTTCCTAGTACAGTCCTAATATAAAAAAATATTATCTCCGTTTGGTCATAGAATATATTTTGAGTTGAGGAAAATGCTATCGAAGGTGTCGCTGATTAAAAATGCCTCTAAGCTCTAAGCTTCATAATACGTGGCTATTAATTTTACAAGCTACGTGCGATTATTGTAATGTTTTATATACAGGGTGAGTCAGTGTTTTCTACCCAAACTGCAACAGGAGATAGAACAAGTGTTTTTAAGAAGAAAAGTTCAGTAAACATATGTCGTAGGAGGCTTCGTTTTCGAGATACGGGTGTTGAAATTGAAAAAAAAAAAATTGTTTTTTGCGAATATCTCCGGAACAGTTTATCGTACAGAAAACAGCTTTCGTAAGCATTTTCTACTCATAGTAAGCTATGTTCTGTGTGATAAAAATTTTTTTTTTACTCATAATTGGTG
The DNA here is from genome assembly GCA_958510875.1 of Endomychus coccineus. Taxonomy (NCBI): domain Eukaryota; kingdom Metazoa; phylum Arthropoda; class Insecta; order Coleoptera; family Endomychidae; genus Endomychus; species Endomychus coccineus. The sequence continues at coordinate 37,933,677 of OY294069.1, forward strand.
AAGATTTTGAAGGGGTAGTGGGTGTCTTTCTCCCCAACTTCTACGCCACTGAAAAAAAAGTTTTGAGACAACCATTAGAACCGCCAATGTTTTCTACACAAAAAAGGTACTCTTGGTCATAATCTCTAAAGTTGACCGTTTTCGGGAAAAATGAACTTTTGTGTTGAAAAACATGGTCAATTCTTACTAATTAGACGAAATTTATTCAAACAAGTAGAACAAGTAACAAAATCAAAGGATTGACCATGTTTTCCAACATAAAAGTTAATTTTTCTAGAACACGGTCAACTTTAGAGCTTATGACCAAGAGTACCTTTTTTGTGTAGAAAACATTGGCGGTTCTAATGGTTGTCTCAAAACCGTTTTTTTCTAGTGGCGTAGAAGTTGGGGAGAAGAACACCCACTACCCCTTCAAAATCTTCACCAATTATGAGTAAAAAAAAATTTTTTTTCTACACAGAACATAGCTTACTATGAGTAGAAAATGCTTACGAAAGCTGTTTTCTGTACGATAAACGGTTCCGGAGATATTCGCAAAAAACAAATTTTTTTTTTCAATTTCAACACCCTGTATCTCGAAAACGAAGCCTTCTACGACATATGTTTATTGAACTTTTCTTCTTAAAAACACTTGTTCTATCTCCTGTTGCAGTTTGGCTACAAAAAACTGACTCACCCTGTATAGGATAAGCTAGTCGTAGCTGTCAATAACGCTTACAAGAACATTCTGACGATTACACAGCATGTTGAAACAATTTGTTAACAGATCAAAGTTACAATCTGGGTGAATTGTGGGTTTTATTCATCATTATCAAGAAATATAATATCGATTTGACAACTTTCAAGCACACTTCATGTTCAAGAATGGTTATTTCAACAGTACTCGTCGATCCAATATCAAAAGTTGTTACTTTCAGTGTTGTTACCGAATATCTTCAATACATGATTCCTCTTATGTTTGCTTTCTAAAATTGAAAGTCAAAGTGGCTTAGAGAAATATTTTTGGGAAAAATGTGCTACTCAAACCCTGAATGAACAAGAAGAAGGCAGTATTTAAGTTATCGCTGGAGATGACTTTTACAAAGGCCAAAAATTCTACCCTTTCCTACTTAGAAGCGAAAGATATGGGACTTTCATTAGATCAGATTAGAATAATCAAGTATACTGCGTCCTTTAAGAACTATTGTATTCCGTTTACAGTACTGATTCACAGTACAACAGTGAGTTTCAGCTCTTGGAAGGCTAAAGTTTTTCACGGCTCCATTGGCAAAATTTCCTCTATCGTTGTGTATCTCTCGAAAAATCTGTTACAGTTGAGATTTATGAGTGTTTATTCTACTGCTTTACAGAATTTACATGTCTCATCGTTCACTACACCAATTTTACTCATAATGCCTTTGAGTTTGCAGTGTCACATCATGTACCTTGTTATGATTCTCAAGTTGTTTCTGCTTAAACTCATACTTCCCAAAACATTCTTTATCAAAAATTTATCTAGGACAAATCCCGTTCATGTCCCGGAAGATAATTCCAGTACTTTGTACTGAGTTCTGTTTCTTCTGCCTGTCTATACCGCAGAAGGGTTCCTATCAGAGGCGTTTCAGCTGACTTGCGTGCAAGGGCGCCCGCTTGTTCATTTTCCTAAATTCCTGTATGTCCTGGGACTAAGTGGAGGGTGATTCTGAGTATTACATAATGTAATGTTGCATCCCGCTTTATGTTCTTGAATTCCACCAACGAGAAATGCTCTTCGTATTTGTATAAATAGTTCCGCTGCCCTCCTAAAACTAATGAATGACCCACATTTTATCGTCTCGCTCGTGGCGGCGTTAGAATAAGGCAGGTAATTTCACTTCTGATTAAAACTTGATCGTCGTTGTACGTGTACAGCGTACGCACCCTCAGTTTTAATTTAGCACGACCCATCCTATCCACGTACTGCACCTGATTGTAACGTTTGCAGACGAAATTAAATTTTCTCATAAATTTCATTTTCTAAATTAAATTGTTCTCGATCTGTGTGTATAGGATCAATTCTACACAGAGTTCACGGTAGAACAGACGCTCACGTTGCTGTACGACTTGCTTATCGGACAGATTCAATCGAATTCTGCGGGGAAAAATCAGGTTTGATTTATTACGTTCATAACTACCGAAGCTCCGCGCCGGTTCATCTCTGACGAACTTGATTGTTTGCTCAAAGTTTGTGACTGCAATCAAGGCTTAGAACAACTTAACTACTCGCTCAACTTTTCTGTCAATGCAAGCTTCGTTTTTAGTGTTTACGCTTCAGTGACTCACCATCTGGGTCGTAAATCTTACTCTTTGTTCTAAAATATTCGAAATATAGTGAGGGAACGTATATTTTTCACACTCGATCCGGACTCACCATAGTTATTTTAATTTAGCATATGAGCAGGCAAATGCTATTATGTTGTTCAAGGATCTATCACCTTATACAAATGATAATAATTTAATTTATTGAGTTGCAATTGAAATTAATTGTAATAATTGAGAAGCTTTATCTATCTTCGGACGTCTCTTAATGATATCGTGGAGGTTCCTGTTTTTCAGAATGTTTTGAATCCTGGTACTCACTAAGTTGCGGACACTTTTATCTTTGAGAGAAGGCTCCCACTGCATATCCTCCCTATTCTATCTGATTTTCAACGATGGACACTGCTGAGTGTAGAACAGATTCCGTCGATTGACCTTCTTTGTGGGCATGTTGTTCCGCCCACAGTGGATTCGTGCTCGGTACTTCGTCGTTGATGTACCGATCGATTAGTCTTTCCGGGGTCTTCAGTATAAAGACCATAATGTGAATCTTCGAAATCATTTTTAAACCGAGGTAGACATACGCCTCGGTGGTGAGGTGATAAAGAATAGAGCTCAGGACAACCAAATCAATCCCAGATCATCTGAGAAAGTTCATCTTAGGTGCAGCTACGGCCGCACTTGACTGCTAATGAAGATCGAACCACTCCAACTGACTATAAAAGGTGCGGTAACAAAAGCTGTCCACAAACTTATATCAAAAGGACCGTGGAAGGGAAACGGTAGCCACACCTCACCACCAATTTGATAAGAAGTATCGTATAAGCATACCTCCCAGAGAAGATTGGTTGAACAATAACCAATCAGCCCTGCCAACCAATGGTGAAATCTGGTTCACCAATGGTGCCAGAAATCGTGGGCAGGCTGGAGCACTGATATACCGCAAGCCCTAGGTAAAGTATTTCTATACCTCTGAGCAAACAGGCCACCATTCTCCAAGCGGAGATACTAGCAATAACGCGCTATGCCCAAATAGAGCTAAAAGAATAATGCAAACCCACATCAGTATATGCACAGACAGCAAGACAGCCCTTGTTGCGCTGAGTAGCATGAGAATAACATACAAGCTGGTGTGGGAGTGCATCAATACGCTAAACAGTATTGGCGGACACGAAAGCAAGCTGAGCCCATTCTGGGTCCCCGATCTCTCTGGAATAAGTGCAAACGAAATAGCCGATAAGCTTGCCATAGAATTAAACAAAATATCAAATTTCTGTTTGAAACAAATAACAAAATTCCACGGTTCTAATTTATAACACAATTTTTACACTTATGTAATGTTATATTGTTCAGCGATGTCGAAATGGTTGCATTGGTTTGATTGTTTACTTGGATATTTACAACTTCTTGCTGTGAAGAAACTCAAGAATAGCTGCAAAAATCTTTGTCTTATCTTCTTGGAAGTTTTTAATATATCACTATTACTTTTCCAGCCACAACGGCGTTTGAAAGTGAGAAGATCTACACGAAAATCTGCTAGTAAAGCAGCCAAAGACTTTCTGAAACAGTGGCCTGTGTATTCTTCGGAATGAGGCAATTGAAGGCCTCAATATTCTTAGAAATATTTCCATAAACTTGAATACTTACTGGCTGCTTACAATATTTATTTCTGAAAGATGAAAAGAAACGCGAATTTTGCATATTGCTGGGTCGCAATATAGCACCTTTTGAATAAGTTGGACCATATTTACTTCATCAATATTACCAGGAGTTACAAAAATTTAGCGGGATATTGTTTTTTCACTATGGGGTACAACAAATCTAAATACAAACAATATTCATCTATTATATAAACTTCGTAATACCACTACTCTAATGATGGCTTCTGACAAATTCATTTCACCAAATGAACGAAATAAACACTGTACGTTGTTACAGTAATGATTCCATAGCTTACGGCAAATTATTGAGGATTTTTTTTTGCAAGGATGATCATTGAAATTTGATTATAACTGTTCATTTATTTACAAATGAGTACAGATATTATACTCTACACGCCGGGTAAAAATTTTTACAGCCTGAAGGAGGTTATTTCCCACTCCCTCGCCAGCAACTGCTGCTGGTAAAATACAATAGTGTTGTCCATTAAAAGATATGAGTGGTGTTCTCATTATTCATTCGGATGAAATGCGACATGAACCGTAGGTGAGTCCTTCACGGGTTAACAACTACCATTACTCGAATCCCATTTCGGAAAAATGGAAAAGCTGACAAAAGCGCCGTATGATATACGACGTGTTTGGTGGTGTAGTGATGTTTTGTATCGAAAAACTTTGATGTTAATTCAGAGGAAATGAAAAGTGAGTCTTGAAACATCGAATTCTCTGTCGCTGGCTTGGTTCAGAAGTCGTATTGTTTGAAGGATCCCCATCTCCAAGCTACACATGACGAATCATTTAGAATGTGAATGAAATTCAAAATAGTAATAGAAAAATGTACGGAGTCATTTAGACTGTGTCGTATGTTCGTTAAACATGACCCTAGAGAAATTAGAATTAAAGTTCGTCGCAGTGTGCATCTTGATGTGTTGAATCATGCATCAGTGAAAAATGTGATCGGATTTGTCGTACTAGAAATACTAGGTCGTATTCTGCGTAAAAAATATTCCATTTAGTTCAACTTACGGGCAATTTTCCAAATATCGACAACAGATATAAATCATCTCTCATACTTATTACTTGAAGGATGAGTGGTTCGTGGTCAAAAATATTCTCGTGATTAAATTGTTTGATCGGTGTCGCATTCAATGGTTATGTTTCATCTATACGGAATGATTTTCACAGGCAGTTTTATCACAATTTTAATTACAAACTGTGATTGTACAGTTATGGTTCTGTGGAATTGCAGCTAATTAATCTGTTCATTTTGCGGCTTTTGCGGCAATTAGTGTATCAATATGATGTTTTATGTATAAAATAATTTATCGTAATAGCTTTGATCTGGAATTGGTAGAAACGGATAGATACTCCAACTGTTCGCTGCATTCCTATAAAAACTTGATCAATAACAGTAATGCTTGTACTTCATGATTGATTCTAAATATCTCAATTGAAATAATAATTTATATTTAGACTTGTTTAGAAATTCCAGACTCGTTCCCAAACATCTGAACTTGTACTTCAATAACTAATTTTCCAGCCATGTGTAGTAAAATGTTTTAATGCACGGATATATCAGGTAATTCATTAACTATCAGAATAGTTAATTAATATAAAGTGTCAAGAATAGAGATCAAGTAAATAAATACAACAAAGTGGGTAAATACCCATTATTAGTATCAGGATATATTGTAGCGTTGTATTGAAAGATGATCGATTGATATCAAGATATTATGAACTACTTAAATTCTCCTGCTAGGCGATCTCTAATGTCTCGAACTATACTTATTTATGACCATCGAGGAAAACCATTAATACATCTGGTAGTATCGAGCTCTCTTAGTTCGAAACTCGTCATCAATTATCGGGATTTGAAATTGAAAATGATAGATAAGGAAGGGTTATATATTATAACAATGCCTTTATTATTTTTCTCCAGACTCATGGAACTTACCACGTACTAATGTCAATATCCCCAGGGGCATAACTAGCATGGCGACCATCAAGTCCGTTATGGCTAACGACATAAGAAAATAGTTTGTCACGTTCTGAAGTCTTCGCTCCCAGCATATTGCTAAGCACACCAATATGTTGCCAGCGGCAGTTCCCACTGCCAGCATGAGCGCGGAGAGGGCCCACCAATTGTTAACTTCTTCATCGAGTCCTATGGTATCGTTATGTTCACCCGCACTTCTTGAAGTGTTGTTAAATATGATGGTCGCCGTGTGGAAGATTTTCTCTTCCATGTTATTATCTGCAACAAAAAGTCTGATTTCAAACTTATCAACTCATATGAATTTTTAGAAGTGATCCAAACATGTGGTGACTGCTCGAGATATCTTACTTTAATGAAAAGGAATTCGTCTAAACATTTTGGTGGCTAATTTGTTGATTGTCGCATCTTCGATAGGAATACAGTGAGGGTCAGATATCTGTTAACATTTTTAATATTTGGTACAAGCGTTAAATGGCAAACTGTATCAATCGCATTTTGCTTGTAACTAGTATGCTGTGGAGATTTGTTTAATGTCAAATAAACATTAATATCAAAGTATAAGAAATAATTAACATTTTCTGTTGAGTTTTCTGAAAACCCAATCAATTATTTAAACTCAGCGCCCAATGTGTACAATTATTGATCCATATTTCTTCGAATAAAATGGTCACTGTAGCTTCGCAATAGATAAATGTTACATAATTTCTTTGGACCTTCACCTGTAAACAATAGTTTTTACCAAGACATTTTTGATTCAATATTTTGGGGCTTCATGGAGCACAGGGAGTTTATGAATTAACCTCTAACTGTTTATGATCTCAAGAGAAATGTACTGTAAGAAATTACATAATTTCTTTGGACCTTCACCTGTAAACAATAGTTTTTACCAAGACATTTTTGATTCAATATTTTGGGGCTTCATGGAGCACAGGGAGTTTATGAATTAACCTCTAACTGTTTATGATCTCAAGATAAATGTACTGTAAGAAATTCGGCTTATACCAGAGCAAATATTGTAAAATGTTGTTGGGCTGTTACAGGAGTGCATTTTCCATTAAAGAATCTCTGAGCTTCTGGAAATATTATCTTTATTCGCGGAGGCAGTTGAGAAATAATTGGGAAGCAGTGAGAAAAGGCAGTAAATCACTACTGCGCTTACACAGTAGTTCACATCCTTTTCTGAAGGGTTGAAAATAATAACATCATAACCCTCAAAGTATACATTGAATTGATAAAAAACTTTTACAGTAAATTAAAGTTAATTTAAAACTGCTGTCACCCAAATTCAAACAAAATCGTACAACAAATAACATTATTGGACTTATCGCGAAATTGCACCTTAATTCATCAGTTTGTAAGAAACGACGATGGTTGGTTTAGGAGCTAGGGCAGTTGACTTTCACTCAGAATACTCGGATTCGGTTCCCCGAAAGGGAAAATTTGTGATTGTACATTTTCGTAAAAACATTATTAATTTGAATATTATTTAATTTTGTAAAGATAATGTAAGAGATAATTTATTTCATCATCTTTACACAAATACGATGAGTATCTTATAGAATGTGAAACAATTATGTAAAATCAGTAGCCAAAACAAATGATTTGCGAAGAGTAACTTTGCCACGCACTCTATTTGTCTATTCTCTAACCAGAAACACATTTCTAGTTATGTTATGTGTTCTTGGAAATAGTAATAGATATCTGACCGTCACAATGATAACATTTTCGTGATTATCTGGTATAATGAGTATGCTTCTCAAATAATTATAGTGTTCCAGGATATAGGTTCCTAGTCTGCAATTGCGGTATCTACTGTATACATGCTATCCACAGGATTATTTTATTCGTAGAAACATGTGATTGTTTAAACGGTGCATGCTTGTTGTATTGTACGAAGGTCTTCAGTTTCGAATAAATTATATTGGTTCATTCCGGCAGATACAATATTTCTCGGATAACTATTTTAATTGGAATCTGTAATTCACGTAATGGTTTGGTATGGGCGAATTATTTCGAAACAAAGATTATTGGATTTTGGATTCCAATACCTGCTATCTACAGGGTTCTTTCATTCGTAGAAACATGTGATTGCTTAAGCGAAGGTCTTTGATTTCGAATAAATTACATTGGTTCATTCCGACAGATACAATATTTCTGGGATAACTATTTTAATTGGAATCTGTAATTCACGGAAGGGTTCAGTATGGGCGAACTATTTTGAAATAAAGAAGATTATTGTATTTTGGACTCTATTATTGATTATAATTCTCAACTCTTTCAGATAACGGGTTATTCATTTGAGAATATGGAAAACTCAGAAATTTCGTTCATTCAAGATATCACAATCTTATGGTGTTTAGCACAAAACATTTATCGTACAATCACTTTATAATATTACTTATCGTTGACATGTGTTTGTACCATCACTGATATCGATCGAACGATGTACGTATATAAATGCAAAGAAAAACTGCAGTAGTGGAACATTTAATAAGGTTCGTGTACAAAAGATAATTTCAGATTAAAATTTGTCAAGGATAATACTTCTTTCATAATTAGGATTTCAAATATGTAGGTACTTTCAGTAATAAATTGTTGATAAGAGTGAAAATACACGCACACTTCCGCTGATTCTCGAGCTAAAATTGCCTCTTGCAAAATTAGATTTCACTTATGTATGTATTCATTAGTCTCTGTTCTCAATATCCTTAATAACGAAAAGGAACGTTCCCTTGAAATACCTTATGAGAATGGTTGCAGTAACTTTTTTAATCTATTTTAATGAGTGTTTAACATTTATTATCGTCTTTCCTATTTTGTTGATAGTTCTTTTTTGTGTTGAGTATTAATATCAATGACTCAAATAATAGTCTAGCATGCAATATTTCAATTAGGGAAGCAAGACTAGAGGGAAAAAGTTCACGTTGGAAATAGTGAAAATCTGAAAGACTCGAAAACTGACAGGGTACAACTATAATTTCGAACATCTTGGTGCATGCGCCGGTAAAATTGTGTTCCTTTTGACTTTAAACAATTTTTATGGAAGCAAGTCCAATCATTTTAGATGGATTATCATCACAATCCCTATTCTCAAAATCTTCAATAATGAGGAAGACAAGTTTTGTTGAAAAACTTTATAGTAGTTTTTTCTGTGTTGACTAGTTATTTCAATGACTCTAATAATCGAGGAATTGCAGTAACTTCCTTAAATCCATTATGTTGATGAGCGTTTAACTGTTGGCGGTTGCGTCCTATTAGTTTTCGAGGGCAAACGCGTATCGTTCATTTTACGATATGCCGGTTTCGACGAGAGCAACGGATTCTTGAGCGGTCCAAGTGTTTATAACTGTTTATAAAGTGCCGAATTAATCTAAAAAGGATAAAAATTTTCGTAAAGACGAATAAAAAGGTGAGAATTCGGAAAATTATATAGACAGGCGCGCGTGGCAAAAAATACTGAAGATACGAAATAAACAAAATAACGATATGTAACAAACATGTGTCTCAACTTGTATAAATGCACCCACTCTCAGGGAGGTTGAGAATATACTGATCTAGGAATGGGAGAAGGAGTGTATCATTCTGGCGTAGGCGAAAGGATTCAGTAGGAATTTTTTACATTTGTCGTAAACTTTACGACAGCACTCCCGCTCGAAGGTTAACATTTATTATCAACTTTCCTAGTTTGTAGGTAGTGTTTTTTGTGTTGACTAGTTATTTGAATGAATTCGATAATGTTCTGGCGTGCAAGGTTCCAATAAAGGAATCGAAACAAGTGTAAAATGTTCACGTTGGAAATAGTGAAAATTTGAGGGAATTAATATTTTTTTTCGAACATTGAGGTGCATGCGCCGGTAAATTGTGTTTCGTTAGACTCGACGTAAATTTTTTGGGAGCAAGTCCAATCATTCTAGATGAATTATCATCAGAATATCTGTTCTTAATATCTTCAATAACGAGGAAGATGAGTAGCGTTGGAAAACTCTATGAGAGTGGTTGCAGTTTTTTTTAGATCTATTTAAATGTGTTTACATATATATAAATTCTCGGAAAATAGGTCACACTAACCCATATGCTTATTATTTTGGTTTTTGACATTGATACGTCTTCTGATGAAGGTCGTGAGACCGAAACGTACGTAAAGAGAATGTTCCCGAGAAATTATGTATAATTCATGCTGGGTCAAGAATCATATATTAGCATTTTCCCATTTTGTTATTAGTTTTAATGTGTTGACAAGTTATTTCGATGACTAATAATAATCATGTATTATGCGTTATTTCAATGAATCAATCCAGGCTAGACAAAAAGGTCGTTGGAAATAGTGAAAGTCTGAAGGAATCGCAAACGATGACAGGGTTGAATTATACTTTCAAACATAGTGTTAGATGCGCCGTTAAAATTGTGTTTCCTTTGACTCAACACAATTTTTAAAGGGAGCAAATGCAAATCATTCCAGATAGATCAATCAGAATCTAGTCCAGTCAAAAATGTAAAAAAACGTGGTCACTTCTACAAAATTGAGATTCAAAACCGAATTGATAAATTCTGTTTGCATTGTGTTGGATTTGGCTTCTAGATCATTTGTGGACTGGTGAATAAGCGCGCTCATGACTTTTCCTATCAATAAACAAGGAAAAACCATTTTCATTTGACAATGTATATAACAAATGGAATATGTCAGGATATTTTAACCCAATGTTTCTGAAAATTGGTATAGGGGGATTTTAGCTCCGCTAAACCTGAATCTGAAGTCGGAAAATGGAAAATCTGACCGCTTTCCCTAAAAACTCGGAAAATTCGACCAAATCTCAGCAACAAACGATATTTGTTGTAGGAAAAATGCTAATATATGTTGACCTATTAATAACGATCCTTGACCGTGCTTATTCACCAGTACACAAATGATCTAGAAGTCAAACACAACACAGTGCCAAAAGAATTTTCCAATTCTGTTTTGTATCTCAAATTTTAGATGATATTTACATTTTTGACTGGAGTAATCAGCATCTTCAATAACGACGATGAAACGTTTCGTTGAAGAACCTTATGATAGTGGTTGCAGTATTTCAACTTGAGCAAAAGTTTTATTGTTTCATGAAACGCCTAATGGAGTAAAGAAATACTTATGCAAGAATGCCTCAGTTGGATCCCAGTAATGGTATTTAAAAATCAGATTGGGATAATTATTATGCAGAAAGGCGTTGGAACAATAAAAACTGCAACCCTGGGAAATCTCAATGCAATATCACCTCTTTTCTGAATTTATCCTAATATTGTACAATATAAATAAAAGATTTATGTATGCCACACAAACCATGAAAGCAGCTGTTGATATCATTTCATATCTCTTGTTGGATTGATGAAACGTCTTTTTATGGGATTAGAAGCATATAAATTCATTCTAAATCTTTATAAAAATGACCAATCTGAAAAGCCATATCAGATCCGACTGTACAACAATACATTGTAGTTCGGAAGTAGATTGAATATCCACTTACCTTCGAACCTAAAGGAGTCTACGCGAACAGAATTCCATCGTGATAAAATGTGGTCTCATTCTTCAACAAATCACAATTTCATTTATGCGCGGTATTTTTATACTTCACTTTCCTCTTATTGGGTTTAATTTTAATAGCCTGCGGCCGTCGACTCAGTGACAGTATATTAATTATTTCGCACAGAATAAACGCATTCCGTTGAAAGCCGAACATGTGGAATTTTAAAAGCCTTGAAATTAGGACACTGCATCACACATTAGTTTAAATAATGATTATCCTTGGGGTATCCTTTCTTTGCAATGTATTCTTTTCAATAGATGCAACCTAGATGAAATGGTATGGTTTTGAGTTTATTCATTCCATGTTGTATTTTGAAGCTTAATTCCAAAAATATTTCCTAACGAAATTAATGGTTGAGGTGATAACGTTTCAGGTATAATTGTAAAGAGTCACATCGTTGATGGAACAACGTGTCACTCATTTGTTTTAGAACAAATTTGAAACTCGTACGTAATGTATCCATGAATGGAGGTATATATTGCAATATTACAACTCAAATCTCAAAAGGGAGTGAACGAAGCAGCTGAGACTTGGCACCCGTTTCTAACTTTATTTACATATCAACGTAATAATGATTCTTGACCCAGGTATGAGTTATATGTAATATCTTGGGAAATAGACATTAACCCATATGTCAAATAATTTTCGTGTTCACGTACGTTTTGGTCTCACGACCATCATCAGAAGGCGTTTGAAAACTAACTCACATCAACCAAAGAGCGGGATTCCTTGAAGTAATTGCACTAAGCACTGAGCGTCCTTATCGCATTAATTCCAATTAAAAATGTTGCAACAACGTACGAAACCCGAAAAATTGAAATTGTAATACATTGATGTGTAAAAAATATGAATAGTATTAGAAAACCACAACAGAGGAATGTTTCTATAGTTGAAGACGTCATTACTCGAGAACGAGGGAGAAACATCAGTTTTCAAAACTACGAACGCGGTCTTAGCTGTACCAAAATTACTGATCCATTGTATCAGCTTTCTACCTACCCACAATTCAAAATATAAACAAATACGATTTGTAGACATATGACTCAATGGTTGCACATCGGTTCTATGATTTACATACTTAGAATCACCTTTTATGTGAATAATATCTAGGGTCGATCTTCTATATAATAATTGATTTCCTTAGCTAAAATATTAACATTTTTATATTCAAAACAATGTTTAGTAAGAGCGGTAGGTTTTTCTAAGATTTGGTTTTTAGTACTGTACTTATGGCCATGCAATATTTATTGTACATATTGTATAGAGAGTCCCATCGCAATCTAAACAATTTAATTCATATACCGTGTGGGTTTGTTTATCTTTGGGTATTAACGGTTCTAGATTTGAAAAATACATACCAATGCAGTTAGAAGGTCTATGCGCAACATTTGTGATACTTTTTTAAATATTCCTTAATTTTCTGTGAGGTCTCCGGAATGTATGATAATGTTATAAAATTATTTATATTACTGTTTATATTATTTAAATATGATGTACTATCTTAGATTTTGTTTATTCTTCTTTCAATGATGGGGTTAAACAACATTTTTTTCAAATTTTTCGGACGGTTTTCTGGGTGTGACAATTGTACAGCGCGATCCTTGTTAACACATTTTATTTATCATTGATTTGTTCTTTGCATCGTGCTATACCTTTTGAGAAATCGAATATGTTAATAACAATTTGGCAACACACCTACCGAGCTACCTGAAATGTGTAATCTATAATTACCGTATAGATCATCTTATAACGACATGCTGTTCATAATTGGATTTCGGGTCCCATCTATACAGTGAACATAATCCATTATGTTCATTTTCCTAAGAGTAAAACTATTTAACTCAACCTGATGTTACAACCAGAAAATCGATATATTGTTCTGCTCATTATCAAAGAAACAATTATCGAGTTTACAATGCTGGGCATGCTCTCGAAAAGCATCCAACTTCCTTAGATGGTCTACCAATCTTGATCCAGGGAATGAATAAATCTAGTGTTGGCGTAAAATTAAGTTTTCTTGAAAAAACGAACAGATAAGATAGGTCGTATATCTTACAGTTAGTTCACAAACTAACAAAGTTTACACTTTAACTGTAACAAGTCTGGTAATTCATAACTATTCATTCGGTCTAAAAAGCTCAAAGTCACCTCTTTAACCGGAACACATCTAATAATTTTCAACAGTTAATTTGGGCGAGCTAAATTAATTCGTTTCATACCGCTTTAATGTATTCTATGCTAATAATGTAGTGTAGTGTTACTTCACGTGATTTATAATTGTACTCCGTATAACGGTACAGAATGTGTGATATATGAGTATAAGATATTCAAAGCAACATCATCTGTTAATACGTTAGGGTCGGCTAAAATTCAATGGAAAAAATCCTGGTTATTCACAACACAACTGGTACATTCCAAGGTGGTCGGATAATGAATCATTTGACTTGACAGCAGTGATTGGCCGATACGATAATCAGCCGATATTTTAGTTGCTGTCGATACCGATATAATATCGGTATCGGCACCAGTGGTGGCTCCTCGAAGGAGGCTAAGGAGGCTCAGCCTCCTCACCAATGTATCCTAATGATCATTCTCCATTTTATTTCCTGTTTCTCTGATAATTCTTTAAATTTTACAATTAATTCCCCTTTCTCAGTAGTTATTTTTAATCTGGCAACAGTGGCCAGAGGCTAGATTCTCTATATATCTCAAACGCTAAATACGTGTGGTCAACACAGTTGCCGTTTTTCCAACCAGTTCAATTCACAAATAGGGTAAAACAGCGAATATGGCAACAGCCTATGGAGGCTAGCTTCTCGTACGCTCCCGGCGCAACGAGGTATAGACCTCGTTGCCCGGCGGTCGTATAAAATACGATTACTTGCCGTGGCTGCAAACTTCGACACGTGCTCTGGCAGTTGTTGTTTTTGTTTCGTGAAGCGATGTAAGGTTAAGTTATAATTTATCTGTTCGGTCGTTCGGTGAGTTATTAACAAAGAGTTCTTTGGTTATTAAACGTTAAACAGAGTAGTGATTTAGTTGCTGATAAGATTAGTGATGACAGGTATGTTTCAAAGTCGATGATTTGATACTGATAATTGTAAAAAATATTTAAGGTTAACGGGATCTGAGGTACACAATAAATTATATTGCTGGTATTGCTTGCTATTTACATCTGATACAACTTCATGTTGGGGGCACTTGGGTTATGATGATTTGAAAAATTCAGCTCGTGGTATAGACAGACATGAAAAATTGCAGGAACATATTACATAGAGTATTAAGTTTAAATTAACGGGTAAACAGAATATTGTTGAAGGAGGAAAACATATAATTTGGTAGACAAGAAACTACATTATAAACAACTTTTTTTATGAAATTTTAGATACTATTAAAGGTCAAATTGAGATTCGATTTTCCGATTTACATGAATTGAAGTTTTTTGTATAACTTAGTTCTGAAATATAAATTTTTTGATAAAATAGCACTGCAGAATGAATTATGCGTTATATACTCGGATAAAGATATTTTAGGCCAGTACGACATTCACGCCGATATGATAAAATATATGATAGACAATGTTTTGCAACAAGTTTTACCTCAGTATTATAAACTACTTTGTTTGACAGTCACCATTCCTGTCACGTCGGCATCGGTGGAGGATCATTTTCTACTCTCAAACGAATTAAAACTTACATGCGAAATACAATGGGCCAAAATCGTTTATACAATGTTAGTTTGATATCTATTGAAAAAGATTTTAGTAAAACACAAAATGATAAATTTTTTGATCATTTTTCGCAAACTAAAGACCGTAGAATTCCGTTAATATATAAAAAAGTTAATAAAATTAATTAAAAAAAAACTTAATATGAAAAATTCCAAAAAAAAGAAAAAATATTTAAAATCCAAAAAAATAAAAGACAAAAAACGAACCTCCACGTTGGTTCTTGCTGGGTAACAATTAATTTTGTCACTGAAGTAGCTGGTACGGTCGCTGTGCAAAGGTTAAAAGGCTGTGAATAGAGTATATTTTTACAAAAACGTTTTATGTCCAGCCTCCTCTCTCAAAAATTCACGAGCCGCCACTGATCGGCACCACTATTTTAAAAAATAATAATAATAATAATAATAAATCGACTTCATTCATAAGAAAAGGTGGAGTGTCAGCAGTAGCTGTTTTTCAACTCAACCCTAAGGAGATCCCTCTAGGGGATCTTTACAAATAAACGTAAATATAAAGTATAGATGTGAATGTAAAAATAAATATAAAACTATAACAAACATCGTAAAAAATAGCGGAATATAGTAAATTAATAAAAGGGTAAAATATAAACGTATGTGATTTACTCCTAGAAAAAGCGAAAATAAGTAAAATATCTACGAGTACCTATCGGAGAAGAGAATTTGGCCAAAGAGAATACGCCAGGTTAGAAGCCAAACTGTCAGTCACTTTTCTAGTAAGTGACGCTTAAGTCTCTCTTTGATGTTGGAGATTGTACAATGTCTGTACTCACTGGGAAGATCATTATACAATTTGGGTGCGTTGTACGAGAAACTGCGATTGAAAATGGAGGTTGAATGTTTAGGAATCACAAGTGCATATTTATTACGGGTGTTGGTGTTATTACGTGATTGGAACGTGCAGAGTTTAGCAACTAAGTATTCCGATTTTTTTGAAGTCAAGACCTTATGGGTGATAGTCAGTAGATGCATTTTACGTTGCTTATCCAACCTCAGATCTGGAACAATTCCATATACGTTGATATAAATAACAATTACCAATAGTGGTAATGTTGTAAGTCAAATACTGTCATCGACGCGGACGTGATGTGAACAAATTTCGGTAATTTTCCGATCGACCGGGTCCAAATACCAGGAGTGATCACCCGTTTTACGAAAAGTGTAACGCTCCACCAACGCTGCTATTGCTGATCCGCTCAGTTGAAACGAATTAGTATATTGCTTGCCGCTAATGTCATTTTCCTGGATACTTTGCTATTTATATATTTTAATTTGACGTTTGGTTGTCACCTTTAAAGGAATATAGTATTCCATATTACCATTCATGTGTATCCCATGGGGATACACCTGGGAAGCGTAATAATTAGTACGCTGTTCAATTCCCAGGTATCGATAGGTCTCTTCAGCATCAAGATGTTTGAAGATGCTCCCGTCGGCAAGCTGCGTATTCTCTTGCACTTTCAGAGTTCACGGTTCGTGTAGATTCTTGAACCACGTTGAGAGCTTGATTGAGGTTTTTCTCCCCAGGGGCATACAGTTTCAGATCATCCATGATAAATATAGAATAAATGGGTGATCTGATGCCTGCGGTCGTTCGGTGGTTCAGAGTAATATTCACCTTCCGTCTTAATGCTTTGTAGAGCGGCAGCAGTGGGATGTTGAACAAGAGAGGACTCAAGGAGGCTCCTTGGAAAACACCCCGTCAAGACTCGTCGTATGCCTGATGTGATGGCAAAACGAGTATTCGATAGTGGCAAGAGATGTTCTATGCATCTTTATCAAAAATTGTTATGTCAATTAGTGTTTTCATGTTATTCAGAAAAGAGTAGATGTATTTGATTAATGAAATGCGTCTGCAGCCGAATTGAGTTTTTGAAATCTAATTGAAACTTCAGAAAACATTGGATCAGTTGTGTGTAAAACAGTAATGTATGGGTAATTATCAATTTGATTTACTTGAAATGGATTGAATCTAGCTAATTAAATACTTACTATACTATTCTATGATTTACAAATCTAAATAACTGATTATTTTATAAATTAATTACTTTATGATTTACATTTCATTTCTATTACTAATAACTAATAAATTCAAGATAGTTCAATGGAATTTTTGTTTCAAAATTGGCACTGTCATAAATATAACAATGTCAGATAATACATTAATTATCTTTCTGGGTTGAATTAAATAGACAACAGAAATTGCTTTTTTAAAATATCTGAATTTGGTTGAGTTTTGAAAGGTTAGAATCAATTTCATTATTAACACAATTTTGAAGTTGGATACTTCCCAATATTAAACATTTATCATTATGTTTTTCAACATTCAAAATTTTTTATTATTGTAGTCGAATGAATGGCTTGTATATAAAACAAAACAATTTCTGTGGACTATTATAAATGAGCTAATAAAAAACTAAAAATTGATAATTCGGTACATAAAATTTCATGTCAAATAAATTGAAAGATTGCTATGATGCAGTATTAATATTGTACATTAAACTCATGTCCAAACCTTCTTATATTTGAATATTTTAACACAATGTTTGTTGTGAACAACTTAATAGTTTCTACAATATGATTTTCAAATTATTGTAGTATATAGTATATAATTATGTGACTTGTATATAAAACGAAATAATTTCTGTGATCTATCATAAATGAGCAAATAAAAAATAAAAATTGATAATTCGGTACATAAAATTTCAGGTCCAATAAATTGAAAGCTTGCTATGTTGCAGTATTTAGAAAAACGGTATAATGTGAATTAATTATAGACTTCCTAATATTGGCATCTTTTCCTTTGCATTCGCCATTTTCTTTCATCAACTTCTATCAGTATTAATATTGTACATTAAACTCATGTCCAAACCATCTATATTTGATATTTTAACACAATGTTTTCTGTGAACAACTTATAGTTTCTACAATATGTTTTTCAAATTATTGTAGTATGTAGTATATAATTATGTGACTTTTATTGCCCAGAAACTACTTTATTATTACCTTTGATACCATTTTTATTATTGAGATGAAACATGCCACCTAAAATGTTTCGTTAACTGTAACTCTATAAAATTTCACCATTCAAGTGTTAGCAAGCTAGCTCTATAATATCGGTAGGGATGATACTATGCAGTTAGTTGCGGAAGAAATGGATCTCCAGATCGTCTTGTCAATATTGCCTATAGATATTAATGATCCTGAACATGAGCCGTCATCTCGCTCAGATGTCCTGAGTTTTATTGCCGTAGTGGATTGCGAATGGTGAGAGAAACGACAAAGATACGATTGCGCCAGTGATTTACAACCCTGCTATTAATTAAGGCCACCCAGACTCACTCAGTAGCTGCTCCCCGACATAATGGATGATTCATTTACACTCTAACTTGGTGCTAAATCATGCGCCAACGTGAGAGCGCGACTATACGGGTACGATGTGACGTGACGGCGGCTTAGTTACATCGTTGATCGAACTATATAGGCTCGATAATGGTACGCACGTTATAACTGACTTTGGCCACTCGATGATTTATGAGGCTTTTATGGGTTTCATGTAAAATATTTCGTATCGGAAGGTGATTCGTAAAATCAACAGTATCCATAACATGTGTGAATCTATAAATTGATATTTTAACGCATCTAACGCACTAACTAAAAGCGATGTCCCACCGTATAGTCTAGCAGCCAGAGCGATATTCATGGTCTGAACATTAACCCGATGGCACTATGGTTTATCGTTAGAGGACGGTTCAGTGACCAATTCATCTCACAGACCAAATTTTCGCCGGCTGCTAGATCTCGAGATACAGCATCCGCATTTTTTTTGCCTGGAGCTTAACCCTTTCCGATTTGCGGCTACTTGAAAAGCATGCCATTCTTTACACTTCCACCATGTGCCATTATTTTTTATCGTGTCCGTTTATCATACCGACCAGTTAAAATTGGACCGAAAATGGAGTGCAAGTTAACCCTCCCAAACCTGGTTGAAAATGTTTATTGGTGTTCCTAATTGTTAACATACCCTATGCCATCAAAAGTTATGGGTCCATTTCTGAGTAATTGCCATTATTTGGACCAAACATTTTTCTTTTTTTCATTTAGTGGCTAAAACTTGCGGGTTACAAGGTAATATGATGGCCCCATGTTAAATAACTTTATTGGAGGTCAAATAAAGATTTAAAACTATTGCCATCACTCCTTGCTTATTTTAACCCCCAAAACCCTCTAAGACCGCCTCTCAAAACAAAAACCGGTCGTTTCGATTTTAACTCAGCCAGAATCTCGATAATTGACTAATTTATCATAAAATTGGTCATATTATCCATATTATTCATATTTTTTGGGGGTGGTTTTAGGGGGTCTTGGGGGGTTTAAATAGGCAAGGAGTGATGGCAATAATTATAAATCGTAATTTGACCTCCAATACAGTTATTTAACATGGTGCCATCATGTTACCTTGTAATCCGCAAGGTTTAGCCACAAAAAGAGGAAAAAAAACATTGTTGGTCCAAATAATTGTCAATCAGTCGGAAATGGACCGACAACTTTCGATGGCATAGGGTACCATAACAATTGCCAACACCAATGAACATTTTCCACCAGGTTTGGGAGACTTGCAGTTCATTTTCGGTCCAATGCCCTCAAATTAAACTACACCCTGTACGAAATTGTTGAAAAGACGAATAAACGACACTTCTGTCATTAGATATTGATATTCATTTTCACTTGTCCAAGATAGTTACGAAAGAAATCAATAAAGTTTCGTTAAATTGAAAATGGACGTAGGGTAAAAATTTTTGGGTGAATATGCTCAATCAATATGAACATTATTATGACTACATAAAATGATGTATTAATTTCAATGTATTTTGTACATTTAATGTAAAACAATATCGTTAATATTTTGATACTCGTTGCGGTGAATGCCTTTTGACAACAAATGAGCCTTTTATTTATTCATATGTTACAATTTTAATTTAATGCTGTTTCAACATCACGCCATTGATTGAAAATCAACATTTTGATTAATATATCATAATCAGTTATGATGAGTTAAACAGTGAATATAACAAAACACAAACGTTCGAAAGCGAATATTGGCACACTCGAAATTCACATGGCCCAATTATTTCTTCATCACCCTCTATTGACTTTCAAGTTCATGTAAACAATAAACGCTTTAAATAGTTCGTTTTCGTATTTTCATTTAACCATCTTCAAAACAATTGACCATTGTTTATTCAACGTGCGAGATGTGGTTTGATAAACTCAATATAGCCGTGCATGATGTCTAATTAATTGAATACTTTTCTGGTCTTTGTAGTTCTGAGTAAACAGCAGCACACGTTACATACACGTTTCGGAACGATTGGATTATTTGACCTTGTATCCCTTTGAGAGGATTGTTTCAGTTTTGTCACGGTTTATCATTAGTGGGGAATGTCGCCCTGAAACGATAGCCCAAATATCACACTACAAAAATATTTAAGAATAAATTTTGTTTGTGAAATCTACGATGATTGAGTTTGTGAGAACGGTGTATTGAAATTAATTTAAAAGCGATAAAGATGCCATAAAATGGGCGTGGCTTATATCCCTAGCTGAACCTGAAAATAGTCATGTTTCGGCGAAATTTTGAGGAATGCGTTGAGTTTGGATACTACCGTCGATGACTATTCACAGTGGCAGGAATAGACAGGCGTTGAATAAATAAATAGAATAGAAAAGTTTGACAAGTAAATCAACACATGAATTTTTTACATTATAAAGTCACACCATACTGATCCAAGGTTTCCAGCCCTCTTGATTTTTAATTTCAAAACATATCAAATCCGAAGAGAAACTGTTTCCTCACTTGTATAACGACACAAAGAACAACTTGTCCAGTTGTTTTAACATGAGATTCGAATTAAGATCGAATGTTTGGAATACATCATTAGCTAAAATTTTTCACAAGTTAGCAGAAACCAGAACAAGGAGAGAAATATGTACAATTACGATCGAAGCATTGTGATTGCATCGCTATTCAACCATATGTAACGTGTAAATTCCACTTAACGGCTTAGAAATGGCCGCTGTAGTACAATCGGTTAACTCCTGTGACGTCAGCTATGCTAGACCGTATATTCTAAGGGTCATGGTTGTTCGGTGTCAGATCCGTAGTTACCGCTTCTATTTCGAGGTTGTTCTGTGAGACAACGGGACGCCGGAAAGAAAGGGAAAATGGCGTACTTCTGGTCAAATCGTTCAGGAAGTCGCTTTGCTAGGTCATTTCAACAGGGAGGTGGTACCAAGCTTATGTTTGGGACCAAATTCTGGGAATATTCTTCCGTTGAAAGTAAAGACATCAATTACCAATTTGGATTGGAATAATTGGAATTAATTGAGTAATTAATGTACCTTCGGGGATCAAAACTTAGTTTCGACGTGACTGGTTGTGAACGGAAGTAAAGTTTGTCTTATTGGAAGGAAAACCCTATCGTGATAGAGGTTAATATCTTTGTAATTCCATTTGATTTATTCACTGACTTCAGGAATTAATTTGCCTCCATAGGTGGTATCTGACAGAACATAGGCTAGTCCTAATTTGTTCAACAATTGTTATGTATTTTGTTCATGTCTGTCTTCTGACGACAATAGAACAATGGAGGTTTGAACATATCCTGAGATTTCAGGGTTCCTTTATTTTGTGTATGTTGTAGAAAATTCAACAAGAAGTGTATTGAGGATTGTTTGAGTCTGCTGTGGAAAAGATTACTTAGGAGTCGCTGATTTACTTGTGATGTACAATCGTGGGAACTGTATTACAATTGTGGCAGGGACCCCTACATGAAGTAAAAGTATTAATCCATAACCAAGCAAGTACAACATCTAGCTCTCACCAGGTCAGGCTACCGATTTTGGTTTTATGTAACAATTGAAATAATCATTGAGTATTTGTATATTGAGTGAATTCAACTGTTTTCTTGATTTAATGTTTGAACAATTACCTTCATCCATATTTTCAATTCATTCGCTTCATATCTCATTAGTATAAGTTCTGTCATAAACTGTATCAATATTAGTATTTCAAAGTAAATTTCAATCATTCTGGGTACAGGTCTTTTATTTTCTTCTTTCAGGGTAATTTAACCTGGGGACTTGAGTATTTGTATCCCCTAGTTATATACATAATTCATTGGTTGGTTAAAATACTCTGGCGCCCGAATTCTTAACATCTAAAATTATAACTTGCGACCGTCTTCACTGTAGCTGTCGGCAACCAAGTGATAAAATAGAGCTTTTAGTTTATCCTTAAGTAAGAGTAAATTGTAACCCTTACACATATGCAAACATCTCTTGTGGAGAGGACATTTGAGTATGTGGCATCTTGTAACAATTCTTCTATGGTACAATATTAGTCGAGTGAATTAGCCTCTAAGCTATGTTGAAACATATCGTACCGCATCTTCCAGAATAAATTGTACCTTTCAAACGTTCATAAGTCTGGATTAAGTTATTCGAAATTGGGTAAACGCGGAATGTAAATATTGGTTGTATCTTCAGTATTTTAATGCCTATGTTCAGATTTCCTGAGAGAATTTACTTTTGTGTTCTGTAATGTATGGTTACTCATTTGCATTCTGCCAACCAGTTCCTTTCATTGTATCCTTATTAATGCTTTCAGTTTTCAGAAAGTTCGCCTGATATCAAGCGGGGCATTTACACTGAATTGTCTATCTTATTGTATCTCCGTCGTATCCATTATGGTAGTGCCACAGTGGAATCTAATACGTTGAAATACCCATCTTATACAATGTGTTCGTTCATCTGATAATTTAAACTCGGAACATATTCGAATATTTAGTGGAATATATTTCAAATTACTTGAAATAACCGCTTTGTCGTTTTGTAGACAGTTACAGAATATTATCGTCATAGTGGAATAACTCATTTCGACCACTGAAGAAGTGGTTCGACTTTATTGTAATAGTCGAAGCATTATAGCAAGAAACCTCATTTTTTTCGGGCAAGAAATTCGAAAATGCATTTGTGCATAAAAAATGCATTTTGTTGAAACATTTTTTCAGCCTATGTTTAGATTTTTTATTGATCGATGAATACTGCGAGTAATGCGTCACCCCTGGGACATTTATTCTAATTCAATGCAAAATGCACCGAAAATGGTTATTCGGGGGTTTCTGCGACCGTTGTTCATGAATATTTCAAAACAGTCTGCAATGTACCTGGTGCACAGGACATCCTGGTGCACTACGACGCCTGAGGAACATTTCTCCAATTGCAACCCGGAATGCATCGAAAGTGAATACTCGGGAGGTTTTTGAGGTCGCTGATCACGAATATTTAAAAGTGTCCTTCGTACACAGGACGTCCTGGGGCATTTCGTCCTTCTTCGGTAATTTTTTTATTCTTTCCTATGAGATAGAATAAAAAATTTGGATTTTCGAATATCCATCTTGCATGCACATTCTATTTAGGCTCTAAATGCATAACGTGGAAGAACGAACACCCGATGTAACATATGAAGCAAAAGAAGATCTAATAGAAAATGTAAATGACAATAACATAATAGATGTTATAACACCAATTATATAAAATATAATAATAATAATATAATGTTAATTAAAATAAATAAATATAACATTTCAAGATATAACACTTTAAAGATTAATTTATATTATTATTATATCACTATATTCCTTCATCCCCACTTACTTAATCATTTTTACATATTACTGATTTTTCTTATAAATTCGAAATTTAGTTCTGTCGCTTCATTGTTCTAGATTAATTATAAATAATCTCAAATTTTACGCATTTAATTTGCATTTAAATTTTGATACAAGCTGCAGCGTGACCTTTTTTTTCATTGACATATTCATATTTAGCACCCACGAAAAAGGTAGACGGAGGGTACTTTTAAACAACATTTGGTGATCAGCGACCTCAAAAAACCTCGAGCAACCATTTTTCATGCATTCTACATTGAATTAGAATAAATGTCCCAGGGGTGACGCAGTACTCTAGGAAATCCTGACCTTCAGGAACACAAAGGTACTTTTTGAATGGCATATTCGTAATCAGCCACCTCGAAAATCTTCAGGTAATCATTTTCGTTGCATTTCGCGTATATTTGGAGCAATGTTCCTGAGTTGTCGTAGGGCACCAGGTACATTGGAGACTTTTTTGAACATAATATTCGTATTCAGCGATACCAAAAACCCCAAAGTTACGAAATTGAACTAATTTTGGAGTATATTCATCGATTAATAGAACATTTGAACTTAGGCTCGAAAAATGATTCCACAAAATGGATTTTTGTGACGCACAAATGGAATTTCGAATGAGCGCGAAAACCAAAATGGTAAAATTTTTTCTACCTTTATTCCTGAATCGGTCCTCATTACTTTAACAATATTTTTTTTCCACTACTAGCTGTGAAGTTGATAATTATTGCATCTCCTAGCCTGCTGAGAAGTTGAATTTCTCTAGTAGTGGTTAATAATTTTTTCTATTGTTGACCTAGGTTAATAATGAACAAACTCAAATGTTTTGAGAATCCAGGGATAGTTGTTCAACAAAAACTTGTGCAACGTAATTTTGTATACCCAGGAGATTGTCTTTTAACGTATTTGCTGCTCGAAATTACCTAACAAGATAAAATTATTTGAATAAAAAAATGCCATTAGTTTAAAATTCGCGCTCAACGAATACTGACTGAGCCGGAGCTTTGTTATGTTAAAAAACTATCTAAACAACAGAACTTTATTTAAACAATGAACACAATGAACAGTGAACACAAATTATTGTTTTCCAAAGTTATAATTTATCGTGCAACTATGGCAAGTCATTTCAGGCGGTGTGCAATTAATTTCTAACATATCCATTTAAAAAGACACCCAAACACGATAATTACAAACGTTTGAAGATTTTTATTAGTGGAAATGTCAATCTGCATCAGACTACTTGATTTTTGTTTTATTAGTGGAAAGGCGAATTTGCTTTCCTGTGCTACGTGATTTTCACAAGCAAATTTTTTATTTTTATCTTTTGCCTCAAATTTGGCTAGTAGTGGAAAAAATAGTATATACCCCACGGTGGTGAAGACATTTATAGACCTCGCACCTTATTCCGCTCGGGGCAAAGCCCCTCGCGAAATAATCTTGATGCTCGGTCGATAATAATGTCTTCAACACCTTGGTGTATAATATACTATAGTGGATGAGGGTGAATATTTCTTATCTTTAGTGTTATAGTGTATCCACAGTGTGAACTGTTTTATAGTTTAATAGTTTATATTCCCTTCAAAAACGGGATCGCTTGGTCTCACAGAGATCTTGACAAATAGAGTACTAGCGTTGTATTTCCCTAAAACCGGATACTGGACTATTTGTTATATGACGAGCAAAGCTGTACACTCATGTGGCGTAGATGCCCAAGATTGCTTGTTATGGGAAGAACGACAAGTTAACTAAACGTTCATTGGTTGTGAAAATTGTTGGTGAAAAGTGGTAATTGATGCTGCTGCTTTTGTAGACGTGAATATTTGAAGTTAATGACGAAACATAAATCGAAAAGAAGAAGCGAAAGCTATGCGAAAGCATCATAACCAAAGTGTTTATAATCTCTATAATTAACATTCTGAAATTCAATGCTTTACTCCAACTCAAAAAGATAACACACAAATAGCAAGCAGCTTCACGAAAATGCGCAACTACAACAAATGCAAATTCGTTTACTTTGATTCGGGACAAAACACTGACACGAAATGGAAAACGGCAAAGAGCGATTTTCCAGCACGGGTGATCCATCCACATTAGGCGCTAATTTTAGAAGAGTGTTATTCGGAACTCGCGGAACACCACATATCTGTACCAGGTTTAATGCTTTCACGCTGAACACGTCTCATTCATGATGTATGATGACTACCATGATGGCGCGCGTATACTTCTTGGCGAGGTATATTGGTGGGTATCGCGTGACCTCTCTGAAACGGAGACAAGGATTTAACAACTAGAGCGTTGAAGATATTCATGCCTGGTCCGACTTCGCACTACGCAAGCACTAGAATCAACAGTGAAACTGCGTGAGATCATTGGAAAATTTCGAAATAGATCTAAGAGTTGACCTATAATGGGAATCTAACCTAAAACCTAACCAAAGTATACCGAAAACTTTAAAAAAATTTACTTAACACCAGAGCTTGCGAAAGGGATGCATTTTTGGCAGAAATTGTTGATCAATTAATGCAAACCCAATTTAAATAGGTGATTGATAAAATAAAAAAGTCTGTGGATCCTGACTTCCCTCACTTTTGTTAGAAAGTTTTCCGCTTTCTAACAATTCTGCTGACCCAATGTATTGTAACGAAGTGCCCTCGTTACTTATAATTTAATTTACTCCTCTGGTTAAAAAGAAATATCACCGACGAGGCTGAGATTCTAACGCATCAAAGTTTTGTACATCCCATGTAGAAAAAGTTGAAGCTAATAGGAGATAAGGAAAGTCGTATTCAAATCACCGCTTACTGCAAGAATCTCAGGCCACCTCTGACGTTTTATTTCTTTTGGCACAAAACCAGTATAAAAGGAGAACGGATTTCTCACGGAAGGGATTGAAGAATCAGCCGTCCGACCGCTAAGCCGCTAAGATTCCGATATTATTACCGAACGTTCAAATTAATTCCGAGAATTTATTTTTATTTTTCATTATAAACTTCGTCCGCGCTCCGTAGGATCCACTCATACACTTTGACCAAGTCCGAAGGTAAATAATATTCTACAACTAACTCTAGTTTCAACTGACTGCCAAAAACCGAATAATTTATTATTTGTGTTGAGGAAAAGACCTGACATCCCTACGACTAAATACGAATCCCAAAAACCGAATAATTCATTATTTGTGTTGGGGGAAAAACCGACCGTTTGCCCACATGATCTCATTTACCAAAACCGAATAATTTATTATTTGTGTTGAGGAATTGACCCGATCCGTAAAGAACTCGAATATTATTAGCGAACTCGTAAATTACCACGATTCGTAATCAACCTACCACCTGTGTCGACAGCGAGACAGATACTAAAGAACTATTAACTTATTTCGGTTGGTTTCTTATTGCGGGTCAACGTTCCAAACGTACACTACTTGGCGTCTCCGTTTTTTCTCGGACATCATCTGTCCGAAGTAAACAACTGTATCACGCGAATAGAAATTCTGATTTGAATTAGATTCTAGAACTTCCGATTGTTTAATTGTTATAAACTAGCCCGACTCGGTCAAATACTTGACTTTATTATTTAAGGTGATTTTATGAAATTGTTGTTCATTCAAAAAGACTAGGTGTAAACATTTATTTTCTTTTGTACGTGTATTTTCGAGAATCAATCATTTCATTTAATAAACTGTATATAAATAAACATCTGTGTTTTACTGGTGAATCAATTTATATCTGTCATATTTGATTCAACGGGAAATATACGACCCTGGACCACTCATCCCGGTGGTGACCCCTTTCTACTTTTCCGTGTAACAAGAAAAACTACCTTTACCCGAGAAAGGCGGTCACAGTATGATTGTAGGAACAGAACATATATTGCAAATGATCAGTAAACCGTTAAATTATACTCTATGTTACATTGCAATTTCATTCAAATGGTATACATGATGTATTTCACAACTCTATGTTTTATACTGACACCTGCTGTCATATTGACTTTCGAAATTATTCACACTGTAATATAACTTTGTTTTATATTGACACCTGCTGTTACATGAACTGATACTAAAATAGTATATTAAAGAACGAGTTTCCTAAGACTCGTCTTAAAGCACGAATTCAAGAATGAGTGCTTCAAGGTCTTAGGAAACGAGTTGTTTATACTATTTTTTGTAATTTGCCCTTTTTATGCCGTTTTTAAACAAAAATGTTTAATTTAGTTCATTTAGGGATTTTTATGGTGGTTGGTAACATCTTAATTTTGAAAGTGAAAATTTGATTTAGTGGTTCTGTGATCGCTTTCTTGAGTTGTTGACGCTTGACACTGTCATTTAAACTGACATAATGATGACAAGATAATTCCGCATCAAGCTCGCCAACCTAAAAATTTTCGTAAAAAGTTCCGTGCTTTTTTGGATATTAAGACACGACGTTGCGTTCGTTAATGGGTCAATTAGAAAATCAAAATGGAGGCAAATTACAAAAATAATCTTCTCCCAATGATACGACAGATCATAGAACTATAATACATAGAGTATAATTCAATTCCACATAGTAAACACATAAAATAATCTATCACGCCATATCGATGACTGCATTGTGAGATCTTGGGACCCTCCTGCAGGTTAAATATATGCGTGTGATATGTATTTATAACCGGGAAAAAAAACATTCTTGTCATTATGGTTTAATAAAATGCTATAATTTCATTTGAGAAACTGAAGATGGATGTCAAGAATATAAGTTGAAACGGGTCTAACGCGATTTGCTATATTCCAAATCCTTACTACCAATAGCGCAATGACGCAGTTTATTAGGCACATACGCACACACAGACATCATGTCGAAAATAGTCTAGATGGATTGAGAAACGCTCAAACCTGATATATCCGCTGAAATGGTGAAAAACCTTATGGCACGACGAAAATACATTATGCTAAGTATATAGTGAGGCAAGTTAAAACTATGAAATGTAATATAAAAACAAAGTAATAGTTGTTTCATTCCATCAATATGATAAATTATCACAAAGTAACGGCTTCCACCATCGATTGTCCATTTACATGAATTACAAACAGAGGGTATTAAATTATAAATATGCATTGGTTTCGAACAATTGCCATATAAAAGTTCTAGGAATTTTGAGCGCTTCAAAATAACTTTTTCTGTGTATACATGGAACAAAACATGATATAAGCCGATAAGTTTATTTACTAGCATCGAAATCGTAATATCGACATGGTTTCTAAATGGTTTCCTTCTATTATCGAAAAATATGATCAGGAAAAGCAAAAAGCATTTAAAAATGTATGTATGAGTTATTGATCTGTTTACTTGGTCGTCCACTTGATGATTCATCCTTCCTCTACAGATTTCCTCATATCGCCACGAAACATAACAATTCATAATATTTGACTAACTTTTGTAGATGAGTGATGATAATAGCAAGCATTCGAACCATTTCACAAAATGCATTCATATACGAGGGCAAGGTGAAAAGTCCCTGAAAAATGAAACAAGAAATGATTTATTTGGTAAGAAATTATTTTATTTCTCAACCTAATCTTTTAGCCTGATACACGTCGTCCAACGATTTCGGTACTCCTTCAAAATAGGCGTTTGTTTCAGCCATGACCTCGATTGTTGGAGCGAATTCTCTTTCCGCCCAGCCATTTCGTCAAGTTTGGAAATAGATAAAATCGCGGGGGGTCAAATCTGGAGAATATGGTGGATGACGAACCAATTCGTAGCGCAATTTTGCTATTGCGACTGCGGACCTATGCGCCGGTGCGTTGTCCTGGTGGAAGTGCACAATTTTTTTCACATCGGCGTCGGAGAGATAATATACGCCCTTTTCAAGAAAATCTATATGGACGGTACCCTGTGTATCCCAAAAGACTGTCGCCATGACTTTTTGGACGATGAACCCACTTGGGCTTTTTTTGGCTTCGATTCGCCAGGACAAGTCTACTGTTTCGACTGTTCTTTGGTATCTGGTGTGATATGATAGAGTCATGTTTCGTCCACGGTTACGAAGTGGAGTCTTTATTATCGTGCTTGAACATCGCCACACTCCTTTGAAGGTGTCACACGCGGTGTCGGCTCCTCGAAGGAGGCTAAGGAGGCTCAGCCTCCTCACCAATTCATCTTAATGATCATTCTCCATTTTATTTTCTGTTTATCTGATAATTCTTTAAATTTCACAATTAATTCCCCGTTCTCAGTAGTTATTTTCAATCTGGCAACAGTGGCCAGAGGCTAGATTCTCTATATATCTCAAACGCTAAATACGTGTGGTGTGTGGTCAACACAGTTGCCGTTTTCCCAACCAGTCCAACTGCCAAATAGGGTAAAACAGCGGAAATGGCAACATTCTCTGTAGACTAGCTTCTCGTTCGCACTCGGTCGAAATACGATTACTTCTTGCCCTGCGAGCTGCGAGGCGGCGACACGACACTCGTGCTCCGTCAGTTATTGTTTTCGTTTCGCGACCCGAAGTAAGGTTAAGTTATAATTTATCTGTTACGTGAGCTATTTAACGTTAAAACGTGCAGTTGCTGACTTCTTAGAAAATCCATTTAGTGGATTAACATATTACAGAAAAGTGTTTTTTTTTTAATAAACGGCCTTTACCGGATTTGAAAGGATTAGTGATGACAGGTATGTTTCAAAATCGAAATACACAATAAATTATATTGCTTGCTATTTACATCTGATACAACTTCATGTTGGGGGCACTCGGGTTATGATGATTTGAAAAATTTAGTTCGTGGTATAGACAGACATGAAAAATCGCAGGAACATATTACATCGAGTATTAAGTTTAAATTAACCGGTAAACAGAATATTGTTAAAGGAGGAAAACATATAATTTGGTAGACAAGAAACTACATTATAAACTACTTTTTTTTATGAAATTTTAGATACTATTAAAGGTCAAATTGAGATTCGATTTTCCGATTTACATGAATTGAAGTTTTTCGACTTGACGAATAGAAGATGTTTCGAATCTTTTTCAAAAGAGTTTCCCAATACACTTTTAGATAACTTAGTTCTAAAGTATGAATTTTTTGATAAAATAGCACTGCACAATGAATTATTGGTTATATACCTACTCGGATAAAGATATTTTAGACCAGTATGACATTCACGCCGATATGATAAAATATATGATAGACAATCATTTGCAACAAGTTTTACCTCAGTTTTATAAACTACTTTGTTTGACAGTCACCATTCCTGTCACGTCGGCATCGGTGGAGAGATCATTTCCTACTCTCAAACGAATTAAAACTCACATGCAAAATACAATGGGCCAAAATCGTTTATACAATGTTAGTTTGATATCTATTGAAAAAGATTTAGTAAAACACTTAAAACAAAATGATACATTTTATGATAATATTATTGATCATTTTTCGCAATCTGAAGACCGTAGAATTCCGTTAATATATAAAAAAAGTTAATAAAAATAATAAAAAAAAATGAAATATGAAAAATTAAAAAAAAAGAAAAAATATCAAAAATTCAAAGAAAAAAAAACGAACAAAAAATTTATTTGTCAAGAGAAACTCTACACCTCCACGTTGATTCTTGCTTGGCAACAATTAATTTTGTCATTGAAGTAGCTGGTACGGTCGCTGTGCAAAGGTTAAATTTATTGGCTGAATAGAGTATATTTTTACAAAAACGTTTTATGTCCAGCCTCCTCTCTTAAAAAGATCACGAGCCGCCACTGGTCACACGTTCGTGCTTGTTATCGACAGTGAGTAAATGTGGCACCCATATGGCAGATAGCCTTCTCGTATCCCAGATGTTTCGTACCCGTTCGTTTGAGATGCTCATGGCCTCAGCAATCTCGTACACTTCAACTCGCCTATCGTCTAATATCATACGATGGATTTTTTCGACTATTTCTGGCCTCAATTGGACGACCACATCTTCGGCGTCCTTTGTGGTCATACTAGCACAACGAAAATCAGTAAACCACGTGTGAATCGTTCCAATCGATGATGAACAAGCGATCCTAATTTTTTTCCATGCAAGAAATAATGTTTAATGAAGACGCGAAATTCACTTTTTACATGCTTACAAAATTCTTCAAGGCTGCTTGCTATCGATGCATTTCAAAACAGAACTGAATGACATATCAGTCTGAAAATTTTGATGCGTTCTAGTTAATGATGGTACATCACAAATGTCACATGGGATTTTCGATTGTGGCGCCATCTGCTTCATGTTTCAGGAACTTTACACTTTGTCCTTGTAATATACTTAATTGGCTCCATCATATTTATCTTGGTGTTGATGAGATGGAGAAATTCAGATTATTATAGAATCGAAAATTCTCAACTCGCTGAAACATAGTTTGTATTATCTATAAATAGAATACTTTCCAGTCTTCAGAGTCCTAAATTCATTCAACAATTTTTACAACTGGGTTTAGGAGTTAATCGTTAACGTTGCAATTTTTCAACGAATGACTGTCTCATACTGGCAATGCCTCTCCCAGCTCATTTCGTCTCCTCAATGGTGTAATTTTGTACGAAAAATTTAAGTGACTCAGAGTCCTCGCTCTCGGGAACAAGCACCAGCAAATCTTCTAATATTGGAATAGATATTGGCAGGGAATATATTTGAGAAAACTTCAACGAATTTGAAATAAGCTCCAAAAGACATCCCGGAAAGGCTTATAAAAACTAATTGCGGAAGTGGAAACAATGTAGGGAAAAAGTGACGAAACCAATAGTTTATAAGCCAGCGCAAAAAAAAATTATTTGAACAAACCTCATATATTTATGTTATGGAATGCGTGTTGTATCAAAGTATCTAAAATAGAATACTTTCAAGTCTTCAGAGTCCAAATCGCTTGGAAAATAATTAATCAAGATCCATAGTTGTTTTATGTAAATCCATAATATCATGGAGGAAAGGTTTGAAAATGAATAAAACCAGAAACTTATAGAACTACTTCTGATGATATTGCTGTGCAAGAATACATGTTGATTGAATATATCAAAGATTCATTAGTATAATTTCGTTTAAATTTTCTTTAAAACCTCCCCTCAGCGACCTTCAATTCTCAATTGCGAGCCAGATTCTTCGTATTATTTTCACTTTATAAGATACCGCAAATAACTCGCTTCGCGCTTGATGGTAACTATAAATCACGAGCTCAATACAACAAAATCACGTCTTTCATATCCACATGTTCTTCAATCAAATGAAGAACAATATTGACCATTCACTGCATTATGACTTGAATAAAACAGTGATAATGGAAGGAAGTAATAAATTTATGTCAACTGGTTAAATTGATTACAAATCCTGTGAGAAGTTTTAGAAATATAGTGTGCGTTCGTACAAATATTTAAAAAATTCGAAATTATATTTTGCTTCAAAGCAAAAGTTAAAAATCTCATGTTTATTGGGAATAACTTCAAAGACATGGCCTGAAATTGACGTACTAAATTATTGAATGCCCTTGGTATCTGGAAAGAAAGGGTCATTTAATCTCCGGATTTGTCACGTTAATTAGAAGTCGCGCAGAAGTTCAGTTCTTTGTAGCCTCACTGAAGCGCCACAAGTTTTTATCTTAATACCCCCTCAAACTGACGAATTCCCCGTGACAGATGTCTTTCATTTGTTTCTTGCTCGTTCAATTCTCATTCCTCTTCAATTTCTTTTGTTGAGTTATGATGCTACGCAAAAAAATTAAATGGTCGGGTAACCTCCGGTTTCAAATATTATTCAGTCGTAGCGTAGTGTAATCGAAATCCGATCGTTTCTTTGATCTTCACCACGAAGGTCCTCGATAGTTGTTCCCTTTGGAGCGTGCATAATCTGAGATTTCCATCATTAATACGAAATAAGGAGTATTTCAAATAGATGTTTGAACGCTTTGATGTTGAAGTACATGAATGAATAGTAATTTCTTCAAATATTTTGCAAAGATCTCATCTCCCTCGCTAGAAACATTGTTCACTGCAGATAATTTAAAGTACAACAAAAAATTCTCTCACTATGGGGATTAAATAAACACAAGTATGTCCTAAAGGTTGACTACAATCATACGAAACTTACATGAGAGATGAAATAAAATGATTTTGTAGACTTTAGGAAAATATCGATTCATATATCGTAATTCTGGTATATCTGTTTAACAAGAAATATCTGGATACCTCAGAAATTGAATTTTAGTATGAGCATATTCACTAAAAGAAGTACCTATTAGCCCCTAGACATCATAATTATTATCTTTCGCATGAGCGGTCCCTGGAAACCCTGATTCCGATTTTATCACACCCCTTTCTACAACAGTCGAAATGTTGAATTTGTGAGTAAATCAAAAATATATTTATGGTTCTGGGGTGAAAAAACAAGATTTTACTGGAAGTTATGGCCGACCAATAAGTGAAAGATGAAATTAGAAAATTGTCGGAATGAATTTTCACCCCATTCTTAGAGGGTTGTGGGACTTAATAAATGACACCCGTTCAAATTGTGAATTTGTGAATTTTATAGAGTTAAAATAACCTGCAGACAAATTTGTGCAAACAGATTTGGAAACTCAGAAATCAAGTTATGTTGAGAGAGGGTGAATAAATGTTGAAACTGGCAACTTTTGAGAGTTTATGGTTGAATACTGTGGTGAGTTCAGTACTAAAAATATTCTTATCTTTTATTTTTTATCCATCTTTTTCTGTTTTACTATGTATGTTTCATTTATGTATTTATATATTTATATGAAGGGTGTTTCGTATAAGAACAGATACAGAGCAGGGGCATGCAGAGGAACCCAAAATATGGTAATTTAACGCAACTTACTTCTGTACTAAGTTGCAGCTCTGAGAAGTTATAGGCCTTGAAAGTGGGGTTTAAATTTCGGAAAAAATCAATATCTCAGTTATACTTGGAAAACCAAATTTGGCACATGTGAGTGTACCAAGAGCATTAATCGACAGGAAATAGAGTTCAATTTTACCATTTTTAAGGGTTGATATGGATGATGTACCATTAAAACATGACAGAATTTTTTAACCCGTTGGCGGCTTAAAAAATTATTACTTTATTCTATGAGGAATTTCTTGTACTTTTCTTACTCTTGTTATTTTTCAAAAACTTTTTCAACAAAAACCAGAATAACTAAAAACACGTGTTGTAGCTGTTATTTATTAAAATCATCGAAAATTCAAAAGTTGGCTATCAAATCGAATATCAAACTTGAAGATTAGGAAAAAAGTGTGGATAAGAATAATTTAATAGGAATTAACTCAAACAACAGAAATAACATACAATTTGCACTGCTTTGTTATGAATTGTTCCAACCATCAGGAAAAGGAGTAATCACAATTGTAACACACCAATGTTTCAAGCGTTTTGGCGACGTGGGCATTTTTAATTGAAATAGGTGCGATACGGACGCTTTGTGCTGATACAATTAGTTTTAAGGAATCCTGTTTTGGATATTGACTCGGCTTCTGATGATGGTCGTGAGACCGTAACGTACGTAAAGACGAAAATAATAAGAACAAGTGTTAGTGTGACCTATTTCTCGAGAATTAATATATAATTATTACCTGTCAAGAATCATTAATGAAATAAAATTAAAACACTTTCACTGTTTTTATCACGTATATTATAGAAACAAATCGTGATGAAAATTTTGATAAATTGTAGGTAGGCGCACCAATATTACTTACAATGGGTCTTAGAGGTATATCATTTTTATGTAATTTCGGAAGCTCGTAGATATAAGGTGCTAGCTCATTATGGCTAATTAATTTATTTTTCAATTCAATAGGGATTATCTAAATTTGTTTGCCAATTATTTATTAATTTATTCATGATATTTTGTAATTTTTTTAATTACTGGAAGTAATATTGGTGCGCCTACTTACAATTTATCAAAATTTTTATCAAAATCTATCAATAATGTAATATGAAAAAATTAATTTTATGTGAACGACTCATGGCATTTTAATGAATTTATAAAAAATCAATCCGTACCCGTAAATCATCGACTAATTGCCTTGGATGTTGTTTCTTTTTTTACAAATACACCAGTTGTTTTGGCATTGAGTAGCTTCAAAAAACGTTGGGCAGAGATTAAAAACCACACACCTCTAGATCAATTGGAGTTTATAAATGCAGTACAGTTTTGCTTAGAATGCACTTATTTTCAATACGGTGAGCAATTTTTTGGACAAATATTCGGCACAGCAATGGGATCTCCTATTTCAGCTACTATTGCTAACCTTGTTATGGAATGCCTAGAGGAATCAGTTATAAATTCATCAGATTTTCAACCCGTATTTTTCAAACGGTATGTAGATGATTGCCTTATGTGTGTTCCCAATGATAAAATTCAGTACGTGATTGATAAATTCAACAATTTTCAATTTACTTGTGAAATAGAAGTGAACAAAAACATAAATTTCCTAGATATGAACATTAGGCATGAAGCAGATGGAAAAATAAAAACTTCGTGGCTTACTACAGAAGTTTGGTCACAACGTTATTTTTATTTCAATTCCGTTGTACCAACATGTTATAAAAAAAGTGTTATAAACAGTCTTACAGATCGCGCGATTAAATTGTCCCACGCAGAGGATCGTTCCAAAAATTAAAAAATTGTTCGTAATATACTGGATATGATTGGCTAGTCAAAAACATTTTTCAATCCTGTCATTAAAGGAAGAATAAACAAAAACTATAATGGATCTTCATGTATAAATAACATAAGAGGTAATACAGACAATTTTATAACACTACCATACATTCCGGAGACCTCAGAGAAATGTTGGAAAAAGTATGATATAAATGTCGCGCATAAGCCTACTAACTGATGTGTTGGAAAATATTTCTCAAATCTGAAACCTTTAATACCTAAAGATAAACAAACCTTCACAGTATACACATTAAATTGTTTGGATTGCGATGGTAGCTTCTTCAAACATATTATTTTGTAATAATTGAATTGGAAGCTCCTGGTTCTTGAAAATTCATATACTCTGACGTTCATAGAGGGGATGTGACATTGAGTTTAAGAAGGAAATAAGCAATCATATCATTCCTCCATGAAACCTACGTCCGTGTTCGTCAAAATCATGTCTAATTAATTAATTAGCGGAAGTGTTTTCTGGTTTCAATTTCGTTAATTCCACTTGACAAATAGTTGCCTTTGACGTATTCTAGAGAGTTGCCCTTTCAGCAATGGCATCTCTTGTCAACACAAGGCAATAGAAAATAAGTCTGTTTATAGATGAATAACGTACAGCAAACTTTACTTTGAGCTCATGAGAAGGTAAATATTTAATCAATGTTCTAAGTAGGCGTTACGTGATGTAAGTCCTGTGATAACAATTGAACGGATGTCAAAGATTCAACGAATCTTTTGAGATACTCGATACTGTATTCATCGGCTGATGATACTATCTCTTTGATAAATAATTATTATTAATTCGAATATTATTTAGTTGTGTTTAGATAATGAAATTAATAATTTATTTCATCATATTTTCACAAATGCGAAGAGTATCTCATATAATGTGAAATAATTACATAAAAATCCGTAACCAAATCGAGGGATTTGCATAGAGTAACTTTGCTACGCACACTATTTATCTATTCTCCAAGCGGCAACACATTTCTAGTTTAAATTACATTCAAATCACTTGCTGGCATTGTGTAATCGTAACATTTGATAGAGAAACGTTCTCCAAGACTATAGTCCAGGAGCCAGAGCGATATTGATGGTCTAAACATTAACCCGATGGCACTATGGTTTATCGTTAGAGGACGGTTCAATGACCAATTCATCACACAGACCGAATTTTTGCCGGCTGCTAGATCTCGAGATACAACCTCCGCAAATAGTTTATCTTTTGACTGGAGGTTAACCCTCTTCAAGTGGCGGTTACTTGAAAAGCATGCCATTCTTATACACTTCCATCATGTGCCATCATTTTCAATCGTGTCCGTTTATCAGGCTGACCAGCTAAAATTGGACCGAAAACGGACTGCAAGTTAACCCTCCCAAACCCGGTGGAAAATGTTCATCGGTGTTGACAATTGTTAAGATACCCTATGCCAGCAAAAGTTATCGGTCCATTTCCGAGTAATTGGCCATTATTTGGACCAAAAATGTTTTTTTATTGTCATTTTGTGGCTAAACCTTGCGGATTACAAGGTAACATGTTAAATAACTTTATTGGAGGTCAAATAATGATTTGAAAGCATTGCCATCACTCATCGCCTATTTCAACCCCCCAAAAGCCACTGAAACCACCCCCAAAAAATATGAATATGGATAATATGACCAATTTTATGATAAATTAGTCAATTATCGAGATTCTGGCTGGGTTTAAAATCGAAACGGCCATTTTTTATTTTTGTTTTGTTTTTGGGGGTGGTTTCAGGGGTTTTTGGGGGGGGTTGAAATAGGCAAGGAGTGATGGCAATAATTTTGAATCTTTATTTGACCTCCAAGAAAGTTATTCAACATGGTGCCATCATGTTACCTTGAAATCCGCAAGGTTTAGCCACAAAATGAGAAATAAAAACAATTTTGGTGCAAATAATGGCCAATTACCGATAACTTCTGATGGCATAGGGTATCTCCACAATTGCCAACACCAATGAACATTTTCTATCAGGTTTGGGAGACTTGCAGTCCATTTTCGGTCCAATTTGACTGGTCAGCCTGATAAACGGACACGATAAAAAATGATGGCACATGGTGGAAGTGTATAAGAATCACATGCTTTTCAAGTAACCGCAACTTGAAAAGGGTTAACCTCCAGTCAAAAAATGATCAATTTGTGGAGGCTGTATCTCGAGATCTAGCAGCCGGCGAAAATTCTGTCTGTGAGATGAATTGGTCATTAAACCGAAGTGCCATCGGGTTAATGTTCAGACCATCAATATTGCTCTGGCTCCTAGACTACTTGGAGATTTTGATTTCCTAAATTCATCCACCAATTTTTACAACTGGGTTAAGGAGTTAATCGTTAACGAATTTTTCAACTAATGACTGTCCCATAATGGCAATATCTTTTAATATTGAAATAGATATTGGCAGGGAAGCATTGCTACATATTTGAGAAAATTTTAACGAATTTGAAATAAGCTCCAAAGGTAATCGCGGAAAAGTCTTATAAAAACTAATTGCGGAAGTGGAAACAATGTAGGGAAAAAGTGACGAAACCAATAGTTTATAAGCCAGCGCAAAAAAAATTATTTGAATCACTTTTTGAACAAACCTCATATATTTATGTTATGGAATGCGTGTTGTATCAAAGTACCTAAAGAAATCATCAATAACAACACTATATTTTGCAAATTTTGAGCCAACAGCTAGATTTGGCATCATATTTTGGGTGGCAAACTTATAATGCAAATAATGTTTATAATTCAGAAACGGAATAATGTATGGAATGCCGTATTTACAGTCATGGTATAAGCGTTTTTAAATCTAGAGCAATTAACTATTTATGAATGATATATTTTTGAAGCTTGTTATGTTTTTATATAGAAACAAAGATAAATTTGATACAAATTGTTATCATGAGTATAAAACGCGTATAAAGGATATAAATTATCTAATACATAGACTTAGGCTGTTTGAAAAAAGTCCTTACTATACGTGTATTAATCTTTGTGATAAAGTTTTAGTTAAAAATGCTACAAGTGAAAAAATTAAACAAAAACCTCAAAGACTTATTGCTTTACTCATTGTCAGTGTCTATAAATATGTGAGATACATTAAAACAATCTTATTTAATTTAAATATTTTTTAGTAACGTCATTTCATTTTATATTTCTTTGTTCATGCGTATTAAAGAAAAATCTAATTTTGAAATAAAAAACTTTCTATTTATTTATTGACAATCAGTATATGGCCTCAATAAAGGCATGTTATGTCATGTTTGCTTGTATATTATAGACGTGTTTTCGTTGGTCCCGAATGTTTTTGTCTCGCATCGACCTTGTAAGTTTTATATTAATAAGAATACGACAATGAAAAGAATGGCTGGGCATCTTTGTCTAGACGACTCACTCACTGACTCCGAATCTATTGTCCTGAATTCCATCTTATACATTGGGCCCATTTCATAAATGGTTTCTTTCACTACATAAACAGATATTGAATATAATCAGTCATTACGTGATGAAAATTTATTCTAAACTTAAATGAAATAAGTATTAAAAGCTCGATTTTCATTAGTTCAATAAATAAATTTTACTATAGTTTCGGTAACACAGTAGCTTCTTCAAACAAATGTTATAATACTTTGTAATATTTGTTTGAAGAAGCTATAGTCTTATTTATTTATTAAACTAGTTGAAATCGGAACTTTTAATAGTTATTTTATTTAAACATAAACAGATGCCACAAACTCAAACATAGCTGAAATTATGAAACACAGTACATTCCCGTGGGTTTGAGGAAAATCACATTCAGTAGGTATTTATGAGATTATGATCACTTAATTCCATACATCACGGGTACATGCCAGTTGTTGTGATAATCAAAGACTCAAGATCTGAAAGTAATACCTTGATATACTATATGGTATACTCACTGACGGTGATGGGAATTGGAGAACTACTAGTGGAATTTGTTGATTCACGACATTACTACACTGATTCATCACCTACAAATCATTTTTAAAAAATCGAGATTCAGAGATACTGCACCATCAGAAATATATCACGATTTCCCGAGTAATTTCGAAAGGAAAAACGCATATTGCTTATTGAACCCGAACATATAAAAGGATGAGCAAAATTTGTGCTCAAAACTCATAGCTTGAGAAGGTTCAGCTGAAGTTAAATTTGTGGTAGTGGTTTCTATTTTCTCATAATTTGGAAAGATATCGTTAGGAATTCATGAATCGTGCTGGGTACTGTTAATGCTGGGGAACACCAATAAGTCAACGCGTATCTACTGCCATTAAATACGAATCTTCATGGCTTTCATAGAGATACTATGGTAGACTAGTACCCCATTACATCGCGCATCTGAATCCCCTTGAGTACTTATTCTAGGAGAAACTTTTAGTAGATTGAGTTAGACCAATTAAATGATAAGGAAGAATGTTGTATTACGTGCAGAAAATGATAGCAGAACTGCTTTTAACGAAAAAGTTAAGTTTAATGAAATATTTTTTGAACTTTTTTTAAATTTTTGAGATTACTCACTCGTCAGGTAAGAGGTCCATATTATCTATTAACAAATATGAAGAGATTCTACATTGGTCTTCATAAGCGATTACAATGACTAAAAATAAGAATTCGTTCAAATTTTATTTTATTCTGTGTCCATAAATCAATTCTCTTCTCTGAAACTTTCATACTGATGACAATCGCCATCTTCAGTCATTATAAGATTGAACTCCCGAATTATGTGGTTCTTGTTCACTAGTCATTCTTGTAAATGTCATATGTTTTTTATTCTTCCCCCTTCAGCAATGACTTTCATTGAAATAGGTTAAGAACATGCAACCTTCCAACTCCTTGAGGTTATCTCTTTAAGAGAAATTTTAATATGTTTGTTGTACTTATACAATGTGTTTGCACCCTTGGAAAATTTGTTAATAGAAAATACGGACCTCTTTTAATTACCTTACCAGTAAGTAACCTTAAAAACTTAAAAAAAAGTTCAAAAAATCTTCCATCAAATATAACTTTTTCGTTTACTCACTTAGAGGTATGCCCTGATGATGACTCTTTGAGAGTCGAAAGCGCTTTGCTATGATGTTATACAAAAAATTTCTGCACGAAATACAAAATTCTCCCTTCTCATTTAATTTGATACGTGCACTCAGCTCAGAAACTTCAGTTAATACACCAATTAAATTCTTCATACCACCGAACATATTAAAGGAACGACTAGGCAAGGTATTATTTTCAGGAAAGGTTCTATCGATCTTAGCATAATAATGAAAAGCAGGTTTTTGCACTAGTTTGCAGCTTTAAACAATCACAAACAATAAATTTTTGTCGAAATATCTATTAAAAGTTTATTCAAATTGAAAAATCTTGTTTTCCGGATGGATTCCGCGTCACAATAGCTCGACTTGATGCCGACGTTTCGCCAACCATTACAGGTGGCATCTTCAGGGCAGGCTTGAGGCTTGAACTGAAACAGTTCCAGTTCAAGCCTCAAGCCTGCCCTGAAGATGCCACCTGTAATGGTTGGCGAAACGTCGGCATCAAGTCGAGCTATTGTGACGCGGAATCCATCCGGAAAACAAGATTTTTCAAGATTAGCTGTCCGCGGAAGTCTACAATCCAAGTTATTCAAATTGAATTTATCTATTTTGAGAATGGAGTAAACCATGCTCAAAATAGAAATAAATATTTAGAAAATCAGTAAGTGCAATTGAACCATCGCATATTCATTAGGGAATTAAAAATCTCAAATCAATATTTATGATTTGTGTTGTTACTGAAGAGTATAAACGTTGAGAAAACTTAATTTGATTTCTTATGGGAACATATTCATAAAATATTACATATTTTTTGCATTTCCGAAAACGTATATTAATAGCCGAACTAATGCGCGTCTGGAGCTAAGAGTATTATTATGTTCCAATTTGGTTATTATTCGGAATGTTTATTCTTATGTTATCAAAATATCCAACCACTACTTTTTCAAATCTCCTAAATTTATGGGAAAACTATTTCATTATTTGAATAAATTCAGACGGTTTTATGTAATTTTTTTTGTATAGGAGATCTACCCATTCTAATGTCATACCACTTTATTGACTGTTCACCAATACCAATAAAATTGTGCTGTTGTAATGTCTTTCGCTAACTCAACGTTAATTCGTTTACACCATCATTTCTCATAAATAAATGAAGTCAATATCCTTCTCCGCATCAATTTCTTTTTTCCTCTCTAGATTTCCAAGAATGGAAATTAATGTCGGAATAAAGAGTAATGATAAAAGTTCCCCATTAATGATTGATTTAAACATCTGATACTACCTTTACAATTCTAGAGCCTCATCGTTTATAATGTGTAAATTCATCCAACTTGATTGATAACATTAATTCATGGTTGAAATTCAAATATGTTTGCTAGTCAGCTTTGTATGTCTTGAATTATCCATCGTTTCTGCCACATATTTTTGAACTAAACCGAAACGCAATGATGAATATTTACAATACCTGTAAATCGGTTTTTTGGTACCAGTGAAGGAGACTTGAAAAAATTAAGGCTTAAGGTATTTTCATCCACCGCATACTTATCTCTTCTGGTAATTCTACAATGAAATATCAGGAATATATAAAGTTTTAAAATTTTATGATTGCAAGTTAAATCATTTGTCTGTATTAAAGATTTGGCGATAAGAGAGCTATCTTGAATATTGATATCATGTATTATAATTTTTTCATTATACAAACGAAACTTTTATTTTTAACATGACATGAATGTTGACATACTCATAGCAACTACTTCAACAATTGTATACTAATTGTATTATGAATAATTTCATTCGGATTGTTTTATATGAATTTTGAGACTCAACACATTTCATTTTCGTTCTTTGTATTCAGTATTGAATATTGGTAATCCTTCGTTTATTTTTCTCAGTGAACGAACGTTCATGAAACAAGAACATATTACTGAATATCTATAATCTTTTAGTTATAATAAATTATTATACTCAATTTCCATAAGATATTGTTGTAGTCGTTACTTTTTTTATATTTTACAGAAAATAGATATTATTTTTATCAATTCATTCAAGCAATACTCATCTCATAGTGTTACGTTACACGTTTAAATAATAATAAATATTTTAATGGTAGGTATCTGTGCGTAATTTCCATCCAAGCATTTATAATAATCAAGTCTAGGATGTTTGAAATCTGGAAATTCGACGTTTCATTTTTGATGATAGTACTACTTGTATTTTCCGTCGGTATAATATTTGTTCATTTTCTCTTCCATATTCCTCACTGAATATTTTTATTAAGTGTTTTATGCATATAATTTCATATTAAATAAATCTTGAATTAATTATCTCATTTGAACCAATAAATATTTTAACGAACTCATAATTATTTTCATTGAAATAAAATATATCTTTATTTTGAAAATAATAATACTTAGTATAATTTTTTTTCAAAATTTGTCAATCACCTAGTATTTTGATTCATTTATTTGTGAGTAATTTGTTTTCCTCTTCATTATATTTCACTCTGTCTGTGTATTGTCGAAGATGTTTTAAATATACCTAATGATAATTAAATATTTTTTATCGATATGATGAATGAAAAATTGATTGTCGCACTTGAATATATATAATTTTAAATTAGTATCCATTGAACTTGCCTATGAGGAAATATATTTTCATGACTTGATATGATACCCTTTAAGATGCAATCATTATTTTCCATTAATTTCAACGATGTTTTTTCGATTATTAATGATTTTTTTTTCGATAACACATACGTTGAGGAATTTACAAGTCTCATCGAACACTTTTATAACCTTTAGGTTGTAATTATTTTGCATTATTTTCAACGTTGTTTTTTCAATTATTAATGATTACCTTTAAGGTGCAATTATTATTTTCCATTAATTTCAACTTTGTTTTTTCAATTATTAATGATTTTTTTTTCCAATAACTAACACTGATAATTGTTACGTTGAGGT
Source organism: Endomychus coccineus (assembly GCA_958510875.1). Classification (NCBI taxonomy): domain Eukaryota; kingdom Metazoa; phylum Arthropoda; class Insecta; order Coleoptera; family Endomychidae; genus Endomychus; species Endomychus coccineus. Next base: position 37,978,309 of record OY294069.1, read on the forward strand.
ATTCACAAGTTTCATCGAACACAATACTATTTTTATTCGAAACAACGGGATAGACGCAAGGGCACCTGTCGCTTTGCCATCGGAATTAGATTCGCGCGAGTCACATGGCTTGGCGTCGCGGTGCTGTTAACCGACGCGGCGGCCAGTGTGTCACTGGTTAACGGGAACAACAACACGACGCTTCGCGCCCGTCCGATGTATAACCGGCGCAATAGGGAACTTCTGTCCGATACCAGTTCCGTGATTTGTTTTTGGCGTAGGTTAAGATAACAAACCGTTCATTCATGGTTGAGGAAAATGCTCATTATTTTTCATAAAAGATGTTGTGTCTATTTGTCTCGTCCAATTCTAATAATCGATCTGTTGTTGTGATTTATTTATAGTCCTCTATACATGAAATCTTCTATCTTCAGTTAATATTAAATAATTCCATTTGCGATGTAACGTAGAGTATGTGCAAAGTATTATAAACTTTAAGTGGTGAACAACTGATTTATAAGAGATACGTGAATTGTTATTGAAGGCTGCTGAAATCAACGATCTTCTAAGAGGTGTGTCCTTAAGCTATTACTCTAACGTAAAAAACAGGATTAGTAATCTATCTATAAATAAAGTATGTCTCATTATTGGTGTTAACCAAAAATCTTAGGCCAAGGAATTTGAATATGTTAATTTTTATATAGTGATGTCCCCTAAAGATCGTCAGTATTGATTGTAAGTAGCAATGAAAACCCGGCCTTCTACGATTTTTTGAGAGGATGCGTTTTTTGATAGACCACAATAAGCATCATTTTATCGGAAAAATTTAACCGTAGAGTTTTTCTGCGTCAATGAAAATGATCATGTGCCAATTTTGATGAAAATGTACTCCTTGGTTAGTTTTCTACTAGTTTGTAAACTTCAAGAAAAGGAAGATTCAAACATGTGAAATGTATCTAGGGTGCCATGAAATCAAAGCCAAAGGACTGTCTGAACATCAATAGACAGACAAAAGGAAGGTTTTCATGAAGACAAAACAATGTATTTTCAATCTTCAAGTATGTTTTTTCAGCGTTCAAAGTTGATTAGTTCAAATTTGATTTAGATTTGGGTGGAGCTATTCTTCGTGTAACTGGACGAATAAGTTTAAAATTATTCGTCCAGTTATTCTTGCATAATTGAGTAAATCCAAGAGATCGTTGATAATGCTTAAATGATGATGTTTGAATTACAAGTCCTCATATTTTCATATTTTCAATTTCCATTGAATTTCAGAATGTTAGCGTCGTAGTTATTTATCTTGAATTCTACAGAAAACGTGAAAAAGGTCTTTCATTTGTTGGGCCGTGATAGTATTGATTCGGTTCGCAAACAAACTTATAATGTAATTGAATATTTAATAGCTACAACACATACACATCCAGGAATGTTCAGAAAGGAGAAAATAGAGTTTCTTTATTATAGGACTAGTCAAACATGAAATAGAATAGTTATTTTCAGTGCAATTTGATTATTATCTACTCTAGTTATAAATTAACGAAGTACAACGGAACTGTGCCTAATGCATTTTTCATTGATTCTATATTTTTCTTAATGTTTTGAAGAACCATATCTAATCATGAACCGATTCTTAATACTATGATCTAGAAGACTATAGAGGAGACCGAACTTCCTTTCCAGCTCTGTGTAGTCAGAATTAGGCCGCGAGCGAGGGTGCTTCCAGTCGATGCCTATATTACACAAGGCTTCTTTAAATCAACTGTAATAATTTTAACATTTCAAATTACGTGACTTTCCGCAAAATGTAATACACATATAGTGGGAGAGCTGTAGCCGAAAAACTGCTTTGATCTTTGATATGGACAAAATCGATTGAAACTCATTCCATTATTAAACGGGATTACATACCCCAGCTCTCCGACACTTTTACAGGTACAGGATATAGGCAAGAACGATGACAATTGTAATTTTCTTATGGAACAAATTCAATTGATGAGGCGCGTGAAAATTTGTAGAATGAAAAATTAAAAGCTACTTAATATAAATTCCAAGTCTCCTACAGGTGAGTTTGTTCAAAATTGGTCGCTGTCAGTGGTGCCGTTGATGAAAACTAAATTCTCTGGAAGACAGAATTGGTAACATTCAAGACAGTTCTTTTCCAAGGAGATCCTTGAGTCCCCTCTTGTTCAACATCTCACTGCTGCCGCTTTCCATTGCTTTAAGACGTACTCGTGGATATTACTCTTGACCACCGATCGACCAGAGAACATCAAGCTCTCAACATGGTTCAAGAATATACACGAGCCGTAAGCATGGAGTTGTGTGCGCAGTGTTACATTTGAGGAGATGACGATCTCCGGAAGTGCACGAGAATATGAGCATCTTTAAACATCATGATGATGGACAGACCTATCAATACCTGAGAATTGAACAGCGTCCTAATTATGACGCTTTTCAGGTAAAGGTGGCTCTCCATGGTAATTACAGAGAACCTTTTTCAAAAAATTTGGTTTTACGAAATTTCGAGTGAGAACAAGGAATCTGCAATTAATATGCTTGCCATTCGGGTCCTGCTTCACTCGTTTGGAGATGAGAAATCAGGAAAATTATGCATATCCATCACAGTTTGCATCCTAGGTCGCCTGTTTCCCGCATTTATCTCCCACGTCATCGGGGAGTTATGGGACTACTTAATCTGGAGGGTCTGCATCGAACTGTGGTCTGAGTATAGCTTGTAAAGTTCTTAGGAGCTCGGACCCCTTCCTGTGTCTTGTCAAAAGTCACAAATTGGCCGGAGTGGGGCCATTTATCGTTGCGAGAACGCCAACTAGAGGGCAACCTCGAGTTTCAACCTTCTCGCCTGGAAGCCTAGATAAGTGCCGCGGAGTAAGCTTTTATGCTCAGGCGGCATGTTGACGTGCCAATACTAGGTCGAAACGCTTGGCTTGTCAACCGAGCTGACTTTTGGCTACCTAAGGTCATCCGGGCTTGCATCCTAGACCGATGGATCTACCGCTGCTTGCCAAGATGGCCTAATCAACACTTTGGTCTATCGCCACAATTTGATGGGTATGCAGGTTCCTGATGTCAGCTGCAGGGCTCGTCGAAAGGTGCTCGAGACCTGCTGTCGGCTTGTCCGGCGAAAGCGACCTTGGTGTACATCCATGGCCATGATGCGGCCCAATGGATGCTGTATTACCATCTAAGGCACTCTTACATAATATACCAAGAGCCGGTGCTGCCTTTCATGCCACATCCGGGAACACAACACTCACATGCATATTAGAAGTAACAGAATAAACTACCTAAGTGTAGATGAACTATCTCATAGCACTTTTATACGATATAAGTAAAATATTTGAGAAACTAATTCATACCAGATTATCACATTTTGTAAAGACCTCCTGAGTTAAAACTTCAGAAATGTTGTAAAACAACCAAAATGGGTTTAAAAAACATCGATCAACAACAAGTACAATTTATCAAACAATAACAAAAAGTATTAAGTCACTTAACAGAAACAAGTACGTTAATATGTCTAGATTTGCCTAAAGTATTTGACTGATAGACATGATGTACGAGTACTAGTGGAAAAGCTAAGAAACATTGGAATTATAGGAAACCATGGCAACTCTTAACCTCTTATCTACAAGACCGATTCCTGTAGACTATGGAAACTGAGGCAGACAGTGGTTGTCTGATCAAATCTGACAGATTGATGGTGAAAACCGGAATACCCCAGGGTTCAATTTTGAGGTCGTCACTTTACATTTTGTACATAAATGGTTTATATGTTTATCAGATATTATAGATGAAGATGTGAATCAATTTGCTGATGACATCTCAGTAGCTATATGTGAGTTCTCTTCAACTGAACTAGATTTAAAAATTTCACAAACGCACAGTCTGGTATTGAATGATACCTCAACCACCACGCTACCCTCTGTACTTTTCTCTCCGACACACCTTTATACTACGTGACGATATTAAGTAGGTACTAGCCATCCTTTCTTTTCACCCAGTGACAGTTGACTTACGGCGACTTTGCGGTCTACCATCCGCCATACATTAAAGTGTCTTGTCTCAGTTAGTAACAAGCTTCAGTGATCCATCCCTGCTAAAAGACATAATGTTTTTGGCACATCTACACTCTAGCCCATTTCGAAACGATTCCTCAATCATCATCAAACTCTATGTTTTTTCTCCATTGAACTCTGGACACTCTTCACACTACGCCGTTAATATATAGAATTTGAATTGAGCGATGTGACCTCGTATTATAGGGTCGTAGGTGATAGTGGAAACTAACTGGCTGATTTCTTCTTTCAATAAACATTGTAATATGATATTGGGAGACTCGCTCACACTATCTAGAATAACTGAATCATCATATGGAATGGCTTCTTGAATGTGAACAGTGAGTGAGGAGTGCATAAGGTGTTATCAAAAAACACGACCAAGGAAAGTTATGTTTACTAATGTGAATGAATAAAATATATCTATATGTGGCCACATACAGACCAAGGGAGAAACTATGAAATGTTCAAAGAAATGGTTCAGTTTTGTAGTGACTATCTATGAATTCAATTACGTGAAAATCGTTAATTCACGAATGGTTGCTTAAATATTGTTGGAAAGATTCCATTTCTTGTTGTATTGTATTGTGTGGGGAGAAGTTAACAAATTGACGAATATAACTTACTGACCGCGTACCGTCATCAGCATTCTTTCCTGAATTGTTGTTCGAGTGCAATTTTTCTAAGGAGCCAGCTCAAATGTAAAAAATAAAAATCTGCACTTCAAGGTATTCTAGATTGGAAAGTTTACAGGATCAATGCATTTACAGGATCGAGGTTTGAGAACAAGATGTCCATTGGTGTTTCTAAAGAGAATAATTTGCTTGAAACCTTGCGTGCCACTATGAAGTTTCGTTCCTCCTTATGATTGGTGTTAGCTATTTTCCTGGTAACGTAACAGTCGACACTAATTCAAAGGACCCTCCGTAGAGGTTTGCCTGATTATTGCGACTGTGTTGTAATTCATGATTCCCAAAAACATTATATTCTTATAAATGTATATTTTTAGACAATTCCATAGATTCAGGGATAATTTTTGATCCAGCTCCAACGCATTTCTGAAAGATTATTGTTTTGTATACACTGCATCTGGCATGAAATAGTCGCTACCAAATATTTACACCAAAATATAAAGATTGGGATGGGAAGCGGATGCTCTTGGAAGGCAAATAAAAATCTTCTTTATCTCTGAATAATCTCCTGTGCAAGGTAGGTTTCTTTCGCTAGAAATTAACGTGTTGATGTTGTATTTCTAATGTTCTGTCGTTTCCTAAATAATATCAGGTTTCTGATATTCAACCAGAAAATTTTGTCGCATAACATACAAAGCTTTTACTTCGGAGATCTTGTCACACTATTCAAGTCGTTTCCCAATAATAATAAGGTCATCACGTTGTGTCCCAGATGGGACGTTTTTCGTAGAAGATTTGACATATATAGTGCATAATTTCACATGAAAGCGACGGAGAATTTCGTTCCTGTGATTTAACCGTCAGAAGAACTCACCGATTTTCCTGTCATGTCGTCTGAATTGCAAAATTTAGTAACTAAACAGGGTATGTAGAGTAGGCTGTTTAGTAACTAAACAGGGTATGTAGAGTAGGCTGATGTCCGGTTAAAGGAGAGTCAATATCGTCACTGTTGAATATCAAATAACATTTGAACTTCATCTTTATACAATTGTAATTAATAATTGAGTAAGCGCTGAAAAACATGATTATTTGGATAACTTCGAGTTAAATCTAATGAAAGTAATAATACCAAACAAAGATTTTCTAGAACATGATAATTATTATCAAGTACAAGTCTATATCATCAGTAGTTATCAACTGTTTTTATCCACAAGTCGGTGAAGTGAAAGAACTGTTCAATTCCATTCAATTCGATCATTTCCACTGTTACTGCATAGTGTTCCAGGCTGTCATAATTTGTTAGAATGCTTAACCAGAAATAGTGGGCGACATCGTAACTGCTCAAGATGACATATTGGTTAAACACGGCTCTTGAAATACATGTCACTTTCAAAGACATGCATGTTGAATTGGGTAAACAGACTTCAATTAATTATCACAACAAGCTCAACACTTCAAAGCGGAAGTTTATAAAGATCGCTAAGAAAATAGAGTAGAATCGTCGAATGAGTCAACGATTTATTATTCGGAATGTAATATGTTGACGTAATGTTAAAATCGGTCCCACTTCGAACAAATCTTCCTCACAAAACTTTAATTTTCACAAGCAATTATCATACAAGTGTGGATTTGGCATAAACTTCACTTGACAAGAATACTCACTTGGTTGGGACTCTCCGATGAAATCGGAAAATGAATCCTTAGCACATTGCGTGCAAAAAAAAAGAGGTTTTAGAAAGCAACACGGATGTAGTTGTCCAGAAGTGAAAGAACAAAAGGGACGAAACACATCGATGACTTATTGACCATCAGGCATGGACATGGTGAAGAAATGAGAAAACTTGACCACAACAAACATAAACCTACTTCAACATATCGGATCATATGAAACATCATTATGCAGAAGGGTGAAATGATACCGCAAGCTGTTCATTGAAATCCTCATAGGTGAGGCATTGGTGAATGTACATATTTTGCACTGAGGAGTGCCCAATGACAAAATTTTCATCATAAATTTCAAACTGGAAATTTGCAACAAAATTATTGGATTGCAGGTGGTGCAACAGAAGCAGAAGGGAGCAGTCGGATGCCGCAAACATTCTTTAAGAGAATTTCGTCGTACTAGGAGACATGTATGTTTTTTCTGTTACGAAAATCTGAACTGTGAATCTGAACGAGCTCATGCCCAAACTGGGATTCTCGAACAAAACTGAAGGCATGTGAGAACTTCACCATATAAATTAATTTTTGTAGCCTCCAGAGATTTTATGTTACCTCTTTGCATTTTCATTGGCTTTTTTCTCTTATGTCTGTCAATGAAGACTTTTTCAAATCTTTGCATCCCTGGACATGGAAAAAATTGGCTGACCCTGATCCGTTCCAGACAGCTAGACACATTTCGATTTTCCATGCTGGAGTGACTGGATTTCACCTGAAGACTATTTCAGATTCTGAGTAATTGAAACGTCGTGAAGAGAATTATTTCAAGAAGATGGATCTTCGAGAAATCTTGTCTTTAAGGTATCAATTAATATTGTTCCTATAAGTATAAAATGAAGAATGGACAATTGCGGAACAGAATAACAAGCTCTGTTTTACTGATGTATACGCTTTTCGGTGAAACAATGCTTCAAGCATATTACAAGGTTGAACTATCTCAATAATCGTTGAATTCTCCCCGGAATTTAATACAGATCACGTTGATCGGTCGATCGAGAGTAAATTCCAGGTTTTGGTACCGCTAGAATATACCGCACTAAGGTTTCTTGTGGTTGTGGCGCTGCGTAGGCGGAAATTAGTAGGTAGACCCTCATATTATAATCGTCTATATTCCCTTTGACAATAAATGTAACTGAAAATGTTTGCAAGATGATGCTCAACACGTGCAGATATAATATTTAATGAGGGCAAAGTTCTATCGATGAAGCTTTCCTGGCAGATACACAGTTTTCAAATGCAAATTGGAAAAAGTAATTTTGTTATGATTCAGGAAACTTCGGTATGTAACGTAAATAACTCTTGGCTGGAGCATATTACTTCATTATTACCTAAATGTGCATCTATTGGAATCTTCAGATCATTTGAGTGGGCTTCATGAGAAACTTGCATTAATGATATTTTCTTATAAAAAAGACATAAAAAACAGAGTGCAATTCGTCACTAGGGAATTGAAGATTCTTCTGTTTACATCGATAAACAAATACATCACAGTAGTTAAATAAAGGAAAGAATGCATTTGGCAAGTATTGCACTGAGCTTTGGTAAATTTTTATCACTTATAATTACACTCTAGCTTCTTTTTTTTGTCGAAGTAAACTTGACATTTATAATTCGAATTTTGTTGCCATTAGGCAATTCAACTCAAAACACTGCCAGAAAAAATTACGAGTCCTGCGGACTTTCAAGGGCAGTTTTTTCCGTTAAATTGCAGGCAACAAAATTCTCATTAATACATGTCAAGTTTACTTCGACAAAAAAAAGCTCTCGTGTAATTATAAGTGACAAAAAAAAGCTAGAGTGTAATTTGGTAAGACAATTTAATGAATATGTGAATCAATAAATTAAAAAATAAGATGTAAATTAGTTTATTTAATTTAACGGAAAAGTACAATTGTTAAAAACACAATTATTAAAAAAAGCTTGATTTTCAGGATTTTTTTGTCTTTTGTTAATAGTTTGCTGCAGGCTAGTATTTTGAGCGGTGGTAGTAACTGTTTCCTGGACGGTAGTACGAATGGAACCAATGATTTTTTATGATGTTCTTCATCTAACTGAAGGTACGGTTTTAATGACGATGGGTTGCTATGTCCCGTAATTTTCACAAGTTTTTGTTCACCTATACCACTCCTGGACAATTCAGTTACGGCGGCAGCTCGATTGGAATGGTTCGTAATTTTCACCCGCTTGACATCAAGTCCAATATTTTTCGCCGAGGATTTGGTCCATTGAGATATTTCATTTATCCCAATAGGAGAATTATTATACCATCCTTTCGAATTTGTTTTCTGCCAGAAAGGATTTGGAGTTAAACAAAATTTTCACATGTGATATGGTTTCCCCGTCTTCCCATAATTAGTTTGAACAATTGTACTGGACATACACAATCTTCTTCAGTGTTTGCTACCAACCATTTACTGTCTGCCAACTTCTGATTTCCACCTTGTGCTGTCTTCGAAAACACTGGGTTATATTCAACTCTTCCGGTCTCTCTTCCACGGTTGTCTGTCTCGATTTTAAAATAGAATACCTTACAATTTGCTGCTTCTCCACCTCTCCAAGCCAATTCATAGGCAGCAATATGATAAAATTTCACTCCAGAATAGTGCCATTTCAAAAATTTCTTGTTTTGTGAGAGCCTTAGAACTCACCTTCCTTTTTTCTGGGATTGCTTGCCAAATTTTGCGTTTTGTGTCGCGTGCATTTCTCGATTTCTTAAACTGTATGTCCGTGAACGGATTAAAAATTTTTATATTCTTTGAAGTACTTCTCTTGTAAAATTTTTGCTGAAGTGTTCCAAATCGTTTTGACTGCACTCTCTTCATAGTCTTCTCCATTGTTCTCCTTCATGTTGAATTCCCAGTCACATAAAATAGATGTTAACTCTTCAGTGGAAGTTTCTGCAATGAGTTCATGTTTTTTTCCAAACAAAACATCGCAAAATGTCGCCAAATTGACGTAGTTGAATTCACAGTATTGCGAGGCACATTATTATTGATGGCTTCTTCAATTTCTCCACTCGAAGACTGTCCAAATCGCGACATTTCCACAAATAAGATACTTTTCTGACAACGCAAGTTTGGGAAAAACTGACATAACGTCATCAAAAATTTGTTTACAATGCTGGTTGTCATGCTTTCAAAAGTTAAGTTCCGTTTTGTCGCTGGAAAAGTTAGGGCAAACTTTTTTCGCTGTCATAATGACAAAACACCGCGACATATGGCATTTTTAGTGCATGAATTAAATTGTCGTAATTAAAGTACATTCTGCCTCTCAACCCAGCTTCCATCATTGTTATTAATATTAATAATATTAATAAGAAATAAGGACAGTGTCTCTTCAAGCCCAAAAACAAAATACATATTATGAATAAGTATCAGTACAAAATAACGGCAATATTAACCAAAGTATATGGTTTAACAGTTCGAGACAATATCATATCGGAAAAGTTTATCATTTGGTCGGCATGATATTCGTCATAATTTGATTACGGGGACCGGTCAAGGTCTGAGGTAAATTTTAAGGGTGCCTGAAACACGTCACACATATATTTCTTTGTTAAGAACAGAAAGGATGGGCGGATAATGATCATTAGGGCCAATTGAATATTTATTGCTTATTAAGGCTGAACTTATAATCATTATATTTTTCATGTTGTACGTGCTAACAAGTAATAGTTAACATTCTTTCCAAAATTTAAAACGTAGTTTGTGAAAGAAATTATTAGTGAACGCGGGAACACTCAAATAGTGTACCCAAATTATAAGTTTTCTGAACATCGATCTTTTAGCTGCCAATTTGAAGTTTCTATATAAGTCGAGTTTTATATACGTGAATGGCACATTCCAATTCTGCACAAAACTTTTCACACAACTATTTACCATACATCGTTACATAAATTTCTTAACAACTTAAGTTTCATTCCTGAGAAAGTAGTGGTTGGTTTTGAAATTGCCGTTGATAATGCACTTCTTTTCTTCTAATTTAAATCTGTGTCCACGACTAGTTTCGACTTGGAGTTGAAGCAGGAATGATGAGCTCTCTGGAAGGAGATGGTTTACGATACGACTCGCTATATTAAGGTTTCCTAAAAGTTGTCTCTCTTGGAATGTGGATATATTGGACAGTACGAGTCTCTCTTCATAGGATGGTCTAATAGTACCAAGAGGGAGTATTGTTGCCATACTCTGAACACCTTCCAGCCGTTTTTGATCAATTACGAGCCCTGAACTTGTATATTCAAGGATAGGGCGAACATATCTCTTGTACAGATGCTTGAAGGTTTTGCACGACACTAGAGGAAAAACCCTTCAAGTGAGAACAGCTGGTCGTTAACAAACTTTCGTGAAAAACTCTGATCATACTCAATTTCACGTAATTGTGACACCCAAATCGCTACGTGAGGACACAAATTTCATCGGCGAACTGTTCTCGAAATATTGATTATGTAGATTAGTTAGCACTATATGGAGCACAAGACACTCATCAACATTAGGAGGAAGCCACCGCTCGTTAGACCAAGAGCATAATGAATTAACACCTTTATTCTGTAGAGGAACCATATATTTTTAGGTCAGCTACGAAGAAGGAAGATTTGTTTCATAGATGATACGCTAAAAACCAAGTATAGAAGCGGACTCAAGACAGGCCCCTGGGGCAATCCTCCACTCACGGCACATTTTTGAGAAAACGAGTCTTCAACTTTTGCTGTGAGTTTTCTGCTAGTCGTTCATCCAAAGATTTTACACCTACCTCTAATCCCGGCATGTTCTGATATTTATATTATATATTCATGTTTTTAGTCAACATTTTGACACCGTTCCAAAGAATTTCGAGAAGTCAAGATACATCGGTTGTGATTTTTTGGGAGAACCATTCGTTGAGGCAATACAGTAAATATGTAAGGATGGACCGACCCTTGACAAAAGCCATGTTGTTGGACAGGAATAACGTTCTGTTCAAGTAGAAACAATATCATGACATACTTACTATGTGAATGTTTCTGATACTTGAATATCGCTGTAATCGATGCAGTTTTCCACATTTCCGGTAGAATGCATTTCTTTGTTTTTATTATAATACTAGGATACAGCAAGTTGTGTCTTCTCTGATTTACAAAAAAATAATCAAACAATTAGCCAATCGTTGATGAGTTATTTGTTTTCAATTGAGACTAGCCTGGATATTATTGGCGATAATAGATGACCACGAATAAACTGATGATGTGAACAGTTTTTTCAATGAGTGTCTCAACATGTAGTAAGTCAATACTAATTATGAATTGAATTAAATGTCAATCTCCTTGCCAATCATATGACTCTTCAATAACATGAGAAATAAATGCCTTAGAACCGTCCGTTTTATATAATTTGATTGACAGGCAACCTGTGACGCAGAATATCTCCAAATATTTTATACATTATTATATGTCATGACATTCCTACGACATTTCCAATTTCACTTTGAGAAGTAGACAATACCAGCATGCACTGCATGTCCATGATATAAGAGAAATTGATTTACCTATACTGTCACTTTTTTGGCATAAAGCGATTACATGTACTTTTATGAAGCCACAGCCACTGTTCGAAAATATAATTCTGTGAACGGCTTTCTGAAATCCAACCTTCATTTAAACAAAAAAAATTCGCGAGTGAGAGAGGAATTAGATTTATAAAAGTTACTTAAAAACAGATTGGAGAGCTTTAAGATTGTTTGAGTTTGTGCAAGAGAAAATCCTCTTCCCGTTACAAACTTTTTGTTGGTTTTGTAACTTGGGAAAATATTTAATACAATTATCATTCAAGACCGCTAGAATGTTTATTATTGTATTCGAGAAAGAGATTTCTTCATCCCACCTGAAATTCAAAGTATCCGTTCTGTCGTCCTTTAGGTCCTATTGTTGATCACTTAATCATTTCAATCGTAAATGACATTGCGAATTTCCAATAGCTTTTTTTGTAAAAAATATCATGAAAATTCATCTTGATGTATTTCCCGAAGAGGACTTCTGACTGAATTATTTTCGATATACAGGTTGATGCAATTTATGGAGATCTGCAAAGATTTTGAAATGGGGATCTTATATTATAGTAGAGTTTAATGCAGCCAAAACTCAAGATTGCGTCTTCTCCAGGAATGCGGATCCCACAATCCCTGATATGATGATGTCAGGTACAACTATTACTATGAAGTCTTTCGGGATCACTAACAGCACTCTCTCATGGGATGATCATGTGAGGTCCATTGAGAAAACCGCTTCACAAAAACTTGGTTTTCTATTTCGTGCCAAAAGCTACTTTACATCCCAGCAGCTCCTCATAATCTACAAAGTACAGATTCGAGCTGTCCTAGAATACTGTTCACATGTATAGAGTTCGGTTCTATGTCTATAACCCCCAAACCTTCAACAAAAATTTGAATGCCTATCTCCACTCCCAACATTCCACCTCTGACTCACGATGTTCCTCGAATATTAAGGGTTTCTCTCGTGTAGTCAAAGTATAAAAAAACAAGTATACTGTAACCGGTAGCACCCGTAGAAAAAGCCAAGGCGTCGGCTCCGCCGCCGCGATATTCTCCAGGTTTCTAGACCTTAATGCAGATTTCAAATGAGTAGAAACAGCTAAAGTCGTGGAAAGACGTCATACCATACTCAGGGTCATGTGAAAGTTGATTTGAATTGATATCTATGTTATGGAGTGGTGGGCTGTTTATGGGACATTATGTGACTCTCAATGTATCAGCTGTCTGTCATGTAAACGTTACCTGATGTTTTGTTATGGGGTTATGTCCTAGACAGTCTGAACTGTGATAATTATCCATCAAAATATATATACATATATCGAAACTCTTTTACCCCCTTCGGGATTGAACTTCGAAAAATTCCTTCTTAGCGGGTGCCAATGTTGATAAGGAACCTAGTTTCGGAAATTTCTTGATGAGTGGCTACACCGGAAGTATGAAAATAGTCAATTCTGAACTGCTTACTAGTGAGGACCACCCGAAGAGAACCTAGTCTTGGTGAGAGCTTTTGAGCACAGTATTTAACTTTCGAAATCGTTTTCTATTTTTCGCCCTTCTTCTAAAAATATCATCAGTTATTGGCTTCATTGAAATTATGTAGAATCTAATTCAAAAGATATAATATTTATTCAAACGCATTGCCCGTACAAAATTCATATGCTATTTTGTATGATAAAAAAATGTTAGCTTCGTATCTACACTCTACTAAATGCTAGTCTACGACCAGTTCTTGGCAATAATGATGTGTCAGTTGTAACAGTTCAATTCGGATGAAAACGCGTAGTTCACAAATAAATGGTTCGTAAGCTAATTCAAACTAAATACAGCCAGTTGTTGAAAATTGATTTTTCTGTTGATACTAGTACATTAGAGCAATACAATAGAACATTAATTTTTAATTGTGAATAGTCAATTTCAGTTCACCCCAAGTAATCATTTACTGTTTCTATCCTAGAAGTCCTTGAAATGTTAGAAATAATTGAAACTGTTTTCTATAAATAGATATTGTATTTCACCAAGTCAAATAAATTGATCGCGCTCTGTACAAATGCTTATTATTTATTTGGATTACTAGTAATTGCAGTAGGTTCTTATCATATCAACATTCAATCTACAGTAATGTTTGTTGTAATTCTTCATAAATACTGTGCTTTAGCTGATAATGCACCCGTATTATTATGTCACATTTAAGATTTTCTATATCCCAAGCATCCTAGACATTATTAACTAAAATGTCACAGGAGCATCTCGTCATTTCCTCCTCGATTTCAATCAAAAACTTCCACTTGAACTGAATCAACGAAATATTATATTTAAAGTATTTCTTATAAGATGTTGCTTTTTACTGCTCAGAATAAAAAAAATATCAAATTGTTTATTTGACAGTCCATGCACTTTTTAGTTCAAATGCAACCCTCAAATTTAATAAATTCACCAAGATACATATAGGTTGCTAGACCTGGTTCTCGTATTTCCTAAAATTGATTCAAATGGATACTACATACAAATGAAGACTACACTGAATGATACACTGTAGAGAAATTCCAAAATACACTTTTATTATAAAAATAAAAGAAAACACGACATGTTCCACGACACGGTGGCTTTTTCAGGTGAACAAATGGTATCCAAACTTACAGGATGTTTCGGTTTTTCCGTTCATAAATTCGGTAAACGATAGAACTTCTAAAAATAATAGGGGACTTTCGTATAAAATTATTCTCTAAATCACTTCGTTTCCGAAGTTTTGAAAAATTATTACATTTTCTTCATTACCTTATGAACAAATGTTGATTTTCAGTTCAAGCTCCGTACACTTTAATTTTACTGGACGAGATATTTTTGGTGAAAAAATGTTTTTGAGGCAAATACAGTAGCGTAAATATGGGGTTTTGTCCGCATTTAAACTCCTTAAACTTCTACGTCAATGGTCGGAAAATATCATACAAATTTAAAAATTTTGATTTATTTTCTAGAAAAAGTATTCCTGATAAATTTCACTTGGAGGCTTCCTGTTCGAACAATTTTGATTTTTATGTTGTGTTATTGATATTCTTTGATGAAGACACTCAATTAGTATTTATTACTATTTCGATTTACCATTCAGGAATACATTTCGTTTATGTAATGTAAATTCCGTACCGTATACGTTTTCCAAATGCATCCATCTCCAGCGATATTTAGAAGAATTCATTTGATTTTTTCGGAAAATGGTTCTGCACGCCATAGTAGAGAACAAAACAGAAAGGAATAGAAAAAGACGTATTCTTACCTTATTTGGAAGAACGAGATTCAGGAGTGTTCACAGAGCTACTCCTATTCTTAATATACCTCACATAACAATTTGAAGAACTTTACGTAGAAATCGTCAAAGAGCTTAACGTCCTCAACCAGTCCAAACTTTGAAACCAGGAGACAACGAACGGGCGTTTACAATTTTGTAATTTTGTTATTAATTCGCTGAACAACCACGGAAACTGTCTCCAGCAAATATTGTGGACAGATGAAGCGCATTTTTTTCGACGTGGAGTTATTAATTTTCTCAATTTACGTTTATGGCAAAATGAAAACCCTCTTTGTATCTAGGAATTTCTAAGAAGAAGTGTCAATGTCTGGTTTGGCATTTACAAAAACAATATTTTTGGTCCATACATTTTAGCAGACAGACAAACTGCCGCTGCATTTTTAGAATTTTTGGAAACTAATTACGAAGACATGTGGGAGGAAACACCACACAATGAGAGAACAAATGCATGGATACAACTGGATGGCTGCTCTGTTCATTTTGGAAGAGACGTACGAGAATGGGTAAATTGGAAGTATGGTGAAAGATGAATTGGTAGAGGTGGTCCAGTTGCATGGCTTCCTCGATCACCCAACCTTAATCCTCTGGAATTTTTTTGGTTGGGGTTATTAAAGGTAAAGCTCATTGCCACGCCGGTTGATAATAGAGAAGATCTACTGAATAGCATCCGAAGAGCTTGGGGTGAAATAAGTAATAGCATGTTAATTCGAACAAGAAAACAAGTTTAAAAGTGAACCTTATTACTTTTCCTTTCATGTTTATAAGTACTTTCTCTTACTAAACCCCAAATGTAGTCCCCCATCAGATTTTCGTTGTATTAGCCTTGATAACGTTGTTTGAAGTCCATGATATCTTGATGAAAACGTTCTCGTTGTTTTAGAGACCTTCTGCAACCCATAGCTTTAAAGTTTTCTAACATGTCTTCAACTAGCTCTCGGTAATTTTCAACTTCATTATTCTCTAAAAATCCAAAAACTAATCCTTTAAAACTATTCCAACTTTTAAGTTGAGCTAGTAAGTAATTTTGGAAATTCTTCACTGCCAAAAGTTTTTTAATATGTGGACCAACAAAAATTCCAGCTTCAACCTTTGCTTCTGACAACTTTGGAAAAAAGTTTCTTAAAAATGTAAAAACTTCAACTCTTCCATCTAGCTTTTTTTTGAATTGTGTCATAAGTCCTAACTTGATGTGTACAGGCGACATTTATACATTTTCAGGTTCAGCAATAGGTTCACATTTAACTTTTTGTTTCCCAGCACAAAAATTCTGTTCTTAGTGGCCATGATCGTTGAACATAGTATTGAGGCATCCGCTCTACTATCCCACAAACATAGATAACACGGATATTTTGTATATCCACCCTGTAGTCCTATTGAAAATCCTACCATCTTAAAATCTCCAATGAACTGCCACTTATACTCTTGATATCACAAAGCTTCGAGTAAAATTTTGACACTTTCATAGTTTTCTTTCAGATGTACAGAATGAGCGACTGGAAGAGATGGAAATTCATTTCCGTTATGTAATAAAACGCCTTACAAGTTTTACGTCGAGCTTTCAATAAATAAAGTTTATTTTTTTGGCGGCATTTTAAATGCACCAGAACTATTTAATATTTTTACGATAACTCAGAAAAATGTATTATTATCATAACTATCATAAAAGCAAGTTTATATGCCCTCATCTTATACGAATATCAGGAGCTTTACAAAATAGGTCTTAACGGGACAGTTGTTCGGAAAACTTCGAAGGCACAATAATTATGTGAACAAGTTTCTCCTGTGCTGCCAACCATGAGTGATGATCAAATTACGATTCTGCAATGAATTGACATTAGATACAGCAAATGCTATAGATATCAATTCATTACACAACATTTTGAAGTAGATATCCTTGTTAAGTTTTGACAAACACAAGTCCTTGAGAAAAGTTTTATTAATCACAACAGGTTAAAAAAATGTTTTTATCATTGATAATCATTTTCGTATTATGTACGAAAATATCTTGTTTATGAAAATGTTTCATAAAAATAAAATTGCGTCAGCAACTTGAATAATTGGACATACATTTATGAAGGAGAACGAACGCTACTTGTGAAATGTGTTCGAATATGCAAAATCATGCGGAGGCTGTTGCCTTTCCGCTTCGCAAATAAGTTGGCAAATAAATAATTCGCTAGTGCAAATAACCTCTTATATATTGATCTTGTTAAACCTGCTATAAGTTATTGGTTATTTGAGCATAGATTGCCTCTCTTAATGAACTGTACTTTTCGTGTGACATTTTGCAATCGTCAAGACCGTCTGACATAATGCTCAATACCTGCTATTTTACTCCTGTTAGTATATTAGTTGCAATTTTTTGATCTCAAGCAACCTTTCAAGTGACTTCATCAGTGTTAATAAACAAGGTATTTGATGAAGGTTTTCGTTCGAGGCAGCATTTTGGTGCGGACCTTTAAGGAATCCATTATGCCACTTACATTTTTCTTCTGCGATAGTTTGGGCTTTTATGTAAGGAACATTGTAGAAATAAAACTATCTGCCAATATAGGAAGTGACATATATTACTGATCTGCAAAAATAATCACATGCAATACTCTAGGCTAGAGGGATGAAATAATGGATCGTTTGAGGTGATTTTCCTAGATATTATACTTTCATAGCTTCTTTCAGATTGAATAATTATGAAACAACCACTTTCCTGGCTAGTAACACTTCGAAAAAGGGAATATGCTTACAAATACCAACAAGTACAACTCAAAAAATCGTAAAAGGATGTGAATAAAGCTCCTAAATTGCTGGCCAGATGATAATTTGAAACATATTTACAATTTATATGGATTTCGATCATTTCTAATGTTGAATATTTAAAATCAAAAGGGATAAGTCGTCTTACAATTCCGTGGAAAAGATATAATATGATCAACTACTACAGATTCATTTTCATTTTTATTTCTGATATCACTTAGATGTTCATTGTATCTATTTAGAATATTCCATTTTGTTTCACCAATGTGATATTTCGAGCTCTTTTCGACATTATGTATTATGTATTCTTGATTCTTCCTATCCGGGTGTTTTTCGACGTATGTGTTTCCTTGAAGATAATTTAATTTGACCATGCAGATGGGACGAGTTTTTTGAATTTATTTGATATACTTTTTTTTTGATATTCAATGATAACTGTAACTTCTGTATTTGGGGTTATTGGTTAAAAAAAGCAATCCTTTTATATTTGTTATATAGTCAAGACCAACGCAAAATAGAACCTAAACAATATTTTTATTTGTAACCAAGACAAGAACAAACCCAATATCTTGAAATTGTAAGTTGTTAAAAAATATTCACTTCTGATACGATCTCATCTTGATCTTGTTCATCACTAGATGCCAGCTGACGAAAGATTCTCAAGGTTATTTATAAATTATTGGGTAACGGTGTTAGTGATTTGAGTTGAGTGTTTAGTTCAAGTCCGCTCATGATCTTTGTTGCTTATCTTTCATGTGAAACTATTTTGATGGTATAGTGAATATGAAAATTTACTCTACCATGTACTATTTCTCTGAGAATATATTGATTTAGAAGTTTCGCACCCTTTCTGTACCGTTGTTAAAGAGTTAAGTGGCTAATAACTAGGGGAAGGAATCGAACCTTCTGGAACTATGGCGATATTGTGAATGTGTCGTAACGCCGCCAAACTTGAAACCGAAGCAATTTGTATCATAAACCTTCAGTATTATAATAGATTACGGTATATAGGAAGCAAATGTAACCGGTATTTGCCTTTAATAACCCCATATAAATTATTCCGGCCATTTTACCCCTATCTATTGTCTCATTTATCACGTTTACAAACATAATATTGATAGATTGTTAGAGTTACTCAAATACCTTTTGTTTTCATTAATTTAGAGGTAACTTGTGACATAGTCGTTATTGAATTTCCAATATACCAAGATTCATCATTTATTCGGCAGGTGTTTTAGCTCAACTACCGTGAAATTAATTTCCATGCTCATAACGTGTGATATAATGATTAGGGATTTTGCTTTCTGCATCAATTGAGATTACAGTGCATGGAATGGGGTTCCTCATTAAAGCACTACAGTAATAATTTTTTAAATAAAAGTATAATAAAGTATTATTTTATTGTATTTCCTGAAAAGGACGCATTTCTTCACGCTTGGGTTTGAAATTTTTTTGGTGATGATACCAATGTCTATGTATGTAAATATACACAAAATCGGCTAGACGTTACTATAGCAGTGTTTGCGGCTAACAATGTGAGGGTGTGGGCAAAAGGAGAGTGACTTGTGGACACTGTTTGCCTCCAGTTTTAGGCAATGAAATTACATTGGACAATTTTGCAGAGAAACATTTTTATTTGACTCGACTCCAAGAGAAGCTCTCGCACTACATATGAAGACAAGTTGTTAGAATTGTCAAATATCTGAAACAATCACGCAAAATAGTCTTTAATAGTATGTTCTACAAGTTTTGAATGGCTCATATTTCACACGAGCGAAAGTATGTAGTCCCCAGCCGAAGGCGAGGGCCATGGTTCGTGAGTGTGGAATATGACATTCCATACGTGTTAGTGGATTATACTTTCTCTAAGAAGATTTTGGAAATTTCACAATATATCTGTCAAAATATCACTAATTCATTACTAAAATATCTCATTATTAAAATTCCATTCTAACATACTGTGTCAGAAAGTATATTCTATCATTGCGTTTGACCAATCACAAACGATTTATCCGCTATCTAGTGATAGCATATACATTCTGACACAGTCTGTCAGAATGATATTTGTTAGATACAGTCTAATCTTTAATCATAGAATAGATAGATACTTTCCTGATGGAGAAAATTCGTTATTGACAGAAAGTCGGCACCAATTTGGCATCGAAACCGTTTTTAAACAACATATCAGTAACCATACACCATAATATTTTGTTATTGACAATAACGCTGAACTATTTAGGTGTTTTGTGTTGACTTCTATTGAAAATGTTTGAAGTAGTGTTGTTGAAGACTGCCAAAGCGGTCGAACCGCTTACGTGTCATAAAACCAAAAAGGTGCTTCGAAAATTATACCTTTAACATTACAAATAGCTGGTGTGACGTTCGTTTGATATTTGATTTATATTGAAATATTCAAATAAAAAAAAAAGTTCTTCGTCGCTATGGTAATGCATTATAAATCGGTAATACCCTAGGGTATTATAAATGTTCACAATGTCCTAAGGCATCATTTTCAATGTAATGTATCTGAAAATAGGGTGGTTATTGTACACATTGCATAAATAGCATACTTGTAGGACATCAACTTAAATAATAGTTTAAAGAAGAAGATGACATCTTCCTAGTACAGCTACAACAGTAGCTATAGTATGTTACATAATTGACTAACTTGTCCGAACCTTTTTCATGTTATCGTTACGTTGAATGAGAAGCATGTGTATTCTAATACAATATCATCATAACACATATTAGGTATTCTAATGTGTGATTATACTATATACACTTTGGGTTAATTTTCCACTTCTATTAATATTTTAGATGGAACAACAATCTCGGTTAATTTTTATTCATGAAACATAGATTATAATTTTCTCTCGATTCAAAGACCTGTAATGTTTTTTAAAACTGAAGCAATTTGTTTCAGAAATATTATTATACTCGCATATATGTAATGGGAAACGTGATGAAATTTATAGCAGGTATTTGCCTTTAATAACCACATGTAAATTAATTCGAGAATTCTACCCTTACATATTGCTTTATTTATCACGTTTACTAACTGAATATTGATGGTTGTTTGAGTTACTCAAATAGATGTTGTTTACATTAATCTACAGGCAACTTTGTGGCGTTATTCAATTTTCTGCGTACCAGGGATTCACCGGTTGAGTGTTCCAGTCTAGGTAATGTGACATTGATGGCAATATAGGCAAAAACCTTTCAATAGTTTAAATCACTACTCAAAGAATGCAAGGGTCTTAGTTGAAAACTAGTTAGAACAAATAACTACTTATAAATTTCAATCAGGAACATATTTGCTCACCAATAATAGCCTATTCAATTGGTTTTGATCAAGTGCATTGAACATTTTAATACACTTGAGTGAGGATGTGTTCGAAAATAAAGTATGTTGGAATATTTTGGTGTCTGTCCACGGATCTCGACTGTGTTTCAAACTTTTCGAGTAACAGACGATACAGGATTAGGATGGAGCCTTATCCGCAAGGGCATCGCAGATGACATGATCCATGTAGACTAGAGAAACCTTACCACTGATGTCTATGGAAATTTAACCAAAGATTCGGTTCTGTGCCGCCATTTGGCACTCAAGTAGTGTAACATTTCCCGTAATTTTTGCAAAGTCCGAGAAATGTATCAGTCAATGTCGTGAGTGTTGGCCTAGATGGGTCATCTACTCGTAGATGGCGTTAGATATTATGGTTTTCTCTAGCACTCTGTTAGTCGGGTTATTTATATCTTAGACAGAATGATGGTCCAGTGACATTACATTAAAACACCTATGAGAAGGATTTCAGGAGCTGATGCTGTGGTAAAAAATGAGGGCAGCCTTCTATATAATCTTATGTCCTAAAGTTTGAATGTTTTGGTCAATTGGAGAAGTGATTTGAAATTTGGCACTTTTCGTTTAAGCAGAATTGTAATCCTAAATGCGCATCTGGGAGCTTCCATAATTTGGAAACGTTATGCATTTCCCATTTTTACTTCCATGGTCTGAATAAAAAACAAGAGGAGGTTGTCGATGGTAGGCATGCGATAAAAGTGCAATATAACAGATGCGTTGTACAAGCCACAGCTACAAAAGGCTACCCACAGGAAGGTATCCTATCTCCGCTTTTGTGATTGCAAAACACGCTGCTCAGAGTGGTGGACCGCTTTCTGGTACTATTAGATTGTAAAGGTACTGATCGATCTATACTTCAGAAATCTTACAGTCGTACCGTGTTACAGGTTTTTGATCTACGAATTTCGAGTATTTCCTCCGAAATGTCTGAGCATGAACGACTCATAATATGATCTAGTGTGCTACATTCATTGTTAGATGTCATGCTCTGCGACCAGTAGCTTCTTTATGTGCGCCCTTGCCTTTTTGTAGACTATGTCAAAGTCGCGTCCGGACACCACCAAGGACTTCCTTAAACGTTTCTTAGATAGTTCATCTGTCTTTATGACACCCTTGACATTTTCTTAACATATGTGTGTGCTGGTATATATATATATATATAAGCATCACCATGTTGCTAGTTGTAAAGGTTTCTAACGCTCTCTAGCATTATTTTGGCACACTTTTAATGCCGAGTATTTCTTTTTGTAGTAACGTGGGGATCTTCCAAGGATCAGACTAATAGCCCTTATTTCCTCGGCCCGTGTATATTACAATATGTATATGCCAATGCCTTATCTTTCTCCCATTTTAACCCTATCTGTAAACCTGATGATTTCCACTCAACGATCTGAGGTAAGCCTAATCTTCACACTCTTCTCTTTTGGAAATATTATTTCGAGGCTTTTCATCATGTAAAAGCCATTAGTATGTTCTGATCCTATTGCTAGCGTTGGACCTTTGATTATTCTCTCGAATATCTCGTTGTATGAACCTCCCACAGATATTCTGTGGTTGCCGATATGTTCACTCCCTGGCATTCGGCTGTACCACTTGATGAAGTGGTAGCCCAGATTATAGGTAAGCATGTCATCCTTCGGAGCTTTTGCAGCCTCCCCTCAGCATTTTTTTGCTTCCTTTTATGCCACCAAGAAGGTGCTGTTTATCCCGTAATAGCATCCTAGCTCTTTGATATATTTATACGGAATTGTGGCTCATTGGGAACGAGCTTTCAGACTTGTTCATAATTCCCCAAATCACTCCTCAGCCGGTTATATTATTCATCAAAGAGCGTATTACAAATTACAACAAATTGGTTATCACATATTGCGGATGAGCTGATACATCAGTTATTGATTTCTTACCTTTCAATTGTTTTTTTGGGAAAGCGATGCTTTTACAACATTTTAATGTTTTATACTATCCATTGTGTTATTATTGAAACTCTCCATTTAACTCTATTAAAGCTGAATTATCTGACATTTATAGAAAAATACGAGTTCGTTTCATAATAATGTCAAATTCATACTGGTATCTGATTTTGTACTGAATTTACATCACGTTCGATTCAGTGATTATTTCCGAAGAGAATCCATGATATTTCATGTCATAATTCCTCAGTTCTATCAAAACAGTCCAGATTATGATATATTCCGTGCACGATTTGTATTTTTCTGAACTGCAACATACATAACGAATAATCATTTGCATGAGCGTGCTACATTTCGTTTCCTAAATATTTATTCTATCATTATACTAGTTCACGGAACGCCGAATAATATCAAATCATTTTGCATACATTTCCTCGCATATTCCAAAATATTGTTTCTATTATTACCTCTATATTATTTATAGGTCATTCTCACATACGGTACCTATATATTCAGTGTAGGATGTTATATGCTCCATATATAGGAGTACCTATATCTAACGGAGAATGCAAACAGGACCATTCTCCATTGAACTACTAACCGATTCCTTCGAAAGTTAACTAATCAGTGATTATGTTCTTATATAGCCTGTTCAGGATAAGAAAGAAATGACGTCGTAGCAGCATGTGATCAACTGTTGCCGAGGTTTTCAATGATATTGAATACAACTGACCTAAACGATCAGAGCTAAGCTCACTAGCTTACCAAAACAAACATGCCTGGCTATTACTGGAACCATCTTCATATTTATTTGGAGAGAGAGGCCAACATACAGGCCTACGCTGCCAGGTCACATGCTCTCATTATGAAATAGATGAATGGATTCGGAATAAAACCGATCTACTGAGGGCGGACATCATCTGTTGGTGCACAGAATTCCTCATGGAGTTGGAACCGGGACATTCAGTTGCAGCACGATGACTGAATTATCTGTCAGTTTCGGTGCGTACGAAACTATTTTTTCACCAGAAATACGTGACATCGAATTGTGTGCACGAGGTTTAGACAAAGGGCAATAGCCAAGCGTTTTTTGAAGCTATTCGCTGTAACTCAAAAACTGTATGGACCTGTCAAAAATCTCTTGCATGTCTAGGCAACAAGAACGAAGTATTTTTGATTTGGATACTCGGCCACTCGGAAGTAGAGCAGCCTCAAAATTCATGTAATCAGATCCAATGCAATATCTGCAAGCACAGCTGAAATAGATATATACGGTTCAAATTAAATGATCAGTGTTTTAATTTTATGAACAGTACACTCTTCCAGTATTTTATACCAAATGGTCAGTATGATAATATATGACCGGTAAAAATAATAAACAGTCAGTATGATAGAAAACATTCAGTTATCGCAGGGTTACTAAATTTTTATATATTTTTGGGAATACTAGAGTATGTTATTTGAAAGTTTGTTTTTGCAGTTGGTTGATTTTCTTTGCCTTTGTACACAAATAGGAATTTCCAATCGGTAGAGTTATCGCAAGTTAGTACGTAACATTTTTGGTGATACTGTTAGTATCTGAAAGTTTGTTCTTGTAATTGGTTGATTTTCCTTGCCCTTGTACACATGCAGGGATTTTTAAACGGCAACGTTATCGCAGGTCAGTTTGTTGAATTTTTACGTAGTTTTGGGAATTGGTTGACCATGTACACATTCAGGAAATTGTAAGTGACAACAATATCGCAGGATATCATTCTGAACCGAAAGTAGAACATTCCAGTACTGACAAATCGTCCCATGTTTAGCCCACTCTAAAGGGTTCATTATAAATCTCGGAGAACAAGAGCTAAAATACTCCCAGAGAAAAGCAGGTTGAACCTCCGTACTCTAATCGGTTCATATAAAAGACACTGAACAAATCTTCAACCAGATATTTGTCCACCAAACCACAAAGATGCATACGTATGTAACATGGTACTCTATTGATGAATCTCTACAAAACTTTACTTAAGGAATTTATATTATTCCTAATTCTCAATCTATTTATTTATTGACAGTGTGGCCATTCAATTTAGAGAACCATGACACGTTGGAGTTTGATCCGAATCATTGCTTAGCCAGAACAAACGTAGAAAATATCATTGACACTTACCCTTTTCTTTCACAAGACACAATCTACAATTCGGAAAAGAGTCCCTGAATTGTTTGACCAATAAGCAATAAGATCTCTAGTTCAGAATGTTTTCGGTAGGGATTTCTCAATCTATCTGTCCTTTTCTAAATATTACTAACTGATTTGAATGTGCATAAAACATCTTCAGATGGTTAACATTAAGATTTTACATAAAGTTACCCATTAGTTTCTCGTCCTATATTGGTTATTCATCTTGACTATCAAACTTTTGTGAACTTATTGCAACCCTCTTGACCATATCAGCTATGGTATCACATCACCTTGCTTAAAGCGAGTGTGAATTGTCTCATATTTATTTTAGAAATTCCTTTACTTTTCTCAAGCTACATTTGTTATTGAAAACATCTGGCAACCCCTAGATGTTCTTCTTTTTTAGATATTTTAATTTTACATGAAATTTTATTTTTCTAAGAATGATTTTGTTTTTAAATATTGGAAATAACCTGTAAATAACCCTTATTACACGTAATTATTGGTTTCACCACAATGTTGTATGTCTAATACGACATTTTAAGACTAAGCCCCTCTGTCTTTCCGTGGGCGCGTCTGACTTGCGTCAATGTTGCCACGGCCTTGTTCTTGACTTTTAGCAGCCGAAAAATAAGCATTCACTTACTGATTCAATTTATTTTGTTCCAGGTACGTCAATAACTTAACAGCTGCGAAAGAAAGAAGCGCAAATCGTAAGTACCAATTTGTTTTATCGCGGGTAAGAATTTAAGAATCTCGTAAGATGCTGTAATGGAATGTTGCAGCAAGCACTTTATGTTTCAATGTAATGCGGATAATTTCAGTGGCTATTCGTAAATAAATAAAATGTATACTTACAGCGCCGCTACCAGTTGTTTCGTTGAATTTATGCGCTCACAATGCAATTCGTCGCTAGAAAATAGACAATTGGTTTAAACTCATCGACCACATGAGCATCATTAACCACGTTGTAGTACATACAATGAGGTAACAAAGTTTCTACATTGAATATTAGTATTTAGGCATGCATTGTTGTAAGCGGTTTCATTTCGAGCGGGAACGATGCTTTGACATAAATTCGTTGGTCGTTAAACAAGCGTGAGCTTTGGAAATTTGTTACAAATTTTATCTCCTTCTTTCCATAGTGCATCCCAGCGTTATATTATCTAGTTCTACCCATTGAACAAGTGTAAAGTGATTCAAGTTGTAACAATTAAGAAATTAATGGCTATAGTCAGATAACAAACTATCATAGGTCTCTCTAGTGTAGATCGATCAGTAACATCTCTATATCATTCTGTTAATCGATTATTTATTTTATTTATCTTCGACAAAATGATCGTCCAGTAACATTGCATTGGTCTCTGCCAGCAAAAGTGGTAAACGCTGAAAAGGTAAGGAGAGCTACCAACTCATTTGAAGAGTTCAAGTCACGGGGCCCTAATATCTGGATTTAATGCTGGTTCCTCTTACTGGGATGCTGAGGGGTTATATTGCGGTAGGATACACGCCTAAGGAGTGAAAGAGAACTCAGGTGACCTTCATTCCTAGAGCGGGTAAGAAGTAAACGTCAAGGATTACCGGCCTATAAGCTTTACGTCGTTTTTGTTGAAGATGTTAGAGTGGCCTGTAGACTGGTATCTCAAGGCAGAACCTCTGAAGCATTACCCCCTTCACGAGGAACAGCATGCTTACCAGTTGGGCAGATATATCGAAACGGCCCTCCACTCGGCTGTTCGCTTTATAGAGCAATAGCTGAAGTTGAAGGAAGTCTGCATCGGTGCCTTCTAGGACATAGAGGGCGGCCTTCAACAAGACCTTCAGGAGCTTTGTTATCAAGCGGCGGAGAGACGTGTTATCCCGTGAGAGCTAATAGGGTGGATTATGAACACCCTTGGTATGTGGCAAGGTTTTATTCTGAAAGGGTCTAGATCAGAAGAGTGTACACAGGGTGTGGTATTCTCCCTCCTTTCATGGAGTTTGGTTGCAGATGAGCTACTGGTAAGGTTGAACATTGCTTCAAGGCGATAGGTTATGCGGATGACATCGTCATACTCTCCAGAGGAGTGTAGAGAGAACAAACTGTCCATTCAGCTGGAGAAAACTACCATTATCAAAATCTCCAGAAGATACAAAATGGAGCCTCTGAAGCAGATCATAATCGGGGGCAAGTCAGTTGACTTTTATGAGACGGTGAAATATCTGGGAGTCACCCTGAACAAAAAAATACTACGGAATGAGCAACCGGAGAGTAGGTGTTAAAATGCTATGATAATCTTTTAGCAGTGTAAGAAAGAAATTGACATGAAGTACTATTGTTATCCCTAGACTTGGTCATGCAGTCCTTGTATGGTGGAAAAGAACCGAACTGGTTACAGCCCAGAAACTTCTGGACTCTTCCTCCTCAGAGGCATTACATCCACGAGGAAGAGTACATCGACTGCACGCCAAAGCACGGCACAATTTGGTATACGGATGGGTCTAGAACAAACACAACAGTCGGAGCAAGTTTTGAGATCCTAGGTATATTGATGGGTACTCCGTGCGAATGGGGGATCCCAACACAGTCTTCTAAACCGAGATACTTGCCATCTACAGATGTGCGAAGAAGCTACTCAGCTATGGTAAGTTAAATAAGACCGTCTGGATCTATTCGGACAGTCAAGCGGCACTCAACGCACTGAAAAGCCCGACTGTGTCCTCGAGACTTGTCAGGGATACCAAGGAGATTTTTAACAGGCTAGCCGGTGGAAACACGCTCAACCTGACCTGGATTCCGGGTCACTCAAGTTGGAAAGGAATTGAGAGAGCGGACGGACAAACTGGCCAGAGCGGAGGTCAGTTTGGACGGTCCTTGAGGCTTTCTTTGTGAAGGTCCTGCCATGTTTACCTGGCTATGCCCGGGACCATCACGGCCAATGACATAAAGGATCTAAGCGTAAAAAAGATCTTAAAATTCTGTCGACAGCGGGGTGCTCAAATACCCCCTGAAAAACGTAACAGGGGATAGTGTACAAGGGTCTTTGGCTAAGTGCACTGAACTTTATATTAAGCCCTCTACCATCACAACCAATATCAATACCAACATTGCAAATTTAACAGTTCAGCTCCATGAGAGCGGAACAGCTGTCCGTTTAGTTGGTAATGTTACTGAGCGATCTAGACTAGAGAGACTTGATTATTGTTATCTGGCAAGAGCCAGCAATTATTGTTTTCTATTATTGCAAGAAATGTCTGGTCTACAAAACGTCTTTGATGTTTATATTATACATAACGGTATGACATTTCATGAATGTATTCATGACGCAAACGCTTACTTGCAACAAATCGGTCGAAGTTCTCGGTCGAAGTTCTCGGTCGGTTTACATTCGGGAACGAGGCTCCGATATTTCTGTGTTACAAGACTTTTGTTCACGAGTTACATGAGTTTCCTTTACAGAAGGGTCATGAATCTTCGCTGAACGTGGACTGGCAAATTCGAAAGCTACGCTGTTCGATCTATTTGAATACATTCGAAGTATTTCAGACGAGTTAGAACAATATTTATCTGAAATTCTCGAATTTCACAAGAAATTTCGAATATCCGGGAATCTTATCTCAATTGTACATTCTCGATGTTCAATTATTATTGGAATATATTTCCGAAAGTTTAAATGCAAGGTTCGATTCAGCACTTTCAATATAAAATATCGATTTTGCGAGTCCCAATTCACATTTTGCTGGACAACGCACCACTCACACCAATCTACTCAAAGTAAAGATCTAATTGATGAAGAACTGTTATATTGTCGGTGCATGTGTGGGGGGAATGTTGAAACTACAGAACTTTGATGCTGAATACTAGTCATGGGAATAATCGAATCGAGATCGAGATATAGACTATTGCAACTAAAGTCTAAATCTAAATAATGAACTTAAAGCTTTGCCAATGGTGAGAGACACCAATATCGAGATAACAAGCCATAAATCATAACGCGGCAAAAGACCTGCAATAAAAATTGAATACTTATTCCTTGCCTTGGACAAGCCACATGTGCAGCCAATGAATCACGTGTATTGAAGAAATAGAGGAAATAGTGATAGAAAATTAGTAGAAATTGATTATATATAATTCTCGGGAAATAGGTGCATTAACACTTATGCATAAGTGTTAATGTGACCTATTTACCGAGAATTATATATAATTCATACCTGGGTCAAGAATCTTTATTGTAGAAATTAATGAAGGAGTTATACAATTTCTGAAGGTAGGTAGCAAGGAATGCAAGGATTACTGAAATAGCTCACCTATTCCGATCACATTTTGTCCATTCGAAATTGTGAAAGAGGACATATAGTCTCGTCTACCTTCATTGTATTCTTATTATACAGGGTGTCCTCGAACTGCGTGGCTAAAATAAAACCGAAGATTCTTTGATTCGAAAAAAATTTGATGAGCCCTTTTACTTTTGCCTCAAGTGTCTTGTTTACCCGGTAGAGGGCTTCAAAGTTGCAAAAATAATTTTGTTTTTTCGGTATAACTTGAGAACGTGATGGAGGACTTTTACAATATTTGGCAGGTGAGTTACTGTCAATAATAGCCGTTTTTGAGAGTGGAGCATAGAGCCCTAGAGACCATAGAAATGGCTCAAACTTGAGGATGTAACGGGAAAAGTGTCCAGAACTTTTTTGTGGTCAATGTAATTCACTCTATATTTTTTATGTAGATAGCTTATCTAATTTGAAACCTTTTCTTACTCTTAGAAAATTTTGATAAAATCAACGGATTAGCTTGAAAAAAATAATTTTTGAGTCTCTGCAATTTTGGCTTACTAATTTTACTTGATTAAAATACCTTAGTTGCCTTTGCTTTTCTAATGTCATTTTGGCATTTGGAGAATTTATCCTCAAAACTGTCAGTTTTTACTTTGCTTTCCTTAAAAATTTTATAAAATTATGGCTCAAAATTTCACCAAAACTGAAATGGTTAATATCTCGGTAAAACACGAATAATAAAAACAATAGAAATGGGGAAACGATGTGATTATTTAGGAAAAACAAATGCTAAATTGAAAGAAACAACAAAAATTTTTGGGAAATCGCTAAGGCATCAATTGTTCGAAATGTTGCCCATTTTCCTGAATTCACAAATTAATTCGTTTCAAGAAATTGGATTGAACTCTGGCTAGTACTTCAGGATCATTCTTCAATAAATCCGCTTCATGATTAATTCGTTGCAACAATTCCTCTCGTGTGTTTACTGGAGCTGCATAAACTTTCGACTTCAAAGCGCCCCATAGAAAGAAGTCGCAGGGCGTCAAATCAGGGGAGCGGGCCGGCCAGTTCACTGGTGCATCGTGTCCTCTACCTATCCAGCGATCTGGATATTCCGCATTCAAATGTCGCCTCACAGCTAATGTGAAATGAGGAGGTGCACCATCATGGATAAACCAGGCCACGACGAATGTGTAAGGGCAAGTCTTCCAACAGTTCAAGTAGCCTTTGTTCCAAAAAGTTCAAGTAGTTCTCCCCGTTCAATCGATCGGGTATAACGGTAGGGCCAATAATAAAGTTATCCACAATTCCAACCCAAACATTGATTTTAGTTTGATTCTGAAAATATGTAACTTCCGTTTCATGAGGATTTTCATCAGTATAGAAATGTTCATTATGGAGGTTAAAAAGACCACATCTCGTGAAAGTATCTTCGTCCGTGAACAGAATTCTTCTACAAAAATTGGGGTTTGCGTTTTGTCTTTGAACAATAAGCCGACAGAAATCTAGCCGATGACCTGGATCCATGAGCAATAAGTCTTGAACTGTTTTAATATGATAGGGATACAACAGTTCTTCTTTCAGTACATTATGAACTAATGATTTTGAGGCTCCAATACGAAGTCCCAAACGTAGTGTGCTTATCCCAGGTTCAGTTTCAACCGCTTCCAGTATCGCTTCTTCGAGCTCTAACGTCCTTCTTGTCCGTCTGTTTCTCTGCGATTTGCTTCAAATTTGCCAGTTTCGCGAAGGTTTGCCGATTTGGAATTCTGCGATGCGGATATCTTTCCCTTCTCCGGCCATTGCAACGACAAAGTCCATAAATCAATAACATATCAACCATTTCAGTGTTAGTGAAATTTTGAGCCATAATTTTCTAAAATTTTTACGGAAAGCAAAGTAAAAACTGACAGTTTTGAGAATAAATTCTTCAAATGCCAAAATGACATTAGAAAAGCAAAGGCAACTAAGGTATTTTAATCAAGTAAAATTAGTAAGCCAAAATTGCAGAGACTCGAAAATTAATTTTTTCAAGCTAATCCGTTGATTTTATCAAAATTTTCTAAGAGTAAGAAAAGTTTTCAAATTAGATAAGCTATCTACATAAAAAATATCGAGTGAATTACATTGACCACAAAAAAGTTCTGGACACTTTTTCCGTTACATCCTCAAGTTTGAGCCATTTCTATGGTCTCTAAGGCTCTGTGCTCCACTCTCAAAAATGGCCATTATTGACAGTAACTCACCTGCTAAATATTGTAAAAGTTCTTCATCACCTTCTCAAGTTATACCGAAAAAACAAAATTATTTTTGCAATTTTGAAGCCCTCTACCGGGTAAACAAGACACTTGGAGCAAAAGTAAAAAGGCTCATCAACTTTTTTCCGAATCAAAGAATCTTTGGTTTTATTTTGGCCACGCAGTTCGAGGACACCTGTATATAAAGATGAGCTAAACCTTCCACCAATAGTATGAAAGAGGAACACTGAGCATAAAGATTTATTTTCACTTTTACTATACCTACGCAAGGCAAACCTATAATGTTCGAAAAACATGATATGAGCCAGCAGTGGAATGTTGGGTAGGAGGCATTCGAATTTTTCTCGAAAACTCGGAGGTTATAGGAATAGGGTAAAACCTCACTAGGTAAAGAATTCCAGAACTTCGCTGTTCGATAGAAAGATGAAGTCTAGTAGGAAGAAGTTCGGCAGGTCTCGAGCTTGACAATGAAGGGATGATCATTTTGCGCTCGCCTAGTTCGCCTATTTGGAATCTTTCGTTCTATAGAGAAGGGAGAGAGATCTCCCACCTTTCTACGATGTTCTAGAGAGGTCAACATCATCAATCAGACGAATAGCTCTCTTCTGGATAGAATTCAAGATCTTAAGCGTATGTTTGGGAGCCGAACTCCAAACATGTGAACAGTACTCCAGCACAGGTCGAATCTCTGCTTTCTAGAGGAGCTGCTGGGATGTAAAGTAGCTCTTGACACGGAATAGAAAACCAAGGTTTTGTGAAGAGATTTTCGCAATGAACCTAACATGATCGTCTCATGAGAGGATGCTGTTGGTGGTGATCCGGAGCATGGAAATGGAAGCCTTCATAAGAATAGTTGTATCTGGCATCATCATATTAGGGATTTTGGAATCCGCCTTCTTGGAGAAGACGGAAGCTTGAATTTCGGTTGCATTGAACCCTACTAGATTATCCGATCCCCATTTCAAAATCTTCGCCAGATCTCCTTTAATTGCCTCTGTTTCGCTCCTCTGGATTCATTGGACGGTATAGGGGCTCTGGATGAGAAGGCGGTATGATGCTCACCATCTTCTGCAAAGCTGAGGACGGAACAGCTGGTCACTACCAGCAGATCGTTGTGGAACATCAGCGTTGATGGCCATTGTATCGGAGGATACTCCGTCAACCACCACATGAAGTGATCTATCTGAGAGAAAACTCGATAGTAAGTTGGCAGCAAACCATAACAGGAGTTTCCCAAGAAGGATTTGGTGCCAGACTCGGTCAAATGCTTTGGAGATATCCAATGTTACAGCTAGAGATTCCCCATGTTTTTCAATACTTTTCTGCCATACATGTGTTTCGTAGGCAAGCAGGCCTTCTGTTGATATCTGCTGACGAGCGTCATATTGCCGGTCATTCACGATTTTGGAGGTTTCTAGGTATTCGATAAGCTCGATGTTGATTGTCTGCTCTATTACTTCAGAGATCACAGATAATAGTGTAATAGGTCTATAATTATTAGGAAGGGTCTCCTTACCTTTTTTTTGAATTGGTTTAATGAGTATTCAAAAAATTGCTATACATATACAACTTGGTCCAGTTTGTGATACATAAATTTTAGGAGCTGATAGAGAATCAAAAATTATACGAATTCACCCAAAAAAAAAACTTTCCCAAGTTCTTAATAACCGAGATATAGCCTTTCAAAGTTGGGACTTTTAAACCTCCCAATCAGTTTTAAACAAAATGTATTTAAAAAAAGTCTATATTTAACAATAATAACCTGTTCCATCAAATTTCGTCAGAGGCGTAGATAATGGATCGCTTTTCCTCCGTTCCCCCTCTACTTTTTACTCCCACAGTTATTCTTCAAAAGTAGTAGAAAGAAGCTACGTTCAATATAGTGAAAAAGTTGCTTTATAAAATTTTGATTCAAGACTTCGACTTCCAGATATTTTGGTTGAAATTTCCAAAACGTCTTTCTTTTGTTGGATATTTCACCCATATCTTTCGAAATTTACTAGAACGCGTTTGATCAACTATTCAGGGGCGAAGATGATCCTCTTACTCCTGTCCTATCTTTCTGAATTTTGAGGGAAACTTTTGTATCGTTCATTCAGTTTGCAATTAACTGCGTTTCGATATGTTTTCGAAACTTCAAACCAAAATATCTCGAACTCGAAGTCTCCAATCTTTTATGAGAGCGACTGTTTTACTAAATGAAACGTAACTTTCAAAAAATTTTAAGGGGAGTGAAGATTAAAGGGGAAAGGAGGAACGCCCCTACTATCTACGCCTCCAAAAAATTGATGAAACGCTTTATCATTATTAGATATAGACTTATTTCGGTAAATTTCGTTCAAAATTGGATGAACGGTTCAAAAGTTACGCTAACAAAACTATTATTTATTTCTAACTTTGAAGGACTATATCTCGGTTATTAAGGACGTTCAAAAATTATTTTATGGGGAAAAACCGCTTTATTTTAGAGCCTCTATCAGCTGCTGAAATTAATGTATTATATATTATATAGAGGAAGGAGAACTGCTTCAGCCAAATATACAGTTCTTGAAAAAAGCAAAAGATAGCTTTACGCATTGGCAATATGTTTTGAGGATGGGTTTCCAAATGTCCTCAAAAAGTCCACTTCGAACATGATCACAAAATGGCAGGTACCAGAACGGAGTTAACCACCGGAATAAAAGTAGTGAACCATGTAGCGTGAAAGTTTGTTTCCCACAATAAATATTGCTACAGAAACCATAAGAATGAGTATCAGTACAAGCCTCAAGCATGCCCTGCAGATGCCACCTGTAATGGTTGGCGAAACATCTGCATCAAGTGGTACTTTTGTGACCCGGAAGCCAAGAATTTTCAAGATTTGCTATTTGCTGAGGTAAACTTAGAATAGCATATCAGGTATTCAATTTATGTAGAAAAGCAAATTTGATATATTTTATCCTGGTTAACGATCGTTGGCTGCCTAATTCAATACCTACAACTCATCAGCTTCTAAGTAATTGCCAACTTCTGTGGTAACTTTAGGTGTTTATTAGTAAAACCATGACCATTGTTTGCTGGGAGGGAAGGAATTTCAATAAATGATGCAATGAAGGCTCTGCTTATTTTCATAACACTTGTATTGGAGATCTTGTTGCATGCATAATTCACAGCTTGCCATCGTGTGTTTGCAAATACTGGATTATTATTATGCTCTGTTGAAGATAAACTCGATGTTAGTGGTGCTATGAAATGATCGTAAAATGAGTAGGTGGTATCGTTAAACACAATGGCACTAGAAATTAGGAAATGCTTGGAAGTTATAAAATTTATGAATAAGATATGAATCACACATCCGCAATGCAGAATTAATAACCAATAACCTGGATGCTTATTCAAATAGTGAATAGTTATGAATTAATTTCTCTTAACCATTAGGGTTATGATTAATATCAGGCGTGTTGTTCTTACAGTGTCTTTGTATCCCCTCCCGGTACTGCTTTATGGTACGCCGTTGAGCTTTAGAGCCTTTGAAAAGGATAAGATTATTCTCTACTCCAATGATTTTATTTCCTCTATGATTTTGTATGTCCCAAAGTATTTGCTCGTCAGTTGGTGAGCAAATGTGTCGGTGTTTCCTCCGCTACTCCGCAGAATTTCTCGTACATCATTCACTAAGGCAATTCCTCTCATATGTACGTTGAGTTTCTGAAAAATTCCTGTAAAGTGTGTGTTCCTTAATCGTCCTATGCTGTTGCATGTTTGTAGCCAATAAGAACAAGGTTAAAAACTCACAGTAGGGATTAGCTAAAAACAACAAGTACGCCAAGAGGGGGGCCCCAGGGTATGGTTAGCATAGCTGGAAAATTAGCAGACCATCGGATCTAGGTGGGAAAGGGCAGAGCCTCGTGGTGGGGTTAGCTTAGGTGGGAAAGGGGTGGAGCCTAAAGGTAGAGTGGAGAGGGTGTCTGAAGTGGCCCACTACCTATTCTGATGATTCAGAAGAAGACACTGTTTTAATTATTTCAGGAAGGGCTACAGTGGTACCGCAAGGTACCATTTGAGTTAATATTACGTGCTACACTACTTTGCAGTTCGCAAAAAGCTGGAGTTCTATCATCAAATCAGGAACATCTGTTATCAATCCAAACGGAACATGCTGATGAAAGAGGAAGATCTAGGAATAACACACTATACAGACTATAGATTAGTATACATCCCTAAGGCAAATAATAAAAAGCAAGGAAGCGAACAAGAAAGCTACCCTAGCAAAAACATACTGGAATGACTTTGAAAATAACCAAGTTTTATGTTTAAACTGTTTGAACCAGAGGCTCCAGTCATAATATTTCAAAACTGATATGTTATTGTGTCATTTTTATGAATAAATTAACAAAATATTTTTGTTTCAAGTTCTTTCATCTAATATACCACCTCTTTCTTAAATTGTATATAAATACTCTACCAAGCGTAGAAATTTGTTCAAAGATTGCTGAATATGGACTAAGTTGTATATTAAGAGATGCAGGCATTGTATTTAGTTTGCTTATAAATGTGCAGTGTGATTATAATTTCATATAAAGTATACTCTACCAGACACACAATGTCGATATCTTCTGAACGGTAACCGGTCTCACCATACCTGGAGGTCCTATAATGTCAAAACCGACATATTATCCCATTTGGGAGACGAAGTGAACGTGGAGAGTCGTTCTCTATCGGTCGAAGTTTTATATCTCCCTGATATTGTTTTTTGCTTATCTTAAGCATAGTCTTTTTCATAGCACTTTGTATTGTTGAATGAAGGGGTTAGTCGCAGTATGACAAAATCTCAACCCGCCAATTCTGAATAATCATGCGAGTCTTTGATTTTTACGCAATTCTCTTAGTGATATAAATAACTTAATGTATGACAATTGAGATAAAAAACATTAAAAATATAATCATAGTTGGTATTTGAACACACATCCTTGAAAGTCTAGTTCATTATTTTTACTCAATTTATACGGCCTATGTTCGATAGTCTCATGTTATCTACTGTTTTTGATGAGAAATTAGATTAACATTTCACTCATGATTTAGTTTAATATACCAAAAGAATTTTATAACCTTTGTTTAATCCTGCATTAATTTTCAGACAATACTTATTCGGACAATCTATAATCTAGTTCACACATTTCAATGTTCTCTTGTTCTCCATATACTCTCATTTGCATATAAGTGGTTCGTAGGCTGTTGATCACGCGAGTTCTTGATTCATATTAATTATCCGTCACTCATGTGACTATGATGAATAGTTTCCCACACTTTACCTATTATTTAATATTTCTTATGCGAATTTCTGATTCCGCTACCATTAATATTAGCTTCAGATTAAGAGCTTGTAGAACTAACCTATTCAGCCAGTCATTTGATGCCTTAAATCCGTTAATTTTCAAATTTTTGGATAGTTCTAGGGATTTTTCTTTTATGAAGGATCCCTATATAGGGATGTTATTATTTCTAGCTTTGAAAAATCAATCATATTTGGTCAATAGCAAATCCTTCTGTTTTTGGATTTTCCGTTTTTGAATTACATTAGCGCCTCCATCTTCAAAAAGTGTTTTCAATTTAATTTTATTCTTGAGAATAGCATTCACTTGTGTTCTTCCAACACTAAACTTGTCCGCCAATTTGTCCGCATTTTCCGCTTTCCTCGATTATTTCACATTTTTCTATAAGAAACAAACGTTTACGTCTCAGAGACATTATTGCTATTCCCAAGGGAACATATTGAACTAAATAATTTTTTGGACATACATTTTAGTTTTACTGAAGCATTATAAATTCGATTATTAATTATTCCCGGAAATTCCTACCTACAAACAGACACCCAGGTCAATCCCCAATTGTTTATTGCTTTACATCCATTCTTAGAAACGAGGGTCAGGTCGGTTGACCGTCGGCGTCGAGAAAGGTTACGGCCGATCGATATTGAGGGTGAGAATTCTATAAGATTTTCTCAAAAAGTGGTTGTTGAAAGTGACTGACCGTTTTCAAAGGGTTTCGCTATTAACAAGTTCCTTATCATAGAAGTGGCCGTAAGAATAATTTTTGAAATCTCAAAACTGACCGTTAAGATGTGTGGCCGCTTTTATCGAGTGGCCGAAATGAGGAGTTTTACTGTAACTTTAAAGTCCTACCAGTGTATTTCTATACTATCTGGTTCTTCCGCTATCTTAAGATGAACTTAATATTTGTTTTTTGTATAAATGAAAAACATTTATATTTTGAAATAAGTGTTGTTTATTTTTGAAGTCATATCTTTCTGAAAGACGAAACAGTTTCCTAGAAAAATATTCAGTCTAACTTCGTACCAATGAACATATGGATTCCACAAGGTTCAGTTATGGGGCCACTACAATTTTTAATATATATGAATGACATCCTTTGGTGATTCCAGCAGCCCACTTCACCTTGTTTGTCAATGATAGCACTGCCGCAAACTGATGATAACATTGATCATGAAAAGTCTTAAACGTTAATGGCTAATCATTCATATTTAAATCATTATGAAATATTTTACACATAGACTCGCTAATTCCGATAAAGTGTCCACTACCAAATTTTTAGGATAAAGGTGTTCATTCGAAGGAAGTTTCATTGGCGGCGTCCAAATGAGTTAGTGTTGCCTAGCCTGAGTGGAATATTGTCGAACGATGCTTATTTGGTAATAAGTTTTCACGACTTGGTACAGCCTAGGATCAGTTACTCTATATACCTTCGGCGGGCATGCCCCTTCATGTCATGATATTTTTAAGATTCAAAGAAGGGCAATTCGCATTGTAAGTAGTCAGTTAAAAGGCAGGCTGTAAACATTCTTTCAAAACTCAACATTCTAACCTCGCCCTCTATGTATGTGTTTCATTGTATAAAATGCATTAACATAAACGAGGACAAATTCACTGAGAAATCATCTTGATGAAGCTAATACTCGACAAAGTAATGATATCCAAATAGAGTTTCACATAGTTTACAGAACTAGATGTGGTATCAATTACTGGTGTCCTATTTCCTTGAACAATCTCCCTTTGAGTGTTAGGAGAATGCCATTGAAGTCATTTGCGATGAAGAAATATCCA
The DNA here is from genome assembly GCA_958510875.1 of Endomychus coccineus. NCBI lineage: Eukaryota > Metazoa > Arthropoda > Insecta > Coleoptera > Endomychidae > Endomychus > Endomychus coccineus. Next base: position 38,017,340 of record OY294069.1, read on the forward strand.
GTATTCAGATGTATCGTGCATATAGATTATCTTGAAAAGTGCAAAACGATCACAAGCGTATATCATGCAGAGCTATTGGGTCGGTTCGACACCAATTTGAAGCGAAAGCGGCCGCATTTAGAAAAAAGTACTCTTCCACCAGTACAACGCACCGGCGCACAGGTCCGCAGTTGCAATGGCAATATTGCAGGAATTGCGCTACGAATTTGTTCGTCTTCCACCATATTCTCCAGATTTGGCCCTCTGCGATTCTTATCTATTTCCAAACTTGAAGAAATGGCTCGGCGGAATAGATTTGGTTCCATTGATGAAGTCATCGCTGAAATAAAACGCCTATTTGAAGAATTGCCCCGAAATCGTATTATTTGGAAGGGATCGATAAATTAGAAAAACGTTGGACGAAGAATATCGGGTTATAAGGAGATTATGCTGTGAAATAAAATAAGTTTTGACCAAATAAATCGTTTCTTGTTTAATTTTTTTTTGCATTCGTAATCAGACCACTTGACAACCAATAATCATCATTCCAGCTCTAGTTTTCAGTTTTACATACCATGAATAACCGTGGATAGATAGGGGCTAGTGAATTTATTTTTTATTTCGAATTTCTTATCGTGTAAACACGCAGTTTCGAATGAATAAATAATTGTTCTCGTTCTATTCATAAGACTTGAGTCATAATATTTGATAAAATATTATATTTAACCTAATATTTGAAAACGAAATTGTGTAAAAATATCTTGAAGTATAGTTAGTTGCATATACGTATCCTCCGAATTAAGAATAAAACGAAGTTTTCAGTAGCTTTGCACCAACATGTTGAAATATTTATTCTGGTTTATTCCAAAAGATTATCGATTTGTACTTTCTGTAATGAAGCGTCTTAATTATGTTTGCTGCGAGGCTTTTGGCATCATTTTAACATACATTCTTGATTGTTTGCAAAGTATTAACCGAAATTCTCCCAAGTTCAAATTAAAAAAGTTCGAGAAGCCGATTGGAAAGCGAACCAATACCTGTCCATCCGTGATAAGTGGAAGTTATTATTGTCTCGAATGTGCGTTGAAATTGCTCATCTTCAAACATCCATTCTCTGCCAGCCGTCACTTTGAAACGTTCACTTTGTAATTACTATTATCTAGGAAATGCCGAGAGCAAAGTTTTTGCAAAAACTATTTTCGGTTTAATGGGACGCTATTTTTGATTTCATTGGGAAGCTCAACTGTTTTTATGAATGATAAATGCTTTTCTATCAACTTGATGAATTGTAATGTTGCTTATATAAATGATAATCAGAAAGATACAACCTCCAAATTCATAAAGAATGGTAGATAAGTGTTGGTTCTCTTTGATAGACACTTGTGACCTTACTGAATTAAATCAGAGGTCAGTCTAGTTCCATGATGAAGATCATTTATCGGGGTCGATACTAGTTATTTGTGATTTGCTAAGGTTGTTAAAGATTATTCAATTGTATGTGATATATATATAATATATATATATATATATATATATATATATATATATATATATATATATATATATATATATATATATATATATATGTTTCTTCTTAGGTTCTCGCGGACGTAATGTGTAGAACTGGATTCTCGGGTATTGATCCGCGTTGTGTGGTTTCGGTCCTCAAAAGGACCAATTTCACGACGTTTCGGCAAAGTCGCATTTGCCATCTTCAGGTGATTCGACCGTAGAGTCTGGAAAATCTAGGCGAACTGTTCGCCTAGATTTTCCAGACTCTACGGTCGAATCACCTGAAGATGGCAAATGCGACTTTGCCGAAACGTCGTGAAATTGGTCCTTTTGAGGACCGAAACCACACAACGCGGATCAATACCCGAGAATCCAGTTCTACATATATATATATATATATATATATATATATATATATATATATATATATATATATATATATATATATATATGTAGAACTGGATTCTCCCGACTCTACGGTCGAATCACCTGAAGATGGCAAATGCGACTTTGCCGAAACGTCGTGAAATTGGTCCTTTTGAGGACCGAAACCACACAACGCGGATCAATACCCGAGAATCCAGTTCTACACATTACGTCCGCGAGAACCTAAGAAGAAACATATATATATATATATATATATATATATATATATATATATATATATCAAGTTTCGCATGGGTTGCTTTGCTTTAGCTACGCCACTGACTACGACCCAACAAAACCGATCGTTGCTACGAAAATGTTGTACTTGTTGGCGTCATTGGCGTAGATCGATTTCTGCGATGTGATGTATTTGATGCAATGGGGAATTCAACTTTTTTAATATTTTAATTAGTAGTATAGTTATTTTCACAATAAAAATTAACACATGGAAGAGTTTGCGGAGGTGAAGAAACCCTTTAAGGGGAGGTTATGAGCCTTTGGCTCTCATGATCTACTGTGAGATCCACCTTTCCAGGTATACTCCTAAAAACTTCACCCCCTTTGTAGACTTGTCTGACTATTGCCTCCGGTGACCCTTAGGTCTGCTGGCCCATTGTATCTCACCTTTGTTTTGTTTCTTTACGGTATCCACTCGAGTATTTTTGCACCTTGTACTAGTTTCTACAAATTCTTTACTGGGTGGGAACTGTATAATTCTGGTTCGCTGTTAGGCTTTCCAAAAATTGACTGTCTTTTGTATAATACGTGTGTCTATATCCTTATCGCAAAGTCCGCATGTCAGGTCGCCATTGCTCAATCCCATTTTGTTTAGGTGCCTTTTTTTTTACTGGCGCAAGGCCAGTCATGCGCCTTGTTACGACTTTTTTTTTTCTCTATTTAATGCTAATAGGTCTGTCATTATTTTGTTATACGTGGCTTCGATGTATTTCTTCCCATGTTCGTTTCCTGGGATTTTTGCCCAGTATTCTTTGTGTTTTCCATGATCCTGTCTTTTTCAGACCTTCGTGCTGTATGTTTTGGTACCTCCGTGGTCTGTTGCGGATCTGGAGCATTCTCCGACCCTGTTCTTGCAAGTTCGTTGGTGTTTTCATTGCTTGTAGTTCCCTGACATTCCGGCACACAGATCAGCTTAACGTGGTTTAGGTCTGCCATTACTTCACAAGTTCTTCTTTGTATGTCCATACCAGACGGGATGTCACTTCCTGACTTCTCATTGCCTTAAGTGAAGCTTGACCTTCTGTCAATATGTGGATCTGCTCATCATCGATGGCTCTCCGATTGTTTTAGTTCACGCATTGGGGGATTGCATATACCTCTGCTTGGAAGACAGAGGTGTGTTTACCCAATGAATAGCTGAAGCCAGTCTGTGGGTTTCTTGAGTATACTCTTTCACCTGCACCTTTTTCAGTCTTAGACCCGTCTGTATACCAGATCTTCCCCTGTAGAATGTCGCTCAGGTTTGTGTGTTTCCATTCAGTCCTTTCTGGTATTGATACCCTGAATGTGTTTTTAAAAGAGTATCGCTTTGGAATGTGATCTGTTCTCATGCCTAACACGTCCCTTGTCACGATTTTCGCGATGCTCATGTGTCCTAGCCCAATGTGAACATTCTCCAGTTTATTGCGTATTCTGAAGGCACCAAGCCTTGCCTCTCCTTGGATTACCAATTGGAGGGGTTATAATGTCAGTAGTGTCTCCATTGCTGCAGTGGGCGTTGATTTCATAGTCCCTGTGATCCCAAGACAAGCAAGTCTCTGGACCTTGATTGGTCTTGTGATCCCTCTTTGTTGTTTTAGGCCACCATACCAAAGAAGCGTATGTTATTGCGGGTTTAACCACAATGTTGTACAACCAGTAGAGCATGTTCGGTCGTAGCCCTCATTTTTCCCCGAAGGAGCGTCTGGTCAAAAATAATACTTTTTCCAGATGTTGGTTCCAAGTCAGTTTCGAGTCTAGTGTCACCCCGAGATATTTGACTTACCCTTTCATCTGTACAGTTTCTCCTCGAATCTTCAGAGGTAAAAACTACAAGAAACTTCTAAACTTCCTGGCGAAATTGTAAAAAAGCAGGAAAATCAATACAACTTGCTAGCGAAGAAACCGGGAGACGTCTATGACAAATATCTAAACTGGATTTCAGAAAACGGAGTAGAAATTTTAATATAACTGTGCTGCTTGGATATTTCGGCGATCTCTCTAGAACTTTTTTTTCGAGTTTCTCATGGTGGTCCGAATAGTCATTGGTAAATAAGAATATAGACATTAGCAATTACGCTAAGTTAAGCGAATATTTGAAGCATGGGTCAAAATGATACTAATCTGAAAATATTTTTACATTTATGTTTGGTGTATTTGCTGGATGTCGACGACAAGAACTTGGTGAATTTGCTAGATACTCAGATAAAAGATGGAAAATAGTTTTCGTGGTAAATTTATAAGTTAACTAAACTTTTTTTATTTCTTGTCGCTTTCGTGGGCCATAAAGTGCACTCAATTGCCTGCACGGCCATAAGGTTCACCATTATGTAGTTGGTAACTAATCATATATCAGAGGCTATTCTCATATGTCTGTTCAAAGTTGATGTGTCTATTTTCGCTTTTGGTAAATTTTCCCATAATAACTGCAAACGCTATCATTATGATGTTGCTTATGTCAAACTTTTCAAGAAATTTCGAACTTAATAAGTACATAATTCCCACTTTCAAATATATTCCTTTTCCTTTTTTTTACGAAACTCATTATTCTGAATAAATTCAACCATTCTTTGGTAGTTTCATTGAATGTTAGGTGGTTTTCTCATTTATGGATTCCCTATTTATACGAGAAATGTGTCCCGTTTGAGAACTAGTATTTCTTGAAATATGCATACGCTTTTTGTCAGAAAGGTGCTCGAATCTGATTCGATATCAAAGGGTTTAAATACCTATTAATGCCAATCGGTTTGAAGTGATCCAATTACTCGTGATCGATTGCGTTCGTACACGTGGTCGGTCCAACATACTTCTCAAATTCACGGAATAAAGATTTTACCTCTTTAGCCTGAATCGAATCTCGTTAAACCATTAAGCTCTCTTGCATTTCGCATCCCTTTTTAAGTGTCGTCATTTACAAGTCGACACGTGTTCATAATTGTACTCAATAGTGATCACGTTCAAATATAATTCCTTGGCATTACTATTGAAAATAACATCATATAACATAAAAACCGATACACGTAGTCGATAAAGCTGAGTTAGGACAGCAATATCAATTGCACATATATACATAGAATAATAATGATTCTTGATCCAGTTGTGAATTATATGTAAATGCTTGGGAAATAGGTAAAGACGAGAATATAATGGGGTGTTAACGTGATCGATTTCCCAAAAAATTATATATAATATACGAATAGAGAAAAAATGTAAACACGTTTCATTGGGTTGAAAGACGAATGACCATTGGGTTTAAAGACGAGTGACCATTGTGAAGTATTGTATCATGTTCAACACAAACAACTATAGTTGTTTGTGTTGAACATAAGACAAAAACTGACTGAACGGCATGATAATCGTCACAATTACGGGGACCGGTCAAGATCTCAGGTAAATTTTAAGACTGCCTGAAACTCGTCACACAGAGCTTTCTTTGGTAAGAACAGAAAGGTTGGGCGGACGTTAATTATTATGGATAATTGAATATTTATTGCTTATTAAGCCTAGACAGAGGCTTGTTTCCCAAACATTTTATGTTTCGTGTTGTACGTGCTTACAAGTAATAGTTAACATTCTTTTCGAAATTTAAAATGTCGTTTGTGAAAGAAATTATCAGTGAACGCGGAAACACCCAAATCGTGTACGAAAATTATAAGTTTTCTAAACATCGATCTTCAACCAATGAAACTGAACCTCAAGAAAAAATTGATAGACAAGTTCTTAGTGTTGCCTACAAAAGAAAAGCAGAAGAAGAACCTACAGCGAGACCAACTAAAATATTGCAAAATGAATTAGCTTCAAATGGTTTCCCCCCAGATTTTTCTTCAGAAACATTGACTTCCCGGGATTTTAAAAGCCTCAAAGAAAATATATACAATATACGTCGCAAAACATTGCCAACTTTTCCTCGCTATGCCAACCAAGTTCGCCGTTATCTGCAAGAACATTCATACAAAACGTCCAGAGAGAAAAATTTTGTTCTGGATAATGATTTCCGAAATGAAAATGTAATATTTAGCTGCCAAACAAATTCGAAATCAGAAGAAACTCATAGACTCTGTTTGGAAAAATGTAAATTCATTTGTTCTCTTAACAACTTTAGTTTTATCCTGAGAAAGTAGTGGTTGATTTTGAAATTGCAATTCATAATGCAGTTCGTAATGTGTGGGATAACGTTACTATCATTGGTTGCCGCTTCCATCTTACTCAGTCTTGGTGGCGTGAAATACTAAAGTTTTGTGTGAATATAAAAACAAAAACTGTGAAACTGGAAAGTGGCTTCGTTATTGATTTGGTATGGTATTTTTAAATTCAAATCTGAAAGCGATTTTTTTGTATTCGAGTTACTTGCGATAAAACCATGTGACGATAAGTTAACGGTTTTTGCTGATTATTTGATGGATTATTTTATATCCAACGAAGCCACATTTCCACCCCACATTTGTGCTGAAGCTTCTTCAACTCTAAATAAAACCACGAACGCTTGCGAGTCCTTTCATCCTTATTTAAATAACTCTTTTCATTATAGTTCACCGAATATTTTTTGTTTCATGAATGTTTTGTTACAATTTCAAATAGAAGTGTACATAAAATGTAATAGTGTAGCTACTCAGCCACAATTCGGAGACAACATTTTTTGCAAAATTTATTGTTAGGTTTGGAACAACAATAGAGCTACTAACTACTCAAAATTTTTTATACTTGTTCCAAATATATTTGGACACAATTCATAAAATATGTAGTATTATGTATCAATCGCCAATGTTTTGCTTCTGATAGTTGAGTACAATTTATGTATTACAACTACTTTATATTTTTTAATCATATGTTACACATTTTTTACTACACTAATTTAGTGAATAAATGAAGTAAAACCGACCTCATAATTTAATTTCCCAATGATATAAATTTTTTTGGAAACGTAAAAATATTACTTGGATGCCTATGGTGGCAAACTTGTTGCATCAACAAGGTTTTCATTGTATTTTAGAATTTTACAATCAATAATTAATTATCTTTGTGACTAATTTCGTGGTTCCACAATTGGACGACAGAATGCCATTTGACGAGTATCGTACACGAATTTTATGTTCAGCTGCGTACTGTGACGAATTTCGAATCCCCCAACGGACTTCTGAAAGTGGTTTTTGAGCATCGTTTGAATATGATCCCTGTAACAGTAATCTGGTAATTTACATGCCTTCGTGTAGTGAAAAATTTCATCGTCATGTGGCATCCTTGCTTCAATTATATATTGAAACATAACCATTTTCTGGTAGGGATGCAAATTAATTGTGATATTTTCTGGTCCAGGGGAAAAAAGAACCTTTCTCGATATGAAACTTCGGATGGGCCGTTATATAATAGTCTTATTCCTTAGACAACTTTGAGCATTGACCCATTTCAACATGTTAATAAAAGGCCCCCCAACTGATTTACTCTTCATTACGAGTTGTCATAATTGACTGCCTCCGTACGAAGTAGCAAGTTGAGAATAATAGATTCGTTCAATTATGATCCATAATTCATGAAAACTTTACATACCAGATATCTTGAGTGCCACTTCATTGCATCGAGTCATACAACTAGGACATTTGATTCATGATTCAAATCTTGTAACGGGCTTATGTTTCGTTAGATGGATACGAAACTTCGTAGAATAAACACGAATTCCGCCTCGACGGAACTTTTTAACGACCTTTATTAACGGATATTTAAAGCGTAATAGATGGCAAGTGCTCTTCATAAGGAACACATTATTTGGGATTGTTGGAAATCCAGTACTGGGAATAATTGTGTCAATTCAGTGAACTCGTTGAATTGAAAATAATGTTTTTCGAACTACGGCATTTATAAGTTTGTGAGACTGTTGCGAGGAAAGTTGAAGTATCCAGACGAAATTTAATGTACAAACAAAAAGGTTCCGAATATCTCTCATTGCTATTTAAAATATTTAGAGGTTTCCCAATGTCATAATTAATTTACGGTTTTGTTTTTGTTATTCCTCGACGTAAATAATTCGGAAGCATTGAAATTATGAGTCGTCAGCCCGTGTTCGATATCTTGATATCTGTTCGTCGAAATTGCTCTTCAGTAGCAATTGACCCACTTCAATGATTCTATTTCCACTTCAATTTGGAGCGTTTACGTGTATATATGAAGCGAATGAATCTGTTCTGATTGATCATTGATTAATATATATATCAATGGATTGCTTGCTATATTATTACTTGAGGGCGCTGCCGAGACTTTTCTCATTGGCAAGCGTGCACGAACTGTCTGAAGTCAATGTTCCATAAATGGTCAACGCCACTCCTGCAAATTCGTTCACGAACTTCTGTTTGATCAAAGTTATGTTTACCCGAACTTTCACCATAATCAACAATGAATTTGAATGATCCTCTATTCAAAATTGGTATATGGGTTTTTATTGTGTTCGGAGATCATGATTATTAGTCACAATCCAAAAATTAAGATGGCTGACGAGTTTTGGATTATGATCCGATCTATTCAAAATTGGTGTATGGTTTTTTTCTTTTGAAATCGGCAGTACTTTCCATACTGATGATTACTTAAAAATCTTATGTTACTGTTTCTGATTGTTCTGTCAGATTCTGATAAGGACTACCTTCTTATAAGTGGACTGTATTTCTTTCTTTGTGGTAATTGGTTCCATATAAAAATACTAGACGTTTTTATAATTCAATTCTCGAACTCAATATCAATATATAAAAATATAAACAAACTTGTTTCATCCCCTTAGTTACATAACAACAACTCCCTATTAGAAACTATATCAAGCCAATGCTGCCACGGTTACAAATAAAAAACAGTGTGACAAACTACATACTAATAAAAACCGGCATTAGGCCTGAACAGATTCAATAACATCAGCCTAATTGAATTATACTTTTGTACAACATACTAACGTTTTTAGTAAAATTTCATCAGTTTTCAAGATAGACTACACAAACTGTATATCGATGAAAGGCTTATCAAAAATGATATTTAACTATATAAAAAGCTAATATGGGTGTTCCATTTGATGAAAATATTTTGCGTTTAGACACCCATATAGATTATTCGAAATGAGTACTTTACTCTCCGTTCTCTCTCTATAGTGAAGCGTCAGTATTTTTCAAATATGCCATTGCTTCAATCCTTTTTCGACCATAAAATATGAATCGTTCATAATTCACCTGTTAATATTGATCTCATTTTAAACAGAATCATAAAGGCTTTCCAATGATGCTAAAATATAGGAATTAGTATTAGAAAAAAAAAGTTTGGTGCGCCTCCTTGTATGGCGATACTCTGTAATTGACAATAAAAATTATGAATGATGCAAAATGTCCATAACCATCGTTGAGAAAAAACGATATCTCAAATAGCAATGGAGTTACGAAGTTACCTCTTACCCCTGAGACGCCTGTATATATTTTGCGGATACATCTTTATAAATGACGAAAACAGTTGTTGTAAACACAAAGTTATGATGAATTACTCCTTTTATGATAAATTTGAACTTGGGAGAAAAAATCACGGAAAATTCACAGAAAATATTGCATACTGTAGGTCGTTTTCAAATATCTCCGTTGTTGTAGAAGACAAACACATCAAGCTTTGTATGAGTGTATTCGGAAGAAAATCTGTATATATCAACAATATATATGGGTTTCATTTTAAATAATCAAGCTGAGCTTTGATACTATTGTCCTCCTTATACCTATCGGATAGATGGGACATTCTTATAACGGCCATATGATTTCCAATCGCCAGAGGTATAGGAGCAGGCCTTTTTTTCGGAACGGATGGTGTATGGTAAAATTAAGATTAATAGTATAAAAATTTAAAGCGTTGACACTAAACATTGCTTATTCTAAGTACTTGCTACCTACAATTTAGATATTGTCGTGAACTTATTTATCCAAATTTATAGAAGATCTTGTGGGTTGGTATTATTTGTGTGAATAAAATAGATTGATAAATAAATCTTGTAAATCTTATCGAGTAATGTCAGTAAGATATTTCTTCATGGAACAATGTCCTCTGCGCATATAATATGTAACTAAAAACTACTATTAAATATACAGTGCTTCCCAAAAGTGCAGGATAAATTTTATAAATCGTTGACAATAATATTCGAAAATTTTTTTTTTTGTAAATTGCCAATTATACATGCAATTTTCAACCCCGTCTCTTCCCCCTGGGAGCTAACAACCCCAAATTACAAAAATCAATCTACACCTCGATTGATAGCTTTGTTATACTGAATACAGAAAAAAAAGTTTTTGGAATTAGTTGATAGATCACGGAGATATTTACCTAAATGTACCAGATATATGAAAGTGGGGCAACTACAAAAATAAAAAAAATTTGTAAATACTTGAAAATTATAAATTAAATAAAGTCCTGCCGGCTTGCGCAGTTGATAATGTTTTACTTGACTATCGCTGGCCTAGGTGCAATACCTTGTAAGTACAAAATATTGCAATATTCAAATTTTGGCGCGAATGCATTATTTACATTCCTCCGCATCAACCGGCAATAATTGGAATGATTACAACCAATAGAAACGCTCGAGCTGCGTGCTTGCAATACCTCACGCGCATATTTCGTTTGCAATACCCCGTAAGTGTCAGTGCGGCGTCTTCATAATGGCGGTTGACATGCGCACTAGTTGTGTACTGTTTGTGACTTCAATTTCAACGAATTGTAAGGTAAGCTGTGAAAACTATTTGTATATTTGTGTGCTAATAAAATATAAGACATCTATAGTTTCATTGTTGAGAGGTACCTATATCATCATATTTTTTCTTTTTTCTTAAATATAACCACTTTCAGTTTGCATTGTACATACGCGCTATTGTCACTGTTAAAATTAGATAGGGAAGTATTTTATTATGATGTATTTACGAGTTATTGCTGTCATAGTTTTTCATTTTCCTATGTTTCGTATTAAACATTATAATAATAATGCAAATATTAATTATTGTAGACATAATTACAGACAGAGTTTAGAATTTGAGGTAAAAGCTTTTCGCGATACAAAAAAGCGCTGATCACAATGAAAAGAAAACATAATTTTGGGAACATGTCCAAGCATAATATCTAAATTTTATGATCAAAATATTTTTTTACAGGATGAACAGATGCAAAAAACTTGTGGCCATGGCTCTACGAAAGAAGCAACCTCTTTCATGTAGTCAAAATGTAAACGTCAATAGACAAAGCTTAGAAGACCAGCCTATACAAAATTGGCATTCACTGGAAGAGATTCCTATCATTTTCGAAGATGACATTTTGTTAGGAAGTGTCTACCAGATCAAATACCAGATCTTCATCGACCGAACACGAATTGCTTGAGGGTCAAAATAATATACCTGATATATCCGCTTCTGAAGATCCTGTCTCTACACAAGATTCTTCGTCGTCTACTTGCAATAGTAATTCCACAGATTCGGATAAAGAATTGAATGACACTGAATCAGATTGCAATGTAAGTATCAATGAAGAATCCGAACTAGAATCTACAGAACCAGAGGCAAATGACGTACCACGAGGAAAAAACAAGAGAGCAAAAAGAAGAAACGTAGACAAAACTGAATGGAGGAGAAATAAAAATAAAATTAAGAGGATGAAAGGCGAAACATATTTAGGATTTACTAGACAGAATGGAGAATGGAAAAATGATAAAATTAGAAAAGAAAGAAAAATAAAAGAAAGGTGTAAGGGAAAACATAATAAAATTTATCAATGTGACAAAATTACAGAGGAAGCAAGAAACCTAATGTTTAATAAGCTTTGGACAGATCTGTCCTGGGACCAAAAAAAGATGTTTGTCATCAATAATGTAGATAAAGTTGAGCCGAAAAGGAGGAAGACTGAAAATAGGGCTACACAAAAATCAGGAACGATGTTTTATTATTTGAAAAATGAAAATAGGCCTCACCGTGTATGTAAAACTATGTTTTTAAACACGCTATCCATTGGTGAGTGGAGCGTTAGGAAATGGTGTACAGCTGGAAGGCACGGTATGGTCGAATCAGCAACAGAGCAAGTTGGTAAACGTAGAGAAAGTAGGGGTTTCAAGATGGGGAAAGAAAGAAATTTCTAGAGAACTGGTTTGATCAGTTGCCAAAAATCCCGTCACACTATTATAGGGCAGATTCTAAAAAAAATTACATTGAAGACAATTTGGTACAAAATAAGTCCCAATTATATAAGAGGTATGTCGCATGCTGCGAAGGAAATCCACTGAGCTACTGAATTTTTGACGAGGTGTTCGAACAAAAGAATGTAGGGATATTTCAACCAAGAAAAGATAAATGTGACCTCTGTTGTGGCTTTGAAACTGGCAACTTGACTCAACACGAATACGAAACACACGTAGCTAACAAAGATAGGGCGAGACTAGAGAAGCAGCAAGATAAAGAAGATAGTCTTAAAGGTAAATGCCACGTGCTAACTATGGATTTGCAGGCAGTACAACTTTGCCCAAGGATGTATGCATCCACGCTTTATTATAAACAAAAATTACGGGTCCACAACTTCACTGTGTACAATCTTGCATCACACCAGTCGACCAATCATTGGTGGCACGAAGGAGAAGGAAAGCTGGATGCTTCCGTTTTTACGAGCTGTATTATGGATTACCTCCACACACACTTTAGTGCTTCAGAAGTTCCAATAATATTGTACAGTGACGGATGCGGTTATCAAAACCGAAACGCTATACTCGCCAATGCTTTGATTGGTATTTCAATTAGTAATAACTTAGTCATAGAGCAAAAGTATCTGGTGAAAGGTCACACTCAAATGGAGTGTGACACTGTCCACAGTTTAATCGAACGTCGTCTTGAGAAGCGTGAAATCTATTTACCAGGTGAATACGTCACCATAACCCGTCAGGCCCGTCAGAAACCATTTCCTTTGGATGCCAAATACTTACATTATGAGTTTTTTAAAAATTACAGTGATCCTGCAGTTCAGTGGTATTCATCCATAAGACCTCCTGGCGCAACGGTCGCCGCAATAAGAGCGATTAAATATTCACCAACAGGTGTAATTTATGTTAAAACTGACCTTGACTGTGAATATCAACCACTCAGAAAAATTAAAAACATTCCCGTAAGTATTCAGTACAAGAATCGTTACTCTTCTAAGCCAAAAGTTTCCTTAGAAAAGTATCAACAACTTCTTGAAATTACAAAAGTAATGGACCCAGATTATTACTCCTTTTACCAAAATTTGCCACATGAAACTAAAAAAAAGTAATTTTTATTTACTATAATATCTATTTGTTTTGTTAGTTATAATTGACCGTTTAAGTTACTTTAATTTAGTTATATTATACTACAAAATTTCCTCCTAATATGAACTTTCGTTAGTTTTGCGTTACAGTTTTGATTCAGTTACCTAATAAGGTAACTTTTTCCTAAAATACACTTATAGTAAGTATTTGTAATGTAGGGTAACTATTGTTTTAATTACAGTTACATGTTACAGTTGTGTTGTAAAAATGAAAATAAACTAATAAAAGATTAAATATATTTTATTTATTTTACATTTTCTAAAATGAAGATTTGTATTTTTTAAACTTTAGGTATCAATACCACGTAAGTACATAAAAAATCATCGAAATAAAAATGCAATACCACGTATGTGCATTTAAAAATGAAAGATATTAATTTTTAAAATTTGTGACTTAAAATAGCAAATGCAGTTGTTTTCAATAATCGTTAGTACATATATTGGTAATCAAAATGAACTTAAAAAAAAACTGGAAAGTTTTTTCGTTCTATCCACGAATGTTATTCACAGCAATTACGTGGTATTGCACCTAGTCCAGCGCTATGTTATCGAGCTATACATTGCGTTTTGCTTTCTTCAACTCACAAGTTACAAGACTCGTATGTAGCAATTCGAAAAACTGAATCTGTATATTTTCACAAATAGATATATGCAGATATCAAGACTGCAAGTTGTGTAGCCACCCAACACTTCGAAAAAATACAATAATTGAAAAAAAAAGACTGAAATTATGAAAAATCAACGCTAAACCAGCCACAATAAAAGATATTCAAATGTCCATATAGTGTTCATATAGATACTTTTGAATTAACGTAATACAAGAAACATATGCTACAATATCAATATTGGAATTATAAATCTGAAGCTTCACGAATTGATTCATATAAATGACACACATATGTCAAGATTACGCTTATAAATCCACTCATTTATCAAATTTGAAACGGCTCAACGGGGGTGCTATATAGGAAAGGGGTGATCGAACAGTGTCAGTCTATTAAGATGCCACTCAATCTAGGGAGGGAATACACGAATGAGACATGCATGATTATATAACCACCCATGTATCAAGTTCAAAACATTACATCTAAAATGATGTCATAGCAAAATCCTTTCAAATCGAAATCGAGTCAATCTTCGAACGTTTTGATATCTCTGCAAAAGGTGATAACATTATCTCATTGAATTGGAATCTTATTTCCGAAATATAGTATTTGTTATATACAGTTGGTAATTTGTTAATTGAACAATTAATAAGCCATTTCGGTTTCGGAGTGGGTGATGAATGATCCTAAGGGTTTCAGACAAGCAACTTGTACAAAGATATTCCAATAGACAAAAGGTACGTACTGAACTATTTAACAACTCTGTTTTTTGAAATCATGTTTCAAAATGACTGCTATATATCCTGATACTCCATGTTACTTCTCTCTTGCAGTATAAATAATAAAAGCGAAGTTTGTGAAAATTTATTACAAGTGTGTTTTTGTTAAAATTATAGTACTGAAGTAACTACTTCATAGCCGAAAGGATGATTATTTCTAATTTATAGCGTAGGTGTTTTCACAGTGTGAACTCTTTTATAGTCTCCCTTGCAGCACTATACTTTATCTTGTTGCATATTGAATAGTTTCGGCATTAATAATGTGTAAATTCATTTTTAATTTATAAAGTTATGGAAATAAAACCACTAATTTACACTAAATAAACAATGAATGTTTTTATTATCCACTATTGTTTACATATGTTTCAACACAGGGTTTCATCATCTGAATTAAGCTATAAACTAAAGTTACATTGACAGATATAAAGGTTCTGAATCAAACGACTGTTGAGTTTGCACTGTTTTATTTCATGCTAATCGGAATCGATATAAAAACATAAACATGTGTTCAAGACAGATAAAACATATATCATCACAACAGAGAATGGCTTTATAGTATAATGACACTACTTATTAAGTTGAGGTGAATACCATTAGTTGTAGAACATTTGAAGAACTACTAAGGAAATGATTCAAAATTGGTGAACGATAAATGTCTAATTGATCATTTAAAACTATATTATTTTTGTCTTTAACATGTTTGGCAATTTCCAATGCTTCAAATATTTTCAATTTCAAGCCCGTCCGTTTGATATGTAAGCTTTTGGGATCGAGAAGGAATTATGGTTATGTTCGATTAGGATAGATGATTAGCATACGTCGAATCGGTCTTTTTCAATCTGTGGCTTCTCATATGTTCTTGAAATATCTGGCAAAAGCTGCGACCAGTTTGGCCGACATACAAAGCATTACATTCATCACAACATAATTTAAAAACTCCAAATTTTTTGAATTTATCTCTACTGGTTTTAGAATTATTTATGAATTTGTGCAAATTATTAGACCTTTTATATGCGACTGTTTTATTGTGTTTCGTTAGGAATTGGAAAATATTGTTTGTTTGTTTCCCGATATATGTTAAACTAATATATTGTCGCTCAGTTTCGATTTTTTGTTGAGGATATATTAGAGTTAACATGTGTTTGTTCAATTTCTGTTTTAAAATGTTGTCATGTATTGTAACCATTGTTGAAGGCAATTTGTTTTATTCTATTTTTTCCTACAATAAATACGGGTACAGAAACCAGTAGAATCAGTTTCAGTTCAAGCCTCAAGTCTGCCCTGAAGATGCCACCTGTAATGGTTGTCAAAACTTCGGCATCAAGTCGTGCTATTGTCATGCGGAATCCATACGGGAGCCAAGATTCTTCAATGTAACTTTAGATTATAACCTAGATCAGGTGACGACACTGTGTGTTGAAACGTATGTAAACAATAGTGGATAATAAAAACATTCATTGTTTATTTTAATGAATGCTGGTGAGTATTAGATTAAAATTTATTGTTGAAAGCCATAATCTCTAGCGGTCTTTTTCAACTTCAGCCGTATAATAATTTCTTCTCCACGAAAATTCACCCGTTTCCAATTCTGATCCAAAATATTCAGTGTGATGTTATCGAAGGATGTCTTGTTGATGATCGGTAGATAAATAAGATTTTCAGGCTCTATATCAATGGAAAGACCAGGTGGTACAAGAGGTGAAAACTCATATATTGTATGAGCTAATTTATTGTTATAGTACGCTCCTGCGGTTGAAATACACTCCACTCTAATAGTTTGAACTTTGATTATGTTTATACGTCGGTCAGATACTGTAGTTCACGAGATGTCAATTTCTTTTTGCTGAATCTCAACAGTTCACTTATACTATCATGGGGAATGAAACTCGCTCCAAAATCAGTCTTGAGCTCTGTGTGTAAAGTGTTGTTGTAAGATTTTATTGATAATTTTCGGTCGCGTTCATCTTGTTTCACTCCTATCCCACAAACTGCTCTTCGTATGAAATCTTCGATGTCTGTCATCTCGTAGGACCCGTATGTATAGTTACTACCGTTTCCTCACCCTCCCCATTTTTATAATAAAATATGTTGAAACCTTCTTCAATGTTCATATGCAAACCAACAAGTGAAATAGAATAATATAAATGAGAATCTAGACAAACGGATTGATGAAAACTCTAACAACTTTCCATTTATATACTAATAAATATATTTCTTGTCAACCACAACTGAAAAGTTCTAGAGGAATTTCAAACATAACTGACCACAATTATAAGTGTTATATTGCTGATAATTGTCATGATTGAATAATATCTCAAATTAGTGGTTTTATTTCCAAAACTTGATATATAATAAGTTATCTGATTGCAATTATTGCACTGGAAATTTTTCAATACTTGGTTTTTCATTCAAGAAAATATCCTGATCTTTAATTCAGATCGCTCTTTGCAACGTTCTACCCAAGTGGACACATTATTAGTTGCTGAATGAATCTGGCATGCCCTGGTAGCTGATTCTAACTCATGAAGTGAAATAATCACGTCGCTATTAATAATTCCAATTCCGATTTTGACTTCAAACAATAGATTTTCGGCATAAACGGTTTCAGTTAAATATGCTAATGACACAAACCCCGACATGTAGACTTTACACACAGTAGTACTGCGCTGGGATCTGGTTCAAACATCTTGGATAACCTGCGTCTAATTAAAGCAACATTCGGGGGATTTCAACAACGGTTTGTGTCTCTCAAGTTTCCTAATGTTTTGTTTTGAGTTCCTTATTCACAACATAATTGCCTCATCAGTTCTTACTTGGCTGTAGATGTTTTCCTGTGGAAATAAGTATATGCTGACAAATGAAATCTACTCATTAATCTTCACCCTTATTCTGGTATCCTTTGTGTTAGAAATAATGAAATACAGTAAGATTTCAATTTGATGCGCTTGGTTTATTAGGAGAACGTCAGTCAAACCGCTTTCATTACCGTCAAATGTCATTGGTTCTTATAATAAAGACAAGCTCATAATATACTTATAAATTACTTTCCTTTTCAGATTACAATGAATATTGTGAAACCTAGAACGCAAAAACGTATGATTGCGCACATAAATCCAAATGTCGCACCATATTTAATTGGTGCTACCAGCTTTAGTACAAAATATATTCAGCTGATTAGAATTTCCGGATTATTTCTTATTAAGACTACTACGTTTCCAATTTCCAAATGGTCTGGCAACAATTTACCAGAGTGGTATTTTTATTGATTTATTATTAACATGATTGAAAGGGGTAATACAAACTCGGCACATGCCTCAGGTATTCGAAATAAAAATAGTCAAGCTCGGCACAGAGATTAAAAGATTCACTTTTAAAATGTTTAAACTCGGCACATGAATAATAATACCTCCCTCTGCTTGCAAGAAATAGACTGTTGTAATATTAAAACAAAATTCATTAATTTAAAATATACATATAATACATATAGGTTCGTAGGAAGAACGTATTCAAAATTATGTTTACACTGTACTATTTTAATTAATTGCATAATAATGCGGTATTATTTCAACATATTGCAGTTCGGACAACTTACTATTTTTATATTCTATAATTTTAGAATTAACAAAATTATGACGTTTCTTAGTGGCTATATTTTTTAATTTATGAATTTCATTAACACCGTTTAATTTAATATAGAGTCATCTGTGGTCTTTATTTCTAAAAATATTTTCATGTCATCAGCAAAAATTAGTTTCAAGCCGATCAAGGTTTCAGCCAAATCATTAATAAATAACAGGTACAGTAGATGACCCAGGTTTGAGCCTTGAGGCACACCGGATTTGGCGATAAATGAATTTGATCTTTAACCGTAATACTGCACAAACTGCGATCTATTGATGAGGTATGAGCAAAAGACGCTACTAAGAAGGTACTAAACCCAAAGAATTTGAGCTTGCCTAGAAGAATAGTGTGATCAAGTTTATCAAAGGCCCTCGAAAAAGCTGTATATAATACGTCAACCTGTCCTTGATTGTCGAGAACAGCAGCAATATACGTGTTTAAACAAGTAAGATTCGTAACCGTAGATATCCTTTGGACAAATCCATGTTGGTATGTTGATATGATATGTGAGAAAATACTATAAATGCGTTGATACAGACACATCTCAAATACCTTATAAAAGTTAGAAAATATCGCAATTGGACGATGATTGAGTATATTTCCAACATCACCAGATTTGTGAACGGGGATAATCTTTGCATTTTTCCAAACACTAGGAAATTTATTAGATTTCATAATAAGATTGAACAAAATCTGTAGAGAGGACAACAAACACAGAAGCGCAATCTTTTATTAAGAAGCTTAGTATTTGATCATTTCCGGAAGTGTATTCATTCTCAAGGTTTTTAATAGCAGTTAGAATTTCTGCTTGACTTCACAATATTTAAAAATGATGAGTTAATGTTGGTCAAATCTGAAATATTGCTGTAATCTATTGTTATTGGGTTCAGAGTATACACTGGCAGGAGAATGTACCGAATGCTTCAACAATTTCTTTCGAATCATTTAATAGTGTTTCATTAAAATGCGTTGACCAGGAATCCTTTTTTTCATTTATGAAGTTCCATATACTTTTTATATCACGAGTGATGGAGTTATCGATTTTCTCTAAATAGAGATTATAAGCTTCCTTTATTCGAACCTTGGTAAAAGATCTCAATTGCTTGAAATCTCCAAGATTCTGACGAGACTTATATTTTAAACACCTAGTTCTAGCATTATTTTTATGTTTTATTAGATCGATAGTAGACCTATCAAACCATGGTGGATGGATAGCCACGTTTATTTTGAAATAATGATACATCAAATACAGAGTATAACATACTTTAGAATTCAGAGCAAGTCTCATCAATATTAAAGTAATCATTCAGAATGGACCAGTCAATTTCAAGGAAAATGATATAATTGTAAGAAATTAGCTTTTCTAAATTTATATGTGTTGTTTACACAAAGTGTCATAAACAGCCTCACAGACCGCGCGGTAAAATTATCCCACGCAGAGGACCGTCCCAAAAATTTAAAAATTGTTCGTAATGCATTGGAATGAATGGCCACCCAAAAACTTTCTACAATCCTATCATTAAAGAGAGAATAAACAAAATCTATAATGGTTTTTCTTATAAAAATAACATAACAGGTAATACAGACAATTATATAACTTTACCATACATTCCGGAGACCTCAGAAAAAATTAAGAAATGTTTGAAAAAGTACGATATAAACGTTGCGCATAAACCTACTAACTGTGTTGGGAAATATTTCTCAAATCTAAAACCTGTAATACCTAAAGATAAACAAACCCACACAGTATATAAATTGAATTGTTTAGATTGTGATGGAACTTATACTGGAATCTCTAAACAATATTTACAAAAAAGAATGTACGGCCATAAGTATAGCACAAGAAATAATAACTTAGAAAATTCCACCGCCCTTGCTAAGCACTGTTTTGATTATAACCATCAATTTGATTACAAAAATGTTAATATTTTAACTAAAGAAACCAATTATTATAAAAGATCTATCCTGGAGATGATTCACATAAAAAGGGATTCAAATTCTGTAAATCATAGGAATGATATTCAAGGATTGAGTCAGATTTATACTAACTTGATTAATTAAAACTCTTGCAAATTCCTACATACGTCTTTATAATGTTAAAAGTATATTTTAGGAAGAACGCTTAAAGTAAACTAAATTCCAATGCAGGTCTAAAACCTTTTCAAGTACGTCATAAATCTACATCTGGGTCGTGTTATTACAAACAAATGGCTTAGAACTTCTGTTGCTTTGAGACCATAGCAATATGCGTTTGTACATTATGAGAATATTACTTAACAGTGGTTTCTTGTTACAAAAAAATCTATACTTTAATATTAACGATACAATTTTCGATTATTCGTGGTTCTGTTCGTTTCGACGGGGTGAGCTTTTTGATTGAAGATTGTGCGATATGGACGCTTGTGCTAATTAGTTTTAGTTAACCCCTTTTTTAACAAAATAAGTCTTCTGATGATGGTCGTGAGACCGAAACGTACGTAAAGACGAACATTTATAACAGAGTGTTAATGTGACCTAATTCCCGAGAATTTTTTATATAGTTGTTTACACTTATACCTTTGAAGTTTTGATTATGTGGTCTACACGATGACATCTCAATCAAGAGTGCTGGGTTAAACGAATCCTCTTTGAATAAGGGAGTATTGTCTCTAAACAAATGACAGGTAATATTAGATAATACTAGGTCAAGATAGTTGTCGTTGTCATGACTGTTTGTTATTATTGTATTATTTCAATTGCAAGAAATTCATGAAGTTTCTTAATAACGAATGATGTTCATCAACGGTATTCCCATTTATGAAACAAGATATGCTAAAGTCAAATGAAATTAATAACTGTGCTCATAAACTAGGGACATTTCTTCAAGATGCTCTAGTAACGTTTCTTAATCACTCGTTGAAGGTGTTTTGGAAAGGTATAAAACTATAACGAGTAATTTAATACCATTATAATCTCGCAATGATGGCGGACTACAGGCTTAGCTGCAATGACTTCTTGAAGAGATAGAGTGCAGACCAATCCCGTTTATTCAGGTGCCAGCCTGAAAGGCTGCGATTAGAACTGAAGGACAGAATCAAAGCCCTGTGGTTCGCGGAGCAGCATTTCAGGGTCGTCATCCCGTCGAAGGAGGAATGGAAATATGGCCTTACGCCAAAGCACTGCACAATTTGGTATACGGATGGGTCTAGAACAAACAAAAGTGTCGGAGCAGACTTTTGATGGGTACTTCGTGCGGATGGGTAATCTCAACACAATCGTCCAAGCCAAGATACTTCCCATTTATAGACGTGCGTAGAAGCTACTTGGCTATGGTAAGATTAATGAGACCATCTGGATCTGTTCGCACAGTCAGACGGCACCCATGGCACAGAAAAGTCCGAGTGTGTCCTTGAGAATTACCAGGGATACAAAGGAGCTCCACTGGCTAGCCGGTGGAAACAAGCTCAACCTGACCTGTACTCCGGGTCAGTTATGTTGGAAAGTGAATGAGAGAGTGAACAAACTGGTCAGATTCGGGGCAGATGGGACAGTTCTCAAGATCCTCTTGAAGCTTTCCCTCACAACGGAGGTTTACAGATCTTGCGGAACCATCTGAGAGATCAACATACCCCAGCATGGAGAAGTATTGGCGGTTGCAAAACTGCCAAAGCGCTGCTTGGCAATGAGGTAGGCAAAGGGCAATCGAGATACCTTCACTGAGTATGGAAAGCATCAGGATAATCTCCGTGATCTTTACAAGTCGCGAAAATTGCATGAAATTTGAACACACAGTAATGAAAAGCGACACTCCCTTTTGTATGAGATGCGAGGGAAACAAAGTGGAGTCGTCAACCCGTTTTCTTTGTGAATGTCCTGCCATGTTTACCTGGCTATGTCCGGGATCATCACGGCCGATGAAATAAAGAATCTAAGCGTAAAAAAGATCTTGGGATTCTGTCGAGCAGCGGGGTGTTCAAATACCCCCTGAAAAACGTAGCAGGGAATAGTGTGCAAGGGTATTTGGCTTAGTACACTGAACTTTCTATCAAGCCCGCTCCGATCTCAACCAATAACCAAACTAACCAATAAGGGGGATCTACTACTACTTGAACTATCTAATATCAAACACTCATGGAAAACAATCTGTTAGTCTGAAATAATAATTATGGAACATTCCTCAGCCTCCTTCAACCGCCTCCAACGCTATTGGAATATATGACGGTCGTTTGGCCATACGCTATAAAATATCTGCAATATGACTGTTGAATTGTGTTCAGACCACTGTTGTACAAACTTTACTAACTCCCAGTTTACTATTGATTAAATTTGCGATAACGTGGAGATTTTAATAAACGCAACCTTCACGGATCAAAATTTGATTCTTTAAGTCCTTACCTGCAATATGGTACCCCGTTATATCATATTGGATCATCATAGAACCATAAACGTTTGCAAACGATGGTGATACCATTGTAATAAATATGAAATATCATTTTCAACACGTGTCCTTTAATTCCCAACTTATTATTACCAAATTCGAGTAAAGCCTTTCCACGTTGGCCAAGAATAAAAACGTTGGAGCTCGATACTGGGAAACTTCCACATACGTTGTCAAGTGATAAATCGTTGTTCATCTCCAATAAAACTGCCTTTAATCAGTCAATATGTAATTTCCGAGGGTAGAACGACGTACGAGCTTCATCTGCCAACGCGTCTTCGCTTCTGTTACGTCTTTTAATAATATCACTACAGTGCTTCGTCGTTGACATTTTCGAAGGCACTCCAGCATTCGGGAATTTTAACGAGAGGCATGTTGGAACGATTTGCTCTGCAAATGTTATACTGGAATCATGGATTAAGGAAAATGCACGATGATGGTTTGGTGTTCTAAAGGAGACCATCAATTACGAATACGTGTTCAAAGAGAACCTAAACTTAAAGTTACACCTTTTACCAAAGAATAATCAATTTCTGCACATTTATCAGTTCCATAACACTCTTGTCCCTGATAGGAGACTAAGAATAACAGTGTGTTCATTCATCCATTAACCGGACGAATAATTTTATCCTTATTCGTCCAGTTATCGGACGCCTCTAGCGGCCTATAGGGGCAGTGTATCAACAGTTCATCTGCATATTATATTGCTTCCTATAACGTAGATTTGAAACTTCAAGCGGCAACGTTATCGTAGTATGTTGAATTTTATAAATTTTTGGGAATACTTAATTAGTAGGGTATTTGAATTTTGTCTTTGTGTTTAATTGATTTTTCTTGCTCTTGTACACATGCAGATTGATCTTAGTTGCGTTACGTGGCGTTTTGTATCATTGACAAAATAGTTACCTAAAAAAAGAGTTCACACTATGGATTAGGTCTCTCAACTGTCAAGATAAAGCTGTTATTCGTAACAAGTGAACATTCAAATAATTCATATAAAATTTTGTCCAATAACTTCAATAATATCTGTGAATCATTGAAAGAAAAATGCTTTTGTTACTTGAAAGGTAAGGAAAATTCCCTCGTAATTATGGGCAAAGAGGATTATCACAATTCGGTAAATACCTTATTAAATGATGGTTCCTATGAACAGATTATCAAGAATCCTTTATGAAAATGCGTTAATCTACTCACTAATTCATTAAAATCGTGTACAGCTGTAATCTCCGATAATTTAAAATGCACTCTTAGATTTCGAATCTTAATTTTCCTAAATTGTATTGTTCACCTAAGATTCATAAACCGGGTAATTCCATGAGACCAATCATTTCAAACATTAATTGTCCTACGTATAACATAGCAAAATGGTAAGTGAAGGAATTTAGCAACTTTCAAGCCGCACCAAGTTTGTCTGTGAAAAATGCTTTGCACTTGAACCTCGTGATACTCTCGTTTCATTTAATGCTGTTTCATTATTTACAAATACTCCAATTCCTGAGTCGATAAACATTCTGAAGAAATGACTTTCAAATATTAATATCCCCAATAGAAACTGCACAGAATACGTGATCCTTGCATCTTTATGTATGGAGCAATATTATTTCACTTTTAACAAAAATGACTATAAACAGACAGCTAGATGTGAAATGGGCAATCCACCCTCTCCTTTTTAGGGCCAATATTTTTCTAAGCGAATTCGAAACCTCCTTAAAATCATAATTGAATCAGTTTACAAAAGTTTGGTATATAGATGTATGTTGACGACATTTTCGCGATTACAAGTGAAGATTTTGATTTAAATGGCTTTTTTAAGACACTTAATAGCCAATTTGCCACTGAGATTTACTGTCGAAATAGAAATGGAGAATCAGCTTCCTTTCCTTGATATTAACGGATTCAGATACACCATTTAGATACAAAATAGCTTTGTTTAATAGTCTAGTTTATAGATTATCATTGAACGTCCCTTTGAGCCAGCAAAATTATAACAACGTAGTTGAGAAACTTCAGCAAATTGCGTTGAACAACGATCAATACAAATCTTTGATCAATAATTTAATTTCTAAACGAAAAGGGAAATTACAACGTAGCCAACTAATAAAATTAGATACATTACATTTAAAATATCTGCAATATGACTGTTGAATTGTGTTCAGACCACTGTTGTACAAACTTTACTAACTCCCAGTTTACTATTGATTAAATTTGCGATAACGTGGAGATTTTAATAAACGCAACCTTCACGGATCAAAATTTGATTCTTTAAGTCCTTACCTGCAATATGGTACCCCGTTATATCATATTGGATCATCATAGAACCATAAACGTTTGCAAACGATGGTGATACCATTGTAATAAATATGAAATATCATTTTCAACACGTGTCCTTTAATTCCCAACTTATTATTACCAAATTCGAGTAAAGCCTTTCCACGTTGGCCAAGAATAAAAACGTTGGAGCTCGATACTGGGAAACTTCCACATACGTTGTCAAGTGATAAATCGTTGTTCATCTCCAATAAAACTGCCTTTAATCAGTCAATATGTAATTTCCGAGGGTAGAACGACGTACGAGCTTCATCTGCCAACGCGTCTTCGCTTCTGTTACGTCTTTTAATAATATCACTACAGTGCTTCGTCGTTGACATTTTCGAAGGCACTCCAGCATTCGGGAATTTTAACGAGAGGCATGTTGGAACGATTTGCTCTGCAAATGTTATACTGGAATCATGGATTAAGGAAAATGCACGATGATGGTTTGGTGTTCTAAAGGAGACCATCAATTACGAATACGTGTTCAAAGAGAACCTAAACTTAAAGTTACACCTTTTACCAAAGAATAATCAATTTCTGCACATTTATCAGTTCCATAACACTCTTGTCCCTGATAGGAGACTAAGAATAACAGTGTGTTCATTCATCCATTAACCGGACGAATAATTTTATCCTTATTCGTCCAGTTATCGGACGCCTCTAGCGGCCTATAGGGGCAGTGTATCAACAGTTCATCTGCATATTATATTGCTTCCTATAACGTAGATTTGAAACTTCAAGCGGCAACGTTATCGTAGTATGTTGAATTTTATAAATTTTTGGGAATACTTAATTAGTAGGGTATTTGAATTTTGTCTTTGTGTTTAATTGATTTTTCTTGCTCTTGTACACATGCAGATTGATCTTAGTTGCGTTACGTGGCGTTTTGTATCATTGACAAAATAGTTACCTAAAAAAAGAGTTCACACTATGGATTAGGTCTCTCAACTGTCAAGATAAAGCTGTTATTCGTAACAAGTGAACATTCAAATAATTCATATAAAATTTTGTCCAATAACTTCAATAATATCTGTGAATCATTGAAAGAAAAATGCTTTTGTTACTTGAAAGGTAAGGAAAATTCCCTCGTAATTATGGGCAAAGAGGATTATCACAATTCGGTAAATACCTTATTAAATGATGGTTCCTATGAACAGATTATCAAGAATCCTTTATGAAAATGCGTTAATCTACTCACTAATTCATTAAAATCGTGTACAGCTGTAATCTCCGATAATTTAAAATGCACTCTTAGATTTCGAATCTTAATTTTCCTAAATTGTATTGTTCACCTAAGATTCATAAACCGGGTAATTCCATGAGACCAATCATTTCAAACATTAATTGTCCTACGTATAACATAGCAAAATGGTAAGTGAAGGAATTTAGCAACTTTCAAGCCGCACCAAGTTTGTCTGTGAAAAATGCTTTGCACTTGAACCTCGTGATACTCTCGTTTCATTTAATGCTGTTTCATTATTTACAAATACTCCAATTCCTGAGTCGATAAACATTCTGAAGAAATGACTTTCAAATATTAATATCCCCAATAGAAACTGCACAGAATACGTGATCCTTGCATCTTTATGTATGGAGCAATATTATTTCACTTTTAACAAAAATGACTATAAACAGACAGCTAGATGTGAAATGGGCAATCCACCCTCTCCTTTTTAGGGCCAATATTTTTCTAAGCGAATTCGAAACCTCCTTAAAATCATAATTGAATCAGTTTACAAAAGTTTGGTATATAGATGTATGTTGACGACATTTTCGCGATTACAAGTGAAGATTTTGATTTAAATGGCTTTTTTAAGACACTTAATAGCCAATTTGCCACTGAGATTTACTGTCGAAATAGAAATGGAGAATCAGCTTCCTTTCCTTGATATTAACGGATTCAGATACACCATTTAGATACAAAATAGCTTTGTTTAATAGTCTAGTTTATAGATTATCATTGAACGTCCCTTTGAGCCAGCAAAATTATAACAACGTAGTTGAGAAACTTCAGCAAATTGCGTTGAACAACGATCAATACAAATCTTTGATCAATAATTTAATTTCTAAACGAAAAGGGAAATTACAACGTAGCCAACTAATAAAATTAGATACATTACCTTCAAATACTTCAATAAAATTCAAAAGTTTCACTTATCATTCTTCAGTAGGTAATTAATAATACTATAACACTATAAATAAGAAACAATCACCCTTATCCATCAGAGATGTACCCAATTACGCACGAATTATAGGACTTTACGCAAAAAATAAATGAGATCCTTGAAAATCCTCAACGGCCAACAAACGAATATTGAAAATAAAATGATGATAAATGTCTACTGCATGTTACATATAAATATTAAAATCATAATAATAATAGTAATAATAATAATAATAAATGAATAATGTACATATTAATTAATAATGATTCTTGACCCAGGTTTGAATTATGTATAAATTCTCGGGAAATAGGTCGCACTGACACCTGATTATTATCGTCATCAGAAGACGTATCACTATCTCAAACAAGATTTTTTAAAACTAATTGTATCAAGCCCGAAGCAACCTTATCCTATTGATTTCAATTAGAAATGCCCACGTCGTCGAAACGAACAGAGACACGAATGATCGAAATTGTAAATTGTTAAACAGTGATACGTCTTCTGATGATGGTCGTGAGACCAAAACATATGTAAAGACAAACATGATAAGTAAGTATCAGTGTGACCTACTTCCTGAGATTATATGTAATAATGTACATATTAAACAAAAACTAAAATAACATTGAAATTTATAAAGGTAAAACTGTTGTAATTTGGTTTCAAAAAATTCATTTGGGCTATAAAAACAATGAACGAGTAAAATATTTCTCAACGCAATTTTGAATTGATTATTATTACAATTTTCATTTCTTCAGGGAGATGATTATACATTTTGCGAACGAATTGCTTATTACACCTTTTTGGAATTGAGTTAGATTAGTTTGCTCAATTATGAAATAATTATTATTTGCGAATTAGAAATTGAAATTTTTTCTAACAAATAAGGCACTTTTTAACATGAAAATTCATGTTAATGTGAGTATTTTATATTATTCTTTGAAATAAGGCTTACAACTATATCTTTGTTTCAAGTTAATAATATTCCTAATGCATTTTTTTGCAGCACTCGTATTCTGCCAATAAATACAGTTACCCCAAAAAATTGAGGCATATTTTATTATGTAATTAATGTAGGCATGGTATGTATTAAAGCAAGTTTCAACTAGTAAGTAAGTAAGTAAATTTATTAGTTCATATATATACAATTACAATACAAGTAAAACATAAAATGCTAAGTATACACAAATGCCCGTTCGGGCGTAGAACAACGTCCAACAATCAATAAGACCTACATACAATTATTAATAACTACTAGCAGGTACATTATTACACTGTTATAGATAATAGTATATTAAAGAACGAGTTTCCTAAGACTCGTCTTAAAGCACGAATTCAAGTTTAAAAAACGAGTGGCGAAGCCACGAGTTTTTTTAAAGAATGAGTGCTTCAAGGTCTTAGGAAACGAGTTGTTTATACTATTTTTTGTAATTTGCTCTTTTTATGCCGTTTTTAAACAAAAATGTTCAATTTAGTCCATTTAGGGATTTTTATAGTGGTTGGTAACATCTTAATTTTGAAAGTGAAAATTTGATTTAGTGGTTCTGTGATCGCTTTCTTAAGTAGTTGACGCTCGACACTGTCATTTAAACTGACATAATGATGACAAGATAATTCCGCATCAAGCTCGCCAACCTAAACATTTTCGTAAAAAGTTCCGTGCTTTTTTGGATATTAAGACACGGCGAGTGATGACGTTGCGTTCGTTAATGGGTCAATTAGAAAATCAAAATGGAGGCAAATTACAAAAAATAGTTTAAAATATCGTCAGATAGTTTAAATTAAAAGTACTTCATCATTGAAATAATCCTGAAGTGAATAGTAGGCTTTTGAAATCAAAAATGTTTTCAGCTTTGCTTTTACTATTTCCTTTTTGTAAGGCATCTACTTCTAGGTGGTATTTTATTATAAATTTTAGTTATTATGTATTTTACATTCTTTTGCAAGTACGAATAATTAAATTTTTCAACAACGACATTATTTTTATATCTAGTATGGTATCCATGTTCGTCATCATGTTCTTTGAATAAACGCTTATTATCAATCACAAACTTAACCGAATCTAAGATTAGGAGACTGTATAAGGTGAGTATTTTTTGATCCACAAAATGTTGTCTACAACTTTCAGTTTTCAACTGATGTATTAGTTCGGAAAGTCTTTAGTTGGCAACTTAGAATTACTAGTTTGGAAGGTAAATAATCTTATGTGTAGTTTCCAAGACAGTCTGCAATTCAAAGTAAGCCCTAGAAACTTTACAAAGTTTTTGTAAGTCAAAACAATTTCCTTGTTAACTCGTAAACGTCTAGTGTCATGTCAGCCTCTTGATAAGAGGAACGAAACTGAACACATTTAAGGCAAATGAGCTTTCTTTGAACCAATTTTCTAATATTCCTAAGGTGTGAGCTATTAGGAAGTCATTCTGTATCAAGACAAACTCTGTGTAGTTGTGTTGTTGTGAAGAGATTATCGCCTAGACCATAACATACCCTTCTAATGGACATCGCTCGTCTCCGGATCTTCTTTCTCCAGTCCTCATAATTACATGCCACGACTTTGAGCGGCAGTCGATTACGGCTTTGCAATGATGGATCCGTAGTCAATCTTCTACAAGCCAATTCTGCAAAACGAAGGCTTCTTCCACCTACCTCTCCATTCACTAACATTTTCATTTTCAACTTTTTGAGCAAGAAATCTCTTCTATTCCTCAAAACTTATGAATATCATAAAACGGTCATAGCTTTGGGTGGTGAGTCTTGGCGAAAGTTCCGAGTTTTCAGGTTACCAGGCCAGTTTACTAGATAGCTCTGGAGCAGATTTTGTTCAGCAGAAAAACTGTTACCAATTCTTGCTGTCTCACGTTGTCCTCGACATCTTGTATCATCGCTATAATTCTTGAGAGAAGAATAGGATCTAAAGGCATTATTAGATAAATACTACATTGAGCGACAGACAGGTTCTTGAAGTTAAATGAATAGCCCCGCAATGTAAATTTTTGATTAGAGCGAATGCACGCTATCTAATAAGAGTCTTAACTCGTAATTACGTTTACAGCTCATAACAGGTAACATTTCTCAGAAAACGAACAATTCAGGGTCTACCGGTATAATGATGCCCTTATTATTATTACTCCTGAGATTATTAGCAATTTGGTAAGTCTTATAAGTACGAAATATTCACACTAAACATACTTTTAAAGTAGGTACTAACTTCCAGCTACCAAGCAGCCATTATCAGAGTTCACTATGATACGTGCTAGTTGTTAGATCCTTAGTAATTTAATAGTTTTTTTAGTGGATAAGGCTTATTATTTCGTACTTATTAGTGTTATAGTGTATCCACAGTTGAAATTTTTTAGTGTGTTAATTTCGTAAGTGATAGAAATAAAACGCTTATCTCTTTGGGTGATGAGTCTTGACCACGGTTCCAGGTCTTCAAGTTATCAAGCCAGTTTCCTCATAGCCCTGACTACTAGAATAATGATGCCCTTATTATTATTTCTCTTAAAATTATTAGCAATTTGGTAAGTCTACTATACACCTCCCACCTACCAACCAGCTATCATCATAGTGGTGAAATAATTTTTCTGCTTTCACGATATTGATGTTATCAATAAACATCTATTAAAATGTGGAGCCTGAAAATAATACACAAGTACGTTTTGGGTCCGTTTCAAATAATACTATATTCGTCAGAGTCTTCCAATAGGTATTGCATATTAAATTTAGGGCGAAAATTTTTGTCCGTGAGTTTAAAATAGATTTGATTGATTTGTCCGTTACTTTGGAATATTCCATTGTTAAGCAAATATATTTCATTGTTAAGCAAATAATTCCATTGTTAAGCAAATTCATTAAAACATGTTACTACGTTCATTTTAAACCATATGTTTACAATGTATTTCAAAATTGTAACAGTTTGTTTCCTAAGCATCAATTATCATTATTAGATATTATAGTGATATTTGAAGAATTAACAGTATTTATATTATCTTATTATAGATCTCAACATCTTTGAGAATACCCTGCCCTTATTCATGTTAATGTCACATATGATAAGGCATCGAGTTCGTGATTTATGATTTTTGATGAAAATATCTGGTAGAGATGTAATTTGGAGCCACTAATGAGAAATGTTTATAAACCAATGGATAAACAAGACAAACAATACTCGTACAAATTCTAATTGATCCAATTCATTTTGTTAATTCAACAGGTCATTTGGAACCTGAATAATTGAAATCATTCCTCCGAAATAAATCAATAACTGAGTTAAAGGACACCCCGCGTCGTATAAAACGTAATGGATGGAAACCGATCAACGTGAAAAATTTGACAACCAGGTGTCCATTACCTTATAAAACATAAAACGTGGAGTGGTGAAGGTAGTTACCAGTTGTATAAGCGTCCACGTTCGTAACATTACTTAAATAGAAACTAAGATATTTCTGATAGATTCGTTAATTTACCCTAGCCGATAGTGAGAGGAAAAAGTTGAATACAAAACTTGATGGAAAAATTGTTCGCTACGTTTCAAAAATACTTGTGACTATACAGTGTGTTAAATTTTGGCGGAAGAGGCTAGCGGACAGCGCAGCGCTAGTTTGAATCGAGACGACAGACCAATAAATAAAATTTTATTAGGGAATGGGTGGAAAATAATTGAAGGATTACATACAAAATCATTTTTCTGAAATCGCTTAAGAATGCCTACTTTCTCGGAGCTACATCAGACCCCAAAATACGCTAATCTAGTAGTCGTTGCTAAGCAACGAACTTTCCCGGACCGACCTAGGCCGTCAAAATTGGTCCCTACCGGTTTTTTATATACATTTTAGATAGTAAATACATACACGCAAACAACCAACTCATATTAAGAACTTTTATTGAATATATTATTAAGCATAGGCTGAACTTTACCTAAAAACTCATTCTCTTTGTCACTTTCCCCTCTCAATTTATCTTATGTTACCTGAATAGTCATCGACGTAATGCTGTTTTATTCTTCGGCAATAATACCTACTGATAGTAATAGCAGATTTCTCTTTGTTACTTCCCCCACAAAATATTTTATCTGCTATGTCTATTTTATTTGTAAAAGATTCCTGTACATATCCTATGGCAACGGTTGAGGATTTCCATCCTCCATGCATGTTTAAAGCAATTAAATCTGCCCCAGCATTAACCAAAATTGTCACAGAGGACCGACGGAAACAATGTCCTGTGTATTCATGTGCATATGGCAAATTAAAAAATGTTCCGACAATTTGAGGCATTGTGCCAAACTGATGTATTCCCACTACTTGCTTGCAACCGTTCCCATTTGAAGAAAAAGCTTACAACATATTTTCTATACAATGGCATATAAGTTGCGTTTATCACAAATGATCTTTGTTTGTTCGGTTTATTATCGGGTATTATAATCAAACTCTGATCCGAAATCTTCTATGTCATAAAAATTTAATTGATATATTTCCTCACGGCGACATGCACCTGCAACACCAAATATTAAGGCAACCTAAAAAGAAAACACTACATAAATATCTAGGTTATTTTAAAATTCTTATATTCTAAACGTATCTTATTCATTAAGTATATATAATCTGGTGCTAGAGTAATAAATGTTTCAATTTGTGCATCTGACAAAACTTTTGACTTCTTTGGTCTAAAGTTGTCACTTTGACGTTTCAGGAAAGCACGTAATTTCGAATATTTTGTAATATCAATATCTTCTTCTGTATTAAGAGTAGCGTATGGAGTAATTTGACCATAGCGTAGATGCCTTCAACTTCGTAGATAAATCGGAAAAGTATGCAATCATGACATTTTCAGATCGGGAGGTCGTCTTTTTTTCTTGGCAATAATCCATATAACGTTTGTGAGCGTATTCATATTTTGCCTTGGATTTATTTGGCAATAAATTTAAGATGTCATTTTCAGCAGCATTTACTAACTCTGGTGGTGTCCCGCACACTTCTACATCATATCATCACTGTCCATTTTAAATATTTTTCAATATTTTTTAGCGATAAGTAGGTATTAAACCGAAATAAGTAGTGAATCTCTGATTTTTGTCACAACATTAAACAAACAGTGATTGTCAAGAAAACGATTTCATAGACAATAAGAAGGTAATCAAAAATTGTTATGCATTTATAGAAATTCCTTAATTTATGATAATGTTGACTGCGATTTGAGAAAAAATAGTATGTGTACCCCGTAGTAAAAGCACATTCTCAGACTTCAATGCTTGTTGGCCTCGGCTTATCGCCTCGGCCAACAATTTACATTGTCGTCCGGGGATGTATTGCATTACTACTAGATTTACAATGTACTATTCTTTAATCAGAAGAAATTCAATGTACAAAAGTTATTGTCACTATTTTATGTTTGTTTCCAACACCCTCCAATAATTACAAGAGTAGCGAAATTGTGAATTTTTTATACATCATAGACACGTTGTTCGTAGAAACACGAATTTTCTCAATTTTTACTAGACCAACCCCCTTAACCCGGGATATAACTTGTATATAGGCCCACGGATAAGGAGTATAAATGTGACTTATCGCCTATCGCGTTAGGTAAAAAAAATGACCTTGTACAGCTATATTAGTCACCATTTTTATGAATCACTCCAACAAAGAAAGCACAACGAGCACCAGACGGTTGTTGTATGTTTACTAAGTGGCGTTGAAAGACAGGCAATATGTCATCAATTTCAGCGACCTCACCTAAACGTCAAGTGGACAAGCAAGCTCTTAAATGTTCCCACATCACTGTCGGGACCCGTTCCAGATCCCATTATCGAGCTGAATTATAATGATCAACATGATAATATTCTTTGTTCATGATCCATATTGTAATGCAGTGAATAAAATGAATGTAGATGAAAGATATGATGAGTTTATTGTGCTCTTTGAAATTTTTACGACAAAGATTGTAATTTTCTTCGGAATAATTGGCGTGTGAAATATGTTCGATCTTTTGTATTTATAAAGGAGGTGCATACCGTAGATGATGTTTTTTTTACTTATGATGGGGATGAGTTTGAAATTTATGCATTGAACGTAAAACTTTGATTCTTTTTATTAGAAAAGTGCATGATGAAGTTTGATGCGTAAAGTTATGAAGTAGTTAAAATTTATGAAATTCTCGTCAAAAGTCGAGTTCATATGAAATGTGTCGGGAACACATAAATTGTGCATGGAATAATAATTGTATGTCATGAAAGTATATCTCTAATCAGAAACAATAAACGAAATTTCTTTCCATTCAATGTTCGGAAGTTTTATGCTTTGAAAATCTGTAATGTAATTATTCTTGTCAGACAACAAATATGATAATAATATGTATCTTGAAATGAAAGTTGTTGTTCAATGAAATATTGCATGCTAGTATTTTTACTATGCATTGTACTTAACCTACATAATTATGGTGCCTCTCCCATATTCATACACCATTGATGTCAGATATAGGAGTCATAAATATCTCCTTATAACCATGAATTCATCTTTTCTCAGCATGCAGTCAACTAAGCAAGATCAGATGAAAGCAGTGAAAGTAAAGAAGAACAGTCTGAAGAATGTCTCTTGAATTTATTATTATAAATCGTTTGGCTTTATCAACTATGGTTCAGAATTGATATTCAAGTTAGAAATATTTAAGAAACCGACGAAAAAATCATCAATGCGGTCTAAGAAAATGTGCTGTGAATAATTTTATCTTGCCTAAAATATTATTAACTAGCTGACCCGGCGAACTCTGTTCCGCCTTAGAGGCAATAAATATACAAAATTTGTGATTTTATTAAGTTCAATTTTTTATTAAGAAATAAAAATTAAAAAAAAAGTATTTTAATTATTCTTTATTATTCATGTATTTTGGTGCATAGGTTGCACTCTTCAGTTAAGTACCTTGTGATACACGAAATTTTTTGTTTTATTATCAGGCGCAAGAATAAACAACGCAGATAATCTTCCGACCCTTGAACATGCCACATATAATTGACCATGGGAAAAACATGGATATTCCAGATTCAAACCACAAACTTGCAAGGATTGCCCTAGTGATTTGTTAATGGTCATGGCGAATGCAAGACGGATCGGAAATTGGAGTCTTTTAAACTCAAACGGCATATCGTTTGGGATCATCGGGATCCTCGGAATGATAACTTCCTCACCTTCGAATTTTCCTTCAAGTATTGTCGCGTAAATCACATTGTTCATCAGTTTACTTACCACTAAACGCGTACCGTTACACAGTTTTGGTTGGTTTATGTTTCGAAGCATGATTACTACGGAGCCAACCTTTAGGCGTAAATTGTGCGGTGGTAAGCCAGGCACATCCAAGGAGTTTTAAAATTCAATTGGATAGTTCATGACTTCATCTTCATTTATTACACAGTCAATAGATTTGAATGAATGCATTGTTCCAATGATCTCATTCTGAATTATGCAGTTTAGGTCATCTACGTCTTTATTCTTAGCCGCTAAAATTGCTCGCTCACTCAACCATTCATTATTTTTGTAGTTAGTAATGCTGTTTGGGAATACTTTGTTGATAAGTTCGTCTTTCGATGAGACAAAATTACAGAAATTATGAGGCAATCAATCCGCTCGATTCGTCGACAGGTACTCGACCATCACCGATAGCCAGCAATTGTTCAGAGAAATCTTCAGCAGATGTATCATTAAGCAATGCAACTCTAATGTTTGTTGTCAGCTCCACATAGCGCCCTAGATTCGATGATTTGAGGCAAGCGTTTATTTCGTCGGCAGCC
Organism: Endomychus coccineus; assembly: GCA_958510875.1. Classification (NCBI taxonomy): domain Eukaryota; kingdom Metazoa; phylum Arthropoda; class Insecta; order Coleoptera; family Endomychidae; genus Endomychus; species Endomychus coccineus. The sequence continues at coordinate 38,053,459 of OY294069.1, forward strand.
GTTGATCTTGGAATTACTGGCAGTGTTTGGCGGAAATCGCCAGAGAGTAAAATCATTGCTCCTCCAAAACATCTCGAGTCATTGCGTAAATCTTTCATTGTTCGGTTAAGTGCTTCTAATGCACGTTTATGCGCCATTGTGCATTCGTCCCAGATGATGATGTTCGATGCTGATAAAACTTTGGCCACTGCTGAGTTTTTTTGCAATATTGCATGTTGGTTCTTCAATAGTTTGAAGATTTAACGGCAATTTTAATGCTGAATGAGCCGTACTGCATCCTTCCAACAATGTTGCTGCTATTCCAGAAGAAGCAACTGCAACCGCAATGTTGGATCTCGCACGAACAGTGGCTAAAACTACTGACATGAGGAATGTCTTACCAGTTCCACCAGGGGCATCCAGAAAATATAAACCACCATTTCCATCATCAATTGCCTTCATTAATTTATCATAAACTTTCTTTTGTTGTTGATTCAACAGGGGTACATTCGTTTGAACTACTAAATCCAATTCCTGATGATCATATTCACGTTCACGTTCCAATTCTTGATTAAATGCGTCATTCATTTCACGATTTGGCGCTGGCATTCCTAACCTGACTAATAAACTACCGCACATGAGGTAACACATGTCTTCGATCAAGAGTAAAGCCCGATTATGTATCTCCTCATTCGTCTCAAGATCGTGATTTCTGGAACTGACACGAATTTGATGTAAAATATCTTCTGACATATAATCCTTGTATTTGTGCCACAGGTTAGATGGGTTCGATGGAAAGCATGTCGAAATGATGATAGCAAATAGTTTGCGTATCTGACTTGGAGATGCAGATGTAATGGCTTCAACGATTGTCGTATCCCAATGGGTTATTACTAATATAATAATAATCAAATTTTCAACCATACTTAACCATACACAAAATTACGGTTAGCTGTCATTTACGTTTTGTTATTCCAAGTCAGATGCGTTTTTGTTATACCACGTTTCATATTGACTTGTATTCTCTTTGACGTTTTATGTCATGTCACACGGGAGCGCTGTCAAACGGGATAAAAAGTATCCTATGTCCGTCTCCTGGTTCTAAGCTACCTCTCCACCAATTTTCGGCCAAATCGGTACAGCCGTTCTTGAGTTATAAATAGTGTAACTAACACGACTTTCTTTTATATATACAGATATGCCTGTCGACGAGCTGCTAAGTAGATATCTTATTATTTTGCTTGCTTCCAGCGGCTCTGGCATTGATTAGTTACATTACAATGATTCCAACCAATCGAAAAGTTGAAATTGTCAGATTCGCAAAGTAAGCTAGTGTGGGATCTAATATCAATTTGTTCGACGAATCAATAATACCGAAAATTAACAATTCAAACATATTTTGAAATCATTTGTACAAAAACTTCCTCCGAAAGTAGAATCCTGAGAAAATAGTTGGCCTTTGAGTTGACGTGACCTCACTCCTGTAAACTTCCTTCATGGTGATGTTTGCATATATTTACATCTTCACTCCTAAGATTTGAAATTATTTTGGCATGGTGTTCCTTGTTGAGTTGTAAATATGGTTTTTTCGACGTTGAACTACTATGGCCAGTGACTTTAATTATTTGTTGTTCTCCGATTCCGGAACTTGCCAACTGACTGACAGCTGTAGATCTATTTGAATGATTCGAAATTTTAACTTTTTCTGTATCTAAACCAATTTTTTCAGCTGCAGATTTGGTCCATTTACTAATTTCATTTATACCAATTGGCATACTTTTGAACCAAGGACTATTATTGTCTTTATACCAATTGTTGTTAACCGTCAAAAATAGCCGATCCGTTTTAATATTCACTCCTCTTTTGATATCAGTTTCTTGAATAGTCGAACTGGGCAATTTTCTGGTTTATCTTTATTTGGTACAAGCCATTTACTTTCCGCTATATTTCTTGCACCTCCTTGTGCAGTTTTCGTGAAAATTGGGTTGTATTCCAGTCTTCCTGATGGTGTTCCGTCGTTATTTATTTCTTCCTTGAAAAAATTAACCAAGCATCGACAAGCCTCGCCACCCCGCCAAGCCAATTTCACTGCAATTATATGATAAACTTTTCTCTGCAGTCCATTTGGATTATTTTCATCCCAACTTTGTACAATATTTGTCATTTCTTCAGATGTCAAGGATACAGAAGATATTTTTCTTTTTTCTGGAATACTTTGCAGTCTTTTCCTTTTCATATTCCTGGCATTTCTAGCAACTTGAAAAGGTATATCTTTGAATTGATCTAAAGTACGGTTGTATTCGTTATAATATTTCTCTTGGCGCAATTTGGCAGTAGTGTTCCACATAGTTTTCACTACCATTTCCTTATACTCACTTCCATCGATCTTTCGCATATTGAATGCCCATTCAGTAAGGATTTCCGCAAGTTTTTCATTCGATGTATTTTCTTCTAGAAGGTGATTTCGTTTTTCACAAAATTCTGTGAATTGTTTCCAAATGTATTTTTTGGACCGAATGGTATTTTGCGGTATTAGGTCTTTAATTTCATTTCTTATTTGTTCAAGATTATAATCACCGAAGCGGCTCTTATCACTCATTTTGACGTGTAAATTCGATTCAAGAATTATTGTTAATTTCCTTCATTTATGTTACAGCCTACTATTCAATTTAACTAGGATCATTAATCCCGCATTTAGTTCTGAAATTATGCAACTAACAAAACATTTACTTGATATTTCAAACATCCCTCTATTTCAGTTACCAATCACAGAGCGCGTCATTCGTAGTTTCGTCATTGCATGTCTAATCTACTGCTTCTCGCTCGAGGTTATGTTTTGATAACATTTTGATTTAGTGATTTGATTAATCAAAGAGTATGCAAAATTTGTCGAAAATTGTGAAGTTGATATGAATTAATAGTGAGTGCTTATTTAGTTCTGGTCAAAGTTTGGTGTTGTGTCATTATAGCAGCTTGCTAGTGGTAAGTTTGTGTTTTGATAATAACCAATCAGGAATCGAACTACAAAATCGAAAACACATCATATACATATCCAGTAGCCAATCAAGAGCCGAACTACAAAATCGAAAACATGATGTTTTCATTTATCAACACAAACATTTCAACCAATCATAACACGCTATTATAGCATAAGTGAAATAATCGGTAATAGTGAACTTGCGACAGCATTTATTTTTTGTATTATTAATTTGAATGAAAGCCGCAGTCCCCAAACACAACCTAAAAAAAAACATAATTAAATAAATGTATAGACTTTGTTTAAATACCGATGACTTACATTTGTAAGTAAATGAATCTCATCGGAAGCTTTATTTATAAATACACAAATTTCTTGTTCCGTCAGAATTTTAGCTTTTTTCGGTTTATATCTGTCACTTTTCCTTTCTAAAAATGCCTTAAGTTTACTATATTTGGAGATTTCTACATTGTGGTGAATGTATAAAGTGGTACGCAACATAGAATAATTAGTCCATAACGTTGAGCATTGGATTCTATTGGAAAGTTCACCCATGTATGCAAAGAAAAGGAGCTTCTTATTTCCTTATTTCTTCGCCATGAAAGAAATTGATCGTAAGCGTATTCGTACCTTCTTTTGGACTTTTCAGGCAGTAAATTTAGTGACGTTAATTTTGCGGCCTCGTCAATTTCAGGTGGAGTACATTGATCATCACTATTATTCTCTGCATCCATGTTTCATGGAATTTTAGATACTATTTTCACGGTTTTGTATATGATAAGAATGATGCATATGCAAAACTGACACTTCTAAAGTTTATCTGACGTTTTCGAAATATTAATTTCAAAGCACACTTCAATTCCATCATGCAATACATATAGCTATAGATACACATATCACTCTAGGGTGATATTTGTCATTTTCGAAGTAACTAAATAGTGTGCTATTTGTCATTTTCGCATGTGGTCGTCGGAAAAATAAGTATTGTGCCAGCTTTCGATCTACATGGAAAGGGATGCAATAAGATGAATACATGGTTCAGATTGGGAGCTTTATTTTTTTTTTAATTGAATCAGAATTCGGATTCAAGTGACCTTTATCAATACAAATCTTCAAGAAAACAATTCTTCATATGATTATTCAATATTAGTAGAGATGAAACTTTCAATATGTGAATACGAATAAGTGGGCATCCGACATGAAACTTTTCAATATAAATTTGTACAAGCGTGCCTATTTGTCAAGTTGATAGATGTATTTTCCAGCTCCGAGCACCATATGCTGTTAGAGTTTACAACTTGGCCAGTTGGTTATTACAAGTTCTCTCCATGTCTCTGTAGGCCTTAATAATGCGCATCTAACAAATTGCACGTATATATAGTGGCATATGAAATTTATAAGTGCATTTCTGAACGAACCGACCGCAAATTTAATTTTGATGAGAAAATCGTTTGCATTTGTATGAAACGTATCACTACATGGTAGTATATATCTATAGATCGATCAGTGATACCACACCTATACTACCTTCGTTGATTAAACTGGGAGGTCGGTCATTACGCTGCGCCTATTCCCAGAGTCAAGATACAGTGAGTGAGTGACCTGAAATGAAGAAAGATTTCGTTCGCTACACTCACTCCGTCCCTCGTATAACCCGATGAAGAGTACGATACGCAGTCTGTATCGGTTCAAGGTACAGTAAATCAAAGTTCCCGTTCGACCGCTATGTATGAACCAACAACGTGCCGTATCCTTACGCTCACGCCGTCTTTCGCAGAGACATACACAAACGAACGCACGCTCGCATGCACGCCCATATACACCTGCAAGGCTCGCTACTTGGACCCTCATTGTGGAACATGATGCGGTTCTGAGGCTACCCATACCCACAGTGACAAGGGCTGTTAACTTTGCAGACGATATTGTTGTGGTGGTCATTGCCAAGTATTTGGACGGAGCCACGCAGAAAGTGAACGAGGTTGTCGCCACAATCCGCTGGTGGCTCTCGGGGAATAGAATGCAATTGGCAGACCATAAAACCGAGGCAATACTGGTGACCAGCAATAAAACGACAGAAACTGTGACACTCACCGTTACGGACTGCGATATACCTTCGCAGTCATCATTGAGACACCTGGGAGTCCCGATAGATGCCAGGTTGCGATACGACTAATATCTGCGTGTGATGAGCACGAGAGCAGCTGCAGTGGCCAACGCACTGGCCAGAATTATGCCCAATATAGGAGGATCAACTCAGAGTCGCAGATGGCTACTCTGTAGCGTCGTCAGCCCTAATTTGGGAATCAGCTGCAGCGATGGCATCGTACATATGTCAATTAACCTCGGTGTACCGTAGATGTGCCCTACGAGTGACTCGCGCATATCACACGGTGAATACGACGATGTGTGTGTTATTGCCGATGCCACCAATCCGTCTGATAGTGGAGGAAAGCTCGGAGATCTACAGGCGTAGGCGCGAGGTTGGAGATACCGACCGACGCACCATAACCCAGGAGGCGAGGATAGCGATGTCAACGCAATGGCAATCGCTCTGGAATGCATCCACCAAGGGGCGGTGGACCCAGATGTTGCCACATGGACTAGTAGGAGGCACGGAGATGTATATCACTATCTTGTGAAGCTGCAAACAGGATATGGGTATTGTAGAGCATATCTACACCGTTTTCTACTGGACGAAGACGCGTGGTGCCCGAGGACGCAGATCACGTTCTGTGGCATTGTCCACGTTTCAACGGACCTCGCGAGATTTTGCAAGGAAATCTACAGCAGCAGTGGTCCCCGGAGAATATCGTTGAGGAGATGCTTGAGTCACAGACCACCTGGAATGGGGTTTCCGAATTTGCGGCCACGGTATTGAAGGATCTCAGATATACAAACAACGAGAGAAGGGGCCATTTCGTCTCCCGCGAAGTATTGCCTGTCTGCGGTCCCGCGGGGTGATGAGACATAACGGAAAGTGATAGAAATCCCACTCCCACTTTTGTAGATTTCCACCTAACCTCGCAAAAAATACAGACACATGCACGCGCACCCCACCCCACAAACATCATGTCAAAAATAGTCTAGGTCGATTCAAAAATGCTTGAAACGGAAATGTCCGCAAAAATCAGGAAAATTTTTCAGGGTTGATAACAATACATCCTTTACCCCATATAGTACATATAATAACGGAAGTTAAAATGTATGTGTTTTATTTATGAATAAGAATGTTTGTTCATTTAGGGACTCTTCATAATCTAAAAAGATAAAATGTGGTCATTCAATCATAACTTATAATGTCAAGTGTAAATATTTTCTGGAAATTGAAAAACTGATGCTCATTTTATTTTAGTAGATAATTAACGGTTCTTTCTGGAAGATTATGTAACATGTTTACTCCGACGATGAATATCAGACCGTGAAAACGTCTAATCGGTTTATGGTTTAATTTTAGAAGTCCACAGTTTTGTAATACCATAGATAATTCTATTTATATCACTTCCAGTTTAGTGAAGATGGGACTGCCTCACGTATTCTAGGAATGTCTCACGCAATGTTGTTAATTATGCCGTGCTTATCTGCCATTTCCAAGTAAATTTATTTGAAATACGAACCCTCGAAATTTTAATACAACTCTATATATTACTTCAAGTTGGCCCAGAGGTGCAGAACGTGAATATAAATGATAGGGGATTTGTTATATAGTTTGTTAGTCAGTTCTATTTTGACACGTATAACTAAGAATGATTAATTTTTATTGAGCTTGCACGCTACATTGACACGCCCTGAATTTTCACTGGCATATTTCTATATCAGAAATCCATTTCAATGAAATTTTTCTCTATATTTAAGTAAATTTGACATGTAAAAGACATTCATTGCAGAAAAAGTGAACGGTTGTAAAGTAGTGAAGGATATTATTCGAAAATTTTCAACTAAAGAGACTTCGTGACAGACGTATATACGTAGCATTCCCTGTTACACTATTTTATTCATTCATTCTCCAGTAACTTTGCCAAAACCTACATATGTATGCATATGCCAGTGGCTCTACAAGTCATAAGGAGTAATGACATGTAATGGAAACTGAGGTTTTGAATATTCATCAACTTTTCAAGTGGGATACTTTCTGTATTCCAATTTCAATAGTGAAAAATACCACTATAGTCGAGGAAATAAAGCATTGAACCTGGGAAAGTTGGCGCAGTTGGATGGATTGAGATGCGGTTTTCTGCATTCGATTCAGAAAGTGATTTAGAAACTTTGTCCGGTATTTTTGTTTTGCGGAAAAAAATTGTTGCATTTCTACAGCCAAAAATGCATTTGCAGAACATTGTGAGTGTCACAGTCGTGATCAGCGACTTTTAACACCCCCGAGAGCTAGGATTTATTACATTTAATTTAAAAAAAAAAACAAGAAATTCCTAGAAGATGACGTGGATACACAGGGCTCGAGTGTCCCGGAAATACCCCCAGGTAATTTGCAGGAAATTGTGAGTGTCACAGTCGTGATCTGCGACTTTGAAAACCCCCGAGAGCTAGAATTTGTTACCTTTTATGAAGAAAGATTAGCAAATTCCTAGAAGGTGACGTCGTTCCCCGGACGCAGGGTACGCAGGTATTGCAGAAGAGTTTTTTCATGTCGTTATCATCACTAGCAACCTTCATATCACCTTTCGAACAGTTGACAAACATTAAAAATAATTTTTTCATTAATTTCGTCGATATCCAGGACGTCAGGACGCTATTATACCCCCGGGGAATACTCAGGGAATTTTTGAAATATCATATTCGTGTTCAGCGACCCCAAAAACCCCGAAGAAACCAATTCGAGCCCATTTTTTTTATTTACCTCAAACAGTGCATCTTTGGAAAATGCATTTTTGGCTGTAGAAATGCAACAATTTTTTTCCGCACAACAAAAATACCGGACAAAGTTTCTAAATCACTTTCTGAATCGAATGCAGAAAACCGCATCTCAATCCATCCAACTGCGCCAACTTTCCCAGATTTGGCCAATTTTAGTGCTTTATTTCCTCGACTACTAATTACTACAAAAGAAATATTAGATTGCAAAATCAAGACAATCGAATTTCAAGCGTAGAATACTCACCCTACTTGAAATCTCCAATAAATTTCAATTCAGGCTTCCCAACTAGTACGAAATGAGATCAAATGTATAATATTTTTGTGACGATTCTGAAACATTTGACTCTACAGGAAAATAAATAGAAATTACAGGTAATATCATGATAATCATAAATTATGATGATTGATTGAAGTGATAATAATGATCTAGTTTTATAAAATGTGAATAAAACACAAATTTCCATCTTAATAACGATATATCAACAATAATTCACTAGTGGGTGAGCTATCAACAAATATAACTAAAATATAATTCCTCCGTCTAATACAATGTGACCCCTGATTTCTTCTCGATATAAAAGTTTGTTTTATCTAACAACACTCATGTTGTTGTTTCAACTTGGAGATTTATTATGTAACATACTGAAAATAATATCAACTAAATATGCACCTCTAGCGTTGATGCACTTTCTCTAACATTTCGAGTGATACATATTCTGGCGATTTATTTCTGGATTTGACTTCCAATGACACCAAGGATCAAGGTTTATTCACAAAAACCAGATGTCAGATAGCTCCATAAAAATGAGTCGGCCACTGGGGACCTCGGACGGACATGCTACATCGCTGTTTTTAGATAGGAAGCGTCCGAGAAACATTCTCTTCGAAATCATGATTGTGTAACCTGCTGTATGCGTTTTTTGCACTATCCTTTTGATACCACGTATTCTCCAGCTTGAGCCGTTCCATTTTTGAAGCCACACAAATCCAGCAGCATCATTCTGTAGCTATTCAAGGTAGTAGTTCTTCCTTAATCGTCTTTAAAAAAATAAGACCCTATTATTTTTCCAGCACTAACGCCACATCGAACGGTGAACTTTGGTTCATGAAGTGGTAACTGGGGTATAATACGCGGGTTCTCACTACCCCAGAATCGGTAGTTTTGTTTATTCACAACTCCATTCAAATAGAAATGAGCTCCGTCGCTCATTATGAGTGTTCCTGTCGAATTTGTTTCTAATAGACTCCATTTTCCTATCCAGGACGAAGCTCTGTAACTCTACCTAGTCTTTCCTGATTCCTATATCTCGAACATTATAGGATTTCCTCTCGTATAGTCAAAATAACGTGAGCTGCAAAATGAGGCAACTATTTTATTTGTACAATAGAATGCATACCATATATAAAATGCAGATCATTATGCCATTGGAAAAAGTAGGTCTTGGAGTTTATCTCAGTAGTTGTCAAAATGGAGCATTGGCTAAATTTTCAGAAACTTTCCTAAATTTGAACCGGAACAAGCAGAACTGCAGGTACTGGGCACTTTTCAATCCAGGTCAAGCTTATGAAAAACCATTGCATTCGCCTTTAGCTACTGTATGGTGTGCAATTTCATCGTCCAGGATTATTGGTCAGTACTTTTCGCAGAAATTGTTTCAACGGTGACAGTTATTTCTGCAAGATATGGAAACATGTTGCGAATTGTCTTTTTCCTCACCTAACAGATGAAGAGAGGGAGCGGTATTGGTTCAGTATGATGGTGGGATTAGGCATACTACGATAATATCAATAGAAATCTTAGAATGAGCGTTTCCACGACGTTTGATATCTCGCAGTGGCCCGCTAGGTTGCCGGACTTTGCTGGCCCTGATTTTTTCTAGTGAGGCTTTTTAAAGGCAAGAGTATACAAAGAAAAGCCTTGAACCCCAAATGAACTCAAAATGAAGATTCGTGATGAAATCGAAGCTATGTTCCAATGTGAAATGTCTAATTTGGTACACCGCTTGCAATAGTGCCTTGACAACAACGGAAGCACAACACTTTATTGCATTCAATATTTCACTAAATAATCTCCCATTCTTGCTAAATAATATTTGTATTTTATTTTTGATTTATGTTTCACAATAGTCTTATTGTCGTTAAGAAAATGCCGCTCTCTGCATATAACTTAATAAAATTAAGTGTTCACACAAATTTCTTCGAGTGTTTTTGGAACCGAGAACTTAAACTGCATCCTGTTCGGCCTATATAGGCTATGTAGGACAAAGATAACAGGTTATAAACTAAAAATCTATTCAGATTATTTTGCTTTAATTATGAATTATTGATAAATTTATATAAATGCTGATTAATATGATTAGATTTTTTACAAATAGATTGAAATTTTGAAAGCGACTCAAACATGCCTAATTTGCTGTTGATTTATCGTTGATAACTTCAGGTTAAATTAGATTTAGAGCATCCTTGTGTTTTCCAACTAAAATTTATTCACAATCATAGTTGTTTTGTTATTGGTTATTGGTATTGGTTCTAATGAATTGTATTCTTGTTTCAGGTATGTCAACCTTAATCTCTCGCTAGTAATTGGTAAGTAGAAAAGGCACTATAACCTATTATAATAATCAGCAAAAACTGTGGTAATGGTTTACAACGAGCGAAAATAATCAGTTTGTTTACTCCGGTTATGTGAACCATTTAAAGTAAGCAGTAACGTTACTGGCTATAGGACGTGAAAATCTTCTTCGGTAGTTCGTTTATAGGTTTCTGTTCCGTGAAAATGCATAAGCTATGCTTACGAAATCAATTTTGCATCGTTGCTCGACTGTTGGCGCTGACGTCGCAACTTTGGATTCAGTCGAATCGGATATTTACTTTCAACCAAAGCAAATGATTTAGATCTAACTGTTCTTTGATTGCTTATCCAGTGCGTAACATTCAATTGAGAATCGAAAATAAATCCTACATTTCGTTCAATTGATGCAGTTCAATTCGAAGCTCTAGTTTTCGCCGATAGATGTCGCCTATATGTTAAAGCTTCCTCCCACTCGTTTTTCCTTGTATTGATTTTCTCTTGGTAAAGGAACTCTGGTTTACGAGTTTATAGAAACCTGTTCGGTGAACGCTTTTCCAGTATCCTTCCTTTGTGCAGAAATCTTCTTTCATTTCTGTTGTTGTTTCTAGTTCAATCATTCTGGAACCAATGTCGGGGCTGATATTATTTACTCCATCTTCAAATTGGTGGATAATCTAGCATAGAGTTCTCGAAGCCCAGAAGAACAATGTTATTAATTTGATTAGAGCTATTTTTCCTTGAAGAACCGTGTTCAATGCGCTTTGAAACCAAACATTTTCTTGTCAAACCAGTGCGTCAGCATTGAATGCTGTTCAATCTAATTTGAATGCATCCCTAAGAACGGTTCGAAATTCAAAAGCAATAGAAGAGAGGGAAAATGTCAAATCATTCGATCATTGACAATTTTTGGACAGATGTTTCACAGAAGAGAAATACTGAACATAAACAATTTTCTTTGTTAATGGGTATGATGACCTCCACTATGAGGAACATTCAATACGGGGCCATCTATCCGAGAGAGTAAATTTCTTGCAGTCTGTTTCTGAAACCTGAACAGCTGGGAAGAATCGTAATCCAGATAATTATTCGGCAAAATTATCAATCTTTGAATGTTGAAAATTGTGGAAAATTAATAATTCATGAGAGATACTCTCTTCCGCTAACTGCAACTGATTTATCAGAAGTAATACGTTAATTTGTCGATCATCAACCAAAATTGAAATAATATCGTGCAAATTCATTTTCAATTTCATAATAATCGTTAGCGACGATTAATATGAACAATAATTATTATGTTGGTGACCATTGACGTTTCAAAACGGATTATTTTCTTGAAAGACCATTATTCACTACGTCATATTGAATGAAGTTTGAAAACAAAGTTCAATGCGGTCCATCCAAGAAAAAACACCTTAGGTCTAAGCGAGCGGCGGTGGTTTCTTCCGTTTCTAATAGTCTGTTCTCCCTTCCGACAAATTAGAAAGAGATAGAAATATCGTAGAGTTCTTAGCGCTAGTCACGAAATCCGTCATGCAAATACTCTACTCTTGATCTCTATGAATCATAGTTAATCAAACTTGAAATGACTGAAGACGGACGATCGAAGTGAATTTATAGTAACTGTGAAAATATTTTGTTGAACAGTAAGATATCGTCATATATATATCTGAAAACCCTAAGTATAATGATTTAATTTCAACAAAAATCGCTTCACGCTTTTACACTCAGCTACTCAAAATTGGAAATGATAATATTAATAATAGCACAAAGTGTATCAAACAAACAAGTATTTTTTGCTCATTAGTGTGTTTCTAATGAAAGCGAGTCTAGTTTTTGAAACTATGATATTATTCTCTATCATCACTAATTAAATACATATAGTAGAACGAATAATTTGCTGTTTTTTAGAATCTGTTCACTTCCATTCCAGATGGCAAATCGTAAAACTTTTATGGAAACCGTAAGCAGGTAGTTAATTTTTCAATACTTGTATGCGTTAGCAAAGATTTTCGTCAATAAACCGTCAGAATGTCCATTTAAGTACCATGAAAATAATAAAAAAACCATCGTTTAAGTTTAATTACGTGAATAAAATTTATTGCTAATCTTGTAATTTAGAGGCACATAAACGCTAAATCTGATGAGACTTATGTTTCAGACTATGAGGGCAAGGTGAAAAGTGCCTGAAAAATGAAACAAGTAATGATTCATTTGGACAAAACTTATTTTATTTCTCAACACAATCTCCTTGTAACCCGATACACTTCGTTCCATGTTCTCATCGTTGGATCCAAATCTCTTTCCACCTAGCCATTCCTTCAAGTTTGGAATAGATAAAAATTGCAGGGTGCCAAATCTGGAGAATATGGTGGATGACGAACCAATTCGTAACACAATTCATGAAATTTTTGTCATTTGCGACGGTGCGTTGTCTTGGAGGTAGAGCACTTTTTTCTTTGCCAAATACGTCCGATTTCGCTTCAAATTGGCTTCGAATCGATCCACCAGCTTGCATAACATACGCCGGTAATCGTTTTGCCCTTTTCGAAGTAATTGATAAGTGCATCCCAAAAAACTGTGGTCATGACTTTGTTGGCCGATAAACTCGCTTGCCCTTTTTCGGCTTCGAAAGGATGATTATTCCCCAAGACAGCTTAATGGATGGGAAATCAACTTTAAATATCTACACGAACGAGAAAAATAGTTTTTCATATATCAGTACCTACCTTCGAATTACGAAAATCAAATTTTCACGTTTCCTCATCCCGCTTCATGGTTTCATAATTGGTTACTGTTCAGAAAGCAAATGATTTAGACCTAACTGTTCCTTGATTGCTTATCCAGTGCATAACATCCGATTGAGGATCGTTAATTGCTGCAGTTAAATTCACGTGTGTTCGAAGCTCTAGTTTTTGGCGATAGATGTCGCGTATATCTTAAAGTTTATGGGATTTTCCGATATTAAATCAATCCCAAAATAATTAAAACTCCTTAAAAATGAAGTGTCTATATCTATATTTATTATTCCATACCATTCTATTTATATATTAGAATTCATCTCCACGGCAACCTGCCTCCGCTAGCCAAGATATTAGATATCCTTCTCCCCTCGTTCACCGATACTTGTCTGCCATAGAACCTTTGTCATCGAATTATAATTAAGGGACGCCACAAGTTTCCACACACTCATTTTTCCTTCTATTGATTTTCTTTTGGTAACGGTACTCTGGTTTGCGAGTTTATAGAAACCTGTTCGGTCGGCGCTTTTCCAGAAAACTTCATGCATTTCTGTTGTGGTTCTAGTTCAATCACTCTGGAACCAATGTCGGGGCTGATATTATTTACTATACTATGAAATTGGCGGATAATCATAGTGAAGCAAACTTAAAATGATGGAAGATCAAATTTAGATATCTACAAGAACGAGAGAAATCAGTAGATTTCGACCTCTGAAGCACGAAAATCGTATTTTCACGTTTCCTCACCCTGCTTCATCGTTTCATAATTGGTTACCATTGAGACATCGTGTCTTTTGCTCTAAAAAGCGAATCAATCATGAACGTTATAAGTCTTCCTCTCGTATTGTCAAAAAATATGAAAGAAGAAGAGTGTTAACTTTAGGGACCATAGAAATTTGATTCAATTAATGCTAAAAAATCAAATTTTTTCACTTTCAAATCATTCACTTTTTCAATTCCAAATTTAAATTGTGCCACTATTTCAGTCGGTGAGCGAAGTAATGTAAGTGCCGGATTATTCAATAGGCCAAGTAGGAACCCACCTTTGCGAATGAAAGTAATATTGACTTTAATCCTGAATGGGAATAACTTCCATATCTGACCTAATTATTTCCAATAGATAGGAAAAATAATTAGTGAACTGAAATGCTAGGGAGAAAATGTTTAACAGTTATAAATTATCGATAGTTGGCCACTGCCGCTTATTCAGAAGTAGTTAATTAGCTGTAACGAAACTGCTGCCACTTCTTCCTGTGGCAGCATGTTTAGTTTATAGTGTCTCCCGCTACAGGTAGCAATCTCGATATACGTAATAGTCTAACCGTTATTTCATATACAAAATTCAATGTAGATGCTGCAACACTGGTAGCCGAGGAGGTAAACTTTTGCTTCTACTAATAGCGTGGGTTGAAAACTCCAAGCGGCAAGATTATAGCAGGTTTTTCACGGGTTACTTGAATTTTCTAATAATCTTGGGGATATTAGGTTAGTAGGTTATTTTTGAAATATGATTGATTGATTGATGTTACTTCTTTGTACACATATATTACGTAACAATCGAAATTTGTTTCTATAATTATATATAGCTCTCACGATTTTGTCTTCGAATTTTTTATCTCGATTCGTGGCAATTTTTAATGATACCATGATATTCATATGTGGATGTCAACGAACCCAAGATTATAATCCCTCATTTCATTCGAGTTGAAATAATTTGATAGTCTTATTTCAATGTTATCTAAATTTCGACGATATAACTATTCCTACGTATTGAAATTATTTCGGTTTTCATGTTTCAACGATATATACATTCATATTGTTATTTGAAACAATAGCTATTAGGATTACGAATCATTATTTATTATATTTGCTACATACCATAACACTTCCGATATCATAATATCGATCAAAACAATGGAAATTGAAGTGCCTCTAGTGGCGGGTAGTTCAAACTCTATAGCGCTCGAAACATGACGTATGACAGCTATCCACTAGAGGCGGGTCAATTTCCATTGTTTACATTTATTTTTATGATATACAGTTAGTCGGTGTCAATTGAAATTAAGGGATGAATAAGTTCATGCTTGCACTAAGAATGAAACATTACATTGAAACGTGCAAATCGAAATAATACATGAAACGTTCATTCAACATATTTATCTTCAGTAGGTGCTACATTCGACAAGACTTTCCATTCTTTATAACATTTTTATGATACACGGGTACCTCGTGTATATATATAATTAGATTTATATATAAATTCTCGGGAAATAGGTCACATTAACACTTACACTTTATATTTTCTCGTCTTTACGTACGTTTCGGTCTCACGACCATCATCAGAAGACTTATTATGTCTAAAACGTACGTAAAGATGAGAAAATATAAAGCATAAGTGTTTATGTGACCTATTTCCCTAAAATTTATATATAATTCATATCTGGGTCAAGAATCTGTATTATATAATTATAAATAACTCCATATAGCCTTGAATTTAGTATCGTTACTTAATTTTAGTTATCACCAGACACCTTGGTAACAAAAGAATGATCTAAACAATGGAAATTGACGATCCTCTCGTAGCGGGCACCTCAACCGCTATGGCGAACGGAACAGTACGACAGCATTCCACTGTATAAGGCGGGGCAATTTCCATTATTTACGTCCATTTTCATTATATACAGATATCTGCTATCAATTGAAATTAAGGGATGAACAAGTTCATTGTTGCATTAAAATTGAAACATTACATTGAAACGTTCAAATCAAAATAATATATGAAGAGTATATTCAACGCAGGATCACCATGAAATAAATAATAAAACGGCTCGGCAAATGTCGATATTCATATTAGTAGGTGCTACATTCGACAGGAATTTCTGTTCTTTGAACATTTTTATGGTACACGGGTACCTCGGGCTAAATAAAATTGAAAATAACTTGCATATAGACTTGAATTAGCATCATTACTTAATTTTAATTATCACCTGGGTAACAAAAGGATGATGTAAACATTGCAAATTGACTTGCCTCTCGTGAGTATTTAGTAAATAAATCAACTGCAATTCTACATATTATGTAGTTAACACTCCATCAGATAGCAGCAGTATCGTTTTAAATATCATGTTTATTACTTGCAAATTTTTATTGTATGCAGACACCTTGTGTTAAATAACATTGGAAACGAATAACGCTTCATTCTTCAAATAAATTGTGGCTATAGTAAACATGAAATTCCAATACATCGGAAATAGCTTTACATTTGAAATAGCGAGGACATCAAAATTCAACAATCATTTGGATTCTTCCACTTTATCAGAATAATTGAATTAAGACTACATAACCCGCAGGTCGAAAAAAATCGCATGATATAAATTCGTACAAACATTTGAATATTTCTATAGTAAGGTGGAAGATTTTCATTTCCTATAATGTAATAATAGAGATCAAATAAAAATAACATACAATTGAAATTCCTATAACTAATGAGAGAATTTATGAAAAATCTTATTTTTGCTAATTAAATTTCGATAGGGCAATAAAATATAACGACAGAATATCTTGCAACGATAGAAATAAGAATGTGAATCACAATTTAACGAAATAAGTAAGTAAGCATAAGAAATATGAGTTATTCCAAATATCCAAAGGTTTACGAAAGGCTCCCAAAAAATTGGAAGCACTAAATATTATTCAAATATATAAATTCTTAATTTGGATTAATATCAACTCTGCGAAACATTCTTATTACCCTATAAATTTGAATGAGCCAAAAACTGTAGGAACGGAAAAGAAATTGTTCTCTTATGCTCATTAAATGTTAACTTTGGTGTATATTGAAATTTCCGTATCTATGAACTCTCAGTACAATAGAAATTCAGGTAACATTATATGTGGACACATTTAATTTATGTGATTATTTTGAAATAAATCCCTCTAGAGTGCAGCTTTTAATTAAAATACAAACGGATCGACTGGTTTTAATTGGAAATAATATCCCCAAATATATAGAACAATTATTTTATGATGAACTGATGTTATAGTTTAGGCAATTCTACAAAATCATAATATTTTCTATGATTTTGGTTGCGATATAATCGGTAGTGAATTTATTTTGAAACCATAAGACTGCTGTTAATAAATATCAAAACGGCGTTCCATGGTCTTTGGGGAAAAATATTGGCGAGACTATGAATGATGTGAGCGCAAACATTATTTCCTTTATAACAATTGGATATGTAATTGCGTTTCAGTATTCCCCTAATATAATATGACAAACTGTGTGGTGATTTTAACCGGTTTTTCATGAAGAGGTTCTGGCAACGCAACGGGAAAATTATTCATCTAGTGCCACATGGATGTGAAAGCCTTTGAATCGCTATTTTCGGAGCAACTATAAATATGAATTACAACATGAGACTATCGAACATTTATTTGACAGAACATGGTCAGCGTTCCGATAGAATTATGAATAATTAAAAACATTCTCATTTACATTGAATAGTTTGAATGTAGTACCTTTACCTATAATTTGCATCAAATGTCAAAAATGTGAAATCTGTTAAGGTAGGTTTTTTCCATAATTACAAATGATAACGTATGTTACGAGACATGCTAAGTGAATTCATCTACGAAATTTAGGCAATGTTATATGATGTTGCAAACATTACTCAGTTTAAAGTTCAATTCATGCTATTTAAGGTTTAGTTTAGTTTTAATACAACGTTTTTAAGTAGCCAGTCGAAAATGCAGACATTTTTTGAATCGAAAATCTAACAAGAATGAACTTGTGAATATGACGTTAAAGAGAGCTGTCATTATTGTAGCGAATAGAATTATTAATATTTCATCACCGCTACTGCGATTTTGATTATAAATCTTCAAAGGCTTGAACTCTTTGATCAAGTAAATTCCGACTTATGTTCATAACATTTTACTCTCAGAATCGTTTGTGCTTTCATCTGCCGAAATTTGTCATACGGCATGATAAATCACATAGAAGAATGATTATCTCAATAACTGATGAGATTATACATTTGTTATAGCGGATAAAACCCCGGATTCGATTGAAGGATTAAATCGTTTGAAGCTACATTAAACAGTAACTGTAACTCTTATAAAGAACTTGCATACCTAATGGTGCGTCCAGACTTTCACATCTTAGCCCGAACGAAGAGAACAAATAGGGCGAGCGAACCATATTCACGTAGTGTGGACGTTTCTCCGAGCTGATTAGAACGCGCTGAATGTTTTCCGATACTTGTCGTTGAAAGTGAAGGATGTTATTATTCGCAGAATCGTATACTTGACGGGAATTTGGTCTGTTCGCTCTGTTGTCAGTATAAATCGTGACGATTTGTGCTGCTTCCAGGCTTGAAATATATCAATCAAATACCTGGATAAACAATATAGTGTATTGAAAATGGAGAGGGATAGGGAAAATTGTTCAAAAGTAATAGATATCTTTCATTGTTTCTTTTCATTTTACAAAAAAGGACTAAAAGATACCGTTAGGTCAATATCCATGATTATGTCAAACTTCGTATTATTTATTTGTACTTGTGGTTCCGTTTTCCTTCAATCGATAAGGACAAATTTCAACTGAATTAGGCACTACGCGCACTTGAGCAAGAGGATACATTAATATTCGCTCGAATGTCCTGCACGCAACGAGTTTTTTCCGTTGTACATACGAGGGCAACGTGAAAAGCCCCTGAAAACGAAACAAGAAATGATTTATTTGGTCAAAACTTGTTTTGTTTCTCAACATAGTCTCTTTGTAGTCCGATACACGTCATACAACGTGTTTCTAATTTTTCGACCCCTTCCAAATAATACGATATCGGCAATCCTCCAAAATAGGCGATAAACTCATCGTTGGAGCCAAATCTATTTCCGCCAAGTCATTTCTTAAGCTTGGAAATAGATAAAAATCGCAGGGGGCCAAATCTGAAGAATATGGTGGATGCTGAACCAGATTGTAGCTCAATTCATGCAATTTTGCCATTGCGACTGCGGACCTGTGTGGCGGTGGGTTGTCCTGGTGGAAAAGCACTTTTCTCTTTGCCAAATGCGCTTGCTTTTGGTTCAAATCGTAGTCGAATCGATTCAACAGCTCTGCATAATATACGCCGGTGATGATCGTTCTGCCCTTTTCAAGGTAATCGATATGAACGATACCGTGTGCATCCCAAAAAACTGTAATGACTCGGTTGCCCGATAGACTAATTTTGGTCTTTTTCGGCTTCGATTCGCCAGGAGTTCAATGTTCCGACTGTTCTATGGTCTCTGGTGTGTTGTGATGTTTCGTCCACGGCTACGAACGGGGCAAAAAGTTCTTCTTATCGCGCTTGAAGATTGCCAAACACTCCTTTGAAGTTGTCACTCGGTCGCGCTTGTTGTCAACAGAGAGCAGATGCGGCACCCACCTGACAGATAGCTTTCTAATATTCAAAAACTTATGCAAAATGTTCCGTACCCGCTCGTTTGAGATGCCCATAGCCTCAGCAATCTAGTGCATTTTAACTCGCCTATCGTCCAATATCATACCATGGAATTCATCGCCGATTTCTGGCGTTGTACCCTCAATAGGACGACAAGAACTTTCGGCGTCCTTTTTGGTCATACTAGCACAACGAAAATCAGTATACCAATTATGAATCGTTCCAATCAATGGTGAAGAGTCCATAATGTTTAACATGCCATGCTTTGCGTAAAGTTTTTCCACGCAAGAAATAATGTTTCATCAAGACGCGAAATTAACTTTTTTCCATCTTCAAAGTTGCCTGCTTTCGATGGGTGTCAAAACAGAACTGAATGACATATCAGTCTGAAAATCTTAATGCGTTCTAGTTAAAGATGGTACATCACAAATATCACATGGGATTTTCGATTGTGGCGTCATCTGCTTTATTTTTCACGGACTTCTCAACTTGCCCTCGTAATCTAGACCTGATGCATGATTACATTCGTTAGTTCACAATCGAACAATATTTGAACCAGTTTGAACTGTTAAAAGTAGTAATAAATTCAATCAAAATTAAGATACATTGATAAAATTAGAGAAAGGTTGAAAAAATTATTTGTTTTAACTTTTTTACAAGTATAACGTGAAAGTTGTTGCAATATTTTAACTAAATATACTACTATAACTGATTGTTCTTAAGATAAATATGGAAATATATTTCTCCATCACTCTTTCAGAAAGTATCTAGTCCATGATTGAAGATTAGATTGTAACCATCGACATATAGAATGGACTGCGCGTGGCAATGCTAAGCGTGGATACTGTAGGCGGGAGAGAGGGAAAACTAAGGGACCTACTCTGTCTTTATCTATCACGTTTCTATTGGTGGCTGCGTTTCCATGGAAATGCAGCATGGCTGTAGCTAGTTTTGCCAACACGGGGCGCGCTCATAACATAACAAACAGCCCGGCGTGCTACAAAGCTAGAATTATGCCTCTTTGTTTCCCCTCTCTCTCTCTCTCTCTCTCTCTCTCTCTCTCTCTCTCTCTCTCTCTCTCTCTCTCTCTCTCTCTCTCTCTCTCGCCTGCAGTATCCGCCCTTAGCATTACCATTCTGACAGACTGGGTTAGAATGTTTATGCTATCACTAGACAGCGGCTAACCCGATTCTGGTTGGTCGGAAGCAGTAATATATACATTCTGACACGAAATGTTAGAATGATATGTTATTAATGAATTAGTAATATTTTGCCAAATGAAAAAGAACTTTTTTGTGAAATTTCTAATTTCGCGGATCGTAGCCCTCGCCTCCGGCTTGGCTCTTCAAACTTTCGCTCGTGTAGAAAATGAGCCACTCCAATCTTGTTGTAGAATATACTATTCTGAAGTTGTTGAAGAAAATGTTCTGGATATATTTGTTTTCAATTCTATGTAATTGTAAATCCACTTTACATATGAATAAAAAATCCCGCAGAAATATGAAACAGCGATTTTAATTCATAGAATGTTTTTCTTTGACACGGTAATATACTTACACGCATGCAGGAATCATAAAAATTTCAAGTAAAACGGTTTAGTTGTTGATATTTCATGTTTAACCATATTTGCATATTGTTTAGTTAGTGAGAATAGAAAACATTCCGTAGTTGTTTTGTTCAACTGCAACTGCAATGTAACAGTCCGATGACAAATTAAAATAAATTTTAATGCCGCTCAAACCGTGTTTGTTGCACGTCTCTACGTGAAAAATTTCAACTATTTTAGCTCCAGTTTATTACGTTTGTTAATGAACGAAACTAGGTAATGATGTGACATCCACATGAATTTTCGAAGAGTTCGAAAACATGGTGATAGTAAGCGGTAGTTTTAGAGTTAGCTTCAATTTGTATCAGTTTGTAAAACCAAACTTCTTCGAGCGTTGTTCGGAATTATCCATCCTGTCTGCTTGAATGGGGACCAAATTTTGCACTCTTCCTCCTCTACTAATCCGAGCTTCTTAAGGTGTCATTTTAACCGGCAATGCCCTGTCAGCATTCCCGTTTTTCTTACGTTCGATCTGTTATGGTCATAGTTTTCCAGAAGTAGAGCTACGGCTGTCTCAGTCTTTGTACCTACTCCTCCAGTGATGGTCCTTTCATTAACTACTTCTAGCTTCGGCTTTTCCAGTGTTGTGCTGGTGCTAATTCCTTTTCTACAAGTTCGCCTGCTTTTTCGTTCCCTTCACTCCGATGTGTCACGGAATCCGTAGGAGGGTAACGGCTATATTCTAGCTTAGTTCGTTTAGTTTCTCTAAAAATTCACAGACATCTTGGAGCTGATCATACTGGTCCGAGTTATAGGTTAGTTAAAACTACCCCACCCCAAGGGATGCAAGGGGTGTAATCGAAAACGACCGATATTAGTGTCGATTCTACAGTTGGCGATGGCAATTTCACTTTAAAACTTCCAGCATTACGTGAAGTGGTTTGTAATAATGTCAACTTTCTCATATTAGGACGTTGGGCAAAAGGTCAAAAACGGTGGCCCTTGAGTGCTACATATATTCGTAGATAATGTCTGCAGTATTCCTTGTAAAATGTGATAGATCTAGTTGCTCGCCAGAAACTATTCGATGCAACTTACAAGCATTTACCACCACCGATTTCAACGTATTTACAAACCATGGTTACCACTATTGCCTGATCATGCAAGCCAATACATCTCCATTCCCAAGATACTAGCTAGTGAAAACTTATGGGTTGTGAATCTCATCGTAGTTTGTGGCCAATGTAACTGCATTATTATTCAGCCACCAAACAAGTAGTGATTCATTTTCCTCATCATACTTATACTCTAGGAGCTAGAGCGATATGGTGGGCCTGAATGAATAGACGTTGGCACTACTGTACATTGGTGGAGGAAGGTTCAATGTACAATAGCTCTCACAGGCCAAATCGTGTATTGTCAGGTGTTTCCAAGCTACAGCCACCTTAAATTTTGGACTTTTTCATTGCACGAACCCTTTTTCGGAGTTGTTGTATATTGAAAAGCATGCAATTCTTATAAAACTAAGTGCCAAGGTTTTTTATGAAGGCAATTTCTTGGAGTTGGTCAGTTAATTTAGTAGGCTAAATGGAATGCACACAGCTTCTAACCTGGTGAAAAATGTTTGTTATTGTTGCCAAGGTTTTTTATCGGGGAATTTCCTAGTAATTGGCCATTATTTGGACCAAAAATGGACTATTCGACTACTTTACGGCTAAAACAAGTGCATTGCGACAAAATACCTTAGAACCGTGTCAAACACGTTAATTTGGTGTCTAAGAATAACCAATATGAAACCTCCCCAAAAAAATCAGTAATTTTGATATCAATAAATTTGATTTGATAAATTACAGATTTTTTTGGTGAGGTTCTCCGATTTTGAGGGAGTTGTATTGAGAAAAAAACATTGGCACTCATATTGGTTATTCTTTGACACCAAATTAACGTATTTGACACGGTGCCAAGATATTGTGTCGCAATGCACCCGTTTCAGCCGTAAAGGGGTCAAAAAGTCAATTTTTGGTCCAAATAATGGCCAATTACTCGGAAATGCCCAGATGAAAACCTTGACATTTTCCACCAGATTAGAAACTGTTTCTTAAATTCCATTCAGCCTACTAAACTAACTGACCAGCTTCAAGAAATTGCCTCCGTAAAAAACCTTGGCACTAGGTGCAAATGTATAAGAATTACAAGCTTTTCAATATATAACAACTCCGAAAATAGGGTTCGTGCAATGAAAAAGTTCAAGATTTAAGGTGGCTGTAGCTTGGAAACGCTTGACAATACACGATTCGGCCTTGGAGAGCTATTGTACATTGTATATATTCAGGCCCACCATATCGCTGTAGCTCCTAAACTATAAGGTATAGGTATTCATACTCTCCCGGTTTTTTTCTCTTTATTTGGAGACTTCAATGGACATTTTATTGGCGTTTTGTCGTGAAAGGCTTCCATTGATGTGAAACCCATCTCTTTCAAATTTCTCATCAAGCAATAGTTAGTAGAGTAGTTGTTACAGTGTATAACATGATCTAAAAAATTTTCTACTATTATCAATGAATCAACATAACCTTGAACCGAGAAGCATATTCAACTGAGTTTTATAGAGTGATTAAGTTTTATAGTTTGGGCTCTTACCCAAATGATAACAAAATCCTGTTGAATTGCAAAACAAACAGGTTTTGCTCTTATAAATTGTCTTAATGTTGTAATTCTTAGTATTTCTTGTCTATACACTACACTAATCATTCGAAATCATGAAGATTTCTGAAGCAGAAAATTTTCAAAAAATGATTTCTGATATAAGGACGGGATTAAACAATAATTTTCTATATTTCTATCACTATAAATATGAAATACTCACTAAAAGAAGTTGATAATGGTGATTATATCTTATTTATAGTGTTATGGTGTATCCACAGTGAACTAATTTATAGTTTATCAATGATTTTCTTTATTCTGATGGTTCTTATAGATGGAAGAAAAGGCAAGTATGCAAGACGTCTACTGTATTGCGTTCTTGTAACATGAAACATTCATTGCAACTACTTTGGTTGAAAAATGTGAAATGGCGACGTATTTCGATATTACTGAAGTGTTATCCTCTTAATTCGTACGTGTTTCAAACTCAACGATGTAATACACTCCCCAACTATCATGTTAATGTATGCGGCCCGTTGTTCGCGCCTTAAACCTGACAAGGGATTGCGAGAGCAAATCCTTGTAGAGGTAATCTTACATTCGCCGCTTATTCTTCTTGCTCGCGATGGACGCGGACTGGTTGTTCAGAAAATAACGACCAATTTATTATTTCACATAGCACATACATACAAAATGGATAACGTTATTATCTCATCGTCTAATTTAACAATATCTGATGTATATTAATATGAACCTTAAAATACGTCATGTTTTTTGTAAGGTATGTTCCAAAACCAACTCTGATCTTGTCAACATACACTCGTGACTTGATTTATCGTCACGAAAAGAATTCGCATGAGGTCAGGGGTGCGATGGGATCAGAAATAAACGGCATATTTGGAGATGGAATGGGTTGGATACTGATCCCATACGACGGCCTTTGAAACACAAACTGTAGGTATGTGCAGTACCCGCATCTTGTTGAAACCAGATTCTCCTTTTGTTTGAAGTACAGTCACCGTAATGTAGTTTTAATTCAGGCCAATGATTGCGCCGTTCCTATTGATCTAAATCATTTACAATATATTTTCTGTTGTTGTGCAGTTCATCATTGATACAGAACATTCCTTTGTTGAATAAAGTCGTCATGATACGTTTCTTGATGTGAGAGTTGTGAATCTGTCACCATTGTTGATTTCAAAAAAAATATCTTTTGTGTTATGAGAAATAACTTATATATAGTTCAAAGGTTCAAGTCAAAATCTATTCAACAAATCATACAATATTTGAAGCGCAGCGAGCGTATCTCTCTGAGTCCCACTCAAATTGGACAAAGCTACATCCTGCTTTTTTCGGTCATCTTTTAATCGATCAACATGACATTTTGTACATAATCAGAAATCAACCCAATAAAACAGGTCGTGACGAAGTTTGAAAATTCAATCTGTGGTCTGAGATACTAAATCACATATTTTTATTATTAAAAGATTTAATATTACAGCTGTTCGCACGTTAGCAAACTTACCTCGTATTATACGCTATAAACCAATCACTACAAACTAAAATAATACTTGCGAACCCACACTACAAAAAATGTAACTGTAAAATTGCACAGAAAATTCCGTTTGTGACTCACGACCTTCTGTGTAATTATACAAACATGGAATGTCTTTTCTGTTACATAAACTTATTTAATTATTTTTACATAAATATATATAATGATTTAAACCAAATATGAAATAACTTCAATAATACTAGGTAATGTATTCCATATATAAAATAGTAAGCTACATATTTTTCAAATTATGTAGCAGAGAGAATTTCGGAAAACAAATCCTAATTATTTTCTACGTGACGAAGATTTGACAATTTTGTAGCTTTAGCTATAGTTGTTTCAGGGAAATAGGATCGTTTATTAAAATGGTATCTCTGTTTATGTTTATTCACTGAAGTTATTCTCTTAGTCGAGGAAATAAAGCAGAAAAAAGGTCAAAATATTTAAAAAAATCAGATTAACCGATTTTGATAATTTTTTTAAATCGATTCAGGAAGTCATCTAGAAAAAATGTTTTTTCTAATGTGCACTTTAGCATTTCTTCAGAGGAAAATGCATCTTTTTGAATGCATTTGCAGGAGCTATAATAAAAAGAAATTAAAGTCATAAAAAATGTCCAATTATAGCCAAAATATCTCACTTAGGGGTTTTTGGGATCGCTGATCACGATTCCGGAGCAAGATTTGAACTACGAAGTACCTAGGAGCCCAGGACATCCTGGTACTATCGTCGTTTTCAGGTAATTCGCAGAAATGCCTTCTGCAAAGGAATGAAACCTGTTATGCAATAGTCACCTGGTGTTCAGGATATCCTGATGATGTAGGTTTTCTCCTGGTATTTTTTTTAATATGCTCTGAAATACAACCAAATTCGTCTCTCGGGGGTTTTCGAGACCGCTGATTCTACACAAATTGCTTTCACCACTAACAGAAGGTGGGTCATTCAATAAGTACATTATTTTTTATAGATAGTTTATTTATCATGTTAAATCTGAAATCATTTATTTATTTCACAAGAACAAACATGTTACAATCACTTATAACCTAATTACATGTTCTAGAGTTATATTAAAGGCGTCCAATAATTATTGAAAACAAACTATATATAGTTTGAAGAAAAAACAGAATAAAGGAGTAAAAAAAATCAAATACTCAATTATAACAACAAAACTAAAACTAATCTACAACCACAACTACCCCACCACTTCCTCGGCCATCGGTACCCACAAGTTCATCCAGATCTGTCTGTCACTATCTAGAACACTAGCCAACATAAACACCACATCCATCAAAAATCACTTCTACCAACCCAAACCGCCTCCCGTTGAACTGCATTACTCAACTCAAACAAACCTTGTCGAAACTGTCACACGCTCACATTGAACAATCCAAACTCCAGATATGCTCAGTGCTTATTATATATAAATCTTACACATTCTAGTGATAGGAGGCATGTGGCATGTCAATAAAAATAATATGTAGCAAAGGATACGAAAGAATGCCTTCAGCAATTCGTGAATCAATGCAATTAGCAACTTTACACTTATAACGTTTCACATGTATTTTAATGTTGTTAGGATGATCCCGCTGATGTGACCGAATATTATGTTTCTTAGAACTTGCATATGTTTCAAATATTTGGTGGCGGTCACTTGACATACATTTGAATAATTTGCTACTTTCATATCGGTGAAAGTTCCGAAGCACATTGTATTTTTTCAAGCAAGTTAACTTTGAATAAACGTATTGTATTGAAAAATTTTACTCGCTATTTTCAACACGAGCTAAACTATAATACTAGTTTGAACAATATAATTTTCTTAAAACTATAAGAAACAACTAACTAAGAATAATGAAATAGATTCATCTCACCGGTTTAACAAAGTTAGACACTAAATTTGTTGATTCGTTTTTAAGTTGAATGATTGGTACGTACACGCAATGGCGGTGAACACATGGGGGCATGTGGCGATTTTCCTGTAATTTAGACATACAATTAGATGAAACATTGAAAATTCTCTATAAGGTGTAACTTAAATTGTTTCATGTATTGACACATCTTTATTATAAATTTTCCAAAGAAAATATAGGTGATCTTACCTGTTTTTCTGTATAAATACATATTATCGAATAAGCTTAAACAAAATTGATGCAATTTTTACCATAGCTATCAACTAAATTTTACATCCAATCTTTATAGTGCATGTGCATGCTGATACGTGCACTTTTGTCGGCGCGTCTCTTATCCGCGAACAATGCAACTATCCCCAATTTAATCGTATCGTCAAGAGCCGAAAATTTCACACAAGTGAATCGTTTACATCTGCTTAGAAATCTTAATCCTGAATTGAGCCGTCTCAATAAATTTCATTGTTTGAGAGAATATCAAACTGTGCGGGGCTTCTATTTAGGAGAAGTAGCCCTAGTATGTCTATGATTACATTGGGTCTGAAAATCAATAAGTTTTTTCGAATAACTCCGAAAGAATTCAATCTGAATATGACAAGGCTTCCTGGATATATTTACTCATTTCATATAATGAGAACTCGTTATAATCGTAGATTGAATAATCCCGTCTCGAAAGCCTGGTGTTTTTAATTATCCCGATAATATTATATTTTCATAAGCCGTTTCTCCGATTCTATGAAGCTTAATAACTTATTATTCTAATTAATCGAAACAACAGATTGTTTCATGTTAGCTGATATATGGTGCGTTTTCGCATTTGGGATTATGCGTACAAAGTAAGTATAATTTGGAATCGTGTTAGTCATCGCAACTTTATAAGAGGTTTAAATTTATGGTCGAAACTAAAGCTTTAAAGCTTTCCTCTGTATGAGATATTGTTAGCTGCTTTGTAAAGTTGTACAAGCATCACATGCCGGGCGACTGTTCGACTTGCAAATCTTTCGAATTATGAGCGGATGCGTTCCGTGGCTCACACAGTTTTCCACATACAAACTTATTGAAACAACATTGTTTCTGAAACGTTTTGTTTGGAAAGATTTCCACCTGTTACCAACCACGAACAAATATTCACTTCGCGATCACGAAAGCTATAGAAATGTACTCATACTAAAAGTTCATGCGTTCATGCCCCAGTTTTTCAACTCGTGCGAATTATATTCATACAGTCGTTCAAACAGATCCAGTTCATCGCGAGGTGTGAATTGGTAACACTCGTATCATTCTCATCTTGTTTATCTATTTGATTCATTTATTTCAGATGTATATACTATTATGATAAATTGTACTTACTTTTTATTTTTCCCCACGTTGTGGTGACAATTGTTATAAAACTCTTACTGTTTTTATTTTGTTTTTAATAATTAATAATTATATTTTGAGATTCTACCGGCTAGCTTATTATCTTTTGATTTGATTATATTTGAAAATTTTTTAATTAATGTTTATGAAGTTTTGAAGTTTATCTATAGAATAATTTTATATGGAATTAAACACAATGCTCTTTGATTTCACAATATTTAATTTCTATGACTCTTATTATCTTGTGTAATTCAACTTTATGTTTACAAAATCTATGACATAACCTTACAATCACTTTTTCAATTAATATTTGTTTATATTGTTATAATCAACAATCTTCCTTTTTCTTTACAGATAATACGAATAATATGATGTAGAAATTATAAACAAACTTACGTTTAGACAATATCCAAAAGTGTGTTTAACAATGTGGGCAATTTTCAATTTACTTCCTTTTGTTATTTCGTTGATTCACCTTTTACACAACACTAAGCTTTTTCACGATAATCACAGGTAACTAATTTAGGTTACTTCTTCTTGAGGATCAGGAACTGTTGATAATACTTTGTTTTATTCTTTTAGATAAGACATAAAACTTTTCGATGCTTTATTGAAATTATGTTGAAGAATGGCAATCGTTGGATACTTCTTATAAATTGGAGGTTATTACTACCTTTTATTTGGCTTAGATACTTGGGATACTTGTTGACTTTTAATAAAACTTATTAACTTTGGTTACTTTGAACCTATCGAAGTTTGGAACACTTGCGTTCTCTGATGTTTAATTTTTATAAACTTAGGTTAGAAAATTTTGGTGAGTTGCCAGAGGAGAACAGTCTCTGCTTGGATATTAATGCAAACTGCCCTTAGCTTTACTTTCAGACCTTTTTATAGGCCTCCAAAACCGACGCTACATTATGTCATAAACAACCTATCAGGTGCTTACTTTTCTTATCAAGAATGCCAAGTTAATTGTTGTTAAACTGACAGAAGTACTCATTGTTACCAGACTTGACACTAGAAATTCCTCTCAACCAATCAGAATTTAGTATTCTTTAATTTTTGAATTATTGGAGATTTTCAACTTATTTTAATTGATAGTGATTCCTTCTTTTTAAATTAATATTGCCTACATTTTTCCCCACACTCTGGTATAATATAACCTATGATTGGGTTATTATTTATATGATTATTCCCATATTTATGGTTTTCTTGACAGTTACTTATTCTTAAATCGAATACATATCATATTATATCAATAACATTCTTTTAACATTACATAACTCAAATTTACTAATCCTAACTTATATCTATAACATTATTCAATGTTTTGTACTATCTCATGATAGTTTTGTAATCACTTTAATTATGATTTCTGCCTTCGTTACACAGTACGTTTCTTCACTTTCACTGAAGTTATTGTTTATCACTTCTTATTCTATTACATTGTTGTTTATTATGTTTTACATTGTTAATATTAATATCCTAACTATTATTTAGCTTTTACTATTGTTTTCAATTCCATATAAATATCTTTTATTTGATCTTTTCTGATTTTCATTGTTCGGTAAGTTATTATTTTTAAATTTTTATTGTTTATGAAATGAAATCATAACAATACATTCATACTAAGTAATATGTATGTTTTTATATAAAAATTCTCGGGAAATAGGTCACAATAACACTCTATGTAAAAAGGAGGTTAATTAAAACTAATTAGCACAAGCATCCATATCGCACAATTTTCAATAAAAAAGCCCACGCTGTCGAAACGAACAGAACCACGAATAATCGAAAATTGTATCGTTAATATTAAAGTATAATTTTTTGTAACAAGAATCCACTGTTCAGTAAAATTCTCATAATGTACAAACGCATATTGCTATGGTTTCAAAGCAACTGAAGTTTGAAGCTATTTGTTGATATTTACTCGAAACCAGATGTAGATTTATGACGTACTTGAAAAGGTTTTAGACCTGCATTGGAATTTACTTTAAGAGTTCTTCCTAAAATATACTTTTAACATTATAAAGACGCATGTAGGAATTTGCAAGAGTTTTAATCAATCAAGTTAGTATAAATCTGACTCAATCCCTGAATATCATTCCTATGGTTCACAGAATTGGAATCCTGTTTTATGTGAATCATCTCCAGGATAGATCTTTTATAATAATTGGTTTCTTTAGTTAAAATATTAACATTTTTGTAATCAAACTGATGGTTATAATCAAAGCAGTGTTTAGCAAGGGCGGTGGAATTTTCTAAGTTATTATTTCTTGTGCTATACTTATGGCCGTACATTCTTTCTTGTAAATATTGTTTAGAGATTCCAGTATAAGTTCCATCACAATCTAAACAATTCAATTTATATACTGTGTGGGTTTGTTTATCTTTAGGTATTACAGGTTTTAGATTTGAGAAATATTTCCCAACACAGTTGGTAGGTTTATGTGCAACATTTATATCGTACTTTTTCAAACATTTCTTAATTTTTTCTGAGGTCTCCGGAATGTATGGGAAAGTTATATAATTGTCTGTATTACCTATTATGTTATTTTTATATGAAGAACCATTATAGATTTTGTTTATTCTCTCTTTAATGATAGGATTGAAGAACGTTTTTGGGTAGCCATTCATTTCTTGTGTATTACGAACAATTTTTAAATTTTTGGTACGGTCTTCTGCGTGGGACAATTTCACCGCGCGGTCTGTAAGGCTGTTAATGACACTTTTTTTATAACAAGCTGGTGCAACGGAATTGAAATGAAGATAACGTTGAGACCAAACTTCTTTAGTAAACCAAGAAGTTTTTATTTTTCCATCTGCATCATGCCTAATGTTCATAAATAAAAATACTTTATATTCACCGAAACCTCTTTTCCTCCCTAGGGAGCAAAATAGTACTTTTCCTTCCTAGAGAGAAAAGTTATGCTACGAGTACATACCTCAGCAATGCCAAATATAAGCACGAGCTGAAAAAGATAAAAATATTCGATATATACTAATAAAAAATGCTGCATTACCTGAATTTTTCATTTATTTTATTCAATAATAATAATAAATCTTATCTTCATTTGCAAATAAGTTTTATCTGGAGCTTCTGCAATAAAGTTATTGATATCTTGCCTTGAAAAAGTATTAGCTCTCTTGGCGTTATATCCAGCAAATTTCTTTTTTAAAAAGGCTACTAATGTAGGATACTTAATGTCGATATTGTCTTCAATTTGGAGTGTAGATGGCAACGTACTATACTTACTCCATAATGTCCAGGGCTTCAAATTGGCGCAGTTTCTGGAAAGTAGACTAAAACCCTTTCTTCAGATATTTTTCTTATTTGCTTAGTTCCCATTCACCATTTGAATAACCGGTACTCCTTTTCATATTTTTTACGAGCCATATGGCGATATAAACCAATGGAAAAGTCCATATTTGAATAATTCTACTTGTTACAAATTAATCTAATTCACAAAGGTAGTATTGATCTCTCCAGATCGATCAGTGACACTGCAGCTAAATATCGTTCCACTGATGAGCCAGAGAAGGCAAAACAGCTGTCTGGAGTTATTTAGCTGTGGTGCTCCTGATCGATTTAGAGAGACCTATACTACCTTTGTGGATTGGATTAACTTATAACAAGTAATTGTTCAATTATTGAAAGCATGTTTTATTATGTTATTCTCTCCTGTCCTTTATTGTGGTAGTGTCACACGTATTACTTAAAGTTTCACATTCCAGTAGATTACAGTCCCTTTCAAATAATTTGTACAAATCATTATGATATTCTAACCCCTTCGCTTTTAGGTTTTAAAATGTTGCTGTAAGGTTCGAAATATCAAACATTATATTTAACAAAGTTACTTGTTTACGAGGATTTTGCTTTATACATCGCTTAATTGAAAACGATTAAAATGAACCCTTGTATGGTAGAACTCATAACAGGTATTAAGTGAAATCTGACCCCGTAGAAATCCCAAAATATCATTGGCTAATGTACATTAAGAGCATATTGTATCATCATATCAGTTTTGGCGAATATCTACCTACCACGTGATGAAACAAACCAGTTCAAAGTTACTTCAATTTCCATTGAAGTTGGTTAACAAAGATATTTTAATATTTTCATATAAAATCCAATTATTTTACGAATTATTATTAGAACTGGGAGTTTTTATAACCATAAGTTATAAGGTTCACTATAATTGGAAGCAAAAATCAGTTCTTCATAAAGAACGTGTGATTCAGGTTCATAGCGCTTCTTGGTAGAATATATCTCGTTTGAATATTTAACAGCTTTTTGATTAGTTTCAAACCGGGTAGAAAGCAATTCTTCTCATAATTACTAGTCATAGATCATGTTTTATATATTTCGTGACCCGTCTCTTCTATGAAGCGATGAAAACGAAAACGTTATTTGAATTCATGAGAATTTCGAACATTGAAATTTTCTAATAGAAGTGTAAAATAGTAGTGCACGTTTCATTTCGGTCGTTTCGACTGAGTGAGTATCATATCTGAAATGGTTGACTCCGTGTTCCTAAACCTGAGCTATTGGCCAAACTTGACTTTTTTGGGATTGGCTGGAAGTAGCTTCCTTTGGACATATTCACTTGTATCAATAGATCGTTTTTAGTTCGAGTTGGTAGTTACTTGTCCAACTAGCAGGGTATTGTCTTGGGTGTCCCACAGGGATTCGTGCTGGGTCCTATACTTTTTTTACTTTTTTTTTCAGATCTTTGGGTTGCCTGAATCCATTTTACGATCATGACGGTTAAATAGTTACAAATCTGCTTAGGAATCATCGAGAACTTCAATCTGAACTACTCTCAATGGAATTGTTCTAAATGGGATATCCCACTCGATACACAAATCCAGATCTTGGTCATAACAATCCCAAAATTGTTTACACTTTGAGTGGTGGGCAACACATTACTCCTGTTGGAGCCCAAATCGATCTTCATCTTATTGTTAACTACAGATTGTGTTGGTCCTAGCACATTAGCATGGTTGTTTGCAGAGCAAACTATGTCTATTAAATATTCGGAAAAGCTTTCCAAAGTTCATCTAAAGAGTTGTTCCTCCAACTGTACAATACATATAGTGTGCCCTTTATTGTATACGTCGTTGTGATATGGTGCCCTTATCTGGTCTGAAATATTCAACTACTCGAAGTAGTTCAACGAAAAGCATCCCGAATTATCTTCCCTAGATGATAGGAGATCTAATACAAATTTATCGAATTCATTAGAACACATTTTGGTTGACTTAGAACATGTGTTTTTTATTGTTCTTGGAATTTCTTTCTTTTTCAAACATAATAATAATAATAATAATAAAGTATAAACTCATACTTGAACTAACAATATATTGACTATACAACTTGATTAGTTTATTCATATTCAGTACCTTGAAAATGTCAGCTATTTGTAAATCTTTTGCTCTGGAATATTCTTCCAAAATTAAAATTTAGAGAACAAATTTATTTATTAATAATTGACACATGTTTTATATAAGAAAAAATGTTTCTCAGTTTAATTAGATGTGACATATTCACTTTCAGAATATCTATATGAAATATAAGTGATGTGTTTCATAAAATCAACCAAGGTCCACTTCAACAGAAAGGGAACTTTTCGTAATAATTTAAAAAAAAAACAAAGTTCCAGATATTTCTGATTTTTCGTAGAAAATAGTAGGTATACTCATTTGCTAAATACTTTTGATTGAGAGAAAATTTACATTGTATGAACATGTTTATGCCAAACAACTACTCTAGCAAGTCGAAAAACTAATTTTTAAGTTGAAAATCCTTGGCCTCCGGATGGATTCCGTATCATAATAGCACGAATGATATACCTGTAGAGGCGATGAATAACTAACATTTGTAGTATGTACCGGGATATCAAAAATTATCTTGGTCAAGGGTGGTTGTGGAATCTAAAACGTGTGTCTTATACTTTACGTTTGAAATAATTATGTCACAGTCACACTGACATCATCAATATCCTACAAATTTCATACCTATTTATTTCAGTTGTAAAACAAAAATGAACTACAAATTAAAAATTATCTTGGTCAAGGGTGATTGTGGAATGTAAAACGTGTCTTACTTTAAAATTTTGATTATGTTTTGTTGTGTCAGAATATGTTAAGTTATTGTGCTGAAATTTTCTAATCCAGTTTTTGAATCATGCCTCTTACCACACAGCACAAAATTTTCATGATAGAAGCCTATTTGCGAACGGGTGCGCTAGTTAATGGAAATTGGCAATACAGTCAACGTTTGCGTTTGGACATTTTTCGAGAGCACTTCCCAAACGTGGCAATATTGCCGGACAATTTTTATGCGTACCTTACAAATTGTGTTGAAGTGTTTCGCGAAACTGGTTGTGTGACTCATAAAAAAGGTGCTGGTAGACCAAATTTTCGTAACTCCGGTAAATAACTTGCAAGAACTTCAAAAAAGAATAGTTCAGCAATGTGCAAACATAACGCCAGAAATGCAAAACAGTTTTCACAGCATGAGGATGCGCGTCAACTTGTGAATCGAACAAAACGGGGGACATTTCCAACAATTACTGTAATTTAGTTTTTCTTGTTACTAAAACCGTTATTTCATAATTTGTAGTTCATTATTGTTTTACAACTGAAATAAATAGGTATGAAATTGTGTAGGTTATTGATGATGTCAGTGTGACAGTGACATAATTATTTCAAACGAAGACACACGTTTTGGATTCCACAACCACCCTTGACCAAGATAATTTTTGATATCCCGGTATTTTTGATTTTAATTAAGTACGCCATTTTTATAGTGTTTGTGGTATTTCTGTTCCTGGGGTACACTATTATTATAACATAAATAGTGAAATGTACTGTTGTCAGTTTTGACTACACAATACCAAAATACTTTTAGCTTTAGTTTTTACCGGAAGAACGTTATTTCATATTTTTGTGTCTTATTTGAGTGAGTTTGTCAGGTTGTAGATAATATGCACCAGATTGTAGGCATTTAATTTTTCTGAATTGTCTATAAGTAGTTATTCAAGAAAAAAGTACTTAAAATCGCAATAGTTTCTACTGAGAAAAAAATACATTTAGAGTTGTGTCAATTTTGTCGGGAAGCAGCGATAGGTGAAATATGTAGCGGAACGTAGCGTAACCAAAGCCGAACAATCGACATTTGTTTTTAAAGCTTTGTATGCAGTTTACGTGAAACTGGTTCTAGTGTCGTGGAATCATTAGTATATTTTCTTCTTATGTTATGAAAATAAATTCCTAGTACATTTATAATAATGTACCTTCGATATGGACACCCACCCAAGACACTCTGGTCCTTTGAGCAAAGTACTGAAGCGTGTACGTGCACTAGATTTTAAGTGTATCCTTCCTTGAGTGCATTACCACGATTCCTACTTCGTGAGTTTGGTCTCGTAAATCACAGCTCGCTATAAATTTGATTGATACATTCTTTTGAAGTCGTGAACTCTCAAGAGAAAGTTGGAACAATTATTAATGACATTTCTAATTACTGTATCATACCAAAAAACATAGAAAAAGTTCGCAACGATGAATATATTCTCACGGTTCCTGCTTGTAGGAATGTTGCCCTCTCGGGAATAGTGGAGATACATCTATAACTTCTGGTAATGTTGTCCTATACGTGGGACCAACAGCGTTGCCGGATTAGTAATTTAGCAAATCGAGAAATTTAGTACCTAATATAAATATAAATTAACTGTGATCCTCATATCACAGATAAAGACGTGGAAAACGGCAGATATACTCTGTCATCGCATTGAAAGTTTATTCGAATTGACAACATAACGTGTCTTACAAAAGCCAAAACTAGGAGCTTTACCGTATATATTGGAATGTTCTACTGGTACCTCCTTTCTCCCGAAATATTCAAATTGTTAGATGAAAGAAGTCATAGGAAGAGAGGGAATTATTCAAATTACGAAATAAAAGCCCAAACTATAGGATGTACATTATATTTATAGAATTTTAACATAAAATTCATATTTATAAAATTATTCTGATAGTATCGATCTTCTTAACATACAGGTACACATTGAATATATTATTGCTTTCATAATATACATGCATGCAAGGTGACATCATCAAAAACACAACTTTTAAAAGATATGGGTATTAGCTAATCATTCAAAAGTTATTAACTTATGATGAAAAGTTTCCCCACAACAATTTTGTAGAAACAACGTCATGATTCATTATATCAAACATCATTTCAGGAAAATTTTTCAGTTCCAGTTATTGTTTTAGTTCCATGATCTCTTTCACCTTGTACACATAAATGAATGAAATTCATAGAATTAACGGTTTGTTATGGAATAATGTTATTCAGATTTCAGTTTTCACTCTTGAAACTGAGGAAAAATTGCCTTTTTCTTGGAAAAATCTCTGATCGAATCCCAGGAAATTTAATGAGATATAATAACTTCTATAGGTTAGGTCTATTTTGTTTATTTTTTCAATATGTTTCAACCAAATTCTTCTGAATAATTAATACTACCTAAAACTAGATTTTGGTTTCATATTATTTGTTTATTGTCTTTGTAAGAAGAAAGCAATGTTCAAATTATCCCGAAGAAGAATAATAATGCCATAATAATACTATCCTCCCTATCATACTCCATCTCTTCTAATATCTCCTTCCTTTATGTCCCTAGAGGATGTATCATTCATCTTGATTCATTCCAGTGCACTTAATAGTACAATCTGTTGCTCTTATTATTGCTATCTTTCTACTTCCTCGGTCGAACTGATTTCATTCTTCTGTAAAAGTCGCTCTACTCTACGTTTCTAAGCGTTTTAGCTTTATATACAGAAAATTCTCTGAGCTATCTAACCAAGATATCCCACAGTCCCACACATCTTCGATAGTACTTGGATCGGGACTACATGCAGACCAGTTTAGTGTAACTGCACTACCATATATATCTCTTTTCTATAATCTAATAAACAACAAACCATCAATTCAGGAATATATTTGAGGTAACAAAAACAAAAATCTACTAACATTATCTTTAAACCTTAAACATCACATAGTTGGGGGAATTTTATCTACAGCTCTGGCGAAAATCATTTGTCTTCAAAAATGTTCTATGATGATATATTTTTGCTAATGTGGTATATCTCCTTACTCATTCATGAATTACTATACATTTCTAAACACTTGATTCAATTATTTTTTATTTAAGTAAGTTTCGGACTCAAATCTTCTTCAGAAGAGGATTCAATAATATTTGAGCAACCATCTTCTTTTCTATTACACTATTTGTGAACGACCAATAGTCTTCTCCGTTGACTCCGTGATTATCTCGAGCAATTCCTTGTGAAAACGATCGTAGTCTATTTCCAAAGATGTGCAGGCCTAAACAGCAATCAACTGCTCGTATTTAATAATCTTTTCTTAGATAATAGAATTAACACAACCAGCTGTTGACTAACTTGTTGAATCTTATCAAGAGATAGTATAATGATATATGATCAACTCTCCTATATGCGATCGTACACAGATTGAGTTTAAATTAGCGATGTAAGTATAGTGATTTAATAAGTGCGAGCGAGATTCGACAAAGATGGAGATACATGGGCATTATAACGCGCCTGTCAGACGTGTAGCTGGATCATAATTATGCATGTTGCATTTGAATACTTCATTTCATTAGGCACCAGTAGGTTCTGCCAGTTTATTTTATTATTCATAGAACATGTTTTCGATATATTAAAAATTCTCAAATCAATGTGTAAATGCGATTCTGTTGCATGTACTGTCCATGGTAGCATATGGCTCGGTGGTATGGTGACCAAAGACTCAGCAGGCTATGAGAACAATCCCAATAACTTCTTTAGAAATAAGTCTTGCTGAACATACCGCCAAAGATGAAGCCAGGTCAGTATCCAGTACACTGGCCAGAGGGCAAACTCACATAAGCAAATTGCACTGTAAGATGAATAACGAGCTATACAATGAGTTGGAAACCCGACCTCATAATGGGGATGCCATCAGATGAAATGCTTCCCAAGTATAGTTTCGAAAAAAACTTCGAAATAGTCATAACAGGCATAGAGGCTTGGAAGGGAAGACCTCCAATAAATGCAGAAATGGCCTGTGTAGACGGCTCAAAAACCGAGAAAGGAGCAGACAAGAATCTCAATGAGTTTGGGCAAACACTTGCCATCAGTTGATGCAATACATCACTGTGCCGAAGAGCCATTAAATCAAGAGTTTCAGGGAAACACCGTCGACACTCTGACAGCCAAGCGGCTATAAAAGCATTCAGTTCCTTTTAGGTCAATTCCAAACTTGTCTGGGACTGTTTAGAAATCCTTACCCTAAAAGAGTTGAGCAGTCAAAACAGACTGTCTTCAACCTGGATACCAGGCCACACGGT
Organism: Endomychus coccineus; assembly: GCA_958510875.1. Classification (NCBI taxonomy): domain Eukaryota; kingdom Metazoa; phylum Arthropoda; class Insecta; order Coleoptera; family Endomychidae; genus Endomychus; species Endomychus coccineus. The sequence continues at coordinate 38,092,465 of OY294069.1, forward strand.
CTAGAAAGACAACTAAGAGATTGATTTATCGAGAAGGAGCACGTTTATTGTGATCCTTATGAAGTAAGACCAACTTGATGAAGGTTCAAAGTACAAATATGAATCTACGACGGTAAAAGGTGAGATAATGACGTCACACTATTGGAGTAAATCAAAAGAGTTCCTAAAAATGGTATTCACAAGACTGTCTGTAATTAGTATTAAATTGATCATTCGAAACTATTGTGTTCAATATGCTGCCACATTCTTCCCATTCTAATATATTTTATAAGTTGGGTATCGTGTACACTGCCCCCTCCTGCTGTTGAGATTGAGACAATCAGGGAGTCTCACCGACTGAACCAGTTCCTCTAATTCTATAGCTCTTAGGATTAGGAAGTTCAGGATATCAGGTGGCATCAGTTAGGTGAATCTTTATTTTGATGGCCTCTTAGGTATCGTGCATTGGGGTTTCGAAGTTATGAACTCTGAGAAAATGTGGGAAAAAGCTACGCCTAACGGACACTGTTCCGTTTTAATATCGTTTATTTTTCCTTAAGTTCGTCCCTTCGTTAAATCTCTTCTGTTTGTGGTTTCCCAGTTTAATCCTTGTAGATACAGCAAATATAGCCAAACGCATACTATCGGAATGCTAAGCAATATTCGGGTAGCATAGGCCCCCGAATAGTACAACAGCCAACCGGTGAAGAACCTGTACAGACTAGTACAAGAGACTAGAGTTACAGAGTGGTTGTAAGCCATCCGACTGGAATGTACAAAAAGTGGTACAGGTACAGTTGATGAAACGGACCAGCACCCAAGACAGAAAAATACAGTAATGTGATCTTATCTTATATAATTTTTCTTTGAGTTCTCCTGGTATTGATTGAACTGGTGCTCATTCCAAAGAATGATTCAGTTGCCTAAAATAAGAGCCCGTCTGCTTTTGTATTCCCCTTCACTCCGATATCCTCCCGAACCTGTAAACGGGTAACCGCATTATTCTTGCTTAGTTCGTTTAGTTTCCCTAAGCTCGGCATATTGATGGCTGCTTGATAGTCTTTTATGATGATGACTTCTTTGGTACAAAAATTTATTTCTATATTGAACTGGCCTTCTAATATTTTTATCCAGTGTTCTTTTTCTTCTACGTCCAAATTATTTGAAATATAGGTGGGACTGTAATATTCTTCAATAACAGGACTGCATCCAGACTTACAAAATTTATATGAACAGTTATCAGGTTATCACATAAACTAAGAAATTTTTCAGATTTTCCTTCTTTGATTCCGAATTAAAACTATTAATAATTTTGAATATCATGTTCTTTCCAACATCTAGAGATATTTTCCTATTGATTGTTTATGCACGTTGAACATTCAAAAAATTGTTGTTTCTTTCCCCTAAATCTTGTTCCTAACCCTTCCATTTCTCCCAGATAATATAGGCAGGGGTTATCATTGGACAAAATATTATCCATATTTAGCAGCGTTATACTCGTTACATCTCAAAGCACTTAACGGCATATGAAATTACTACTGTATGATTGACTCCAGAGATAAGTTGAAGCAGAATGTGTGTAGAGCACGGTTTATCTGGGGTCTATTGGAATTAGAGGTACCCTTCTCAAGCAAGACATAATGGAAAATTGTCGGTTTTTGACAGTGTCGAGTGAACAGTAGCCCTTCGTCGAATAATCTCGTATTTGAATACTATAATTTCATAACTTATGAATAATTGTTACGTCTCGATGAATGGATGACAAGTAAGGTTAAAATGGACGTAAAAAACCGCATTGTTTGGAATTACATGCATCATAGCATACTGTAATAAAAGTAAAGCCACATGGGATTTAGTCAATCAATACACTGGTAAAAATAAATCTAAAACCGAGGGTACATTAACAGACTTTCATAAAACAAATCCTAATAAAAGTTCTGAAGCAATTCTTGACGAAATTAATAAATATTTTATTAATATTTGCAATAATGAAAAAATTCAAAAATCTGATAATTTTAAAAAATATATAAATATTAACCAAAATAGTATCTTTATGACACCAACTAGTGAACAAGAAGTCTATCAAACTATATTATCACTTAAAAACACAAAGACTGTGGGACATGATGGAATACCTGTGAATTTATTAAAATATGTTGCAAATATAATCTCGCATCCTATTAGCCAGATTATAAATTTGACATTACGCACGGATGAGTTTCCCGAGCAACTTAAAATTGCCAGAATAAAAGCTATTTTTAAAAAGGGAGAAAAAGGGAATATTAATAATTATCGACCTATAGCTGTACTTTCAAATCTTAGTAAGATTTTTGAGAAAGTAATTTTTGACAGATTATTAAATTTCTTAAATAAACATTCTATCATAAGTGACTGTCAAAACGGTTTTCGTAAGAATAGGTCAACGAAACGTGCTGTTTATGTTGCCATTTGTGAGGTTTTAAATAAGCTAAACGATAAAATGTACACAGCAGCCATTTATTTAGATCTCTCCAAGGCGTTCGACAGTGTCGAATATTCTGTTTTGCTATCCAAACTTGAGTGTTGTGGAATCAGGGGTGTACCATTAAAACTGATAAACAGTTATTTGCATAATAGAAAACAATATGTATCGGAAATAGACGAACATGGGAAAATTTTAAAGTCTAAAGTACTGAAAGTGTTAAGAGGAGTTCCACAGGGATCGATTCTAGGGCCGCTACTATATTTAATATATACAAATGATTTGCCAAATTCAATTACAGAGTTTCTAGTGCAATTTGCAGATGATATATCCCTGGTTCTTGGCGAACTGGGTTTGGAAGAAATTAAGGAGAAAATGATTCAGATATTGGAGGTATTAGAGGAATGGTTTGCTAATAATTTTTTAAAACTCAACATAAATAAGACAAACGTCATAAAATTTAATTATACAAAACAAAGTGACCCTCTGACAGTCACTTATAATGGAGCTCAAATAGAATCTGTTCATAATGTACAGTTTCTTGGAATCAAGATTGACAGTAGGCTTGACTGGCATAGTCATATTGATTCCTTGACTCAGCAAATAAGCAGGTATTGTTACGCGCTGAAAATGTTAACATTTTTAGTATCTAGAGGAACCGCCTTCATTGCATATCATGCGTTTGTGGAATCAAGGATTAGATATGGAATTATTTTTTGGGCCAATTCATCCGATGCCGACAGGGTATTTGTAATTCAGAAACGCATGTTAAGAAATATTCTACAACTCAAAAATCGTGAGAGTTGCAAACCTCACTTTTCTTCAAATAACATTCTCACTCTATCTAGCTTATACACATTAGAAGCGGTAATGTTTATTAAAAATAACCCGGACCTATATGTAGATTTTAATCGAGATCATATGCACAATACACGTTATAAAGCAAATCTCTTACCGACTAGGTATCAATTTTCATACTTACAAAGAAATGTTCATAGCTCAATAATATCTGTCTATAATAATGTTCCAGCAAGTGTTAGGGCTCTACCTGTTGGACTTTTAAAGAACACATTAAAACAGTTTCTAATCAAGAAATCTTACTATACAGTAGAGGCTATGTGATAAAATGTGATACTTCTCAACTAGTTATTTTATCTTATCTTTGTTTTTTTTTTTTATATTAGTTTATTTTATTTTGTATTGGATATGTTCTATGCCTTGTAGCCTTATGGAACTAATAAAAGTATTATTATACTGTAGTTCCTATTCCAACAAGGCCTTACAATCTTACAATCCTGCGAATTGTTCAGCAATTTTGTTTATAGCAATAATTATTGTTTCTTATAATTGGGTTATCAGTTAAAAAGTCTAGTGATACAAAATATCAGGTTTCATTCTCCCCAGCTCAATTAAGTAAATGAATGCCATAGGTTTTTCCTACAATATAAACAAGTTACAAGTTGGTCATAAAGAAGATACTCTGGTCGGCGGAATAAATAATCTTAGAGTGACATTAGATTGATATTATATTTGATTCTTTTCATTCCTTGAAGGTAATTAATTACATATGAATGATGTTTTGTTTGTTGTGATAAAACTTCTGATCGAAACATCTCTTACGATAATTATCATGGTGTCAGAATTGTAACGTTATTTTTATTCAGTAATGTTTGCGATATTATCATGCGAAAACTTACATCAGATCCACAATTGCCAATAGTGCAAATTTATTATGAAAATCATGATTCTGTTGGCAAAACTATTTATTTATTCTCATTGTGAAGAAGAAAAAGAAAATATCGCCGATGTGTTGATTACTTGATAAAAAAATCATTGATAACTTTCTTTAATCACGTGTCCATACACCTCTCTTAAGGAGAGTTAAATCTATTTCTATATTTATGATACAATCTACTAGCTGAAATAAGTATTTGATATTATATTGTTTATCGAAATTTGTGCATTTTAAAATAGTATTTACCAGTTACATTGTGAGTGAAACTTTTTTGACAAGGCTATAAGACCGGCAAACTGGTGAATCTTTATTAAACCACATAAATAGGGAGCCTGGGTATTCATATTTGAAGAATATGATTATTAAATAATGTATACGATTTACTTATCCAATTAATTAAATAAAATATAATAATTCCCTAGAAATTGTTTTAAAATTTAATTACTCATCTCATTATGAATACAAGCAAATTTGTTATATTCGAAAAATTTTTATAAATTTATAAATAAATATAAATTATAAAAATTATCTACAAAATTTCATCTAAAAAACAAGAAAAATTAAAATTTTTACTAACAATTTTATATTTTAAATAATTGTTAAACTATTTCAAATTCGAGACGTTTAAATAATCAAATTTTAATTATTGATTTCACTTCAGTTTTTTTTATATTTAAATTAATTTCATCAGAAAATATTATATAGCATTAATTAACGGCATAAATTTTTCTAATACTTTTCATATTGATAAATCTAATTTTATTATTTTAATTAAGAGATGATTTTGTTTTTCCAAAATTTTATTGTGGGCTAATATTTTAATCCTATGAACTTATTTGGGTAAAAAATGTATCTAATATAATAAAATAATCTATATATGTAGACTTTTGTATAGACATAATTGTTTCCTTTGTCTGCGTTAATGAACATAATATTGTCTTTGGCTGTTTTCTCTAGGAAAAATTTGGCGGTTTTTATTTCGTCGGGAAATGGAATTCTGAAGTGCAACCTGTTTCTGTTAGATTTTCAAGATTGTTAATAATTAGGCTGGGATAGTATATTATATACAGGATGTCCATGGATACGAGGAACATCCATAACTCCGTTGCTATTTGAGATATCAAAACTAGCGTTTTGTTTTCAAAGGTAGCTATGGACGTTCCACAATAAAAAATTATCTACACAATTTACAGAGTGTCCATGCACAGGATGGCCCACGAAACTTATGATTTGTTAGAACAGACTTTAGTTATACATTCTCAACTGAATACATATTCAAATGTGTTGGATTCTTTTCCGCTCGAAAAATTACAATGCTTTTTATTTCAATATAAACTTAAATTAATAATATCAACAACGAAATGATTTCGCAGAGTGTAGATGGATTGTCGATTAGTATTCATAAACAATACGAAATGATTTATTTCAGTTCATGAATACATTGTTTACATTGACATCTAATTACACATTTAATGGTTTTAGTTAATAATTATTTTCACTAAACTGATCTATTTGAATGAATATATACATGTGAACACCATAACAGTAATATTATGGCGAACTAGATAATTCATTGTACAGCAAATAAGCACAATTAGCTTCTAGAGTGACTCCACAGTAGAACAATAAATTAGTGATCCAAGTAGGCAAACAGAAATTAGTAATTCAAGCAGCTCATCGATGTACAAAACAGCAATCGCATCCAAATTCAATTTCAATTTTTAACAATATTACTCAAATAATCATCAATTCAGTGAAAGACGGTTTTCACCTCCGAATTGTTTGAACCTTTACCAATTATTAAGAAACATTTAAGGGTGGACCCAAAGTGAATTTTTGACCAGGTAATGGGGTGCGCGTTTCCCGGGGGTGGGTGCAAGAACTCAAAGTTGACTGCGATCTTGAAGCATAGAAAACTCAAAAGATTTCCTCAAACTGCATGAAAGTACTTCCGTCGTCGAGTTATTTGTGAAAAATAGTTCGAAATCGTGCTTTTTTTTCATCGAAAAATTGAACCGGTAATAGCACAGTAATAAAGGACTTCACGAAAAAAGTATACGAGACCGTTTTTGCTTAAAATTCATAATTCTATTCATTACTTGGGTCGCTTACAATTTCAAAATTTTCACCCACGTAAAGGGTGGCATCTTCTCGAAATCTTATAAGAATCGGTGGCGGTTCAAACAATTCCATTTTTACCGTCAACAAATGAGGTTGAAGTGACAAATTGATCAAATTGACCGGTTTTTATTAATATTTCCCTCATACCTATGCTGAATTTAATAAATTTCGAAACGTAGTAGCGTTGGGTGCCTGCGATGCGAGTGGGCGTCTGAATAGTCACTCGAAAAACAAGCCGAAAAAATGTTGAATTGTTCTATAAAAATATAATTATTGCTGTGACTATTTATATTGATTGTTTATGTGATTATGTCACATGCTCCAAAGGGACACTTATTAGGGTAGACAAGCTTTTCAACATTGCAAATACAAAAATCACACATTGTTTTCAATTCGGAGTGGCACAAAACTTTTTCTTGCAAAATTAAATAATTTTGATTTAAATTTATTCTCTTTATATATAATTTTCAGAATGTTTTTTTATTAATTATCAATTAATAATACAGTTATTTAGATAGTACTAGTAATAAATGTAATTCCCATGTGTTTTTTAATTTGCAATATTTTTTCATAGTATGATCCGTAATAATTCAGTGTCGACTCAACATTATATTTTGGTTTTTGCATGTTTGATAATTAGATTGGGTGACACTTTTTCCACTCCATTTTTTTCACTGGTATATTTTTCCACTAGTTTTTTTTTCCAATAACCTTTTTCCTCTAGTAATGATTTTCCACCGATTCGAAAATAGTATAATTGAAATGATTTGAACAAGTATCATAGCAACGACAGTTTGATACGTTGAACTGACAGTTTGACCTAACACATTGGTCTGACAGTTATCCCCCCTCCCTGTGGAACATGTACGAGCCCGTGTTACAAAATCTGTCGAGGACCAACAATGTGTCGGAAGGTTGGTACAACATATTCCAGGTGGTTGTGGGAAAAAACCACCCTAGTCTTTACGCCTTCCTCCTCGAGCTACAGAAAGAACAAGGAGACACCGAGGCCATGATCCGCGAGCTGGATTTAGGCCACAAAATAGAAAAAACTACACAGCAGTCCAGAGTGAAAAACGAAGAGCGAATAAACAATTTAGTTCGCCAATATGAAGATAGGAAAAGTGGAGGCGAAGTTTTGGAATATTTAAAAGCTGTCTGTCACCATATACAATTTTGATATCCTGTTTGATATCCATTTATAAAACTATTGAATGTATTAAAAAATAAACTGGAGGAAAAAATAAACTGGTGGAAAAATGTATTAGTGGAAAAAGCGGAGTCGAAAAAGCAAAGTTGAAAAAATGGGTCCCACCCGATAATTATTTTAAAGTTGTGATAACTTTCAATTAATTCGGAATTTATTCAATGTTTTAGTAAATTAATAAACTATAAAATGGTTCACAACTAGTGTATCCACATACACTATAACACTAATAAGCAAGACATAATCGCCATTAACCACTAAGAATATTGTTAAATTGCTAAAGACCTTTCAGCTACCGAATAGCCAAACTAAATTGCCAATAAAAATGTGTCTGTTTCAATAAAATAATATTTGGAATCAGAAGTGTGAATAAGGGATTACCCTCAGCTGGAGATAAATCTCATTAATTAAATTACTATTTTACTTATACGTTTTCGTCCTTTCTAAATTACCTAGATATTTGTCCGTACTGGGTTTAAAACGTGATAGATAAACTTTCTTGAGGAATGGTGTGACCTGTCATTTAGCAGCGATGGAAATTTATTAGTGAAAAAGCAAAGTAATTAATCCAGATTTATATCCAGCTGAGGGTTATTTCTCACCTCCATTTAATTCCATATAGGCACATTTTGTTTTCTATTTACTTCATTTTGATGATGGCTACTTGGTAGCTGAAAGATTCTTAGTACTTCAACAGTATTGTTGATGTACATAAGGGTGATTTTTTCTTACTTATTAGTGTTTCATAGACTGCTTTGAATTCGCTTTTTAGTTGGTAGTTTCACTAATAAGTTAATAAAAACGAATAATTTAGAAAATTTTAGTATACTTTAACCAACATTGTTAAGGAATTAATAATAACCGGTAAAAATGATTATTTCCTCAGTATTCATCACATTGACCATTTGATGCTGTTTTTATTAATTAATAAGTACCGGTGATTGTCAATACTTACTGTATTTATTTATGATGAAAATTGTAGTTTTTCGGGAGAATGAAGAACTTACTGATATAATAATTAAATCATTTATTGAATGTACAATAATTCTGTCAAGCGACATTCAACTAAAGTCAAATACCAATTCATAGATCACTCATGATATATTATGAACGTCGTGAAACAAAAAATTGATACGCGGAATTTGAATCTGCTGCTAGCGCTTTCCAACAATTTACACTGACCATATCATCCACTATTTAAAAATAACCTATTTTCTTATCAATTCGGATACATCACGGTTAATTGTAACCTACTACTCAATATTGGTCGTTTTCTGCTGTGAAGTCACTTATTTTAATTGTACTCAACAGGAATATGTTCAGAGTTTAGAGGATTTATCATGACATACTAGTTAGTACCTATATTTAACACAAATTACAAAAATATAATTTAGTCATGTGCGCTTGGCATTTGGAATGATTTTGATCAATCATAGTTATGAAAATATTCATCTTCATCGTCTGATCTGCAGTTCAACTTTTTTTTCATTGCTATTAGCTCACTGGTGTTATATTAATTATATCCTATCTATCAACCGGAAAATTCGGATCTGTAAGTTTCCTCATCAAACTCAAATCAGACACCTTCATAATGTCTCTATATTTAGGAATTTTTGAAATAATAATAATAAGAATGAGATCATGTTCAACTGATAATCCTACATAATCATTTCCACTTCCTCCACGCAAAAGAAAAATACATTGACAGATATTCTATTTTCTATATGAGTCAGCAAGCGAGCCAATAAAATGAATGTCCTGTATAACATTATCACTGGGTTGAAAATATTCAGTCCGAGGAGAAACTAGCAATCGTGATCGTCGTACGAGCTATCTCTGTCTTTGAAATTCGTAGAAGGTGTTCGACACATCATATATGACGACTCGGTGGATGCTGGTGTCAGTAAAGGCGTTCCCTGGAGACTGATGGCCAATGGTAGTGCTGACGGCGTGCATAAACTTGCAGCTCCTCTGCTTTCATTCACTGATCTGTATCGGGCCGGTCTGGATAACCTGCAATGTGATTGATATAAGTGCCAAGATCCATGAATATCAATAAAGATATAGTATATTGCCACCCATAAGGCGATTACGCGACGGTCATTAAAAAGAAAAAGAGTACATTAGAGAACTAGTTTCATTAGGACGGTTTTGGCGCACGAGCTCAAGTTTGGGGAACGACAGCGAAGATTTTTCTTCACATTCGCAATTCGTTTTATTTTTGTACTTTATTTAGATAAGATTAATAATCAATAATAATAATTGATAGAAGACCCTGGTTGAGGTTTAGCCATGTTTTCGAAACACGTATTCGATACTAACATTTGAAGAACTCGTGTTCGCTCGATGTTTCTGCTTATTTCATGGATCCAGTAATCTGAATCAACAAATTTCAAAAATTTACGCATTTGTGCTGGAATATAAACGCTGAACAGAATTCCATGGAATGTCACGATGTTGATAAATGGAATCCTTCATTCTAGACCATTTGAAGATTGAAGAATAATAAATAGCTCGTCTCCTGAGATATGGGTCGGTAAGACCACATTGACAAGGAACCCACGAGTAGAAGTAGAAGAATAAAGATTGTAACTAAAACGTCAGTCCGACAGTAATGCTATTCATTGTCACCATGAATAAGATTTGACAAATACATTTGAATTGTCCTATCTTTGTTGGTTCGTGAAATTATCTCGAAAAACACAATTGACGATACTATCCCAAATTCTGTCAGAAATCAATAAAAATTGCTTTGAGGTACCAAGAAATGTATTGTTGTTGCGAGCACAAGTTGTATTACCCTCGAGAGTATTTATTTATGACATAGTAGCTTGTTACAGTTGAACAAAAAATGTTGTTTGTATTTCGTTTGTGAAATTCGTGTTTTAAGACACACATGCGAGTGAATTTTTGGGCTCGACCTGCTGTCTCGCCCAAAAATTAACTCTCATATGCCATTAAAAAAACACTCATTCACGCACTTAATACAATAATTAATTCACGCATCAGACACAGAATAATAGCCATTTTATTATTGGTTGTAATTTGCGCTTTCCCAAATTTGCTTCTTCAAATAATATATTGCGTTTTTCAGAACTTCAACTTCAGTTTACGCGTCTTTGATAATGGCTGCCACGCAGCCGAAAAGTTCTTCAGATCATTAGTTGAAATTCAAGTGGGAAAAGGGCAAGTGTAAAGTTCTTATATTGTTCAATTGTTTTAATTCAGGTGTTTTCACTTTTAATTACGAGAAGTTTGACAACGAATAACATCAATTTGGTCATACAATCTCATACAGAGGAATTATAAATACCATGTCAAAATAAGAATCTTTTACATCATTTCCAGTGAAGTTTTCTCAATTATTGATACTTCTTATGCGGGTACTGATGTTGTACATAATTATTGGTTTATCAGATGTAACTGAAAGAGATCTATCATTGGTTAGCCAATTTTTGCTTTACAGTTCCACACTACATGTACTTACATATAATAATACTATTTCATTTTTGAGCGAAGGATGGAGGTTCAAATATTGACCTAGTACATTTGAATTCCAGAAATTCGTGATAGACCCTTGACATATTTTCAGTAGGGGAAAACGTGCCTTTTATTCAGTTTCAACGTAAATCATTCAATTTTCTTTCATCCCTAATCGATCTCGTAGTGAGTTAAAATGTTTCAAATTAATGAGATGAAACCCTCGTACACAATTCATTAGTATAATGCTCCATATATAGGTTGTAACATTATCTCTCTAACTACAAGAGTTGTTTGAATGGAGGCAAAATTTCGCATCTTAATTTTGAATAATAACTTCCGGAAATATCCGATAAAATCAATTTTCTTTTTTATTTCTTGAAGGCTTCATTATTTGATTATGTAAAAACAAAGAGCACATTCTCGAAGCACTTTTCAATGCTCTTCAAGAAAATAATTTCATTTTTCAGATGCGACGTTTCGTTTTCTAGATACCCACAGCAATTTTTGTTTTTGAATGATGCAGACCTGAACTTTTCATTTCGTTCTCCAGTAGCTTTTGATCTCCCAAAACTAATGATGTATCACACTTGTCACTAAATGGCTTAAGGTAGGAGTCATACTTTTTTTTTTTAATTGGAAAGTCGGCATTGAGTTTGAAACAAAAGTTACACTAGTGGGAATTTCTATTTATGATGCGCGCTGCCAAATTTATTTTGCAAAATCGTAAAAAATAACCTAGATGAACTGAAATTTGCATTAGAAACGCTTTTCGCATCATAGCAATTGGTTGCTTCAAAGGGCAATAAATAAAATACCACAAAAATGAATTCAAGTCAACAGCTTTGAACTTATAGAAAATTAGACATTGTATTCGTTAGAAATTTAATTAAAAAAGTATTTTGTTAGTTTTAAAAGTTTTTATTCCATATAATTATGTTTGAGTTATCAAAATTAAAAAGCCGCTCTAAAATAATCTCTCCACCTGAATACTAATAAAACCAATATGGGTTGGGTTGTTTCTCTTAAAATTTGTTATAAAAATCACCAGGGGGAGATTTAAATTTTTTTTGTCGATAATATACAAAATGCAAAGCGTCGTATCAGAAAAATAAAATTACCCTTTCAAAAGAATGTTTGAAACAACATGAGCCGTGTTTGAACCGATATATGAGGAGTGGCATTGATTAGGTGGCGTTCGTGAAAAAATCCGATATATGTACTTTGTACGTTCGAAAACTTTTCTCACGTTGGTCCCACGTAAGACGGCCACAGACCTCGTGATTTTCCATCGGTTACCGATGATTATAGGTAAATTTATTAAGGCCCACAGAAAATTTCCTCCCCTTTGTCGCATGAAGTTCAGTGAATACAATGACAGAGAAAATATATAGTGTATGAACAAATACAAAAACAAGATAGCACTGTAGTCCTTCAGATAGTGAGAAGAAAATATATTCTTTACAAGGTTCCTTTAGAAAGAAAATCAAGGAATCTGAACAATCATGTGCTGGGGAGAAAGTGTTTACAACCCATATTTTTGGTGTTATGACCATCTTATATTGTTATCTGTTCAGAACCCCACGCGAAAGCATTTCTAGTCTAGACTCGGAATATTACTCTAGAATGAGATAAGTAATATATTTTTTGGCCCTTAATAGAATAATTATGCCCAAGACAACTTTACCATGCATGTGTGTATATCAATATTTTGTGTGAACATATTGTGATGCTTGCATCAAATGGCAACATTCATTTTCATAAGGAGCTACTACTCTACCGGTTCAAGCATCAATTCCGTTATAAAATTACATAGTTCAAACGCTTTTTGTTTTCCTATTTTTTCTTAGAACCGCAACGGTCACTGCCACCGTCATGATTTGCCCCGCCCCATTCATCGCGAATAGTCTACAAAACTACTATTTTTATAATGAAGTATGTGGGCTCATCGGGCACGAAAACCATCATGAGAGTTTGTAAGGATCACCGATGAAAAATGACGGTTCGTGGTCCGCTTTACTCTTATTTCTTACTCCTTCATGGCCATTTCACTATTAAATTTGAGCAGGTTATTCTCATTCCCGGACAAAAACATTATGTTTTTTATGCAACCGGCGTTTGAACCTTCTGCTCAAAGATGATGCTACTGACTGAAGAATAGTTCTTGCGAGAGGAACCAGCGCTTCTCCCAATCCGCTCCACAACGTATCAAGGCCACACTGCTCTCATTTCACATAACAAGGGCAATAAGAAAATTCCATCCTTTAAGTTCAGTAAGAAATGCAGAAATGTAGTAATTTTTGTGAATTAATGAGCTTAATTTTGGACGAACCAGTTATTACAACTACCTTGAACATTGCCTAATTATAAGAAATTATATTTGAACCAATATTCCTCAAAGATATCATAACTTGACATGTTTGTCTAAATCTGAAACATACCTTTGACATTTGCATAGTAGTAACCTTATGAAGGCCGCTCTAAACGTTCTGTTGAACACGGTGTATATGATGGGATTGATCGTTGAACTGACGTATCCCAACCACAAGCACACGACCACCACGTGATCAGGTACTTTACAGTCTGGACACGCGGCGAATAGAATGTTGAGTATGAAGAACGGCGCCCAACAAAGGACGAACGTGAAAAACACTAGTCCAAGAACTTTTGACGCTTTTTGTTCCGTTGCAACTGAATTCGCTGCGAAGTTCTTCCGTTTCACTCTACCTGCGAGCAACCTGCAAAATGGAATTCAGTTAGTCGCAGTGGCATTATATATATACATGTTTTGATAGCTTTAAGTTGAAATTATAAATTCTTTTTATCGTCATTGCTGATTGCAGAAACTTGATCAGCCTCATCTCCCGTTACTACACAAACCAGATAATTACCGATCTTGATAAAATGATCGAGATCCATAAATTCTGAAAAACATTTATGGTCTGTCGTACTCGAAAGATAAGTTGGGAGCCGATAAGCGGTCTCTGGCTATATTCAAGGGGTTGCGGGCCGCTGAACGGTCGTCATGTTTGCTGTTCCTGCGGGCTTAGTAGACATATGAGCAAGTGACAATTAACTAAAATATTATTCTTCGATTATGTAGCCTGGGCAACGGCAAGAATATCAACTAGCACTGTATAAAAAAAATTGAACGATTAACATGTACATAATTTTTTGTACAGGAGAATAATGCAAGATGAACCACATCGTCATTATGAACTAGATAGAGTAAGGTGTCACATCAAAGTGTCAGATGTTTTTCTTCAATTAATGCCACATGACCAAACAGACAAAATTTCTGTACCAACTAAGATATAATTCTGAGGCCAGCATTTTTACATCACATAATTTTTAGTCATATATTTTAATAATGATTCATGACCCAGGTATGAATTATATGTAAATTCTTGTGAAATAGGTCATACTAACAAATATGATTATTATTAGTTTCATTTTTACTTTCGGTCTCACGACCATCGTCAGAAGACGTATCAATGTCTAAAACGTGATTTCACAAAACTAATTGTATTATCACAAGGCGTCCTTATCGCACAATTCCAATTTAAAATACCCACGTTGCCGAAACGAACAGAAACACGAGTAATCGAAATTGTAACACATTAATGTTGAGTATATGAATCAAGAATCCACTGCTTAGCAATTTTCTTATAAACTTAAGACTCATATCAAAGCACAGTGTGTAATACGACCGAAGAACTGAAACCAAAAAATATGACGCTCAAGTATTCACTTTCGAACCAGATGTTGAACATTTATGAGGTAATAGAAAAACATTGTCAGACCTTATTAAGAATATTGCTATTTGAGCATTCTACCTAAAATAAACTTTTAACATGGAATGTTTACCCAAAAACATTTTTCAACCCCATCATTAAAGAAAGAATAAACAAATTATATAATGGAACGTCATATATAAATAACATAAACGTAATACAGATAATTTTATAACAATACCATACATTCCGGAGACCTCAGTGAAAATTAAGAAATGTGTTTATTAAAGTATGATATAGATGTTGCCCATAAACCTACTAACTGTGTTGGTAAATATTATTCAAATCTAAAATCTTTAATAACTAAAGACGAACAAACCCACACGGTATACAAATTAAATTGTTTATATTGCGATGGGACGTATACAGGAATCTCTAACCAATATTTACAAACAAGAATGTACGGCCATAAGTAGGTATAGTAGGTACTAGAAACAAAAACTTCGAAAATTCCATCGCCCTTGTTAAACATTATTCTGATTATAACCATCAATTTGATTACAAAAATGTTGATATTTTAACTAAAGAATCCAATTATTATGAAAGGTCTATTTTTCGAGATGAATCACATACAGACTTCAAGTCTGTAAATCATAGGGCAGATGCAATCTATACTACTTTAATCAATTAAAACGCTTGCAAATTCCTACTGCGTCTTTATAATGTTAAAGGTATGTTTTAGGTAGAATGCTAAAATAGCAATATTTGTAATGAGGTCTGAGAAACTTTTTCTATTACTTCATAAATCTTCAACATCTGGTTCGAAAGTGAATACTTGAGTATATGTGTTAGTGTGGACTTCCCTAGAATTTATATATAACTTACTACATATTTCAATAAAATATAACTTTGGTCAGAGAAGTAGATTGATTGATTTTGGACGAAATTCCTGATTTTTTAACACAATAAGTCAAATATTCATTTTGCTCAAGCTTATGGAATTAAAACACAGCTTTCAAATAATCTGCTTAAGACTTTGTGGATATTGAAAATGTTGTCCCACTGTTGAATCATTTTGGTTTCATCTTTGTATATCTGATTCCTTTTTTCAATTTCATCATGAATTGTTTCATGCTAATTTATATTCCAATTAATGCATCAACAATTTGATGAACGCAATGAGATTAACTTATTTTTGATTCCAAAATGTCACAAACTTCCAGCTCGATGAATTATTCATTTTCGCTGCTCGGGAGTGGGTAGAGTAATGAAGACGATCTGAATTGACTTGTTCTAGGATAACGATGAAATTAGTCACCCAGTATATTAATGATTGGACTATTAAAGACAAATAAGCCTTATAGCCCCTTTAGGCGACAGAAATAAAATTGAGAAATAAGAATGAAGATTTAACTTTAGTCTTGTGAAAATTTCTTTCCGTTTTCATTTAGAAATAATTGGGTTCGAAAGTAAGTATAAATTGCAATGAACGATTCCAATACTAAACAGATTTCGAGTAATTTACTTGCATGCAAACGTCTTCGCAGCCAAATTGTCTGTATTAAGTGCAATAAAAGTTCCTAAATTGATACTTCCGAGGAGCCGTGACGCCTGTGAAATTACCCCGGTAAAATAGCCCAAAGCTCTCATATTCACCCTATTTGCATAGGAATATCGTAGGATGAAAATAACTCACGGAATAGAGTACCTATTTAATTAACGTTTTGGAAAGTTGATATTCAGTGGAAACCTCATCTTACTTTTGATGATCTGTTGCTAAGACATTCCTGAATATTACAATTTACGCAACGTAAACAGTTCAAACGCAGCTCAGGACTTAATTATTTTAAAATGTAAATTTTTTGGCCGGTTATTTTACATTCTAATTTTATATTGAAATAGCTATATTTTGAAATGATACACCACTGGGATAACTCATCGTTTTATTACCTCTGGAATCACTAGAAATTAAACTTTCACCCTTATCCACTGAATTATTTGCAAAACATTGGGAGGACCGTCTATCAACAAATCTGGCATCGTCAAAAGTAACCTGGAGATCCGGAACATAAATATCCACTTATAATTTTAAAGACCTCTTACGGCGATTTACTCGCCTTAGCATTGATTCTAAGAATCAATACTTTTTAATGGTCAGTTGCAGCTGATATTTTTTTGTACTTCTCAACTGGCGTTGTTAGTCTGTGTATGTGAATATACTATATTCTACAGACCAATCATCCACACCGGATTCAAGAATGTTGCATCAAAGCAACCTCTCCTCCCGTGAAAGTAACATGTATATTATCAAACAGCTACAAGTGTGCCTTGTCAAACACACCTACACACACTCGTCTACTATGTTCGATTATGTACACTTAGCCGTCGAAAGCACATGCTTATTTATCGAACAAGAGTGAGATTTATTATTTGATGTGGATCTTTATTAGGTGCTGTATAGAACTAATTGATGCGAAATATTCCGAAAATTACCAAAATTGGTTAATGCCAATTTACATTCTACCCTTCGGATGATTCATCTTCAGTGAAGAGTATAAATAGACGTTCATCCGCATTTCATCCAAAGTGAACATTAATAGTAAAGGCCAGTGGATGAGTTGAACGAATTTGTACTTTGGATGCACCGATTAGATGATTAGTCTCCATTGACCTTACGCTTTCTGTGAATAGTGAACTTCAGGTATTAGCCAATGGTGATGAAACATGATACTTTACTACCAAAACAAGTTCCTGTAGCAAAATTGTGAACTTCAGTTTCACAGGCAGAGCTACCCTCAACAAAAACTCTGTCTTTTCTATTAGAGGAGAAGCTTCTGCAGCAAGAAGTTAAATTGCACGTCTGTCATTGGCAAATGATTTTTGCATGGGTCAGGGTCGTTCCTGGCTAATTTCACCAACCGTTGCATAGATGCTCCAAGATCTTGTAGCCTCCTAATCTATGGTCTAACCCATCAACAAAGGCAAAGACGGCATTTTTCTGTATAGTTTCTACAAAATTTTTAATCTTACGACAATATTCAAGCAGGGCTAAAGTTGTTATTTCGACACCAACACTCGCGAGGTCATCAGTCGCGGGCATTTTAAATACCATTGACCACATTGAAAACATTGGGAGGTGTAAATTGTTTTGTTCTCTCTATTGACTTTCACTGAATATCTATTATCCAGAGTTCCTTCAGTATCGATATTTCCTTCTATCTGTGAATACCTACATCGGCTTGCAACTCATCGAATTAGCCATGCCTTGCTTTGGGATATTTTGAAGCGTACGATGAGGCATCTGTGGAAAAAATTACAGTATCATACATCTTTCTACGTAAAATCATCCTCCCAAACCGCCTCAAACCCTCCCAAATCATTAATATCGCAGTTATTCTCTCCAAAAATGAGGTATTTCCAGCCCAGAATGGACCGAAAAATAGTCTTGGTCACACATTTGAATGATCAAAATATTTATCATATCATCTCCTCTCCCCAGGGGATAAACATGAAAGAAAATTTTGGCACTCACACAATCTTTTCTTTAACATAAAAACTACAAGTTGTTGGAGGTGCAAACATTTTATTTTCAATTTCATATGATTTGGCCAATTTTTGGTAAACAGACCAAAACATGGCCAACATTCTTGAAAATAGACGCATAGAAAATGTTGGCGTATGGTTTTCCAGTAATGAGCATTGATAACAAAAATTTTCTGACTGGTCAGAAAGTATTATAACACGTTCCAATTTTGGTAATGACTAAAGCTGCCACTGCTGCCAATTGCATGGAGAAAAAATGTTGGCATTTATTGAATATTGATCGCCAAAGACACTCTTCGACTAGCACCAAACACCAAAGTGTTGAAACACGTTCCAAAATTGAATATTTTCTCGGGCGGCTAACTCAAAATGGGGCTGGGTGGAAGGTCTAACTCACATAGGATGAAATACTCAGATTAATAATTGCTAAAACATATGTCAACATGTTATATCTCAGGCCCAAAATATGTATGTATCTCCTAGACTCTAAGAAAAAATGAGATAGATCTGAATTATGCGATAATTCTTTGAAATATAGAAAAATGCACCTTATGTGTTGTCAATATGAATTATTCACTGTATGGGATACTGGCTTATGACTCAGCAATTTAAATGTAAATACCAAGCTCGGGCTTAATTTGGCGATTAAAATACTGCACGTTAGGTTTGAAAACCAATTAACTGAGCAATTACCGGCGAAATCCCACAACGAATCTAATTAACATTTAGGCATGATATGAACGTCGGAGTGACGCTTAGTTTGATTTCTCTGACACTTCTTATACAATCTGATTTTGTGTATGTACCGTGTTGAGCATTCTTGGAGTTTAGATTTTCTTTTGTTAGTTTCTCTTCCACTCAACGACATTCTGCTCCTGGTTTTCCATCGGTTGCACGTTTCCCCAATTAATTCGGACAAAATTTTATAATCTAACTGAAACAATTCGTTATTCGATAATCGAGTTATTTCAAGATTCATTTTTAACGAAGCTCGAATTAAAGTAAAATCTTCATTTTAGTTTAAGGATCTTTTGATTCAAAGCTTTTAATTCTCAGATTGAAAAGCATACAAATTGTGTTCGTTTATAAGAGAAATGGTCGTCGGTTCAATTTTCAAACCAGTCGAATTTTATAGGGAATTTATGTTTGGAATCCGCAATGAACAGAATGTTACTGGGAATGAAACATTGCCAATCATTCCGAGGCCTTAAGAATGTTCAATTGTTCTCGAAAGTGTTGATTATCTTCCCAAAGTAGAATTGTTTCATTGTGGATATAATTAATCGAATAAGACTGATGTTACAAATTCATTGTTTTCAATAACAATATAAAGTAGTTTCTTTGAGAATGATCGATAGATCGAAACGTGTTAATTTGGTTTCTGATTCTACATCAAATATACAGTGTGTGCGATTTGAAACCTCAACGCCCTCTTATTTTGGAACGCATTGACCGATTTTCAAGAACAAAAATTTCAAGACATAGTGCTCGACGAGCACTATTCAAAGATTTAGACAAATATGAAATATAGAAATTTTCAAGGCCTACTATTGTCTGCTAAATGGGTCGGAATTTTGAGAATGACCATTGGGCATTTTTTTTTCGATATAGTGAGTAGCCTATTCGATTTTGCCATATCTCGAACACCTATACACTAAGTTTCAGCGCAATATCTCATATAGGGTGTTAGTTATACAATGACAAATTTCCAAATATATGCATTTTTGACTAACCCTGTGAAAGTCTATGGATTTTACAGAAAATGTGGTGTAACCATCGAATGCAAGAACACTTCGCATACTCAGGTATGAAGTTTCATTATGGTAACCGTTAGTGGATGATGTCTCTTCACTTTAAAATGAATAAATCAAATGTTGAAAATGTATCATCCACAATTTTATGTAGTATAAATAAATGGTAAATCAAATGTTGTAGGAATACCCATTTATGTTTTGTGCATTTTTTTAAAGCATTTTTCATAATGCCTCCGCAAATTTTTGCGAAATTCTCATAATTTCATTCCTACCTCCAATTCATATGAACACTTCTATGAGCATTACTCTACTATATTTTTTGTAGCAGGCCTCAGTAGTTGTCTGAATTTGACAGTTATTCTCCACTTGTAGCGCTTTCCACGACAAGTGTTTGTTGAAGTTATTGATAAACGTGTTTTCAAAATGGTAAATCTCAACTTATTCGAGAAAATTGGGTTGGTAATAATACTCGACCAATAAGGGAAGCCGCTGAAGAATTCAACAGAAGGCATCCAGATCGTCAACCAATTCACTATACCACAGTCTTCACAATAACACAATATTCAATAGAACTGGAAAAGTTAATGTAAAACAAGTACCAAGACAGAGAGAAAACCTAGTGATATACGAACGGAATTCACAGTATGTTCAAGAAAACCCCAAAACCAGCTTCATGCAGATTTCACGAAATTTACGTGTAAGTGTATCTAAAATAGTACAAGTTTAAAAAAAATAAAGACCGAAGATCATACACATCTTAGAACGAGGTGATAAGTAACGAAGATTGGAATTCTGTTTATTCTGCCAAGGTGAATATTTGAAAGATGGAAAGTTTTTGGGCAATATTCTCTACACCGATGAAGCAACATTTACCACTAACGCTACAGTATCGACTCAGAATTTCAGGTACTGGGCAACGGATAATCCACACTGGGTGATGAATGCAAAAAGACAATATTCACGAAAATTCAATGTGTGGATAGGAATATTCAAAGACCGTATAGTGGGTCCAGCATTTTCGAAAAAAACAATAAATGGTGAAAGATTTCTTAATTTTTTGTCCACGACTTTGCGGGATTTCATGGGAGAACTAACAATTGAAGATCGCAAAAATGTCATATTCCAAGTAGACGGTGGCCCTATTCATAATATGATTGCTGTACAAAGATGACTGGATGAAAAATTTCAAGGCAGATGGATTGAAAGGAACAGTCCCTTTATTTGTTGGCCCCCTCGTTCACCAGAATTAACTCCGTTAGATTTTTTCTGTGGAGACATTTAAAAGAAAATGTTTATCGCACCAGACCACAAAACAAATCAAAACAGAGGATCGAGCAAAAGTATAGAGAAATAACACCAGACCAATTTAGGAAGACTCGCCAAAATTTGAGACGACGTTATGAAACATGTATAAAACGTGCGGGGGGATTTATTGAAATTACCTATATTAGAGCAAACTGTTCTTCCATTTGTTGTTAATTGTTTTGAAATTGAATTTTGCTTATGAATTTTCAACTTCTGATTTATTAATGTTTTTTAAGTAGAGACATCATCCACAATGAAACTTCGTACCTGAGTGTGTGATGTGTTTTTGGATTTGATGGTTACACCAATCTTCTTCAAAATCCATAGGCTCTCATACAAGGTTAGACAAAAATGAATCTATCTTGAAATTTGTCATAGGTGTATAGGTGTTCGAGATATGCCAGAATCGAATAGACTGCTCACTCTATCGAAAAAAAAGCCGAATGGTCGCTCTCAAAACTTCAATCCATAGTAGGCCTTGAAAATATGAATATTTTATTTGTCTACAAGTGCTCATTGAGAGCTATATCATAAAACTTTCGTTTCTGAAAATCGGCCAATGGGCTCCAAAATAACAGGGTGTTGCGGTTTTAAATCGCACATACTGTATATAATGTTTTCATTGCTTGAAGATTCGTTGAATCCCACCTCGGTAAATAATCAAGTTAAGTTAAGTTGAAAAATATTCATTGGAGTATATTTTCTTTTATCAAAATATTATCATAAATCCAGAATTAATATCATAAATTTAATTGAGTAATTATAAAAGTGGACTTATTTCAGGTCGTATATTAGATTATCTTGAACTCCTCATTCAATAAGTATCATTTTCTTTTAAGCGGAATACCACTTAATTTGAATAAAATTTAATATGAATACTTGTATTTTGAAAACCAATCTTTTGCCGACCAATTGTTTCACGATGCAGGGGCAATTCTTAGGATGAGTTATCAACAGTAATTCACAAATTCAGAAGGTACCTACTAAATATATTATTATTATAGTTTGTGTGTTCTATTATAATGGCTAAGTAATTAGAAATAACGAAAGAACTAAAGATAAAACCACACCGTTTGTCTAAGCCATCATTTTGACCATTTCCTATTCCAATTTCTGTAAGAGGAACTGCGCAAACCTGGAAACATAGGTCCTAAGGCGTCAACGGGAGCACAATTTCAATTAAACGGGAGATAAGAAACAATACCACATTGCACTCATTGTGTTCTTGTAACTTTGAGAACTCGTAAAGCACCACGATCGGAAATGTACACACAATCTCCGCCATGATTCAACATCGCTTAATTTAGCGAAGTTTCCGATAATAAATGTCCTCAAATAGTCTAATAGCTTAAAATCGAGGAATTAACGCTGTAATCTACGGAAACGTATCTCGAACGTTCATTAAGGCGAAGAGGGGTGTTGCAGTGCGAGCTGATGACGCTTTACCGACTCCCTCTCCACCATTATCATGTAATGCAACCCATTTTCGTGTGATGAAGATGACTGATTATAGCCTTGGCTCATTACAACACTCCCAGAACCGGATGATATTATTATAGTGTGTTCAGTTGTTATTGGAAACGTTACTCCAGTAAACACTATGTGATCGCAAAATTATCTGAAAACACCCACTATGTTAATGTTACATTAATGTAGCTTCCGTTATAACGTTACAATTTTAAGTAGTGCATGAAAGCGAGAATATATCCGAGACGAGAATACACTAGTTTAGCGAGAACGCGTCGTATAGTTTTCATATCGAGAGCGAGAAATCTCACAGTTCTCGCATATTAAAAATATATGTGAATTCTTCTATTTCATTTATTGATTCAACGTCGGCCCATTTCTGCTACTGTGACACCGACGGAAGGAGGCAAGCTCACCCCGATCTGACCAATTTCTTTAACCTGCGGTGACATCGTGCAGCACATGATACCTACTACTGTTCTATCTCTTATCCGAAGGATGGCTATTTTACCCAATGAAATTACCGCTTTTTGCCTGAGATATTTTCGATAAGTATCGAAAATATAACAACCGTCACTCGGGTATGAAACCGGGTCGCCGGTAGTGAGTGGCAACCGTGCTCACCTTTACACTACCATAGGCAGTTAAATTATTTTAATTTCATTAATATTTCCTACTCTCACTACTGATTGACACTGTCTGTGACTAGACTGTGCCGTGAGTCAATGATTCGCTGCATGCTCACATGCTATGACGTTTCATGTCGAGCGCATCTAGAGAATGACAAGAAGCATATTCAATTGTTTCCAAGCGAGAATTGGTAACTTCTTGTTCTTTATTCTCATAGTCGAGAACCAGTGCAAGAGCCGGAGTTGCATGTTCGAACCGAGAGCCGTTCAACTCCCTCTCGTACTGAATATGATATTAAACGGCGTTCATGTTAAGGAAAAAATAACGTCAATCTTTGTTGTCAGTATGAACAGGTTTTCAATATTTTTGAAGAAAAACTAACCATTTCATTCAATTAACTGTGTTACAATCTAATTTAGGAGTTCTTCACTTATTGTATCGAATATAACAAATTATTAATTATCTAAGTGTACGTAATTCACAAACAGTGGCGTTTCTAGGGTATGGCAGAAAGGGCACGTGCCCTGGGCGCAAAAGCCGCGGGGATGCCGCTTGGAGCCTCTGGCACAAAACTAATAAAACCGCTTCATTAACTTACATTTTTCTCATGTGACTCATACGCTTTTTCACAGCCGAGATCGAGATTTGTACGGGTCCAAAGCACCCCGGCAACTTATTCAAAGTGTCTAATAAGTGAAATACTCCCTTATACGAATGTAGAGATTCAGAACGAGAACATACAGAACGAGTTTATCCATTTGACTGCAACCACTGCTCGCCAAAATATGCTCTCAAAATGTCGTCAAGCCAAGTATTTCTGCCTCATGTTTGATTCGACTCCTGATTAAGCACATCGTGAGTGAATTCAAGTAGTACGATATGTACAAGTTGATCTTGAGAACTGTTTGCAGAATCCTTTCTTGGAATTATCCAGATAAACTTGAAAGATGCTGAGAGCTTAGTTGGGACCATTTTAAACCAGTTAGTGAACAATGAAACGGATTTGCAGGATTGTCGGTCACAATGCTACGACAACGCTGCTGTGATGGCGGGGCACAAGAGAGGTGTTCAACTAAGAATTGTTGGGAAGAACCATCAGGTAGTTTTCGTGAACAATTATGATAATCATTCGCTCAATTTGGTTAGTGTAAACACCAACAGGATGTAATGATCTACAACAAGATGTATGATGGATGGTGCAACGGAGACTATACTGAGAGAAGTAGCGCAACAGGCAACTGTACAACCGTATATTGACTGTACTTGGGTTTTGGACCAGAGTGGTCATTCCCATTCCGGATAGTTTGCAAGATAATTTTCACAATGGAAGAGGAACGGTAGTGACTGAAGTTCTTGGAGCTGGACTTTGTCTCTGTCTAGAGAGGGAGGTTGAGACCGAAAGACCAAGGCGAAGAAAGAAAATGACTGGTGAAACGTCGAAGGATGCCGGATTAACAGCGAAACAAGAAAATTGAGCAAGCTCTAAAGAAAACGTTTGACCGCCTTCACACATATATAGTCCAGTCAATAAGCCGGAAAATATGGAAAATTTGGGAAACAGCTCGGATTTGAATAATTTTTGATGCAATGGGTTCTGTGAACCCTCAAGATCATTCGTTACCACTAAAATCACACCCCGAGGGCAATGGGCACTTTTGGGGGGTGTTTTCCCCCCAAAAGATGAATCAAATTCACAAAATGGTCCAGAGTGAAGGAATCGGCTCGAAAATATCCACTAAGAGGTTTTTGGGGTCGCTGATCACGAATATGACATTTAACAAGTCACCACATGCACCGACATGGTCATAGAGGTCATCTCCAGGAATTCAAAAAATGTTTCCATCTTAAAGTCTCCAAATGTCTCACTCGGGGGTTTTTGGGGTTGCTGAGCACGAATATGATGTCTAGAAATTCCTCACATGCACTTGGGGCACAGGACGACTACGTAGTGAAGGTCGTCTCCAGGAATTCGACAAAATTTTCCATCCTAGAGTCTCCAAATTCGTCACTCGGAGGTTTTCGGGGTCGCTGAGCACGAACATGATGGAGACTCTAGGATTTAAAATTTTGTTGAATTCCTGGAGATGGCCTCTATGACCAGATTTTCTGTGCCCCAGGTGCATGTGAGGAATTCCTAGACATCATATCCGTGATCACCAACCCCGAAAACCTCTGAGTGACAAATTTGGAGACTCTAGGATGTGGAAAATTTTGTCGAATTCCTGGAGATGACCTTCACGACGTCGTCGTCCTGTACCCCAGATGCATGTGAGGAATTTCTAGACATCATATTCGTGCACAACAACCCCAAAAACCCCCCGAGTGAGACATTTGAAGACTTTAAGATGGAAAATTTTATTGAATTCCTGAAGATGACCTCTATGACCATGTGGGTGCATGTGGTGACTTTTTAGATGTCATATTCGTGATCAGCGACCCCAAAACCTTCCTGGTAGATATTTTCGAGCCGATTCCTTCACTCTGGACCATTTTGTGAATTAGATTCATCTTTTGGGGGGAAAACACCCCCCAAAAGTGCTCATTGCCTTCGGGGTGTGATTTTATTGGTAACGAATGATCTTGAAGGTTCACAGAGCCCATTGCATCAAAAATTTTTCAAATCCGAGCTGTTTCCCAACTTTTCCATATTACACAGTATTTCCCCGGCTTATTGACTGGACTAATATGGACGATAATTCATTCGTTTGCATGATACTGACGAGAAGTTTGGCTTTTTACTTGACGATTGGTATCATGTACCAGCATTAGCAAAGACGTCCTGACGAATAAGTGAAAACTTCGGCCAGACCTACAACTGCAATGTTGATGGTGAACAGCTATATGGACTTCTTTGCGCCACTCTACTACTGTTCCCGCACTTCAATACCTTGAACAACGGAATAATGGAGAAGATCGAGTTCTTCATCATGTGAGAGATACCTGCATTAACTACAGATAGTGCATTCATACAAAATTAATACAGAAGTCCCTAAAGATGTTCCTAAATATTCGATAAATAAATATTACATATTTATGTATTGAAATTGAATCAGATAGTTTCATTATAAAACATTAAAAAGTAATTTTGACCAATCGCTTGAAATGATTCATTATGTAGTAAAATTTCAAATGAACTTGATTGTACATTGTCAATGGGGGTGCAATTACAACCATTGTCATGGGCGCCATTTCACTTAGTTACGCCCCTGTTCACAAACTGTTGTAGTGATCACCAAATGTGTAAAGGAAAATAAAGTACCTATTTACTGGTTCAGCTTGCATCGAATTCAAATTCAATAGTACCAAAAATATTTTTTTTTCAATATATAATGGCGGAAATACAGTCAATGGCAAAATAATCCATTTCTCAGAAGGGTCATCCTTACAAAATGTTTTTTGAGAGTTTACTTGATCGATTATCAAAATGAAACAACCTACTTATCTGAAAGAATTATATAAATAAATGGAAAATTAACTTTCAGCTTGAAGTCAATATTATTAGTCCATAGTGTGATGTTGAGTAAGCATTATTATTTGAGTGAACAAACACTCGAAATACCTAATTATCAAAATCTTCAAATCAATGCATAATTTTCAAAATTTACTCTCGATAATCTCGGGAAGCACTAGGTCGTGAATAAGCCTAACATAAGGAGATGAAGCGTCAGCTACATGAGATCACCTGATAACGATGACACCTTAATTTGAAACCTTACGTGTTTCGTAAATCTATCTGTAAAGATTGAGTAATTATTGCTCGAAGTATCTTGGCAGGACGAGATGAATATTTGTAATCTCTCTGAAGTATTATCATGAAGAAAATTAGTAACCGTTGTATTATCTGAATATCAAACGAATCAGTTTTCGTGTAAGCTCTCATCTGGATGGATTATTGTTACAAGGATAAGAAGCTCGGTTTTAATAATACAATACACAAAAGAACCGGGACGACAATGGCGATTTCAAACGATTTTGAAACTTTATGAATGTACATATTCAGTAATATTACTCCTGTGTTAAATCTTTTCAATCAAATTTGATTATATTTTGAAGTAGGAATATTTAAAATCTAACTACAAAACGACTTGCTTTGCCAGTTAGAATTGAATTAATCGAAAAACTTGCTTCTGTTGAAGTTTCGGAAATATTCGAATTTAATTGATAACCATATAAAGTACACACTTAATTAACATTTTGGTATGAACTATGTCAGCTAAATGCGCTCTGTAGCTCTGCTGAACCAGCGAAAAAGTTTATGTATTATGTTTATGATCGCAAATACAAGATGATCAATCAAGATCACACCATCTGAGAGATATCATGACCAAGGAATTGAGTTTGAAGTGAATCGACGTGCTGTGACTTCTGCCTCAATCCTGTTCAAACCACATGTCATTCAAGTTCAAACATAAAGTAATGGTAACTTTGGCTCATTGACTCTTTTGTACCATTTAACTATTTTCCACCCGATCCCAAATGATATTTAGTTCAGTGGAAATATGTCACTATCATTGTCCAAAATCCGCTTGCGTCGCTGTCCATATAAACATTTTTCAGAATTAGTGATTTTTTTTTGGTGTTTCATTTTAGCAATTCCGTTGTTTATATTAGATACATTCCAACAGGGAAGTTTCCCAGCCCCTGAAGCAGATAAGTACAGATCTTGATGAATTTTTGCACACTTGGCCTATAAACAAAAGAAAAGTCACTGTATGAGATTTCAAGAAACTCAACTCATTTATGACCTCTTGAAGCAGATAAGAAGAGATCTTGATGAAATTTTGTTTCTAATCATTTGCAATCTATTTTCGGTTCCTACGAGTGAGGGGAGTCACGTTATCAATTGATCACAGTTAATTCTTTTATAAATTATCTGATATTACGACACTGCTAATAATGATCATACAACTCAAACGACGCTTCTTTGTGGCCAACGTAAGGAACAATTACCAACATGATATGGACAGGGACCACCCTAGTTGTTGGATACGAAACGCTGTGATCATATAACCAAGATTTGAAAGATGAGTCAACCCACTGAATAAATGTCTGCCCTGAATATTTCAAAAATTCTGACTACGACAGAAAAGAACTACTTGTTCATAGTGCAAGTAAAGTATAAGTACGATCTTCCAGTATTTCATAAACTTTACCAATTTATATTCAGGTCGTAACATGAATTTTTCATCATAATTGTATAAATCCGTATGTTGACCTACCTAGTAACTAAGAAAAGTGAGTGGAAAATATAAAATAAAATCAGTTTTATGAATACTAAAGTGAAGGTGATGAGGATGAACTTCGGTGAGCATCATACATAACAATATTTACGTCGACAAAATACAGTCTCATAAGAAGTTATCTAGTTGCAATACTTAAACAATATTCGATGCGGTAATGTTATCTTATATTCTTCCTGAAATTAACCATTTTATTACACGTTTTATATTTAATATGTGATCTGATTTTAACTTCTCTATGAATGTAAATTCTTACTATATTGCGATAGCTCATAGAATCGAAATACATAAAAAAATCAAGTGGTTCCGGAAAAAATGAAATTCCCACAGTGCAATGCAAACCTACGTTTAGCTATGTAATATATAGTTTCCAAAAATTGTATAATGATGATAAGGTATCTCCAGTGTAGATCGATCAGTAACATTACAAAATAATAGTTTCTGACAGCTGTTTCGCTCTCTCATAGAGCTCATCAACAGAATGACAAAGTTTGGAATGCTGCTGAACGATCCTCTGTCGAAGATAATTAACCACTAATAGAATGCTAGAGAGACCCAAAAATATCTAAAAGCCATCTACGTATAGATGTCTCGCTTAGAAATTCAAACAATAACAACATTACTTAGCATCGATATTTATAACATAGAATTTAATTTACTTCGATCCCAATAATCTGTCATGAGAAAGGGCATGTGTTCTCAGGGTAAGGTAGAAAGAGAGAAAATACTAGTCAATGCATTTTTAACACATCAAATCCAAAACTGCAGCGATTTGTCGGGAATTTTCAACTGAGCGTGTACTAAATAATCAGTCAATCCAGAGTACTCATATACAATCTGATATCTTTGGGTTACAGTTGAGTGGACAAAGCGTCTTCAGACATAACCTCTTTTTATATTTTAGTCTAATATTTCTAGTTCAATGCGCATGACACGATTCCGTGACTTAAAAGTACTGGCGCAAGTGCTGCGGGTATGTATCCGTGACACAGGTATAACAAATAACACAGCGTGTAGAAAAAAACATCCGAGCGTCTGAAAACGTCAGCCATTCTTTTCCTTAAGTGACATACAATGGATACAATGGAATTTAGAATCCCAAAAAAGCTCAAAGAATGATTCATCATTCAGAATGATTCACCATTTCTGAATGTAGAAATGCTAGTACAAAAATTAGAAAATACATGTATAAGGTTTGTGGTTTCTGAATCTGAGTAAACATTCGATATATTATCATCTAAGTGAAACAATTCATGTATTTCATATTAAGTTGGAGATACCAATGATAATGGTAGCTTCTTAACCATATTATTAAGTAGAATATCTCAAATAACAATAACGTAGCAAGGGAAATGTATCATTCAACTGTTGTGAAATTCTGAATCGGTTATTTGATACAACAATTTATCATGAAAATCATCATTCAGGAATAATTTGATTTAATTAAAGTAGTATTCAGATTTGCAAGTAAGTTTCACTTATAACTGTAAACTGTATGTAAGTGCACTCATCCGGAGTCCCAACAACGTATGCAAATTAGGCCTTTAGGACTTCCACGAACTAACATGAGGCGGCATAAAACAGCATGCATCGAATCCCCACTTATATTTCAATCATACTCAGGAAGGCTTTGTACTTGTGGCAACGGGACTCAATTGGACAATCCAAGCCAAAGTTGAACGAAATGAGACAAGATTGAAACGATGAGCACCGAAAAAGTCTGTAATGTACGAGAAAAATTTTTTGTTATCGAAATCCTGGATTTTCTTAAATCATTATTACAAGAATAACAAGATACATACATAGAGGTGATATGGTGGGTCTTCGGAGTTGAAAACCA
Organism: Endomychus coccineus; assembly: GCA_958510875.1. Lineage (NCBI taxonomy): Eukaryota > Metazoa > Arthropoda > Insecta > Coleoptera > Endomychidae > Endomychus > Endomychus coccineus. The sequence continues at coordinate 38,122,961 of OY294069.1, forward strand.
ATACAGATAACTAATATAGCAAGGCAAAAGGAATTATATTACTTGGGTATGGATACTTACAGTCGTATGCATGATGAATTTCCCAACATAACAAGAAAATATTTTCCAAGATAGCTGAAACTGAATATCAACTTCCCATAGCACTCTGTAAAATGTCACACCACAAAATAGTGAAAATCCTCATACGACCGTAAATCCTACTGCATCAAAGTCATCGTTACATCCATCATATACTATAATTATTATCCATCATATACTATAATTATTATCTTATATATATTGTTGACCTTTTGACCGTATGTCTATGGTACCCAAGAAATAGATAGAACAGGAAATTGAAACGATGTTATTCAAAGGCATGAATATATTCGCACAGATGTTCAATTAACTTACTACCCCTACTGTTTATCTGGATATGACCGAATCGGATGAAAGTGGTTGCACCAAAACCCTTGGTTTGTCTGACCAATAAATCAAGTGTAGGTAACTGTTAAATCCTAAAGTAGTGTTTTTAGTAGAAATGAAGAGTTAGGAAGAATAATTGGTTTGTTCTACCTGTTTCAATAATGAGTAAGCAGTATGCTTTAATAATTCAAAAATCACCGATTATCTGAAACTTACGGAGTGAAAGAAGATTGAATAATGACGCTTATATAGTGGTGCAGTTTTTCACTTAAACCACGATCTAATGGAATATTTACGCTTCCGGCGTCCAAACATTGGAAAGGAGAACCGCCTCCTCATATATTTAGCTCAAATACACAGAAAGAATTCAAGGTAACTTTCCACTACCTTATACCAGCGACGTACGTTTTTTACTATAGGATAATTTTTTGATTCCGTAAGGAATATTGGATCTATAACATTTTTCTCTGGATTCTATAAGCTTCGGGCCAAAACTATGCGTACAAGCATATATTTTATTATATTTGATTGACTTACCAAACCCTCACTTGCTAAAGGTATTAACCGAATAATAGGTCCTAGTATTAGCAATTGATTTTGTTGAAACTTAATAAATTCAGTTTTATTCAATAATAGATGATGTAATATCATCATAATGGTGAATTAGTTCAAACATATAATGATATGAACAAAAATTTTCCTATTAGATGTTTGTACATACATCGATATAACAAAGGAGTGATTAATGTTGCAAGAGAACAATATCACGTTGCCTCGTTATTCTGCTTACTGTACATTTATTTGCCAGAAAGTCCAAAGAGTAGAATATCTCGATTTCTTGACAAAATGAGATATTTAGACAGATTTGCAGAATTTTCAAAGCCTATCAAACTGACAAAATGATATACCTCTATTCATATAAATAAGATAATCTTGTGGAAATGTAAGGGCATAAATTGCGAGAATAAAAATATTTCGTTCTCACATAATGTTATAAATACACTCGGCGCACGCCTGCTGTATGCAGACTATGAAGCATTTAATTTGAAAATGTTAAAAAAAAATTACTTCAAGGAGCATTGGTTTTCCGTTCCGTGCTAAGAGCTACTTTACATCCCATCAGCTCCTTATATCTACAAAACACAACCTGTCTTGGAGTACTGTCCACATGTTTGGAGTTTGGCTCTCAAACATAGGCTGAAGCTCTTGGATCCTATCCAGAAGAGAGCTATTCGTCTTATTGATGATGTCACACTTGCAAATTCATTGACCTCTCTAGAACATCGTATAAAGGTGGGCGATCTCTCCCTTTTCTATATATATTTCCATGGTCGGTGTTCATCAGATATCTTGTCTGTTGTTCCACCACGAGAGATTCCAGATAGGCCTGACGAAACGAGCTCGACTTCATTTTTCTATAGAACAGCGAAGTTGTCGAACATTATACATTTCTCACTCGTGTAGTGTGTGTATAGAAAAAAATGTCCCTATCCGCTATAACAAGATAAAGTAATTGCAACCGCGAAGCAGTTAGCCTGAGTCTATTATAAAAATAAATAGACACGTCTCTTTTGGATCTGTTCTGTAAAATGCAAATTCTTGAGATGTGATCTTTTGACTTTCTGCCACAGATTTAACAATGTAGTGATAACTAGCTGCTTATCCACATTCCTTTTTTGTGGCGACACTTTTGAAATGCTGAATTTCTATTACAAAGCTCGCTCTAATGCGAACAAACAAAATGAAATAAACTTCGGACCTAACACAAACTGTCTACGGAATTTAATTTATCATTTTGACACAGATCGAGTATTTTTCAAAGGGTGCGATGACACGACTGAATAAATTTAAGCATTCGTCACATTAATCTCTTTTAGAAACTTTTACTTGAAATTTATCATTTCTCTTTTTGTTCACACATACGTAACTGAAAAATTCCAGCACAGGTTGAATATGGGTAGCACATTCAATTTTCGTTACACATTCATTCGAGATCCACATTATTTGTTCAGTGTCACGTTTCAAACGTATCAAACACCTAACATTTTTATTTTCAATATCTGCACAACGTTTGAAAGATTTTTATCTGGACGTAATTCGGAGTATTGGCAAATTGTTGAATCGTTCGACTTTTGTCGATATCTCACCCAATTTCAGAAATACTGAGAAATTCTCAATTTAGAGAATAGGTAATTCTTATAAAACTCCTCAGTGTCTCAACGCACCTACCCCACCCCCCTCTCTCTCTCTCTCAGATTATAACTTAGTCACAATGACGTATGCATATATTCTTAATAACTAACGATTTCGTTTCACCAAATATGATTTGTCGCTGGGCATATACTCGCTCTACCTACAGTGTACTATTAAGCTGGATAAAATGACTGGCTAGTTAGTTGCAGGTGAAAAGTGTGAAGTGAATACCCTTTGAATACATTATGCACAATCAAACTTATTCATTCAATGCTCTGCAATATTTGAATCTTGTTAAATAGAGTATAATTGAAAAAATGCTTTTTTTTTCTTGAGTTTAATTTGTATGGTGAGGTGCCTCTACTGCTTGCCAAGAGAATCTAGCGCTGGGGTGAAGAATAATTACGAGGGTCGTTCATTAACTCCTTAGAAAAATGCAAAAGATGGCGCCCGCCTGGCTGAAATCATTTGTTTTTGGAAAGTGTCATTACTCAGTAGACAGTTGATAAAGTTTTTGATATATCGCACACGTGTTATTATTTTTATCGTCGATTAAATCAGAATACTTTTGATTATTCAAGAAAATGGAAAAAAGTGAGTTTCGAGTGATGATAAAACATTTACATTTAAAAGGTTTAAAACCAAAAAACATTAAAGCCGAGTTGTATAAAGTTTATGGCACATCTGCACCAGCGTTTGCCACTGTTTACAATTGGGTGAATGAGTTTAAACGTGGCCGTACATCGACAAAAGATGAACATTGTTCGGGACGGCCAATAGAAGTGGCTACCCCAGAAATTATTGAAAAAATCCATGATATGGTGTTGGGCGATCGGCGCGTCAAAGTGCGGGAAATAGTTGAGGACCGTAGGCATTTCACAAGGTACAGTGTTTACAATTTTACATGAAAAAGGTTTCTGCAAGATGGGTGCCGCGTTTGCTTACAGAGGAAAATAAACGCAATCGTGTGGTTGACTCTCAGGCTATTTTAGCGCTTTTTCGTCGCAATCGGGATGACTTTCTGCATCGACACATAACTGTCGATGATATATGGATACATTACTACACTCCTGAAAAAAAGGAACAATCAAAACAGTGGGTTTTTGCATCCGAAAGATCCCCAAAAAAGGCTATAACGGTGAAATCGGGTGGAAAGGTTATGACCACCGTTTTTTGGGATGCGCATAGAATTATTCACATCGGCTACTCAGAAAAAGGACAAATAATAACTATAACAATTAAACGGCCTCATTTGAAAAAGAAAAAAGTCCTTTTTCATCAAGACAATGCACGAGTTCACACATGTGCTGTTGCAATGTCCAAATTTGTAGAATTGAAGTTCGAATTATTAGAACATCCACCGTATTTGCCAGATTTGGCCTCCAGTGACTTCTTCCTATTCCCAGATTTTAAACAATGGCTCGGCGGACTACGGTTCAGGACGAACGAGGAGGTTATCGCCGAAACAAATGGCTATTTTGAGGACCTTCCGAAATCCTACTTTTTGGACGGGTTAAAAAGGTTGGAACACCCTTTAGACAAATGTATACAGATAAAAGGAGATTATGTAGAAAAAAAATTTTTAGTAAAATACTTGTGTTTGTATCTTTTTCTAAAGAGTTAATGAACGAGCCCCGTATTATTCAAACTATTTTGGTTTATTCTCAAACTTTGAAATTCTTCGGAAAAGTGATATGGTAGGTCTTGTTTTGATAAATTTAGTATGTTATGTCTCATAGCTTCTTGTTTTATGCAAATCTTGTGAGGACCGTTCTCGAGTTTTTTTTTTTCATTTTTCTCAATGTAATGTCTTCCTTATCTCAAGAGATATTAGCCCTCTTTTTAAATAAGAACATTTTATTTATATATCCTTATTACCAGTAACATTTCAAACATTTTCAAAATACCCCAAAGGGTCAACACTTTATTACAGATGGTCTCTATTTGAATAAAAAATATGGGATATAAGAAGCTGTTTCCGATTTAGTATTATTTTTGCGTACATCTATGAAAGAATTTTTTATAAACTTTCAATATAATCAGGTTCAATTCAATAGAACATTCATCGAATTCCAAATGTTCCAATAGTTTGAATTACAGTTTATGAAAACACGCACGAATACCGTTTCTATTTGGAAACAAATGTCTCAAATAATAACCTGTCACTACTGTCACTGTGTGACGAAACAATAATTTCAAGCAATAAATCTTGAAGTTCGTGTAAATTTAAATATGTTTCACTATACATACTATTCTATAAATTTTTTCAAATGAATTTACGTCAAGTTCCTTCATTTAGATATAGCGGATGAGGTTTATTCGTCGTGTAAAACTAATAATATCTTTTCTCTCAATTACATCGTTGAGCAAAGCAAACTTTCGTTATTGCCACGTCAACAACATCAAATCCCAGGCTTCTATAGTTTGTTACTTTGAGGCTATGTTTGCACTAAACTTGATTCTCGAAATAACAGATGTAAGGCGGAATATTTCCGCATTCTCCAGATGAGACCTATTGAGATAAGTGTACGAAAATTTACTAACAAACTTAGAAGATACATTATTTGGGTTTTATGTTGAAATGATTCGCTAATGAGATTAAGATCTGAATGAAATGTATGTCCGTTTCATTACTGTTTACAAAAATTCACTGTTTTATTTTATCTTCCTTTTTTTGATTCAACATATTACGCGGCTTGTAATCTAATGATTCCGTTTCTAGTGGAAAACTTGTGGTACTTAATTTCTTGGAGCAATTAATTATCTCGATCCACGCCTTGTCGTTGAACACAGCTTTCATATGACGACCTTTGTTCCGGTTGCTATGGTTACGTATATATTCACGACCCTCGCGTTTGTTAAGTTCATCGTTTCAAGTGACAGTTTGCAGTGTTCGTGGATCAATGAATTTAAAAAAAATTGTTACCTTATTAAATGAATTACTGAATTTGTAATATATTGTCAAATAAAAAAATAACCTCCGTTGTGAAATTGTAAGAAACTGCGCGAAATATGCAATTGCCGTCACCTAAAATTTTAAGTATTGTCGTTTAATCGTTATTGAGGAACGGTGTCTCACTCAATAGAATTAATCAAACAGGTGAAGGAAATTTAAAAAAATATCCAACTAACAACTATACAAAGAACTAATAACAATGTAACGATGCCTAAGTCCCATGTCGATGCTCGCGGCAAGAAGTCTGAGCGTAAATAATATAATTCAGTAGGCAGTAGCTCGAAATCTGGCCAGCGATGGCAAGAAGAGGGCGATGCAAGTGGAGAGCTGTTAAACATGCTGTAAAAATAATTAAAATTTAATTTCTTTTTTGGACTGTGAAAATGGCTCAAAACCATTTAAAATATGTGATGACATGTCTGTGATATATAGCGTTAATTTGAAAAAACGAAACGTGTGGCACTCGGGGACTGCCGCGGTAAAGCTATTGCATAGCACTACGCCACTGGAAAAAGTTGGGCAGAGAAACATCCACTACCCCTTTAAAATCTTCACGAATTATGAGTAAAAAAGAGTATCATCTTGATCTCTATGAAGAGTATTCTGTGACAAGTGCATACATAACTCAACTACCGGTAGTAGAGTTATCTATGGTGACAAGTGTCAGTTGACTTGTAAACACAATTTTATACGAAAGTCTTAACGTTCAGATCTCGATAGCGCTTCCGGCTCCGGGATTTTCACGTGGCCTATCGAAATTAGAAGGTTCGAATTGTATAAAAACACAATTGCATGAACGCCAGACGACTTATGTAATTAGCTACGAACCTAATCATTTTGACATATCCTCGAGGAGCTCGCTGCGCGTAAGTTAGAGTTTATACATTTTACCTCTATTTTGTTAATTTGGGGCCGTTTCGAACCCCGTGCCTACGGCGCCAGTTGTAATAAAGGATTTTGGGCTATGGGCCGCTATTTGTCTTTTGTTTTTTTTTCTTGATTCGGTCGACGCGCTCAAAGCCCGCGATAAAAACTATATACAATAGTTTGAAAAAGAATGATCAACATTCGCCCAATAGAAATCGCTGGCGAACTCGGAATAGAAAGCGACACGGGTTTTAAATATATGAATGAACTCATCACATTCTTTTGCTAGGCGATCTCTAATGGCCCGAACTATATGTGGTCACATAAAACAGTCAACAAGCAAACATGTTCTATGTTATTTTTTTTAATAAAAACTCACTCATTTTTCATGTGATTCACTCCAAAGATGACCTTCATCTGCCATAATGCAGTGTCCTAGCCACGAAGTCCTTGTACACATCGATAAGCATGATTTCGAGATCTCACGGATCCAACGGCGTATTTTTCGAATCCGTTCTTGTTAGTTTGCGGGGGTTATTCCGATATACTGTAGCTCTCACATAACGGCCCATTCTCCGTTAGATGGCCTTAGATGCTTTAGTCTCTCTAACATTTTGCCAATGGCGAATTTATACCTCGACATCGATCGGTAGCACTGCACTCCTCTCGTTCAGCTGATGAGTTCGAGGGAGCGAAACAGCTCTCCGGAACTTTTAGGTGCAGTGTTACTGTTCGAAATACAGTATGCGAATTATATTTGTCGAAAGTTTATCGTTGCCATAGCGAAGTTACCACAGGAAGGAATAAGTTATTCAGCATATATTCATGAACATAATGTGGTCTCCCATCTTTATACCAAAGTCCTCTATGGAGTACTAGCTATTCAAAAAACGTCCCTTTTTTTGGCGGACCCAGTACTAACAGAAATATTTTTGAGAGATTTATTGAATGTTGCAGGTACCTTCCACCAAAGTTAAATTATCTTCCAATCCACTTTGTATTAATTATAATTCATTATTGCCAGTTCCACTTCTGACTTCTTTTCACTTGGGTGAGTTTCGTAACTGTATAATTCAAAATACTGTTTATTTTAAGATTTCCGTGCACGAACTACGTGTTCACTACCAGTAAAGTCTAACAACTGATTCTTCCGGCGCTCTAAGTTCATACGTCAATTATCTTTACTTATAGTGAGGTACTTGTGTTTAATGAATAAAGTGGTAGCCATAAGCGAACTCTGCTCATTATAGACGATTCAATTCAATCCTTCATTTTATAATATCTGAAAATAATTGGATCTACTCATTTTTGTTTGGCATGTCGGCTTGACTAGATTACGGAATAGTAAGAAATTACTTTCCGATTGGTTTTATATTCAATCTGTAAAATCCTCGTGGCATTAGAATACTTCTTTGTTAATTACTGCCATTCATCCGCTTAATGCTTCCATTAATATATGAGATGTAGTCGGTCATGCATATCGAGAGTAATGTGATATTGCTTTCCCCAATGGAAACGTTCCCAAAGAATCTCGAAATCACAATTAGTATACAGACGATAATAACACGAATGTTTCTGTCACTGTCATCTACTTGAGGATTTCACTTTTAAACTCTTCTACTAAGCAGTGATCTGTACAATATTTGAACAGGCATCAGCATGTATCAAGGGAAAATTTTCATCATCGCATATGGATTTATAATAGACCGTTTCTATACGAACGAGAGATCATTTTGATACCAGGGCAAACCTTCATAGTTCGCAGTCACAGTCAACAGGTCGTCCGGTATTGAACCGAACCCGTTTTGAATAAAAATTGTCCAGTGTATCCGCTATTACTCGAATGTAATCAGAATTCCGAATAGATATTCGTTAGAAAACACGATAATACACTAGTTTTGATCCTACCCCTGTAAATTATTTTGAATAAATCTTGAACGTATTGGGCCATTGCTTCTAGAGGTAACCCTTATTGATTCTCTCGAATAAGATCAATTTAGTGTGGTTTGGTGACTGGAAATAATGTGATTGGTGCAATCCAAATTGGTTGCACATTGATAACTTTATAATGGACTAGCTGGATAGCGCCACTATATTTCTGGATGTTGATATCGTTGCCGTAACCAAACAATTTATTTTTCGTTGACTTGACATTTCCAACGGTGATACAGTTTTAGTATACATTTTCAATTTGGGCAACTCTCTCTTCTGACCTAGTGGGGTACCATAGGTTTCTGATCCGCGAGGCAGATGCATCTTACCTATTCTTTTCCCCACTACACTAAGAGAAAATATGGTCATTAAAATAGTATATCAAAGGACTAGTTTCATCAGGCAACTTTTAGAAACGAAGGCGAAGCGGGAGTTTCTCACGAACCGAGTACGTTAAAATTGCCTACTAAATCGATATTTATTCTATTCCGCGTTTTCAAAATGCATTTTCAATAAATTTTGAATTAACTTAGTGAATCTTGAGCCTAGGGTTATAATTTCTTCGAGTGAAAAAAACATCCATAACATTTGAGGCATCCATTTGAAACTATTATTAATTTGACAGACGTCAAATTTCGTGCCTTCTTTTGAAGTTATTTTAATTTTGATCACTTGTTATAATAAAATGAACAAAGGTAATTCGATGGATATAGTCCTATCAGTTTCTCACGAACCGAGTACGTTAAAATTGCCTACTAAATCGATATTTATTCTATTCCGCGTTTTCAAAATGCATTTTCAATAAATTTTGAATTAACTTAGTGAATCTTGAGCCTAGGGTTATAATTTCTTCGAGTGAAAAAAACATCCATAACATTTGAGGCATCCATTTGAAACTATTATTAATTTGACAGACGTCAAATTTCGTGCCTTCTTTTGAAGTTATTTTAATTTTGATCACTTGTTATAATAAAATGAACAAAGGTAATTCGATGGATATAGTCCTATCGAATGAAAAAAACAGCTGAAACGTCTGTCGGTAACTTGTTATCACCAAATCTCTCGTACCTTTTATCAATTTACTTGAGGTTATGATGATACAATACCAACGTCTATAAATACTTGTATTCGCGACATAGCGCTATAACGATACGGATTATATGAGTTACAAGCACCGCGAAATAGAAAAAGATAACATTTTCCTGGAGCGAGGAAAATATAAAATCTGCAAATGTGGAAATATTCATTAGAAAAATTATTTGCCCAAAATTTTATTGTAGAAACAAGATTTGAATTCTTATATTCATCCATTATTGTCTTAAAACAATTATTACTTTGAGAAATATTGTTAAGTGGATATTATAAAAAAATCGAAACTACTGAATATTTTTAAATATGATAAATAGTTTATTCACTGACGGAAATCATTTTTAGCATTCATCCCTTTTCAGAAAATAATATTTCAATGTCAATAAAAATAGTTATCAATTGATTTTATTGAAAAGAAATGATACATATAGCGAAGACTTCGAAAATCTATACAAATGCGAACATAGCAACGCTGCCATATCTACGATCATACTCATATACAGAAGGGAATCCCTCGTGTCAACAGCAAATTTTAACGAAGAGTATTCACTGATGTTGAGGATCACGAAACTATTTGTGTCAGATTGAAACGAAAAATAAAGGCGAAGGTTTTTTCATAACACTCAGTATTAATTCATCCTATTATACATACATTTTTCATTTAATAATTTTGTTTGACTGAGTTTGCCGCTCAGTGCGTGCGCTTGTTTTACTCTCCTCATGATACGCCACTGTGCAGACGCGTACACGTTTCATATTAGGCTAAATACGCATTAAAACATGATTATAATTGCACCCATAGCGATCAAGTGGATATATGTAATTCCTCTACAATCAATAATTTTGTCAACATATTTACTTCTCCAAAATTCCATGAAACTCCTTTTAGTTGTAGAAAGAAGATCGAATATTTTAGTTACAAGTAACTAAAGCTGTGGGCAAATGAAATTGAGGAGACAATGTAATATCAATACGAAGTAATTACTGAAAGCTATTCATTTGTAACCGAAAATCGGAACATTCTGTACCCAGATAAATCATGTCCAAAGTATCACGCAACGTCAAATTTCGATTGAACAAGTGATTGATGTTTCTGTATTCTAATAATTCTCGGACTATTGTTTATTTTAGAACGCTGTGCAGACCAGATCGCCTTATTGCTTTTGACATCATTCGTAACAATTATTGTTCTAATTTAGTAAGGAACATCATTGTCGCATTTGAAAGCATATTCATAGATTGGAAATACATGTACTGATGTTGAGAATAATTATTGTCGACTACTTGAATATTATGTTAACGCGATTAATTGCAGATTTAGAGATCACATTCCGCGTTCGATGTATTCAAGGGCCTTTCAGCATGTGCGAGGGCTTTGTTTGTTTGCATCAATTATTGTTGTACTTAATATGTAATGTTGCAGAGGCTTTGTTCAATAATTAAGCGCAATTTCGTAGGAATGATTTTAATGAGACTCTTGATTCGAGTCCGATCGCTATTCAGTTTGATACTCGCAACGCGCGAATTTTTCAAGTCTATTCATTCATGCGAATATTATCACTTGAATAAAAGTGAATATGTCACTTTTCCATTAGTTCGACAACAATAAGCGCTTAGTAATTCATATGCCAATTCGCTTCGTTTCATAAAAGTAGTTTTGTGTTGACACATTGATGTTTAATATTACATGAATACGAGATAATAGTTCGCTCCCGAAATATAATAAAATATCTCTTTCCTACCTCTGAGCAATTAATTGAAAATTCAGGTATATCACTTGCATTACTAAATCTAAATAATTCAGTTTTTGACACGGTATCATATTATATAATACAGTGCCGTGCGGTGACATTTCGAGCAAGGGAAGCAACTTTAAAATAATTTACCTATTTATATTGTGATACTATACTTCTGTCCTTTTTGCGAATCCTTAATTATATCTTCATAAAATTTGGAATGTTCATGCAACTGTTCAGAAGGGATTTTTTCCTATTGGCACCAAACATAGTTCCGACTATATTCACTTGTGGAATTCCTCGAAAAATTATTGCTCAAGCACGGAAAAAACGCGTTCTACAGATAGCAATGAAATTAAATCTTTCTTCGTTCGTAGAAGCACCAGATTCAGGTAACCCAAGATAACAGACCACATAAATGAGTCTTTTCAATGATGCTCGATTTTTTCAACACGCGCTCTGTATTTTTACAATGTTGGAGTTGTAATTTCCCCGAACACTGTCTGAGATAACTTGTATTCTTTCATCACTTCATTTGAGTTATAAATAAGTTAAATAAACCACTTTTTTCCAAACATTTTTATTCATAAAAGCTCGTCTTTGATTCATTTTGTTCATATAAATCCACGTCAAATTATCTAATTTTGGTGGCTAATTTATTTAGAGTTTGGATTTGATAATCCTTTTCCGTTGAAATAATGAACTGTTAACTCTCTCAGACGAAAGGGTAGACAGACATGTTAGTTCTAATCAATAGCTCACCCCATCCATACGTTTCCATTCTCAGGGTTGTTACATACATGTCTACTTCTTCGATATACAACAACGCTATCAGGAGCTATCTTTATATTTGAAATTATCTCTTTCATATCTACAGTTGTCCACATTGCATGTATTAGGTTTCATTTAGGATATTACTGAAATGAAATGCTATTATCACTTGTTGACCTGCCAAATTCATAGGATTGATGACCACTAGTAAAAAAAGTGGATAAAAGCGTTTTCTAGTCATGTCGTCAGATGTAATGGGCCGGGAAATCGTCACAGAATAGGTAGAAGCCATATTATCGATCCACAATTCAATTGTATCAGGATTAAATCAATGATGTTCCACTATACAAATTGAGTCAGATCGAGCGGTGTATAGAATTAATGGGAGAATATGAGAAAGACGGGCGCATCGTACTGTTAATAAGATAATTTGTTGTGCAATAGGGAAAGGAGAATGTGCATAGCATAGGTCAAATTGTTAGTTTGTAAGAACGTTTATTCAACTATCTGTAGTTATCTACCCACTGTTGTGTCGTTAAACCAACTCTGTAACTGTGTCATATTTTGTCTAATATCATAGCAACTGCTATTTTGTACCTCTCATTTGACATTTGACAGTTATTTTGAGATTTGAGATAGAAATAGCACTTGATATTATGATTATACAATGTCTATCATTCTATTGAGAAATAACAGTTTTGCTCATCTAGTAAAAAAACAGGTCTGTGTCTTTAGTTAAGAGGTACTGCCATGCGTCTTATAAATCACGTCCATTTTGTTTTGGATTGGGGATACATCCTATCTCATCTGCATCGATGCTTCATCGATCATCGCACTTATTATTTTTCAATACCCGAACGATCTGACTAAAGCTGTATATGTGTTTTACCCAAATTCTATCAACAGATTTGGAGAGATGCTCGTAGAATAATTGATTCTTTTCCAAGAAAGATGCCAAGATTATAGCAGCACAATTTCATGATACACGATTCCGCTTGGTAGGATATTGGCACAACTAAACTTACATGATAATCTCCTTAGTTGTAAAGTTATGTGATAACAGAGAACGTGACAAGTTGGCGTTCTAAGAAAACGCGAGAAATCTAGATTTATTCTGAGAATTCAGTGTTGTGTATATGGAAAATGATTGAGTTGAAATTGACACCTCTCAACAAATAATCAACTTCATCATTCTACACATCGAGAGCACTACAATAAAATGAATATCTATAGATGTGGAAAACTATCTGCATCAAGTTTCGGAATGAGAAAGCCGGCGTTGAACACATTCCGAGAAAATAAACCAAAAAAGCGGATGCAACGTAAAAATCGTTCCAAGTTTAATCCGTTTTATCTGAACTTGCACCGAATGGCAGGAGGTTTTCCCTTTGAACATTGTTTACGAAAATTCCTATTACAGAATGACAGTAGGTCACACGGATAAAGACGAATACGTAAACATTTACTGCACCATAGCGATTGTGCCGATCACTTCGAGTGTGAATTCGTGCTAGTGTTATTTCAGTTTTCGGTTCATTTGAAACTGACAACCAGTTTACGGCAAAAGTATTTATGCAAATAGCGATATTGGGCTTGCGCATACGTTTCCATTCTATATTTTCCAACTTATTTTTATAGACGTTTACTCCAATTTTCCAATGTACCTAAACGTCTTTTGAATACAACGCCACGCTGTACAAAGGTCTCTTCAAGATCGAATTTGATTACTATCCAGTTTCGAGAATTTGGAAGAGCTTAGATGTACTAAATAAACAGCAATTTTATTCTGGACATAATCATTTTCGGTTGTAAGAGAACGAATTTTTCGATAAATTCCTAGTATCGAAAAAGATTCATGTATTAGGTACCTATTCTACATACAGGGGGTGTAGCATTATACTCATCTTAGGACAAATATTTGAAAACTGAAAATTTTAATTTCGATTTCATTCATGGGAACTCATCCATATTGTTGCAACAATCCCACTTCTCTAGTCATATCGAAACTCGCTATCAACTTTGTTGTTTAGTTGGAAATCTGTATTCTTACACTTTTAGTGGCTACGTTTTCGCAATTTTTAGAACAAACTCATGATATTAGAGTTTTCAAAACCGAATAGTCACAAGTAACAAAGACTTAAATCAAAATTAAAATTTGTTTTGGATGTCATGCTGTAATTCATACAAGCAGATCAAAATCTAATTCCAAATGATAGGAAATGTAAATTTTGTTATGTGCAAAATTGAAGGACAAAAAATTTGATAATATGGAGGAAAGATAGTTGATAACTTTCAACAAAGACAATGAAACTTGAAGCTTTCATCAGGTTCGAATTGAATCATGAGTTTGGATAGGAGAAAAACTGATTTCGATTTTATATCAATGTAATCTTGGAAACAGCATCAGGTAACATGGGGTGAAACACCATTGCAGCGTAAGTTCAACTTGAAATATCTGGATTCAACACTGGTGAATATAACATTAGAGAAATAAATGAATATTCCATTTATTTCTTATTGGCTCTCTAGTCTCTACTCGTAGATGGCGTTGGATATTTTGGTGTTCCTACCATTTTTTAGGGTGGTTATATGAAGGTGTCGTTCAGTTACAAGCTTCCTCGTTCTACTTATGAGCTCCGTAAGAGCGAAACAGTTGTCTAGAACTATTAGCTTGTAATGTTGCTGTTCGATCTAGACTATCTTGGCGTATAGGATGAATTCTCATATAACTTGTTCCGATGCTGTACTATTTTCCTGAAAAGTTATATTTTATATTTTCTAGTAACATAATGTGACCAACTCACATAAGTTTCCGTTAACCTTCTGTCAGAAAATACTTTAAAAAATCTAAATTATGTTGCTGGTTGTAGCCCTAGATTCAATACCATCCATATTTTGATACAACTACAAATTAAACTTATATGATGAATATAGGATTTTTAGATAATCGGTATGTACCCATAGGAAGGAACAATATTATATGGAAACAGACAAGCTCTACCCGAGAGGCTAAGCCAAGAGCCGTCAAAACCACACTTCTCTCCTTACAACTCTGATGTAGTATAGTAGATCAGCTCGCTCAAAGCTAGTGGACCTTGTCCGAAGCCAAACATGACTCAAATGCATATAGGTAAATAAGATGCACTCACTAACTAATCTGCACTCCATTGTCCCAGCATTGAAGTTACACCGTTATACATAATATGTTACCATATCGTGATGTAGTGGTCAAATGAAATACTGACGTGGAAGTGGGCTGCAGTTCTAGTTTCAAAGACATACTTGCATTGTATTTCTATTGTTATGGACACTTCCTCCATAGTAATTGTTTCCAACGATAACATTCCGATAATTATCAAAGTAGATGGCTTTACCGAAATCTTAACCATACATATGTAGATCAGAAGAAATAATGCACAATTCTACAAAGTCGTGACGGTTTATGTGATGATTAGAGAGTGAACTTTATTTTTTCGTGTTTGATCTCTTTACTCGTTCATGAATCATATCATTTAATGATGATGTAGTACGCCTAATTGCACAACACATTGAATTAGCACATACCATCATGCTTTTATATGTTACAAAATCAAGGAACGGTTAAAACATACCCCAGAATACTACTGTTACTGAATTGGTTATTTTTACAGACCAATTAGTAATGTCGTACATAACAATATAACATGACGAGAATGTCAAGAGTTTGAATGGGTGCTTTCATATAAATACAATATGTATGTTGAAATCGAAGTCAACATATTTGATTTTATGTAAAACAGGACAATAATAGTAGGGGTGCTTTGTTCCATTTTATGAAACCATAAAAATTCTGTTTAATTCGTCTGTATAAAGCTTGACATTTAATACCATCATGTTTTGTTTGAAATTATTGATTGGCTTTCATCGCATTCCTAAAATGAAAATTATTGGATAGACTTGGTGAATAATACGCTATAGAGAGAGTTATTTCCTTGTCTAAAGTCTATGGGTCATTCAGGGTTTTTTATCATTGTAGAACTAATTGAATACGTAAGAACTAAATGATCATAAGTCCTGTGAATTCAAAAGCTTGTCACACAGTATAGAACACTGCGAAAACATTGAGTGAAATTATAATAGTAAAAAACTTTGTTATTGTTTATTGACTCTTCGTATAAATGTGATTTCCGAATTGTATGAAAAATTCGTTATACATACTTTCAATATATAATTAAACCATTAATTAACACGAATAATACTCATTAATAAGGAGTTTGCATATAGTCAAGAACTTTTCAATTAAAATTTGTATTTATAATTAAATATAGATTCTATATAAATTCTAGGGAAATATGTCATAATAGTTATTTATGTATCAAGGGAATTATAAGGCGATGGCAAAGTTTGCATCCCGAGGGCCTCTGGCCCGAGGGACAGTAATTGCCTGAGGTTATTGAGGCTCATAAATTCCCGTGGTACATAGATAATTTTATTTCTGACCGATTTCAATAAAATTTTGTTCATTTTTAAAACGGAATAAATGCACCAATTCATTACCTTCCCGCTATATTTGAATCAGGTACCGCTGATTATAGGAGTTTTGTTGTTGCTAGATTGTTGCTATGTTACTTGTTTACAAACAAAGCTTCATTATCAAGCTGTGTTTGCGTTAAAAACGTGTTTTCTACCCAAAATATAATGGAGGATATTTTGAAAAATGCTGAAAAAGCAAGAGAATCATTATTTCCATCGAAAAGTGAAGCCGTATTCAAAAAAGAATATAAAATATATCTGGAGTGGCTCACACTGAAACTGTATTTCTGGCATATTTTCAAGAACTGGTAAAAGGAATTTTCTATGTTTTTCGGTAGATTTGGTAGTAATTGTGTTTATTCGTTGCAGTCAGAAACATATAGTCCGAATTCTTTATGGACTAAATGGTCAATGTTAAAATCGATGGTGACTATACATGAGAAACGAGATATCACTAAGTTCAATGAACTAGAGGGAATTATAGAATCTATAATGTCCCAAGGGAGTTAACCCTCTTTATTGATAGCGTAACTATGACGATATAAGCTTATAATATCTCGGTCAGAAATAAAACTAATTGTATCAACCACAAAGCGATAAGGACACACTAATCTCAATTAAAAATGCCCACGTCGCCGAAACGAACACAAACACGAGTAATCGAAATTAACACATTAATGGTAAGTATATGAAAATGTATCAAGAATCCATTGCATAGCAATCTGCTTATAATATTTGAAGTCATCTCAAGCAATGTTTTAATAAGACTGAATCCAAAATATAATTATCAAGTATCCACTTTCGAACCAGATGTTAAAAGATTTATGAGGTAATAGAAAAAGTTGAAAAAAAAGTGTTATGAACAACCTTACAGATCGCGCTGTTAAATTGTCCCACCCAGAAGACCGTCCCAAAATTTGAAAATTGTACGTAATACACTGGAAATGAATGGCCACCCAAAAACTTTTTTCAACCCCATCATTAAAGAAAGAATAAACAAAATCTATAATGGTACGTCATATTTAAATAATATAAACGGTAATACAGATAATTTTATAACATTACCATACATTCCGGAGACCTCAGCGAAAATTAAGAAATATTTAAAAAGTATGATATAAATGTTTCGCATAAACCTACTAACTGTGTGGTAGATATTTTTCGAATATAAAACCTTTAACACCTAAAGATGAACAAACCTACACAATATATGAATCAAATTGTTAAGAATGCGATGGCACTTATACAGCAATCTCTGAACAATATTTACTAAAAAGGATATATGTCATATAGTAGTAGAAATTAGAAACAACAAATTCCACCGCTCTAGCTAAACGTTGTTTTGATTATAACCATCAATGCATTACAAATGTTAATATTTTAACTAAAGAAACCAATGAAACGTGACTGCAAGTCTGTAAATCAAAGAACACATGTTCAATCATTAAGTCAGATTCATACTAATTTAATTAATTAAAACCCTTGCAATTTCCTACATGCGTCTTTATAATGCTAAACGTATATTTTAGGTAGAATGCTCAAATAGCAATATATCTAATAAGGTATGACAAAGTTTTTCTATTACCTCATAAATCTTTATTTAACATCTGGTTCGAAAGTGGATACTTGAGCGTTATATTTTGGTTCAAGTCTCATTCAAATATTGCTTTAGATGACTTCGAATATTATAAGTAGATTGCTATGCAGTGGATTTTTGACACATATTCATATACATGACACAACATAATGTGTTATAATTTCGATTACTCGTGTTTCTGTTCGTTGCAGCGGCGTCGGAATTTTCAATTAAAATTAGTGCGATAAGGACGCTTTGTTCTTGATACAATTACAAGCCTTACAAGATAAGAATTTCTTGCGTATGCCGCCTCTGGTCTAATTTCGTTAGTTCCAAATATTTCGACCTGTTTTCCAATAGGTGCAGCTAAGTTCATATAAAATAAATATCTGTATAATGGGGCTATCGCTAGTGTTCCATAGGGATTTTTTGGCACCAACTTTGTTCCTGCTCCATATCAACGTTTGAAGTGACCTGTCTTCGCTACAGCTTCAGGAACGATGGTGCACTTTATACCGGTTCTTCCTCTAGAGCCATATCATTGAATGAAGCCAGAGGTGCAAGACATTACCTTCAAAGGAGTATTCGTCTGATTGGTGTCACACTGGACGAATCTATTGACTTCTGTAGAACATCGTGGAAGAATGAGTTTTCTCCTTTTTCTATAGATATTTTCATGGTCGGTGCATTTCGGAAATCTCGTCTGTTATTCCACCACGAGCAATTCAGATAAGAAGACTAGACGAGTTCAGACTGGCCACTCTTTTGTTGTTAGGCTTCTGACCTACCATGAATCTTGTCTACCAGACTTTCTTTTTCCTATGCTTTCAAACTCTCGCGATAAATTCTTTTAAGAAAACAACCAAACATATATTACTCAACATTTCGTACGGAAAATTTAAATTGCAACTTCGCGAACTCTTCAGTAACTGATAGCAGGTTCCAGTTGCAACTGATAGTTTGTAAGATCATTTTGAACCTCAGGATGTGGTGAATGCCATTGTTTAAATTACTTTGCTAGCTGCATCATAAGAATTCAGGTACGAAATGATTCAGTTAGAATTGGAATAGCTTCAGTGAACAATATTTTATTACGAACTATTTTTCTCTATCAATTTCATTTGTATGTCATAAGAAGCCTATTATGTTTTTGATTTAAATATCCAAATACAATTATTCTTCGAACTATAGTTATGAACCGATCTAACTCTTCTAAATTTGACATGTCATTTGAATACGTATGTACATAACAAACGCTGTCGTTTTCGCTATATGGGAGCTACATCCATGTCAAATATGGTGATTCGGAGAATTGTCGCTCATTCCCTAGAGAGTCAGAATTTTTTAATTTAATTCGCCACATTTCTCTCCAACATCGTAACGAAGCCTTCCTACGCAGTCGACAGTCTGTTGTTCTAGCATAATAAATTCATAATTGATGTAATTTGCCGTGTAATTGTTCTCCAGCATTTCAAATTCATCTTCTCACTTGAAGGTTCATTTCACTATGAAAAAGACATTATGATGTAATGTCATTTCAACACATTCACATCCTTCAGAATCGTATGGCTTGCACGAGTTACCAAGATGGATCTATAGTGGTGACCTGAATAATTTTCTTGATTTGCATACTTACTTTTGAAGATACATAACATTTGACTACAAGTATCCAGCGTTTTCGCTATTGTTCGTATTTTAGTTGGGAAGTTCGTCTTCCAATTTGTGAATTAACTTGATAATGTATTCGTTAACTTTAGTTTTTCTAGTCAGTATGCAAATCGAAAATATACTCCAGTTTCAGGAAGTAATTTTCTGAATTTTTGGAATATCAATTCCATACGTGTTATTTTATTTTTTTAAATACACAAGGAGCTGCTATTGTTCAGAGTGAAGCAGCTTAGACTACCTGTCGATCCCTGGGTATTCTTATTGATATCCGTATACGCTTCATGTTTACCTTCAGAGAGTAAGTAGACTCTCGTGGCGCATTCGCCAAATTGAGATTTTCTATTTCTAGGCATGTTCAAAACTTTGCATATGGGAATATATCTGATTTGGCCTATTCAAGCTCAGTTGAAAATATCGATGATTTGTGAAACCGTATTGTAGCGGGGTGTGAATCGATAAGAAATTCACATATTCCAACGCATACACAATTCTATTAGAAAAAGAGTAGATGTTATTGAAGCTGTAGGCGATCACTTTCAACATTTTTCGTAGACTGTATTGTCAATATTCGACATGTCTTTGTTTTTTGTTAACTTGTTATAACATTAATTTATTCATCGTTTGTTCAGTTTTATACTTAGTTCTAAATTTGTTAGCCCAGTAGAATCATAGGTTAACTATTTGGTTGACTTGATTAATAAAATGTTATTTTAACATGAGAATTTAGAAACACTCTTCAAAAGCTCCTGTTATAATAGTTGAACCTGCACGGAGATCCATCCATCGACATATACATATGGACTGCGCGTGGCAATGATAAGCGCGGCTAGTGCCGGCGTGAGAGAGGAGAAAACGAAGAGGCCTAATACTGTCTTTATCTATCGCGTTTCTATTGGCCGCTGCGTTGCCATGGAAATGCAACATGACTGTAGCTAGTATGTTTACGTCCCGAGCCGGCACATGCGATTCTTGCGAATAACCGGTTTTTCGTTAATAACGCAAAGCATGCGGTGATTTTAGGTGATTGTCGGACAAAATGGTTGTGACGTGTGTTGTTTGTAAGATTACGGCAACAGTTAATAAATATGGAATAAATACAACGGTTACATGGATGATTCTTTCTAAGCTATACACACGACTCATTAACTGACCGTTACTTAGTGACCATAACATTGCATCTATTAATTGAACTAGCCGTCCACCATCAGTGTATTATGTATTATGATACACTTGAAACATTATCAGTAATCTTATTGTCAGGCATATTATGTTTATTTCCACAGTAAATCTATTGTTAAAGTATCAAATTTGGTTAATTAAAGTACAGAAATCAATGAAAATGTCCAATGATAATTTAATACATTGTTTCACAAGTATTATGCTGAAATAATTTGCTAATGTACAAGTACTTTACAGTCATGTTGCATTTCCATGGCAACGCAGCGGCCAATAGAAACGCGATAGATAAAGACAGTATTAGGCCTCTTCGTTTTCCCCTCTCTCACGCCGGCACTAGCCGAGCTTATCATTGCCACGCGCAGTCCATATGTATATGTCGATGGATCCATCCCATTGTCCTTTAATGGGAACATAAAATCCACCTTGCTTTTATTTTCCTGATGGTTGAACTTTACAATTGTTATAAGACAATGGTGATCGTTCCTGGAGAATTTCTTATACGCTATGTAACGAAGGAACTTGTTAATATAATTTTTTTTACTGAAACTGGCTATTGATTGATTACCACAGCCTGTATATAGAAATATCTATCAATGTGTTGCATTCGGGAACATTAACGCTATACATAACCTATAATTACCCAATATGGGTGTCGAATGCGTCAATATAATGAAAGTTAATATACACTAATATATATTAAAATCACGAAATATAAAAGTGGGAGTAAGTAAATGGCAATTTCAATTTTTTGAAATATTCAAAAAATACAAACAATATCAATATTGTATAAACAACACCAAAGTTGCCATCATCAGCAGATCAATATAAAGACTATTCTGTTGATTCGTGAAGAGTGCAAATTATCAACTGCAATGTTTATATTCCTGAATATTGTAGTGATATTTGGGTTCATACTTTTTATGCTCTAGATATTCTGAACAACGGAAAACAAATCCGGTGCAATGATAGCTCCTTGAAGAAAAAGCTGCAATTATTATCCAAGTTCAAGATGTACAAACCCAATATATGCGTAATAACTCTTTTCAGATCCAAACATATAATTATGGAAATTCAAACAGTCTTCAGCGCTCAATCGAACTACCCGTATTTCGCAATTACGCCGTATAAGTGTGACAGAACGATTCATTTCCAGTATCCTTGTAATCTACAGGACTACAAGAAAGAATACAGAATGTTGACAAATCACTCCATTATGGTTTTATGGTCAGTTCACGTGATAATAGCCGATTACCGAATATCGGATTTGACGTAAATGGTGCAATCAAAGCAGTAAATGATACGTCTCTTACGAACCTGAAGTTGGAAAGGTTGGAAGGGACGTTGTTGAGTTGTAACTTGAGAGATTTGAGCTTACAGTTTCTCGTCTCTTTGGCTATGTTTTCCGGTGTCTGTGTGCTTTGATCTCTGCGCCCTCCGGAGCTGGTTGCCGTACTATTTCCTCCGTTCGCGTACGGCAGTTGAGGATTCGACGAAGTCATTCTGTTGGTGGATCTGGAATATAATTAAAAAATGCTAAACGGAATTTATGTTTGATAAATCGCAATATCTGTCGATAAATCTTACACTAGCACTCTCGAGATACGATAGATTTGCATTGAATACGATTACGCAAGGTGCGGCAAGTACAATATAATGTCTTTCGATTGTCATCAAGAATCGTTCAAATGTGTTACAATAAAATGTGTTAAAACATTTACAGTTATCGGACATGCTAAAAAGCTGCAAAGGATGGCATTCTCAACTATGACCGAGGCTGTGAGCACCACGCACACAGCGGCCATCGAAAGCTGACTCCAGCCTTTTGGTTACATGAGGCGAGAACCTATAATGCAGAACATCTTTTGAGCCAGGAATGGATTGTTTTGAAAGGAGTAACTAACATCAACCACACTGGTTTTTTCCATGGAAGTGACCACAGGATATCTTTTGGGATCCACCCACCGAATTATCCGACCCAATAAACAAAGGTCTTGTATAAGCAATGCGATCAGGCCACACGAAAACCTTCCGCTTGATGAAATACTCCAAGATAATCTTCCCAAAAGGGAAGAATGAATAGATGAGGGCTACTTTGAATCATCAAATGTAACCATCTGGTTTACAGATGGGGCCAAAGAGGAGAAAAGTTCAGGCGCTGGCATATACGGACCAGGGAAACCGGGATGGGGAACAGCTATTAGTCTAAACCTTGGAAGATTCGCCACCGTACTACGAACAAAAATGTTCTCTATTATAGAATATAATGAAATCATCCTTTGACATGACGGTGATGGAGCTACGCTAGTCACGGAATGCTCTTGAGCATCAATATGTCATGATACTAATGACGAGGTGACCCTCATATGGGTCAAAGCATTTCAAGGTGTCGAGTGTAAAACATGAAGGCAGATGAGCTGGCAAAGAAAGCTTGAAATTAAGCTTTTGTGGACCCCGAACACGTCGGTGGGCATACCCTACAAACAGGCAAAGCAAATAATGCACTGGAACAAGAATGCAGCACTCTAGATTATTTATCAGAGATCCATCCTCAGGAATTTCGAAAGAAATATTCCGAATTTTGTTCATAGGAGTATGACTCGTGTCAACCATTTACACGAGGTTTCGATGTACGACCCCGTTTTACCAAGTATATTTTAAAACAAGAATACCTTTCCTCTTCCTTTGTAAGAGGAGGAAGTAAATCTTTCAATGGGCCAATCTAGAAAATATTGGAAACCGAGCTTGTTCTTTGAAGGATCTTTCAACACTTTTTATATAAGGGTATGCAATGGATAAGGAAGCGCCAGATGAAGTGTATTTTTATGATTCTCTGTATCCTGTGATAAGAGAAATTTGTTGGATGATAGTTGAAAGGTGGTTTAGTTCAGATGATTGGTTTTCCGTTCGGGATAAATGCAATAAATGAATAGCCTGTATATGAGAGAAAATATTGTTCTCAAACAGGATGGTGATTGGCGAGGTTATTGAAATATCTATCGGTATGGGTGGATTTATTTAGTTCCACTCGGTCGTCAGACGAAGGAGCTTAATAGTATGTTTAAAAAACTTATATCTCTAGGATGTGTTATTTTTCAAGGAAGTTCGAACAGACAACTTCAATCATGCTCAGCTATTGAATTATATTGAACGTATAATCTTCAAACTTCGTTAGCTAATAATATAAAAAAGCATCTGCATTTTCAAAAGAAACTGCGACTAATATTCAGCAAGACACAAAAGAGATGTTATCATGGGAAAAATATTAAGATTAACACATCTGCGTTTGTCAGAACGACTTACCGGTGTTGAAATATTCTAGTAGAATTTTTCCTCGAAAGCTGGTACATACGTCCTATAAATAAACTCACCTGTGTCTGAATCTAGATTTCATGAGAATTGAAATGACACAGTCAAATTTTCCAAGTTTATACTTATCATAGTTCTGTGTTATTTGAAAACTTCCTCTTATGACTTGACAGTGCAACTGAGCATAACGTTATATTATCTATTAAATTAATTGCTGTATAAATATGTGTATAGAAAGCGCCAATTATAGGAAAATGTTGTTTTCTCCGTGACTTATATAAATAAATGTTCTAGTGCATATATTAGGAGGTGGCACACTATTGCCACGTAATAAGTTTGGACTCTTGTTTATCTCATTTTCACCTGGAGATTTATTGCCGGACCCAAGGCGTAATGAAACTAAGAGAATTTATTGTGAACAATCGGGGGCGCAGATAAGCAAACAAACGTTGCCGCCTCTGATTCTACAAATTTCTAATAGGCTTTGCTACTTTCTTATACACAAAGGAAGGGTGTTCATATAAAGTAATCAACCTTGGCAGTGTCATACATATTGTTTCGATAACCTTTATGAATCTCATTCCATCCAGATTTCATCAGAATTTTCCCGGTTTATCTGGTCTCTAAAGCATTTCTTCTAATCGTATTGGATGAAATTTTGTTATTTTTAGCTTATCTTTTCTGAAAGTTTACGTTATCGAATGTTTAAAGGAATCGAAGGAATGTTCTCCTGGAAAATGGTATACTTGAACCTATCCTTCGAAAACTTTTTATGGTTTCTTGTGGAAAATGGTCTTATACAAACAATATTTCAATTAGTTTCCAAAGGACCCAGTTTCATTGATGTTTGACGTCGAATATCAAGGTTGGATAACGTTCTCCAATAAATTCTGTTCCTCTGTGATATCAATTTTCGTCAAATAAGCCATTTCTAAAGAGTAGTCTAATTTCTTTCACGATTTTTCCTCATATTTGTTGATTTTTCAATTAGATCTTTCGATACTAACATTTTCCAGAATTTCAAATTATCTTCCAAATAAAGTCTATTTTATTACATCATTCCTAACATGCTACTGCTTTATCCTTAATTCTCTATGATTTTCACCATTAATTCTCATTTGATCAATCAAATTTCTTCCCAGTTCTATCTCAACAATTTGATCGTCATATCCTCATAATTTTAATATCTTAATTTTTCAACTAATATTTTCAATTTCCTTCCCATGTTGTTCTGGTGCTTTCATAGTAGAATACAAATTAATAAATTTTAAATTTTATGAGTTTTTCTATCTGTTCCATGGTTACCAATGATATTGGTAGTTTATGCTATCATTTTTCATTATTTTATATTCATTTTTGGTTGACAGTTATATTTTCTCGAAATAGTTCTTTCCCTCCGATGATGCACAGGCTATAGAGATTTTTCTCTCAAAATGTATTATAAATAACATTTATATAATGTTTAAACATATTCTACATGTATCTACGCGAATCACGTAGCACACACCATTGGCAATATTCTACACATATTTCGAGTTCAAGTAAGTAATATATATATACGTTCTGAATAATGCTACTAAACAACTATTATTTGAAGGGTCGATTCTCTATCTCGTCATAACAAAATATTGCAAAACATTTTCTATGGCAAATTACCTTCCTGCAGTTGTAAAATTCATAAACTCGTAAAAATTAGTTGTGTATGGTTCCAAGTTTTCTATGGTTCTGGAACCGTGAAACAATGATCCGGTTCTCAAAAAAAAAACTCAACAGTATCAAGAAAAGAGAATCGGTCATGAACATCGGTTTCATATTTGGACTTCGCGGTTTCAATACGGTTTTGAATCTGGTTCTAACAACAGTTTTGATCCGGTTCTAAACCGATCCTATTTTAAACCGCGGTTTAAATTTCACATAATTACGTTTTCATTGGATTTGTTCTTATTGCAACAGTCTCAAAAAGTACATACAATTTTCAAAAACTTATCTGATATATTCAAAACATACATTCAGCAACTAGAAAAAAATAATTTTCGTATATTATATCATAAGTGGGGTTTTGTTACTGATAAATTTACCAAATTTATCAGCTTTAGAGAGCTTTAGCTTGAGAGCTTTTAATCTTTGATAATAAGTATGCTTCAGTAAAATTTTCGAAAGTTTATCAGAAAAAATCTCATCCCAGGAATGGTATTTGGGGAGAATATTTCACGGAACAAATTATGAAAGAAAATGCATTGGATATTAGTTTTTATCAATTTAAAGAAATATATTCTTCCACTAAAGAAATGTCAGTAATCGACGTATGTCAAATAATCAATTGATAGGAGGAAGAGGCAGTTTCATCGCAGGGATATATTTTACCACTATAAAACAGGAAGAAGGTATTTTACCAATATAAAACTAATTTAATTGATTGTTTTGTTTAAATTCAAATTATTTCAGTGATTTATATAACAGATGAGTGAAATAGTCTATAGTATTTGATTTTCATACTTGGGGAAGTGTTCAAAACAAATTTCAAGTAAATCAATATAGGTAGTTATAAAACCAAAGAATTGACTTTTCTTAATTTTTACAAAAGAATCAAATTGAATTTTATCTATACACAAACCACGCAGAAATAAATCTAGATAATAATTTAATTATTATATCTAATTGTTATGGCGAATTAGTAATCTAGTACTAATTACATAGCATTCCCGTCATTATGAACTAGGTCTGAATTTTTCTGATATATTCTTATGGAATTTTCTTTATTGAGAGATCCTGTATTTCTAACGTCAATGTTATTTAATAAAAATCTTTTAATTGTGAAACACTGTTTCCATTAAAAGCTTCTTAATTGATATTATCAATTTTCACTTAATGTGAAATGATTTCTGTACAAGGTTTCCTCATTTCGAATTGAAAAATAACAAGTTATCATAGGATACAGGGGACTTGATGTGACGTGATATACATATTACAGCAACTCCTTCCTAAATTTTTAAATGATACTTGATATAAATTCAATTTAACTGGCTAGGGTCTTTTTAGTTATATACTACGATGTAGAAGTGGTTAATATAATTAATTTTTTAAATATATCTGTCAAAGTTGAAGAAATATTTTATTGTTTTTTGATTCTATTTTTTTAAAGAATTTCCGACTTGAATATAAATCGATTTAAAAAATAGAAACAAATTACGTCACTCACAAATCTAACGATACTTTTTCCTAACTTTAGAGTATTATTTTTAACCTCACTAGGTCAACGAACATCCGCCTGGCTGTTACGCGCTTTATTCATCGAAACTGGAATTTGATCCAGAATCGAAACTGGAATCGGAACCGGAACTGTTATTGAAACCGGACCTCTTATCTGGGTTAGGCCGGACACGAATTTACATAATAGAAATTCGGATAAGAACCGGTTCTGAAAAAGGGAACCGTAACCGGTGACCAGCACAAGTAAAAACTAAACCAAAAAAAAGTACGATATTACCGAATAAAAGACAAATTTGAATATACATTACCTGGAAAGTCCATTTGCTGACATTGTTGTGCTCGTGTAAATTTAAATTTGAGTTTTGTTCGTTTCATATTATATAAAAAAAATATTTACGTCAACTAAACGCAGAAACCATAGAGATAGGATGTTACCTTTCACCAGATCCGGTCGTTCTCCATAGAGTATTGTGGGTTGGAATGGTCGCTGGCAAACGGTCCTGCTTCTGACCAAACCTACCACCAAGTCTTCTGAACTGATCGTTTTCTGGATGTTCGGCACTAAAACGTGCCTTTTTCCTCAGTAATTGTACCGTAAGTGCATACGTTGTTACCATTATAACCATGGGTATGTAAAACGTGACGAGTGAACCGAATACGAAAAAGGCTCTATTATTAATAACGCACATCCCGGGCTTTGGCATTATATTTTCGTGGTTAATTATACCTGCAAAGATAAACATAATTAGTATCTGTTCTTGTCTGATCATGACTCAATTAGTAGTTACGGATATGACTGCACATAATAAATATTACGTGGTCTGATTGGTCATTACCGATGGTTATTTGTTTCAATACTATATTAAAGGGTAATTGGAAAAAGGTATAGTTGCCTCCGACTTCTATTTCTATCTCAGAAATACATTATCGAGATACCGTTTAATATAACTATCGCTATTTCACTAAACGCAAATACATAAATATGTTCAGCTTATCACAGTGTTCCGTTTTTCTCATAACCTTTTTTGTTGCAGAACACCAGAACAATGTCCCAGCGTCGTTTCACTTCTCGCCGAGAGTTACAACCCCCACGTACGCTACGGAGCCGCCATGGCTCTAGGAATTGCATGTGCTGGAACTGGTTTGCGTGAAGCCATAGCCCTTCTGGAACCGATGGTTATGTTCGATCCAGTGAATTTCGTACGCCAAGGCGCGCTCATAGCATCCGCCATGATCTTGATTCAGCAAACCGAACAAACTTGCCCGAAAGTGGCATTCTTCAGACAAACCTACTCTCAAGTGATCTCCAACAAGCATGAGGACGTCATGGCCAAATTTGGTGCTATTCTGGGTCAAGGTAAGTTTTTGATAGCGAGTCACAAGCCATAAATACGATAACACTGACATTTGTGTTACAGGAATTATAGATGCAGGAGGCCGTAACGTAACACTGTCTTTACAATCTCGCACTGGCCACACCAACATGCTCGCTGTAGTTGGTACCCTTGTATTTACGCAGTATTGGTATTGGTTCCCTCTATCACATTGTTTGGCACTAGCTTTCACACCCACCTGCATCGTGGGACTAAACGCTCAATTGAAGGTAAAGCTATTAGTTGACATCCCTGAGTATATCAGATAATAATCAATTTTTGCCCACAGATGCCCAAGCTTGAACTCAAATCCAACGCCAAACCAAGCATCTACGCCTACCCGGCTGCACTAGAAGAGAAAAAAAGAGAAGAGCGGGAGAAAGTGACAACCGCCGTTCTCAGTATTGCTGCACGTCAACGTCGCCGTAACCATGACAAACATCGCGACGAAAAGATGGATGTGGTATGTATTCCCATTCTGTCCAATCATATTCCTTACATTCTGTCACAACACAACACGAATACCAAACAATTTTGGACTGATAGAACCCAACATTGTTTTGAGAAATTTCTGATTTTTTTTTCATAGGACGAGGAAAAAGAAGAGAAGAAAACCGAAGAGAAGAAATCAACCGACGATAAGAAGAGTGAAGACAAGAAAGCAGCCGGTACATCTGCTGTTGTCGATGAGAAGAAAACCGGTGAGAAGAAGGAAGGCGAAAAAGAAGAAAAAAAGAAGGAACCTGAACCCAACTTTGAAATCATCAGCAATCCAGCCAGAGTCATGAGACAGCAATTGAAAGTGGTCACTTTGAACGAAAACAGCCAATACGTTCCTCTTAAGGATGTGTCGATTGGAGGAATTATAATGGTTCGCAATCTCAAACCGGAAGAGGAAGAATTGGTCGAACCCGTTGCTGGTAAGTCTATTCTCGATTCATCCTATATTCTTATCGAAACATAGGAACCTAAAGAAGTGTAATTGATACAACCACAAATGTGACTGACATTGACATTTTCGTTGTTCTGATCCATACAGATCATTTTGGATTATTTTGTTAAAGAATAACATGTTTCACTTATTTATTGTCTGTTCTTTTAAAATAAAAACTTGCAATATTCTTAATAAAAGTTAGGTCCAAATATGATAGTTTGAGTAACATTAGGCGGCTGCCACTTAGTTTCCATTGAGTCAATAATATAAGGACCGCAGAATAGATTATTTTCGATTGTTCAGTCTCATAAGTTATTGATGATTCTCTGAACTGTTCTTGAATGTTTTCTTTTTTTTTACAGCTTTTGGTCCAAAGGGTGAAGATGAGAAAGAACCTGAACCACCAGAACCTTTTGAATGGCTCGAAGATTAAACTAACACTTAGAGTATTAATATATCTTAGTGCATCTGTTAACATTTTTTTGCTATCGCCCCCTCTGGGTTTTTATTTTCAATTACGTTATTGCATGAAAATTTCTTATAGTTCAAGAAAAATATGTAGAATGTTACACTTTATACGTCTGTCTTAAGTTATTACTTCTTTGATGCTTGTAGATGTTATGAATAATATTGATGTCTAATAAAGGAAGCAAGATGATATTGGTTTTGTTATTGAATCTCATGAAACTTACCTAATACTGTTATGGAACTGGAGACCAACATGGACAACAGCCAAACTAGAGCTATTCGCAGCACTACAGTTCGCGTCGTAGTACTGTGTCTTGTTTTTAACGGATTTCTTATACCTAGATACCTTCCTAAGCTGATGAAGCACATGTGCATTATGGAAGCTGAACATGCTAACACGTCGCATGTGACATACACGTTACACCAGATCGTGCCGAATGGCCAATTTCCTGAAACAAAAAATGGTTATTTTAAAAACACATATTTTTGAATATCGGCAAAAGAAAATATTAGAGAAACTAGGGGAATAAATGCAGGACCAATCAAATATGGTTATGCTGTATGCACAAAATAGATGCAATTTGTTACATGTGTAACTTATCAAAAGGAGTTTCATGAAGATCATAATCTTCACTAATCCAAATACAACCCTCAAAATCTTACTTATATTGTTGTTATTCAAACAACTTTAAAAACGCGAATCAATGGACAATGACCAATTTACAAACTTACCACAACATTTTGACCAGGGACTGCACTCATAGTATTTCAAAATAGTTTAACAGTTCGGGGTTGAATTCAAAATATTTTTTACTTAGGACCTATTGATAGAAATCGTGACATATACCGTAACAAGAGTTGTGTCAAGTTATGTGGTTAGGTTTAGTAAAATTCTTGTTTGTTTCCAGCTATAATTCGATTATCAAATGAGGATGCAAATGACTACCACCAATTCGGCATTTTAAATTGAATCGATATTATTATTTGTTATGTTTTACTCGTAGCCCCCTCAAATGTACGAACTCTTGAATATTCCAGTAATGAAATATCATGTGTTAACGTATCAAAGATCGAAATGGCGATAAGTTTAAATTCAACTAGCTCACCCTTGTATAGAAGGCATCATTCATAAATCGCCCTCTTATACGGTTTTTGGCGTAGATTCATATATTTTTCACCTAGAAATTGATGTTTCCTCATAAGTCTATTTTTTCGACATTTTTGAAACAGAAGCATTAACTTTTCTCCTCTAAATTCCTTACCAAACTGTAAATTTTTTCAATGCTTGCCACTTTTTCGTCGCTAGAACGACCTAAAGTGACGCCCAAAAAAATACGGTTCGGAAGACCGTCAAAAGGAACGTGTCAAAGCAAAATTTTGAAAAGCCGCACATTTGACATAATAACTCGGAAACCGAAAATCGGAACGCCAAAAACAAATGACCGTGGACTGCCGTCGTGCCAAATCTCAAATTTCCACTCCAAGCCGTTTTCGAGAAAAAATAATGATTAACAAAAAAATGCATTTCGGAACACGGCGACAACGGAAAATTGTCGATAACAAACGCGAACCCGCGTTTGTTAACAAGTCGGGCTTGTCGAAATGCCATGACCACAAATAGGCTCCTCCGTATGTTCCAGTACTTCGTTGCGTAGAGAAGTGTATACTTAGACTTAGCCAGTGCTGCAAGGGGAGGTAATATTCGCATATATCAGGATATATTGTAGCGGTCCTATTGAAACATAATTTCAACAGAGTAGTTGAAAAATGTTCACCGCTCGACAGATATTAATATATTATGAACTCGACTCACATTCTTCTGCTAGGCGATCTCTAATGTCTCGAACTGTACGTGACTGTTTCCGCATAAGACAATCTACAGAAAAACATATTCTATGTTATTTGTTTTTATATAATAAAAACTAGATTCGTGATTAATTAAACTTCAGATACCATTTTAGATTTATTAACCTCGGTAAAAAAATTTATTGACGGTTATTGGCAGGTGAAATAATAGTATTATATTCCTACAAAACATTGAATAAGTCTCTTCAATTTTGTTTTCAATACTTTCAAAGTGTTCGGTAGAGAATAATTGTTTGACAACTTTCGCAGCGAAAGTCAAGTGCTTTGAATTGGGATTTCATGAGCGAGTTAATAGACATTCTAGTACAGGTGAGTTACTTAATGAAAATCTGGATGCTGAATGCGGTCGGGATTGATGAAATTGGCCTTCAATAAAGGTAAGAGGTATTTAGTATAAGGTATCCATTGCACCTTCATCAAGGAAGGTGAAAGAGTATCCGGCAATACTAGGTTGAATAAAAATTTTGTAGCAAAATTGGTACCCATCTTTGAATGTAAATTGCTGCCGGTATCTTATTCAGAATAGAAAAAGCCGACCAAATTCAATGGCGTTTACAAATTTTCTGTCATTTGTTTTGACGCCATAGCAACTTTTCGATTTTTATCCATTTCTACAATGCCTTTCATTTCGCTCAATATCAAAGATATTGTTACACTATAGGAACATTGTATTGGCAGTTTTCTACAAAGAATTCTTTGGGGTAGTCAGATATTCTCTATTCCCAATTTTGAGTATGACCTTAACTTATATTTTTTTGAAGCAAATAGAAAAGATGTTTTCCTGATTTCAACGATATATAACAAGGTAGGTCTAAAGTAGTTACAATATGGGGAAAAATAAAATGTTTGATGGATAATAATATTTTGCTGCCTCAAAATCTATGTTGGCTTCTCAATCAAGTTCTCTAAAAATATAACAACACTGAACTACAAAACCTTTACTCAGTAATAATAGCATTCTTTTAACAGACCTGTATTAAATATTGAAATATTATCGAAAACAAACTAACGGACATGTTCAACTTTGCTTCGCCCTCTCTCAATACATAGTTCGCAACGTCGTATTTCTCTTGAAACAGTTCAGAACCTTTCTCTCAGTTCGACTACTGTTCTGCTGGGATTTACATTTATTCCATCTTTAATATATCCTCAGAAAAAATAATCCAAAGGCGCTAGGTTCGGTGATGTTGGTGGCCACAAACATGGTCCACTGGTACCTATCCACTTGTTCGTACAGAGTGTGTTCAGAAATAAAGACGTCAAAGTCAAATACTATTTGCATTCAAAAAAATATGAAATGGGAATAGTAAAAAATATTTGACTACGCTAATGGATTCGTTGTAAAAGCTTCCAACATAATATTTTGTCGAAATGACCTAAAATCGAAAAATTGGATGTGGCGTCAAAACAGCTGACAGAAAAACAGTCAACGCCATTGAATTTCTTTGTCTCAATAAAGCGGAAGCGGATGTGCTGTCGTGTTTTTTCTATTTCGAATATTAACAGAGATACCCTATTCGGACAATCAATTTGGGACACCCCGTACATGATTAGCTTAAGAGACGAATTAATTTTATTTTACCATGACTGAATTCACAAGTTGCCTCTACTTTGGAAATATTTTTTTCATGAAACAGGAGATTTTGTAGAAAAATTATGTGTATTTAGTTGGTTCTGGTATTGATTTTAACTCCTGTACATTACATATACCGGGATATCAAAAATGATCTTGGTCCAGAGTGGTTGTGGAATCTAAAACGTGTCTTACTTTACGTTTGAAATAATTATGTCACTGTCACACTGACATCATCAATAACCTACAAATTTCATACCTATTTACTTCAGTTGTAAAACAATAATGAACTAAAAATTATGAAATAACGGTTTTAGTAACAAGAAAAACTAAATTACAGTAATTGTTGGAAATGTCCCCCGTTTTGTTCGATGCACATTATAATTAATTATTGTTTCACAACTGAAATAAATAGGTATGAAATTTGTAGGTTATTGATGATGTCAGTGTGACAGTGACATAATTATTTCAAACGTGAAGTAAGACACACGTTTTAGATTCCACAACCACCCTTGACCAAGATAATTTTTGATATCCCCGTACAACGACAAGGTGGAAAGTCCCTGCAAAATTAAAGAAGAAATGATTTATTCGGTCCAAACTTATTTTATTTCTCAACATAATCTCCATGTAGCCCGATACACTTCTTCCAACGTTTTTATAATTTTTCGATCCCTTCCAAATAATACGATTTTGGTAATCCTTCAAAATAGGCATTTGTTTCTGCGATGACCTCATCGTTTGAGCCAAATCCCCTTCCGCCGAGCAATTTCTTCAAGTTTGGAAATAGATAAAAATTGCAGGGGCCAAATCTGAAGAATTTGATGGACGACGAACCAATTCGTAGTGCAATTCATTCAATCTTGCCATTGCGACTGCGGACCTGTGCTCCGGGACGTTGTCCTGGTGGAAGGGCACTTTTTTCTTTGCCGAATCTGGCCGTTTTCGCTTCAAGTCGGCCTCGAATCGATCCAACAGATCGACATAATATACGCCGGTGATCGTTTTGCCCTTTCGAAGGTAATCGATATGGACGATACCGTGTGCATCCCAAAAAATTACCGACATGACTTTGTTGGCCGTTAAACCCACTTTGGCCATTTTCGGCTTCGATTCGCCAGGACAAGTCCACTATTCGTTAGTCTCTCTTGTGTTGTGATGGATCCAATTTTCGTCCACGGTTACGAAACTGCGCAAAAAGTCCTTATTATCGCGCACTTGTCGTCATCTGACAGATATCTTTCTCATATTCAAAAATTTATGCAAAATGCCCATAGTCTCAGCAACTCGTGCACTTTAATTAGCCGATCGTCCAATATCATACCATGGATTTTATCGATTTCTGGCTTTATCACCTCAATTGGACGACCAGAACGTTCGACGTTCTTTGTGGTCTACCAGAAACGAAAATCAGTAAATCACTTGTTAGTCGTTTTAATCGATGGTGATAATGTTTAATAAGCGATGCTTTGGTTTGCGTAACGTTTCTTCCCCCCAAGAAATAATGTTTAATCAAGACACGAAATTGACTTTTTTCCATCCTCACAAAAATTTTCAAGGTTGCTTGCTTTCGATGGGTGTCAAAACAGGACTGAATGACATATCAGTCTGAAAATTTTAATGAGTTTTATTTTTCAGGCACTTTCACCTTGCCCTCGTATTTTGGATCAGTTCATAATATGAAAATGAAGGATGGAAACGGCAATAATTTTTAAGCGTGGAAAGTTTCAAAAAAAGAAAATTTCTCAGTCTTACACATGAATACATAATGATTGCCATACACATTCCCTCTTCAGACCAGACACAATGGGACTTGAATTGAAGTATTCCCGACCATGTTGAAATTGCTGTTCATTAATAATAGAGTGTGGAAGAAATATGTGCGACCGAATTTTAAGCTCAGATGTCGATAGAATTCTGCGAATAGTTGGGAGCACATAATATAGGTTGAAATGTAAAGTGAGGAGATGAATGACTTCACTGCGAAGCTTTTATAACTGTACCAAGGTCGCGCAAGTCTCTACTCGCAGAAATTAATGCGACTACGTGCACATTGTTTGAAAGGGAATTACCCTCATAGGGAATGTAGCTAGTAATAGTTCAATCTTATTACTCTTGCATTTTCCGAAAAGACCAGAATGATTCCGTCAATGGCTCAATTCGAAATTATTCGGAATATTTCCATGACATTCAATTCAATAAAAACCACCATAATACAGTGCACCGCAAAATTAACGCATAATTATATAAATCGCATGTTCAGTCATTATCAATGAATTTTATCTTTTAGTTTTTCTTGTAATGTAAATTTCGAACATGTTAAATAAAAATGATAACTTCTCTCACTTTTGTTAGCAAACTAGCTTCCGGATACTCCTGCGGAACAAATGTATATGATTGTAGGAACAGAAAAACAAACTTTCATTGTGATGTGTTCTAAAAATAAATGAAAAATCGTGATATCAGGCCCCAAAAACCCCCACATACGAATTTTCAAAAAAATCGGACCATAATCACAAAACTCGTCCATCTTGAATTTATGAATTTTGACTAAAAATCATGATTTCTTACCCCAAAAACTCCCATAAACCAATTTTCAAAAGAATCGGACCCTAATCACAAGACTCGTCCACCATCTTGGAGTCGCCATCTTGATTTTTTCCCTCATAAATATGTCATAATACATTGTCACCCGATTGATGAACACCTACCAAATTTCCAGTTAATCGGAAGACTAGATTGGGTCAAAATTCACTTGCAAAATAAAAACAGATAGGCAAGTTGAATGAAAGTTTGTAATGATTCTGAAACCTCTATGTCACATAGAAATTATAATGTATTTCACAACGATTAGAGCTGTCTATCAGACTAGGTAAAATATTTGAGCAACTGCACTTCTTTGTTTAGAGTTGTCAATCTTGAAAATAGAATTCAATATACTCAATCTTCCAATAATTCAAGAAACAGCATGAGGTCTGATATAGTATATGTGAAGAAAGGGGTTCCTCAAGGATCAATATTGGGGCCGCTTCTGTATATTACCTATTTAAACGATCTACCTGTTGCAATCAACATTGATATTTCACCATATGCAGTGTCATCTGCGGCTGCAATTTCAGAGTTGTCAAGTGAAGATCTCCAAAATAATACCTTCAAAATTATTGATTCTTTCAACAACTGGTTCACAAAAAACAATTTAACTTCAAAAATATGTTTTATACTGACACCTATTGTTAGCCTGACTTACGAAATATAACCTAGTTAAATAGATAAGTGATATATATTTATAACCGGAAAAATACGATTGTTCTTATGATTCGAAATAATTCCATTTGGAAAAACTGAAGATGGATATCAGAAACATTACTCGGAACGGCGCTAGCTCGCTCAAAAACAATATAATTCCTATTTTCACCACTGTACAGCGATTTCCAAATTTCATATACATAAGGCCGATAGGAACGGAGCAATAGTATCCGTACACACCTACGCCCGCGCATGCTCGCAGTTCTGATGATGGTCGTGAGACCGAAATACGTAGGCCGGAAATATAGTTGACATGTGTTAATGTGACCTATTTCCCAAGAATTTACATATAATTCATACTCGAGTCAATTATCATTATTATAAAATAAACATGCCTACATCTAGGAGAACTTTTTGTTTGTTTTCAAAAAAGTGGTCTTGTGATGAATCTGTCAAGTGATTGGAAAAGCGAATGAAGATATAGGTTTTTTTGGAGGATTGTTCATTCGTTAATTCTTCGATATGAGGAAGGAAGTTCATGAATCGGGTTGATTTGAAGTATCAGATGCAATTTTAATCACATGTTTTATGGAAGAATAGTAATTGATAGAATAAAACGTTTTCACTCTGTTTTTATAGCACTTGCAACTCCAGTTTCGACAACTTGCGTGTCATATTCAGAACTATACAAACAGTATGAATAAACATAAGGAAGTTCTGTATAGTCAAAATAAGATAAAACCAACAAATGGTAATGCAGCTAGAAATTGGGCGAATACAAGAAGGGAATTAAATACTTGGTATTGGTAATTGGAATAATCATAATATGGATATGACAAATTGCTGGATGTAGGCCAATTACGAGGCAAATACCAGCTATCGAAAAGCATTCTGTAATATACAAGAATATCTTATCATAAAGTAAGGGATATATTTCAACTTTTATATATTTTAAACAAATCAAATTATTAACAAAAAATAAACGGAATCTAGTTGCTTACGTAATGGGATTTCTGATGTTAAACAGTAGTTACCGCGAATGCTCGATATGACCTCCAATTTGTTGTAAAATTACCAACCACTCCTCCAAATTGTATACATAGTAGAGGAAATAATGCAGAAAGAAGGCCAAAGTCAAAAAAAAACGGTCGAACGAACGATTTTGATAAATTTTTTTTAAATCGATTCAGGAAGTCATTTAGGAAAAATGTTACCATTTTTTATGTTCGTAATGTGCATTTCTACAGAGGAAAATGCATCTTTTTGATGCATTTTCAGGAGCTATAATAAAAAAAATCCAAATATAGCCAAAATTTCTCATTCGGAGTTTTTGGGTTCGCGGATCACGATTCTGGTGTCAGATATGAACTACGACGCACCTGGGGCTCAGGACATCCTGGTACTATCGTCGTCTTCAGGGAATTCGTGAAAATATCTTCAGCAATGGAGTGAAAGTTATTGGGGAGGTTCTCTTGAGGTTGCCGGTCATGACCATGACACTCAATAGTAACCTGGTGGTCTAGAAACCCTGATGACCTAGGTGGCAACCTCAAAAGAACCTCCCTCACAAGTTTCATTCCATTCCAAAAGATAATTTCACGAATTCACTGGAGACGAAAATAGTACCAGGATGCTCTGAGCCCCAGGTGCGTCGTTGTTTTGATGGCATTTCAGACCATATTAAAAAACAATCCATGGAGATGACCTAGGTCATCAGGGTGTTCTGACCACCAGGTGACTATTGAGTATTATGGTCATAACTCGTATGCTCAAGAGAACCTCTCTAACAGGTTTCATTCCTTTGCAAAAGATATTTCTGCGAATTCCCTGGAGACGACGATAGTACCAGGATGTTCTGAGACTCAGGTGCGTCGTAGTTTAAATCTGGCACCGGAATCATGATCACCAACCCCAAAAACCACCGAGTAAGAAATTGTGACCTGTTTTGGCTATATTTAGCCATTTTTAATAATATCTGTTAAAAATGCGTTCAAAAAGATGCATTTTTCTCTGTAGAAATGCTAAAATGCACATCAGAAAAATGAAAAATGGTAACATTTTTTCTAAATGACTTTCAGAATCGATTAAAAAAAATTTACAAACGCGGTTCATCCGATTTTTTTTCGACCTTTCCTGCTTTATTTCCTCGACAAACAGTACTATTCAACATTTCTGGTTGAATTGCTTGAATTTGCTCTCTGATACAGTCCACCAATTCCTCCAGCGTTGTTGGCCGTGTTCTAAAACAAAATATTTTGATTAACCCCACAGCCAGTTTTCCGCTGGTTTAAGATCAGGCGACCCTGGTGGCCATGGATTTGCGAAATGTCTGCTTATAACATCTTGAAAAATCGCAGTTAACAATTCTTCAACTGGTCGGTAAATGTGTGGAGGTGTGCTCCATCCTTCATAAAAATCATGTTTTCAATTCCTTCGTGCTCGTTTTGCAACTGTGGAATTGCATAATCCCTTAACATTTGCAGGTATCGTTCACCAGTAACAGTTACAGATACGGCCTCCCCATTCTGTAGCTTTTGGAAAAAGTATGAACCAATTATGAAGTCAGCTGTGAAACCGCACCAAACTGTGACTTTTTTGTCATGAAGGCCTTGTTGAACGATTTCATGTGGATTTTCTGTGGACAAAATTCGACAGTTTCGAGTATTCAACACACCGTTAAGAGCGTTCTCTAATTCAAACAGCAATTTCAGTTTATAGGGATACATTTTTAGGATTTTCCATAAGATATTAAAAACCGTGGTGTATGGCATTTGTAATAGTTTTGATATCGCATTAACACTACTGATTGCTAGCGGATTAGCATTGGCTACATTTTGATATTCCTGAAGAACTTCTGCAACTTGAACATCACTAATCTCAGATCTTCCTGATCTCGGAAAGTCTTTTACAGACCCTGTTCTTCCAAATTTGCTAATCAAATTACGCCTTCAGTTAGCACGGCCCTGCTCTCAAACCCATTTTCGTTCTATCATCGTAATCCAGTAGTGTAGTTTCTACCGCCTTCAAAATAACATTGCACTAAACCAATTCTTGTTTACAGATCCATGTTCAAATTGTTACAATTTACGTTACGCTAGTTACGATTATTTAGTTTGACACTTGTATCAATAGTTGCCACATCAATTCTTTTGTTTTCCATAGATACACTGATGTCCAATTATTGAAGCAACTAGATTCTGTTTATTTTTTGCTACTAGCATAATTTATTAAAACTATATAACAATTTAAAATAGACCCACCCCTTACTTTACGATAACCTAATTGATGATTCAGAATGTTGTGGTTATTACGATTAAGAAGCCGAGGGTATGAAAATCCTACCTGATTATTAAGTAAAAGCCACTGGGTAGTTAAACACTTTTATTTTTATAATAAAAGTTTCTTTTGAAATTTTTATTCAGTATATGTTCATTTGTGATGGCATTGTTATATTTAAGGATGTCATTTCTATTTAATATTTAGTTGATAATGCGCTTCAAAAATGTTACTGTGGGACGAAACAATTGTATGCAATTAAACATAGCAATTCGTGTAAATTTAAATTTGTTATTTATAATCACTTCTATATATTTTTTAATATCATGATGATGGCTATAATTAGCCACATTTAATGCTCTAAGCTTTTACACAAAATTAAGGAGCATAATAAACAAGTTGTTCTTCGATAGCTCAAAGGCGGCCGGAGTTATGATATATTATGTTGACACTGGACTGATGCTGTAGGCACTAAACTCCGATATTTTTCTTGCACAATACAAACAAATATCGTAATGAAATTAGATCCTTCCATGGAAACAGTCATTGTATGAAAAGCAGATTCTATTATATTACATCAACTGAACAACAACTTCATTAATTAGTAAGAAGCTACCTTCACCAATATAAACCTTATTTTTCAAGTAAGTAGTAATGCATCATCACGAACGAGGTAATAGCGAGGGTTGACTCGCTTTCGGTTCGGACTAGCAGCTCTCGCTCATGCACTCGTTCTCGACTACGAGGAAATAAAAGAAAAGAAGAAATGATTTATTTGGACAAAACTTATTTTATTTCTCAAATCTCTTTCCGCCGAGCCATTCTTCAAGTTTGGAAATCGATAACAATTGGAGTGAGGAGAATATGGTAGATGACGAACCAATACGTGGCGCAATTCATGCAATTTTGCCATTGCGACTGCAGACCTGTGCGCCGGTGCGTTGGCCTGGGGGAAGAGCACTTATTTCTTTGCCAAATGCGGCCGCTTTCGCTTTAAATCGGAGTCGGATCGATATCATAGCTCGGCTCAATATACGTCGCTGACCGTTTTGCTCTTTTCAAGGTAATCCTTATGGACGATACTGTGTGCATCCCAAAAAACGCCAAGACTTTATTGGCCGATAAACCCACTTTGGCCACATTTGGCTTCGATTCACCACTGTTTGTTCCCACTGTTATCTGGTCTCTGGTGTGTTGTGATGGATCCATGTATTGTCGATGGTTACGAAACGGCGCAAAAAGTCCTTATCGCGCTTGAACATCTCCAAACACTCCTTTGAAGTTGTCACCCGGTGGCGCATTTAGTCAACAGAAAGCAAATGCGGCAACATCTGGCATATAGCTTCTTTATATTCAAAAATTTAAGCAAAATGTCCCGTACTCGTTCGGTTAAGATGACCATAGCATCTCGTGCATTTTAACTCGACGATTGTCCAATATCATACAATGGATGTTATCAACGATTTTTGGCGTTGTAACCTTAATTGAACGACCACAACGAAAATCAGCTTTGGCTTAGGTAATATTTTTTCCATACAAGAAATGATGTGTAATCAAGACGCGATTTTCACTTTTTTCCATGTTTACAAAAATCTTCAAGGCTGCTTGCTTTCGGTGGGTGTCAAAACAGTCTGAAAATTTTAATGCGTTAGTTAAAAATGGTACATCACAAAGGTCACATGAGATTTTCGATTGTGGCGTCCTCTGTTTTCATTTTTCAGGGACTTTTCACTCTGTCCTCGTACCTCTTGTCAGTCTTGACGCGCTCGACACAACACACTCCAGTCAGCGACAGATAACGCTGGTCATACTATTCAAATGTAACGGATAAATTAATTTTCTACGTTATTAGCTATTTTTAGCGAAAAGCTTCAATAGGTCGATTTTTGTAACAATTAAAACACTATTGAAAGTAGGAATATATTTCTGTTTCTAGATAACAATGATACGTCTTTCTATTCTAGATCGGACAATAACATTACAAACTAATAGTTCTAGACAGCTGTTCACATAATTTTATTTGTATCTCTATTATCACATTGGCATGCTTTGGTGTCACCATCTGGCGTTCACGTAATTCAACGTTCCCCGTTACTGAAAGTTCGAGAAATCTGTAAGTCAATGTGGTACATTGTTTGATTTCTTAGTGGGACAACTATTTATAGATGGCGTTAAATAATTTTGTCTTTTTAGCACGGTGTCGGCTATGTGTAAATGTGCCGTAGGTACTCACAATTTTATCCATAAGCTAAGCATAAGTCAAACGCAAGTTATATTTTATCAAATCAATTTAAGGCCTAATATCTGCCAACTAGTCATCATCAGAATGGACTAAACTAGAAAACAAAATGTACCTGTTTAAATACTGTTTGGGATTAATAATGCAAACAAGGGGTTACCCTCACCTGGAGATGAATTTGAACTCAATAAATTATTTCTTATCTTACACATCCCCGTCCCTCCATTATCGAGATATTTGTTCTTATAAAAAATTGTGTGATCTGTATTTAAAATATGCTTTACAAAAACGGAAAAAGAACGGAATCAACTAACCCTATTAGAGTCATTACTTTCAAATAATCCAATGAAATTCAAAAGTTTCACTTATCATCATTCAGTAACCAATAAAATCCAAAACTTGTTTTCTAAATTCACAGCAAAACTAGTTTGTAGATGCAAAGTCAAGCTAATAAGCTGTTTAGATAATACCTTTGATAAAGTTCCCGATTTCGACAAATCTGGAATTCACATGATTGATTGGGTCTTGTTTTTTTTCTACACTCTGATTACACGAGAGGAAAACCTATAATGTTCAAAGAACATCGTGCGAACCAGCCATGGAATGTTGGGAGAGGAGATAGGCATTCAAATTTTTCTTGAAGGTTTGAAGGTTATATGTATAAAGAAAGACCCCACTAGGCAGAGAGTTCCACAACTTTGCCGTTCGATAGAAAAATGAAGTCTCAGTTCGGCACGTTCCGAGCTTGACAATGAAGGTGTAACTAGCTTGAGTTTGTCTAGTCCATCTGTCTGGGATCTCTCATGGTGGGATAACAGACGAGACTTTAAATGGAGGCCGAACATGGAAATATCAATAGAAAAGGGAGAGATCTCCCACCTATCTACGATGGTCTAGAGAGGTCAATGAATTCGTAAGTGAGACATCATCAATCAGACGAATAGCTCTCTTTTGGATAGGATCCAAGAGTGTCAGCGTAATTTTGGGAACCGAACTCCAACCAATGTGAAAGAAGCTCCAGGCAGGGAATAGAAAATCAAGTTTCTATGAAATGATTTTCGCAATGAACCTCAGATAATCATTCCATGAGAGGGTGGTGGTGATTCCGGCCATGGATATGGAAGAGTCCACAATAATAGTTAATCTGACATCATCATATTGTTTCAGTCCTCTGGTTTCATTTGATGGTATAGAGGCTCTACATGAGAAAGCGGTTTGAATTATACTGCAAAGCTATAGACTGGACAGAAGCAGAAACAAAGTTGGTGCTAAGATAGATCCCTGTGGAACATCAGTCTTGATAGCCATTGTATCGGAAGATACTCCGTCGAGCACCATATGGAGTGCTTACTCGATAGTAAGCAATAAATTTGGGGCAGCAAACCATATGACGGAAGTTTTCCAAGAGGGCTTTGATGCCAGATTCGGTCAAATCAAATCCAATGCTACATGTAGAGATTCTCAATATTCTACAATAGATTTCTGCCATACATGTGTAACGTAGGCAAGCAGGTCTCCTGTTGAACTCTGCTGACGAAAGCCATATTGCCGGTCATTCACGATTTTAGAGATCTCTAGGTATTGGCTGAGCTCGATGTTGATTGCTTTCTCCATCACTTTGGAGATCACAGATGATAATGGAAGTGTCTTATTTCCTATTTTCGGCATTGGTTGGGCCCTAGCTATTTTCCAGCTGGAAGGAAACATACCAAGTTTGTATGAAAGGGTAAACAACCTGCAAAAACTGGTGTTCAGGCGCACAGAAACAGAATTTGCCTAATTCTGCGCCGATGAAAGACAAAATCAGGCATATTGGCTATCGATGGCAGCAACATCAGGAAGATCCTTCCCTTCTGGATCCAGATAAATAACATTCTGCTCATATGATGAGGAATAATAGTAAAAATTCAGCATCATAGCAAAACATATTTTGGATACAGGTCACAACAGTTTGTCAAGAAACTTCATCACTTTTGAAACACAATACAGACAAATATCTAGGTAATTTAGAAGGGATGGAAATGTTTAAGCGAAAAAGGAATTTATTAAATTCAGATTTATCTCTAGTTGAGGGCAACCCCTTGTTTGCATTATTAACCATAAATGGTATTTAAACAGGTATATCTTGTTTCCTAATTCAGTTTACTCTCATGATGGCTACTTGGTTGCTGAAAGGTCATTAGTACTTCAATAGTATTTTGAGTGGGTGAGGGTAATTATTATTAATATTATTTCAACTTTGTTGCTCCCACATTCCATTAGGTTAAGTGAAGGCTGCAGGTAGTAAACAACTTGGTCTTATTATGATACATAAACAGAAGCTTTTAAGCACCTGTCCTCGCAATTATGTTCCAAAAGGCATCCCATTATAGTAATTGCATATATCGTTTTATAGTGTTGAGTATCAAATCGTTGAATTACAACTGGAAATATGTCTAGACAGTGGCCAAGCAGCCATCGATTTGT
Organism: Endomychus coccineus; assembly: GCA_958510875.1. Lineage (NCBI taxonomy): Eukaryota > Metazoa > Arthropoda > Insecta > Coleoptera > Endomychidae > Endomychus > Endomychus coccineus. The sequence continues at coordinate 38,167,802 of OY294069.1, forward strand.
AATAAACACTATATTGCCGGTTTGCGTCAGAAAATAGAGTTTCGTGGTAAATTATTTAGACTCGTTAATAATATTCTCAGAACTGTTTCATTCGTGAATTTGAATGTACTGGTATGAAGAATAGCTCCAAATCTTCTGAATAATAATTTATCCTCCTTCCATTATGAATTGATATTTATTACCATCAGTTTAGGAGCCAGAACGATTTTGGTGGACCGTTTCATTTAGCGAAAGCTCTAATGTTTTATCAGAATGTGGAGTGCATAATGAACAGTTCATCTCATTGACTGGATGAATTTCCCTCGGGCCTTTCCGAGACATTTTCTTGGCAAATTTCTAATTTTTCAATAGATTGATTACCGTGTGGAACTTGCATTATCACTCCAAAAAAGGTTGAAAATGGTTCAATTGATTACCCATTCAGATGTGGTTAGTAATGTTTATTGTTGCCAGTTGTTGGAAAAACACGTGCCAACAAAAAGCATTTTCGAGGAACTGGGTTTTATTTGCACCAGAAATTAACCACTTCAACATTTCATCGAACATTAAAAAAAATGACGACAAACACTTCCATTTAGGCCCCAAGACAACAATTTTTTTTCTATTGTGGGAAAAACTTTTTCTTCCAATAATTTTTGAGTTATAGCGTTATATACAGAACGTTTCAAACAAATATTATAGCTGACGCAATTTCTCGTATTTCAGTTGTTATTTTTCATCAGTGATAAATGTTAGCCGAGCTATGACCAATTAAAGGTAGCCAGTTTTTTGCGTATTGAAAATAAACCAATAATTGTTAATATTAGTCCTGAAAAAATAGACACATATGAGCCATTATCTGATTTTTTAATCGTGTTCTAATAATCAGCGTGTCTAATAATTAAAACAGCATCATTAGACAATGTCCGAGTAAAATAGATACCTAGTATTAACACTAAAATTATATTGAATAGGGGCCACAATAAGGAGGGTTGTGACATAAAAATTGCTTTGGTATATTAAAGCTATACACAAATAATCATACTCATTATCAACACTTTTCCTGTATGCAAATAGAACAGAATTACCAATTGAAATCATATATTGAGAAATATAATTATGACAATAATATTGATTGTCTTTGAGCCTGCAATTTATTAATAAAATTACTTATAAAGAATTAAAATAAAAAATTACTAAAATATATCGTTGAAACTTCATCTAAAAAACGATAAAGATGAAATATATCTACTTGAATAAAATTTCATTCCTATAAAAAATTTGAAATATTTAATTAATTTTAAAATTTGGAATATACTCGTAAATATAGCAGACACCAAATTTTTACCAAAAAATTCGTAAATTTTAATAAAATTTATAATTTTCAACTCAATCAAAATTATCGTTTGACATCGGTATGTTGCGTGTATGAAACTATTGTAGGCTGATATTTTTTGTTGAAAAGGATTATTTGAAGTATTGTGAATTGTCATGTCAGTATAGGTGGGTTTAGAAAATATTGAAAAATCAAACTTGTTATTAATTTTGTTGATGTTTAAATTAAAAAAATTATTGGAGTTTTCATCCTCCATTTCAGTTGCCTCAATATTTAGATGGATTGTATTTCTGAATTCTAGGAATGTATACAATAATTGTCTATTAGTTCCAATGAAATATGCAATGAAAGCGTCGATTTATCTATAACAAAATATGTCCTTCTTACATTTCAGTTTCCAAATTATTCATAAATATTTCTGCCAACAAAGGACTCAAGGGGTTATCCCTTGTTAGCAGAAATATATATGAGTAATATGAAAACTGAAATCCATAAGAACTCCTCTATTTCTTATTCAGGAATTTAAATTATTTCTATGTATACATTTTTCATCGTTTCGGTTTTTCCTCATTGTTTTGAAGAGATCATTTTTTGTTATTGATTCGAATAAGCCGATAATTATCCATGATGTTTTCCTACTATCATTGATTTTACCTTATTTTAGTATAAAGTTACTGTTAATTTTATTTATAAGTAAACTTCCCGGCTGCTGATGTATTCGTGTCCGAAGCATTGAATACAATAATTCATTCTCATCGACAACTGGTTTTATTGCTTGTTGCAGAGCAGTTTCGATATTTCTGTTAAGAAAAATTATTTGACATATTATAGGGATCCGAAATGATGGTTAGGTATCTGCTTTACCATTCCAGTATGGCGGATGAGTTGTCACATTATTTGTTTACGTACATAAAGCAGTGCCTATATCTTGATTTATTTTGAAGATGCCTTTAAATTGAAATGAAGTTTTACGTTTTGGGGAATCTAAAATGAATAGTTATACTTTTAGAGAAGCAGACAGAATATTGAACAGTACATAAACTTATTTTTGTTGTGGAATAAAGAAAAATATTCAAATGCAACATTATTATATTGCTACAAGTACGTATCATAAATAAACAGTTGATTTAATTTTGAATTTATTTTCTGGAATTTTCATAAACAATTTGAGAGAGCTGTCTTGTACAGAGCAAAAGTGTACATGGAAAAAGGAGCATGCTAGGTCACTCGAATACTATGATCCAACTCCACTCCGAGACCATAAATCGTCTAATTTGATACCAAATAAATATAGTCTAAGTCCAGAACAAGAAGAGGAAGTGGAATATGAGGCTCTTTCAGTCCTGCCAAACTGTTCTCACTCTATGGATATATTTCCTAGTTTGATAAAATAAAAGTTACCAATTGACTGATAACTTCGAAGAAGTAATAAGGAATATTATCAGCTTACTTACAGTCAACCAGCAATCTGCACAGTTGGCTTGAGAAATTAAATGTATGTGAAATGAACAACTGTTTTAAAAGTATAACCCAAAGTTCATAAGGAAATTATATTTCCATCTGTGAGGAAAGTAGATTTAATTATGATTTCTGGAAAAGTCATAGGAAATATCGTAACAGGTTCCATAATTATGTTGAGTTATAAAACAAAATATAATTTTATTATGTTAAATAAATGCTTTGAAAATGTTTATAAATAAAAGAATTACAACTTGTTATTCCTTTGCACAGAAAACAGTTATCAAACATTTATTATTATTCATTTATTGTTTATTATTAAGTATATTATTATTTCAAGCTACTGAATGTACGATAAATTTTACAATTCCTTCAATAAAAAATGGAAATTTCAAATGTTATTTTTCATTAGAATCTCCTATAAAAAATTTGTCATCTTCTAATATTGGAACACTTGAATTTACTGTGGCACAACTAATGTGTTCCAAAAGCGGCTGAGTGCAAAAAGGCATTTTTTCACCAAGTATTTTAAAAACTTTTAAAAGCTGATTTGAGCGTTCCATATGAATTTTTGCAGTAGCAATTTTTCTTGTCATTTACAGCTTCTTTTGATAGTTGCGCTTTCTCGCCTAAGAATGGTAAATGTTTCAGATTCCAAAAATGAACATCACAGAGGCTATCTATTAAAAAAACCTCTATCCACCATGATTCCATCTCCTGATTGTAAAACATTGATTAATTCACTTCGCTCAAATATACTTTTATCCGAAATTCTACCATCGTAGACTGGACTGATATGACTATTGTGCCTGCTGGAGAAACTCCGGTCATGAACTTATAGGTATTATCACCTTTGTGACAATTCGTTGCTTCGGCGTAAAAAACACCAGAGGGCAGTAATGTCATTTCGGATCCCTATACGGAAGTGATCAGTAATGTCGTTCTCTATTATAATGACTGTTAATTTGTTAGTGAAAATTAAATCAATATTAGGTTTAATTTTGATAAATAAATGATCTATACAAGTAGAGGAGTCATTTTGATTTATGGTTGCCGTATTAATTATTGTAGATGATAATTCTTCGTCATTCAGAATATTTGAATATTCGTCATCTACTTCATTTGTATCTATTATATTTATGTTTACGTCCCCGAAAAAGATGTGTACATCATAATATTTTCATAATTTTTAAAATAGTCTAATAAATTTTCAATGAAGTTACTAGAGTTTGTATAGGATGGTCTGTAGATTCCTGTTACACAGATTTTTCATGGTTATAGCTTAGATCCATCCGAATTATTTTAATTACCCCTATATTTACTATTGTATGTACACAATTAATGCTCATCATCATCATCATCTTTGAGGGGAGAAGGATCAGCCTCCAAATGCACTCAGGCCCAATGGTAAGAAGCGTATTCTATTCTAGTAGGTTTGTGGCCCGCCAGAAACCCAGAATATTGCCAGCGCTGGCTTCCATAAGTTTTTTCTGGTAGCAGTTTTGATTCACCGAAGTGTCGGTGTCTGAGAGATGAGAATGCTGGGCATTCCAACAGGATGTGAGAGGAAGTTTTTTCCGCCCCTCTGCATTTTCTACATATAAGGTCATCTGCTATACCTATAGTATGGAGGTGTTTGTTAAGACGACAGTGATCGGTTAGGATTCCAGCCATCTCCCTTATGTCCCTACTATTTAGAGAAACGAGTTTCTTTGAGAGCCTAGACACAGGCTCTTTGATGGGAGGCTTGGTCTGCCTCATGAGTGATGATTCTGGCCCCAGTTCAGACCACTATTTCTAGGTCTATATAGTAGGCGCCCCCACTTGCTCCAAATAAAAAAAAAAAATTGAATATTTTGTACTTTTTATGTGCTAATTTGGTCCCAAACTTAAACATTCCGTGCTACAAAAATATATAAAAAAACACGGGTTTGAAGAGTGGGGGCGCTAGGTTGACGCCTTTTTGGCGCCCCCTTAACTAAAAACATAAACTAAATAATTAACAATATGCGTATAATTTTGTGCTATTTATGTGCTCTATGGAGAGCATAATCAAAAGTGTCCTGGACCATTTAGAAATTGATTTTCGCATTGTTTAATTACGGACGCACTTCTTTCAAACTTAATAAATATATCTTTCGTTTTTTAAACAAAAAAAGAAACATGTCATCAAATGCTCATCAAAATTTACATGTTAATCATTTTTACATGTTTAATATGTACTCAAAAATTACCCCAGTTAAAATAGATATTGAAAATGTTAAATGCAAGTACAAAAATCTCCTTTTGCATGTAAGTCGAGTACATAATAAGCACATAAATATGATGTTATTCAAAAAGTAACCTTGAACAACACCAAATTTATGTGCTAATTGTGTACTCGACTTATATGCATAAGCAGAGTTCCGAACTTGCAATTCACATTTTCGACATTAATTTTTACTGGGGGGCCGGTGGTAAGACGTCTAGTCAATGTACTTTTTACTTATCATGTATCAAAAGTACTTTTACACAACACCAGATTTATGTGCTAATTATGTACTTGACTTACATGAATAAGGATAATTGTATACTTGCAATAAACATTTTCGGAATTCATTGTAACTGGGGGGGGGCGCTTATAAGGCGTCTAGTTAATGTACTTTTCCCTCGAGATGTATCAAAAAGTACTTTTACATAGCATTAGATTTATGTGCTAATTATGTGCTCGACTTATATGCATAAGGAAAATTTCGTACTTGCAATTAACATTTTCGAAATTCATTTTTACTGGGGGCGCGGTGGTGAGACGTCTAGCAATGTACTATTTACTTGATATGTATCAAAAGTACTTTTACATGACACCAGATTTATGTGCTAATTATGTACTCGACTTATATACAAAAGGAGATTTTTGTACTTGCATTTAACATTTTCAATATCTATTTCAACTGGGGTACTTTTTGAGTACATATTAAACATGTAAAAATGATTAACATGTAAATTTTGATGAGCATTTGATGACATGTTTCTTTTTTTGTTTAAAAAACCAAAGAAAAGTTTACTAAGTTTAAAAGAAGTGCGTCCGCAATTAAACACTGCGAAAATCAATTTCTAAATGGTCCAGGACACTTTTGATTACGCTCTCCATAGAGCACATAAATAGCACAAAATTATACGCATATTGTTAATTATTTAGTTCATGTTTTTAGTTAAGGGGGCGCCAAAAAGGCGTCTACCTAGCGCCCCCACTCTTCAAACCCGTGTTTTTTTTATATATTTTTGTAGCACGAAATGTTTAAGTTTGGGACCAAATTAGCACATAAAAAGTACAAAATATTGAATTATTTTAACAAATTTGGTTTATGTTTTTAGTTAAGGGGGCGCCAAAAAGGCGTCTACCTAGCGCCCCCACTCTTCAAACCCGTGTTCTTTTATATATTTTTGTTGCACGAAATGTTTAAGTTTGGGACCAAATTAGCACATAAAAAGTACAAAATATTCAATTATTTTTTTTTTATTTGCAGCAAATGGAGGCGCCTACTATATAGACCTACTGTTTCTCCAGTTGGCCCAAAAGGGCGGGATCCCTCAAGCAATTCGATGAAGCAACTATTGGCTCCGGCCCAATAAGGGACCCTGCGTCCAGGGCAAGTCTTGATGTGACTCTGGGTGATTTGAGAGCTCCCAGAGCCGACCGGCTGCCTGTGCAAATACATATGCGCCCATTTACATAGTTTCTGCGCAGGTTTTCCATGGCACAAATTAATATTGCATAAACCTCCGTCTGGAAAATCGTGCAGTAGTGAGATAGTGATCTTCGGCATTCTTAGGTACAATCCCGCCCCTGAAGCCTGACCTACCTTGGCCCCATCTGTGAATCTTACGAGCCCCCTGGTGGTAATGCTACTTTTAAGATAAATGATAATCAAACCATCATTCGATTTTTGGCCTTCATTATTTAGAAGATTGTAACCTTCGTTTCTGACAGGTCTATTATGTCAAGACCTGAATGTAATTGGTTGAGCAATATTTCAAGTTTATATAAGATCTTATTGATACTGCGTTTGTTTGTGTGAAATATTTCAAAATCGTAGTATAATCAGAAGGTTCTGTGACTGTATTCATTTCTATTGTAGTACGATGAAAGTTGTTCATCTATTGATTCATTACGATTTATAGTCGGTTCTGTCTCCGACTTCTTATATACCCATGAGTGATGAGATTATTATATTCTGGTAACAGGACGAAAGTTTCTATCAGTTTGATAGCCTCAATGATGCAGAAAAATGTAAGGCAGATATTCTCGAGGAATTCTACATAGTAGATAATTTTGTGGGGCTGTGTATCACATTCTAATAACGTAAGCGTAATATGGTTACATAATGAAGGCGTGTCAAGAATTTGTGAACTCAATTAAATTTAATTATACAGGTGGGAATTAAGAAGTTTAGTACACCAGCTTATGCTACAAACGTTACTCCCAAAACAAACAGCTTGCGGGATATCTCATTAGCGATTGAAATGTTTTGTTTCCACACAAATTGAGTGCTAAACTGACATCGTTTATTTGTTTGAATAAACCTCTGAAACTGATATGAACATTCTTTATCCAATCGCTGAGACAAATACGAGTACAAATCTTGAAGCTAAATATAGAATGAATAACTAATTCTGAGCATGACTTCTATCTTGGATATTAACTGTTAATTTCAAATTAACGTAATCTCCTAGATAAGAATCCTATCAACCCTTGCATTAACCAAGACATAACCAATTTACTTGCGATTTGTTTGAAACAGAATCATTTTCAATTTGATAATAATACATATTTGTATAAAAATGTAAATGGTATGGGTAAAGCCTTGAGCCCCTTGTTGGCACAAATATTTATGTATAATTTGAAAACTGCAATTCCTGATATAGTCTAGGAGCTAGACCGATATTGATGGTCTGAACATTAACCCGATGGCACTATGGTTTATCGTTAGAGGACGGTTCAATGACCAATTCATCTCACAGACCGAATCTTCCCCGGCTGCTCGAGATACAGCATCCGCATTTTTTTTATTGACTGCAGGTTAACCCTTTCCAAGTTGCTGTTACTCGAGAAGCATGCCATTCTTATGCACTTCCACCATGTGCCATCATTTTTTATCGTGTCCGTTTATAGGCCGACCAGCTAAAATTCAACCGAAAATGGACTGCAAGTTAACCCCCCCAAACCTGGTGGAAAATGTTCATTGGTATTGGCAATTGTTAACATACCCTATGTCATCAAAAGTTTTCGGTCCATTTCCGAGTAATTGGCCATTATTTGGACCGAAAGTGTTTGTTTTTTTCATTTTGTGGATAAAACTTGCGGGTTACAAGGTAACATTATGGCACCATGTTAAATAACTTTATTGGAGGTCAGATAAAGATTTAAAATTATTGCCATCACTCCTTGCCTATTTCAACCCCCCAAAAGCTTCTAAAACCACCCCCCAAAAAAATATCAATCATATGATAATATGACCAATTTTATGATAAATCAGTCAATTATTGAGACTCTGTCTGGGTTTAAAATCGAAACGGCTCTTTTTTATTTTATTTTTTCATTCTGCCGGATGATTTCAGAGAGTTTTTGGAGGGGTTGATATAGGCAAGGAGTGATGGCAATAATTTTAAATTTTTATTTGACCTCCAATAAACTTATTTAACATGGTGCCATCATGTTACCTTGTAACCCGCAAGTTTTATCCACAAAATGAAAAAAAGAAACATTTTTGGTCGAAATAATGGCCAATTACTCGGAAATGGGCCGAAAACTTTTGATGACATAGGGTATGTTAACAATTGCCAACACCAATGAACATTTTCGACCAGGTTTGGGGGGGGGGTTAACTTGCAGTCCATTTTTGGTTAAATTTTAACTGGTCAGCCTGATAAACGGACACGATAAAAAATGATGACACATGGTGGAAGTGTATAAGAATGGCATGCTTTTCAATTAACCGCAACTTGGAAGAAGAGGTTAACCTCCAGTCAAAAAAAAAAATGCAGATGCCGTATCTCGAGATCTAGCAGCCGGGGAAAATTCGGTCTGTGAGATGAATTGGTCATTGAAACGTCCTCTAACGATAAACCATAGTGTCATCGGATTAATGTTGAAACCATCAATATCGGTCTAGCTCCTAGACTAATATGAAGAAGTTCATATTTTGGTATAGATACATTGATAACACATTATAGCATGTTACATTGGAACTAATAGATAAATGAGTACATTCCTAGAGTTCGTAAATACTATCCATCAAAATATTAAGTATTTGAAACGGAGGATGAAAACACCAATAATTTTGTATTGGATTTAAACATCGAGAAAATTAATAACAAAGGATACCGCACACTTTAGTAGGGAAAGTGGCCCCCTGTCGAATTGGCTGAATTTTTGATATGTTATAGTCCAAGTCATTCCGAACAAAAAGTTCAATGAGCACAACTTTTTCTATAGGCTCGTTTTGGCGCTAGAGGCAAATGAATACTTTCATTTGTTCTTCATTGTTAAACAACTAGAAAAATTATCCTGGATAATAATCACTTTTCTGAATAATCAAGATCTAAACAGTCATTACTATGACATACTGTTGAAAGTATTTTTCTTTGGTGTTGTTACATTTGGTCAATTATACAGTGTGTTCCAGCTACTTACAAGTGCAATAATTCGAAAATGGTTTCAAATCGTCTTAGGGATCTACAATGAAAAAATGTTTATGAATCCTATTCTACACCGTATTCTACATCACATAGTCGAAAAATATAAGGAGTGTTCCTTTTAAAAGAAATCCAAAGTTATATTCGAAAAGTTCCGTACCTACTGAAAAATATTGTTCGACCATCCTGAATAATTTTAAGCCATGAAAAAGAATGAGAAATATTACAAGTCTGTCTATAAAATGGCCTTAAAAAGATTTTCTTTCTAAATCTATCATCTTAACGTCAGTCATATTAATGACTATTTCGATTATTCAGAAAAGTGATTATTATCCAGGATAACGTTTCGTGTTGTTTAACAATGAAGAATAAATGAAAGTATTCATTGGCCTCTAGCGTCAAAACCAGCCTATAGAAAAAGTTGTGCCCATTGAACTTTTTGTTCGGAATGATTTGGACTATAACATATCAAAAATTCAGCCAATTCGACAGGGGGCCACTTTGTCTACTAAAGTGTGCGGTATCCTTTGATTTTAAATATTTTGTTAGCCTATTTATACTGACCTGACAACTCACAATACTTCAAATCATCCTTTTCAACATAAAGTTACAGTGTGCAATGGTTTAATACATAGACTTCTCAACTACCGTTGTCAGACGATAATCGCGGTGAATAATGGTTACTCTTTCGAACTAATAGATTATATCCTATCTAAAGAACGATACAAGTTATCTATAAACTCAGGTTTCCCTACAATAAAACAAAGCTATTGTCAAATTTGATCACATGTTTGCGCCCACATACTACTAAAATTTAGATATTCACTTAGCGTATAAAAACAGAATAATTTATTCAAGTTTATCAAAAATAATAAAGATAAATTATCCGATGAAGAAAAATGTGAGATTTACAAGCTGACATGTGGGTCTTACCTTATGATATACATTGGTCAGACAGGAAGAACCTTCGAAAATTGGATCAAAGAACATAGGGGTAGTTTTAGTAATAATGAGGAAAATGTAATGATAGAAAACCATAACTTTAATGATAATTCCAATTTTTACACAAAATAAAAGTTCTATTTAAAATTTTCTGGAATCCTAGAAATTAATAAATATAGAAGTCCGATATCATATTGAACAATCAATAATTAGTCAATAATTCTCCCTTGTTAAATTTGTGTAATTAGATTTTCCGTTTTCTATCAGTTTATCGTTTAATCCAAAAATGTATCCTAAGATTATCAGTAATGTTAAATACGAGGGCAAGCTGAAAAGTCCCATGTGAGATTTGTGATGAACCATCTTTAGATAGAACGCATTAAAATTTTTAGACTGATTCGTCATTCAGTTCTGTTTTGACACTCATCGAAAGCAGGCAACTTCGAAGATTTTTGACATGGAAGAAAGTGGATGTCGCGTCTTGATTAAACATTATTTCTTGCGTAGAAAAAACTTTACGCTCACCAAAGCATCGCTTGTTTATTATGGGGCTTTTTCAGCATCAATTGAAACGATTCACAAGTAGTCGTCCAATTGAGGTTACAACGCCAGAAATCGTCGATAAAATCCATGGTATGTTATTGGACGATTTGCGAGTTGAAGTGCACGAGATTGCTGAGTATGGGCGTTTCAACCGAACGGGTACTCAGTTGCAATTGCAAAATTGTATGAATGGCGCTTCGAATTGGTTTGCCATCCACCATATTCTCCAGATTTGGCTCCCATCAATTTTTTCTATTTCCAAACTTGATGATATCGCTCTATGGGAAGAGATTTGGCTCCAACGATGAGGTTATCACTGATACAAACACCTATTTTGAAGCATTGCCGAAATCATATCATTTGGAAGGGATCTAAAGATTAGTAAAACATTGGACGAAGTGTAAGGGCTACAGGAGGTTATGTTGAGAAATAAAATGAGTTTTGAGCAAATGAATCATTTTCAGGGACTTTTCATCTTGCCCTCGTATTATGTAGCTCTTTTGCAGTAAGGTAGTTACTTTGTAATATTTGTTTAAAGAAGCTATAAATATAGTCAAATTCATTCATTATACTATAAGTGGAAATCGAACTCTAAATAGTTATTTTATTTAAGTTCAGGATATCTTCTGTAAATATGATTAGTAGTAATTAACAATAATTTCTCTGATGATGCTAGCTTAGTTAACTTAATGCGCATCATATCCTGAAAATATATATTCGTTATGATTTTACGATTAGTGTTATAAAGATGGCACACATATAAACTCGTTATACAAATCTATTCAGACTAGAACAAACCAATTAAAATCATCAAATTACAAACCTCGTTGTGGCTAACCTAGAATGAATACATTCTTGCACAATGTCATTAGACCCTATGTTCAGAACAAAAACCAGAATAAAAAGTTGGCCCTAATAGAGTTAAGATAATGGAAATTAATTTAGTAGTTCAAATGTCAACTTGATGGAGTGTAAGTTTCAGTTATCCATTGTGTATATGTATTAATGTCGTACTGACAGAGATACTACAGAAGTCAGGTAAAAACAAGATTTGGAGGATACTAATTTCATCCCCGAAGCCCAAGTCCAATTACATTTCGTTCTATATTAAACAAATTTGTCAGATTTAACTTCTTGCTTACCGACTACCTAACCATAAATAACTTGCAAATGTAATAAAAACGGGAAATTTCAATTAAGCTTCAAATAAATGACACACTTAATAAATTCCCCATCTTTTTTGTATACTACCTTGTTCTTATAAATCGTCCTAGTGTACATTTTCCTGCATACACTGAATATGAATCCTTAAACAACAGTATCTTCAAAAATGTCTTGCTTACACGGATGGCTCAAAAACATGTACAGGAGTAGGCTGCGCTTTGTCACTGAGTAATGGGCATACTGAATACTTTAAATTACCGAATGAAACCTCGATATATACTGCAGAAGCAATAGCGATACTGAATGGACAAACAAAACTGACACGAGTAACTTAATAATAGCCTCAGATTCCATGTCTGTACTTAAATCAATAAAATGTGAAACTCTAAAACACTATAAAAACAAAATTGTTACCGATATCCTAATGATATGTTTTGACTTCTTTATTAGAGGTGCCAATATTAATTTTGTATGGGTGAAAGGACATGCTGGGATCAAAGGAAATTCCTTAGTAGACAATGCGGCTAAAAAGGCTATAATTTCAGGGACCACCATAGACGTAGTCACACTAAATGACTGTCTCAGTCTAGCCAAACGCTATAGCAGCGCCAGATATAAGGAAGGCTGGATAAGCTTCATAGAAACTTCGAAAAACCCATATACACTTTTATATCCAGATTACCCAAAAATAGCTACATATATAAATAGCTACACATATAAATTGTCATTTACATGACAATCATACATTTATACATTTATATTTGTAATAAATATCTAAATTACATTCAAGAACACATTAACATTGTTTACATCAACATTTTTACATTGAAGCTTATGTCGAACTTATGTACCTCGAAGAGAATATTAAAAATTAAAGATTATTATGAAAACAAATGGAAAGAGGAAACTGTAAGCTGTATACACATATAAATTTTGGCCAATAGTTAGGCTTGAGAATGGTTGACATAAGTTTTCTGCTCTTCGAGTATTGTAGTTATGATGAGAGCTGTTTTTCGACAATTCCTGTAATTGTTTTTTTACATTCAAAATAGTCTGATATATACTGGGTTCCCCATAATAGACTACCCATTTTAATATTTGAAATAAAATTTTTTTAGTTAACAAAACAAACTATTTATTTTACTAAATTACAGCTAACTCTTTGGGATTTATGATAACTTATAAATATTTGGCTAATTTAATTCTAACTTTTGAAAATCACGTCTTCTAAATGAGCTCCACCAACTTCAACACATTTTTCTATATCAGATAAAAAGTGGTTCATTACACGGCGTAGCAAACCTTCGTCTATTCCTTCAACTTTTCCACGAATTTTGACTTTCAGTTCCTCGATTGTGCCTGGACGACTCGCAAATACTTTGGCTTTTAAAAATCCCCACAGGAAAAAATCGAGTGCCGTTAAGTCGGGGGACCTCGAAGGCCAAAGCAAATCTGCGAATCGAGAAATGAGTCGGCCATTAAACATTTCTCGCAGAACCCTCATTGAGTTTTTGGCGGTATGAGCTGTTGTCCCATCTTGTTGGAATAGTGAGGCATTGTTTAGTGATCCTCGTCTATTCAATTCTGGAATGAGAAATGTCTCTAGCATATTAACGTAGCGCTCGGATGTTACTGTTACAGCGTGGTTATTTTCATCCTCAAAAAAATAAGGGCCAATAATACCAAAAGATCTTACTCCACACCACACAACAACATTTAGATTATGGAGGTTCTGTGTAAAAATTACACGAGGATTTTCATTTGACCAGTATCTAAAATTCTGCTTATTGACCATCCCGTTCAAATAAAAATTTGCTTCGTCGGTCATTAGGAGACTGTGAATTATTGCTCCTTGATGTAAATCCAAAAATTCTTGACAAAATGCTAACCTTGCTTCTTTATCTTGATTGCTAAGGTGCTGTGGCATTTGGTATTCATAGGGATGAAATTTTAAATCCCTTCGAAGAATTCGATCTGAGCTTCCCTTCGATATTCCTAGGATAAAGGTTTGTCGATTAGCAGACCTTTTAGGATTTCTCGTAAACGCAATTCTAACTCGTTCAATATTTTCTGGTGTACGAACTGTTCTTCGACGTCTAGGCTTCTTCAAATTTTGTACAGAACCATTTTCACGCCAATGACGAACCCATAAATTAACAGTTTCATGATTTGGCGCGTGACCCCTATTGTTGTTATTAAACTGACGTCGGAATGCACGCCTAACTTCTTCTATTGAATTGCTTCTTATGTTAGTCGCTACACAAAACACACGTTGTTGAACTGAGTAATCCATGAAATTTAAAACAGATGTTGAAATAATGTCTCAAACAAAAAAATTAAATAATTATTGATGAAAAGTAACAAACTTCTCGTAGAAAATTGGCGTTCCACGAAATTATTAATTCAAAATTTATTTGTGACAGGCGCCTACTTGATTACAGAAGATAATCCCACAGAGAACAACCCATTTGGTTATCCCGTAGGGAATTTATTAATAATATAAAATGGGTAGTCTATTATGGGGAACCCAGTATATACAATGACTGTAGTGTTAAAATAGATAATTCAATAAATCTTTGCCTGCATGATGTTCTTTTATATACCTGACAATGTTTTTTGTATGATAAATATTTTGACAACATGATTTGAGCTTCCCCAGAAAATCAAGCCATATGATAGATTCGACTGTACGAACCCATAGTAGACCAACATTAATATGTACCGAGATACCGGACCCTTTGATTGCCTCAATACAAAACAGTTCTTACCACGTTTGTATTTAAAATGTTAATATGATTTTCCAAGCTCATTTTGTGGTCAAGATTGATACCTAAGAATTCAGTAGTTGTAACCTGTCCTATACTTTTGTCATTGATTTTTATTAACGAGCTAAAATCATGAGTGATATTCCTTGGAATGAAAGAGATGAATTTCGCTTTTTCTATATTAACACATAAACCATTTGTCATACACCACTCATGAAAATAATTGTTGTGCAACAGCATTGGCAGTGTCTACTGTCTTTTTTCAGAGTTTTGTTTGATATCATCTTGGTTGTGTCATCTGCATAGATACTATTTTTTGCTCGATTGCATGATGAATGAATGTCATTGACAAAGATAGTGAACAGTATTGGATCTAGTATTGGCCCTTGGGGTACCCCAATATTTACAATTTTTTCTTCGGATTTCATATTTTCTAATATGACTATTTGCTTGCGGTCTTTGAGATATGAGATTATCCAATTTACTGGTAATCCTCTAACACCAATGTAGTATAACTTTTCAAAAATGAGACTATGGTCTCTACTGTATCAGATCAAAGAAGAGTATGATGGAAGCTTTCTTTGAGTTCATATGGTCATAGACATTTGAACATAAGTCTGCAATAGCAGAATTTGTTGATTTATTTTGTCGAAAGCATGTTGAAAGGTACCTAGTAGATTTTTGGTTTCAATGAAATTTGTAAATCTGATGTTGAATGCCATATGCAGATGGTTCTATAGTTATTCATATCATCTCTTGATCATTTATGTTTGTACATGGGTATTGATTTAGAAATTGTCAACTTATCAATATATTGTCCTGATGATGCCAATGAGTTATTGTTTATATAAGTTAATGATACACTAATCAGATTTTTTACAGAATATAATGCCATTCATTTCATCAATACCATATTTCATTCGTGTCAGTTATTTTTCCATTTTTAACCATAAGCTGATTCACTACTCTTATACTGGGTTCCCCATAATAGACTACCCATTTTATATTATCAATAAATTCCCTCCGATGTAACTAAAGGTTGTTCTCTGTGAGATTATCTTCTGTAGTCCTTGGAATTTAAGTGAATTATTAATCAAGTAGGCACCTGCAACAGATAAATTTTAAATTAATAATTTCGTGGAACGCCATTTTTCTACGAGAAGTTTGTTGGTTTTCATCAATAATTATTCAATTTTTTTGCTTTGAGACACAACACCCGTTTGAACTTTCATGGATAACTCAGTCCAACAACGTGTTATGTGTAGAAACTTACATAAGAATCAATTCGATAGAAGAAGTTAGGCGTGCATTCCGGCGTCAGTAAAACTGTCAAGTTATGGGTTCGTCATTGGCGTGAAAATGGTTCTGTACAAAATTTGAAGAAGCCTGGACGTCGAAGAACAGTTCGTACACCAGAAAATATTGAACGAGTTAGAATTGCGTTTACGAGAAGTCCTAAAATGTCTGCTAATCGACAAACCCTTATCCTAGGAATATCGAAGGGAAGCTTAGATCGAATTCTTCAAAAGGATTTAAAATTTCATCCCTATGAATACCAAATGGCACAGCACCTTAGCAATCAAGATAAAGAAGCAAGGTTAGCATTTTGTCAAGAATTTCTGGATTTACATCAAGGAGCAATTCACAGTCTCCTAATGTCTGACGAAGCAAATTTATATTTGAACGGCATGGTCAATAAACATAATTTTAGATACTGGTCAAATGTAAATCCTCGTGAAATCTTGACACGGAACCTCCATCATCCAAAAGTTGTTGTGTGGTGTGGAGTAAAACCTTTTGGTATTATTGGCTCTTATTTTTTTTAGGATGAAAGTAACCGAGCTGTAACAGTAACATGCGAGCGCTACGTTAATATGCTAGAGACATTTTTCATTCCAGAATTAAATAGACGAGGATTACTAAACAATGCCTTACTATTCCAACAAGATGTGGCAACAGCTCATACCGCCAGAAACTCAATGAGGGTCCTGCGAGAAATGTTTAATGGCCGACTCATTTCTCGATTCGGAGATTTGCCTTGGCCTTCGAGGTCCCCCGACTTAACGGCACCCGATTTTTTCCTGTGGGGATATTTAAAAGCCAAAGTGTTTGCGAGTCGTCCAGGTATAATCGAGGAACTGGAAGTAAAAATTCGTGAAGAAGTTGAAGGAATAGACGAAGGTTTGCTAAGCCGTGTAATGAACCACTTTTTATCTAATATTGAAAAATGTGTTGAAATTGGTGGAGGTCACTTAGAAGACGTAATTTTTAAAAGTTAGTATTAAATTAGCCAAATATTTATAAGTTATCATAAATCCCAAAGAGTTAGCTGTAATTTAGTAAAATAAAAAGTTTGTTTTGTTAACTAAAAAAATTTTAGTTCAAATATTAAAATGGGTAGTCTATTATGAGGAACCCAGTACATTTAAAATAGTCTGATATATATAATGACGGTACTGTTAAAACAGATAATTCAATAAATATTTTCCTGCATGATGTTCTTAGGCTGACTCCTCTTATGCACCTGACAATTTTTTTGTGTGACAAATATTTTGGCTTCCCCAGAAAATCAAGCCATATGATAGATTCGACTGTATCAAGCCATAGTAGACCAACATAAATATGTACCGAGATACCGTACCCTTTAGTTGCCTCAATACAAACCAGTTTTAGTCATGATTTTTGGTTTCAATGAAATTTGTAAATCTGATGTTGAATGCCATATGCAGATGGTTCTATAGTTATTCATATCATCTCTTGATCATTTATGATTGTACATGGGTATTGATTTAGAAATTGTCAACTTATCAATATATTGTCCTGATGATGCCAATGAGCTATTGTCTATATAAGTTAATGATACACTAATTAGATTTTTTACAGAATATGCTGTTATTCATTTCATCAATACCATATTTCATTTGTGTCAGTTATTTTTTCATTTTTAACAATAAGCTGATTCACTGCTCTTATATTTGCTGAGCCCCTTTTTTTTCATTGATTATTTTCCAGCTTTCTTTTGTTATGTCAGATGATTTTTCTAGTCTGGTGTTATTTAATGTATATTTCGCTTGCCTCACCTTTTCATCATCAGTGATTTATCAGTTTTTTGTACCGTTCTCTGATGATTTGTTAGTTGTCGGTTTTGTAATGCTCCCCACTTCACATATCATTTTATGTAATTCCTTTATTTCATTATTATACCATATTTTTTGTTATTTTACTCATTCACCAATTTTTTTGAGTTAAATGCAGTATTATAGTGGTATAAAAATGAACTGTTGAATTCCTCGAACATGATGTTCATTTCGGATGAGCTGAATTATTCAAAAGTCAACCTGGCAGCAGGTGTCAGTATAAAACACAGTGTTGTAAAGTACATTATGTAGACTATTCAAATAAAATTATTTCAATGTAACATAGAGTATACGTCCTTCATTAGCGATTTCTAAATCATTTCTAATATATTTTCTGTTCTCACAATCATACATTTACCCACAGAAGTATCTGTAACCTATTCTGGTTACAAAGGTGAGAAAAGTCACTTGATCAATTGATCATAGTTCATTAATATCAAATAGGTATTAGTATAGTGTCCATACCAATTTAAATACAAATACGATTACGAAAAAATTTGAAACTTGAGAAAACGAATACGAGTATTAAAAACATCCCTATTACCTACACCTGCTCTCCGTGATGGTTTCTAAACAATCTCAATTCCTTATAATGTTGGAAATATATTCAGCAAGTGCGAATGTCGTAACATGGAGTGATATGAATTGAAATTAGGAATATCGTATCTCCCCTCGATATAATAAATTTATCAGATCTTACTGTATAGTTTCAATTCAATTAGAACACCTTCTATCCTTTGTGAGAACTTCGTTCAAAATAGAAACTCGAAATTCAATTTCAGCTACAAACTGCAAGTTCACTAATTTATTAACATTACACGCATTCCTTGAAGTGTCAATGTGTGATGCATGTGGCAGACATTCTGGAAGAGCCCTATACGCCGTTTCACTATTTCTCTCCGCTGTGGTCTCCTTTTTATTCTCCTATTCTCCATTGCATTGTTTATAGAACTTATTTACGATCCCGCTATTCACGTCCACGTTATCTTTAACGTCTTAACGCATTGCAATGGATTTCATTGCTTCTTATATTGAGAATTTGTTCCGAACCCTCCAAGCTGTATGAAAGATTTCGGGCAACGTGAAAAAGAAATTGATGACGGTTGATCTAAAATGAAACGTCGGAAATCACATCTGCTATAAGCACAAAGTGTGAATCCCGTTGCAGGGTTTGATTTCAGTATTTTTTAATTGATAATTAATTTGAATAAACAGACAGATCGTGACATATATGTTATAATAGCGGCAGCTGTATATTCATCGCGATATGTTATCGTTCTATATAAATTCACGAAAGGTGTCGTTCCTATGAGATTGATGATTTTTAGGCAGGGAGATCGATTGTGTGGGAAAGTATTTAATAATTTTCTGCCATTTTGAGCATTCTTATGTATCGACCAAAATCTAGTCAATGACAACTTTATAGTGTTTTAAATATCATCATAATTACGTTTGGGATGATATAGAGTTGCCGATTGAATGGATATTTTGGAAATTCTCTTTTAATGGATGACATACCTGTGGACAGTTCCACCACAATCATTCATCTCATTTTCATTATCATCTTGCTTTTAACTTAGCGTCATAATTCAGTCCCATTCTCTTCGAATTAATTATACTTTAATCAGATATCACACCAGTCTCGTAATTTCGTGACATCTTTCCCAACCTGGGATTTGTGCTCCTAGTGATTGTAGAAGGATATTCTTTGTAGTCAGATATACGGGTTGGGGAGGCAAGTTGTTCAAGGTGATCTGATAAATCTTGACTTCGATCCCGATTAATTGTCGAGTTACGGAATAAGTATAGTCTTCTTCATCAGGTTGGAATTGTAAAATTGTTCAAATACTTTTTACAGCTTATATGATTGAGGTTATGATTCTTTGAATAAACGAGTAATTTATCTTAACATACGTTTACTTTCCTTTATCGAATTTCATATGTTCCATAAAACTTCTTTAAAAAATTTGATTTGTAATTAGTAAGTAATATTTGTTATTACCTGATTTCCAATTACCTATTACCGATTATTATCTGAACTTGGATTAGTTATTTCCTAGTTAAACAATGTAATTGTACCTGATTATTAATGTTGTCGTTCGCCTCCATTAATCTGTTCAATTAATATCTGATTATAATGTTGCTGTTGTTCATAATGAATCAATTTAGTTGTTTCCAAAATTACATTCTGTTATAATATCTATTATCGTAATTAATCGGGGAATCTATTATCGTAATTAATCGAGTTATCCAATCTTTGTACTATCGAATTGTTCATAAGGATTGTTCGTAATTGTTCAATACTATGTCTGAATTCAAATTATCTATTTCGTAATTCTCAATATTTTCATCTGAATTTAATCTATCTACTCAATTCCTTAATTATCTGATTTTACAACTATTTTAACCATAACGAATTGATATACTACTTTTCACAGCAGGTCGGAACTCGATTATTTGTGTTTCGAATTCTACTTCCTGATTTCCAGAATTGCAGAATTAGTAACTTCTTGTCATTCGTTATGGATAATATTTTCTCATTGAATTTTTTGAGGGTAACGCATACAGCGACGGTGTTAATTTGTGTTTTGTTAACATTTCTGACGAAATTGATGAAATTTTTGGAGTTGTCTGTTCTGATGATCCTCACAAATTTTTGCATTCATTTGAATTTTTAATTTATTTGAATTCAATTTCCTCCTATATCAAATTTCCCTTTATCATTATTCACTGCTTCAAATTTTCTTTGTTAACTATTCAATTGGTGAATTACCATTTTTTGTTGAGTTGAACTATTCCTTTTATTTTCTCCATTTAACAACATCTATCTAACACCATGGTAATGCCGATTGATGATTGAGCTTGTTTTTTTATTTCATAGGTAAAGCTGTTGGCGCCTCGGATTCAACTGTCAATCGGGAATCGAAGAGTACGTTAGTACATTACGATAGACCTTGGGATATTTCCATAATGAGCTAGTTGGACAATTAAAGTGTTGAAACTGACTAGTTAATGTCTTTGCAACCAGGAACCTTACAAAGGTTATAGAAAGATGCTTTGAAGAAGTGTTTTCATCTCAGACAATAACACTAGAGAACAATAAAATAAGAACCAAAGGAATTTGGATTCTCCTAAATAAGTGAAAACCAAAAATGATACTGGAAATTTCCCTATGAATGGCTCGTTAGTTACGCAAACGTTGCATTGAACTAAATCTGTATGTATTATATCGTTTCCAATATTCCCATGATAGACATCCTTATCTTGGACACGCTGTATATGAAACGCATTGATTCAAAGTTCGTACGCGTTTCAAAGCAACGACGGGGATAGTGTTGGACATTCAGCCGCCAGATCGTAATTTGAATTCCCTATTCGATCAATTCAGGGAATTAGCCTCGAAATTATGTGTTTAAAACTGAAGTTTAATATTCCGCCGATGCCCAGTAGGTATTATAATTGCGGGACATAAGAGACGAGCAAAGCAAAACAGGAATATGTGTCGCATTCTATGGATTTCGTGATTAATTTGATGTAAAGTTTTCATTATGCTCAGGATTAAGTGCCAAACATTTCCAGACAATCCAACTGAATGCCAATGCCGTATAGATTTCATCAAAACATTAAAGTTAGATGCCAAAAGTATCATTCGTAAACGGGTTACCGCGCCTCAAAACAATAAAGTTCACATTCACGCCACCCTCAAGCAATATGCAAACTTTCAAATTCGTACCACAGTGGTGGGAAATTTTACCTAGAATTTCAGGTGAGCTGCTAGTTGAAAAGATTGTAATGATTAATGAATATAATCATTAAATTATAATATATACATATTCAGAAATTAATTAATGCGTGCTGGCGGCCGGTCTTTCACTACTTGAAATATTTGGCCACCAACATTTTCACTGCTTATGATCTTGCATTTGCTTTAGCGAATTCGAGCAGTGCTTGTTTTCCGCTGCGTATTTAGTAAAAACATCTAGACCAGGGGTCTCCAAATTTTCCAGCCTTAGGGCCACACTGTTTACTCCAGTAAGTTCCAAGGGCCAAAACCGTTTAAATTTTCCTGCCACTATCTATAATTTATAGACTAGTCGCAGAGTACGCGCCCTGAGCGAGCATACGCTTCCTAAATTCGCTAGTTCATTTACTATTGTGTACTAGCTGTACTTTATTGTTACGACCACGGCACTTAATGAGATGACACCTGGTGGTCACACGCGGAAACAGGTAGTGGAAGTACCCTTTATCGCTAACAGATAGTACTTTCGAAAGCGCAGTATTCACTATTCACTCACTCCCAGATGACAGTAACTGGAGTATAAGAAGACTAGCGGCGTGACCGCGAGTCAGTCCGCCTAGGGAAGACTAAGGAAGCGAAACTCTGTTATGAAATAAAGTAGTGTGTAACTCCTTAGAACGTATTTGAGCGTGTTCAGAAGACATCTCCGTAACAGTATTTTCATTTGACTTGTTGTTTTTGTGTTATATCACACAAAGAAGCGAAAAGTAGACAGTGAAATCAGAACATTCAAAGATCAATGAAACTTTCAATATTTCGTAATTGAGTGCAGCAATGCCTTCTTACTATGTTTGATCTGCAATGAAACCATAGCCGTTCTCAAAGAATATAAAATTAAACGTCATTATGAAACGAAACGTCTCCTAAATTATCCAAAATATACAGGACGTTTGTAGACAGGAATATTTGAAGCTTTGAACCGCGGATTGAAATTGCAGCAATCTTTGTTCACGAAACTCAATTAGTGAACAAGACACTGGAACTCGTGCCAGCTTTCGGGTGGCTCTTGAAATTGCGAATCGCGGAAAACCATTCACCGATGGAGAAATCATCAAAGATGCGTAATTGCAGTAGCCAAAAAAATTAATTTATTTAATACTGTCAGTTGGTCAACAACCACCGTGGTTCGGAGGGTAGAAGACTGTTTTCTGTTTTTGGTACTACTCACTTGTGTCAGAAAACATTCTTCAAAATAGAGTACACAAAGAATGTTTACAGATCTAAGTTGACCGATGAACATTTTAAACCTCTTTTAAAAATTGGTACCTACAAGTAAAATTGGTCCACAACTATAAACTATTGTCAGTGGAAACTCACAATTACATAAATCTCATTAGTATTTTATATGTTATAATGTTTATAATAATATAATAATATATAATTCTTGACCCAGTATGAATTATATGAAAAATTCTCGGGAATTAGGTCACATTAACACTCTGTTATAAATGTTCGTCTTTACGTACGTTTCGGTTTCACGACCATCATCAGAAGACTTATTTTGTCAAAAAGGGGCTATCTAAAACTAATTAGCACAAGCGTCCATATCGCACAATTTTCAATCAAAAAGCTCACGCCGTCGAAACGAACAGAACCACGAATAATCGAAAATTGTATCGTTAAAATTAAAGTATAGATTTTTTTGTAACAAGAAACCACTGTTAAGTAATATTCTCATAATGTACAAACGCATATTGCTATGGTCTCAAAGCAACTGGAGTTCGAAGCTATTTGTTTGTAATAACTCGACCCAGATGTAGATTTATGACGTACTTGAAAAGGTTTTAGACCTGCATTGGAATTTACTTTACTTTAAGCGTTCTTCCTAAAATATACTTTTAACATTATAAAGACGTATGTAGGAATTTGCAAGAGTTTTAATTAATCAAGTTAGTATAAATCTGACTCAATCCCTGAGTGGTTTCTTGTTACAAAAATCTATACTTTAATATTAACGATACAATTTTCGATTATTCGTGGTTCTGTTCGTTTCGACGGCGTGAGCTTTTTGATTGAAAATTGTGCGGTATGGACGCTTGTGCTAATTAGTTTTAGTTAACCCCTTTTTGACAAAATAAGTCTTCTGATGATGGTAGTGAGACCGAAACGTACGTAAAGACGAACATTTATAACAGAGTGTTAATGTGACCTAATTGCCGAGAATTTTTTTATATAATGTTTATAATTTTATTGGGATTCATTTAAATTATTTGTTACTCATTATGCTTGAGTTCAATTTTCTGCGTATTATACTTGTTATTAAGCTTCACCTAGCAAGTAAATAGAACCGAGTTATTATCATTCTTTGTCTTTTTATCCAACTTATCACAACAACGATAACAACGATAAGCCATTAGCTGTTGCGGGGGGATTGATGTCACTGGCGGGCCGGATTTGGCCCACGGGCCGTAGTTTGGAGACCCCTGATGTAGACGATGTAAGATCTATTGGAGCTAGTGGGAGGTCCACTAATCTGTCAACACTATTAGTCCTTAGCATCTATAATTATTCCACACAGGCAACTGACGCATTCCGTCAGATAATACGTAGGTACCTACCGAACTGCCAGTTGCAACTTGCAATTAGGCTAATTGTCAATCATAACCTGCAATTATAAACATTTAGTTTTTCCTTTTGCGATGTCCGTTCGGCGTTTTCGTAAAATATTACTGATTCTGTATGGCCGGTAGAAATATATTCCAGAAATATATTTGTAAGTGGCGGTGCATCATTTCCCATATGAAATTACTATATATTATGCGTTCTTGTACTCGTAGTAAGTTGCCCCATATCTTCCATACGACTTGTAGGTTTCGGAACGAATTCTCAATTTAAGAAGCAGTAAAATCCGTTGGAATGCCTTAAGACGTTAAAGATAACGTGAACGTGAATAGCGGGCTCGTAAATAGGTTCCATGAATAATGCAATGGAGAAGAGGTAAACAAGAAGAACACTACAGCGGAACGAAAACTATAGAAACGGGATACAGCATAGAGTGAAGGGAATTTTCTTGGTATTTTGGTTCTTTAATACTACTAAAAATATCAATTTTTTTTCATTTTGACGTTTCGATATTTTATTTATATCTTCATCACAAATTGTTATGTTAATTAGTGTTTTCATGTGATTCAGAAAAGAATAGATGACTTTTATTAATGTAATGCATTTGCAGCCGACTTGTGTTTTTTAAAATCCAATTAAAACTGCAGAAAACATTGGATCGGTTGTGCGTGAAAAAGTAACGTAATTATCAAATCGATATACTTGAAATGGATTAGATGACTTAGATACTATTCTATGATTTACAAATCTTAGTATAAATATGAATTACGTATTTATGACTTACATTTCATTTCTTTCACTATAATAACTGATCAAGTTTAAGATAGCTTTATGGAATTTTTATTTCAAAATTGTCACTTTCATGAATGTAACAATGTCAGATAATAAATTATCCTTTTAGGTTGAATTAAATAGACAACAGAAAGAGGTAATTCAAAATAGCTGAACTTGGTTAAGTTTGAATTAGATTATTATAAAGTTTTGAAAGATTATAATCAATTTCATTATTAACACAACTGTTCCTTTTATTTTGGATACTTTCTGATATTGAACGTTCATCATTATTTTTCTCAACATTCAAAATATTTGTTTTGTTGAAGTCAAATGAATGGTTTGTGTTTTTTATGTGTTTATTAAGTGCAGTGGATAAATTTTTCGTATATTTAGGTCCATTCAATCTTTTTTCAAGGTATTGGGAAGATTGGCCGATGTATACTTTTCCACAATCTTTACAACGGATGGAATATACAGAATGGGTTATCTTTTTAAAAGGTACGTCGATTTTCAATTTAGTAAAAACACGTTTTTGACATATATGTAGATCATGAGGTTTTACTATATTGCTTAATTTTTCAGTAGGACCATTAATATATGGTACTGATATGTAATGTTTTTCTTTTGATCTCTCATTACTGGTATTGGTTTTACTAGAGGAATTATAAAATATATGAATTTTGTCCATAGTTATAGAAATGACTCAATTAATGGGATAACCATCTTTTATCAAACTTTCTTTTGTTTTTTTATTTGATATAGTTCTTAGATTCAATCCATTCCAAGTAAATCAATTTGATAATTAGCTATACATTACTCTCTCACGCACAACCGACCTAAAGTTGTCTGCAGTTTTAATTGGATTTTAAGAAACGCTACAGACGCATCACATTAATCAAAATCATCTACTATTTTCTAAATTACATGGAAACACTGATCAACATAACAATTTTTGCTAATGAATATCGAAACGCCAAAAAGAAAAAATCAACTAATAAATGTTAACTCTATGATTGCAACTACTGTTCCATGATAGTTTAGTTCATATTTCAACAGTTACAGTTACTCATACACTTAGTTCCTTTTCTTTACTATGAATAAATGACTCTGTACCTCATGTTAAATGTTCAATTTTACACAACCAGTTGTGCTGTACACATTATTACTCTTCAAACCTACATATGAATAGTTTATTCAAAAACTCACAGTTAGTGATCATGGTGTTTCTTGAATATTTAATTAGATCCTTTCTTGAAAATTGGAAATTGTATTCCTGAATGTTGCTCCAACTTTGTTATAGGTATTGAGATTTCTATTCTCTAATCCAATTCACTATTTATTTGCTGGTTGTTTGATTTATTCTTCCAATTGGATTATATTGCTTAACTAATTTTGGTGTAACCTTTCTTTTATTTGATAGAAAAATGTGTATGACAATATATAACTTTTTAACGATAAGATTTCTGTTGACGAAGTCAATGGTGAATTTCGAAAAGATTTTCCTCCTCAAAACAAAAACTCACCCCATCCTTAATGTTTTTTATATCCCCTTATCTAATTTGAATTTATAGAAGCTTATTCCCTGTTATTATTCATACCTATGTATGTAAATATATATTTAAATTCGTCGTTGTTTTCTTTTCCTGAGTTATCTAAAATAAATTGTGGGTTTTCTTAGGTTCTCAGCAATTTAAACGATCTATCATAATGGAACAACCTCCTGATTTGACGTGTTACGGCCTTCGTTTTCTTAAGAAATTTATTTTTGTTTACATTTGTAGTGGAATTTAACAAAATATATCTATATTGATTAAATGAATGTAGAATGTGTATTTAGGACAAAATTTTTAGTTTTTCATGAGAATTGAACTTAAGTTTCATATTTGAACAATTATTTAGTTATTTATTTATTTATTCATTTATTTATTTATGGTTACACCACCCAACAGCCACAGGCCAATTAAGGATGGGAAAAGTTACAGTTACAATTACAATTACAATTATGTGTATTATATATAAATGACTTAATTCGGTGATTATTTACAAAATAAATTAATTTCTCATAAAAATTTGAATCCTTAATATACTTATTAGTCTTATCACATAATTGAATACTAACCGATTTCGTTTGCGTATATTGGAATTTTGGACCTTTCTGATTAATTTTTTATTATATTTATTCAAACAATATTGGTGAATGTTATGTTCGATTTACTTACGTGCAGACTAAAATCAGTTTGCAGAATAGATTTTCGTTCTAAATGTAAGAATTACCATTTGTTGCACTTGTTAGAATGAGTGTTTATTAAAATTTAATTGCTCAAATATGGCTTTGGTATTGAAGTTTCTATTTGACTGGACTTTTCTGATTTACTTATTTTAAAGAATTATGTTATATATTTGGGAAAGCTTATTTATCGATCCCAGATCCAGTTAACTCCAAAATAATGTCATATGATCAAATCGACAACTAAATCCTTGAACGAAGCTCAATAATCAGTTATCGTTGGGCCAGTTTTTGATTATCACATCATTGTAAATGTTTATATTGGGTATGGAGGGATCTTGGAAGCGTAGAAGATTTTTGGGGAGGATTATTTCCATCAATATCCAATATAGACATTTATGTTCACAAGTTCTAATTTCAACGAACAAAATAAAAAACAAAGTTTATCGTGTTCGTTTAGACAAAAACCATGCTTGACTTGACAATTTTTGACACTACTCAGTGAGTAACTAAACACTGACCAAATATATTTTCCTCAGCTCTACTCTATTAGATTTGTAGGTTATATAACGTTTCCGTTTATACCAAATTCAATTATTACCAATCTATATTTTTCTTCAATATTGTAAATCATTTTTCATTCTTATTATAATCTTCCAGATATTTTATTTCAATGTAATATCTGAGTACAAAACTTACTTTAAACCATTTCCTGTCAGTCGGTGTAGATTTAATTCTCAGATACATTTATATTTCAAATAATAAGTAAAACTGTGATGTCAGCATTAGGGTTCATTTATCTGCCGTGTGAATCCTAAATTTATGGATTTCATTAATAAAGTCTATATAAGCCATCGACAGAGGAACTTCCTTCTCGCGTGCGTACGCATCGATTTGAATTATGTAAGAAATATTTTTCCATTCATATATAATGGAGAATTAATGAATTATTTGAACTTATTTCAAAACTATTCATCATCATGTATTCTGAACAACTGAACTAATTTTGAAATAATATAACATTTTGTTTTATCAATCGATTTATGTATTACCGAATTTGCCGTACTCATTTTACATAGCGTCATATTTTATTTTATATGTTGATTTGTTTCAATAAATTTTTATTAAGTTAGTTTTACCAATGCTGTTCCTTTCAAATTACATTTAACTTATCTCAAACAAGAATCCTCAGGGATATACCATGCTTCTCGCACCCAAACCAATATTCACTTAAAACCATTCAGCTCTACCAAAAAACTGGCGCATGGCAATATATCATGAGAATATTGGTAGGTACTATAGATGATGTATTTTATTGTAGTCTTAGTGATTCAAGAAAAACTAGTAATATTTCTTAACAAGTTGCATGCATTTCTATTATCTGTATTCCTGAATACTTGAAGGGTAACTTGTCCCGTTGAGTGTGTGTGTTATTGTATTGTCGGTATTAATTCTGAATACTTTGTTTTCGGGGAACACATAGTTTGTTTCGGAAGAATTATCAGTTCTATCCGTAATATTTCTTACAGATACCATACGAAAGTTTCATCCGACCGCTTTTTGAACCCGAGTATATATAGGTAATACCCACCCTCCTGGGAACGTTGAAATGGAAACCTTGTTAAAAAGTGTAATATTCAATCTTGTGTATTGATTTAAAAGTTTTTCTTCGTCTGAACTCGAAAATACTTGTATTACAAATTGGAATGAAAAGATTCCCTGAAATATCACTCCTGATAATTTTGTCAACGCCTTTTCCGATATTGAGAAACTTTTTCAATCGTAATTTTATTAGCTCGGCTATTACGAGTTCAAAACAATTTGCAATAATTCAGCTGGCAGAAAACACAATCCTCAAAATATAAATGTTTGCGTAAATTATAACTCGGAATCGTTTAGCTTTCATCATTACATTCTTGGCTGGCTCCATGAAGAAACTAAATCTCCAACAAAGGGGCGCTTACTCAATCTAATTGAATTTCTTTTATCCACTTTATTCACCAATAAAAAGTGAAATGGAAGAGGTATTAAATTGGGAATAATCAAGAGGCAAATGGAATCAATGAGACATAATTACAGCCAATGTATCATTTTACAAATTGATTGAAATGTTGACAGATGGTGTTGATGTATACATAATGAGAACCTGAACGAAACATCATATGTATTGTTATGATTTCATTTCCTAAACAACAAGAATGATAAAATTCGAACTTACCGAACATTGAAAATCAGAAAAGATTAATAAAAAGATATTATATGGAATTAAAAACAATATTAAAAGTTAAATAATAGTTAGTATAATATAATAAACAATGTAAAACATAATAAACAACAATGTAATTAAAATAGAAGTGTAAAACAAGAACTTCAGTGAAAGTGAAGGAACGTACAGTGTTACGAAGACAGAAATCATAATTAAAATGATTACAAAAACTATCATGAGATAGCACAAACTATTGAAAAATGTTATAGATATAAGTTGGGATTAGTAAATTTGAGTTATATAATGTTAAAGAAATGTTATTGATATATTATATTATGTATTAGTTTTTAATAATGACAACTGTCAAATTTATAATAATTATAGGAATAATCATATTAATAATAACCTAATCATAGGTTATCTTATACCAAAGTGTGTGGAAAAATGTAGGCAATATGAATTTTTAAAAAGAAGGAATCATCATCATTTAAAATAAGTGGAAAATTTCCAATAATTCAAAATTTATAGAATACTAAATTCTGATTGGTCGATGCAATTTTATAAACATCAGACGAATAACAATGTAATACTTATGTCAGTTTACAACAATCAACAAAGCATTCTTGATAGGTAAACTAAGCACCTCATTGGTTAATTTTGAAAATACTTAGCGTCGATTTTGAAGGCCTACAAAAGGCATCTGAAGACAAGCCAAATCAGTTAGCCATCAACATCTGAAGAGTCAAGGTACTCAAGCTAATCATAAAATTTCCATAACCTTCGTTTTTGGATAAACATCGGTGAGCCCAAGTGTACTAGTAGCTTCGTAAGGTTGAAAGTAACCGAAGCAAATAAGTAATTTATACAAGTCAAGTAGTGTTCCCAGGCTTCGAACAAAGTTTTTAAAAGTTATTATAACCATAATTCACAAGTAGCATCGTATAATAGTTAGTCTTCGACAACGTTCCAATACATCATTTGAGGTTTTATATCTTTTGAAAAAGGATAAGACAAGTTAACAATTATCAACAGTTCCTGATTTCTAAAGAAGTAACCACATTGTTTACCTGTGATTTGTGTATAGCAGGGAAATTGTGTACCTACGGGTAAAGTGAATTATCAAATTAATAAGAAAATCAAGCCAAGTGAACATTGCCTACATTTTTAAAAACATATTCTTGGATATAAACTAAACGTAAGTTTATTTGTTATTTCTCCATTGTATTGTTATCTGTCTGTAAATCTGAAAGAAAGATTGTAGATTATAACTTTGTAAACAAAGATAAACAGTAAATAATTTTGAGGTTAGATCATAGATCTATTTGAACATAAAATTGTTGAAATTAATACACGAGATAAAAATAGAGTCATAGAAATTTAAATATAAAAGTTTTTAACATTCAAAGAACATTGTGTTTAATTCCATAGATATAAAATAAAAAGGTAAAAGTTCATTATTCAAATCATTAGATTATTCAAATCAAAACAAACATAAGATTTAAAATACAAATAAAAGCTAGCCGGAAGAATTAATAATAATTCATAATTAAATAATAAACTCATGAGAGATTAGTTAATAATTGTCATCACAACGTGGGGTAAAATAAATCAAAAAGAGTTTTCTTAATAATTGTCACCAACGTAGGGCAATATAAATCAAAAGACCTTTCTTAATAATTGTCACCAACGTGGGGCAATATAAATCAAAAGACCTTTCTTAATAGTATGTACTATGAAACTGAGCTGGAATAAGAAATTAATCAATAGTTAGATCACTCCAATCAATCAAAATACATTTATGTAAAAGGTGGAATGCGATTTGTATCTCATAATATTTCTATGAAATTCAGCCCTAAATTTGTTGATTGAGCAGTAAGTACAAGAGCCAGCTCTGAAAAGTGTAGCGTCTCTCTAATGACAGTAAGTATGATATACAGGTAGGTAACGTCTCGGTCAACGTCAAAACGAACACATTTTCTTAGAACATCTGAAGAAGTGACGTGTTTTGGAGGGGTAGTGTAAGGCGGGGTAATGTTACGCATATAACTCATTCAGGTTACAATTTTGTTAATTTTAGCAATATCGATATTTAAAAATGAACATTCGATGCACATATGAAGGGTGCAGGGTAAGAAGGGGAAATGTAAAAATTAGTAAAATTTCAGTTAATCAGTTTTGAAACTCCATTACTTTGTATTTGGGTAACACCCACTGAACTTCTAACAAATGTAATATGAGAAATATAGCTGAGGTTAGAATTGTAGAGCTAATTAATAAGAATGTCTCCCCAATTTTCAACTGACTTGAAAAGCATGACGTAGGTAACTTACAAAAGGGGGAATGTCATTATGCTTCAAATGTATTGTTTTAGTATTATGGTTGATTTTTTGAATAAAGTGTGGCAACATACAGAAATTGGAGTTCATTATTCATACATTATTGGTAGGTATTTAACAAAAAGCACCTCTTGTAGGCAGAGGCTTTGGATGAGTGTTCTTAGCTTCTTTCTCAGTGTGTGGCAGTGAAGATAATATTCAGCTTTTGGGTGGAGGCACAACTTCACCAAGCACTGTAGGTCATGAAATGTATCATAATTTGTCGGTAGCTACTCTATGAAGCAAAAAAAATATTCTTAGGCACAAAAAATAGCTTTGTTTAAGTTTCTTGGTAATTCGAACTCGTTGAGAGGTACTTTTTATTGCTTTCCTTCGCATCTACCTCTTCCACATACCATTTCAAGTTGAGCGATGGTAGACAAGCCTAACAGGTTGATCTTTCACTACATTGAATTTACGGATACGACGTGTATTCAGGGAACAGATTCGTTTGAATAATGTAAAAAAATGAGTAACCCAGCATTAAAAAAATATCACGAGTGGCTCCTACAACATCAAAAGGGATCGGTTTTACTATAGCGGCTCTAAAATTGTCAGTCCATTCACTTGGAAGTTCTACACGAAACTTTTGATTCATCAATCCAAAATCCTTGCCAATGGCCTCTAATTGGATAGCTAATCTGAACTAAGTGTCGAATCTTCTCTGATTGTGAACTAAGTGGTGGATATAACGAACAACATTGCATCACTGCACTTTTGCTAATTTGTTTCCGGATAAATAAAAAAAATGCTCTGGCCAGTTCATAATACATAAGTGTTGAAGGGATAAATGGTGAGTTGCCTTCTGTAATAAACGTTATTTGTGGTGATGTTTAGCTCTGGCAGATTTTCCTAAAAATCCATGTTTATTGCGTCACAACCACTATTTACTCGGCTAGGTAACTTTGCTGTTCCGTTTCTTTCATAAAACATCTCAGCCTGCTTTTTTGAACTTGATTATCAAGCCGCTGATTAGTAATATTTCTTTTTCTATTTTTCTGTTTTTCTATTATGATGTGTATTTTTTCAAATCCTAACAGCATAATAATAACATTGATCTGTAGGTTTCCTACGACCCAGTATTTTGTAACATCTTTGTACCTATTTTCAATTTTGTTTGATATTCAACCCATCGGGCAGGTAAGTCTTCGATGAATTCTTCAAACTGTGACACTTTGATGCCCTCTAAAAGAACTGTTTTCACTTCTGTAGTCTGTTGGAATGTTTTCCCCCCTGCCAGTTCTTCTAATTTTCTCTTTGTTATGCTGTTATACTCATAGTAAATAGGTAGGTACTTAAGCTATTTTTCCATCAGTAATAATTCTAACATGATAAGGAAATAAGCTTTCCTGGAATTTTGCAATGTTTTCTTCTTTGAGTGGTCGTCGGTTTTGTACAGGATAAGCACTAATCAGCCCACATGAATACATATTCTATTCATCTATAGATTTTAACCAATTGAATTCTCTAATGACTTTTTGTCCAGCGTCAGCCGACACAGTCTGGAAACAACGCAGTCGTTTACACTTAAAACTCAGTCATTCCCAGTCCAGTGGCTTTGGAGGTTAATTTTACTGGCGACATCTGTCAGTTCCCCGAACCTTTTTCGTTTTTTTCCTTGACAATTAGGGACGAAGTTTTCATTATCACTCTCAACGTCACTCAAGTTGATTTTGATTGCCGTTTTTCACACACTCTCTCGATTTATTACTGTTTACAACAATACGCACAGTTTCACAATCAACTAAATCACAATTTAGTTTGTACAGTGGAAAACAGACTGCAAAGACGAACTCGAATCTCTTATCATTACTGACTTACCGCCTTCATTGCGTGTACTGTACAGCATTACTTTTACCCACAATATCTTACTATTCTCGATTGTAGCCTGCATTATGTTACTAGGCGATATAGTTTTGTATCTGCTACTAACTGGCGTAAACATCTAAAAATATAAGAAAAGTACCTTCCTCCTTCTTAGCCTGTACCCTTCATGAGAGTTGTGCTTTACGATATGCAAATGCTCAAATTCATCCTGTGAAGGTGGTAGTTGAACAATTCTTCTTTCTCATATGCTGAGATCAGTGTTTCCTAATGTGAGGTTCAATCAGTGCTTGACTGTCTACTACTTTTCACTTGCTGCCACTCTTCCGAGTGTTGATCTGACCCAGCAGTGGCTCGTCTTTCTGATGTTATTTAACAAGATTCCTGGTATTTGGCTCGGTCACTGGTGTTATTCACTTGACCTGTTAGAGACATTCTGGGTATTGTCTTATATATACTAAGTTCGAAACAATTCAAAATACAGCGTTTTCTTTCTGCAATCGACTTGAAGTGGCCAGTTTTAGTACCAAAGCTTCATTTCAAATCCAAGAACAAAATAATACTTTCAATCCTAGGATTAAAAGTGTTGTCTCACGCTAGTGAGAATGTGAATATAGTTTTCACAGTTTTGATGGCAATATTATGATTTATTAGTCTGAAAGTGGTTTATTGTTTGACTCGCAAATCGCCACTTTCAATTATGTTGAAGCAATGTCACCATTTCTTCCCAAATTTCTTGTCTCAATTCATTATTCGTCAAGGTTTGACATTTTCGCGGGTGTCCGCAAGAATACTGTCCGTTCGTTCATCGTTTGAGTGGAGGTGGCTTAGCCCCCAAATGCACTTAGGCCACTTAGTTGGGCAAGAAGTCTATTCTATTCTAGCAGGTTTGTGGCCCGCCAGAAACCCAGAATATTGCCAGTGCTAGCTTCCATAAGTTCTTCTGAGAGCAGTTTTGGTTCTCCGAAGTGTCGATGTTTGAGGATGCTAATGCTAATTCTTCCGCCTCTGCATTTTCTTCATATTGTGTCATCTCCGATGCCCATAGTGTGAAGGTATTTGTTAAGACGATAGTGACTGGTTGGGATTCCAGTCATCTCTCTGATGTCCCTCCTGAGGGGAAGGTTTTCCTTTGAGAGGCTAGGTACAAGCTCTTTGATGACGAACTTAGCCTGCCTTGTTCGTGGTGATTCTCGCCACAGCTCAAAGTACTCTTTATACAGTTGGCCCAAAAGGGGGAGACACCACACGCGATTTGATAACGCGACCCTTGGCTTTGGCTAAACGGGGGCACCAGACGACCCTCGCCTGGCTAGGGAGTCGGCCATATCGTTTCCTTCAACTACACAGTGTTCAATGATCCAGATGAGTTGAACTTTATTTCTTCTGGCTAGTTCAGCCAGTGTATTCCTGCATTCTTTGACAAGCCTTAATGTGACTCTGAGCAATTTGAGAGCTCCTAGAGCTGATTGGGTATCTGTGCAAATATATATGCGCCTATTTACATGTTTTTTTTTGCAGGTTTTCCATGGCACAAGTCAATATTGCGTAGACCTCCACTAGAAAAACCGTTGAAGTAAACGCCTAGTCACTGAGATAGTGATCTTTGGCCGTGTTAGGTACACTCCCACCCCAAAATGCTTATCTACCTTGGATCCATCTGTGAACCATAAGAGCCCGTTCAGTGGCCTAGGCCCTTTAACTTATACGTCATTCTATTGGCCTCAGTTTTTATGTGTAAGTGTAGAGGTAGTAATCCCGCGAGAGCTTCAAGGAGCCGACCTCATACCGCTGAATATGCCTACGCATACAAGCCGGTGCATTCAGTCCAGGGGGTGCTGGGACATACCAGTTCTTGTCTCCGACCACCACACTTCGGCAGCATAGGTCCATAGGCCAGATCGCAGCGGTAAAGATCCAATAAAGAATCTTTGGATGTAATCCCCATGTGCTGCTGAAAGGTGTTCTACACGCCCAAAATGAAGCAGAGGCCTTCCTCACTCGATATTCGACGTATTCGCGCCAGGTCAGTTTAGAGGCTAGAATTACTCCACCGAATTGCAGGACATTGCCCAAGTAATCTCTGGCAGTGTGACCAGTTTACGTTTCCTTGTAAAGAGAATGTTGCTAGGCATTGCTACTTACAATTGAAATCAATACATTTGAGTCGTTTCTTTTACATGTCTATTGAAGAACACACCAGATCATTATTTCAACTGAGCCTATACTCCAATCACAGACCTTTTAGTACATGAACTGCGCCTTCTCTATTCTTCGTATAGTGAGTCGTGTGACAACATCCGGAGTGATTCGCTTGTGTCAGTCACACCAAATCGCGAGAAAAGTCACATAAGGCAACAAGTTAGTCAGCGACGTATAGCCATAGACCGATTGGAAGGTATGCATACATCACTCTGAGCTGTAATAGCATATGATACCCTGTTGATTATTCTGTAAGCAGGAGATGGTGAAACTCCAACATATGGAAAGTTTGTTTTTGGAGAACATTAGGGAAAGGTGGAAGGGGATCAAAAAATAAAAAATGTAACAGGTAAGATAGAGCTTTCCTTTTTCCAGTTCAATTGTTTTCAAACTTCGAAATTGGAAAAAGCAGAGCAATGTATTTGAGAAAACAATTGAAAATTATTGCAATTGAAATGGAGTTAGGGGTATTCAAATACTTCCAAACACTTTGAACATAAGACGTATTTATGATTTTCATTCCATCAATTGTAGTATATTCACTAATTGAATGCTTTCTCACAAAGATTCTGCCCAGCTTTGACCCTGCGTAAGGTCTCTTAAATCGTTAATAACGCTCACGCGATAATTCTTGCAGCTATGTGTTCCCGGCTGAACTCTATTAGTAAATAAAATATGTCTAGACGTTTCAAATTTAGTCAACATTGTTTTATAAGATTAATCGTTATTGTTATCTCATACTTCGAAGGCATGGAATATAATTAGTTATAGAGTGTGGAAGGAGATGGAACATACCCTTGAAAATATCTTCGTTAGATGTTCGGATTCATTGTGCGTTATTGGAGTGCTCTCTTTGTGAAAACTTAATGTAATTCCTTGACTAAGCTACAACGTTATAAAGTTAAAGCTAATCTGAACCAAATTTATCATATCGATAGTATTGTTGAAGTAGGATGTCGTGACGAAACACAAATTTCCCGACCTACAACAGTAGGACATTTTTTTATTATTCAGGTCTATTGGCTCAATGGTTGCGTCTCCAAGTTTCCCGCCATGGACGTGTGTTCGAATATCAATGGTAGAATATGGTAGAACGCCCTTTTCCATTGGTAATACACCCATTTTCTTGAAGACCTGTAGAACGGTGCTGTTAAACTTTTTTTACTGACCATTGAAAAATACGCAAGCTATACAACCAAGATTTGGCAGAGTTCCGTCGTCTTCAACGAGCTGAAAAAGACATATTGTGATCCTAACTGATGAATAACGTGGCGAGCTGTTACAGAGCAGAGCTGACACCAGTGCTGGTTAAATCCGGGAGAGGAATTTCTTGGTTCAAAATCTCATAACTAGTAGATCTAAGCTATATAAATATTGTCTTATTATATTCTATTGTAAAATCAAATAAGTATGCACAAAAATACAGATGTAACTATTAGAAAACCAAATTTAACTGTACACTCTGATGATGGTTACTTGGTAGTTGAAAGGTGAGTGATTGTGTCTTCTTCATAGTGTCACAGTGTATCCAGAGTTTGAGCTCTTTTATAGTTTATTACTTCCAGCATAGTAGTCCTTTATCCACACCAATTGGCCTCTGTCTATGTAATACTATTTCACAAATACGAATCAGTGAAGATCTTGATATGAAAGAACCCATGGCACTCCACCTGTTCCGAATAATTTGCCTAGCTCCTTACCAAAAGTGGCAGCAGAATAAATTTCTAAGCCACCAACTCAGCTATTTAATAAAACTCTCAAAGACTTTAGGATTGAAGTAGTAAATTTGAGTATAATTCTATCTTAAATACTACTCATACAATGAATGAACTATCAAATATTTACTCCTATCAAATCCTCAACTTAAGATGAACTATCTGGAAATACAGATACTATATTTCTTCTCTACCTTCCCTTTAGAGTAAGGTCGGTTTACAAATTTATAACTCATTGAACGTAATTACAGGTTTGCTATGAGGTAGAGTTTCTGGTCCTCTCCTATTTTTAATCTACACTACAGATTATCAGCCTTCAATAATTGATAAATTTCATAATATGTTTCCTAAATTTACATTAATTCCCGTTTTTAGATGTAAGAAAAGAAAAAAACCATTTAGACAATACAGTTTCCGACTTGGATTTATTTGAAATTTACTTGTGTGTCAAACCAGAAGGAATATTCAAATACAGGTTACACCATTTCACAAGAAAGTTTATTACTTTCAAGACACAGTACTGTCAAATATTTAGGTAATATAGAAGGAACGGAAATGTATTTATCGTGCCCATAAATAATATTGAGCCTTCAGCTAATCAGAGCTTTTCTTGGCGATGATTAGTATAGCATAAGAATTTGATGTGGCTGAATAGAAATAATCTTTTCCTCCCTTTCGGAACACAATGCATCTACAAGCCAAACGACGGAAAGAAGGCAATAAACAATAAATACCTGTACGTAGCCTACAACAACAGAATTTTTAATGGAAAATGCGCTGAGGCAGCGGTCCAATTCACATTTCCAAATTCCATTCTGTCGCTCGGGTGAATATGCTGCGCTGCCGGAAAATAGATATTTATTATGTTGTGTTATAACATTAACAATGGAAATATAATAAAGTCATGAAAAATAAGGGAATTGTCGGCAATAAATATCTTTAAGAACTTTAATGAAATATTAACGGAAAAGTGGACATCAATTTGTGGATTTTTTTCCACATTATATAATGATTGGTTGATAAGATTCAGAATGATGAGAAATCAATCACCGATACATGAATGCATTCATGAAGTCTAATTTAGAAGAGAAAAGGATTGTTATTTCATTTTTTGAGAAAAAGTTTTGATTGAAGTGGAGTAAGCTAATTCATCAACAAATGAATGTTGAAATATTCTGCTTTACTATTTTTTCTCAGTTTCTGACATCTGCATTGACGGTTTAGTTTAGCAGAAAAACTTTGGACTTAATTCGACGATATGCTTCATATGCGGAGACAGGAAAAGAAACAAAAAATTATTGTCTTCTACAAATTAATAGCCTGAATATCCTGTAATAACAGGGAGGTCACTACATTGATGAGACTCTGTCTGCTATTAGCAGCAGGAAAATAATACGCTTTCAAATAAAAGTAGTGACCCTTGGTCTACTGTCAAGTAATCCTTCATATTATTTATTATTTTGTTTTTCAGTTCAGTACAACAAAACAAGATGTTCAATGCAATAAGTTCACTGAGACCGTGACAAACACAAAATTATTTAATAACTGTGCTCAAGCATTACCACGATAATCAGAAATCCAAATACTTATTTCGCCAACTAGATCAGATTGAAATAGAGTAATTGTATTGTTCCTATCAAGTCCTTGAAGGACTAATGAATCCTCCTCTTTCTTTTACAATGCCGGTGAGCTTTAGATGCTTTAAAAAGACTAAGATTTTCCCCAGCTTTCATTGTGTAATTTCCACTATAGTATGTATTGGAGTATGTATCTTGTGAAGGAGTCTAGATTTGTAGACAGTGAGGGAATGTGTTGGTGTTTCTCTCACTCCTCTGCAGAATCTATACAGAGCCAATTATTCTCATATGGTTCCAGAGTTTGCATTGTCCAGTCACGAATCCTGTTATTTCTGCTTCCCCTTAAGCTTCCCAAGATAACGTTTTCCATAAATTTATCTATTCACCTGCTGTCTATGCATGTTCCATAAGAGAACTACGGTGTTGATTACAGAGTTCTTTATCTTCTGCTCTGAGGATTTCCAGAATAGTTTATTCTCGTACCGCAGAAGGGTTTCGATCCTATCAGCTACGTTCTCTTGTGTGTGATTATCTGTTATTTCCCCTCGATTCCTGTAGTTCTCATAGTGAAAGGTTACTCTGTTCTGCCCTCTGAAAATCTTCAGCTTGGTTTTGGAGGTAAAAGTCATTTTTGAGCTATTGGTGTTCCGAGAATCCGGTTCTGGGGAGAAAACTTCATCTTCATACCTTCTGCTAGTCTGGGTATTCTGGTTTACGACAGATTATTCTTTTCCTAATGAGGTGAACTTCCTACAGTTTAGTGTAGATACGAACACCCTGCTTATTGTATCACTCGGTGCCAGAGTAATGGGCGTTCCATCTTTAGATAGTTTTTATCTCCCTATCGAAATTTTATTCCCCCTGAGGGCTTAGCCCCAGTATTTTCTCCTTTGCTAATCGTAGGAGACATGGGTACTCGGACACCAGTTATTCATATTAGAAATGCGAGCCTTGGAGTCCTAGTTAACACTTACCATTTGGTATTTTGCATTCTGGGTGAACCACACCATACTGTCGAAATACTGCATAACTTTAGAGTACATGTCGCTCACTTATTCACATCCTTCAAGTGCTGGTCGTTGGTAAAAGTATCATCTATTGTAATACCTAGATATATGACCTCACCCTTCAGCTCAATGGTAATTAAACTCAGTCCACTTGCTTAATGCGATCGATCTTCCTTTTACTGGTAAAATTTACAATTGTAGTTTTTCTAAGGTTCATTGCCAACTTACTCACCAAAATACGTAATCAGGTTCCTTCGAGAAGATTTATTTCATGCTTCTTGTTATGAAATATGAAACGACCAAAATATATCCACATAATTTTCAAAAAAGT
Organism: Endomychus coccineus; assembly: GCA_958510875.1. NCBI lineage: Eukaryota > Metazoa > Arthropoda > Insecta > Coleoptera > Endomychidae > Endomychus > Endomychus coccineus. The sequence goes on from OY294069.1 coordinate 38,208,403, forward strand.
TGCCGCTTCTCGTCTGGCATCAAACATTCCAAGGGCGGGAACGATACAGTTTCCTCCAGTGTAATAGGTACATATGATTTTACTGCGCACCTTTAGGGAAAGAAATTGAATTTTAAAGGCAAATGAATGTATCTGCTTACTCAATCGATTCCGTACTCAGATTTATCTTTCAAAAGGGGTTGTTTTAGGTGGTCAAATGTGAAAACTATTCTATATTGGATATTCATAATAATCAGCAATTCTATAGATATTTCTATGGTTATTGTTCATCAGAAATTTTGTCTGTCATAATAATTTTAATTTGTGTTTACATTGAAATAGCTTTTTTTGTGCATGTCTCAAATGTTTGAGAAGTAGACAATTTTATCATTTAATTTTTAAACTAAGCCTCGATGCAAAAAGGTCAGCTCCTTCATTGCAAATCATATCCCACCAAAGAAATTGGGCTGGACATATTTCAAAAGTTTCAAAAAACATAGTTTTTCAATAATTTTTATTCATGAGAAAAGAATAACTACCACGAGAGATTCCAGATAGGCGGACTAGACGAGCTCAAATTGTCACCCCTTCACTGTAAAGCTCAAGAACTTTCTTCTTACCTAGTTAAACTTTCCTTATGTCTATAACCTCCAAACCTCCAAGAAAAATTAAAATGCCTATCTCCTATCCCAACATTCCAGCGCTGGTTCCCTCGGTGTTCTTCGAACCTTATACAGGTATATTTTCCTCTCGTATAGTCATAGTATAGAAAAAAATAGACCGGTCCATTGTAATTCAATAAGTGAGATAAAATTCGACAAAGATGAGTATAGACTTAAGGTAAATATTTACAATGGCATTATCTAGGGATAACTGGACGATGCATTTAATTCGATTGATTCATTTCACTTGATGCCTTTATGGTAAGCATTAATAAATAAAAATATCTATGATAGTCTTCTTTCAACCTAGGTACTTGTTATGTTTTTATACGATGGAGCGTATTACTAAATCTATATGTGTGGTGTGTGTTTCTAAATTTCGTCGACTCTCCCTGTATTGGATCTGCCACTGCCTAGAGACCTATGCTTTAACAAGTTTCAGCTGCCCATGTATTTTCATGTTATTATACCAATCATTGTGGCTCACTAACGCTATCAAGAGAATTTTATTGTTAGAAGATGGTTTTTTAGGTCTTCGATTACTACGGTAAATTTCCCTACGGATATTTGAATGATAATAATATTATCTAAAACTCAGATATAGATGAGATAAAAACGCATTCGCTTCGTAGAAGGTGTCGCTGAAAGTGGAACAGTCGAAGTTATATATGAAATTTTACAGCCAATGTTACATACAGTATACGCTTTCTCCTTTCACAATCATTATTGATGTTTTCTTTATTTTTAAGTTCTCATAGACATCGTACATTTGCTCTCAGTATTTGATACCTAATATATAAGAAAAATACCACTGACTTAATGACTCATCACGATATCTCAGAAACTATGAAGCACCGACGTAAATTTGGGATGCATGTTCCTTATACAACCAAAAAACAGTTTTATGGGTAAAAAATAATCGGCATATTGTGATGTTTTTGATAGCTCCTATAATGACGTACAGTTTACATGACAATCATCTCATAGATAGATGGGTCATCACAGATCAGACTGTTCGTAACAGACCACAGGTAACTTCATAACAAGACATCTGGTGATGTTTACATGAAAACAGCCCATAGAATGTCAATTCAAACATTCATAACAACACCTTGTTCTTGACAGACCAAACCAAAACATAGATATCCATGTCAATCATTTGAAATTATGCATTTTCTTAGCCTTGTAACTCGTAGAATGACAACGCGGTAGCATAGCCCGCAGACAAAAGCTAGTATTATTGTACTATATACGGAGAGAACTACCGTAGGTGATTATAGTTTGACCCCACAAACTTTTCTTCTGCGTCAGTTATGCTCATCCGAGTAAAAATTAACAACTCACATATCAACACATTTTGTGTTTCTCTTCCAGTTTTTCATGTGTTAAATCCCTGAATTTATTTGACAATTTTTTCTTGCCAAGTCAAATTTAGTTTCAATAATAATCTGTTTTTTGTCAACTTTTTCTGTAACGCCATTGAATATATTTCTTATACGTTTTTGGTGTGCCAATGGCAGAAGTTACAGATGATTGATAAGAAAGGTCATTCTCATTAGTATATGATGATACCGCTCACCGTACGTCCACATTTTCGGAAGATACGCGAAATCGTATAGTTGTCGATTATGGTTAATTCTGGCTTGAAACAACTCGGATTATATCAACAAAAAATCTGGAAGCTGAATGTTGATTCCCCATATTTTCACATTTCTATTGTTTTCTCATATTTTATGTCACACTCGGAATTTCAAAATTAGCATAGTCTTATGGTGTACCTATTTAGAAGCGTGTCAAAGGTTAAATGATTGAATGATGAATCTAAGTTATTGTTACTACGAAATATACGCAATGGTATTTGGAATCAATAACCAGACTTCAATCAAGCTTAACAATGAACAATAATACAGTATAGGTTTAATTTTAACTTAAAAATTGAGTACATTCGACCCTACCGTTATCTGTGCCTTCCATCTTCCCAACTAATTTCAACTTTTCTATAATATTGTATCAGAATATCACGCAGAAATGTTGCTAATATTCATATAACACATGTTTATGAAGAGACGGCCGTGCACTGTAACTCTGCTAGAACTGTTAAATACAACAGGCCGCTTGCAGCTAGAAGGGTCTTGCTGTTGCCTATCGCATACACAACCCTTTATTTCCCAACACAGTTAGTAGGCTTATGGGTAACATTTACATCATCCTTTTTTGAATATTTCTCAATTTTCTCTAGGGTCTCCGGAATGTATGGTAATGTTATAAAATTATCTGTATTACAGATTAGGTTATTTATATATGACGTTCCATTTTAGATTTTGTTCTTTAATGATGGAATTGAAAGATATTTTTCGGTAGCCATTTATTTCCAGTGTATTGCGAACAATTTTTTAATTTTTGGGATGGTCCTCTGGGTGGGACAATCTAACAGCGAGATCTTTAAGGCTGTTTATTATTAGCAAATGCTTTCTGAAACTAACAAAAATTTAAAAAATAAAAATTCTCCTCGGTTGATTTTGTGTTATTTACATTGTATATTTTCCAGTTTTCTCACGACCGGAGAGAACTGGGAAACCATTGTCAAACAGTTTGAAGCAGAATGGAAGGGATACATGTAAATGAAATGCAAACGATTTTTTTTCTGAATTCTAATGGCAGACAAAATATCGTTATATGTATTTGTGGCACGAATGGTAAAGATTAAGGGAGAAAAGATTATTTTTTATTTTGGCTAGAAAATAATGGTAACGTTTCTCTAGACTAGAGCATTACCAAACTAATGGTTCTGCTCATTAGCGGAACAAAAATGTTTCCAATGTTACAAAACGATCATACTGTAGGGAACATGAATAATCCAACTAACAGAATGCTAAAATGGAACCAAAATATCCAAAGCCGTCTAACTGTAAGTAGATATCCCACTAAGGAATCTAATCAGTATATAACATTGACCGATTGATTTCTCTAAACTTAACAAAAGTAATGGGGAATGTAAGACTGCTATTTGAGTGCCAGATAGACACGTCGAACCAATGTGAGCATTGACAAATGAACGCATCTCTAGTTGACTTTTGTCAAGTAATAATAGTGCCTGATTCTCTCTAGCAATCTGTTAAACGGGTTTTTCATACCCTCGACAGAATACTCCTTCAGTAACAGTGCCACATTTCTAGTTCCACCGATAAGCTTGAGAGAGCGAAGCAGCTGTCCGGAACTATTAGTATTATAATGTTACTGACCGATCTGAATTAGAAAACCTACCAAATAGTAGAGTACCTATCTGATCTGCTGGTGTGATAGAAAACACGACCTTCTCCATTCTAATTCAAGCTACGACTATTGGCCAGTTACAAAACAGAACAGTAATGAACCGTTGCTATATTATAATATTTATTGGAGATAAGCTTTCGCATGAAGAGATGTATTCAAAGATGATACCTCCAGAAAGAATTGAAAAGAGATAAAAGAATATTCAACTATATACTGTCTGAAGCCCGTTGTATGACAGAAAATTGATATTATGGCTGCAAAATTTAGGATATTTCAAGCAATTAATTCAAAATAAGAAAATATTCATAGATTAGTTAAGCCATGTTGTATTCTACATAATACTTTTGGAATACTTTCAACTTCTTTCTTTACAGAGGAACACGAAACAAGCATAGAAAACGGCTTAAATGTAGAACAACATACTATGAATTTATAGCAAGGATATAATAAACGCGCATCTGAAGAAACGGAGAGATTTCGCAATTTATGACCTATTTCAATAACGACGGGTCCTTGGTAAAAACAATTTGTTTAATTATGTTTGTCGTTGCGATATAATATATTATCTTATAAATAACTAACAAGTCAATAATAACTATGATTTTCATTTTCAAAGAATGTGCGATGCATCATCTTCGAAGAAATTGGTTGTACTCTTCCTTTGTGCTACTTGGTCTGTCAAAAATAATATCACAGATGAGGCTTTTATACATCATCAGTTCCCGAACCTGATTTCCTAGAGGCATTGGCTTTTTCAATTCTTTCATGAAACAACCCGAAGGAAGTGGAATCTTCTTTAAACCGACTCTTTCGTTGCAGAATGATCAACTTTGCATTGCTTGATAATCTCATACTCTTATAACTTATTTCCCTAATCCCGATCAGAGTATTCTGCAGACATAACCTAACAGGATCCCTGATGATTCACAATTTTTACAAAGTTATATAAACCGAATTAATCAATAAAACTTATTCGTTTCATGATTATATAGATCTGGTCGTGCCTGATCTTTAATAATACATTGGAGTTCGCACTGAATAATGTTTGGTTAGTCATTTTTCGAAGAGAAAGCAAAACGGAATTCCGTCTGTGCGAATTGTTAGTTAGACGTCCGCAGCAGATAAATCATCCAACTTTCGTACCGCAACCGCTAATTGAATTAAATAATTTGCGTAATTGTGATTTAAATACTGCGTAAAATATATCAAATTTTCCATATATATTTGTACATCTAAATATAACCCACACACATATGATTATACGGATGCGATGGTCAAATCATAATTTATTTAAAGAGTATATTGACTACGTATAAAACCTGTATAGGTACATGAAAATTGATAGACCAGAAGATTTGAAGACTGCTTAAAGTCGGTACAGATGAGTTGGTGAAGAAGATGAAGTAACTTTGCAAAGGCGAATTTGGAGCCGAAGCTGGGATGTGGGGCTCATGCGGATTTCAACTACCACCCTTAAAGATGGTTTGCTTTTCTCGTTCTTCATAATTCGACCGATAAAATTAAACGATAAACAGAAAATTATTTAAACAAATAATGTCAGGCTATAGTTCACGATAGTTTCTTATAATTATACATACGAAGTCTTCAACTAACGAATCTTCCATTACGACATATTCAGAAGGAAGGCTTCATTCAGTTTCCTATAATCATAAAATAGCCAAATCGGAAATTTGGATTCCCTTTTTGTATACTTCTTGCAGGAGAGAACTATCCGAGGTCATAATTTGGTTGCGTACTCTGCACCTAATGAGGTATATAGACATAAACTTGTGACCATTTATATTGGAAACTGCTAATAAAGATTATATATAAATTCTCGCGAAATAGGTCACAGCGTACGTTTCGGACCCACAACCTTCATCAGAAGACGTATTATGTCTGAAATGGGAATGCTTAAAACTGATTGTATCAACACAGAGCGTTCTTATCGCACCAATTCCAATTAGAAATGTCCACGTCGCCGGAACGAACAGAAACACGAATAATCGAAACTGTAACACATTAATGTTTTGAATATATTTATTTATTTATTTATTCATTTATTCAATCTTACACTGATCAACAGGTATAAACCCAATTAAATATCAGGACAATGCATACGAAAATTAATATACTAACAATTATTATCTTGATTAAATCTAAATAACCTAATTATACTCCGAGAAGAGACAAACTGAAAAAGAGAAAAGAATTGCCAAAAATATTCATCACAGCAATGTACAGAGAAGAAAAGAAGAATGAAAGAGCTGAAAAGTATGAATATTGTTTCATTGCAGTAGGCGAGCAATCTGTTTTAGGCTACAATTGAAAACATCATATTTAGTATGAGTTTCATTGGTGCTATAGGCATTGCACATGCAAAATAATGGATATGATTAAAGTAAGTTATTATGAGGAGTTTGTAGATAGAAAGTATCTATAGACCGTGAGTTCAGCCGAGGAACTAGTAAATTGACTCTTTCCAGCAACATGGGGCAGTCAATTAGGTTATTGAGCAACTTGAACAAACTGAACTGAAGTACATAATTATTTCTGCGAGAAAGGCATGACATATTGAATCTATCTAACAGGAAGGAATTGGGAATGGTCCTGAAAGGATAAAAACTGCCTATCCTGAAGAACAGGTACTTCAAAAAGTACGCTGAACAGATTCCAGGGCATCTCTATGAAAGGCATAACCAAGGAACCAAATCACAGATGCATACCCAAGCCGCGATCGCACAAATGTTCCGAACAACAATTTGAGCGTGTCTATATCTGAAAAATCACGACAGCTTCAAACAATAAGCCCAAGTAGTCTGTTGGCAGCCCCTATCACGGGCTCCAGTTGAGAAACGAAGGTAGTCTGTTAATTCACCTGAGATACCACGTCGGTATTAGGAAATTTACAGACAGTTTATTGAAACCAAATTATCTCAAAATTGTTACTCGAGCACTTTCAAGGGTTCTGAACACGAATATGATGATTAAACATTCTAATATTTCACCTGGAGCCTGGAGGTAGTGGAGGTCAGTAACCCAGGGTACCACGTCGGTATCAGGAAATTTACAGACAGTTTATAGAAACCAAATAATATCAAAATTGTTACTCGGGACTTCCAAGGGAAGATGAGAAACGGAGGATAGTTTGGGATCGAAAATTACGCCAAGGTCTTTATAGGTTGCTGGTCTCTTAAGACCAGACGTTGTAATCAAATATACTCGACTGGTTCTTATTTGTGTAAGACATAACGCAGCACTTTTTAACATCAAGAGACAGCTTGTTCGCTGAATACCAGACAACCATCATGTCAAGACTTCTCTGAAGTAGATAACAATCAAATGTGGATTTGATGACAAAGAACATTTTAAAATCATCGGCATATAAAAGGCTGAGTACACTTAGACCTAGTGATATTTCATTGACAAAGATGTTAAAAAATAGTGGTATCAAAATTGATCCTTAGGGGACACCTGAAGAAGCAAAGTATTCAACCGATCTCTGCCCATTCACCACGACAAATTGCCACCCATCACTAAGATATGAGGCGATGAAAGATAAGAGCTCCACAAAAAAAAAACAATTCCATCAAGTATATGTATATGTATCAAGAATCTACTGGTTAGCAATTTTCTTATAATGTACGAATTTATTGTCAAACAAAGTCTGTATATGACTGAAACCAAGAAATATAACGCTCAAGTAATATTTGAAAATGGTTGTCGGACCATATTAGAAATATTGATATCTGAGCATTTTACCTAAAATATACTTTTAACATTATAAAGACACATGTAGGAATTCGCAAAAGCTTAAGTTAATTAAATTAGTATAAATCTGACTTATTGACTGAATATCTCTTCTATAAATCTGTAATACAGACTTGGAGTCACGTTCTACGTGAATCATCTCCAGAATAGATCTTTTATAATAATTGGTTTCCTTAGTTATAATATTAACATCTTTGTAATCGAATTGATGGTTATAATGAAAGCAATATTCAGCAAGGGCGGTGGAGTTTTAAAAGATTTTGTTTCTCGTCCTATACTTATGTTCATACATTATTTTTGGTTAATATTGCTTATAGATTCCTGTATAAGTCCCATCGCAATCTAAACAATTTAATTTATATAGGTACTGTGTGAGTTTGTTTATCTTCAGGTTTCAAAGGTTTTAGATTTGAAAAATATTTCCCAACACAAAGTAGGTTTATGCGCAACATGTATATCATGTTTTATAAACATTTCTCAATTATCTCTGAGGTCTCCGGAATGTATGATATTGTTATAAAATTATCTGTATTATCGTTTATGTGATTCATATATGACGTTCCATTATAGATTTTGTTTATTCTATCTTCAATGATGGAATTGAAAAATGTTCTTGTTTAGCCATTCATTTCCAGTGTATTACGAACAATTTTAAAATTTTTGGGGCGGTTCTCTGGGTGGGAAAATTCAACCGCACGGTCTGTAAGGCTGTTCGTAACACTTTTTTATAACTTGTTGGTGCAACGGAATTGAAGTGAAGATAACGTTGACACCAAACTTCTTTAGTTTTAAGCTATTGCATATAGCTTTTATAGCGGCCTTTGAGCGGGGCGACCGAATCAAGAAATTCTGTAACGAAAAATAATGTAAGACCTAAACACCTAACATGTGTCAAATTTATTAATTAATTTGAAGTTTCTAAAAGTGAGAAATTTCGCTATTTTATACGAATGTTATAACACTCTAGCGCTTCAGACTCCGGGATTTTCACGTCGCCTATCGAAATTAGAAGGTTCGAATTATCTAACAACATAATTGCATGAACTCCAGACGTCCTATGTAATTAGCTACGAACGAAATCATTTTGACATATGCCTGTAGGAGCTCGCTACGCGTCAGTTAGAGTTTATACGTTAGACGCGCGTAGCAGAGACCTGAGAGTACCTGTTTCTATTAAGCTATTGCATATATTGCATATAGCTTTTATCGCGGGCTTTAAGCGCGGCGACCGAATCAAGAAATTCCGTAACGAAAAATAACAGGAACTCGTTTATGTTGCGCTCTTTCGGGTGACTAATATTGAAAAATTGTATATCACGACAAAATACGATAATTCTACATTCAAGTTTTATAATAATCGAAGTCAAGCTGCATCGACTGCATCTTTGTTGCAAGAATTCGAAAGACTGCCTCTAGATAGTGTTCAGACGACATCTCAAAGTGTCTTAGATTTCCTTAGTAATAGAAATGGCATTTCAATAATGACTTTCAATTGCCAAAGTCTAAATAGTCACAAATACGATTTACAAGATTCAGTTACGAGACAAACAAATGTGTTACTTCTTACCGAAACTTGCATGGCGCATGATAATCCGATTGAAATACCTAATTTCAATTGTATTGTGCAATTCAAACGAGATACTGTTCCAAAAGGTGGGGTAGCTATTTACCAAAATAATAATAATGTAACTAATATTATGCCTCCGAATATTGAAATAAATATTGCTTACGTTAGCGATGTTAATGTTAGGCGCTCATTTTTTGGAGATATTTGTGCGTGCTTATGCAAACTTAGAAATGTAGTAATTTACATTTCTCCGAATCCAAAATTGGACGAGGTAGAGCATTTTATTCATCGCACTTTACTGGAGTACACTGAAGAAGGGTCGAAAATACTTGGTACAAATGGTAATAAATTTCCACTTATCTTGGCTGGCGATTTCAACATCAACTTCGCTGATGAAAAATCAGAGCGGTTGACAACTTTTCTTTCGGAAAAATGGAATTTGAAAATGAATAATGATCCACAAGAATCCACAACAAAATATGGGGCCACCATTGACGCGGTATTTTCCAGATATTTAGAGGATATCAAGTCTCAAACTTATGTCTCTTATTTCAGTTACCATAAACCTATAGTTTCAATGATAACCAATTCCTGAATAACCTACATATATTGTAAGATAATTAAAATATTTTAAACGATATTAACTTATCATTTATTCAATAAAAGATAAAAAATTGTTTTCTTATCGGTCACCACGCTCAAAAAGTGTAACTTGAATTAATATCAAAGAAAAAACATGAATTATTATCAAAGAAAAAAAAATACTGCATAAATTAAAAATAAATAAATAATTATAAATGCATAAGTTGAGAAAAAATACTATGCAATAGCTTCACCGCGGCAGTCCCCGAGTGCCACAAGTTTTTTTTATTTTTTCATCTGCATCACGCCTAATATCCATATCTAGGAAATTTATGTTTTTGTTCACTTCTATTTCACAAGTTAATTGAAGTTCACAGTAAATTTTATTAATCACGGATTGAACGCTAATAAAGATCCATACTTATTCCATAATGATTTATTCAAGCCTATGAACGATCATCCTTGACGATATATAAGTTTTCAAGCGTCAAAACTATTCGAACTTCATTGAGAGTATAAATCAGGATTCTCTAGGGAAATATTTGTGAATGCAGATGCTCTCTTTTACCCATGTTCATTCCACAAGTTACACGTGCTATGCACTTGCGACGCTACAGCAGAAATAGTTTATTGAGTAACTTCATTGGTCTGCATGAATAGGGAGCTGCTTTAATTAACTTTAAGCTGAGAAATTCATATATCTCAGTGGGCAGAATGTAATGTAAGAAATGATCAATTAAAGATGTTTATTACATGATACTTCATGTTCTTCCTACAGACGGGCAGTTATGTTACAGTTATTTGATCAGTAATGAAAAATGAACTACAATATAGTCAATGAAATTATGAGGATTATTATGACAAGGCCATTCTAATCCAGATCGATCAGTAACGTCACAAACTCGATTGGTAATGACCTTCAACGGAGATGCTTCGATGCTTCACTAACGTTGCAAACTTGCTCGTTTCACTGATGAGCTCTATGGGAAGAGCGAAACAGCTATCTATAACTATAAGCTGGTGACGTGGCTCATCGATCTGGACTAGAAAAATCTTGTCATTGTTATCTGGAAAAAGCCAACATGAGAAAAATGAGTATATTCATTCATTCGACTGGGTCTTTGCAGGTTTTTCTCCGAGTCTCCTTGGAGGAGCGTATGTTTTGAATCTGATGACACAACGCAATGTGCCATGAAGACTTCGGATATTATCAGGCTATGAATGGTAACGTACATTCCTTAAACCAACAAACCACTATCATCTGGTGAACGATGGTTCAAAAAATGTGTTCTAGGCCGTCGCTTCAAAACAAACAGCATACCGTCGTTAGCGCGGAAACCCATGCCTGGAGACCAGAATAAAATATGTTGTAGCCAGAAATATGTGCAATGAAACAATAAACGTTTCGAAACAGGCAAATAATGCCAAAATAGGATCGAAGCTTATCGAATGTCGGAATGGCCCCCGTTCGTTTTGGACTTTCTCCAAAGCAATTGGTAGGAATTTTACTCCCAGATCATTCCCTCCCCTAACCGAAGATGAGGGAACACTAGCTACTGCACCAGAAGAAAAAGCCAACCTTTTTGCTGGAATGTTTGCAGCAAATTCAATTTTGGATCTACAAGGGAAGGACCCTTCTAACATTGCTCTAATTGTCTTTCGTCAGCGTACAATTAGGCGCGTTCTGCTCGATTTCAATACCAAATAGTGCATGGCAACTGTCGTTCTCATGGAATGTGAGCATGTATTAACACCAGTTTCCTGCAGGTTAATTACCCTTTCATACACATTTGGTGTGTTGCCTCCCAGCTGGACGACAGCTAGAGCAATTCCAAAAAAGGGAAAGAAGACTCTTTCATATAATTATATATCCATTACATTGTCTGTGTTCTCTAAAGTGATGGAGAAAGCAATCAACATCCACCTCATCAAATACCCAGAGAGCTAGAAAACCATTTGACCGAGTCTGGTACCAAGGCCTTCTTATGAAGTACTTCCGTCATATGTTTTGCCGTTTCAAATTTTTCACTCACTATCGAGTTCTCTCTCAAATAGATCACTTCACGTGGTAGTTGATGGAATATCCTCCGATACAGCAGCTATCAATGTTGCTGTTTCACATAGTTCTGTCTTGGCATCAACTTTGCTTCTGCTTCATATCAAAGATCTGCTGGAAGTGACCACCTGTCCCTCCACACCTTTACAGAAGATGATACACTCCATACCGCTCCTTCGTCTGGAGCCCTTATACCACCCACTGGAGCCAGAGGAGCGAGACAGGGATAGATTGACGCAATTAATGGAGATCTCGCAAATATTTTGAAATGGGGATCTGATAGTCTAGTAGAGTTTAGTGCAACCAAAACTCAAGCTTGCGTCTTCTCCAGGAAGGCGGATCACACAATTCCTAATATGATGATGTCAGGTACAACTATTCCTATGAAGTTGTAATGTGTAAATTTCACTCAACGGCTTAGAAATGGCCGTTGTACTACAATCGGTTTACTCCTGTGACGTCTAGCATACCCTATATTCTCCGAGTCATGGTTATTCAGTGTCAAATTCTGTAGTTACCGCTTCTATTTCGAGGTCGTTCTGTGAGACATCGAAGCACCGGAAAAGGCCGAGAAAATGGCGTACTTTTCGTCAAATCGTCCAAGTGGGAGGTCGTGTTTCTGAGTTATTTCAACAGGGAGGTGATACCAAGCTTATTGTTTGGAACCAAATTATGGGAATATTCTTCCGTTGAAAGTAAAGGCATTAATTACCAATTTGTAGTGGAATAATTGGAAAGATTTGTGTAATAGATGCACCTTAGGGGATTAAAACTTAGTTTCAACGTGACTGCTTTTGGACAGAAGTTAAGTTGTTTCATTGAAAGGATAAAAAAAACCTATCGTGATAGAGGTAAATATTTTTGTAATTCCATTTGATTTATTCACTAACTTCAAGAATTAATTTGCCTTCCCAGGTGATATCTGACAGGACATAGGTTAGTCCTAATTTTGTTCAACAATCGTCATGTATTCTGTTCATGTCTGTCTTCTGAGGACAATAGAGCAATAGAGGTTTCACATTTCGTGATTTCAGGTTTTTTTTTTATGTTGTGAAAAATTCAACGAGTGTACGAAGTTCTGAGGTTGGCTTGAATCTGCTGTGGAAAATCTGATTTGGAGGTTGCTAATTGACCTATGATGTACAATCGTGGAAACTGTATTAGAATTGTGACAGGAATCCATACATCAAGTAGGAAGTACCAATCCACAATCGAGCAGGTATAACCATCATTTGAGTATTTATAGATATGTAAATTTAACTGTTGTTCACTGTGATTTAGGAAATTTAACTTCATTCATACTTCAATTCATGCACTTCATATAACTCATTAATATTAAGTTCTGTTATAAATTGTATCAACAATAGTATTTCAATTACCAGTAAATTTCAATCATTCTGGGTACAGGTCTTTTATTTTTTGGTATACTTTCAGGGTAATTTCACCTGGAGACTTTAAGTGTTTGAATCCCCTAGTTCAGAAACATAATTTATTGGTTGGTTAAAAATACTCTGGTGCCCAAATTTTAACATCTAAAATATAACTCACGACCGTCTTCACTGTAGCTGTCGGCAACCAAACGATAAAATAGAACTTATAGTTTATCCACAAGTAAGAGTAATTTGTACCCTTACAAAGTCTTCTACAACAATGCTCCGGATCGCCTCCAACAGCACCCTCTCCTGAGACAATCATGTGAGGTGCATTTTGGAAACTTCTTTTGAAGAACTTGGTCTTCTATTCCATTCAAGGAACTTCACATCCCAGCAGCTCCTTACAATCTACAAATCACAGATTCGACCTGTTCTGAGTTCGCAGTTCGGCTCCCAAACATGCGCTGGAGCTCTTGGACTCCATCCTGAAGGGAGCTTTTCGTTTGATTGATGATGTCACACTTACAAGTTCATTGACTTCTATAGAACATCATAGAAAGGTGGGAGATCTCTCCCTTTTCTATAGATATTTGCATGGTCGGTGCTCATCAGAAATCTCGTCTGTTGTTCCATCACGAGAGATTCCAGACAGGCGGACTAGACGAATTCAAACTAGTCACCACTTCACTGTCAAACTCGAGACATGCCAAACATCTTCCTACCAGACATCGTTTTTTTTCCATCGAACAGCGAAGTTGTGGAGCTCTTCACTCAGTGAAGTCTTTCCCTATGCTCATAACCTTCAGATCTTTAAGAAAAATACGTATGCCTATGTCCTCCCCCTACATTTCACTGCTGGCTCACACGATGTCCTTCGAACCTTATAAGTTTCCCTCTCTTTTAGTCAAAGTATACAAAAATATTCATTTTTTTCTAAGTATCTTACAATGAACATAATTGGTTAACACTCTACACTATAAATTCAGAAGATGTGGATTTGAATGCAATCTGTGATTACACATTTATGTTCCTTTTTTTATAAGATTGAATCTACATCTCTAAGCTTGCTTATACTGCTCAGAACATTTCTTTATCAGTTATATTGAAGAATCAAGATGATATCATCGAACGACCTGGTAAATTACTGCCAACCATAGCAGTATTCGGACTGTCCTCTTCATTCCTAATATGATTAAAGAATGGTGTAATTGGAACATTCAATTTTCATATTGAAAAATGTTTCATGAAAACAAATAGATCATTGAAGGAGAACAGATAGTTCACATATAATATGGCTCAGGCGGAATAGGTCGTAAGCAACACCAATTTGAAATTTTGTATTCTCGCGCCAACCAATTTCACGCATTTCCTTTTATGTTTCTGCGAAACGTCGTAAGTCACAGTACACTATATATATTCATTTCATCATTACTTCAAAAGGTCGTTACCCCAGATTGTTGAAAATAAGCTGCGATAGGTCTTAACCCACACAGCAGGTTCAGGCGGGTTTGCCAATCGCTGTTATTACTCTAAGTGTTAAATTCTTCATTGCTACAGTTTTGAAGACTTTTGTTTAAGATTATTGATTTTAGAAGAAGTAAATTATAAGTTATCAGTTACACTTATTATTCTGATCAATTTTCAATTGTATTATCGTAATATCTTAGTGCAAAAAATTCAATGTGGTATACGGTTCCTTATTTTTAGTGTAATATATCACTGATTGATGTCATTTTCACCCTTCAAGTTGTTACCCATCAAAATTGTTGATAAAAATTGTACTAAGAAGTTCACCAAGTTCCTCTATCAATAAGAAACCAAAAAATCTACAGAACGTAAAATAATCGTAGAAAAGGCAAGTGCAAAAAGCTTTCCAAACAAAACGACAGAAACTTTGCACTAAGAATTCACTTTATTAAAATATCATATCTTGGTTATGTAAAGCATGAACCAATCTACGTTGCAATCGAGTTTTCTTCCAATTAGCAAGTAAGTATTCTTATGATCTATAATTATTTCAATCATCATTTTGTTATAATAATTTTTACTTGAGTTTACATTGAAGTAGTTTTTGTTTGTGCAAATATTAAAAATTGGACAGCCACACTCAGGTAGACAATTCTATCATTATGTTTTTGTACTAAGCCCCGATGCAAAAAGGTCATGTTCTTCATTGCAGATCGTATCACACGGAAAAATTGGGCTGGAAATATTTCAAAAGTTTCAAAAAACAGTTTTTCAGTTACTTACTGCTATTCATAAGAAAATAACAACCACCAGGGAAGATTCCAGATAGGAGAACTAGACGAGCTTGAACTAGTCACCCCTTCATTATAACGTTCGAGACCTGCCGAACTTCTCCCTGCCAAACTTAATTTTTCTAACCAGCAGCGAGGTTGTGGAACTCTTCACCTAGTGAGGTCTTTCCCGATAACATGTAAGCCTTCAAGACAAATTCGAATGCCTATCCCCTCTTTCAACATTTCACCGCTGTCTTACATGATGTTCTTCGAACTCTCGTGTAGACAAAGTATAAAAAAAATTTGAATGGTGTGTTTTTTCACAATTATTGACATTGATCAGGTTACGACGTTTCCACCTAAGCTATAGTTGTGTGGATCAAAATGGAATTAAATAGATAATTGATTTTAAAGGACATCAATAAAACATTGTTTGACAATATCTATTCTCCCGAATAAATGTAACAATAAAATGAAGCATGTATTATGAGGCAGATTACATCAATAATAAGGAGTGATGCGCTACAGAGGATATCCATTAGAGAGAAAATACCACAAGGAAAGCTACAATGGTCTCAGAACATCTCGTCTTCTCATATATGAAAATTGATGTCATAATATCGTTAGCAACATGTGTCGTATCAATAAGAGTCGCTATTTATTTGAGCAGCTAGGATATGTTGAGAGACAAATTATCTCGGATTACATCAAGACAAAGCGATAAATAAACAACTTCAAGAATCACATCAGACGAGGAAGGTGGTTGATATTGTAACAATAAGTTTGGTTCACAGATAATTGAAGCTATAATACCACCAATGATACGTGGAAGGAACATGGAATGAAAATCATTATTATCTGACTTTTGGAGATTTCCCGAATAAAATTTTTTAAATACAAAACAAAGAAATAGAAAAGATATGAGTATAGGATTCATGAATAGGAGATTAAATTGGAAGTCAACAGCTCAATACAACAACAACAACAACATACTTGAAGTAGAACAAAATAGTGGAACAATACAATATTCTATCAACGTAATATTAAAATTTGGAAATTAGACAAATTGAGCCTTATTTTTGCTAAACTGGCTATCGATTTGATCAATATTCAGAAGCATCTATAATCTATATGATACTATAGCATCACGTTCAAGTATATTAGACAGAATTTGTTCATACTCCTGGATTCACCAGAGGCGTAGCATAGGGAGGGCACAGGTGGTTAACGCCTAGGGCGGATTTCGAAAACGAAATAAGTAAAAATTTTACTAGATAAATTATGTATTAGGATGAATAGATTTCATTGACATATGACAAAATCGTCACACTCTATTTTCCATATAAATCAGACCTAAATTATTCTGTAATACGAATCAATAGTGACGCTTTTATGCCAGATGATTTTACCTCATCTGTTCTGAATCCGAAATGTTGGTTCAAGTACATCGACTTCACCCTTGTTATTTGTCAAAATGGTCATGAAAATCTTGTTTCCTCCCTTACTCATTTTAATTCACTACATTCTAACATCCGCTTCACCATGGAAATTGGAAAGAAGGGTTCACTCCCTTGCTTAGATGTTTTAGTTACTCGACAGACTAACCATGCATTGGGGTATTCTTTGTATTAAAAATTCACTCACACCGATAGAAGCTTCAATGGCCTTCCTCACCATAACCCTGGCCAAACGCACTTTGTCATAAGTTCCCTGGTCCACATGGCTGTTGATCTCAATTCTTGAAATCATTAAAACACCTTCCATCGGTTCAATCGTATAATAATTTCTATCATAATAATATTCATAAGTCATGAAGAAATACACTTTATCTTCAACTTCAAATCAACCTGAGTCACAAATTTTTTCACTCACTACCTATCTTCTATACAGGGTGTCCTCGAACTGCGTGGCTAAAATGAAACCGCAGATTCTTTGATTCGAAAAAAATTTGATGAGCCTTTTTACTTTTGCCTCAAGTGTCTTGTTTAGCCGGTAGAGGGCTTCAAAGTTGCAAAAATAATTTTGTTTTTTCGGTATAACTTGAGAACGTGATGAAGGACTTTCACAATATTTGGCAGGTGAGTTACTGTCAATAATAGCCGTTTTTGAGAGTGGAGCACAGAGCCTTAGAGACCATAGAAATTGCTCAAACTTGAGGATGTAACGGGAAAAGTGTCCAGAACTTTTTTGTGGTCGATGTAATTCACTCTATATTTTTTATGTAGATAGCTTATCTAATTTGAAAACTTTTCTTACTCTTAGAAAATTTTGATAAAATCAACGGATTAGCTTGAAAAAAATAATTTTCGAGTCTCTGCAATTTTGGCTTACTAATTTTACTTGATTGAAATACCTTAGTTGCCTTTGCTTTTCTAATGTCATTTTGGCATTTGGAGGATTTATTCTCAAAACTGTCAGTTTTTACTTTGCTTTCCGTAAAAATTTTATAAAATTATGGCTCAAAATTTCACTAACACTGAAATGGTTGATATGTTTGATTTATGGACTTTGTCGTTGCAATGGCCGGAGAAGGGAAAGATATCCGCATCGCAGAATTCCAAATCGCCAAACCTTCGCGAAACTGACAAATTTGAAGCAAATCGCAGAGAAACTGGACGCAGACGGACAAGAAGGACGTTAGAGCTCGAAGAAGCGATACTGGAAGCGGTTGAAACTGAATCTGGGATAAGCACCCTACGTTTGGGACTTCGTATTGGAGCCTCAAAATCATCAGTTCATAATGTACTGAAAGAAGAACTGTTGTATCCCTATCATATTAAAACAGTTCAAGACTCATTGCCCATGGATCCAGGTCATCGGCTAGATTTCTGTCGGCTTATTGTCCAAAGACAAAACGCAAACCCCAATTTTTGTAGAAGAATTCTGTTCACGGACGAAGATACTTTCAAGAGATGTGGTCTTTTTAACCTCCATAATGAACATTTCTATGCTGATGAAAATCCTCATGAAACGGAAGTTACATATTTTCAGAATCAAACTAAAATCAATGTTTGGGTTGGAATTGTGGATAACTTTATTATTGGCCCTACCGTTATACCCGATCGATTGAACGGGGAGAACTACTTGAACTTTTTGGAACAAAGGCTACTTGAACTGTTGGAAGACTTGCCCTTACACATTCGTCGTGGCCTGGTTTATCCATGATGGTGCACCTCCTCATTTCACATTAGCTGTGAGGCGACATTTGAATGCGGAATATCCAGATCGCTGGATAGGTAGAGGACACGATGCACCAGTGAACTGGCCGGCCCGCTCCCCTGATTTGACGCCCTGCGACTTCTTTCTATGGGGCGCTTTGAAGTCGAATGTTTATGCAGCTCCAGTAAACACACGAGAGGAATTGTTGCAACGAATTAATCATGAAGCGGATTTATTGAAGAATGATCCTGAAGTACTAGCCAGAGTTCAATCCAATTTTTTGAAACGAATTAATTTGTGTATTCAGGAAAATGGGCAACATTTCGAACAATTGATGCCTTAGCGATTTCCCAAAAAGTTTTGTTCTTTCTTTTAATTTAGCATTTTTTGTTTTTCCTAAATAATCACATCGTTTCCCCATTTCTATTGTTTTTATTATTCGTGTTCTACCGAGATATTAACCATTTCAGTGTTAGTGAAATTTTGAGCCATAATTTTATAAAATTTTTACGGAGAGCAAAGTAAAAACTGACAGTTTTGAGAATAAATTCTCCAAATGCCAAAATGACATTAGAAAAGCAAAGGCAACTAAGGTATTTTAATCAAGTAAAATTAGTAAGCCAAAATTGCAGAGACTCGAAAATTATTTTTTTCAAGCTAATCCGTTGATTTTATCAAAATTTTCTAAGATTAAGAAAAGTTTTCAAATTAGATAAGCTATCTACATAAAAAATATAGAGTGAATTACATCGACCACAAAAAAGTTCTGGACACTTTTCCCGTTACATCCTCAAGTTTGAGCCATTTCTATGGTCTCTAAGGCTCTATGCTCCGCTCTCAAAAACGGCTATTATTGACATTACCGAAAAAACAAAATTATTTTTGCAACTTTGAAGCCCTCTACCGGCTAAACAAGACACTTGAGGGAAAAGTAAAAAGGCTCCTCATTTTTTTTTTCGAATCAAAGAATCTTCGGTTTCATTTTGGCCACGCAGTTCGAGGATACCCTGTATATTGAGAACATTATGGATCGAATTCCCAAGAACTAGTCTACTACTCGCCTTTCCACATTCCAAAACAATCTCAATTTCATAAACGTATCCTTGCTCCTCTTCATCTAGGAGATGCTTATAGCATACCCTATCATTAAGGTACATTGGGGAAACTGGTCATACATTATCTACTCGTTTGATAGAACATGAGCATTGTACCAGATTTTTTTATGGTATGACTGGTTTGTAATACATCATAAAAATGCTCTTCGAACCTTTTTAATAAGCCAACATAACATTTATCACCTATATCATTGCACTGTATTTTATAGATACCTGAATTATGAAGAACTGAAATTTCACTAAGTGTGTTAATGAGCAAGTATTTAAACTTGGATTTGCATTCAAATGCAGATTTAACATTGATTCTAATGAACTATAAAGAGTTCACACTGTGGATATATTTTAACATTATTCATAAGAAATAATCACTCTTATCCACTAAGAAGACTATCAAAGTACTGATGTCCTTTCGGCTACCAACTAGCCATCATCAGAGTAAACTGAATTATGAATCAAAATGTGCCTGTTTAAATACTATTTGGGGATAATAATTTAAACAATGGGTTACTCTCAACTGGAGATAAATCGGAATTTAATGAATTGCTTTTTCGCTTATACATTTCCATCCCTTCTAAATTACCTAGATATTTGTCTGTACTGTATTTCAAAAGTGATAGACTTTCTTGAGAAATAGTGTGACCTTTTTTCCAAAATGTGTTCGGCTATCGTTATTTTAACGAGTTAAAATGTTCCTTCTAGTTTGACTCACATTGCATTTTGAACATGACCCACTATTGATTTTGTAAATCCCGGATCTGCCGAAATGGGAAACTCTATCAAAGGTGTTTACTGAACGGTGTTTAAGCTTGTTCTTACATCTATATACTGATTGTATTGCAAATTTGGAAAGCCAACTATGCACTTTATCAATCACTGAAGAATGATAAGTGAAACTGTTGAATATTATTGAAGAATTTGAAGGTAGGTAATGGCTGCGTTCCAATTTCCTTTTTTGTTTAGAAATTAAATTATCGATCGAAGATTCGTGATAAGCATTATCCAACGCAATTTGCTGAAGTTTCTCAACTTCGTTGTTATAATTTTGCTGGTTCAAAGAGAAGTCCAATAAAATATAAATTGGACTATTGAACGGAGCTATTTATATAAAGTGGTGTAGCTGAATCCGCCAAAGTATACCTATTCGTTTGGATGGGTTTTCTGTATATGTCGAAATCCAAGTAATCACCATCTTTTATGATGTTAATATCAAAAAAAGGAAGCTGATTATCTGTTACTATTTCGACAGTGAATCTCAGTGAATGAAATTGGATATTGGGGGTGTTCGAAATCTTCACTTGTAATCGCTAAACTGTCGTCAACATATCTATACCAAACTCTTTGAAACTAATTCAATTTTGATTTTAAGGAGGTTCCAAGTTCGCTTAGAAAAGTGTTGGCCAGAAAAGGAGAGAGTGGATTATTCATTGCACATGCGCTTGTTTCTTTATAGTAATTTCTGTTAAAAATTAAATAATTTTGCATAAAGATGTAAAGATCACGTATTCGGTGCAGTTTCTATTGGGGAAATTTGTATTTGAAAGCAATTTTTTTAGAATGTTCATCGACTCAGGGATTGGAGTATTCGTAAATTGTGAAATAACAAAAGCATCGCCGAGTTCAATTTTGGAATCTTTCAATTTTGCAATAAGTTCCAGAGATGTTTTCACAGACAAACTTGGTGCGGCTTGGAAGATGCTAAATTTCTTCACTAACCATTTTGCTATGTTATACGTAGGACAATTATCGTTTGAAATGATTGGTCTCATGGAATGACCCGGCTTACGAATCTTGGGTAAGCAATACAGTTTAGGGAAATTAGGATTTGAAACAATGTATATTGAATTATCGGAGATTATAGCTGCACAAGATTTTAATGAATTCTTGACTGTTTCAATGCATTTTGATAACGGATTCCTGGTAACTTGTTCATGAGGGGCATCATTGAATAAGGTATTTACCGAATTGTGATAATCCTCTATGCCCATAATTACGAGGGAATTCCCCTTATCCGCTTTCAAGCAATAACGGTTTTTTTTTCCAGTGACTTACAGATATTATTGAAGTAATTGGAGGAACTTTTATATGATTTATTTGAATGTTCAAGAATTTTCTTGCACTTGTTACGGATATCAGCTTTATCTTGAAAGTTGAGAAACTGAATCGTATTTTCAATATCAGTAATTAAATCCTCCGTAGGTAATTTCTCAGAACCAATTGCAAAATTTAAACCTTTATTTAACAAACTCATTTTCGTTTCATTCACACCGTTCCTCTAGAAAGTTTAACACTTTTAAAACACAGTACAGACAAATATATAAGTAATTTAGAAGGATTGAAAATGTATAAACGAAAACGCAACTCCAATTTATCTCCAGCTGAGGGTAACCCACTGTTCACATTATTATCCCTAAATAATATTTAAACAGGCATACTTTGATTTATAATTAAGTTTACTCTAATGGTGGATACTTCTTGGCCGAAAGGTCATCAGTACTCCAATAGCATTTAGGGTGATTATTTCTTATCAATAGTGATAAATTATGTAATAATAATAAAATAATATGTAACTGTACTGGCACCTCCGCCAAAATGATCATCATGCAATACATTATTCTTAAGAAATATCCAAGTGTTGTTAACGAACCGATTGCATTTTTGTGTATTATCCAAAGTTGCGATGCGCATATCCGATCGAATTGTAGGGTCCTTACTAAACTCAGGATGATTCTAAGGAATTGTTCACCTTCATAAAATGCATATCCAGACTGGTTTAGAACACTATCTGATCAAATTTCTATTACTTAAACTAAGAACTAAATACAATGTACAAGTTAAGTCAAATCTACAATTCCATTTCAATATCATAGATGTGCACTTTCAACTATAATAACCTTGGTTTTTTTGGTTGAACGTCTCCAGATTAGGAGTTAACCATAATCCAATGACAAAATAAAACCCTATTTCTTGATGATGATGAGTTTCCACATTGAGAATGTATCGGTTCAGATTATTTGAATGTTTGAGGATTCCTATCGCTTCAAGAATTTCTCGCTGATAGAAGTTTGGAGCTCGGGCTATGATTTTTGTATTTTCAAAAAGGATTTGATGATTAGTGTCAAACTTGTGTTCAGCAAGTACAGATCTATTGGTGGCACGAAGCCTCGTACAGCGCTCATGTTCTTTCACGCGAGTAGCTACTGTACAACCTGTTTCACCAATGTAGATTTTACCGCGAGAGCAGGGAATGCTATGAACACCTTTTGAATGAAGAGGAGGAAGTGGATCTTTGATAGGTTTGTAAAACTGAGATAGTTTTGAAAGTGTCGGAAACCTAGTAGAAATATCATGTTTTCTTAGGATTTTGGAAATTCGGTCTGTTATATCTCCCATTAATGGGAGATAGTCAGTGAATGAAGCAGGCGAGCAGCTTAAGGCTCAGTTTGATTCGAAATTTTAGGCGAAGTGTATTTCTTTATGGTTTTTTGAATGTTATAATGGGATAAATTATTAATGAGACAGATGAAAGATGTTTCAATTCCGATTTTAAGGATTGGGGTTGTGGTGAGTTGATAGCACTGTGGACCAAGGAGTTTATGACAGATTGCTTTTGGGCAAGGTGAAGGTGAGCAAGGCCATTGAGGTATCCATCGGTATGGGCGGGTTTTCGATACACAGAATGTCCCAAAGTTACTCATTTGGATTCAATTTAAATGATTGAGGAAGGGAACAAGATATTCGCGACTATGTTGCCAAATGGCAAAAGTATCGTCGAAATATCTGAACCAACATTTCGGCTTGAGAACAGATAAGTCAATGGCATCTTACTCAAAAGTTTCCATGAAGATATTGACTATGACCGGAGAAAGTAGGAACCCATGGCAGCTTTCGAGGACTGCTCGTAAAATTCGCCATCTTACAAAAAATATGTGAAAGATAGACAAAATCAATTAACGGTAGTAAGTCCATTGAAAAGTTTTTGGCTGTAACAGTTGAGAAATTATGGAAAAGGTGTTTGGGATGGGAACATTGGTAAAGAGTGATTCGACGTCGAAGCTGACGAGCAAATCGCCTGAGCCAACTTTTAGCGTTTGGTGTTTTTCTACGAAATAAAAAGAATCTAGGATAAAACTGTTGAAATGACCTACAAGAGGTTTGGAGATAGATGACAAATATTGAAAGAGCTCATGAGTAGAAGATCCGATAGTGCTTACAATTGGTCTCAGGGGAACTTATGGCTTATGAATTCTAGGCAAATGGGGGATAAGAATTTTTTTATCTGAATTAGGAAAGGAAGAATGACGGATAATTTGTGGAATTGAACGTTCTATAGAGGAATTCTTCGTAATTTGAATTTTTACAAAATAAGAATAATTATGTGTAACCGAAGACCAGTTTCTCTTTTCAAATCTTTAACGAATTCATTGGGACACGTTTCAAAATAAACTATTGCATCACTTCCAATATATTTGTTGATGATATATGTTTACTCCGTCCGTTTTTAGAGAAAACTGATTCATTGTGCCTGAATCGACGGTATTATATCAAAAAGTGTTGGCCGGTGGTCTGGTGAATTCCTTTCAGGGTATAACACTTGGTGCTTCTCGCGCGTCCGCTTACAATCTTTGCTACAGATAACACTCTATTTTTCGCTAAACGCATAAAAGGCATTTTACATTGTGTTGAAATTCTGCTACTGTCATAGTCGCTTGAATGTATCGCTGTCAATAATAATTTTGCAATCTACTTTGTTTAATATGAAAATATCCCAATACCTGCTGAGTTTTTCGTTTTATATGATAAAGTTATGAAGGATTTCTGTTCAGAATTGAATCTAAGAGAAGTGAATTTTTGGCAGTATCTTGTAAACGACTTTAATTTTTTTTCTGTTTTCACTATTTTATTCAACGCGAAAAAAATCACAGTACTTGTTGTGGTTCTCTTAGAAGAAATAGTTCATTAGCACAGCTCTCTGCTTCAAATTTTATCTATCAAGATAACTTAGATTTTTTAAATTTAATATAGGATTATAAAGATAAATAAACGTAAAATATTGAACCATAGGCGGGATTCGAACCCACACCTCTTGATGTCTAGTTCAGGGTGTTTACCAATCAGATTCTCATATTTTTATAAATACATATACAAGGATAGTATATCATTGATGAACACAATGCGATTTGATGCTCCGCTATAGATCAACTATCCACGCACATTCATCTAAAGTTCAATCGTTTTGAAGTGAGAATTGTAGGTTAGAAAATTACTATGGTTTGTAATTGATCTGACAGTACTCCTTTAATGATAGCATCCCATTTCTTATATAGTTCAATAGAACTATATTGTATAAACAAGTTCAAAGTTTCTTTGCCTAATTGGTCACTATTTCGTGTAAGAACATTGAGAGATATATAATTGAATTTTCTGAATTATGAAGATAACTAAGATAATTTAATGTAGGATTATGAAGATGAATAAACGTGAAACAATGTCTTCTGCAGTTTCAATTGGATCTTAAAAATACAAGCCAGCTGCAGACGCATTTTATTAATCGAAATCATCTATTCTTCCCTAAATTACATGGACACACTAATTAACAAAACAATTTCTGATAAACATATTTTTATCGAAACGTCAAAAAAGAGAGTTTTTATTTCATTTTCAGTCTTATCTGAGAAACAGCATACCTAGTTTTTCGTCGTTATACAACATTTGGAAGAAGTTCAATTGGAAATAGAAGCGATAACATGAATTCAATATTAATTTTGTTTGCTAGAATCAAATTCCTGTTACCATTCAAACGTATCTAATCATGATTCTCAAAGTTATTCGACGAATCATATTTTAGGACTTTTTAAACCACTGAAAAACTCCGAAATGACTTCATTATGTAATCATATAATTCAAAAGTTTTTTCCGATTTCATCTAAGACAGGCAGGCGCTGCATTACGACATGAACCGTAATTGACATAGTTTTTTCGTAAAGTTCTCAAGGCGTACACGCAATTACACTCGGCGGACGGAGTGAAATTGAATTTTCCACTAGATTTCGTTCCGCATAAAGAGTTGAGAGCTTATCGAGATTAGAATAGGGTCGGAGCACCCCAGGCTAGCCGTGAAAGCAACCCAATAATAGAATTAACTGATATTGAAAAGCCTAAGGAGGCACTAGTTTGAGTAGTTTCCTGGAATATTACTTATTACAATGCATTTTTATGTCACTTAGAGATTTTCGTTACATGTAAATTCTTCAGCAATTGAATAATGAATATGCCACCTGCCAGTGGCATCTCCGGAATAATGCATTAACTGCATCGACCCAAAATGAAATTCCTTGAGTTGAAGAGTTAGTTCAGTTACCACAGACAAATGTGGGCCATTGTGAGAACATGTGACTTCGTGACAACATGTACGGAACACTAATTTAGTAACTGTTCGCCACATTGCGTTGAATATTCAAAGGGTCTTAGAAACTAGTTACATTTATTTATTAAATTCAGTGAAAATGATACTTCCAATTTATTTAAGTTTATGATGAATTTTCATGACGTGATGGCTGATCCTATTCAACATAATTTCATTCAAAAAATCATGGCTTCCGGATGGATTCCGAGTCACAAAAGCACTACTTGAAGCCGACATTTCGCCAACCATTACAGGTGATGCGAAATCCATCAGGAAGCCGAATTTTTCAAGATTAGCTTTCCGCGAAAGTCTATCCAAAAATTATTTCATTCACTATCCTATTCGAGAATTATATCCAAACACTTCTTTCTTAATCCTTTATGAAGGCTAACGTTCAATCAATCCTTCAAATAGCATCCCAGCATTGCATCACATTCATGTCTAATTCGATTACCCTAATATATTTCACCCGTAACACAACTTTTTAGGGTGTAATTCTTGTAATTCAGAAATCTTCTTGTAAGTCGCCTCATATACCGCGAAATATTAGTTGCTTTGTAGTTTTGTAATTTTTTAAGTTCTTATCAATATTTGTATTTACTATATCGGTAGCGTACCTAAGTCACGGTACCGATTCTCTTCAAGAAAGTAGAGCAATTTATTGAATCAGGTAAATTTATGGAATCTAGTGAAACAATCTCTATTATTCCATTGCACCTTCCCCGAAAGGGTAAAAAAAATGTGAGCTGATGCCTTACAATTTTTTTCTCTATTACTCGGATTTCCTTTACATTGAATACATTATTCATTTACGTTAAGAATGATTCAGTTCTGTTTGTTTTTTTTTTAATATATCGGAGAACAAATTTCAATAAGTGATAATTTAATGTTGATTCTTCGGGAATTACGTAGCCTTTAATTCGTTGGTAACAATTTTAGACCTGCTTGCTATATTTGATATTCCATTTATTGCCTCTGTTAATATTACTGTCACTTCTACTATTACGCCTTTAACAAAAAATGTGATTGTTCTGTCATTTCGTAATCCAATCTAATCTTAGAAGAATCTTTTCCTTCCATAAGTCTTCTCACTTGTTTTATACATAATAAGCTTGCGATATATTTATTAGAGTAGATTATTTATATAATTGTTCTTTTTATTCTAGAATAAAATTCAGTATCCTAGTTATATATATTTGAATTATGAATAACAAATTTTCACTTGATTTTTAGTCCAAAATCGGTAATTATCAGCATCGAATAAAGAATGTTTGGCCATCATGTTGCAACACTCAATACACATTTTCCAAAGAATTATTGTAAATGGATATAATTACAAACAAGAATTACTTTATATCTAGTGATTATACCATCCCAATATTTCAAAGCGAGAGAATTGCTCTCGGCACTTAATGTGCTTTACATTCGTAAATGTATCCTCTCTGGGATATCCTGTGTTATTCATACTTTTTGTAGATCTAACCTCATTATTAATGCTAACTGGGTGAATTTATCCCTACCAAAAAATATATCTTGCTAAACATTGTTTTGATTATAACCACCAGTTCGATGATAAAATTATTAATATTTGGACTTAAATCAATTATTATGAAATATCTATCCTGAAGATGATTCACATAGGACGTGATGCTAAGTCTGCGAATAGTAGAGCAACTGTACAATTATTGCAAATTGCAATACACTTGGAAATTCAGAAGACATAAGTGTTAATGTGACCTATTTCACAAGAATTTACTTATAGTGGATGGAATATGAATATACAGAATGATACTATTTTTTAATAGAACTCTCTGTATCGTATATTTTCTTATGAAAGATATTGGAATTCAAAATAGGATTGGTCATTATAAAATTTTTGCTATAATGAAACGGAGTTATAAAATCCTAAACTTACGTGAAACTACCCTGGCAATAATTTATAATGGGCTTAGGATAGAAAGAACTAAAGTTAGAAGAATACGGTACACCATTCAATTACCGAATAAAAATGTACTTGCATCGAATACCGTAGTTTTGTCTGATATTGTTCCATTCGAAAATTTATTATTTTGTTCCAAAACAAAAAGCAAGATGTTCCTAGCAGTTTCGTATTTGAACGATGTCGTAGCTGCAAAAATAAAGAAGTTATTAATGGTGAGCACTTAGTCTGGATAATTCTGTTTATTCAACCATTCAAAACTATCCCACAATTCTGTTCAATATGTTTTTCAAAAGTTTTATTCATTCACAATATTTAACTTATGGCCTCAAGCTTCATACCGACAAAATTATAGTGTAACGAGTGTGGCTTATCCATATTTGATTATTTAGTTAGAATAAATTTACATGTATTTAAAGATGAAATTCTAGAATTTCATTTTCGTTTCATTCATTTCATGTATATACATTAGTATTTGTATACTAATTATTATTAATCGATAATAAGTTATTCGAAATAAATAGGTGATTAACCCTTTAATTTATCGGTTCACATATAATCAATCTTCACAATCAAATTTGTATTATGTATCTTCAAATTGGCGGTGAAATCATTCCTATGAATATCATGCCATCCTTTAGCAATCAGTCATCTCGCTAGGGAAATTTAGTTATTCAATCTCAATTACCTCTGATTCTGACAGATAATCAATACCTACGTATTAACAAACAATTATCTATATTTCATGACTATCACCGACTCTGTCTTACGCTGAAAAAATATTAAAATAGGATCCGTTCATAACTCCTAAGTTGGTCGAAATGAAATGAAAATTTCTAGATTTAAGTCAACTCGCCTCTGTACAATTTTCCTTCCATAAGAAGATATAGGCCTTTTTTCCACGATAGTTTATTCATTTACACGATAATCGTATTGAAATTTTGGGTGATAAATTAGAATTTCGTGTCATTCTGAGCGACTGTGCCACTGTCTTATTCCTTCGAAATTTTTGTAAGAAAAGTAATTTATGAAAAATAATATTTTGAACCAACAGTCGACTTACTCTTTAAAAAACTCTTAGTCACTGAAAATACTATAGAAGTGATAGGGACCTTTGTAGCCATCATCAGAGTAAATTGAATTAGGAAACATATTTAACTGTTTAAATACTATTTGGGGTCAACAATGCAGCACAAGGGGTTTCCCTCAGCTGGAGATAAATCTAAATGTAATAATAAATTGCTTTTTCGCTTATACATTTCCATCCTTTCTGAAGTACCTACACATTAGTATGTACTGTGTTTTAAAAGTGTTAACCTCTTTTGAGAAATGTTGTAACCTATATTCAAAATATGTTCTGGTGGAGCAGATTTTCCACTATTATTCTCCTTTGTATGGCCAGAATGCTCTTTATAACATGTTAAAATGTTCCTTCTATTTTCACCTACAAACCATTTTGAACAGGACTCACAAGCAATTCTATACCTTTGCTGAAGAATTCAGATTTATCTCCACCTGAGGTTAACCCCTTGTTCGCTTTATCAAACTCAAATAGTATCCAACCAGTTACATTCTTTTTCCTATTTCAGTTTACTCTGATGGTCGGTCAACATTATTTTCCCAGAAAAAGATGAATGAATTCGGAACAAAATCGACCTACCGAGGGCGGACTTCTAATGATTTTCAGACGGCTCCAAATCTCAGCAAGGAAATGGATCAGGAATATGTCTCACCCCCGTGACATCAGAGGTATGAGTAAAAACATAAACGATGGTCATTACCACCTGCAGGTAGAACAAACAAAACATACTGGCTTCAACTGAGACGAAGATCTATTCAACTTAACACTCGTTCCAGATTCAAAGTATGTTTCTCTATTCCAGAAATGATCTCTCATCATGCCAGCGAGAGGAGACTCTGAAACTACAAGAATTCGATGATCATAGGAACTGAATATTATTTAGATTTCTTGTGCTAAAGTCAAATTAAGATAGATAGAAACGGCCCAATATGGCAAAAAACACAGTTTGGTTAGATTCTGGGAGACAAAATGAACATCTCCTCTCAAATTGATAACCCTATTTCATGTGATTTCAATATGATTCAGTTGGAGTAAAAATTAGAATATTTCCGAAATATAGAGCAATGTGCTGTCGCCAATACGAATGTTACACTTGCTGAAAGGCAATGCGAAATTGATTTATTTATCTATTTGTTCATCTAGACGAAACATGGATCTTCGAAGATGGTATGTTAGTTCATCTTCGGCAAGATTTCAGAGCTGAAACTGCGAAACGATGAAACTTGGTGCCACAGTGTATGTTGTGGGTACTTCATGCTAGTCGTACAGCAGGTTTTATCTCTAGGGCATAACTTATATTTTCTTCAGAAACAGAGGATATCGACTATCATGATGAAAACGATTTCCTAAGCTGGTTTGAAATCTAACTTCTAGTGAATTCAGAATAACAGTCAACCATCCTTGTAGATAATGAATGAACTGCCAACAAAAACCTCCAAAAAATGTGTTATACACGAATAATCAAGTGGGAATAATGTACCTACTTCATGATAAAACCTTCAAACCACTGTTGTTGATCTTGGTAGGAATAAATAAGCCATACTCATTATACCTAGCAGGTAATCATGTTACCTGAAGAATATGATTCACGAAGTGCTTCGTCTACCCCTTACCATTAAATTTTTAACCCCACTCAACATATTTTGTGTACAACTATCTCCTACATCATTCTAAACGTTATTAATTGGAGTGTCGAAATTCAAAATACGAGAGTACATTTGAGAGAGAGAGAGAGAAATATAAAATGTGTCGGATGGTCAAGCACCCATCAACGCTCTTAGCTCCCACGTAATCAGCTTCAAGATGGTCTGGGAATGCTTAGAAAAACTGAATAAACTAGGCAAGAATAACGCAGTTACCCTCCTATAGGTTGCGGGACACACCGCGGTCGAGAGTAACGAACAAGCAGACGATCAAGGAAAAAAATTTTGCCGAAACACCATATATGGGACCTGAACCCTTCTGCGAGATAAGCGCCAGCACAATACTGGAAGAACTTAAAGAAGAAGTAGACAAGAAAAGTTTCCACTACTGAATATGTCTGCAAGGAATGGGGCAAGCAAAGATACTTCTGGGAAACTACAACCAAAAGCGATCTAATGACTGCATCAATGTCAGTAGAATAAAATGAGAATACTAACGGGGATACTTACAAGGTACTGCTGGTTGAAAGGACATCCTAAGAGGCTGGGATTAGTAGAAGAAGAACAGTATAGGTTCTGCGAGGAGAAACTTTCATCCACATCTTCGCATAATACGCTACCTTGCAAAACTCAAGTGAAATTGATAATATTGAATTGGAGACAGCTTCACCTATATATTCAAAGTCAGAAGGTCCAAAATAAACCCGAACATAGCTTAATAGTACGGATGTCAGTGAAATAGATAGTAGGCCTTAGCTAATTACTGAAGCACCAGAAAGATCAGGGTTTTAAAGGTACTATAATAATTTTTTTTCGCTGAATACAAATTTTTCTGCAAACGTATAATCAAATAAGCTTAAATGGGAAGATATCAGGTATCTATTTATTTTTTTATGCTGAGAAAGGTTAATTTGTATTTAGATTAGCGAATGTAATTCATGTTCACATATTTTTGTAGTGAACATCCTAAAGTTCACTGGAAATTTATTCTCATATAAGAACTGCATGCACTAGTTCAAAATAGATAACTAATTACATTGTAAATACGGACTTAATATTGAGAATATCCTAATTTTTTTAAGTTTAACGTTGGCAGAAAATGTTCGGTTTCATTTGTACTTCCGAAATCCGTGAAATGCCTGATAGGTAAAGGGGAATTGTGAATGAGAAAAATCTGTAAATATCCCCCTCCCCCCCCCCCCCAACCATCACCTATCCGTCTAGGTGTAGGAAATACTGTATCTCTCCAAATGTTAAAACATGTATAGATTGATGCTTATAAAAGCTGATGTTGAGCGGTATTTCTGGAATAGTCTTACATTCACTGAATAGAGAATTTAATTATCATTATTGTTTCATTGTAATGATTGGTGAAACGGATGAAATCAATTGTACTCCCATAATTATCTACTCCTTCAACGCTTATGGTGAGTAATCTCTCCAGTTTGCTCAATGTGGTTTTCGACAATTGAAACCCGGACGATTTTTTGAAGAGAATAAAATGAGCAGTTCGAGATGGAAATTATGAAATCAACATTTTGCATCCACCAAACGCGGAATTTCAAGCTCGGATTCATTATGTCTATGTAATTAAAATTAAATGCTACTGGAGTGACTTATTAAATTTTCTGCTCCAATTCCATGCCTTAATGACACTAATGAATGATAATGATGTAGATGAAACGGAAACTTGCTGGAAATCGCTAATTTTTCCATTCTTGCGATTGCAGTGATGAAACTTCGAAATTTTACACAATTTACATTGAAATCGTATCGATATTGAAATTCAATTTGCATAAAGACGTTGCGGTGCGTGGAAGTAATAGGAGTTCACTAATATCAGAGACAAAACTAAAGGAGCTGATAGTTACTCGAACTGAGAAAACTTTCTCCACAATCCATTTCCTACTTACTTTTAATTAAAATGAGTTCCAAATTCCACTGCATGTTGAACCAATTCTTTATGTATGAATTATCTCAATGAATTGAATTAATTCACACTTTGATTCTACTTAGCAGTCCTAACATAGGAACCGTGAATAATTTCCAAACAACCGGATATCGAAATACAAGGAATATTATTCATTAATGGAGGAAAATTATACAAATATGCATCAAGTGCAATGAAACAATAAGCGCTCCGAAAGATGTATATGTTACTGTGAATGTCCGAAGCGGAGTGTATCTTAAGATACACTGGTGTATGTTAACAACCACCAAGCTAGCTGGTGATTGTTTGTTATTTATTCTGTTCTTTATGTTTTCGGTCATTCACCAGGGCATGTTATCATACACCACGACGACTTGGTTAATATTCATTCTCTTCATGATGAGTTAAATTATGATGATTTAGCAAAGATATCTGCAAAACAGGGTCTGATTTGAAATGAACTCACAAATTGTTACAATCAATAAATCATAGAACTATAATAAATAAAACAAATAGAACTTGTTTATTAATCAAAATTTTAAATCAGTAATATAAATAGCATTACCTGCCAAGTAAGGTAAACAATAACGTACACTTTTTATTAATGCTATTGCCCTATTGGCTATAAAATTTAAAAAATACTCATTTGTTACAACGTACCTACTCATAGGTAATTAGGTATTACAGCATTTTTCGCTATAAGAATTAAAAAAAAACTTATTCATTAGTACATGGCAAACTGTTATGGCACTTAGAAATACAAATAACTCCATGAACTTTACAGTTAAATTTCTTGGTGTTGCATTTTTGTGCACAATTTGTCCTCCAAATCTTGATTCCAAAGCAACAAATTCACTCATTGATATTTTTGTAGAAGAAGTTTCAGATATATTGATAAAATTTTCCTTACAAATGGAAAACTGATTTCTAGTATACATCTGTGATTACGTCCCATGTTTTATAGCCAGTTGATAATAGTCACCATTCACATTTGAAACACATGTGAGGATATTTCTGGAATCTGTACGACCTCTGTCAACATCAGGAACATGCAACCACTGCCGAATTTAGGGGGGGGGGCAATCGGGGCTACAGTCCCGGGGCCTCCACAAAAGAGGGGTCGACACAATAGACTTCGAAAAAAAAATCTTTTAAATTCCGACTAGTAAACACTAGTAAACAATTTTTCTTTTGATATTTTTTTTCGCTAATTCTTGTTTCCGATTATAGTTATATATGTTTGTTAAATACTAAAAGAATTTACTTGGTTTACAATAAATTATTTATTAAAAAACTCGACTGAAAAAATTGTTCATTTTATTTAGAAAATAATTTGGGGCCAGGGGGTATTCACTCCTTTGTTGCCCCGAAGCATCCAGACTTCTAAATCCGGCCCTGCACGCAACCTTACAGTATCTCCACACTTTGCAGGAGGAAAATTTGCCTGCGATACTTTGAGCATTTTTTTCCTTGATCTCGAAGTCCAAGTTTCGCTAATTCTATATTTCTTCTAGATTCCTCTTTTCTGTTGTACAGTAAACATATTTCGAGTTCTGATATTCTGCCCTATTAGCGGTGCGGCGACGGGTGGTCGGCGTGGAAAAAAGAGAGAACAATAGCACTCTAACTTTCTCACTTCATTTCGAACAAACACTGACGTGTGTTAACATTCACGTAATTAGTGAATTGCAGTATCTGAGACACACAAAATCGCCTTGGAGTATGTTAACATTCACCGGTCTATGTCCAAAACAAACAAAATATTGAAATAATTTCTGACTTACACCATCAATATTGGTGATTGTCGACATACACTGGTGCATCTTAACATTCACTAATATCGGACATTCACAGTAACATATATAATGTAAAAATGAGATCAAACCTTATCGAATGCTAGAATATGTCCCTTTCGTTTTGGACTTGCACCAAAACAATTGGTAAAAATTTCACTCTTCGCTCGTTCCCTTCCCTAACCAGAAATGATGGGACACCGGTTAATACACCACAGGAAAAAGAAAACATTTTTGCTGGAATGTTTGCACTTTCCACTTTTGGTCCCCAAGGTACTGACTCTCCTAATATTGCTACAATCGATAGCCATATGCCTAAAATTGGGCTTATTCTGCTTGATTTCAATAACAAAAATTCTGTGGAGCAAGACGGAATTCCACCTGTCGTTCTCAAGGAATGTGCGCCTGGATTAACATCGTATTCTGCAGGTTGTTTACCTTTTCATACAAACTTGGTGCGTTTCCTACCAGCTGGAAGATCCAAAAGAGAATTCAAGACGTTTCTTAATGAATTCGGACCCATTGTACAATCATCTGTGTTCTAAGGTGATGGAGAAAGCAATCAGCATCGCGCTCATCCAATACGTAGAGAGCTCCAAAATGGTGAATGACCGGCAATATGGCTTTCGTCAGCAGAGATCAACAGGAGACATGCTTGCCTACGTAACACATGTATGGTAGAAATCCATTGAAAATCATGGGGAATCTCTAGGTGTAGTATTGGATATCTACAAAGCATTTGACCGAGTCCGGCACCAAAGCCTTCTCAGGAAACTTCCGTCATATGGTTTGCCGTCTCAACTTTGTGGGTAACTATCGAATTTTCTCTCATATAGATCACTCTATATGGTGATTGACCGAATATCTTCCGATACAATGGCTATCAACGCTGGTGTTCCACAGGAATCTTTGTTGGCACCAACTTTGTTTCTGCTTCATATTACTCCAAACCTTCAAGAACAATTTCAATTTTCATCTCCTCTCTCAATATTTCACCTCTGCCTCGCACGAGGTTCCTTGAACATCATAGGTTTCTCTCTCGTATAGTCAAAGTTTAAAAAAAATTAAAACTCATTTCACAGAAGGATATGAGCAACTGAGAATGGACAGCTGCTGCTACCTTCTTGTTCTCCTCACAATCCTGACAACCTTCGTTCCCCCGCCCCTTTTATAGTCTAATGTATCGTAAATGTAGCATTATTTGTGCGCCATTGTGAGTAGGTCTACATCTGTCAGAAACTAAATATACATAACATTAGTCAAGTTTCACTATGCTTCTGGATAGAACTCTCAAGTTTCAGCGCACCAGCTACAGCGTACTTACTTCATGATCTTTTTTGTGTCTCACCCTCCTTTTACTTGGTGATAATTTTTTCATTCGCTCTTTTTAGTTTCGACGGAATATTGCTTATGGATTCTTTACTACTATCTAATATCGTTTTTTCAAAATTTTGGAGATTCTTGGAAGAAAAGTTGTCAAGATTTTTTGTTGATTTTGATAAATGTTTGTTTATATAACATAGCCACCGTTGAGAATGATTATATTGATGCTTATTTGATTGATTTTTTTTTGAATTGATGACAATGACAAATTAAGAGAAAAGACATCACAAAATATTAAATTGTATTTCACATTGAAAATAAAATCGTATACCACCCTCGGAATGAAATGTTATCACTAACTCGAGAGCTAAGTTTATAACTACACTAGGAGTTCGGTCAGTACCCTGTGCATGCACGGAGGGTTAAGACGGAATGGGTGAGTGTGCCGGAAGGATCGACTTGTGCTTTCACCAAGTTCACGCTGTCTTTCGAATGAGCTGAAACCATCGAGCACTCGCCGCAGTTATGTAGAATTCAACCAATTCGAGGATATTTCCTTCTTATTAAACTTTTTAAGTTTTCAAAAAAAATTGCATGTTTGTTCTAAGCTGGTCAGAATTTCAAACCGCGATGTGGGTATTCTGTTCATGTGAAGGTTGCATACATTTGTCTACGTGTGCTCTACCTTGAAAGTGGATAGACTATTATAGTGCTACCAATCCATAGAATTGAATCAGTCAACATCTAAAAAGGAAAGCGGAATTGGCATACGAGGCCGTTCGTAAATTGCAGTTTACACTCAGGTATGTGTACTAATTGCCGAGTTCATAGGTACTATTTCTTTCTGAAATCGGCCAGGTAGTTAATTCACAGAACAGTGCGCAAATCAAAGCGAATAGCGTTGAGTATTTCATCGGACAACTTTTCTCAATAACTTGAAAACGGCTCAAGGTAAGACATTGAATTTTTATGTCAGAAAATTTCGAGCATTATATCTAGTTTGTGTAAAAATATCAATTGAATTTAATTCTTCATTTGGCCGCCACACGAGGACAAACCTTGTGCTATATAGGTCGATTCAGTGCCTATTCATCGTACGCTAACTCTCAGTCCGTATTAATAATCTCTTGATTGATTAAATAATTATCCCTTTCGGTTTTTAATATACTCATGATAATATATGGAGTGTAAAACATACAGTTGTAAAACACATATATTGTCAATACAAACTTTCCATGTCAGAGAGTAAATTTTTTTAGTTTTAATTTATTATGATAGTTATTAACAGAGCTAGTGAATATAATTTACATTCAACCATCAAACATTTGACTCACAGAAGTGTCCGAAAGCAAAATTTGAAAGAACGGTGAGGGAAGGTAGTGATCTAGGAATCCATTATTAGAATAATGATTCAAAGTTCCTTCTGAAAGCAAACTTCAAGCTCTGACCATCTCTCTATTTCTAGACAATGTGCCACAGTTAACCACACCATTAGCAATGGCCTTAATAGATTTCTCGAACCCTTAAGTTGTTGATTCATGATAATTAACTCGATTATGTTGTGGTATTACGAACAGTAGTAACTGAAACTTGGGAAAACGAACATAACTGTATTATTCTGAATCAAACTATGTATGGATGAAAACTACTATACTGACAATAATGGAAACGTACTGTTCTGTTGCATCCCAATTCTTAAAGCAGATGAATGCTAAATGGAATTCTGCAAATTGCCTTCAAAACAATAGGACAGTTACTGTTTCCCTTCTCACCCCTTAAAGCAGGTAAATTACCGATCGTGAATTTTGCACACTTGACATTCAAAAGAAGAGGAAAGTCATTGTTTACATGAGATTTCGGAAAAATCAGATCTGAAACTTTGTTGCATATACTTTGACTACACGAGAGGAAAAGCTATAATGTTCGGAGGACATAGTGTGGAATGTGTTGGAAGGGTAGAAAGGCATTGATATTTTTCTTGAAAGTTCATAGGTTGTAGGCATTAGGCAGTGAGTTCCACACCTTCCCCGTTCGATAGAAGAATAAAGTCTGGTGATCATGGACGTATCTATAGCAAAAGGAGAGATCGCCCACCTTTCAACGATGTTGATCAATTCGTACGTGTGACATCATCAGTCGGAAGAATAACTTTATTCTGAATATAATCTAAGACCTTCAGCGTAAGTTTGAGAGCTGAACTCCAAGCATGTGAACAGTACTCCAAGACAAGTCGAATGTGCTTTATAAATTATAAGGAGCTGCTGAAATGTTAAGTATCTCTTGGCAAGGAATAGAAATTCAAGTTTTTGCGAAGGGGTTTTTGCAATGAACCTAATATGATCGCCCCTTGAGGAGGCGTGGTTGGTGGTGATATCGAGAATGGATATGGAAGACTTCATATGAATAGTTGTACCTAACATCATCTCATAAGGGAGAAAATGTAAAATTGATTTTGGTTGCATTGAACTCTATTGAATTATCAGATTCCCATTCCAAACACGTTGCCAGATGTTACAATAATTGTGTCGACCTGTCTCTATCTCGCTCCTCTGATTTCATTGGACGATATACTAGATATAGATGAGAAAGAGGTATGGAGTGTACCATAATCTGTAAAGGTGTTGACGGCACAGGAAGTCACTACCAACAGATCATTGATATGGAGCAGAAACAAAGTAGGTGCCAAGACAAATCCCTGTGCAATCCTAACGTTGATAGTCATTGCATCGGGAGGAGATTCCGTCAACCTTCAAAAGGAGTGATCCATCTGAAAGAAAACTCGATAGTGAGCCACAAATTTGAGGCATCAAAGCTCCAAATTCCTATTGATCTATGTTGACGAGAGCAATATTGGCGCTCATTCAAGATTTTAGACCTCTCTAAGTATTGGGTAAGCTTGATGTTGATTGTTTTCTCCATCGCTCTAGAGGTTACAGATAATAGAGAAATGGATCTATAATTATTGGGGGAGGTCTCCTTTCCTTCTTCCGGAATTGGTTGGACTCTAGCTGTTCTCCAACTACCATGTTTGTATAAGTTAGGGTAAATAGTCTGCAAAAAACTGATGTTAATTCTGGAGCACTTTCCTCGTGTATAACAGGCAGAATTCCGTTTGGCTCCTTAGCAGGAACCATTTAGCATTGGATAAGCTTTGATCTCATTTATCTGAATCTTTTATTCAAAACACGACAATATTTTGTCATACATCCTTCGAGAATTTCCAGAATAGAGAAGGCTGTTACGGCGAAATTACATTTTAAAACAAAAAATTATCAAGAATAAATTACGAGGATGTGACAGAAAGATCAGTCTTTTCACTATACCGTCTATTTTTTTGCTTTGTATTCAATCACTACACAAAACAGACGGTCAACAACTAAATGTTTTTGGGATATAAGAAAGTTATTATGGAG
The DNA here is from genome assembly GCA_958510875.1 of Endomychus coccineus. Lineage (NCBI taxonomy): Eukaryota > Metazoa > Arthropoda > Insecta > Coleoptera > Endomychidae > Endomychus > Endomychus coccineus. The sequence goes on from OY294069.1 coordinate 38,247,705, forward strand.
GTTATATCATACGGAATTACTGCCATGTTCCTTTCAAGAATAAATTATTGATTGAGGTACACTGATCTTCTTCGAAAGATGATTTTTTCAAATATAACGTTTGAACCATCACTAGACATCGAAACAGAGACATTTGAACGTTCCAATATTGAAGAGATGTAACCAACAATACAAAAGCATTGCATGTTCTCATGCATACTTCATGCTCTGGGCCATTGATTTACACTACGTCCGTTTGATAATCTATTTACTAATATTGATTAAAGTTCAATATAAATTATACAATCCAGAAGCTTATGGACGAAAATGTTCTTGATTCAATATCGTTGAGAATGTTTTCTACTTTGTCAATCGATAGAGCGAGTCATTTCCTAGCTAGCATTGTCCAACTAAATGACTCTCGTTCTAAAATGTCAATGAAAATCTATTCACACAGATATTTATACTCTGATCGGATTTATAAATTACTCTCTATAATTCACAGCTTATACTAGTGTTACTGCCTTCACCTGACGACGTGTTTTATCATGAAAGTAATGTCATTAGGAACTAGCGGCGATTTATAAATTGTTAACGAGACTGTCAGTTCAGTGGTTCATTGTTCACATGATTATACAGTATAAATTAATGGGAAAAGATAAATAACAGAGATTATGTACCAGTACCGGAACTTTTCGGAAACTTTTCTAAAACAAGAAATAAATTCCTCCATGAATAATTCTTACATTTCTTCACGTACCTTCTTGTTCTAGTTTCCTTCACATCAACTTGTTGTCCTTCCTCAAATGGAAGCAGGGCCAAGCAAAGGCATGACTAGAATAGCATAGGTGCGTGACCCCACACAGCCGCTGTCATTAATAACTTCTCGAATAAAATCACTATTACCACCCTTAGTGGCGAGCACGATTCCATGAAATATTGATGGGATGAAATACGAAGTAGACTGAAGAATCAAAGAACACTTGTACAGGCTCTCTTCGAAAGCACTGGCATAACATAGAGCAACATTTCTGTGATTTCATGTGATAGCAGTATTATCATATCAACGGGTTCAGGGCTCCAATTTATCGAATCTGATTGGTCATTTCTCCGAAAAATAATAGCTCAGCGTAATGAATTTGACGATTTCTATTGAAAATTTATTCGTATTCAATCAGCGTCAATATATACATAGCCTGGTAAAATTATAAATCGACATCCGAATTTCCGAAGCATTGATTGATCTTGGTGTTAAAATGTTCGGATGAGTCCCCTAAACCAGAAACCGATGAAGAAAAAGTGCGATCTCTTGTTCTTCCCCTTTCATTGAACAACTTATGGCCAATTATAATCAGCAAATAATTTATTTCATCACGCAATATATGAGAAAATTGGCTGAAAATTGTTATCAGGGGTTTTCGAGTTTATTGATGACGAATATGATGTTTAAAAACTTCCTTCATGCATCTGAGCGAATACCCTGGATGTTACCTCTCCTCCAAGGAATTTTTGGAAATTTCCGCTCCAATGGTATAAAATTTGTTACTCATTGGTTCTCGAGGTTACTGATCCTGAATATCATGTTCAAAAACTTCTTTCATACACCAGGAGAGCTAAGGAATTCTTGGAAATCTTCGCTGAAATTGAATAAGAATCGTTATTCAGGGGTTTTCGAGGGCACTGATTACGAATATCACGTTTAAAATTTTCCTGCATGCACCTGGGGGTAGTACGCTCTGGATATCACCTCTCCTCCGAGGAACCATTTATATTCACTTATTAAATTAGTGCGAATGAAACTTTCAATAGTTATTTCATTTATGTTTACATATTTTGTAATTCGAATAAACTTTCAATGCAACGGCAATATAACAACTTTATCTTGTTTCTGGTTTTAATAATATTGCGAGAAATTATTATTAATTCATATTTTATGAATCAAATGAATAAAAAGTTTAAAAAAACTAATTATTAAATATTACAATATGTGAAATTGTTCATTTAAGTTTAAAACAAATGTTTTTATTTTTATTATTTTTTTGAAAAAATTAATTTAATCGTATTTTATTAATGTTGAAAGAGAATTTTGAAAAATGATTACTACTTCAATAAATAATGTTTTGTTCAATCAAAAAATTATCTTTTCCGGCATTTTTTTGGTGAAATTATAAAAGTGCTCCTTTGTACAAATTTTTAATTTTAAAATTTTATTTATAAATAGATTCTTTGAAAATTTTATTTTATTTCTCATAATTTTCAATTCACCGGTATAATTTAAATTTTGAGATAAATGAAATATTCGTTAATTCATTTGTTATTAGTAAATAAGGTCTTATTTAATTTAAAAATTTTCATCTGTATCGTTGTTGGATGAAATTTTAAATGAGTATTTTGTAATTTCTTATGATAGATTCAATAATGAATTTATAAAATTTTTATGATTTGAGTATAACAAATTAAGTCATATTTATGATTTCAAAATAATTTGTATGGAATTATTATTAATTTTTATTTTACTAATTAAATAAATAAAAAGTATGAATTGATTATTTATTATCAAAATATTAAGTCAAATTTATTAGTTTGTAGGGAATGATTTTATTTAATTAATGATATATTCTCGATTCCTACGAGTGAGTGAAGCTATAGTGATCTATGGTTCACTCTTAATTAAGGAAGTGATGCTGAACAATAATAATGATAATAATAAAGGTTTATATTGGTCGAAGAAAAAAAATACACATTGGCAGTATTTGAAATATTGCAGTTAGCTTTTTTTCTGAGCCACAAGGGGTCTGACAAGATCAGAATAAGGAGGTCATTTATAATATTTCTCAGTGCCTCTATTCGAAGCCGGAATGACATTCGGATAAGGCGCCACACCGATACGGAAATTACTGATTAATACCTTTATGATCTAGGTCGGATAAGTACCGTAGTAAGTAGGGTAAAAAGATATCTTTCAAACTAGGTATCACTCGACCCCTCTTTTCATTGAAGATTTTGGAGTTGACACTGACTACTGTTAAGGTGTTGAAGCTGTACCTTTCAGTATAAGCTCAACAAGTTTCCCTTTTCCAAACAAAATTCACGTCACCGAATGTTTTTTGAGTTGATTAAGTGCTCGAAGACGCTGATGTTACGTTTTATGTGCGTCATTCTGCATAAGTCATGATTGGTTCTCATTTTTTTTTAAATGAATTTTCTATAATCATAAATTGAGTTCCACTTTTGCAGCCGAATTAGGTGTTCATTCATTCGATTTATCCTGTCGTTGAGTGGAGTGACATCCCACGTGAATAAAGTGATATACAATGTGTGGGAAATGTCAAGTGGGAAACTTCTCGCTTAGCTCATATATTGCGACTTGAGATCGTGATTGCCAATTTGAGGCCACTGGAAAAGTTCATCCTGAAGATGATGCATTAAATATACTTCTAAGGGGTTAAGCGAGTTCTTTTATATATAGTTTCAGAAGTTTTGTACAAGCTTAAATCCATTTCCTTCTTTTCGAACTTGGCAACTGTATCAATCTATTCGTTAACTCTGATAAATATGTATTGAGTACAATAGATTAGGTGATAACGACTTACAGAGATCATCGGATTCTTCAAACTACAAGTAGCTACAAAGTGTAATATTGTGCATTAAAAACCGATAAATGCAAATAATTTAGTTTTTCCACTACCAGCTGTGAAGTTGACAATTATTGCGTCTCCTAGCCTGCTCAGAAGTTGAATTTCTCTAGTAGTGGTTAATAATTTTTTCTATTGTTGACCTAGGTTAATAATGAACAAACTCGAATGTTTTGAGGATCCAGGGATAGTTGTTTAACAAAAACTTGTGCAACGTGATTTTGTATACCCAGGAGATTGTCTTTAACGTATTTGCTGCTTGAAATTACCTAACACGATAGAATTATTTGAACAAAAAAATGCCATTAGTTTAAAATTCGCGCTCAACCAATACTGACTGATGACATCGATATCGATGACATTCCGCAACTACAAAATGGCGGAATGGGGGAGCCCGACAGAGCCGGAGCTTTGTTATGTTAAAAAACTATCTAAACAACAGAACTTTATTTAAACAATGAACACAATGAACAATGAACACAAATTATTGTTTTCCAAAGTTATAATTTATCGTGCAACTGTGGCAAGTCATAGAGATTGTTGCACCCGATGTGTTAGTAAGAGCAGTGATTGGTAAATTGATCACCGTATTATGGAGAGTACTGGTTTCAGTTAGCGGTGCAGATGAGGTTAATGGAAATGCATCTGATGAGGATGAACGCTGTGACTCGACTGATAAAGCCACATAAGTTGAAGATGCAAGATGTAGAAGGCCCTTGGAGCATATCTGCGATTGACCTTTTGAGTACGAGTGACTCCTCAATGTAACCTTCTGCGACCGTTGCCGTTTTCCAAACCCCATGTTGTTTTAGTTGTAGTGTGTTACCGCCACCAGCCGCTAAAATCGTGGCAGAAGTTCTTCGAAAGCTATGACCAGCGAAGAAACCAGACTTTGCCAAATTCAGGAAGGTTGCAATTTTATTAGGCATCTGTGCAATTGTATTATGCCCAATATACTGCCTTGTAGCTTTTCCATTCCTAATCCCAACAAATAATCGAGTTAAGTTTACATGTGACCTGTATTTTAAATATTTCTTTTTAATTTCAATCCACAGAGCGTCTGTGACAAAAATTTTTCGTGAAGATCCATTTTTACTCTGACTATAACAATTATATCATCTTTGTCCACAACATCCGTCATTAGCAAATTGCAGAGTTCGTCTCCACGGCATGCCTCCGCAACACCTATTACAAGAACTGCCTGTAATTAAGGAATATTTATATATTAATATCGATAAACAATGTGATATAAACGTGTACTTACTTTAATCGCGATGTAAAGGTCGTCAGCCGCATGCGTTAAAAATGTTGTAATGTCTTCTTTTGAAAACACAGAAGACTTTTTCGGAGTATAATTCGCATTTTGTCTTTTTAGAAAACCGATTAATTTAAAAAATTTCGAAATGTCCATGTTTTTTTTTAGCTTAATGATGGCTTTCAGCATGGAATAGTGCGCTCATAGAGTAGATGCCTTCTTATCATTCGCGTATTCATTGAAATACGCTAGAAGTACGTTTTCACTAATTCCAGCAGCGCCTTTCCTTACACACCAATGTTGAAAAGTTTCGTAAGTTTTCAAATACACGCTTTTAGATTTTTTGGGCAGTAGTTCGGCATTTAATTGCTCTGCAACTTCCCGCATTTCAGGCGGTGTGCAATTAATTTCTAACATATTCATTTAAAAAGACACCCAAACACGATAATTACAAACGTTCGAAAATAAGGTTTTATTAGTGGAAATGTCAATCTGCATCAGAGTACTTGATTAGTAGAAAGACGAATTTGCTTTCCTGTGCTACGTGATTTTTACAAGAAAATTTTTTATTTTTATCTTTTGCCTTAAATTTGGCTAGTGGTGGGAAAAATAGTATATAGACCACGGTGTTGAAGACATTTGTAGACCTCGCAGAATAATCTTGATGCTCGGTCGATAATAATTGTCTTCAACACCTTGGTGTATGATATACTACTACTCTATCACCCTTCTCCAAATTTGGAGCTAAGATTACGAAGCAAGGTGAAATACTTGTAGGGTCTAATAAGGGAAAGGTCAAATTACAATCAGTATTGAAGCGGCTATTATGTTGTTTCTAATCCTGATAAATTATCAAATAATTACTCAAAAATATGTGTCCCAGAATTTGTAAATGATTGCTTTCGATAGGAGAATGAGATTCAATAAATGATCCATATGTTTATTCAATTCTATAGCATATAATGCCCCTAAGTGAGGTTCGAAGCTGTATTTTAACCTTCCGTTAGTCGCATGTATCTGCCAGATATAGAATTAATATTTGCCCAGATCCGCCAGTTTAGGCGCCGACTAGTCTCACCATCACAGTACCGTCCTCGCTCAAGGGACGCGTTCCAACAGTGCACTAATCGAGTTTGTACAGAGAAGTGATTCAGAAATATTCACGTTTTGTATCTGACAGATACACGCGACTCTTACGGTAACAGTTATCAGCTGTATTAAATTATACCTTTCGATTGCATTGGCTACTAATAGAAAAGATGATATGCATCTAAGACATACATGCGACCTATAGAGTAATTTCTAATGTCTTTAGGCAATAAAATGGAATTTACACGTAAAAAGTATGATTCGAATGATGAGAAGCACTGTGAGGAGCCGAGAAATCTAATGTTACAAAGTGATGTTAACTTTGAGGCGAACAAAGTGATTCCTGTGCAAGTGAGGAAGACGAAGAAGATAATGCGACATATTTTATTGCTGTTCAAAGGGAGAAAAATGTTGTAGTAAATGAATGGAGATGGCAACAACTTGCCCTTCCTCGAAGAAGCAGAAAGCCCCCTCAAAATAGTCTGAATCAACTACCTGAGGTAATTGGAGACGCTAAAGAAACTAATGGGTTATACGGAACTTGAAACCTATCGATTGACAATACAATGATAAAAGAAATTGCTAAATGTACATCAAAGTATTCAAGTACAATTCCGCTAGGTCGAAGGACTCAGGGTAAATCCTGAAAAGACCGAAGTGGTTCTTTTCACGAGGAAACGGAAACTGGGACCCCTACCAGCCATTCGTTTGTTAGGGAGGTCCCTGCATATGGCGTTATGCTCGATGCTAATCTGAGCTGGGAAATGCATCTGGAAACCCGGGTGAAGAAGGCCGTTGCATCCTTATGAACAAGCAGGAGACTCTTTGCGAACAGATGGGGTCTACGGCCACAGGTCTTGTTCCGTCTGGCACTGGTCAAGGCTCAACGACTTTCATGCGTGGGGATAACGGAGGCTATGACGACAGTCCCCACCGGGGCTCTGGAGGTTTTGGTGGGGATCGTCCCTCTACAGGTCCATATCAAAACCGTGGCCCCGGGTACGGCGTATCGGCTGGCTGGTCTGGGGCAGTGGGTCGGTGGGTTTATTCCTCGCGTTCATGGCAAAATCTGGGATTGGGCGGCCGAGAATTGCCCGATCCTCCGACTGACGCAGGATGTGATAGCTCCTGCTTACAGGTGTCAAACACCAGACGTCCTTATAACACAGAGGACGAACTGGAAGAACAAAGACTTTGGGACTTCGGGTGTGGTTCACGAACGGGTCTAGGATTAACCAGTCCAACGGAGCCGGAGTCCACTCGTGTAGACCCAGAAGGGGGATTCCAGTTCTCCTAGGTGCCCACGCAACCGTTTTCCAGACTGAGGTCTACGCAATACGGACATGTGCCGAGGAAAACCTGAGATCAAACTATCGAGGTACGGATTCACATCTGAACTGACAGCCGAGTAGCCCTGGGCGCACTTCGCGTCCACAGAGTCACTTCTAGGCTTGTCTTGGAGTGCATATAAACTCTGGCCGAATCAGCCAGAAGGAACAAACTCCAGCTAGTGTGAGTACCTTCCCACTTTGGCATGAAGGGAAACGAAGTGGACGATGAACTGGCCAAACAAGGTTCCTTCAGTGCCCATGGCCCCGATTCAACGATCGGAATTTCATCGACCACCGGGCTCCACGCTCTCAAGGAGCTACTGGATGGAGGTTTTCGGTCTGGTGTGGTGCCCCCGGCATGAGGCAAGCGAAACTCCATATTAGGGAGTTCTCGCCTAAGCTCTCTAAAACCATTCTCTCTATGGGCAGGAGAGACCTAAAACTGGTGACAGGACTCCTCACAGGACACTGTCTTCTGAATGAACATCTACACACAACGGGCATTGCTGAAGACTCAGCTCGTGGTAGATGTGGAGAGGCAGATAAAACTGCCTCTCACATCCTAGCAGAATGCCCAGCATTGGTTTCTCTGAGGCTACAACACCTCGACAGCACACATGCTGCTTGAAGGCATAAGAGATATCAGTCCATGCAAGATTTTAGTGTTAGCACTGCGTTAGGCCTGCTGGACTGATTCTTGTATCAAGAGGCGCACAATGTACCCAATCAAGCGGTATAAGTGCTTCAGATCAGATCAATTATGCATTTTGATAATAACATAGATTCATCAACGGATGAGCAACAGAACCGGAGATAATAACATTCTATAACGGAACTATAGGTGAAGTGGAGACTTTCGGTAGAATGTGTGCTAGGTTCAACGTTGCTCGGAACCCAAGACGCTGGTCGATGGTAGTGTTTTTTCTATGTTGAACATTACTGGAATCATTTCCCAAATACTTTTTGTTGGAAACCAAAACGAACTGAAAAGTAGAAAAAGTTATTTACATGAACAGCTTAAGTAATTAACGGAACCAGAGGTTCAAAGCCGACGAGTGACAAACTTAGTAGTTCCACCGAATGCACCACACGAAAATGACCTGGATCCTGTGTTACTCGAGAACGAGAACAGAACCCAGAAAAAGAAGAAGATATAATACTTGCTATTCACAAACAAATAATGCCGACTCACAAAATTTTTCTTTGTAATTTAATTTTGTTTCTGAGTAAATAATCTGAATATTTATGGTTAATTTGAATGTCTCATGAGCTTGTCCTATTTTTTTGTTTTGTAAAGCTAGAGTGTTCAAATGAAGCAGCTTTTGAATTTTTTCAAACCTAAAAATGGTAATGTATCTAGCAGATACAAGCCGGACCAATCACAACATTTTTTTGACGCGATTAACAGAGGATTAAGAGAGAAATAACTGACCTTATGACATGGTTTGTTACGGCGGACTTTTCTCCATAATCTTTGAGAAATACATTTACACTTACACAAGTCCATTTGGAATAGATCAGATTAGATACGGGATGTTAATCCACCACGTCCTTAAATGATTATCGTATCCGTGGAGAATTATGCCTCCACAATAAGTGAACAAATGCATCGTTGTTCGACTTCTTTGCAGAATCTACACGTCTTATTTTCTCATATGGCCTTTGAGTTCGCCGTATCTCGTCATAAATCCGGTAAAATAACTTTCGTCAACAAATTCAACTCATTATCCATGAATTCATTAGGCAAACAATATTATATAGTTGGAGATTTCTAGGCTTCAATTGTTATATTGTACGGATCACGTCGCGACTAATCAATACCGGTAATGTGGCTATCACGTTCGCCAGATTGGACACTGATGGACTTTTTGAGGCTTCGTTGAAGACAATTTATATTGAAAGAATAATGATAAAAATAACAAATTATGGGAAAAATTTATACAATTTAGTTTCCGATGTTCTTAATTATAATGCAGCCAGAACTATTTCAAAGATATGTGACCTACGTCTTGCAAATAATGGACCTCAGTTTGAATATTTATTGTAGATAGTAACCTTTTTTGTTCTAATTCAATTTATTATTTTATTTCACATTGGCATTTACTATAGTCTCTGTTCTACTTTTTTTGTCCACTTAAATGATAATTTTTCCCCAATCTTATGAAAATGTAGTTATCATCAGTTTCAGAATAATTGTTAAACATAATATAATTATATAACATGTTGAGTGTTTCTTACATCCCTTAAGTTGAATAACACTAGCTGAAAAATTATAACAACTGTTTGTAGAATCTGTGAAATTTGATGTTAGATTGTTTGTTCAATTAGACATTTTCTACATAACATAAGCGTATTATTTAGTGTGAAAAAATTGTTGTGTTACGTTTTCTTGGTATTTTGAATCCCACTAAAAATAAAATGAGTTTTTTTCTTATGGCGTTTCGACATTTTATCTATATCTTTATCAAAAATTGTTATGTTAATTAGTGTTTTCATGTAATTTAGAAAAGAACACATCAACGAAATGCATTTACTTTAATCAGAGTCATATAAATTACATGGAAACATTAATTAATATAACAGTTTTTGATGGAGATATGATTAAAATGAAAAAATACATAAACAGATCAAATTTGAATCTGATAAATTTGACTTGCTCAAACAAGGCGATCTGGTGAAGTCTTCAATCTTCTTTACAAATCACAACCTCATTTCCCTATCCCGTATAATTATATTGTTTATCGATTCGTCCACAAAAACCAGAAAACAAATTATTTACGCGTTTCTACTGTTTCACGCTGCATTTGTTGCAGTCACTATCTTCGTTTGAAATAATTCAATGACAACATATTCTTTAAAATCTGCTGCCTCTGGATAGAGCTAACCTTACCGGAATTCTGGTTGTGAAATTCAATCTGGTGTCAAGTTGATCAATGTCGGAAACTCAGCAAAGTGCACACATGCATACTCATTCGCGATGTCTGCAAAATTCTGTCTACGAGTGTTTGATCAAAGGAATCGTAGATAATCGAATAAGCTACTTCATTAGAACGAACCGCAAAGATGGTTTGCTACATTTCATCCTCACGTAGAATGGAACGAATGCGACATATCAGCACTGAAAGATGGCATGAGGCTGAAAAAGCTGCCTTTATCTTACTTACACAGGTTACCGTCGTTCTATTTACGTTGATTTAAATTTAATGACATCCTAGATCACTGAACATTAGCCAGGAGATTTTCAAGCTTTTTCTACACCCACTCATACACCGACATCACTTGATCGAGAGGAATGGATTAAAAATACGAATCCCATCAAATTTTAATTATATTCGATGCGTGGCATGACCACTAGAAACCAATCAAAAATATTATTTGTCAGCTTAGCTACGCTTCTGTTTGTAGGACGTATATGAACGTGCTGAATCGAAACAATTGATACTTTGGTTATATCTGGAAAGGCTAGACCGGATTATTATTTTTCGTTATTATTGTATATCTGATAGTTAGACTAGAAATTATGACCCCCAAATTACTCGAAAAATAATTTGTATTCATTATACATTGTGAATTTACTTTCAATCATATTGGAAACTAATCTCCAAATGTCACTTGCTATTTATTAGTGGATGTTATTTTCACAATCATCATATGGATATTATAAAGTATTTCATTCATCCTCTGAAAATATGCACGAGCTGAGTGAATAAGGATAAATTGATAAAAGGATTTGAAAACTTTTGTGCTCCTTCGTCTGTCCAATACATACTTACTCACATCTAAACTTCTTTTGGGCATATGCCGAAAGGGTAAAAACAGAGAAGTGAGTACGCTAAGAAGAGGAAACAATACGCTCACTCCGTCTTGATTAAGTTATTGTTTCATGCGTCTTAAGCGAGAGAGTTCTATTTCTCTTTACAATCATTCAAATAGTTAACGCACCTAATGATGCGAATAGACTCGACTATTTCATCATATCGCTTTGCCAAATAACTCGAAAACAATTTAAGGTACGACTTTGAATTGTTACACCAGTAAATTTCGAGCATCATTCTAGTTTGATTCAGAATTTCAAGAGACGGCTGAGTTCGTTAACGCTCACTTCATCTTAAAAATATGGAATCAACATTTTACAATTCTTTTAGTCTCTACAATCGAAAAAGTATCTGTAAGCGAAATACTAGAGCTTCGTGAATGCAAATTATATGGCAATTTGCCATATTTTATAGGTTCGCAACCGCAACATAGTTCGATACCGCCAATTGCGGATCTTCAATTGGTGGACGTACGAAGCTGCTACAATTTCAATTACCTAACACTAGAATTTGCGACCACTGCACTAATAGAAGGATAAATCTTGGAAATGGATAATAGTTCTAATGAGTCTTCACTTATTCACGAAGACGATGAATACGTTTCCAGTAGAACATGTTACACAAATTAATTTCGATCCTGGAATAATAATAAACAACAGCAAGCTTATGTAAAGGGCAAGACGGTCAAATCTGAAGAAATATTGTCTTAATGATGGAAAGGAGCCAATATAATTGAAATTGAAAGTTCAACCTACTGGCATAACGAAAACAGTAGTACTATTGAAAAAAAAAAGATAAAATGATACCATTTATGATGATACCAAGGTGAAAGAAAATATTAACATTTTCAGTGATCCTGATATGGTAACTAATATTTCATTTTGAACAACTACATTGCTCAAGCCAACGAGTTGCCCCAAACGGTGAACTTTTAAACTACATGATTGTTGAGAAAGAAGTTGACGTCGAAATTATAGGCAGGTTTCTTGAAAATTCTGCATCCTTGAAATTGAAAAAGTGTAGTTAAGAAACTACACTGTATATTATAACAGTTCTTCTGGTAAAGTTAAATTGCCTCGCTCCAAGCACTCAAATGGTGATTCGTCTTGATTGTGAGTAGAAAAAACGTTCATTACTCTGGAGACTTATTATTCTTTTAGTGTTTTGAAATTGGTATCTAATAGAATTTTGTTATAACGACAGCAGCAGCATCTCCCTTTTTAGCTTGTAGCTTCTCTTCCGTAGTATAATATACTATGGAAGAGTTCACACTGTGCAAACACTTTAACACTATGAATAAGAAATAATCACTCTTATCCAATTGAAATAATGTTTGAAGTACTGAGGACATTTCAGCTACCAAGTACCCATCATCAGTCACCAGAGTAAACCTAATTGTGAAACAAAATGTGCCTATTTGTATAATATCATTTGTAATCAGTAGGGTATATAAGGGATCACCCTCAGCTGGAGGAAGATCTGATTAAATTGCTTTTACGGATATACCTGAATATTTGTCATTACCATAGACCTACTATCCTAAGGAGACATAGTTGTTTACATTTAAACACGATCTGTATATTACAAGTATGGCCGTATGGAATGTGCTGTTAGTTGTTCTGTGTGCCAGATTGAGATTTGTAATTATTATAAAAACGTTCATAGCATTATTTATTTGTTATATTAGAAGCAATACTGTTGAAATGTCGTTTTCTCTGAAAAATATTCCATAATTTATGGTAACGTGGAATATACAATCGAATTATAGAATATCTAAATTTTTAAATATAGAACTATTCCATTCCATTGCATCATTTGTTCAGAAAGCGACAACGCCGTGTACTTTTTATGAATGTGGACAATGTGGCAATTTGACAGCTTCCGTATTTCTCGTAGCTATTTCGAAACGGTGTTGCCTCACAAGTGGTACCAGGTTTTCAATTATAGTTACAGCGTTGCCAATAAGGAGTAATTATGACTCGGCGCCAAAGAGGTCCGTTGGTTTTTTTGGTCATACTTCATGTAATCATTGCGACAAGTCAAATGGAGTCTTATGAATTAGATGTTTCGTCTTCTTAGGATAATAGGTCTATGGTAATTGCTGTGTTTTAAGAGTGATAGACATTCTTGAAAAATGGTGTGACCTATGAATATTCGAAATATATTCTTCATATGGGCAAACTGTTCTTTATCTCGAGTCAGAATATTCCTTCTAGTTCATCTCACAAATTATGGAATTTATCAATTACAGGATAAGCGAAACTTCTCAAATAAAGTTCAATAAAATGAAAATTTTCAAACTATGGGACTTTTATATCACTTCCCGAGTTGATTTCACAGGGCTGAGATTGAACCACACTCTGTGTATTCTTGCTCCTTCACCATATCGCAACAAACAAATTGTGATCCAATGTTTTTTACATTTTATCATTCTTCCATGCAATAAATTGATCAAAATGAGATATGATCAGAGAAAACGTGAATATACGAGGACAAGGTGTGAAGTCCCTGAAAAATTTAACAAGAAATGATATATTTAGTTAACTTATTTTATTTCTCAACATAATCTCCTTGTAGCTCGATACGCTTCGTCCAACGTTTTCAAATTTTTCAATCCCATTCAATTATACGATTTCGGCCATCCTTCAAAATAGGCGTTCGTTTCAGCGATGACCTCATCGTTAGAGTCAGTGCGTTGTCCTGGGGTAAGAAAACATTTTTCTTTGTCAAATGCGGCCGCTTTCGGTTTCGATTCGCCAGGACAAGTTCACTGTTTCGACTGTTCTTTGGTGGCTGGTGTGTGTGGCCGTTCTTATCGCGCTTGAACATCGCCAAATACTCCTTTGTAGTGGTGACACGGTCGCGCTTGTTGTCAACAGAGAGCAAATTCGACACCCATCTGGCAGATAGTTTTCTCATATTCAAAAATTTGTGCAAAATGTTCTGTAACTGTTTGATCGAGATGCCCATATCCTCAGAAATATCGTGCATTTTAACTCGCCAATCATCCAATCATACTATGGATTTTATCGGAGATTTCTGGCGTTGTAACCTTAATTCAACGACCAGAACATCCGGCATCCTCTGTGGTCATACCATTACAACAAAAATCAGTTAATCACTAATCGATGGTGAAGAGTCCCCATAATGTTCAACAAGCGATATTTTTGGAAGCGTAATGTTTTTTCTACGCAAGGAATAATGTTAACTCAAGACGCGAAATTCACTTTTTCCCATGTTTACAAAAATCTCCAAGGCTGCTTGTTTTCGATGAATGTCATAACAGAACTGAATGAAATATCAGTCTGAAAATTTTAATGCATTCTAGTTAAAGATGATACATCAAAAACGTTACATAGGATTTTCAATTGTGGCGCCATCTGTTTTATTTTACACCTTGCCCTCGTATACTTGGGACCAACAGTTTGGTTCAACTGTGGACCCACACAGCGCAATCAGATACGAATTACTAATACAGTTAATTATGAATAATACCATATTGTATGGTCTGTAGCTTTTATCTCTTTATTGTTTTGTAAACTGTGTGTGTAAACAATATTCTAATAGAAATATACGTGAAATAACTTAACAACAACCAGTGGCAGCTAAGGAGGCTCAGCCTCCTCACCAATTTATCCTAATGATCATTCTCCATTTTATTTCCTGTTTCTATGATAATTTTTTTTGATTTTACCATTAATTCCCCGTTCTCAGTAGTTATTTTTAATCTGACAACAGTGCCCTGTGGCTAGACTCTGTATATATCTCAAACGCTAAGCACGTGTTACTCAACACAGTTGCCATTTTTCCGACCAGTCCAATTGCTAAATACGGTAAAACAGCTGAAATGGCAACGCTCTCAGTAGGCTAGCCTGCCGCCTGCCTTCAAGTTTACTACGGTCGGTCGTATGAAATACGACACGTGCGTTTTGCGTCGGTGCTTGTTATGAGTTGTTAAGTCACGCCACGCGAAGTAAGGTTAGATAAGCATTTGTCTGTTCAGTAAATTATTAGAATTCAAAATGAGTGCTAGTGATTTAGTTGCTGACTTTTTAGAAAATCCATTCAGTGGATTAACATTTAAAAAAGTGTTTTTTTTTAAATAAACGGCCTTTACCGGATTTGAAAGGATTAGTGATGTCAGGTAAGTATCAAAATCGATCATTTAATACTGACAATTATAAAAAATATTCATGGTTAACGGGATCTGAGGTACACAATAAATTATATTGCTGGTATTGCTTGCTATTCACATCTGATACAACTTCATGTTGGGGGCACTTGGGTTATAATGATTTGATAAATGTAGCTTGTGGTCTCTCGACAGACATGAAAAATCGCAGGAACATATTACATCGAGTATTAAGTTTAAATCAACCGGTAAACGGAATATTGTTAATGTGGTTGATTCTGCTCGTACACGCGAATTAGAAAATCACAACAATACAGTCAAAGACAACAGCGAAGTTTGAAAAAAAACATTGATTTTTTATTATATTTATCATCTCTTGGCTTTTAGAGGGCATGATGAAACTGAAAATTCAGTAAATAAAGGTAATTTTAGAGAACTGCTAGATTTGTTTTGTAAGTACAGTAAGCTTCGCCATTTTATGAGTAAAGCATCAGTATTTGCAGGCATCTCAAAAACAATACAAAACGAAATTCTTGATTCAATAAATTATGTCCTCCGAAATCATATAGAGGATGAATTATTGGATGTCCCTTTTTTTTCGTGGCAGGTTGACGAAACAACAGATATAACGTGTAAATCACAATTATCAATAATTTTCAGATTTGTACAAAACGCCACGCGAAATAAGGTTAGATTAGAATTTGTCTGTTCGGTTAATTATTAATTGTAAAAAATGGACAACTAGTGGAAAGATTTTTAGGGTTTTACTATGTTAGTTCGGGAAGAACAGCGGTCAATCTATCCAATTTCATAATGGAAACATTTCAACGATTTGACTTTGCGAATACATTAATTGCTCAAACCTACGTCGGCGCATCTGTAATGGCGGGACATTTAAACGGTCTTCAAACAAAAATAAAATCAGTTTCGCCTCAGGCTGTTTTCACCCATTGTTACGCTCACAACATGAATTTGGTTTCAAGTAATGCAAGTAGTTCCATTAAAGAAGTTAGAAATTTTTTTTACAACTTATCGTCATTTCCAAATTTTTTTAGCAAAGCCACCAAACGAACTGAAGTTTTAAATAACATAGTAGGAAACAGAATTCCCTGTAATGCTCCAACTCGATGGAATTTTACATCACGTGCAGTGTTTACCATCCATGAAAATAAAGACAAATTAATTAATTTGATTTTATATTAAACAGTGATGAGTTTTCAACAGATCAGATTTCATTAAATGCTGCTGTTGGTTTAAAATCTCATTTAGAAAATGTAGAATTTTTGTTTTCCTTGATACTTTCCTTTTCCTTTGATATTTGAACAAACTGATCTTATTTTTCAAATTTTACAACATAAATTAACTGATATAATTTATTCAAGAGATTGTCTGAAACATCTCATTGTTTCAAGTTTCCGTAATACAGAATCTCATTTCAATATTTTATAATTTTTCAACTGATGAGGCTCCTCCCGCGAAAAGGAGGAAAACATATAATTTGGTAGAAAAGAAACTACATTATAAACAACTTTTAGATGAAATTTTAGATACTATTAAAGGTCAAATTGAGATTCGATTTTCCGATTTACATGAATTGAAGTTTTTCGACTTGACTAATAGAGGATTTTTCGAATTTTTTCAAAAGAGTTTCCCAATACACTTTTAGATAACTTAGTTCTAAAATTTAAATTTTATGATAATACTATTGATCATTTTTTGCAAACTAAAGAAAAAATATCAAAAATTCAAAAAAAAACGAACAAAAAAATTTGTTGGCAAGAGAAACTCTATACCTCCACGTTGGTTCCTGCTGGGCAACAATTAATTTTGTCACTGAAGTAGTTGGTACGGTCGCTGTGCAAAGGTTACATTAATTGGCTGAATAGAGTATATTTTTACAAAAACGTTTCATGTCCAGTCTCCTTTCTTGAAAAGTTCACGAGCCGCCATTGACAACAACTTGTTTCCATCTAATGTTGGCGTTCCAATTTAAATGCTAGGTAAATGGAATCAACCCAGTGTCTGTGGCTTCTAGTTTATGACCAACCTTTGTTACAACCCGTCTCGGTCTACAGTAATTGTGCCCCGAATTATAATAAATGGAGAATCTGTGAAGGTTGTAGTATCATGTATCAATCATCCTGACATTCTCAGTTTCTTCGTTCGTTGCACACCAGGTAAATACCCTTGTTCCCATAACTCCGATATACGTTGAATACGGAAGGTGGGAAATGTGCGAAAATGGATCAATCAATCATCCAGCTATTCTCGGCCTGAACGTATAATACCTATCATCTGCTGTAAACAACGATCACAAGAATAAATTTGAGAGTCCAATGAAAATTTCAGGAGACATTGAACGTAGGAAAGATTAATAGCTTCTTACCTACTTTTCTATCTATTCATCTCTTCAAAAATCCAACTTCGCTTAATATTTATACAGGGTATGGTAGCAGTTGATATTGTTTTGTTTTACCAGAAAAGCATTCCCGTGACTGTAGCCTATTCTATCTAATATCAAATAAGAACTGCTATTCTGTACCTCTCATTTGAAACAGTTACTTAGAGATATGAGATAGAAATAGCAGTAATAACAATTTGGCGATTATACTATTTCTGTTTAGCAATAACATCTCTGGTATCGATACTAGTATGTGTCGTTAGTTAGGGGGCTCTGACATGCACCTTATAAATGATTTTGACAATATCTCGCTTGATCTGACTCAAGCTGTATATTCTTTCGTTATCCAAATACTTGTCAAAACTTCAACTCGGAAAAAATCACCATATAACTCCAGCTTACACCTTCGTAAAATTTGATCATTTTGACTCTTCCAATTCACGTTGAACGTACATATCTTTCTGTATATTGAGAATACATGATATAGAGAAATCAATGCATATAATTTGATGCCCATTGTTTGAAGTGGATCAATTTTCTCAAGGGAACTTGACATCATCCTTATTGTTGTAATAAAGTTTGATGTTTTGGAAGTCAGCAATAATTCGATCACTGTATAACCTAAATATCAAAACAAGATTTGTAACTATCAGCTTTCTTTGGAGTGGAAATTGTATAATTCTTAGAGAAACTAGAGATAAACTTACGACATCTACGATGAGAATCGAGGCAAATTCAAAGAATAAGAATAATAAAATCAGTTTTTATTCGAAATTATAGTATAGCCGAGACGCCAGAAAAATAGTAATTCCGAGTTAATATGATGTATATATCTAAAAAAATTCTGTCAGTGCTATAAACAAACTTACAATACAGGATATTTCCGATATGGAAATCAATTGTTTGTGATTCAAATCCATAGGTCATTGTTCTTTTCAGATTCAGTTGCCAAGAATATTGCATGTATCATAATTTTTTAACATAGCATTGCGATCAATCTTGCTATACAGTGTGTCCAAGAGGAGGATGTCTATCATGGAGATATCGGAAATGAAAATAGATGCGGTTTCGGTTAAATTAGGGAAAAGTTGCGTAGCCAAAAAAAACATTTTTGATATATTTGGAAAAAAACCGGAATTCTTGAATCCCCAATGAAATTAATGAAGTGTGATCGATCTCTCACTTTTTTTAACATAACAGTTATTGTAAGGAACTGAAAATAAATTGGAAATGATTCAGGAATAGTTAATGAGGACGTTAAATTATACTCTATGTCATTGGAATTTTATTCAAATTGAATGGTATCCATGAAAAATTTTACGACTCTATATTTTATACACCTGCTGTCACATGAACTGTCAAAATATGTTACTCTATCACAGAGTAACGTCACTGGAACCTAAAAATGAGAACAATTCTGCAGATTGAATCTAGGCTTGTGATTTATATTTATAATCAGAAAAATACTGTTGTTATTATGACTACATTGGATATCTGAAGAACAGGAGTTGAATGTTGAAAATACCACATGAAATGAAGCAGCCACGCCCAAAAAAAAACAACAACGCTATTTTCAAATGCGTACCATCAATCATCTCGACAGTTTTAACACACGCCCTCCCATGCTCGCACATACAAAAATCATCTCAAAAATAGATCGATTCAAAAATGTTCTAAGCGGATACATCCGCGAAACTCTGTGCAAAAATTTGACCCAATTACAAAACTTCCCTTATACTACTCATAAGCGAGGAAACTTTTCGTGTTTTCAAATAAGAATGTTTGGGATCAAATCAAGTCGTTCTGCTGGCAAAACTAGACATAATAAATATATTTCTCTAAAGAATAACGTGAATTGAACTGCCGACTACTTTGAAATTACTTCAATTCTAATAATGATTATTATGACTCTTGTCGTGTCCCTGAAATGACAGCTCTTGTGTATATAAATATAATTGAAACATCGTTCGAATTCAGCTGAAATTTCCTGATGAAATCGAAGCTGTTCCTGAAGCTATGCTTCAACGTGTAATTTGGTGAACTGCTACACCGCATGTAGTCCAAGCAGAAGACAGAAGTGCGTGCAAAGATTAATACCTGGAAAAAAATATGAGAGTATAGGAAATTAAGTTTAAAGGTGAGTTTCTGTTTCATGCAACTTGATCCGAAATGGCCAACATGAACTAAAAAATTGGCAAACTTCCAAAAAATCGGTTTTTCTTAAATAAGCAAAAAAAACCATAGTTCGGATCGAAAAAAATTTAATGAAAAAACTGTATCGAATAGATCTATCGATTTGTTTCTATGATAATTATCGATATCTTCCATACTTTCCGAGTTATATTGAAAAAACCGTTAAAAATCAGGGTATCGAGAAGTTTTTAACTATTATGTTTCTATACTTGTTATTTATTGTACGTACATCCCATGGCAAGCACGAAAAGTTTTTTTCATAAATTTATGATATTGATTATTTTTCGATATATCGATTTTTCGAAAAAAAAGCGCTCTATTAAATTGGCCACATCTTTTCGGCAACTAACGATTCCGCGCTTATTTTCTTTTCGAAGAGTTGTGCTATAATATTATTGAGATTGAAAGAAATGTAGCGATTTTTTTTTAAATTTGAAGGGCTAAAAATGACTGAAAATATTTGCACATGTTTTGAACATGTTCTTCCAGATAAGTTTTACAATTTTTATTTTAAGAAAATTTTCACAGAAATCGACTCCTTATATTTTTTCACGAATTGCCAAAAACCTTTTTTTACCTACGACCTTCTGGGCCAGAGATAATTTATTTATTTCAAAAAAATCTGTAAGACGCAATAAACTTTTCACAGAAGTGTGCTTTCTGGATGTTAATGTTAAATACCTACATTTTCAATGAAAAAATACCAGGATATGTTTCTCCGGTTAATAGTATTAGAAATGTTTATTGCGTTTTACAGATTTTTTTTAAATAAAAAAACTATTACTTTCCCAGAAGTTCGTAGATGAAAATTGTTTTTTGGTAATTCTTGAAAAAATGTCAGGAATCGATTTTCGTCAAAGATATTTCCCTAGAATAAGAATTGAAAAACTTATCTGAAATAAACATGTGAAATTAGGTGCCTTTGTTTTCGAAAAATCGATATATATCGAAAAATAATCGATATTTCAAATTAAAAGAAAGAACATTCCAAGCTTGCCATGGGCTATACGTACAGCAAATAACAAGTATGGAAACATGATAGTTAAAAACTTCTCGATACCCCGATTTTTAATGTTTTTTTCAGTATAACTCGAAAAATATAAAAGATATCGTTATCATGGGAGCAAATCGAAAGATCTGTTTGATACCTACAACTTTTCCATTCAAATTCTTCGATCCGAGCCATAGTTTTTTACTTATTTAAAAAAAAAACGTTTCTCGCAACTTTGCCAATTTTTTAGGTTATGTTCGTCATTTCCTATACGCTCATATTTTTTTCTCCAGGTATTAATTTCTGCAAATTGCAAAGTGCCTTGACCACAACAAAAGCCATTTATTATTTCAATATTTCAATAAATAATCTCCCATTCTTGCTAAATAATATATCTATTTTGCTTTTGATTTATATTTTCACAATAAAGTATCAGTCGTTCAAAAATAATAGTCTACTCTTTTTGCCGCTCTCTGTATTAATGGATAGTACTAAAGAAGTACTGGATGTAATGGTATTCAATATATCATCAGAAGTAAACTGAGTAGACTCCAAAGAATCTTATTCTCGCCAATAAATATAATGGAAGAACATTGTTATCTAGGTTTTAATACTAATAAAGTTTATATCTTTTTATTGAGCTTCCACGAAGTCGTTACGGTATTTGCGTTTAACGGTAATGTTCTCCGTTTTGTTTTCCCTTCAGAAACACTCTCCTGGAAACAAAAACTCTTCTGAATTCCATAAATCACATATAAAATATTATTACAACATAAACACATAACCTACTCTGTTCTGTTATGAACGTTACGAGTCAATTTCAGTTTAATATCTTTGATTACCAGCGTCAGTTGATTGGCAATTAAATTGCTGTTTGCTCTATCATTTTGATAATTGACATAGGGAGAAAGGGAGCAAGCTGAGAGAAGGCACAACAAGAATTCGAACTGATTGTCATAAGGAAACCACAACGCTTTTCATTGATACCAATCTCGAAGGTTCCTAAAATATCGGAAAGGTATCCGATTGATATACTGAACGTTTAATCAAATATTTATAGTAGGTTCTCTAATATAAATGGAAATCGTAAAATTTCGAAGGAAAAAAGTTCACCAGAAGTTACAGACTGCACTGACAGAACGAATGTTTTTCTAAATATAATTAGGATTGAGACGATCCAAATAAAATACATGAAAGTAATGTAATAAGAGCTTAGTAGAAGTTATTTTCAATATTTTGAAACAAAATCATTTTATAAAATTAGAATTTCATGTAAAATTAAAATATCTTGAAGCGGAGTAATAATAACATATAGAGGTTGTTAGATCTTTCGGTTTCAATAACAAATGTTAGTGTGAGAAATAGTAAATAAATTTCTAGAATAAACACAAATTAGTTCTCACTCGCTTCAAGAAGAGTGATATCATACCATAGCTGACATGGTCAAGAGGGTTGCAATAAGTTCACAAAAGTTTATAGTTCTGAAGGAAATCTAAACCTGTCAAGATGAATAACCAATATAGGACGATAAGCGAATGCCGGCTATATGAAACATTTTAATTTTAACCACCTGGAGATGTTTATGTAGTGGGTGTTCCAGGCTCATTGTTGATGTCAATATGGACGTTTTACACTTCCTTCTTTCATAAGTTACATAATTATTCGAAATGTATCCCGTAAATCGGGACTTAACGTAGTACCTAATCATCGAAATTGTAATTAAATATAGTCTTGAATATAACAGGTGGGTCAAAATAAATCACCCTATTGGAAGATGCTCTTATTTTTGCAAATGACGGCCAATGTCAAATCTGTTTCGACATTTGTGAACTAGACAGATGTAGAATACAAGTGAACAAGCCATGGAGCGATACACTCCCCAAGAACGCGGAATAATCATATCTATTTTTTTGCGTAACAATTCGTCTGTGGTGTTGGCGCAGCGCGAATTCCGTCGCCGATTCCCCGGTCGTCCGGCACCGACATCAGCCGGTCGTCCCTAAGGCGAATTTTGGTCAAAGACCTGCGCATGTTCCCGTACAAAGTCCAGTTCGTTCATCAGCTACTGCCTGCCGACCGCCAAACGCGTGTAACCTACGCCCAAGCCATCCTGAATCTCGAGGACGAAGTGGACGATTTTTCGACCAAAATCATAATGAGCGATGAGGCTCATTTCCACCTCAGCGGGTACGTGAACAAGCAAAACTATCGCTTTTGAGGCACCGAAAATCCACGAGTGATGCACGAGGAGCCATTGCACCCGCTCAAAGTGACTGCATGGTGCGCTGTTCACGCTGGAGGAGTCATCGGGCCTTTTTTCTTCGAGCACGCCGCTGGTCAAACGACAACAGTGGACGGTGCACGCTATAGGGCCATGTTAACCGAGTTTTCTCTGCAGCAATTGAACGAATGAGGACTGGAGGACATGTGGTTCCAACAGGACGGAGCAACGGCACACACTGCGCGAGCCACAACCGATTTGCACTGCCCGCAAGATCGCCCGATTTAACCGTTCCAGACTCTTTTTTGTGGGTTTTTTTGGAGTTCCGTGTTTACGTGAACAAGCACGAGACCCTGGAAGCCCTCAAGGACAACATTCGACACGAGTGCGAGAATCTGTCGCCCGAAGTTCTCGCCGAAGTGATGAAAAATGCCATAAAACGAGCCCGTATAGCAATCAATTGTGGCGGCGCCCATTTGGCCGATATTATCTTCTCGACTTGACCAATAAAATTCTAAAGGTTCATATAAACATAATCGAAAAACAGAATCGAAGTTTTTCATTAGAGAAAAAATGAGAGCCAAACAACATCGGATGACTTCTTTTGGCCCACCTTGACAATAATATATACATCCAAATCAGTTAGTAATAATAATAGGACAGATAGGTTTAGAAGTCCTCACCAAAAACATTCT